>OX392462.1:47706663-48934353 GCA_947623515.1 Neoascia interrupta
GGCCCACATGAAGAGGGCAAATATGGCTCATACTAAGCGGGCAAATATCGTTAAGACGGACAATTATCGATACTCTTAATATTTACAACTTAATGCTATCGATTTTTTGAGAAGTAGAAAGACTAAGAAAACATTGCCCCTTCCTGAAAGAAATCCTGGATCCGAATGCGATATCCTCGCTTAAGTGTTTTGTGATTGGCATTTAAAAAAAAGCGAAAACCGCCCCCTTGTAGGCGTGGTTTTGTTTAATATGCATTTTAATAAACGGTTTTTATTTGATATATTTGCTTTAAATCCAAAAAACTTGCACCATAAAATGTTCAGATATGTGCGTAAGCTATCAACTCAAATGAATAAATTTTTGCCACGCCCAACTTTGGGGTCGTTTTTAAGTAACAAATCAAATTTTTAATATAAAACTGCGATCAACGCGGGTAAACCACATCTGATAACAAATATGATAAAAAAAAATATGTTATTGAAAATGATGGTTGATGCCACGCCTCTTTTTCAAGAAAGAAGATTCTTAACTAACAAATTCTTAACACAATTAAAGTAAATAGAAACTGAAATTTAACAACCAAGATTTTTGACGCATTTTGGAGCTTGACAGTGGTCAATTGGGATGGGGTATCCAACGATTCGCCTGAGCAGTTTGTAACCCTCCCACTAGTTTTACATGAAGTTAATTCAATATTTAGGTTTCTAATCGAAAAAGTTTTATTTAATAAATTAATAGTTAATCAAAGATAGTTAGATAGTCAAAGATAGTTTTGGGTCACGCCCCCATTTGGAGGCAAGTTTTTATAAAAAAAACTCTAATTTGCCAAACAACCGCGGATTTAGACTGGCTTTATTTAGGAAAAAAATCTAACACAAAAAGTAAGTGCATCAGACTCTTTTGAGACAGAAGCATTGTAAACGTGGTCCACATGTTTTCAAACACAGCACAACAGACATTTGTTCTGATCTGATTTTTTAGTTGAATTCTTCTGTTTCTTGTTGAATTCTTCTGTCTTGATCTTCTGTTCTTTAGTACTTAATGAGAATAAAAAGATTATTTTGTTTGCAACGATACGTTCGGTTAGCATTTTAATTATTTTTATTATTTTGTTTGTTATACAAGCAATAACTTGTATTATTTATGTATAAGTGTATTATTTTTAGGACGATATTTTTATAAATGAAGTACTTAAGTAAATGAAGTAAAATAAGTACTTTACAGAAAGGCGATTACTCACCTGCATTTTAATTCAGCTTCTTAACAGAGATCTGAAACAATCAAATAAAGATAACAATAAGTTAAAATATAGTTTAAAAAAAAATTTAAAATGTAATAAAAACTATTTTGCACACTAGGGACACACGGACAGAAAAACACGCGACTAAATGCCGTCTAGAAGCAAAAAAAAGTTTAAATAGTGTACAACACACTACGATAATACAACACACAACGACAATAGTTATTCGCGAGACTCGATTCGCAACAAATTTCTGAATAGCGACTCTTTCAAGCCGCACGACAAAAAAAAACTAGTTCAACGATAATAATTACGTTTTTCATTACAATTTACAGGAATCGCAAGGCGAACGAATGTCTGTATGCTTTGGCTACCGACAAGACCTTGCAAACTATTTTTTATAAAGATGAAAATTTAATTTCTTATCTAAACTGACAGGAAAAAATATTGTTCGTGTGCTAAATATAAAACTGCTGCGGAAAATCGCGCGTTTTTTTGTCGCAAGTTTTTCTGTTACCGTGCGTCTCTGACCTTATTGTGACTAAAATCAAATTCTGTATTTTTCATAACATCGGGTTTTGTAAAAAACTAAAAACAGGAAAATGGAAATATTGCACCCCCAAAACGTAAATGGGATACAAAATCATATACTGAATTATAAAGCCAAAAAAAATCCAAGTTTATTGCATTTGTACACTTTTAGCTTTGAAGTCTATTTATTTTTTCCTGGCGAGTTTTTCTTAGATAAATCGAATCGAATCAACAGTTTGAAATGTCAAATTTTAATGGTTGAAATGTGTTTGGGCCATTTTTTTGAACATTATTGCAGACAGCAGCTAAAAGAATTAAATTTAAGTCAATTAAATATTGATTTTTATAAAAATTTACATTTTTAAAACATAAAAAATTACAACAATTTACAATTAAAAAAACATAAGCTTTGAGTAGATGGGAATGATATATAATGTTCTTTCTGAGGAAGCTTCGGAGTCAAGATATGAGGACTCGAAAACCCTCACGAAAAAGTACAATGACAAATGTGAATAATTATCTTTTCCATTACATCAGATATTTATGTTTCTCATATTCGTTTGGAAAGATTCGTTTTCCTTAAAAATAGACACTGAATACTGAAATAGAGAAAAATATCCTACAAAATTATACAGGAACCTCTGTTACCCATGCACAGAGCTTGATCGGAGTTAATCGAATGGGTCCCCGGAGAGTGACAGTGACAGAAATTTTTATTCTCTAGTTTTTATTAAAAACCTTTCAAACAAACTAAAGCAATAATTTTAAATTAGGAAACAAAAAATTAGCAGGTTCGCTGCTCAACTCTTTTGTTTTAACAATTCAATTTTGAAGTTTAAATCAGTAATTTCAGTTAAATAGTAATTTCATTTATTAAAGCACAACCTATTGCTTAAAGTACCATCTGTGTGACGCCAGGTGTTCATCCTTAAACTCCTTTGCATAAAAATGATGCGTACATTAAGTGAGACCTCTGCCTACGGTTTCCCATAATAGAGTAAAGATTTAAGAAATCAAATAAATAGAAGCAAACTTATAGCATCAAAGCCGACAGATGTGGGCCATTAACGCTGCTAGCTAGCAACTAAAAACTTAAGAGTTATATTCTCAATAGTAAAGGCAGATCCTTCTAAGCATAAATTGTTTCAGATAAGTTAAAATGTGACATCATGCCATCGAGTCTTGGTATGCATCCTTTCTAAACGAAGTGCGGGCATGAACTCCTTGATTAGGCTTTAAGAGTGTGAAGTGATCCAGATAAAAACACGGAACAGAAGACTATAAAGCCGCGTTGTCACAAGGAACAGAAACAAAAACAGAAACAGAATTTCATACATTAGCAACGCAAAAAGCATTTAGCGAATTTAGGTTTCAGTTGCTAATGTATGGGATTCTTTTTCTGTTCCTGTTTTACGTTGCTTGCGACAACGCGACTTAAGTCGACTTATCACTTGCGATATCCGCCACCGAAAAGTATTTGAAAGAATAAAAATTACTTTTTTTTTATAAAAATAGATCATTATGGTCTGAACTCGAAGTTTATTGATCGAAGTGTGTTTTGCTCAACGATCTTGACCTCTGATGCTCATCAGTGGGTGTAGCCAAGACCGTCCACTTGGACACATATTTTTCGACTGATGTCGAACATCTACTTTTTAAAAATTGCCAAATTTATTTTTTATTATTAGTATTATTTATTCTTGTTCGAATGCAACATTGAAAGCTTAGATGGGACAAAGACTATTGGGTCCGCTTATAGAAAAATGATTGCAAGACGAACGAGCCATTTTCTTTTATTTGTCGGTAGGTAGCCCTCAAGCTTCATAACATAGTTGCTTTTTGGGTTTAAAAAGGAGAAATATTGTTTTATTCTTACCTGGTGTTCGTAGAATAAAACTAAATTTCCCTTTTATAACGGGAAACGAAAAACTTTATTTATTAAACAAAACTTATTTATTTTCTAACTTACAATAAATTTAACTTCGCCACTTAAAATTCACACTTTTTTTCAATTCAAAGGCTTTTTGCTTTAACCCTCGATATTTACAAGTCAAACATTCAAAAACAACTTTGTCGTCCGAGCCTGTCATCCGTGTATTTATACAAATGCAACAATATCTCGATATTGCCCTTTCGGTATCTACATTAGCATATTTTCACTGGAGCATTGGAGAGGAAATTTCTATACTCGAATGTCAGATTACTATCAATTGATTGAAATGACAATAATACCATGTTTGCACCGGGCTCTAATCTGCAATTAAGAAATCTCTATTAAATCTACTACAAATTTAAATCCTCTAAAACCATACAAATTTAAATCCGCTCGGTAAGCGATTAAAAATAAATCCCCTTGTAATTCACATTACCCTTTTCGCAAAACACTTTAAACCCTTTTCGAACGGTGTTCGAAAGGTGGTTTAAAAGGTATTAACCTTTTTAACAGTTTGAGAATCGAAAAAGGACACTGAAACTGTCCACGTATAACATATCTGTCAGAATTAAGGATTTTCTATTGGGATGTTTACAACGGGATTTTTTGGACGGTGGAACCGGTGGAACGGTGGAACCACTTTGGGATATCGTCTCCCCCTAATCCTTGCATTGTTGCCAGTGGAAACATAATTTTAGGTGTGTTCGATATGTGAATCGATATGTTAATTCAGCGACTCCTGCATGTGCTTTCTCGTCTTTCCGCTTCCCTTTATATTAATTCAATACCTACTTGGAAAAGAAAACTGGATATGTTTGCGTATGACAGATCTGTCACAAATATGTTTACTATAGCTTATTATATATTTCGCTTCTGAGAAATATCGTTGCCACTTTCTTTGAGAGCCAAAATGGCATCAAAATAGTGCTCGTGTCAAAAAAATCCTACCGTTTGTGCGGTGGAGATACTTCGGAATTTCTTTTCAATTGTCTCCATCTAATCGCAGTTTTATGGCCGGTGGAGACACAGTATTACTAACTTTCCTTAACGAAGAGATTACGCTTCTGTAGTATTTATCACGTAGGGTAGGCTGCTATCGAGTGAAATCATCTAATAATACCATCAATACGTGTGGTTTTGCCCCCAAGTTCGTGTGGCTTGATCGAATGATTATGTTCTTTGTGGTCGGCGCTCACGGCTTGTCTCATTAAGGGCCAGTTTTTCAATGCGAGTTCATCCGAGTTTCGGAGTTCAACTGCGATAAACTCAGAAATGAGTTTTTCAGTGAATTTCTATCTGCGGTTAATCACGGCTTAAAAAGGAAAGTAGATATACTTTTGCGTTGTAGATGCGTCTACGATATTAACGGTCAAACGTGGGGTGAAGTTTT
Organism: Neoascia interrupta; assembly: GCA_947623515.1. Classification (NCBI taxonomy): domain Eukaryota; kingdom Metazoa; phylum Arthropoda; class Insecta; order Diptera; family Syrphidae; genus Neoascia; species Neoascia interrupta. The sequence continues at coordinate 47,711,759 of OX392462.1, forward strand.
GAAGTAATATTTCGTTTTTTGAATACATTTCGTTAGGGTTGAGAGAGTTGGTAACTTCGAGAGTCGAAGAGTTTGACAACTTTACTCATGGAGTTGACTCTGCACTGAAAAACTGCTCACTGGGTTAACTCCAGATCTAAGAATCTGAAAGCACCTTCAGCATGCCTCACGATGATATGCTTGCTGAGCAGAAAAAGTTCTTCGTAGTCATCCAGAATGAACAGATCTTGGTTTAAGCTGGTCTTGACTCAGCACTAAAAGACCGGCCCTAAGAGCATGAATCCGCGGGCTTAAGGTCTGACCATATTTGAATTGAATTAGCTTAGGTCAGCTTTCATAAATACCCCAATGCACGTAATTCACATCCCGCGAGCATAAAACCGTTTGCTCGATTTCGTTACGTTTTCCTTACCTTCTTTTGGCTTAAACTAGTCCTAATATACCTACTGAGAGGTTAGGTAGAGACTGGTTGGATTTTTTGTGTTGTTTGCATTGATAATGGAGCTAAAGTGTCCAGTGTCAAATTATTAACCTACTTGTCAACGCTCGTTCTCGTTAAGAATGATTTGCCTTATATTTACGCCTTGATATATTTTTCCTTTTGTATTATACAAAAATACAGTGGTGCACACCTTAATGTAGTTTCTTAAAATCAAATGAAAAGTTGTTCTCATCCAGGTCGAATTTTCCGAATAAAAAGCCCCCCAAAATTCTAACCTTAATACCCGATTTAAGAAGATGAAATTTGTAAAAAAAGGTTTTAGCGTTTGGATAGCTTAAATCCTCTAGTTCCGCCTAAGTTTGCATGTCGCGGCGCGGCGTGGCGTCAATCGAACAATATGAAAGAGCTTGTGCTACATGAGTTTTACATCGAACCACATATGGTTTTATGTAGGACTATGAGGACCAGAGTGGAGCGGTTCCTATTTTAGTTTAAAGTCTCTGTCTCTTTTGATACTTAAGGTTGACCCCGAGGCGCAGGTACACAAATGATTACATTAAGCACATCTCAAGCTTCGACGCATGCTTTCTTCAACAGATAGTGATGCTTTTACTATTTAAATTGGGCGTTTTGGAGAAGCAGACGCCACTTAATTCCAGCGCCCTTTACCACTGATATAGGGCAATGCCAAAAACGCATCCTTGCTGAACACCCTTTGACTCTCCGACCGACGGTTTCTTAGAAGATCGAACGGACGAGCACGAGCATTCACGATTGAGAACTGTCAAATCATAGGACCCAGATTTGTGACGATGACTTCTAATAGGGTGGTTGTTTTAGTATGGGATACCGTGTACGAAGGCAACCTTTTTGTACTTTCGACAATAAAAAATAAGAGTTTAAAAATTTATGTAAATTGCTAGGTTCATCCTTCCTTGAAATCATTTCTTTGGTATGAATTTGTTAATATTTGGGTACGTGTCCCTGCTGCACCAACTCTTATACTGTGTTTCCACCGGCAAAATACGAGGATTAGCGGAAGACGATTAAAAACAAATCTCAAAGTGGTTCCACCAGACTTTTTCTGCCATTTTGGCTGTCAAAAGAGAGTGGCATTGTCATTTTCCAGAAGCGAAAAAAGATATACGTTGTAAACATCCCAACCGTAATTTTGACATATCTGTCATAAAGGGACAGTTCAGTATCCGTTTTTCGATTCTCAAACTGTTAAAAGGGTGTTCAAAAAGGTTGAAAGTGGTTCGTGAACATTGTAAATGAGATTTATGAAGGGATTTATTTTTAATCCCTCGCCGAGAGAGTTCATATTTGTATAGTTAATCGCGTAATTTGTAGAGGATATGATAAAGATTTATATTCTTCACAGGTTAGTGTCCGGTGGAAACATGGTATTATAAAGTAAAAGTGTTTTTACTAGGCAAAGTATTGGTTTAGCTTAAGTTGAAAGACTACTCAATATTTTTTTCTATTTATAGAGAAAATATCCATAGACGCATCGAACATCATTAAGGTACCTTCCTGCTTCTGTGCTTGGGTAGGTCCCATTCGCTTGAAAGGTGAATCTCCTGCAAAGCGAGCAATGATCCGCAAAAATATTTTATACCCTGGCTTAAGAGACTCTTCCACGAAACATTTTTGCTTAGAAAGAGTTTTGGTGTTTTTTTTTGTCTGCATAAAGGTGCCTACGTAAAGGTACCCCTTAATATATGTCCCTGCCACGAAACTGGTGCGCGCTGGATAGCACAATATAGGTTCGCGGATCGGACGCTCTTTTTAGTTGTTAAACAACAGTTTTGATACAGTGACTACCGCCATTGGGCTTGCGAGACCGCGAACCACCAAACCACCGAACATTTATCGATTTATAAGTCTGCACATTTTATTCAGAACGGACATATTGACAGTTTCTACTTATTCCCTTTGAAATTTTCAGGCAACGGCTATTCACATAAAGTAGCATATGTGAAGTAAGGAGTTTGCGAATATCGGTAGACATAAATGTAAATTGGGCGCGTGCAGCTATTGCGATATCAAAGCACACCGCATCCAAGGATACGAAATGCACAAGTTTATGCTTATGCCACCACATTTCAAAGCAATGTGCTACCTCGTATGCACGCGCGAATCGGCCAAAAGGAAAGGCGGCGTGGATATGGTCGAGGATGTGGTATGGATCGGCGCGGATGGATACGATGGATCGGACGGAATGTGAAATGATTCGCAATATTTGAATTCTCTTAACTAGATGAAAGGAAGCGAAATGAAAAAAAAAAAAAAACCTAGTCATACCCCGAAACGAAAAGCCCTGCCTGGAGTATGTATTGGCTTTTAATAAGTTGAATCTGGCGTTTTGGCGGCAAGGCGGCAAGGATTTCCTTGGCCTCGCCCTCACACCTAAGGAGGAATATGGTAATAACGTCTTAAATGTGTTCTCACATCCCTGCTGCGCATCTGAAAGTGGATCTTTTTTCGTTTTGTGAAGTTTGTCGCAACCGGCAAACGGTGGACTTTACCTTGTTCTCGAATCCGGGCCTGCATTGAGGAGAGCCGAGAACTTGATAATTTATTGGGGGACCTATATGACATTTTGTTTTCCCTTTACTACGTTAAATGGGCCCTTTTGCAGATAAAAAATTCTTTTGAGCTCGCTTTACTTCTGATTATAAAATAGGTACCTAGTCTTGTTCTCGATTTTTTTCGTCGTCGTTTTATTCTCCTTGCAACACATAACGTTCTGCTGAGTCCTCTTAGCCAAACTGACGGTTCTGTGTCGCTACCTTTTTTATAATAAACAGAATATTTATTTGAATACGGAGGTAAGTTGGTACATGCCGCTTGGGATAGGTGCCACTGCATTTTGTTTATAGCATTCCCTTTCTCTGGCTTATGGAGACTTGGGCTTTATAAAGAGTCATGCTTATGCCAGCCAGGCTATGATCGATTTGTGCAGCTCAATGAGTGTGATCAACGTTTGGTTAGAATAAATTTTGCAAAGCCTTGAGACCTATTTACTGATTCATTATTGGCACCAACATACAAAGAAGGAAAATAAAAAGGATTAAAACGACCTTTCTTTACAGTAGCATTTAAGCCTTCACACTTCAAAGGGCTTAAACTTATGCGCTGCAATGCGTTAAAGTTTTAAGCTACGATCAAAGGATCATGGAAAGCCGTCATTGACGGCAAGTTGTAACGATAACGGAACATGCAATTGGCAATTCTAAGAACTTGAATGCAGACATTCGCTGTTTAAGTCGTCGCATTAAGGGTTTTCGATAAGCATGTTATCACCCTACCCTGTCAAGACATGAGACAATGCACACAGAGAAAGAATAGACAAAAAGAGCTTACAGATCCATTTTCCAAAAGCCACGCCCACAATATTGGGCGGAGGCATAGTGTGTATATAACAAAATTGGCAACAACTTTTTAAATTTTTTAACTTTTTTTTTAATATCATTTATGCATAAGATCGGTTTTGACATAATAATCAGTTTTGACCTAAAATTTGTTTCTGTTTTTTATCTGTTTCAAATGATATTCAAACTTGCTCTGTAGAGTAGGACTTTCAGCCCAACTATTCAATTTTTGTCTTTTCCTATGCCTCCATCACGTATAACATACTTAAATCTTCAACAAATTTATCTCCTACAAATTGCGAGATTTTCCATATAAAAGTTAAATCCTCTCTGTAAGTTATTTAAAATAAATTCCCTCGTAAATCTAATTCGCCCTTTTCACAAACCTCATTTATGTCACTTTAAACCTTATTCGCACGGCTTTATATCAGTATTATACCATGCCTCCATCGGGTACTAATCCGCGATTAATGTAAATCTTTATTAAATCCTCTACAAATCACGCGATTTACCATACAAATTCGAATAGTCACGGCAAGCAATTAAAATTAAATCCTCTCATAAATCCCATTCACCCTATTCACAAACCTATTTTCTGCACCTTTGTAACAGTTTGAGAATCAAAAAAGGAAACTGAAACTGTCTCTGTATGACAGATCTGTCACAAGTACGTTTTCTATTGTGATTTTTACAGCGAAACTTGTTTTTCGCTCCTGGGAAATGACATCGTGACTCTCTTTTGAGAGCCAAAATGACAAAAGAGAGATTATACAATTTCGTTGTAAAATGCTAATAAAAAACGCATTTGTGACAGATTTGTCATACATAGACAATTTTAGATTCCTTTTGCTTATACCAAACTGTTATAAAGGTGTGTGAAAAGCTTTTAAAGTGGCATGAATAGGTGTGAGGAAAAGGGCGATTGGGGATTTACTACAAACCGATGCCGAGAAAGCCTAAGTTTGAGATTTAAGGGAGATAAGTTGAGGATTTATGGATATCGCGGATAAGTGTCCGATGGAGACAAAGATATAGTCCAGATTAAGAGTTACTTTTAAGCTTCCTTCACTACTTCTTTATGAAAAATGACCCTTAAGTGTGCAGGGTCAATAATTTCGATTAATTTGTCAAGCACTTCGAAGCCCTGAATGCCAATTTATAAAAATTAAGAACTACGTAAGAAGTTTAAAAATTTTGCTATGTGTCAATGCAATGTAATCACACAAGTGTGTATAACAATGCCATGACACTACAAAATAAAAAAATTAGCATTGCTATAATCAGGGATTTTGCTTAGCACGAAGATGTGTGGACAAATTCACAAAACTTAAATGGCCTCCAACACCCAACTGTTACACCGAGCCTGTCAAAAAAAAAATCGTTGTATGTTACAATTTCACCTGAATTTCTCGGCTGAACATTTGATTGAAGCCCTGCTTCCAAAATCTTACCTGCACCCTTCTCTTTAGAGGCAGGAAGAGAAGCGAAGTCTAGGCAGAAAAAGTCAATTTTACTACCTCAAAGTTCTACCTGTCTCAGTCTTTGCGGTATGGCTTCGTCCGAGACTATAGTCGTGTGTGTTTTTTATGACAGTACAAAGATACAACGGGCCAGGCTCAAAATCCTGCCGGGGTCAAAATTCTTTCTCCAAAATTCTGCTTTTCAAAAGTCTGTAACTTTAACAAAGCGTCACAGTGAAACATGTATGGGGTGCTGCAACCCCGTGCCTGTTTCTCTTCTTACCATGGCTTTACTTCAAAAAAGTCAAAGTTTGCTTTAAAAAGTAGAATAAGCTGAATTTTGAACGGTAGAATATTGAAAAGCAGAATTAAGACCCGCTTCCACCCACAACAGCCACTTGCGTCTTAACCCCTTCATGTGAGCAATTAGAAGGACCTTAAAAAGGTTGTGCCTCTGGTGTTGGCACGAGTATTCTGTGATGTTCTTTCAAGTCAAAGAAGACGCATTTAACAGCATCGCGTAAACAATGCTGGAGCTTTTGGTTGTCGGCTCTACTGCCTCCACTGCCTAATTTTTAATTCATCTTAGTCAGGCTCGCATTCAATGAGGGCAAAACCAAGTGCGTGCAGCTTATGAAGAAGAGACAACCAAAAACTGACGGCGGCGTCTTGGGCAAAACATCACAACAATAGACAGCTAAAACTTTGAGGTATCTGTAGTAAAAGGGACTGATTGTACCTGAGCTCTGCGTCGAGATTAGACAAAGACATACCAGCGCTGACATCAAACAAAGAATAAATCTTACCAATTGCTGTTGAACGATGGGCCCTTTCACAGGCGGATGAGGATGCTCTAGGGTGATTCCAGGATATAAGATCATACTGTTTGGGCTTTACCAGCCTGACCTAGCTAAAAGAGTCAGAATACAACAGCTGATGCGATGGTTTAAGTCACTCCGGGCTGTAGCGCCACCTAAAGTAAAGTAATGTTAAGGTGCACGGAATTGTTAGTCTACTTAAGGTTGACTTGACTGGTTCATCCTGTCTAACAGAAGACCCCATCTCGTCTTTATTCGATGTCTCTTGCTTTTAATATTCTTATTTCTTGGTGAATCTTCTCGAACTCGTTACGCGGTTGTCTCTTAGTGTCATTATTTTTTAGTTCCAGATCATCCGAGCTTTGGAGTTAAACTGAGATAAACTCCAGAAAAGAATTCTTCAGTGAATATCCGGGGTTAATCAAGGATCAACTCTGGAGAACAATATAAACTTCGTTGAATGTTTTTTTCTGTTTAGATATGGCAGTAGATTTCCGTGTTTCTATGAAAAATGACGTCTGAGAACAACTCGAACTTCTTTTCCTGTGTTTTTCTATGTGAAGTGAGAGTTGGTAGAGTCAATAATTTCGAGAGTAGAAGATTTTTACAACTTTGCTGACGAAGTTAACTCTGCACTAAAAAGGTGCTCGCTGCGTTTAAGCGCTCTGCTCATGCTTGCCCTGTTCCTTCAGAAGCCGTATTCCTTTTTTTCTTTTGCTCGTAGACCTCGCGATCAGCTCTTATCTTTCTATTGGCAGGCACATGCAGCTAAACAAGAATGAAACAAAGCCGCGCTTAGTTTACTGGCCCGGAATTTAATGGCTTAGCCCAGAACGGTTGTTCAAAATGGCATTTTGGATAGGTATGCTGCCACTGGTTTTCAATACTTGAGGACACAAGATGCTTCTTAAAAGGTTTGCAATTGTAGCCGTCCAACGTCAAACTCCTTCCACAATATTTTTTTATTGGTCTGAAATTTTTCCGTACCTTCAAAAAAGTGAAGTTGTCCCATATGACAATGCTGGTGGGTTGTAAGCGTCGCTTGCGTCAATCATTGTGCGCTCGATCTGACTTATTGACCCGGCAGATCACTTCATTTAAAATATTATGATATTGGAGGCGGACTTGGCAGGAGGAACGAGCTTATGCTAAAGCTGCAAAATTAAATCAGACAGGACCCTGTTTTCCTTCTTGAATAGTGGAAGGTTGCCTTTTTTGACGTGATGTTTGATATGTTGCTTAAAGTTTTTTCTGGTTGAATGATTGACAGCCCGGTATGATCAACTGCAATGATCCTAAAGTAGTCAATCTTTTAGTGCGTGTACAATTCTTTTTAAGCCTTTTAACTTCAAAGCTCATAGAATAGGAAATAAAAGTTTTAGGCGCGGTTTTTTTATTTGTATATTTCCTTGAAAGCAAATTTTGTAGTATCTTTTATGTAAATATTTTTATTCACTTATTATAGTCACTATAAAAACCAATGTGTCTGATTTCTTTTCTTAGCTCACCGAAGCAACATAATCACCAAGGCCAGCAAATAAACGATGATTACAACAATTCCATAGACATCCATTCGTATGCGGTTTCATCTATGAGCAATGAGATTCATCAAACCAACACCACCGTCTCACATATGCGGCAAGACAACGACATACTGACATCAAGGATACATTCACCCATAGTGCACACGTCGTGTTATGACAGCGAGTCGATGCGTTGCGGTGGAGGTCAAATCCTTACGCACCACAACTCGATGTTGGGAAATCCCTTCTTGACGTCACACTCTTCCCTGCTCAATTCGAATTTGCCGCTATTGGCGAGCAAGTTTTTATCGCACAGCAATATGTTGCCGATGTCAATGTCACCAGATGTAGAGGAATCATCACATTTGGACGCATCCCTCTGGGGATATGACTACCAGAATGACGTTTGTGCTGCTAATTGTGCGTTTCTCGAACGACACGTCATCGGGAATGATGTGAAGTTTCGTCCGCTGACAAACTCTGCCAAATGTGCCAAAGAGACAAGAATACGCCGGCCAATGAATGCGTTTATGGTGTGGGCGAAAATCGAGCGGAAAAAATTGGCCGATGAGAATCCTGATTTGCATAATGCGGATCTAAGTAAAATGTTGGGTGAGTACCTATACTAAGGCCTTTACTTAGTGAAATATTTAAAATTAACGATTTATTTAACCCAATATAAACGATGATACTTTTGGTTAGTTCTCTTATCAAGATCCGATTAAGGTGTAAAAAAAAAACTCTGAATTAATTTTCTAAATGGAAAAATTATTATTGAATTAAAAGGCTCAGCGATTGAGCCTTTTGATCCTAATTGAATTGCCTTTCCGTAGTAAAGTAGAATTAATTGGCTTTCCAGGATCAAAAATGTTTTTGTCATAATCTTTGCTTTTTCGTGTCCATCTGTCACCCAGCCTTTTGTTGTCAACTTCCATTGGGCTTCATCAACTTCCTTAGGATTCATCAGGCCATTGTAAATAAATGTACAATGACGCTGTTCGAGCTCAAGCCTCAGCTTTATTGTCTTCAGAGCAGGGTCTATACATAGACTTTGCTCGCTTCAATATCGATTGTAAGCGTTGTCAGTTTCCCGTCGGTTTTTAACATTCCAAGCGAATCTGTCTCACACGTTAAGGCTAAAAGTTAGAACAATACGTCTTGAAGCTTCATTTCTAAAAGAGGCACGGCTTGTATAACTGGGTTTTTTAAAAACTTTTGTGGGACACATTAAGATATAATAGGAGACAAAACTTAATGTCTTCGAATGTATGAAGTTCCGTCGGCTAAATCGCAGATGTTCTCAAAGTGTTGGACTAGTTCTTTCGAAGTGGCTGATTAACTTTGTTAGTTAACCTGATTCCAGCTTCGATAGCTCTTCACGTTTAAAACTGTATTTGTGGCTTTACATGATGGATGACAAGGAAAATATTAGTTTTCAGGGAAACTATAATTCACAGCTAGGAAAAAAGTTTGTTCAATCTTTAGTAAATTAGAGTTGGGAATGAGTGGATCTTCAAAACTAAGCAGAGAATAACTTATAGCTCATGGGTTTGTGGCCCCTCAAGCCGACACTCAAGATTGGTCATAGGATATAGCGATTCCAACTAGTCAAAAAAAGACCAACGACCCTTCCACTCGAACTGAATGGGGGGTTCGTTGCGGTCTTTATAAAGTGAAAGCAGCTGTCTGTAATCCTAGGTCAAACAAACCTGTAAGAGGTCATAGCTGCCGAATTCTCAAAGAAGATTCTTAAGAAGATCTGACGAACATTTCCTCCGGTCCGATGAATAAAATCGCAGCCGACGGCGCGGCAGCGTTCCGAACTGCGCTAACTACAGAGGTAGATACCTTTTTTCTAATCGTCGCTCACAAAATCTTTTGTGCTGTACCTGCTGTGTGCAAACAAAGATGTCTTTCAACAAGCCACCATCCATCAAACATGCGCAATACGGGCAGACAATGGAAAAACTGATCAACAACTTTTCATCAATTTCAACGCGCCGAGCTTGACAACGTTTAGAGACGAGGTATTTAGGACAATGTCCCGTTTTGACATACAAAATTGGTCAATTTGTCACCATAGACGATGAAAACAATCCGCTTGAGCGAATCGTTGGATACCCCATCCAAATTGACCACTGTCAAGCTCCGCATTGCGTCATAAATTTTGGTTGTTTAATTTTAGTTTTTTTTTTTAACTTTAGTCTTATTCAGAATTTGTCAATTAAGAATTATCTTCCTTAAAAAAGGGACGTGGCATCAACACCTTTCAATAAAATCGTTTTTTTTTTTTTCTGTTCATATTTTTTATCAGATGTGGTAAATGTGTTAATTGCATTTTTGTATTAAAAATTTGGTTAATACTCAAAAACGCCCCCAAAAGTGGGCGTAGTAAAATTTATTAATTTAAATTAGGAGACGCACATATCTGAACATTTCATTGAGCAAGTTTTTGGACTATATATTTTAAAACCGTTAATATATCGAATAAAAACCGCTTCTTAGAATGCAAACTACATATGACCATGCCCACATGGGGGCGGATTTTTTTTTTTTAATTGCCAATTTATCACTTAAGCGAGGATATCGCACACATAATTTCAGCTTCCTACGTAAACTTTGATTTTCAATGCTTATGAATAAAGTTGGCGTGTCAGTGGGCGGATTTCAAAAGTTGTACTTTACTGCTTTGGGATCTAGAAAGAACAGATATCAAGTTTCAAGTTCCTAGCTCAAAATTTAAGGCCTTAAAACAATCGACAGACGGACGAACGGACATGGCTCATTTGACTTACCATTCGATCATATGCTCTTATCGTTTTCCTCTAATCCTCGCATTTTTGCCGGTGGAAACATAGTATAATAGCCAGAGAATAATTGCCTTGATTTTTGTCGATAAAGGGCAAATGTAGATCGCAAGGTGAACTTCCTTTACTTGGCGCCACAGTCATGGGTGGACCTGGGCTTTAATGTTGTAATGTGGCGACAAGAAGTATAAAGACATGCAGGAGTCGGTGAATGTACTCATCGATTCACTTTCCGAGCACATCCACTCGATTCACCAAACGAACACACCCAACTGTAAGCTGACAGCAAACACTGATGTTCGAAGTTTTAGTTTCGATATCGAAAATTTCCCCTTCATGTAATTCAGCGGAAAAGTAGGGACCAATGGAAAGTTACCAGATTCGAAACATCGAGAACACGGTGAATTTGTATACATACACGGATGCCATGCTTGGACGAGGACAGTTATATTAAAAAAGTAAAGTAAAAAGTTATTGAAGTGTATACGCCACCTGTCATCTCGTTGCTCCTTCTAATGCGCTGCCCGTGCCGTATTAATTCGAAGATTTTCCGCGCCGGGCGATGGTGTCCATCCGCTCTAGGTAACTCTACCATCGCAGTCATTTTTGTTCCGAATCTTCGAGTTTTGTTGGTTTTTACCTGGACATCCTCAACAGTTCATTCCTCGACTGCACGATAAATACTGATTAGTAAATTACTCGCTAGAGCAATTGAGGTGGCTACCTAGCACGGATAAAGCCATCTTGATTACATGGAGAACAAAAAATGTAAGCAAAACATTCGGTTACCCAAGTTCCAAACCAATATTGCAATGAACTTTTTAATTTTGCGCCAGGTAGGGCTGGTGCGCCCTTACTGAACTGTAGCGCCACTCAAGGGCAGTTTTGTCAGTCCAAGTTACAAAGTGAGGTTTACCCCAGCAATGAGTTTTTGTCAATCTTGATCCGGGGTTAGTTTTGGGTAAACTAAACTATGTTAACAGCGGCTAAGCCCCGGAATAACTCACTCTTTTGCGGTTTTTTCTATGACGTAATAACTTTATCTGGGCGCTGAAAAACTGCTCCTGGATTGGCACCAGCCTATTTTTATTTTGGGATTAAGAAACCCTGGTTAAACACAAAAACATGGCAGTCTGACTCTTAAAGAAAAAGATGATAAGTCTTCAAAAAGAGGGCGTGATCGATATAGAGTCTTGGAGCAATAATGAGTCATGGTCATGGGGAATACAAAAAATTAAGGAGTCAGGTTTCAAGACTTCTGATGTCGCAGCTGGGAGGACTCGTAATTTTATTACACACACGGACACAAATTTCTATTGAAAAATAAATTTTTTACTACACCCGAATCGAAGCGCACGAGCCTTTTTCAACCTTGACGTGCCAAGGTGTTCTTAAGTCATATTTCCTCTAGCTAAACAGGACTATCGGTGGGTTCTAATTTCTCACTCTGTCCTTCGCTCTCATCCCTCTTTCATTCCCTCTTCGATGCAGGGAAAATCCCATGAGCCCCAAACACCTGCAACATTCTATCACATGTTCAAATTTGAAAAAACTTTCACCACTGTCGAAACGTCAGTATTCTTTGATGCTACAACCAGGAAAGGTAAGATCATTACGATCTAATAAGACTTGCAGTTTTAATTTTTACGACAGTCAGTTGCTATTTGTTCCCATAATCTTTACAAGCCTCCCATAAAAGTTTATAGCGCAAATTAAAAATGATATCACCTTCGATAGAAATATTAAAGATAAGAGACCTTAAGACATATTCTCCTCTTTTTTAAAGCTATGGCGATAAGCCCTGTAAAAATATTTTATCTTTTTTGTTACATGTAATTTTTGTTATATATTTTTTAGGAAAAAAATGGAGGTCTCTTACACCCCTCGATCGAAGGCCATTTGTCGAAGAAGCCGAGCGCTTGCGGGTCATTCACATGACGGAGCATCCCAATTACAAATACCGCCCGAGACGTCGGAAGCACTCGAAACCGAGAGCGATTCAAACCAGTGCCAAGGATCAAGCGTCTGCAAACCAAGTGAGTGGCAAACCACTGCCCAAAGTGAAGTCGCCACAAGTTCCCAGCTACATGTCACAAGCTGAGAACACAAATCAATGCCAGGGAAAAGCCCAAACTTATTACCGATCACCGAAGATCTGCTTTTCACCCAATTCCAACACAACGCGCAGCTCAGATGATGGCAATTTCCATACAACAGACGGAAATGTCGCCAACTATGAGAAGAAACATTCAACATTTCAGCAACAGATCAATAACAGCGGCAACAACTGTGACAAACAAACGAAACCAGCAAAGCAGCTCGTATATAAATCGAGATCCAAGCCATCAAGAGCGTGCAGCAATCTCGACGAGGACAACACTGTGAATGGGAAGAAGTCACCATTTCAACCGCATGCACTTGCGCTAACATCCTCGGCGCTAATAGCAGGAAAAGGAATGTATGTCACCTGCAGTAGCCGTGGAATCCTGGACCAAGGACACACAGTGAAAGGCACTTACTTCCCACCGATGTCAACTTTGGAGGAGAACCAAAGACCCGATCCGGCAGACGTCTCGCAGACGTGCAACATCAACTCGAGTGGGCACTGTCCCACGCAAGCTTCGTCGTCACCGCATTACAGTTCGCCAAATACTCCGACACAAACCAAAAATAATTTTAACGAAATGTTATCCAGTCCGTTCTCTGTAAATACCAGTCCCATGCTCGATGCCGCCTCTGGGTTCCATGCATCGATTGCGCAGCAACAAAAGGATTATTCGCGGTATCTAAGCGCTCAGACGCAGTGCCGGCCACCAGAAGACCCCACAGAACACATCTCAGATAATAAATTCTCAAAATATCCCGATACCAATCACAATTATGATAACTACGAGGTTTACTCGCCGAGCAGCAACTATTACCCCCAAGTCGCATACATCCCGTCGAATGCCGGCTCACCTTTGCATCAGACGCCGCCATCCTACCAAAATCATCACAATGTGGAGTGCAACTATTTGCCGTACCACCAGGCTGATCAGATCTGCATTAGTGGGATGCCATCCAACTATTTCATGGGCAGCGGTGGTACGGAACCGCCCCAAGTGAATATCGTCGGGCCGCAACCAGTGGCGTCTCTTGTGTATCCGAGTGCGCCTGCCGTTGAAGCATTTGATGCACGAAAGGACGACGAAATAAGTAATATTTTAGCGGGTGTTAGAAAGACCTGCTACAGTAATTAAGTGATCGTACTTTAAGGAAATGTAAAAAAAAATTATTTGTACAGACAATAAAACACAAGAACGCTTTAAAGGAACTTACTCTTTTGTATTAGCAATTAAGGGATTTTAGGGTAATAAGGGTTTGTATAAATTAGATATTTTAAAACACTGGGTTTATTGTGCGTTTTTAGTCTTTCCTTTTTTCATAAGATTGAGTAAATGATCGGGTGGAGTACCTACAGACTCCATAAAAACTAATGTCCAAACTAAGCTTATGGTGAAGGAAGCAGAAAACCTTTTCATAAAGCCTCTTGGTCATACAAAAATTTGTGCTTGAGTCACAAACTTAATAACTTTGGAGTCACAAAGTTATTAAGTCTGCTTAAGAATAATCGTCAACCTCGGCGAGTTTTTTTCAATTTTGCGAAAAGGCCGGCGTCCGAAACAGCGATATCGCGCGCTGGTATTGTGAACCACCGCATACATTGCCATTGATTGAAATTTATTTGACAGCTCGCCCGAGACTCTAGCTCTTGATGTGAGACAGGCTTCAACCACTGAACACGCTGACCCATTGAACTGTCATTTCAGTAGAAATTGGTAGAGGGGACTTTAGCAGAAGAGCAAGAGTGGAAAATTACAAAAAGAGAAATTTCGAGAGCTTCATTCATTTTGCATAGAAAGACAGTTACAGTCTGGTAACAAAAAAACTGTCAAAAGCATTAAGACTTAACATGGTAAAATAGAAAGCGAAATCAAAAACCGGTAAAATTATTAAAATTTTAACTTAAAAAAGTAGGTTAATACCATGTTTCCACCGGGTACTAATCCCCGACTAATATAAAGCTTCATTGAATCCTCTACAAATCACGTGATTAACCAGACAAATTTAAATCCTTTTGGCAAGCGATTAAAAATAAAGTCCCTCATAAATCTCATTCACTCTTTTCACAAACCACTTGCAATCGTTTTTGAACACTTTTTTAACAGTTTGAGAATCGCAAAACACTGCAACTGTCCACGTATGACAGATCTGTCAGAATTTTGATTTCTATTGGGATGTTTGTAACGGAAACCTTTTTTCGCTCCTGCAAATGACATCGCAACTTTGTTTTGAGAGCCAAAATGACAGTTAAAGAGTGCTTATGTCAAATTAATCCTATAATTGTCTGATGGAACCACTTTGGGATTTATTATGAATCGTCTCCCGCTAATCCTCGTATTATTGCTGATGGAAACATAGTATTAATTATTGGTCTTATTAAAATTATGTTTTGACAGCTAATAAAATTGGGTCGCAAAATAGCAAACTTGGCAACGGCTAAGTTGAAATTATAATTGGGAAAAAGAAACGTTCAGACTTCAGGGCTTACGAGAGATATATTGCTCAGAATTCAGAATGGTTCTTCGACGATAACGTTTCCAAGTGGAGACCCAAACAAAAAAAAAATGTTCGATGTTAAAGAAGAATAGTTACAAAGCACAGAAATTACTGCCGATGAATTGCAAAAACTCGAAAAGTTGAAGAACGGTTTGAAAGAATAGCAGAGTGCCACCGAAGAACAAAAGAAAGTTCTCGAAAGGAAGTTCAACGCACAAAAGATGAGCAAACGAATTCAGTCTAAAACAAGTTTGATGCGGAAGAATAAATGATTAATGAATGAAGAGTGGTGATAAGAACATTTTTTTAGCCTGCTTCATAACCGCAATATTATAATTACTCTCGAAACCAAATTTGGTTCCTAGAATGCGCTTTTTGAGAAAAAGTTCCGAAAAACGTGGAGGTAAAATTTAGTGAAGTAAAACGGAAGTAGAAAACTGCTCGAAAACGTCAAGAAGCAGAAAGTTCGAGAATACTCTACCTCGTTTCGACGGCCAAAGCCAAGCCGTCTGCTCTCACGTCAGCGATCAGAGGAACAGCTCCTCAAACGTTGCAGACGACCTCAGAACACAAACAACAGGACTATAATTTCTTGATTGCCGTATCTTGAAGATATCTGTTGACCGTCCCCCTATCCACTTGCTTTGGAAGTACCAAATTTGGGACGCACAAATCGAGAAAAGATGCTGTTTCGAAGTGAGAAGCGTGCGGTTTAAGAGATAGAGATATAATACTACAACAGGAATGAGACGCGAAAGTTCTACCAAAGGATCAAAAAATTGACCTGAAGGCCCTAAGGAAGACGAAGAGAACATGGTAGTGGAATCCCCATCGGTGCTGGGAATTTAAAAAATTCATCTGAAAGATATGGTTAAATGGTTAAGCCACAACGAAACCCTTGCTTTGACGATGAGTGCCTGCAAGCACATGCAGTTAAACAGGAAGCATACAAGGCGGCTCTGCACAGAAGGACTAGAGCTGCTCGCGAGCTCTACGAGCAGAGGAGGAGAGAGGAACACCGGCTTCGATGAAGTGAAAGTAGCTGTGTCTAAGCTTAAGTGCAACAAGGCAGCCGGAGCAGACGCCCTAGCTGTCAAACTTTTTAAATCCGCTGACGATGAGCTGGTTAGGACCATGCACCAGCTCATCTGCAAGATTTGGTCGGAGGAAAGCATGCCCGAATAATGGAACTCCAGGCCCAGCATTGTTTGCCTTATCCTCAAGAAAGTAGACCCTCTGAACTGTGCCAACTACAGAGGAATCAGTCTTCTTAGCACCGAACGCCTCTTCTTCATCTTCGGCATCTTCTGAAAGCCTGAAGCTGTTTGTCAACAATCTAATAGGCACATATCAGTGTAGCTTTAGGCCTGGATAGCCACCATCGATCAAATATTCACACAGGAATTTAAAATCGATTCCCGCACTACCTTTTCATCGATAACCGCGTATAACAGCATCTATAGAGACGTGCAATATAGCGCAATGTTTAGTTTTGGCATCCCTGCCAAACTCGTCAGTCTGTGCAGGATGACGATGGAAAATTCACGCTGTTCCGTCAAGGTCGGTAAGGACATCACCGACCCCTTCGATGACAAAAACGGATTTAGACAAGGCGAAGCACTTCCTCACCAGAGGAACAATATTTCAAAAGTCCGTTCAACTACTCGCATACGCAGACGACATTGACATAATCGGCAGAACAAATCGTGATGTCAGTAAGCTTTTGTGGGTGTTTAGTGCAAAACTGAGTTTTATGTTAAATAAATGTCTATAACTCTCAATCCGCTCAGAAATAAAACTATAAAGTCAAAAAGTGACAAAACTTTCTTTATTCGACCTCCACATAACCTAGGATTTATATTTTTTTTAATTGGTCTAACAAGTGCCATCATGAATCGGTTTTTCGGGGCTTCAATGGCAGCATCCAGAGGTCAATTTTATCGGCAGCATTCAAGAGTGGATATTCGGACGGAAGCGGCGAACATGGGCTTAACAGTCAACGAGGGAAAAACCAAGTATAAGCTGTCATCAAGAAAAGACACCCAATACCGACAACGTCTTGGGCAAAACATCACCATCGGTAGCTATAACTTTAAGATAATTAGGGCCTTTCCGAGTCAAACGCCCCGGCCCGGAAAATCTTCGAATCCATCCCGCATCAGGGACGGCGCGCAGTAGAGGAGCACAGAGACTCAGGTGGCGCACGCAAATAAGTGTCTGGCTTGTCGATTATGTCATCTTCCGAATCCAACAAGGACCAAGAGCTTAAATAAAAGTTATCCATCAGCTGCATCGGCACCACAGCGACGTATAAAATTAAGAGGGAGGCAATGTGAGGCAGTGACAAATGTGATGATTTTCAGACGATGCATGGTATTCTGACTTTAAGGTGAGAGGAGACATAAGGGACTATACGAACTCACGTATAGAACTGTCATTATTCCATCTTGCTATAAGGTACTGTGCAACAATTTTCTAAAAAGCCATTTTCGTAGCAAAATACGGCAAATTTTTTGCCTTGTGAACCAGGGCCAACTTCTCAACAAAGCATGCTGTGTGTGTTGATTTCTTCACATAAAAAGGGACCCACAGTTTTTTTGCCGAACCCGAACGGCACTTTGAGAAGTTTTTCAAGACAAATGATACTATCGGAGGGCTTGTCAAACCCTCGCGGAGGTGAAGACCGTGAAAAAGAACGAGTCTTTTTTTCAGGTGACCATGGCAGGATTCGAACCCAGACCTGCGGCGTAGTAAGCACACACACTTACCACTATGCCACGGCACCACGCACCGTTAACACTTTATTCTAGTTTAACGGCTTTCAACCAGATACCCCATTATGCATACCCACAGAATATCCTGCACTTTTGATCGTGGCCGCGGAACTACAAGCTTTTTCGTTTTTCATTTTCTCCGGATGACACAACCTTTAGAGAGTGCGTTCAGTTTACCCTTGAGGTAACGCTGGGTTATCTCTTGCATTCGGTTTCGCTACAGATTCCTTCCTTATAATATTTTTTGTATAGTAAATTATTGTTATTCATTCATTTTTCATCCCTATCAAGTTGACCCACGGTTCCAGAACCATGTTAACACTCCCTGCGACTACAATTGGCAGTATTCAATCATGAAAAATTTAACTCAACGCTACTTTATGAACACACTCTAGCTAACATCACTCTTGAAAAACTCTCCCAGAAGATTATAAAGGTACAAACATGCCCAAAATTCATACATATAAGCATATTATACTGCCTTGAAGCGATGTCCTTTTTCCTAGGCCCATTGCCATGCGCGGCGAAAAATCCTTTCACATTTTTCATTTCTTTTCGACGTTTCGACATTTGTTACATTTTCGACTGTGTATTGAAACATTGTTCACTTTTTGATTTTTTTATGTAAGAAAATGTCACAGTTTAGAAGTAAATTTTAAAGTTTTTCATTTTTTACTAATCGAACATTACATTACATTTCGTAATGCTTAAAAAAAAATTAACAAATACATTTTCAGTTAGAATGTAGTGCAAGCGAAAATCCATATATACTCCATTACGAACATCAAATTGCAGTGCAGTATCCTTGATTTTATTTTATATTTTATTTAAATTGTTGAAAATTAAGAGAAAACGTTAAACCCCAAATTCAAGTGCTTTTGTCATGATTTCAAATTTTTAACAAAATTCAATTAAAAAATTGACGAAAAAAAAAGAAAATTTCCATCGTATAGTTTCGGAATTTAGTAGATATACACAAAATCGATATTTACTAGTGCAGCGCCATCATGTCTTCTTTTATTGCAAAATTAAAATCAACACCATTGCCACCCTTAAAAAATGTTCTCAATGTAGCCCTGCAGACGGCGAGGCAGACTATGCCTGACAAACGTGAATACGAGCAGCCAGGACAGCAGCATGATTTGCAACATTTTCCACAAGCGCCGAACAATTTTCCCGAGCAAAGTTGCAGTGGTAAGTTCAATTGGGAGGGGGAGGGAGGTGGATTCTCATAAAAGAAATTTTTCTAATTACAAATTTTCTCTGATTGTGAATGTATCTGTGTAGACAACATTGAAACGAATACGCTTAACCCCTTTCGCAATCCCAATGGATACTTTAGCGCAGATAGTGAATATAAACCTGACGAAGTTCAGCAGACGTCTTTCATTAACAATGAATACGATGGGCGATATCAACAATCCGATGGATACAGGTATTTATAATTTTTCTTATACTGAATCAAGAAAAAAGTGTATGTAACGATTATTGCACAATGCACATGACAATTTTGATATATATTGCCCGTATTGATTTTACTCTGCTAAAAAATAAATTGTCTAGTAATTTTTTTCAGTGTATAGAAAACTGATTTGTGACAGTTTTTAATGTTAACTTGCTGTCCGGCTAATGTGATCCATGTCTTTGTTGCACTATACACCCACTTAAGTTGCACTGATTATATTTTCGTCCTAAAAAGGACATTTTCGTAGAGCACAGATAAAAAAATGTTTTTCCAAACCATGATTCTGCACCGAAAAAATCTCCGCACTTATATGAATTTAAAAATACTTTAAATAATGAAGGCTTACCTCATTTTATAATTATTAATTAACAGGTAAAACTAATGAAAATTTGGGATAGAAATCGATTTTTTAAAGAGGTAAATCTTAATTTCGTGATGTTACTCCTATTATTTTTTTTCTTTGTAACTTTTTAAATTAGTTATTAAAATCGAGAGGGCGGGTAGGGCGTTTCTTTCAGAAAGAACCAAAAAACTTAAGAGTATGCTCTGCAGTTTTCAACAATGTCTTTTGGCACTCTCCAACTCTTTTCCAAATGACTGCATTTCATGGTTCTATTGGAACTATTCTATTCTATTCATTCTTCTGTCAACTTAGGCTAATTTGGTGGGATAATGGTTGCTATAGGCTGCTGGCATGGCCTGTTAGTAAATAAAGTTCGTTTAAAGTTAACGCGTTTTAAGTTTAAAGTTTATTCTGGGTGATCCCTGAGACTTTTTCGCGATAGTGGCGGCCACTTTTCAGGTGCTGCACCCATATGCATAGCAGTACAGACTTGCCGTTTGGATGTTTCATGATTGGCTCCACTACCAGTAGACAAAATTTTGCCAAGATATTGATTGCAATCGAGTTTCTCAGAGGTTTGTCTCTTGAGCAACCCTTTTTTAAGCTCGAATCCATTTAACTTTTTGGGGTTAAACCTGAATCTTTCAGCCCAAAGAATCCTAATGGGCAGTGACGTACGTCACGCAATTCTTCTATGAGCTGCTTCCCGTAAAAACGTGTATGTTTAACTGAGTTAATTGTTACTTCAGAAGGCTTAGCTCAATTTGCCTTTTTTTACATTTACTGTCATTTGATAGATATCCATTATTCTATGAGACAGTTAACACGCTGTCTGCCATGATTTGTCTGTCAGACTAATGTGCACCATGTTTCGGATGGCGAGTCCCGCCACGAGGCCAACCAAAAGTTTTTCCACGGTCCCATCTCTGGGAGGGTCTGAAAGCAAACCCTAAGAGAAGAGCGTATATCAATTTCTGATACCAGAGAATTCAGAGACCTCTTAATTCGCCGTTCGGAATCGGCAAAAAACGACTATAGCTCACATCCATGCGTGTGTTAGAACACCTGAAATGCATGTAGCTGCTTCTGAGGGCTCTTGTGAGCTGTAACTGTGCCAGTAAGTTTTGGTTATAGAGTCGTTATCGAAGTTATCAAATTCCTTAGTAATTGGCACTTTGGGTAAACCACTTTGGATTTAAAAACCGTCCGACAACTTTCCTCTATGCAAAACAAGACTCATTTACGCATTTGGCAGTACCCTTATAGGGTGTTTCCACCGCACAAAAAACAGAGATTAACGTAGGAAGATTCATAGTAAGTCCCAAAGGGTTTCCACCGGAAACGAGGAATTCTTTCATTTTTGACATTTTGCAATGACATTTTGTAGTGTGAAATGGCAATACCTGATCGTCACGACCTCTGCGCATCTCCTTGAAAACGTGAGTTTTTTTGGCTGCCGAGCAATTCAGATTAAGAAATGATTAAATTCGCATTTCATTGGGACCGATATTTTTAATCTACGAAACGGAATAACCCAAAACAGAAAAACAAAACGTCAAATATGTTGACGGGATTTCGGTTCATGAATTCGGTAACAGACCAACTTGATTAGCATGAGCCCAGCAATAGAAATTACTGAATAACTAGATATACAGCTTCTGATGTGTTAAAGCTTTGTTTACAAGCTGAAATTGATGTATTTAACCCATACTCTGACATTTTCTTACAAATGTGAGTAAAATCATCAATTCGTCATCAATTCTAACAAGTATCTATCGAAATTTAAAGCTTTATAAAAGCTTTGAGGGCTTGGAGCAGGGCAACAGGGACGCAAGTTGAATAACTAGTTATTCAGTAATTTGTGGCAAGCAGTACCATTCATCATTCTGTTGCAGTGCAACATCTCTTCCTTCACTCTTCGCCTATGCAGACGGGACCATAAATCGCTCGAAGAATTTTCCTCTCTTAGCAGCCTAAAGTGTTTTCATCCACCTTTGACACGGTCCACGCTTCTGCACCGTAAAGCAGGACTGGGATGATGAGGGTCTTATACATGGACAATTTAGTTGTTCAACAGAGGGCTTTGCTACTCAATTGCATTTTAAGCCCAATGAAACAGCGATTGGCAAGTGTTATCCTTCCTTCGTTTGATTTCAGCGCTGGTGTCGGTTGTAGACGTGTCGGTGTAGACGTCGGTTTTGGGTTTCTTTTCTTGATGACAGCATATACTTGCTCTTCTCCTGTTATGCCTTCAGCCCAATGAATCCGTTGGGTTCGTCACGACGAAGTACACAACTGACAACTCAGTTAAATACACATGTTCTTATGGGAAGCTACGTACGTCATGCACTTCTTCTGTGGGCCGCATTCCATAAGAACGTGTGTATTTAACTTAGTTGTCAGTTGTGTACTTGAACGTGACGGATTCATTGGGATGAAGGCTTTACACACAAGACAAAACGATTGACATTGCATAGATTTAGAAATCTTTCACCATCTTCCCATGCTTATGGGAGAATGAACGACCTAGGTTCCCCCTGAGCAAAAATCTTTTGAGGTCCAAGCCCCTGTGAGTTGGTTTTCTCGAGTACCTCTTGGGAGTGGCCTGAGAGCAACTCTCTGTAGTCAAATGATATGCCTACTAAGGACCCCCACAGTCTGGTGCTAATAGGATTTTTCCACCGGACATTAATGCGCGATTAAGTCAAATCATCTCTAAATCTCGAGATTTACCATACGATTATTAATCTCTTCACGAGGAGATAAAAAATTAACCGCGTATTTAATCTCTTTCACGCAAGAATCCTTGAATCAAACCGAACATAGTTCTATGTATTCTGTGCGTTTTCTGACGAAACAAAACAAACACACCTTTTATTGACAGCTGGGCATCATCAACTCAGAATGAGTTTTTTGTGTGGTGTAAAGGAATGAGCAGAACGGCTGATGTTGCTGTTGATGTTGATGTGGCTGTTCCCGTCAAAAAAAGTTAAATGCAATAAGGTGTACACACTGCAAAACAACGATGGATGTTGATGTTGATACTGCTGATTGATATTGATCCAATTCGGTCCTACTGTCGACTTTGTGGACCGAAATCCCGACAACATATTTGACTTTTTTTTTCTTATTTTTGGGCTATTTCGTTTCGTAGATTAGAAAATCGGTGGCAATTAAAAATTGTTAAAATTATTTCTGAGCCTGAGTTGCCCAAGAGAGAAAATAGCTCGTGTTTACAAGGAGATGCGCAGATGAAGTATTGTCATTGAGAAATGTCAAAAATGAAAGCATATCTATGCACTTTGGGATTAACTTTTAATCTTTCTTCGTTAATCTGTGCATTACGTGCGGTGGAAACACTCTATAGCAAACTTTTTTACCAATTCTTTCCATAAAACATATCGTATAGTTTCTACATTATATAAAAATAAAGTCTTATAAGAATTTATTTTAATCTTCTTTTTCAGACAAGGCAGCGTCGCCTCTGGTGACAGTTCTTTTGTCTGCGAAGGCGAAGGTGGATCAAGTGCCAAAATAAACGAATTTCAAGCAGCGTGGAACGTGACAAATGCCATCCAGGGTATGTTCATCGTGTCGCTGCCATTTGCAGTCCTGCATGGAGGCTATTGGGCGATCATCGCAATGGTGGGCATAGCTCACATCTGCTGCTACACCGGAAAGGTTCTGGTTCAGTGCTTGTACGAACCGGATCCAAACACTGGGCAACCGGTTCGCGTCCGCGATAGCTACGTATCCATTGCTAAGGTGTGCTTTGGACCCAAGTACGGCGCCAGGGCTGTAAGTTTAGCTCAAATCATCGAACTGCTGATGACCTGCATTCTGTATGTGGTCGTCTGTGGTGATCTGCTCGCTGGTACCTACCCACAGGGATCCTTGGGCTCACGATCGTGGATGATGCTGACTGGTATTTTCCTCTTGCCCTTAGGTTTTTTGAAATCCCTCAAAATGGTGTCGCTTTTGTCGTTCTGGTGTACGATGTCCCACTTGGTCATCAATGCCGTGATTCTTGGCTATTGCTTGCTGCAGATCGGCGATTGGGGCTGGTCTAAGGTCAGATGGAGTATCGATATGGAGAACTTTCCCATATCCCTTGGAGTCATAGTGTTCTCGTATACTTCGCAGATTTTTCTGCCAACTCTTGAGGGCAATATGGTTGATCGATCGAAGTTCAATTGGATGTTGGACTGGTCTCACATCGCAGCGGCAATATTTAAAGCGTCCTTTGGCTACATTTGCTTTTTGACCTTCCAAAACGACACCCAGCAGGTGATCACCAACAATCTGCACTCGCAGGGCTTCAAGGGAATGGTGAATTTCTTTTTGGTAATCAAGGCTCTCTTGAGTTACCCTTTGCCCTACTATGCGGCTTGCGAATTGCTGGAGAGGTCCTTTTTCCGGGGTCCGCCGAAAACGAAATTCCCCACCATATGGCACTTGGACGGTGAGCTGAAAGTGTGGGGTCTCGGCTTCAGGGTTGGTGTGATATTCTCCACCATCATGATGGCGATTTTTATTCCGCATTTCTCAATCCTCATGGGCTTTATTGGAAGCTTCACTGGAACCATGCTGAGCTTCATTTGGCCGTGCTACTTCCATCTCAAGATAAAGGGACATTTGCTCGACCAGAAGGCCGTCGCCTACGACTACCTCATTATATTTCTGGGAGTGTTGTTCGGAGTGATTGGGGTCTACGACTCTGGGAATGCACTCATAGAGGCGTTCGAAATCGGCTTACCGTTCTAATCAGTCTACCTTGCCAAAAATGTCCTAAACTGTAAGCAAGCTCATACCTTTATTGTTGATCATCTCTCGCTGTATCTATAGATCCCCGGTTATTGCTGTAGGTATCGAAAATTATCGCATTCTACTCAAAATTAAATCTTTTTATTTGAATAGTTTACGAGCTGTATTGCGTAGATAATTTTTAACTATTTGTTCTTTATATAAAATATACTATAGTTACTGCAAGTTCAAATTATTATATACATTCAAAGCATTTTATCTGATTGTGTTCTATAGTAAATATATATACAATTTTATTCTTTTAGTTGTTGCAATTATATACATAAAATATTTAAAAAATTGTAAATTGTTCTCGAAATAATTGTAAAGTTTTCAATTTTGTTTCTTAAGGTTAATACCTACAAAAAAAGATTAACTGCTAAGTAAAAAAATCAATTATTGTCGATGTTAAAAGAAAAAAAAAAATTATATAAATATAAGTGATACAAGTAATGTATGTCTTCCAAAAAAGAAACGAGTCTTCCAATGTTTCACTAAATATTTATAAGTGTACGTACGCATATTTGTACGGTACACAGATATAATAATATAAAATATAAAAACATAATAAGTAATACATGTCTTCCAAACAGTACTTAGAGATAATTTAACTTAAGTAAGTTATACAATTTAAATAGATAGAATTAAAGGGTATGTAAATCGTATCTTGTTTTATTTAAAAATAAAGAAAATAATTACTATTCGCGGTGTTTGATTTATTTATTGTAGTAGTTGGTTCACGGTTTTTATTATGTCAAAATACACAAAGGCGATTTCGACGATTCCGATCAACCGTCAACCAGATTGACGCTTGGTAACGCACATATCCTATGCCCAAATTTGATTTTGATCATGAGATATCCCGACTAAAGATGGAAAAATCTATAAGGAAGTTTGACGTCAGAAGGCTACGATCGCAGAAGATCGCCAGATCTACTACCAATCGAGTCATCGATGTCAAGTCACCGATGCTATCAACATTAACCATCAAGTATAGCCAGTGACAACTGAAATGCCATTCCAGATGCCTTCCCTGATGTGATTCACACAGCTGACACAAACAAGTCCCTTATTAGACGATGAATGCTGACTGATAAGAACATGCAGTTAAACACTAAGAAAATGAAGCGGCCCTGCACAGTGCACAGAGGGACTAAAGAACTGCTCGGGAGATCTACGCGCAAAAGAGAAGAGAGGTACATTTACTGCGAGGGTGAATAAGAGAGCAGGACAAGTGCGCCATTGAAAAGATAGGAAGCTGCTACAACTTGATGCTCATGACAGCATCTATAGAGACGAGTTATATAGCGCAATGTCTAGTTTTGTCATCCCTGCCAAACTCGTCAGTCTGTGCAGGATGACGATGGGAAATTTACGCTGTTCCGTCAAGGTCGGCAAAGACCTCACCGACCCCTTTGATGTCAAAAAAAGATTAAGACAAGGCGACGCGCTGTCATGCCACTTCTTTAACATCATACTTGAGAGAATTGTGCAGAACTCCCGCGCCAACACCAGAGGTACAATCTTTCAAAAGTCCGTTCAACTACTCGCATACGCAGACGACATTGACATTATCGGAAGAACAAAGCGTGATGTAAGTGAAGCCTTCGCGAGTATTGGGACGGAAGCGGCAAATATGAGTTTAGCAGTCAACAGGGCAAAACCAAGTATATGCTGTCATCAAGAAAAGACACCCAACACCGACGTCTTGGACAAAACATCACCATAGACAGCTATAACTTTGAGGTAGTTACAGACTTTGTCTACCTCGGTTCCGCTATCAATTCAGACAACGACACCAGCACTGAAATCAAACGAAGGATAACTCTTGCCAATCGCTGTTTCTTTGGGCTAAGAAGGCAATTGAGTAGCAAAGCCCTCTCTTGAGCAACTAAAGTGTCCATGTATAAAACCCTCATCATCCCAGTCCTGCTTTACGGTGCAGAAGCATAGACCCTGTCAAAGGTGGATGAAAACAATGTAGGCTGCTTCGAGAGAAAATTCTTCGAGCGATTTATGGTCCCCTCTGCGCAGGCGGAGAGTGGAGGAGGAGATATAACATCGAACTGTACGGGCTGTACAGCGACACGGATCTAGCAAGAAGATTCAAAACACAACGTCTACGACGGCTGGGTCATCTAGAGCGGATGGACACCAACGCCCCGGCCCGGAAAATCTTCGAATCCACTCCGCTGGTGGTGCACCCAAGTGGAAGGGGACCTTAGCAAACTTCGCGTGCGAAACTGGAGACGGCTAGCTAGAGACAGAGCTGACTGGTGAAGCTTGTTGGCTAAGGGCATAAATTACTGAATAACTAGATATTTAACTTGCGTCCCTCTTGCCCTCCAACACCCATTTGTTTACGTTTTTTAAAAGGCCTTTGAAGCTTTTAAAAACTTTAAATTTCCGTATCGGTGAATACGTGTAAGAAGATACAACAACAATTTACCTTACGCGATCAGCTGATGTAAAAGCTCCAAAACGAAATTGCATGGAAATGACGAGTTGATGAATTTACTCCCATTTGTAAACAAATGTCAGGACATGGGTAGATTCATAAATTTCAGCTTGTGGGCAAAGCTTTTACATGTCCGAAGTTGAATATCTAGTTATTAAGTAATTTATGCTAAGGGCCAAGGTCCACTCCGGACTACAGCGCAACCTTAAGTAAGTAAGTAAGATGCTACAACAGGACTGATTTTCGAAACAGAATCTGTTAAGGAGTTGCAGGAGTCGCTGAATGCACCCATCGATACATTAAACGGTCACAACCAACTGTCATTTCAGTCAGAAGCTCAAATTTCGATATCGAAAATTTCCCCTTCATGGAATTCATCGGAAAAATATCAATAGAAAATTACCAGAATGGAAACATCGAAAACACGGTGAATTTGTAAAAATACATAGATGACAGGCTCGGACGAGGGCCAGGGCAATTATATTGGAAACTTTGACTTGTGAAAATAGAGAGTAGGTAAAGTAAAAAGTGATTGAAGTGTTGAATTCTTCTTATACTTATTCTATCAAATAAGTTTTGTTTGATAAATAAAGTGTTTCGTTGTGAAATTATAAAAAGTGAAATTGAGTTTATTTTTAACGAACCCCAGACAAAAACATAGCAAAATAATGACAGAAAAACCAGATCAGAGTGATGTCAGATTGTGAGATTTGTCTTACGCTATGAGAGTTTTAACTGTTTCATAGGCTACTCTTACTACCGCCACAGCTACGCGCTACCGTCACAGACACACATTGTGTGCGCAATACAATGTATACATGTGTTTTAACTTTTGCCAGCTATTACTACCGCTACTACTAACGCCACAGCTACATCACTGTGGTTCTACGGTTATACGCCACATAAAAATCCGTGATTTTCCGAAATCAATTATACCTAAATCTTCATCGAAATCGAGATTTTTGATATTTCAAAATCTTTTTGCAGTTGTTCAATGCAATCCATACGTGCAATGCATGCATGCACACACGTTTAGTTTAACGGATTGTGATGAAAATCTCGGATTTTAATGCGGTGTAAGGGGTATAAAAGGATTTCTAACGAAAATATGGGTTTTTCGGTCAAATTAAAAATTCCATTAAAACAAAAAAGTGCCCAATTTAACATTTATCGTTTACAATAATTAACAAAGCTTTTACTCAAGGCTGTTTTTCGTCTTAACTTCAACGTATGTGCTAAGCGAGGTTAAACAGGGGTGGGTGTGGAAAAAATGGGTGATGAGTTGGAAAAAATCAAGCAAATCTAGAAGCTTAAACGAACCGTTCACACCGCGATCCCAGGGTTGAGTCTAACATTTCTTGAGCACATTTTTTACAGGGATTTTTTATTTTATTTTAGGATCTCTGTGTCAAAATTTTGAATCACTACGCAGACGCAATACAAATTAGTTCATATTTGAACTTTTCTAGGACATCAGAAGTAAAATACATTTACAAATACAAATTAAATACATACCTTAACAAACATTTTAATATTTGATGCAAATTCGGTCAAAATGTGTAGGTAGCTGTACAAAGTTTGTTCACTCAACTCCGGCAACATCACAAGTCGTTGACAGGCCACAGGTGTCAATTCAATTTCTTTTCATTGATATGAAACACTTCGTAAATCGGTATCTTTAAAAACAAATTGTGGCTCAAACACATAAAAAATTAATAAACACAGTTATGCAGTCAAAATTCTTTTGTAAACAAAGGCAGAACGTTATAACTTGCACAGCTTATTTACTTGCGCAACTCGCGGTCGCGGGCTTAGTTTTGCGAAACACCTTACCACACCAGAACAAGAGAGAAATCACATAAAACACAAAATGGAGGACTAGGATAGGTAAGTGGAATTCCAGTTTTCTACTGGAAATGGGATGGACGCCCACGGCCACGATGAATTAAAAAATTTGCAATTCGCCCCTGAAATATAGACTCATGCATGTTTCACATCAAGAGCAAGAGAGCGAGAGTCTCGAGCGAGCAGTCAAATGGAAATGAATTTCAATCAATGGCAATGTATGGGGTGGTTCACAATACCGACGTTATCGTTGTGTCGCACGCCGACCTTTTCAAAAAATTGAAAGACCCTCGCCGGGATCGACGATTATTCTGTCAATCGTCGTGAATAAGCTTTTTTTTCTCGAAGCTAATACTTGTTGAGAAATATAAACCATTCATCTGAAATAAAGTCGACAAATTTTAGAAATATGTTATGTTTTGTCGCTCTCCAGTCAAAACAGTCGTCGCGGTGTCTCCCTTTCATTGTGTAGTAACAAACGATAATTTTGGTCTCGCGTTGTCGCTGCCGCAAGTCGCTGTCGCTGCAAGACATTTTTGTGAATCCCGCTTAAGTGCTGCATTTAAGTGCGCCCCTGGGCTGATGTCTTCGCTTCATTAAACGCAGAACTGTCAAAAGTGTACGCTCTGTGGCACACTGAATAAAATGGCGCAAATTACTGAATGTCAGAGTATGGGGAAATTCATCAGTTTCAACTTGTGGGCAAAGCTTTTATGTCCGAAGTTGAATAGCTATCTATAGTTTTTCAGTTTTTATGATATGGCGTGCTAGAACTTTAACGAATAAACCTAGTGAAGGTCGGTATATGATTGACAGCGAGAAGAACTGTCATAGTTTGCTAATTTATCGACAACGATGAGTGGCCTCTTCGGTTGGCGATTCGGAAGAACTTTCGATTCGGAAGCTTTAATTTGGGAGGGTCATCGAACAGATAAATACGCTCCCCTTGATTCTGAACGTCATTGTATTTGTGAAATAAAACTACGCATGCCGTAAGCAATAAAATGACATTTATCCAATTTGACAATTGTTTTGTATGAATGGGAATTTTTCTTTCAGAGCAGAGCTCGAACTGTTAAACAAAAAAATTGTGCTTCTTTTTGTGCTTAGAGTAATCAAAACCCTAGATTCGTGTTTCTTTTTTCTCTCAGATCATGATCAGAGCGCACTCTATGTGGCCTACATAATTTGACCGAGCTATTGTGAGCATTCGAGCTCTTAAACTAAAGAAAAAACGGCAAAAGGCGGATGAAAACGTCCTTGCCCGAATCTATTTCTTGTTTGAAAAAAAAAATTCCGACAACTCCCACAGTGCTGCACGACAGAGTTTGATCAGCTTCACCGGTATCCCGAATTTCGCCATCGCCAAGTGTATGACGAGGCCTTGATCCTTTTAAAAAAATCACATTTTTAAAACCTAAAACCGGTTTAATATCGCAAAAAACGGGATTGCCTTTTATGAAACTGGGTAACATAAATTGAATGGATCAGTCAAAATAATCATAAATTGATGAATCGGGCATGCTTTCTTTCAGCCGCACCTAATGCATGCCCCAGAGCTTCATAGAGCTTCGAAGGTAGAGGCATTAGAGCCGGGGTCTGTGTGTTAATTAGCCTTTTTATAGCTTAGCTAACTTCTGCAATATTGGGTGATGGAACTTGTTCTTGGCGGACTGGAATTCGGTTCTCTTTTAATTTCGCCTTTTAAATCTCTTTCACACCCTTTACATATGGCACCCGTTAGCAGCTAATGGGTATGCAGTAAGATTTAGGATATATGAGAACCCTTTTCTAGAGAAGTTGTAGAAATAACTCTAAGATAGACCAAATAACCTACTCACCCACTTATCCAAAAGGGTCGTCACCGTAGCTCCAAATTGGTTGGGTACAAGCTCGTCTAGGATTCATATTATCCCGACTGTTACCAAAATAATTATTCTAGCTTCCACAATAAATGTCCTCTTCTGAGGCATTCAAAAATGAACTCTGAGACTCGACCAAGCAATCTTTTTCGACAGGAGGTAATTGCTGCTTCCATCGTATTAATTTATAATCGGACTAAGAGTCCCGTTGTCCAAGTCCAAAGAAGAAAAGGTCAAAAATGGTGCCTAAGACAGTGCCTAGATTATTCCTGCAACACAAATTTTTAAGTCTGCTGACAAAAAGAGAAAGTGTCACGTTTCGCACCGAGCAAATTAGTCGGAAGAATTCAAAATTCAAAGTGGTGACACACAAGGTTGCATCGTTTGGCCACGACTATTCCTTCTGGTAATTTATATTCTCTGAGCAATCTTATCCTCCGTTGATAGTTCGCCTCTTACAATTTTCCCTTAGCATTTTGACTTTCAATATGCCAGGTGTAACTTTTTTACTTAAGCCGCGTTGTCACAAGAAACGTAAAACAGGAACAGAAACAGAATCTCATACATTAGCAACTGAAACCTAAATTCGCTGAATGCTTTTTGTGTTGCTAATGTATGAAATTCTGTTTCTGTTCCTTGTGATTACGCGGCTTTACTCTAATTGGCGCTAGAGTTTTAGATGGACCTGAGCTTAAATACTAATAAGCTTCGCCAGCTAGCTCTGATCTCAGTTAGTCGTCTCCGGTTTAACACGCTGAATTAGCTGAGGTCCGCTTCCACTTGCGTGCGCTACCTGTCAGCCAGCTCTGTTTCTACCAAGCCGTCTGCACTTTTCCGCGTGAAGTTGGCTGAGGTGCCCTGCCACTTGCATCATCTGCCACCTCTGTCATCTCGCTGCTCCCTCTACTGCGCTTCCCATGCAGTATTGATTGAAAGATTTTCCGGGCTACGCTTTGATGTCCGCTCTAGATAACTCTACCATCGCACTCGTTTTTGTTCCGACTCTCCTGGTCAAGTCGGTGTCGTTGACCCGACCAGAAGAGTCAAACCGAAAGATTTTCCTCTTCAAAGAACCTAAGGCGTTTCATCCGCCTTTCACAGGGTCCATGCTTCTGCACCGTAAGGCAAGGCTGGGATGATGAGGGCCTCGCTTAGATGAAGACGAACTTACTTAGTCTGGTTGAAAAACAATGCCTTGAACCATCTGCTAATGGTCAAAACAGCCGAGACATTGAGTGGGTGCAGCACCTGTAAAATGATCACCCCTATTACGAATAAGTGTCCGTAAATCATGTTTTTCTTAATCAGCTTTATTTACGAACAAGTCAAGAATTTTTAGACTCAATTATCTTATGACGGAAATGACATCCGGCACATTCTAGAGAACGGTAAATGTTCCATTGCTTGCGGATTTGCTTATTGCTTAGAAGTTGTACCTCAGGCGTTGTCTTAAAGCAGAGACGCGCTCGGATTCCAGTACTTCCAAATCTTATAAACTGGTAATTGAAAGTTAAGCCTTAAAATATTTAATCGCACTTTATTCAAAGTAAATTTTATGTTGTATAACGCATGTAAATAATAATAATAAAAAAAAATTAATAAAAATAAAGTTAACTGTTATTAATATATGGATATGTTTTCGAAGAAAAATTGACAGACTAATTTAACGTCGTCTTAAAGAACTTATGGTCTTTTGTGTCACGCGTGTGCTGGAAAGCACCTTTCTTAATTTGATGAACGGCACACGTGGTTGTTGGCAAAATAGCGTATTCGGATTTATACTGGCTCGTTGATACAGCTCTTTCACTTCCCAATGTGAAGGAGGATTGGTTGCCGGATCTCCTTGTTGTCACCACACGCTCTTGGCTGCTGTAGGAAGGGAACGAAATGCCGTTGTACTCGAGTTTTTGATGACTGAGATGAGATCCTGTCGACTTGGTGTCGTGTTCCCTGTTTTGCCGGTGAATCGTGCTGTAGCTCTGTCTTTCGCCGCCCAAGCTGCTGAATACCGAAGATTGCTCGTGCAGGTTGTTGATGCTCCGCCTCTGGATCTTTCCGCTCGAGCTAAGTCCACCAAACTGGCTGGTTTCGGTTGAGGCTCCCTTTCTGTGGAATATTGCGTTCGCAACGTTCTCTTCGGACGTCAAAGAACTTTTCTTAT
Source organism: Neoascia interrupta (assembly GCA_947623515.1). Lineage (NCBI taxonomy): Eukaryota > Metazoa > Arthropoda > Insecta > Diptera > Syrphidae > Neoascia > Neoascia interrupta. Next base: position 47,744,496 of record OX392462.1, read on the forward strand.
GATGAAACTGCTTAGAGTCACTCGACTGATTTGACTGGTGCTGAATAGACTGACTTGAAACCTGAGATCTCGAAGATTGATTCAAAATATGAGAACTTGATGTGGACTTGGTCAGGGAACTGACTGACTGACTTGTCGTTAGGGATGATGATGAATGACCTGCGTTTCCATTCTCGACACTTTGCAGTTGGGAATTTGTTGTGGAGTGAGCTGGTTGGTTAACTCTGTTTATGATTAGTGTTTCGGAGGCCTCCTTAGTGTCGCTGGAGTTAAGGACGTTGGTTTCTTTCTTTGACTTTGATGTCTTTTCGATGACATTCACCTTTTCAGCCCTCTTGACGTACTCCGTTTCGGGAGCCTTTCGATTCTTGTTGTTGACAACTGTTGTCACAGTTTTTGTGGAGACAACGACAAGCCCATCTGTTGGCTTCTGAGTGTCCATATCTGTGGCACTGACTGCTGACTTTGCATTAACGAAACTAATTTGATTCGTCGTCTTCAAGATGGAGTCATCGGTACCCAGGGAGATGGAAGATTTATTGTGAACTTGTTTTGACTTTGTAACCACTGACTTGTTGTTGAGCAGGTCCGTTCTCGTGGTAGTCGATTTTGTAATCGTATCAGATTTGTTAGGGAAGTCATGTTTACCTTCTGGCCGCAAATTATCAGTAGGTCGAGTCGCGACAGCTCTAGAAATCGTATACTTTTCGTCGACCTTTTTATTAGTGACGTCTTTCCTCGTGAAGGTCCGTTGAGAGTGAGGAAGGTCGCCTTCAAGTTTTAAGTTGTCCACAGGCTTTTTAACAACCTGCTTTTCAGCGGGCCGGAACTTGGGCTTTTCGGGTGTGGAAAACTCTCCTTCAGGGCGCAAGTTGTCGACGGGCTTAACTGGCTGTGGCCGAGTAGTGCGCTGGTATTGCTCCTTTTGCGTGAATGTCATTGAGCCCTCGCAATGTAAGTTGTCGCTATGAATCACCCTCTCAACCTTTTCGACGCTGCTGGTATGCTGCGTCTGACCCCTTTTATAAGTAGACATTTCACCCTCCAGTTTGAGATTGTCTTTTGGCTTTACCGGTCCCACGCGGCCAGGACTCTTGACAGTACGAGTAGTTTTTTTCTCGACAGTTGTTCCGTCAACACGGTCGATACTTTGCTCCAATTTAAGGTTATCCGTTTGAAGAATGAGCGTGCGACGATCAGCCTGCTTAAAGGTAGTTTTTTCGGGCAAATAGAACTCGCCTTCAGGTCTCAAATTGTCTTTTGGCTTTACCTGCGACGGTCTTGTAACCTGGTGATGCTCGTGGCTCTCCTTGAAGACAATGTCTCCTTCCATTTTGAGATTATCATTATGAATCACCTGAACTGTTTTTTCAGCCGGCACAAATGGCTTAACTTCGCGGACAGAAAAACTTCCCTCTGGTCGAAGATTGTCTTCGGGTTTCTTTTGCACAGGTCTTTCGGCGGGTCTAAACTTCGATTTATCTGGGGTATAGAATTCGCCTTCGGGGTGCAAATTATCCTCAGGTTTCTTCTGCTTGGGCCTCTCAGCTGGCTGAAACTGGGATTTTTCTGGAGAATAGAACTCACCCTCGGGCCTTAGGTTATCTGATGGCTTAACTTGTTCGGGACGAGTAACAAACTTGTATTCACGCCTTTCCTCAAAAATCATGTCACCCTCTGTCTTCAGGTTATCCTGTCTTATGATTTGAGTAGTTTTCTCAGCCGGTCGGAATTGATCTTTTTTGGGTACGCAAAACTCGCCTTCAGGTTTCAAATTATCCTCCGGTTTCTTTTGCTTAGGCCTCTCAGCAGGTTGGAATGTGGTCTTGTCCGGAGTGTAGAACTCCCCTTCTGGTCTCAGATTGTCAAGGGGCTTTACTTGATCGGGCCTAGTTACAAATTGGTATTCGCGTTTTTCCTCAAATATCATTTCACCCTCTGTCTTAAGATTATCTTCGCGGATTACTCGAACCGTCTTTTCAGCTGGTCGGAACTTATCCTTCACAGGCAACGAGAATTCACCTTCAGGTTTGAGGTTGTCCTCTGGTCGTTTTTGTACAGGCCTCTCAGCCGGTTGGAATTTAGTCTTATCCGGTGTATAGAATTCACCTTCTGTGTGCAAGTTGTCTTCGGGCTTCTTTTGCTTAGGTCTTTCGGCGGGTTGGAACTTGGCCTTATCCGGGGTATAGAATTCACCTTCCGGTCGAAGATTATCAACGGGCTTGATTTGATCGGGCCTTGTTACAAAGTGATACTCGCGCTTATCTTCAAATATCATTTCACCCTCTGTCTTGAGATTATCTTCTCGGATGATCCGAACCGTCTTTTCAGCTGGCCGGAACTTATCTTTCACAGGCAACGAGAATTCACCTTCAGGTCTTAGGTTATCTTCTGGTCGCTTTTGTACAGGCCTCTCAGATGGTGTAAAACCAGGCTTATCGGGTACATAAAAGTCGCCTTCAGGGTGCAAGTTGTCTTCTGGCTTCTTCTGCGTTGGCCTCTCTGCGGGTTGAAACTTAGCTTTATCCGGAGCATAGAACTCACCTTCCGGGTGCAAATTGTCTTCTGGCTTCTTCTGCTTCGGCCTCTCAGCCGGTTGGAACTTGGCTTTATCCGGAGTATAAAACTCACCTTCCGGGTGCAAATTGTCCTCTGGCTTCTTTTGCTTCGGCCTCTCAGCCGGTTGGAACTTGGATTTATCCGGAGTATAGAACTCACCTTCTGGGTGCAAATTGTCTTCTGGCTTCTTCTGCTTCGGCCTCTCAGCCGGTTGGAACTTTGCTTTATCCGGAGCATAAAATTCACCTTCAGGGTGCAAGTTGTCTTCTGGCTTCTTCTGCTTCGGCCTCTCAGCCGGTTGGAACTTGGCTTTGTCCGGAGTGTAGAATTGTCCCTCAGGATGCAAGTTGTCTTCAGGTCTCTTTTGTTTGGGTCTTTCAGCAGGCTGGAACTTGGCCTTATCCGGGGTGTAGAATTCGCCTTCTGGTCTGAGGTTGTCGAGAGGTTTGACTTGATCGGGTCTTGTCACAAACTGGTACTCTCGCTTTTCTTCGAATATCATTTCGCCCTCCGTCTTAAGATTATCCTCTCGGATAATACGTACCGTCTTCTCAGCTGGACGGAATTTGTCTTTCACAGGCACCGAGAATTCACCTTCAGGTCTAAGGTTGTCTTCTGGTCGTTTTTGAACAGGCCTCTCAGCCGGTCTGAAAGCATCCTTTTCCGGAGTATAAAAGTCACCTTCGGGACGAAGATTGTCCTCTGGTCGCTTTTGTACAGGTCTCTCAGCGGGTCTGAAGCCCGGTTTATCGGGAGCATAAAATTCGCCTTCGGGGTGTAAATTATCTTCCGGCTTCTTCTGCGTTGGTCTCTCAGCGGGTTGGAACTTGACTTTATCTGGAGTATAGAATTCTCCCTCTGGATGCAAGTTGTCTTCAGGTTTCTTTTGCTTAGGCCTCTCAGAAGGTTGGAACTTAGCCTTATCAGGGGTGTAGAATTCTCCCTCAGGATGCAAGTTGTCCTCTGGCCTCTTCTGCATTGGTCTCTCAGCAGGTCGGAATTTGACTTTATCCGGAGCATAGAACTCACCTTCAGGGTGCAAGTTGTCTTCTGGTCTCTTTTGCTTAGGCCTCTCAGCAGGTTGGAACTTGGCCTTATCCGGGGTGTAGAATTCTCCCTCAGGATGCAAGTTGTCCTCTGGCCTCTTCTGCGTTGGCCTCTCAGCGGGTTGGAACTTGACTTTATCTGGAGTATAGAATTCGCCCTCGGGATGCAAGTTGTCTTCTGGCCTCTTCTGCGTTGGCCTCTCAGCGGGTTGGAACTTGGCTTTATCTGGAGTATAGAATTCGCCCTCAGGATGCAAGTTGTCTTCTGGCCTCTTTTGCTGAGGCCTCTCAGCTGGTTGGAACTTGGCCTTATCCGGGGTGTAGAATTCGCCTTCTGGTCTGAGATTGTCGAGAGGTTTGACTTGATCGGGTCTTGTCACAAACTGGTACTCTCTCTTTTCTTCGAATATCATTTCACCCTCCGTCTTAAGATTATCCTCTCGGATAATACGTACCGTCTTCTCAGCTGGGCGGAATTTGTCTTTCACAGGCACCGAGAATTCACCTTCAGGTCTAAGGTTGTCTTCTGGTCTCTTTTGAACAGGCCTCTCAGCCGGTCTGAAAGCTTCCTTTTCCGGAGTATAAAAGTCGCCTTCAGGACGAAGATTGTCCTCTGGTCGCTTTTGTACAGGTCTCTCAGCGGGTCTGAAGCCCGGCTTATCGGGAGCATAAAATTCGCCTTCGGGATGTAAATTATCTTCTGGCTTCTTCTGCGTTGGCCTCTCCGCGGGTTGGAACTTGACTTTATCTGGAGTATAGAATTCTCCCTCTGGATGCAAGTTGTCTTCTGGCCTCTTCTGCGTTGGCCTCTCAGCAGGTCGGAATTTGACTTTATCCGGAGCATAGAACTCACCTTCAGGGTGCAAGTTGTCTTCTGGTCTCTTTTGCTTAGGCCTCTCAGCAGGTTGGAACTTGGCCTTATCCGGGGTGTAGAATTCTCCTTCAGGATGCAAGTTATCCTCTGGTTTCTTCTGCGTTGGCCTCTCAGCAGGTCGGAATTCGACTTTATCCGGAGCATAGAACTCTCCTTCGGGGTGCAAATTGTCTTCTGGTCTTTTCTGCTTAGGCCTCTCAGCGGGTTGGAACTTGACCTTATCTGGGGTATAGAATTCTCCCTCAGGATGCAAGTTATCCTCTGGTTTCTTCTGCGTTGGCCTCTCAGCAGGTCGGAATTTGACTTTATCTGGAGCATAGAATTCACCTTCTGGGTGCAAGTTGTCTTCTGGTCTCTTTTGCTTAGGCCTCTCAGCAGGTTGGAACTTGGCCTTATCCGGGGTGTAGAATTCGCCTTCTGGTCTGAGGTTGTCGAGAGGTTTGACTTGATCGGGTCTTGTCACAAACTGGTACTCTCGCTTTTCTTCGAATATCATTTCACCCTCCGTCTTAAGATTATCCTCTCGGATAATACGTACCGTCTTCTCAGCTGGGCGGAATTTGTCTTTCACAGGCACCGAGAATTCACCTTCAGGTCTAAGGTTGTCTTCTGGTCTCTTTTGAACAGGCCTCTCAGCCGGTCTGAAAGCTTCCTTTTCCGGAGTATAAAAGTCGCCTTCAGAACGAAGATTGTCCTCTGGTCGCTTTTGTACAGGTCTCTCAGCGGGTCTGAAGCCCGGTTTATCGGGAGCATAAAATTCGCCCTCGGGATGTAAATTATCTTCTGGCTTCTTCTGCGTTGGCCTCTCAGCGGGTTGGAACTTGACTTTATCTGGAGTATAGAATTCTCCCTCCGGATGCAAGTTGTCTTCTGGCCTCTTCTGCGTTGGCCTCTCAGCAGGTCGGAATTTGACTTTATCCGGGGCATAGAACTCACCTTCAGGGTGCAAGTTGTCTTCTGGTCTCTTTTGCTTAGGCCTCTCAGCAGGTTGGAACTTGGCCTTATCCGGGGTGTAGAATTCTCCCTCAGGATGCAAGTTATCCTCTGGCTTCTTCTGCGTTGGCCTCTCTGCGGGTTGGAACTTGACTTTATCTGGAGTATAGAATTCACCTTCTGGGTGCAAGTTGTCTTCCGGTCTCTTTTGCTTAGGCCTCTCAGCAGGTTGGAACTTGGCCTTATCTGGGGTGTAGAATTCGCCTTCTGGTCTGAGATTGTCGAGAGGTTTGACTTGATCGGGTCTTGTCACAAACTGGTACTCTCGCTTTTCTTCGAATATCATTTCACCCTCCGTCTTAAGATTATCCTCTCGGATAATACGTACCGTCTTCTCAGCTGGGCGGAATTTGTCTTTCACAGGCACCGAGAATTCACCTTCAGGTCTAAGGTTGTCTTCTGGTCTCTTTTGAACAGGCCTCTCAGCCGGTCTGAAAGCTTCCTTTTCCGGAGTATAAAAGTCGCCTTCAGGACGAAGATTGTCCTCTGGTCGCTTTTGTACAGGTCTCTCAGCGGGTCTGAAGCCCGGTTTATCGGGAGCATAAAATTCGCCCTCGGGATGTAAATTATCTTCTGGCTTCTTCTGCGTTGGCCTCTCAGCGGGTTGGAACTTGACTTTATCTGGAGTATAGAATTCTCCCTCCGGATGCAAGTTGTCTTCTGGCCTCTTCTGCGTTGGCCTCTCAGCAGGCCGGAATTTGACTTTATCCGGAGCATAGAACTCACCTTCAGGGTGCAAGTTGTCTTCTGGTCTCTTTTGCTTAGGCCTCTCAGCAGGTTGGAACTTGATCTTATCCGGGGTGTAGAATTCTCCCTCAGGATGCAAGTTGTCCTCTGGCCTCTTCTGCGTTGGCCTCTCAGCAGGCTGGAACTTGACTTTATCCGGAGTATAGAATTCGCCCTCGGGATGCAAGTTGTCTTCTGGCCTCTTCTGCGTTGGCCGCTCAGCAGGTCGGAATTTAACTTTATCCGGAGCATAGAACTCACCTTCAGGATGCAAGTTATCCTCTGGCTTCTTCTGCGTTGGCCTCTCAGCGGGTTGGAACTTGACTTTATCTGGAGTATAGAATTCACCTTCTGGGTGCAAGTTGTCTTCCGGTCTCTTTTGCTTAGGCCTCTCAGCAGGTTGGAACTTGGCCTTATCTGGGGTGTAGAATTCGCCTTCTGGTCTGAGATTGTCGAGAGGTTTGACTTGATCGGGTCTTGTCACAAACTGGTACTCTCGCTTTTCTTCGAATATCATTTCACCCTCCGTCTTAAGATTATCCTCTCGGATAATACGTACCGTCTTCTCAGCTGGGCGGAATTTGTCTTTCACAGGCACCGAGAATTCACCTTCAGGTCTAAGGTTGTCTTCTGGTCTCTTTTGAACAGGCCTCTCAGCCGGTCTGAAAGCTTCCTTTTCCGGAGTATAAAAGTCGCCTTCAGGACGAAGATTGTCCTCTGGTCGCTTTTGTACAGGTCTCTCAGCGGGTCTGAAGCCCGGTTTATCGGGAGCATAAAATTCGCCCTCGGGATGTAAATTATCTTCTGGCTTCTTCTGCGTTGGCCTCTCAGCGGGTTGGAACTTGACTTTATCTGGAGTATAGAATTCTCCCTCCGGATGCAAGTTGTCTTCTGGCCTCTTCTGCGTTGGCCTCTCAGCAGGTCGGAATTTGACTTTATCCGGGGCATAGAACTCACCTTCAGGGTGCAAGTTGTCTTCTGGTCTCTTTTGCTTAGGCCTCTCAGCAGGTTGGAACTTGGCCTTATCCGGGGTGTAGAATTCTCCCTCAGGATGCAAGTTATCCTCTGGCTTCTTCTGCGTTGGCCTCTCAGCGGGTTGGAACTTGACTTTATCTGGAGTATAGAATTCACCTTCTGGGTGCAAGTTGTCTTCCGGTCTCTTTTGCTTAGGCCTCTCAGCAGGTTGGAACTTGGCCTTATCCGGGGTGTAGAATTCGCCTTCTGGTCTGAGATTGTCGAGAGGTTTGACTTGATCGGGTCTTGTCACAAACTGGTACTCTCTCTTTTCTTCGAATATCATTTCACCCTCCGTCTTAAGATTATCCTCTCGGATAATACGTACCGTCTTCTCAGCTGGGCGGAATTTGTCTTTCACAGGCACCGAGAATTCACCTTCAGGTCTAAGGTTGTCTTCTGGTCTCTTTTGAACAGGCCTCTCAGCCGGTCTGAAAGCTTCCTTTTCCGGAGTATAAAAGTCGCCTTCAGGACGAAGATTGTCCTCTGGTCGCTTTTGTACAGGTCTCTCAGCGGGTCTGAAGCCCGGCTTATGGGGAGCATAAAATTCGCCTTCGGGATGTAAATTATCTTCTGGCTTCTTCTGCGTTGGCCTCTCAGCAGGCCGGAATTTGACTTTATCCGGAGCATAGAACTCACCCTCAGGGTGCAAGTTGTCTTCTGGTCTCTTTTGCTTAGGCCTCTCAGCAGGTTGGAACTTGATCTTATCCGGGGTGTGGAATTCTCCCTCAGGATGCAAGTTGTCCTCTGGCCTCTTCTGCGTTGGCCTCTCAGCAGGCTGGAACTTGACTTTATCCGGAGTATAGAATTCGCCCTCGGGATGCAAGTTGTCTTCTGGCCTCTTCTGCGTTGGCCTCTCAGCAGGCCGGAATTTGACTTTATCCGGAGCATAGAACTCACCCTCAGGGTGCAAGTTGTCTTCTGGTCTCTTTTGCTTAGGCCTCTCAGCAGGTTGGAACTTGATCTTATCCGGGGTGTAGAATTCTCCCTCAGGATGCAAGTTGTCCTCTGGCCTCTTCTGCGTTGGCCTCTCAGCAGGCTGGAACTTGACTTTATCCGGAGTATAGAATTCGCCCTCGGGATGCAAGTTGTCTTCTGGCCTCTTCTGCGTTGGCCGCTCAGCAGGTCGGAATTTAACTTTATCCGGAGCATAGAACTCACCTTCAGGGTGCAAGTTGTCTTCTGGTTTCTTTTGCTTAGGTCTCTCAGCAGGTTGGAACTTGACTTTATCTGGAGTATAGAATTCACCTTCTGGGTGCAAGTTGTCTTCCGGTCTCTTTTGCTTAGGCCTCTCAGCAGGTTGGAACTTTGCCTTATCTGGGGTGTAGAATTCGCCTTCTGGTCTGAGATTGTCGAGAGGTTTGACTTGATCGGGTCTTGTCACAAACTGGTACTCTCGCTTTTCTTCGAATATCATTTCACCCTCTGTCTTAAGATTATCCTCTCGGATAATACGTACCGTCTTCTCAGCTGGGCGGAATTTGTCTTTCACAGGCACCGAGAATTCACCTTCAGGTCTAAGGTTGTCTTCTGGTCTCTTTTGAACAGGCCTCTCAGCCGGTCTGAAAGCTTCCTTTTCCGGAGTATAAAAGTCGCCTTCAGGACGAAGATTGTCTTCTGGTCGCTTTTGTACAGGTCTCTCAGCGGGTCTGAAGCCCGGTTTATCGGGAGCATAAAATTCGCCCTCGGGATGTAAATTATCTTCTGGCTTCTTCTGCGTTGGCCTCTCAGCGGGTTGGAACTTGACTTTATCTGGAGTATAGAATTCTCCCTCTGGATGCAAGTTGTCTTCTGGCCTCTTCTGCGTTGGCCTCTCAGCAGGTCGGAATTTGACTTTATCCGGAGCATAGAACTCACCTTCAGGGTGCAAGTTGTCTTCTGGTCTCTTTTGCTTTGGCCTCTCAGCAGGTTGGAACTTGGCCTTATCCGGGGTGTAGAATTCTCCTTCAGGATGCAAGTTATCCTCTGGTTTCTTCTGCGTTGGCCTCTCAGCAGGTCGGAATTCGACTTTATCCGGAGCATAGAACTCTCCTTCGGGGTGCAAATTGTCTTCTGGTCTTTTCTGCTTAGGCCTCTCAGCGGGTTGGAACTTGACCTTATCTGGGGTATAGAATTCGCCCTCTGGATGCAAGTTGTCCTCTGGCCTCTTCTGCGTTGGCCTCTCAGCAGGTCGGAATTTGACTTTATCCGGAGCATAGAACTCACCTTCAGGGTGCAAGTTGTCTTCTGGTCTCTTTTGCTTAGGCCTCTCAGCAGGTTGGAACTTGGTCTTATCCGGGGTATAGAATTCTCCCTCGGGATGCAAGTTGTCCTCTGGTCTCTTCTGCGTTGGCCTCTCAGCAGGCTGGAACTTGACTTTATCCGGAGTATAGAATTCGCCCTCGGGATGCAAGTTGTCTTCTGGCCTCTTCTGCGTTGGCCGCTCAGCAGGTCGAAATTTGACTTTATCCGGGGCATAGAACTCACCTTCAGGGTGCAAGTTGTCTTCTGGTCTCTTTTGCTTAGGTCTCTCAGCAGGTTGGAACTTGGCTTTGTCCGGAGCATAGAATTCGCCCTCAGGGTGCAAGTTGTCTTCTGGTCTCTTTTGCTTAGGTCTCTCAGCGGGTTGGAACTTGGCCTTATCCGGGGTGTAGAATTCGCCTTCAGGTCTGAGATTGTCGAGAGGTTTGACTTGATCGGGTCTTGTCACAAACTGGTATTCTCGTTTTTCTTCGAATATCATTTCACCCTCCGTCTTAAGATTATCCTCTCGAATAATACGTACCGTCTTCTCAGCTGGGCGGAATTTGTCTTTCAAAGGCACCGAAAATTCACCTTCTGGTCTGAGGTTGTCTTCTGGTCTCTTTTGTACAGGCCTCTCAGCTGGTCTAAAAGGTTCCTTTTCCGGAGTGTAAAAGTCGCCTTCGGGGCGAAGATTGTCTTCTGGCCGCTTTTGTACAGGTCTTTCGGCTGGTCTGAAGCCTGGTTTATCGGGAGCATAAAATTCACCCTCGGAATGCAAATTATCTTCCGGCCTCTTCTGCGTTGGTCTATCAGCAGGACGGAATTTGGTCTTATCCGGAGTATAAAACTCGCCTTCAGGATGCAAGTTGTCTTCTGGCCTCTTTTGCTTAGGCCTCTCAGCTGGTTGGAACTTGACTTTATCCGGAGTATAGAATTCGCCCTCAGGATGCAAGTTGTCTTCTGGCCTCTTCTGCGTTGGCCTCTCAGCAGGCTGGAACTTGACTTTATCCGGAGTATAGAATTCGCCCTCAGGATGCAAGTTGTCTTCTGGCCTCTTCTGCGTTGGCCTTTCAGCTGGTTGGAACTTTGTTTTGTCTGGAGTATAAAATACTCCTTCCGGTTTAAGGTTATCAAGAGGCTTAACTTGGTCAGGCCTTGTGACAAATTGATATTCATGCTTTTCCTCAAATATCATTTTGCCCTCCGTCTTCAAATTGTCCTCTCGAATAATTCGAACTGTTTTCTCAGCCGGTCGGAATTTATCCTTCACCGGTACTGAGAACTCACCTTCAGGTCTGAGGTTATCTTCTGGTTTCTTTTGCACAGGCCTCTCCGCCGGTTTGAAGGTTTCCCTCTCTGGGCTATAAAACTCTCCCTCAGAGCGAAGGTTATCTTCCGGTCGTTTTTGTTTCGGCCTCTCGGCAGGCTGGAATTTTGCCCTATCCGGAGTGTAAAACTCTCCCTCCGGATGCAGATTGTCCTCCGGCTTTTTCTGTGTTGGTCTTTCAGCCGGCTGAAACTTTGTCTTTTCTGGAGTGTAAAAATCTCCCTCACTCTTAAGGTTGTCTAAGGGTCTTACTTGCTCTGGCCTCACTACGTATTGATAGTCACGTCTTTCCTCAAATTTCATTTCACCCTCAGTCTTTAGGTTATCCTCTCGAATTATTCGAACAGTCTTTTCAGCCGGGCGGAATTTCGCCTTTTCCGGTACTGAGAACTCGCCTTCTGGCCGCAAATTGTCTTCTGGTCGCTTTTGAACAGGTCGCTCTGCAGGTCTATAGCCTGTCTTTTCTGGAGCATAGAATTCACCCTCGGGGCGAAGGTTGTCTTCGGGTTTCTTTTGTGTTGGCCTTTCGCTGGGCTGGTATTTACCCTTGTCTGGAGTATAGAAGTCTCCTTCAGGGCGGAGATTGTCTTCGGGTCGCTTTTGAACTGGCCTCTCAGCTGGCTTGAATCCAGTTTTTTCTGGTGTGTAAAACTCTCCCTCGGGCCTTAGGTTGTCGTAGGGCTTCACCTGTTCTGGTCGCGAGACATACTGATATTGAGTCCTCTCCTCAAAGGTCATCTCACCTTCTGTCTTCAGATTATCTTCTCGGACAACTTTGATTATCCTTTCGGCTGGTCGAAATTGTTCTCTTTCGGGCATAGTCATTTCTCCCTCTGGCCTAAGGTTATCAACCGGGCGCTTTTGCACAGGTCTGTCAAATTTGCGCAAGCTATCCGTAGGACTGTCAACCGGTTCTGTCACGTGGTACGCATTTTCGTTGGACATATAAAATTCTCCTTCGACGAAAAGATTATTTTTCGGACGGAACTGTTCTGGCCTTTGTACATATCTGTACTCATCTTTTCGGTCGAAAGTCATCTCACCTTCTGTGCGCAAGTTGTCAGTTCGAATAACTTGAACTGCTCTTTCCGCTGGGCGATAGGTTTCCTGTTCGGGAACAATGAATTCACCTTCTAGCTTTAAATTGTCCACGGGTTTGACAACGGTCGGAAGGTCAATTGAGTTTATCACTTTCGTGAAGTTGTTCGTTTCATTTTGAGATTCTATGGTTGTGTCAGAGGTCCCGTAAAATTTATTTTCATCCGACTGCAGGTATTTTTGCCTCTTCAAGGAGTTCTGAGCCTCGAGTTTTGCCTTTTCAAGATCAGACTTAGTCCATGTGTTCTTTCGAATTGTTATTTGTTCCTCGGATGTGTCTGGAAATGGAAATCAATTTGAAATGTTAAAAGTTTTTTTTTTTAATCTAGTACAATAATCTGACTCGAGTTAAACTCAATACTCAAGGCATAGCTATAAGAGTTTTTAACTCCGTCGGTAAGAGTTCAGGATGCACCAGAGTTCAGGATGCCCCAGACCTTAGGTATCATGAGGTCAAATTTAGTACCAGTGAAACCAAATACTTGAATTACCGTAGGGTTGCCATTGTTCACCAATAGGACTGTTTGCTTGGGTAAGAAAAGTGGTCTTATCTACTTGTCGAGGGGATGATTATCGAATCGTTAATTCGATAGCTTTCGTTGTACGTTAAATTAAAGGAGGAATTATACAAGATTTGCTTAATAAATCTAGTACGATTTAAAAAAAAACTGTTAACCTTCCCATGAGTGCCAATGAGTGACAGATAAGTGAAGTGCTTACCATGTTGTTCGCTGTGAGTTATGTTTATTTCGCTACTGGAAATTTCCTTATTCGTGTCTTGAGTTTTGGTACTCTGGCTGTTGACGCAATGGTGACGTCTAAAAATAAATAGAAAAAAAAATTATCAATAAGAAGGCAGAAAACATTTTGTACATTATAAATGGGAAATATTGTCCTGGCTATAAATGGACTACCTACTTAACTACCTGTAAACGATTCCTTAAAAAAGTAACAGAAAAAATTACATTATTATTATTACATTACATTATACGACGCTTTTGCCATGCGTCGATGTGATTGTCAGCATTCTTGTCATTGTTTTTACGCTCGGTTTCGTTACTGACGGTTTCGCGTCACGCTGTCAGTGCAATGACGGTTTTCGATGGCTTAAGCTTGTTTGGTAACCTAAATATTCACACTGAACAGGCTTCAGTCATGCATTGTTTAATCAAGCACAAATTTAAAGGTAGGCCTTTATGAATTAGAAACTTTTCGACCTTGTCTAGGTCTTTTTGTCCAAAGCGCTTCCGATTTGTGTTAATTGAAAGAAATCTATTACAGTCAAACGTCAGTTTTGAGTGAAAAAATGATTTGGACCAGTTATGTTGAACGAAAAGTGATTTAATCTTATTCTCAAATGTCACTTTCCATACAACACCGAAAAAAAAGTTCTGTACAAAGCTTATCCAGAGTTGTAACCTCTCTGACAAAGATTGTTCTGGGTATAAGATAATTGTCGCATCACTCATCATGTTTAACACAGCATACAAACTAGGTGACAACTTTGTTTTCGGTTTTGTAACCAGTGGAAACTTTGCTCAACATTCCCAATGTAAGTACTTTATACCATCTGCTGGCATTAATAAAATTTTTCTTCTGTCAAATGTAAAACATTGAATTACAATCAGCATACTTTGATAGATGTGTGATATGAGGGGTTTTTGGTGAGCTTCCAAATGTCAAAGAAAGGAAAGGAGTAATTAACATGTCGAAAAATTAAGGAAACAGAGAGAAGCTATGGATACCAGCTTTGAGGTTTAAAATGGTTAAGGCAGCAAAAAACAACTTGTTCACGTATTAATTCCATTTAATTTCCTGGTTCAGTAATATGAAAGCGAAGAATTGGCTGTCATTTCAGTTATTTTGTTCCCGTATGAGAAGCTCAAACGACGTTTTTGGCAGTTAAGTGAGTCCACGTCACTAAGGGCCATTTTTAAGTGCGAGATCATCCGAGTTAAACTGATATTAACCGCAGAAATAAAACTTTCAGTGAATATTATTCTGGGTATTAATCTGGGGTATTAATCTGGTATTAATCTGGGCTTAACTCGCCAAATTTGATGAGTTAATCCCGGATCAACTCTGTTGAACAGTATGAGCTTCTTTGAATGTTTTTTCTGTGGAAAATAGCAGTGGCCATTGAATAGAGACAAGGAATAGCTTTTTCTCATATATACAGTGCGTGTAAGTGAAGCATGTATTTGACGTTTGTCCCCTGAAAACGGGTATCTATATGTGAGTTGTGCGTCACGAATCGGGGAACTTATGTCACTTTAGCTCAGGAATGTTAAAAAAAAATATAGTCAGTTCCAACAAACGTATGAACCTCGGGCCGTCTCTCATGACATGTCTGGTGGAACACCACTAGGTAGTCCCCACTCACACAGCAAAACACAACTTTCTTGTCTCTTTATTCATTGGCAGTGGCTTAGACTGTTTCAGTGAAAAATGACATTTAAGAACAACTCGAATTTCTTTTTCTGTGCTTTTCTATGTGAAGTGAAAGTTCGGAGAGGCAATAGTTTCGAGAGTCGAAGATTTTGACAACTTTGTTGACGGAGTTAACTCTGCCCTGGAAAACTGCTCGCTGGGTTAACTCTAGATTCCTTTTATTACGGGATTAACAGATCTTGGCTTAAGACGGGCTAAACTCAACACTGAAAACAGGCTCTTAATTTAACTTAAAAACAATCCTAGAAGCTATTTTCCCTTATATAAAAAAAATTAAGCAAGAACTTAAATTGGTAACTTACCCACAAGTACAGATTTCACAGATGCATTTTTCAGAATTTTTATGTGCTATTGTTGTCTTCTTACTGCTTGCGACTCCAAGCTACAAATTAAACAAAAATTAACTGATTAAATAAAAAAACTTAAATAATTTAAAAGAATATTTAATGACTTACGTTTCGTGAATCGAGTATCGATGTATCACTAGTATTGCGGGCAACATGGTCAACTTCGTCGTAAATATTTTTCGTCGTATGTTTATGTGTCGAGTATTTGTTTGAAATATCTGTGACATTTTCGATATTCTCTAGATACTGAGTGTCCTTTTCAATATTTGTAAACTCATCAACAAATACAATTTTCTTGGGTGGATCGACAATCTTTTCTATCACATCTGTATGGGTACGTTCGTCGACAACACGCCAATCATTGATACTGGCATCGAAGATCTGAAATCAGTCCAAGAAAAAAAAAATGTATTAATAATATCGGAAAATTTCTTAAATAAAGTTTATTTCAAGAAAATGAAATTACACCCAAAAGTATGCCTCACTTTTAAGAAGAACCTAGAGCCCAGCTGTCAGTTAGTAAAAAAATTAAAGACACTTAGAAGCCTGCCACCAAATACTATCGCATTGCTTGTCAGCTGTCACACCTTGCGGATTTGACATCTTTGAAAAGAAAAATCTCCCGTAGTCTCAAAGCACATTTAATGTTGCTTGCAAATGTAATTTCAAGGCAGTTTTAAAGCCGTCGCAGACTCAAAACCGGCGAAAACGAAGCAAAAGCTTGTTGGTGGAGCTGCCCTAAAGCTAACCTAGAAAGTACACTCACCGCATTAAAAGAAAAAATCAAATCAAACTTAATGAAACTAATCTGGATTTAGTCCGAGACTAATCAAGAGCCAGCGAGTGTTTCTTCAGTGCTGGCTGTGGGGCTTCACTTCGTAAATGAAGCTACCGAAGTCTAACTCAGGGCAAATAAAGTTCAAGTTGTTTTCCAGATCCTTCTCAAATGTCACTTTTCACCATAAATTACTTAATAACTAGATATTCAACTTCGGACATGTAAAAATTTGAGGAATGCTGAAATTAAGGAATTTACCCATCCGCTGAGATTTTGTTTACAAATGTGAGTAAGATCATCAACTCGTCATTTCCATACAATTTCGTTTTGGAGCTTTTACATCAGGTGATCGTGTAAGGAAAATTGTTTTTGTATCTTCTTACACGTATTCACCGACACGGAAATTTAAAGCTTTAAAGAAGTTTTAAAGGCTTTATAAAAAACGTAAACAAATGGGTGTTGGAGGGTAAGAGGAACGCAAGTTGAATATCTAGTTATTCAGTAGCTTATGCTTTTCACAGAAACGCGCGTATCAACTGTCATTCTCATGGAAAAACTAGAACTGAACTGAATTTTTAACTGCTCTACAGAGTTTTCTTCAAGGTAAACCCACCTTCAACTGAGATTTAACCCGGACCGCAATTGGCTAGGAACTCATTTAGCCCGTTAACTCCGAAATTCATCTGATCTGTCCATTTAGAAACGTCAAGGTAAAACCACTAGTAAAAAGTCCGCCAGTTACCCCTTCCTATTCACTTTATTTTAAATTTATTTTATTGAACAAAAATGATAGACGATTGTGAACACAATTCAATGTAATTATTTGCGTTTGTCAAATAATTTTTACTATGATGCTTTCATTCAAGAATATTAACTTTAGCGCGTAGTTACAGTGCTATAGCACAGTGAAATAATGACCGTATACCCTTAAAACTTTTTAGGGCCGGTTTTCCAGTTTAACTCAGCACTGAAAAACCGGCCCTAAAGTCTTAGAGGACTACGGCCATTATTTGACTTGGCCCAGCTTTAGACAAGATCTGTTAAACTCGGAACAAAACAAGTCGGGAGTTAACCCAAGAGCAGTTTTTCAGTACAGAGCTAACTCCGTCAGTAAAGTTGTCATCTCTCGAAATTATTGACTCTCCCAACTCAAGTTATTGTCAGACGTCATTTTTGACAGCCACAGCAATTTCACACAGAAAAAACATTCAAAGAAGATCATACTGTTCTCCAGAGTTGATCCGAGATTAACCCACCGAATTTGGAGAGCTAAGTCGAGTCCCGGATCAATATTCAATGAAAATTTCATTTATGGAGTTCATCTTGGTTTAACTCTGAAACTCGAATGATCTCGCACTGAAAAACTGGCTCTTAGAGGTATGGTGACGGCTAAATTGAATTGATTACTCCATGTCCGTCCTTCTGTGTGTGTGAAGCTATAAGGTATTTTCAAATAGAAGTTAGGCAAGGCTTTTTTTATAATTGACTTGAATTAAATATATGTGAGATTTCGCTTAATTTGTAGCAAACTGTTGAGGCTCGCCTACTTTTACTTTAAGGGCGTGTTTTTGGACCAAAAAACTGTTCTTTTTCAAGCATTAATTTCTACTTTTAAAGCGTTTGCGCATTATTCTGACAAAATTTTTTATCAAAGTGTGAGCTATATCGATAATTATATTTAGTATCCGCTAGCGATGACTATCGATGGCAAAGATCATCGATATGACTATAACTACCTGCTAGGAATTGTTTTTCGAATTATAAAAGATAACTTTTTTTTCGGCAAATTACATAGCACCCTGTAGCTTATTTTGCATTTTCTGTTTCTACACAATAAGTTCCGCTACATATTGGGCGGAGTCGATCTACTTGAAACTTGACTACCAACAAAGCTATTATGCATGGACTCATATGTGACAAAGCAAAAAAAATAAATGAAAGAAAGCATTGAATAGCAGACACACCTAAAAGAGTAGGCATGATGTAAGATGTATAAGAGGCAAAAGTAAAATCAGCAGAAGGCTGCTTGCTGCTTGCGCCTGTTACCCTGGTACTTCAGATTTTGATGAGCTTGGTTTGGGTTGAAAAAGACTTGCCGGACGGGCGAAAAAAAAAATAACTCGCATAAAATTCAAATGAATTTGTGAAAATTATTAGTGCTCCTGTCTCTTTTTGTAAAATTATATTCAAAGTGGTACAACTATTGCCATCTGTTGGGAGAAACATCTCGCAAGTCACTATTAGATGCGGATCAATACTTACAAGAAACGAAAATCCCAAATAAAAAGAAACCCCAAATACAAACAACATCGGTCCAAAGCAGCAGTTTCCAAACAAAAACAGCTGACCGACTTGATTGTAGTCAAAGTCCCGCCCCTTAAGTATCAGGGCAACATGCGCTGTAAGCAAAACCAGGCAGCCCTTCTGCTTTGAATTATTTCAAGTTCTTATTTACACTCAGGTTCTTTCCATTCGAATTTTACACACACAACCAAGCAAAACTAGTCTGCATTTGCCTTTGTCTTTTGCTGAAAAACAAGTTCTTAGACTCCTCCCATCAAGTAGCGGGAGCTACAAATACTCTTGGGTTAACCCTACAACTACATGGGTGGAGGCTTACGATCACCTCTATCCCATCTACGTAACTTTTGTGAAGTTTCTCCCAACAGATGGCAATAGTTGTACCACTTTGAAAATAATTTTACAAAAAGAGGCGGGAGCACAAATGATTTTCGCGAATTCGTTTGAATTTCGTGCGAGCTATTTCCTTCCGTCCGTCCGGCAAGTCTTTTTAAGCCCCAAAACAAGCTAATGAAAATCTGAAGTACCAGGGTAACAGCCGCAAGCAGCAAGCAGCCTTCTGCTGATTTTATTTTTGCCACCAACACATCCAAGGGAAAATATATTCAATGTCAACGTCAACTTTCCGATCATACCGTCTCATTCAGTTGCTTCTGCTATTCAATGCTTTCTCTCACTCTTGGCCACATGACACAAGTTTACCGACTCCGCCCAGTAAGTTACGGGACTTTTAGCATAGAAATGGAAAATGCAAAATAAACTACAGGGTGCTAGGAAATTTGCCAGAGCAAAACTTTTATTTTTTAAATTCGAAGAACAACGTGTGTATTGTGTAAAGTAGTGAAGAAATATCGATGATCTTTGCCATCGATAGCTGACACTAGAACTATACAATTCACACTTTGATTCTAATTTCGTTAGAAAAATGCGGGAATGCGTTAAAGGTGGAAATTGATGCTTAAAAAAACAGTTGGCCCTAAAAAACGCCCATATTAGTGAGAGGGTGTCAATAGTTTACAACAAAAATAGCGAAATCTTCTATTTTTAGTTTTTGTCGCTATTTTTTTTTTACGATTTTGAGAGATATGTATCAAGTTTTGAATGATCTTATATGGTTAAATTAGACTAGACCTGGTCCCAGTCGAAGGTTTCTGCCAATTAATATTATTGTTCTTGTTGTAATATCTGATATACACTAAATTGCGTGATCTTATGGCGCAAAAATACAGAGATTAACTTAAGAAGATAAAAAGTTAATCCTAAAGCGTTTCCACTTTGGTATAGAGGAGATAAACTTGACGTATGCTTTCGTTTTTGACATTTTTGAGCGGCACCTCAGATTCAGAAATAATTGATTTTTTTTTTAATTGTCACCCCTTTTTTTAATCGACGAAACGAAATAACCTAAAAATAAAACGTCAAAGATATTGTTTGGTTTCCGGTCCACAAAGTCGATTGTAGACCAATTTGATCAACATAAACCAGCAGTATCAACATTAACATCCATCATTGTTTTGCAGTGTGTACACCTTATTGCATTTAATTTTTTTTTTGACAGGAACAAACACATCCGCATCAACAGCAACATCAGCTGTTCTATGCATCCCTTTACACCACACAAGAAACACTGCTCAGTTAATGATACCCAGTGCTGTCAATAAAAGGTGTGTGTGTGTTTTTTTCTTTGTTTCGTCAGAAAACGCACAGAAAACGTAGAATTCTGTCCGATTTGATTTTAGAATTCTTATGTTTACGAGATTGGTGGTCAAAGGATAGACATGTGCACTCAAGAGGATACAAGCATCCACAGGTTTTCTAAACCCACCTCTGTCTATCAACTCCTACTCTCACCTCCCCGTGGTGAACACCGGGTGCCTAGTACCTCAACTGGAGATTGGGTTCCAACCCCTTTGGAAGGTTGTTGGGGGTAGCAGACGAGAGAGGGGGGGAGGAGTGTTCCCACTAAGGCACCGGAAAATCTTCGAATCCACACCGCAGGGACGACGCGGTAGAGGAGCACCGAGACTCAGGTGGCGCACGCAAGTGGAAGGGGACATCAGCCAACTTCGCGTGCGAAACTGGAGACGGCTAGCTAGAGACAGAGCTGGCTGGCGAAGCTTGTTGGCTGAGGCCCAGGTCCACCCCGGACTGTAGCGCCACCTTAAGTAAGTAAGTAAGTATGTCTACGAGATTAATTACTCGAGAGATTAATATGCGTGTGGCGAATCTCGTTATGTAGAGGGGATTTAAGGATGATTTGTCTTAATCGCGGATTAGTGTCCGGTGGAAACACCCTTTCACTAACTATTCCATCAAATATGAAGTAATTTTAATTGAAGCGCCTATAAGATAAAATACTATGTGTCAAAAGCTACACCGAGATAGACAGAGGAATATTTTACATAAAATTATATTATACATAAAAATGAATACTCCTCACTTTCATATTTTTATCTCTTTTTAATTCGAAACCATTAACATCGCATTAACGATTAGCAGAGGGCCATATATTCGCTATTGAGTGCGAAGAGAACGAAAATTATCTTGTCAACCGCAAGGTAGCGTAGCGGTGTTGATCGCATAGTGATAGTAGGGATAACGGTACACTTAGAAATGACAATGTTGAATAATAAATAACATGAAACAATAAACATTTTTTTCACTGTGTCTTTTTACTGACACTTTTTCTGACGTTATAGTGAAAATTACTCCATATTTAATTGGTTGTTGTAAATTTGGACATTTTTGCCCATTGTCTTTTGGATTGTCTTACAATCAAGACAATAGTGCCCACTATTTTTACAAATTTTCGTCTTTGTCGGCGCAACATAAGAGTCGGAAGTACGCATACTGCTGCAGCGATACGTTTTGTTAGATTTTTTCGAACTCAAAGTCACGCTACAAATAAAAATTACTTTAACAAGAAATAATCAATTTAATTTGATAGAACTTCAGTCCGTCTGCGACGGATTGCAAAACACCCTACTCCCTACGCCATAAGAAACTACTACGCCTCCAGAAAGTGGGCGGTATGGAAAATAAAACTTTTGGATACCTTATGATAAGTGATTGCATACATTTAAGACTTTTTCCCAAAAAAACAATTTTTAAAAGATCGGCACACTCCCCAATACATTATTCAGTGTGTCGCTCTGTTAAAGTGACATTTCCAGAATTTTGTAAAACTTAATTAAGAAAGTTGTAAAAAGAATTTAAATACATCCAAAGCTTCAACCAAACAGCTGTTTGATCACATTCGACGGGTCAGTCGCCCAGATAAAAATTACGTGGACCTTTGGCCCCTTTGAGTAGGTTATAAGTGCATACACTAATTGCGCTTTTATGTATTTATAATCTACCCAGGGGGGGTCAAGAGCCTATTACGGGCTTTTGGCCTGGGCTTATACCCAAGCAGAGATGGCAGAAATGTGACTTTTTGTGATTTCCTACGTTTTTCACGTCTGCTGTATAAATGCAGTAGTTAATGTAGTTATAGTAGTTAAACGTAGCAGACGTAGCAATTAGACGTCAAAATGACGTTTGCAATGTCAACGCAACCATCGAATTGTCAATTCAAAATTCTTTTTCAAATTGCGAGGCTATCGACGCATCGCCATTTGTCTTTTATTAAATTTCGAACTGGTTGATTTTGCTCATACGCTACACATTCGGCTCTTTTCATGACCTTCAGTGTTTGCCCAATGCTCTGGGTAAAGTACCCAACGCATGTCCACTCTAACGAAGTTAGAATCAATGTGTGAATGATATCGGTTTTTATCGATATATGTTCAGTACTACCTGACATTTGTTGTTCTTTGAATTATTAAAAAAAATATGCTCTGGCGAAAATCTCCTAGCACCCTGTAGTTTGTTTTGCATTTTCAATTTCTTTGCAAGAAGTCCCGTAACTTACTGGGCGGAGTCGATAAATTTGTGTCATGTGGCAAAGAGTGAGAGAAAGCATTGAATAGCAGCAGCAACTGAATGAGATGGGAAAGTTGACGTTGACATTCAATATTTTCCCTTGGATGTATTGGTGGCAAAAATAAAATCAGCAGAAGGCTGCTTGCTGCTTGCGCCTGTTACCCTGGTACTTCAGATTTCGTTTGTCTCGGTTTGGGCTTTAAATATATGGGGAAAGGACGAACAAAAAAAAACCTTTTGTTTGTTTTTTTTTTGTTCGTTGCGAAAATTATATTTTTCCATTTGTGCTTGCAGCCTCTTTTTGTAAAATTATTTTCAAAGTGGTACAACTATTGCCATCTGTTGGGAGAAACATCTCGCAAGTCACGAAGATAAGACAGAGGTGACACAAAAGCTATCATCTATGGAGTTGTAGGGTTAAGAGTATTTGTAGCTCCCGCTACTTGATGGGAGGAGTCTAAGAACTTGTTTTTCAGCAAAAGGCAAAGGCGAGGGCAGACTAGTTTTGCCTGATTGTGTGTGTAAAATTCGAATGGAAAGAACCTGAGTGTAAATAAGAACTTGAAATAATTCAAAGCAGAAGGGCTGCCTGGTTTTGCTTACAGCGCATGTTGCCCTGATACTTATGGGGCGGGACTTTGACTCCAATCAAGTCAGACAGCTGTTTTTGTTTGGAAAATTGTATTGTTTTGGACGGTATACAGATGTTGTTTGTATTGGGTGGGGCTTTTTTTTAGGCGGGTGACTTTCGTTTCTTGTAAGTATAGGTCCTCATTAAAGTGAGTTGCTAGATGTTTCTCTCAACAGATGGCAACAGTTGTACCACTTTGAAAAGAATTTTAGAAAAAGAGGCTGAGAGCATAAATGATTTTCGCAAATTCGTTTGAATTTCATGCGAATTCCTTCCGCGCAAGTCTAAATTAAAAAAAGTTATTTTTTTTTTGCCCATCCACCCAAACCAAACGAATCAAAATCTGATGTACCAGGGTAACAGGCGCAAGCAGCAAGCAGCCTTCTGCTGATTTTAATTTTGCCACCAAATCATCCAAGCGAAAATGTAATGTCAACTTCAAGCATGGTTTCGATCATGCCATCTCATTCGGGTGTGTTTGCTATTCAATGCTTTCTTTCACTTTTTTTTTTGCTCTGTCACACATGACCATGAGTCCATGCATGATAGCTTTGTTGGTAGTCAAGTCTCAAGTTGACCGACTCCGCCCAGCAAGTAACGGAAGTTTTTGTGTGGAAAAGCAAATGCAAAATAAACAACAGGGTGGTATGCAATTTTGTTGCAGAATCGAAGAAAATTATGTGAAAGGCAGTAGTAAAGAATATATCGATGATTGTCATCGTTAGCTGACACTAGAACTATCGAACAAAACCGATATATATATATATCCATTATTCACGCTCTGAGAGCAACAATAATTATTATTTTTGAATCTTTGAACTTTGAGCACCAAGAGAGAAATTTAAACGCTTAAATTAAGTGTTTTCTGAGTGGTAGAGTTTGAATATAAAAAGTGAAATTAAAATTTATTAGACGAAACCCAGGCAAAAATATAACTTATACCTACATACGTCACAACTAGAACGGATAGGCCATAGGATGAATAAATACTGAAGCATAGTCGTTGCACTATGTACATAATATACCTAGTTTATAGGTTAAAACAAGAAGTTTAAATTCAGTTCAAAATGACAAGTACATGTAGTTGAAGAAAAACTTTTCCCCAGTTGAAAGGAGAGTCTAGTTCTGAAATCGGAATTAAGAGCACTTGACAGTAGTTGTACACAAACAAATGCCTTGAGAAATTGTTTAACTACTACAGTGTTACGAATTAGACCATGATCTTTTTTCTTCTCTTTTTTAAATTAAGAGCAAACCAATTGCAGATTCTATTTCATCAGTGATGACCTAAGAGAAAATTAGATTTCAAATTTGAATTCGCGTTAAAAGCTGGATCAACTTATATAAATTGTCATACACTGTGGGTATAGCTTTCTCCAAATAAAAACTGCTTCATTATTTTTACGAGCAAAAGAATTTCGCAGTTCTTTTTTTTTTTTATCTTTTTTCTTTGTTTTATGATTAATGAACGCAGAATGTTAGATAAAAGAAAATAAAGCCTAGTACACTCATTACCTAATTTATTTATTGTACTAAAGAAACGTTCAACTTTGACATATGGCTGCATAATCTAATTGCTTAGTAAAAAGACAGCAAGAATCTACAAAATTAGCAGTTGAGACTTATATAATGAGTTGCGTTTAGTCTTACTCATGCCCAACAAATGGTTTTACGTTTCATTTGTTCAGTAATCTTTTTTTAAAGATTTTGACAAGCAAAACGAAATTCTATTGGTGACTAGAAAATAAATTCGAAATTTTCTGTCTAACATACAACTGATTCATACTGCTTAAAAGCTTATGATGACCAATTACTCGCCCTTGCGAGTCAACTTAAAAGTCAACAACCAAAACAATATGCAAATACAAATTATCGAATTTAGTTATGTTTACTATTTTAGATACAAATTAGTGTCACTATCTTACTAATACCTTTTTTTAAGATTAATGATTCAATATTTGTTTCTCTAATTGATTTGATAATCGTACTAATTTCTGTTTGATTCTATCGCGTTGTAGAACACCTTAAACGGATGTAGATATGAATGACAAGAGATATTCAGTTATAAAATCTAACATTTTCATTAGTACAAAGAGGTATATTTTTAGTTTAACAAAAATACGACAAGTGATAGTAACACAGAATTTAGGTATTCAAATATCGATGACTTACATTTTTGAAAAACCAAAATGCAATGAATAATAAATTTAGGCATGTCGAGGTCAAACTGGCTGACAGCCAATATTCTCACTTTCCATAGGGTCCTTTCTAGCTTTGTGTAATGGAGGAATACTATTGTGTATTAAGCTGCCTTTTTTGTAACTCGTGATATTATCTTGACGTTTCTAAGGAGATAGATCATTCGGTTTTCGGAGTGAAGACGATAAATGAGTTTTTCAGTCCCTTTTGGTCCTGGGTAAGTCTAGGTTTAAGGTGGGTTAACCTCGGAAAAAACTTGCTCTGTAGAGCAGTTCGAAATTCTGTTTAGGTTTTTTGTGCAAAATAACAGTTGATTGCAGCATTTCTGTGCAGAGTTACATTTGAGAAGAATGCCGGAAAACAACTTGAACTTCTTTCCCTGTTTTTCTATGCAAAATCGACTTCGAGAGTCAAAGATTTCGATAACTTCATTGACGGAGTCATGTCCTGCCTTGAAAACTACTTCGTTGGTTAATCTCAGCTCTAGGCCGCATTGTCACAAGGAACAGAAATAGGAATTCATACATAAGGAATTGAAACCTTAATTCGCTGAATGCTTTTTGCGTTGAAATTCTATTTCTGATTCTGTTGCGACAACGCGGTTTTACACCCTATTAAGCCGCGTTATTACAAGCACATAATACAGAAATTAACATAGGAAGATTAATAGTTAATCCAAAAGTATTTCTCCAGAACAGAGGAGATGAGCTTGACGTATGCACTCGTTTTTGACATTCCTCAATGACATTACGTCATCTGCGCGTCTCTTTGTAAACGTGGTTTTTTAAATGTTTTGGGCAACTCAGATTCAAAAATAATTAAACGCGGCTGAACTATTAAGCCGCGCTATCACAAACACATAATACAGAGATTAACATAGGAAGATTAATACTTAATCCAAAAGTATTTCCACCGGAATAGAGAAGATGAGCTGACATGATGCGACAAACGTGAATTTTTTAATGTCTCGCGCAACTCAGATTCAAAAGTAATTAAACTCATTTTTAATTGCAACCGATTTTTCTTATCTACGAAACGAAATAACCTAAAAATAGATAAAACAAAACGTTATTAGGATTTCGGTAACTTTTATGGCAGGAACAACCACATCAACAGCAACATCAGCCGCTCTGCGCATCCCTTTACACCACACAAGAAACGCTGCTGAGTTGATGATACATAGCTATTAATAAAAGGTGTGTTTGTTTTGAATTCTTGTGTGGAGGAGATTTATTACGCGATTAATTTTTAATCTCCTCGTGAAGAGATTTAATATAAATTTATTCACGAGGGTATGAGGGTACGAGAGTATGGTTAGTCTCGTGATTTAGAGGGAATCCAATGATGATTTGTCTTAATCGCGGATTGGTGTCCGGTGGAAACACCCTATTATTCTAAATTTTATTACATCAGGAGAAACAATACTTGGTTTAACCCGGGTTCAACTCTTCACTAAAAAAACGTGTCTTTAAAGGTCTTTGAGATCTTCCGGCATTATTTGGCTGTGCTAAAAATGTATGCATTAAAGTTAATAGGATACCCTGGTTCGGATATAAAAAATAAGAGGTACTCATAGATATAATTTATAAAATAATACAAAAAATAATCGTCACTTCATTCTGCTTAAAACATCATTTGTCATCCCATCCATATAAACAAACCGACTAATCCCTATAATAAGTATCAGGGCTACATGCGCTTATGCCTTCAGCCCAATGAATCCGTTGCGTTGAAGTACACAACTGACAACTCAGTGAAAATACACACGTTCTTATGCGTTCTTATGGAAGCGACGTACGTCACGAAGTTTTTCTATGGGCCACTTCCCATAAGAACGTGTATATTTAACTCAGTTGTCAGTTGTATACTTTAACGTGACGGATGCAACGGATTCATTGGGCTGAAGGCTTTACAGCAGAGCAGGCAGCCTTCCTGCTTTTTATTTTTCTTTTTTTTTCTTTGCATTTAAGTTCTTACACACACCTAAGCAAAACTAGTCTGCCTTTGTTGAAAAACAAGTTCCTAGACTCCTCCCATCAAGAAGCGGGAGCAAAAAATACTTGTTTTCCTACAACTACATGGATGATTAATTCTGTCTTCTGTGTCACCTACCCAACTTGCAAGTTGTTTCTGCCAACAGATGGCAATAGTTGTACCACTTTGAAAATTATTTTATTAAAAAAGGCTGAAACAACATAATTTTTGCGAATTCGTTTGAGTTCTTTTCTCTTGTCCGTCCGACAATTCATTTTAATACCCCAAACCAAGCCGACTAAAATCTGAAGTACCAGGCTAGCATGCACAAGCAGCAAGCAGCCTTCTGCTGATTTGATTTTTGCCACCAACAGATCCAAGGGAAAAAATAGAATGTCAACATCAGCTTTTCGATCATGCCTTCTCTTTCAGAGGTTTGTACTTTTCAATGCTTTCTTTCACATTTTGTCATATAATGTGTCTATGATAACTTTGATGGTAGTTAAGTGTCTAGTTTACCGACTCCGCCCAGTAAGTACCGGGACTTTTTGTAAAGAGAAAATGCAAAATAAATTACAGGGTGCTATGAATTTTTGCAGAGAAAAACTTTTTTTTATGATTCGAAGAATAACATCTGTTAGGTAGAAGGGAAGAAATAATGATGATCTCTGTCATCGATGGTCATCGCTACGCTAGCTAAGATTAGAACTATCGATAAAAATCGATAAAATTGACAACATTAAAAGTGGAAATTAATGCTCAAAAACCAGTTTTTTCCTAAAAACACTTCCTAAAAGTGGCGGGGCTCAATAGTTGCTCCAAACATAGCTAATTCCGATACATATTTTATACATGTCGATAGTTTTTTTTTAGCGAGTTTTGAGAAATCAAGTTTTTAAAGATTTAAAGGCTGTGTTAAAATGCTGCGTTGCGCCAACGTTGATTTGGTAACTTAAAGTCAAAAACATTAAATTTAATCGGAGCTACCACAACGTTGCTTCGACCATCCGTCGTTACGTTTGTTTACGAAAGAAAATTTTGAGAAAACAAAAAATTCAACACGATAAATTCTTGCGTGCGTTTTGACGTTTCTGTGAACCTGGAGTTGTTGGCTTTCGCGGTGGTTTGTGTTCTCGTTGATTTGTTGGCATTTTCTATGATTTATAATCATTTTTCGAATGGTATATTTTCAACGTGGTTTTAAAGTAACGGGAACGTAACGGTATAAGGCAAATGACAACGCAGTTTTGTGACATAGCTTTAGCTTGGTAAAAGTGGACACAATGACATAAATCGCGATGATGTCGGCGGTCCACATTCAGTCCCGCCCAAATTCCTGCACACATTAAGCGGCATTTACAAAGAGGCTTTTTTCGCCTTGGCTTGACGTTGACGAATCCAGCCGTATGTTTTCAATGCTTTCTAAAACAATGTACCTTCGGTTTCAACATCTCGTTTGGCAATAGTAAAAAGAAAATGTAGTGTTACTGTAATGTGACTCCAAAGCAAAGCTCTAGTTCAAATCTACTAATGAACATTTGCTCCGTCTGATAGCTTAACAACTATTGAGGAAAAAACTTAAATTTGCAATCCATACGCGATGGGGGCAATATTTTAAAGAAGCGACACACATAAAACCATGAAAAATCAGGACTCATAACACGGAAAAAAACAATTTGTCCTGAAAAAGATATACTTTTCAGTAAATGCCATTTCAAAGCAGGTTCAAAAATACCAAAACGGGATGAAGACGAAGCCAAAGCTTTTTAGTAAATCTGTAAGTCTTAAGTGACTTGAAACTTTGCGGATTTCAGAGGGCGAATCGAGAACAGACTTTTTTTGCACCAAAGAAACGCAACGAGAATGCCAAAACCTGCCGTTTAACTGGTATGGGTAGGCTTGACGTTCGGGTTGGTGCTTGCAGCTTGATAGTAAGTTAAATACTAGACTTATTTTTGTTGCTGCTCTGAAAGCTTTCAAATATAACAAGTTTTCGTAACTCTCAGGCGAATTTGTCTAAAGGTTTATTTTTTTAACGATTTGGTATTTTTTACGATGAAAACACAATAGCGAACAAAAAAAAGTGGAGTAAAAACCTTCAAGGTTTAGTTAAGGAAAAAGCATATTGCCTTTAATTTGCTTTTGTCTTTTGGTTTTCTTGATAGTCAAGTAAGAAATTGACAACCAATCAGTCACAGACGCAGCGACCATGTTGAATTGAAGGCTTAGCTCTTAGCTATAGTACGTAATATGGAGCATATAAAGCCCTAAACATTTTGACAGCTGACATATGACAAACGAATACGAAAATTATTTAGGTAGTTATTTAGCTACAACTTCACTTATTAAAAAAGTTCGAATTTATTCATCGAAGATCTTTTGGCAGCTATAATAGGTTTTCGCGTACCTATTTCCAACTCGGGTGTCATATTTTGACTTTTCTAATCTCCTATCAAATTTGTCTAATTCAGCAATTCGAATGACAGCAGGCATCCAATTTGATTAATATTTTCCAACAAGTTGACTTAAGAAAAAAAACCGACAAAAGTAATGACACTGATGCTAGAATTTAATTAGGGACATGCCCACATCTTCCACAAATTCTTTTAATGTTTGGGTAATGCTTGTCATGTGTGCAATTTTTATCAATATCAACTTATCTTTTGAATTGTGAGCAGATTCCGTATTATCATAAAAGTATAGATATCATCCTATCAAAATTTAATTTAAACTTCCAAACATCAACCCAATAACAACAATCGAAAGCATTGTTCATGCGGTATCTTTCTCCAAGTTGCATTGTTATTTTATTATCAAATGTCAGTAGCCTATAAGTACCTACCTACTACAAGCCTAATTTATAACACAGAAATTATCTTATCACGCACCTATTATCATACTAATTCCACAATCACCTACAAAGGCACTTTCCCGGCTGTCTATAAATTCATAAAAATTCCAAGATGTCAGATTTAGCTTCCTCTCTCTCTAAATTCACCTTTTCCCATCTGACGTCACCCACGAAAGCAATCATTTCCACCACACAAACAATAACACTCACATCACACAGTGTTTACACAAGGAATTAAAATATTTAAATTATATTAAGTGCCATCATCATTCATCATTTAGCGCTTCTAATGAAAGAGAGATTATAGAGCGAAGAAAAGCTTACCTTTGTCACCTCGGTTGTGGTGGTTATGTTAGCGACGTCGGTGTTATCTTTCTCTATCTCGCGTGCAATGTCGGTCGGCACGAAAGCTTTCGAGTCCACAAATGACTTCTCGTCGACGATTTTCCACTTGCCCAGTTTTGTGTCGTAAACTTTTGTGGTGTAGGTTGTCGTCGTACTGTTGATGACATCATCGACTATTTCGGGATAGCCTACATCATGTGCACTGTCTACGACCTTCTCCTCGACCACCTTCCACTTGTTGTTGCGTCGGTCGAATATTTTCTTCTTGTAGGTTACTTTGTAGGAGCCATCCGATTCCTGGCTGACGTAACGCAACAGCGACGGTTGATTCTTGACGATGGTCTTTTCGTTGAACTCGGTCCAGGTTTTCGTTTTGACGTCGAAAACTTGCTCCTTCGAGATGGACTCGAGCGATTGGACTTTTTGCTTGCTGACCAGACTGCTTTTGGCTGACTGCTCGAGCGATTGATTATTGGATTCTTTCTTGGTCCTGCGCGGTGCAATGGGCTCCTTGTGCATATCCGATGTCAGGGTTGATGATGATGTCTTCGAAATGGATGTGCTCGAGTTTGAGGAGACAATTTTGCTCGACGATGATGACGACTGCTCAACGGTGGACATCGACGTCGATGACTGTTCGACTGCGGACAGCGATGACGCTCCATTAGCATTCAATGAACTGGAGTTCGTAGTCACAGCCAGACCATCAAGCTGATCGGTCAAAGCACTTTGAGTGTGGGCGGACTTTTCAGAACTTATGAAATTGGCAGTTTTGGACTTTTTCTCGCTAAAGCTCGACGTGACACTGCTGGAATGATCTGTCATCGAGGTAGAGTTGCCACCCTCGCTTATCAGGATCTTCTTGCTTTGCATCTTGTCCGAGCTCTTGGACTGTTTCTCTTGTGACTGTGACGACACAATCCCGAGTCCTTTGACTTCCTTAATACTAGAACTTGAAGCTGACTGCAGGTCTTTGCTGCTGGCAATGTCCACGGATTCAACACCGTACGATGTGTCTCCTGGTATGATTTTTGTCTGTGAAAAATCCGAAGAGAATTGTTTCGATTCCTGTGCAGACATTTCGGTCGATGACTTTCGTTGCTGTGTCGATTGGCTGGAACTGCTCGTGCTCGATACGGTTGAAACATTAGGATCGGAATGTTTAGTTACTTCAACAGATGAGGATTTAAGGGAATCGCTTTTCGACGGGGCTTTTGAAACTTGGCTTGCCTGTTCACCAGCCTTAATACTGGCTTTTTTCTTGCTGGCTTTAGACACCATTTTGGATCACTTATTATTCGATTTTGTTACTATTTAGAATAGATTTATTCGTTTGAACACTTTTCACTGGAAAAAATGTACTCGTTGTTGTTGTTTATACTGCAATAAGGTTTAAGGTTGTTAACCGATCGTCAAAACGATGCCTTTATCTTAAGCCTATGTTTTACTACGTCGGTTTGCATGAGTTAAAGTCAAGTTTCGAAAGTCGATATAATACTTTTGTTTCATCGATTTTAACGTGCCGATTTAAGAGCAGACATTTTAATCTGGAATCGATATTTCGCTGGGCTGGAAATTTTTTCTAGCCTAAAAAACGTTAACATAAAGTGATGGGTAGGCCAGCTCTGCGGTCAAACATTATCCACAGTCTTGCCACTCATGACCTTTGACTTGCTTCAAAGACCAGCAGACGATTGATTCACAAATGAAAAGAAGCGTAACAAAAAGAGAACCCTGCGGAACACCAGATCTTGTAATGCAACACTATTTTCCTTCAGCAACTGGGTCAAGCACCAAGTTATTTTCAAAAACTTACAAGAACTAATGACGCTAGTGGCTTTTGGTTTCTACAAAACAATGCGAACAAAACTTATTTCAGAGCTGGCTGGTGAAGAGGCTCAGGTCCATCCGGACTGTAGTTGCATCTGAACTAAACATTATTCTGATTGCCGAGTCATGATTTGCATTCACATATGCTGGTTGCGTTATATTTTTTATAATTCGTGGATAGACTTAAAATTTAAGAACGACAAATGTTCTTGAAGGATGACATTGAATACATAATAGAGTTTTTCGCGTAACTATCTCGCTCGCACCCTAGCGAGAGCCTAACCTAGGCCTGCTGTGCGTGAACAAGATAAAGAAGTGGCGAAAAGCTCTATATTGTAGAGTATGGCTATTTCACAACAAGTGCGAGAAAGCGAGCGAGAGTCTCGGGCGAGATGTCAAATTAATTTTAGTAGACGTAAAATTCCGATTGCCTTGATTCACAAAAGCAATTGCACAACAGCTCGAGGAGAGTCAGGATCTAGCTTCTTACATTCACATTTATGCTGTGTGAGCTATATTTTAAAAATTTGTGGAGGGACTTGAAGTTCCAGAACGACTAAGCGGTTCTTGAGCGGCGATCTTGAACACATATTGAAGAGTTATTGCTGTTTTACAGCAAGTCCAAGAGAGCGATTGAGAGTCTCGGGCGAGATATCAAATAAATTTTAGTAAAATGGCAATGTATGGGGTGATTCACGACGCCGACCGGCCTTTTCAATAAATCGAAAAACCCTCACCTAGGTCGACGGTTATGACATTCGTTGTTTTGTTATGAGTTGTGACACGCTGTTGAATAGAGTTTTTTTCTCAGAGTTGGTACATATGTAATTAAGTCGACAAATTTTACAAATATGTAACGTCTTGTCACTTTACCGTCAAAACAGTCGTCGCGGCTTATCGCTTTCATTGTGCATTAACATAAAAATTTTGCTAATCTCGCATTGATGCTGACGCCCCGTTTTGATACTGACGCGCTGGCTATGAAACAACCAGCAATTGAGGCGATCAGAATGACAGTAATGTACGTCAAAAATATTCAAAATCGTATAAACTTCCGTTCTCCTCAGTTTACATAATAAGGCATTCAGCAAGGAATCCATAAGTCCCTGTACTGTTGTCAAGCGGAATAAGAGAGAACCCGAACTTGCCTTACTTTCTCGCTTAAGGCCTTATTAGGCACTTAAACTGAGTAGAAAAAGAAGTAAGTAGGTACGATTTTGAATATTTTTGACTTACAACGCTGTCATTCTCACCCCATTATTTGTTGATCTTGAACAGTCTCTGTTGGGCAATGTCACTCTCGGAGGATTTATCATTCGACCGCGAGAAGGTTAAGTAACAAAGGAATTTTCTTTGCGATTTCCCTTGCCCCAGCCAGAATTTGAGCCGCGACGTGCCTTGTGCGCATTCTTTCAACTCATGGGATGACCGAATGTTGTTTGTCAATCTTAAGCGGCGTTTTAAAAGGCTCTGATGTCAAATGCAGAGGCGTATTAAAGGCTCTGATTTCTCCAGCAGAAGGAGCGAAGCCATAAAAAAATCTCCCTCAAAATTGCCCCAAACAGAATTTCAACCCACGCCATCCTGCAAAGTAGTCCGAACAGCATAACTACTGGCGCTGCACTATGTTTCATGCCCGGTGTTTCGTTGACACCAAAACTTGTTTCCAGCTCCGAGGATGCATTCGCAGACTATCCACGCAAAATGTTGCGCTCCCTAAGATGCCGTTGACTCGAATTATCTGGACTCCGGTCCCCAGAGTCTATGGGTTTGTAGTTTATTCGCTAAATGCACTGGACAGTGGTAACTCGCACAAAATTGAGTGGGCGAAAAAAAGGTCTGATTGAGCTCTAATTTTTTTTTTCGAATAGTTTTTCGAAGTGTCAGATTGGTTTAGATTGATATTTTGATTAATCAATTTATTAATTTGAGGCTAATATTTTATACGTCAAATTTCAAAATTGGCCCAAAGAAATTTATATATTCGGGGTCTTCTTCGGGTCTTA
Organism: Neoascia interrupta; assembly: GCA_947623515.1. NCBI lineage: Eukaryota > Metazoa > Arthropoda > Insecta > Diptera > Syrphidae > Neoascia > Neoascia interrupta. The sequence continues at coordinate 47,777,993 of OX392462.1, forward strand.
ACATCACTGTATTCGAACTGCTACAGTGGGAACGGGCACAAAGTCGAGTGGGCGAAAAAAAAATTCGGATTCGCAGTTTTACATCTCGAAGTGTCAGATTGGATTTAGTTTGACAGAATAAAATTTTATGAGTCAAATTTCTACATTGGCCCAAAGAAATTTAAATATTCGCGGTCTTGCTCGGGCCTTCACTTCACAGTATTCGCAGTGCAACAGTGGGGACGCGCACAAAGTGGGCGAAAAAAAATTCGGATTCGCAGTTTTACAATTTTTCTTTTCAAATAACTTTTCGAAGTTTCATATAGGATTTAATTTGACAGAATAAAATTTTATGAGCCGAAATTCTACATTGTTCCAAGGAAATTAACATATTTGGGGACTTCTTCGCGTCTTCACTTCAGTGTATTCGCACTGCAACAGTAGGGACAAAGTCGAGTGGACGAAAAGAAAAATCCAATTCAGTTCTTCAATTTTTTCAGACTGGATTTAATTTGGCAGGGTGATACTCTGCTGATTGATGTGTGAGCAATAGTCTATTTGTGATGTTTCAATCTGCTCTATAGGCGAAAAACCGCATTTACTATAACAAATCAGAGGACACTGCAATTAATTAAGTTTAAACAAACAAATTTCAGCCTTAACCCTATGCCACTCCGGTTTTTTAAAGCTCGCCATATTTAAAAATGTAATTTCAATCTACATACGGGGCCCGTTCGTAAGGTCAACTTTTAAGTTATTTATTGCAAAATAAAGCTGAATCTATGCGCATATATTAAAATTCTAGGGAAACAGTGACTAACTGCCAATAGCTGCTGCTTAATCTTGCACCAAAAAATCGATACCGGTTTTTTCGACTTCGAATTTATTTATTCCTTTCTAAAAGATCCTTCTTGGTGATCTTCTATGCAAATTTTAAACTTTTTTTATGAGTTTAAGAAACTAATGTTTTTCCAATTTTTGTCTAGCAGTACACGTAGGCAATCGGTTTTTTTTTATCCTCTCGGCTTATAATTGACGATCGGTTAATTCAGAAACGATCACTTATTTATTTTTTTTTCACTTCACGATCACTTATATTAGACATATTTTTTTAATAATGAATATTTTCATACATTTAACCGCAACCTATATAAATGCTAATATATTTATGTAGGCTCCACAAGTGTGTATTATATTCACTAAAGTATGCTTGGCAAGGTCGCCTCTATAACAATTCACCGTCGTGCGTTGTCGTTGTCGTGTTATTTTCGAAAAAAAAGCAAATTCAAACAAGTATCTTCAATTGAAAAAAAAAAAAATGTAAATGTATCTATAGACCGTACAAAAGTATAAAAATTGTTTTGAAAAAATCCGGAATATAACCAACACTCAGCGCGAGCGAAAACGTACTGATCGTGGCTGGTGCTGGAGTATCTGAATCAAGTCATCGCATTCATACAGCACAAGCGTAGCGCTGGAAACGCGGAGGAGAGCTGCGCACAGGCCGAGTGTATTATTTATGGTAGTGGGTATCTGTAGCTCTCTGTACAACACTACCTGGGCTTCCCACATCGTCAAAGATCAGTGCTTTTAGCTGCTCCCATATAGAAAACAAAAAAGCTTTAGATGTATAATTCCTAAACAATATACATAATGTTTGGCTGGCATGATTATTTTTTTTTTGGCTAAATGTTTGTTTTCGCATCCAAAACCATCGGCTTTACGAACCTCGAAAGGTGGAAAGAAACCACAAAACCTGTCTAACGCCTTTCCTCGGGTCATGTACGAAGCTATAGCTCTTGGAATCTCTGGCTGGAGCTAGAGTCATCACTTGAGTTTGATGTGTGCCCGGCCCACAGTGGTCTTGGGTCTGTATAGCTATACTCGTAGATAGTTTGATACAAATGTGTATTTCAAGACATGAAATGAGATTTTTTTTTGGTTAGTTCGGTGAGATGATAACAAAACTACTTTGCTTGAGTTCTCTAAATTACCCTCATGCTGTATTTAATCAAAATTTTTGATAGACTTGAGTAATACGACCTTCTGTGTGTCTTGGAGTTTCATTTGGTTTTTTGTTGACAAAAAATACTTGAGTGCTTAAATTAAGTATGATGTCAGAGCCTCTTGAATGCATGTTTCAGTCTGCTGCATTTCACCAGAATTATGTAGGCTGGTGATCTTTTTTTTATACAAAAACAAGTAGTGCCCAGCCCACGCGATCGTGTTCGAACAGTACGCGATCGAGGAGTAGGCCTTCGGTAATGCTCGATCTGTCTGGAAAACGCCGACACAGCCTTTTAAAGCCACGGAAATGTAAAGTCATCGAATGGGTTAACGCTGATCGTATTGACATTTCATTAGATCTTGTTCATTTTTGGATTTGTGTATGCGTCATTTTAGAGCTAACAGTCGCTCTCGCGATACTTTTTTGCAGAAAAACTCGTCATTGGTCGCTCTGGTTAGAGATTTTGAATCATATGGTGGTTCGGCTTCAAAACCAGGGACTGTCACTGTCTACTACTCATTTCTTTTTTACGTATCTACTAGGTACCCCACGCATGGCAACTTGGCGTGAGCTGGGGCTTACTTATGTATACAACACATCTCAGAGCTGGTTGCAGTCGATTGCAGACGGGTTCAGTCAGATCAGACCGCTGTCAATCTAGTTACATTTGGATGCGTATGCTTTTTTTGCATTCGACTTTCATTTTTGTGTGGATCTTCGTAAGCGTCACGATATGACGTGATGTTAACCCAACAACTGGTCTCTACCGAATTGACCAAAGATTTATTTTAATTAACATTACGACCGACACAATTACTCATTTTTTTTTCAGCACTTACGTGTGAGTAGGTTGGCCGGTGTGTATAGGAATATTGTCTATCTATGTGGCGCTTCAAAGCGTACCTAAGCTCTATTCAAGCCCCCCATGAATGTTGTTTTACGAATTCTGTCAATGGGTACCGATGCAAAAATGAAATCTAAATATTTATGACTCGTAGCTTAGAGGTCCATCAGCTGTCGGCATTTATTAGTCTATCCGACGACGATATTATCTGGGAATGTTATGTGTGTCTACGTGAGATGGCGCTCCTAAGATTTAAAATGTTGTGTATTGCCGGCCGGAAATGCAAGCGATTTTGCTGTTTGACTGGTTAATCTAACCAGCTTGGTGATTTAGGTTTGTTTTCACGTTCGGTGTATGTAGGCACGTAAAGAGGTAATCGACGAGGCGATGGCGTCATGCTCGAGCTTTTAGACTGGCAGCAAATTTAGGTGACTGAGAAAGCCAAATTGGTCAACCGGTTGTGGCGTGTTAAAGGGGTTTTTGCTTCTCGTAGGTATACCTACTCGTTGCAAAATTTAAAACTATTTCACTCTCAAAAGGCCAGACTGTCGCGGGACCATTGTTTTCGAATTCGAGGTCTTATGCAGCAAACCGTACTATAACTCTTCCTACTTCTGTTAATAAGTCTTTTCTTACTCTTTCGTGCTATTTTTCAGATAGGCTTATACAGAGTCCAAAAACAAGTTGTAGAATACTTGATTCAATCAGATCGAAATATTAGACAGAAACTTCGATTTTGCTTCTGGTCGCTTCCAGCTTCATAAGTGAAAGTTCAATTGCAAATTTGAAGGTAAACGAACCGCCACTCATGTCATGAGGTCTTTCCTCGAACAGAAAGCGATCAAACTCCCACGCTGCAAAAGATTTGAGTTCGTTGGTATGGTACCGACTTATATGGCGCTTGTAAATAAAGCGCACCTAAGCTGCGTGTTCAGATGTAGATAGGTACTACCGACTGAGCTAATTGCTTTAATATTGCTTTCCACACGCTTCCCTCATACTGCAAAAAAAAACACCTGCCTAATTGTAGGTTATTAAAAAGTGAGCTCATATGAAGCATAGTTATAACAACCCGTTTGGTTTTTATTTTGGTAGGTTCTTATCTGGGAAGCTAGGCTTTTATTGAAAATCTTAGTTGAAATGATGGTTAGAGGGCTCTAAAAAAAGCTTTGATTTCCTCTGTCTAACCCAACTGATGTCCTTAGGTTAACTTAGGTTCCACACACAATTTTCCATCGGCCTATTTAGTCCTTAATGGAACGTTTCCACCAGACACTAATCGGCGATTAAGACAAATCACCCCCTTAAATCCACTCCAAATTACGAGATTTACCCATACGAATTTTAGTCTCTTCACGAGGAGATTAAAAATTTTATCTAACAAACCTTTTATTGACTGCTGGGCATAAATTTGGGAATCATCAACCCAAACATACAATGTAATGTTGTGTAAGGGGATGCGCAGAACGTTGATGTTGCTGGTATATGTGGATCTAATCGGACCTGTCAAAAAAGTTAAATGCACTGAGGATCAAATTGGTCTACTATCGACTTTGTGGACTGAAATCCCATCAACATATCTGACGTTATGTTTTACTATTTTTTGGGTTATTTCGTTTCATAAAATCCAAAAACCGGCAGCAACTAAAAATAGATTTAATGATTTATGAATCTGAAAGTTTATCCGAACTACCCGAGGGCTGAAATAAACTCACGGTTACAATGAGAACGGTACAGAGGACCTGACAACCAGCCATTGCCGTTCGACACCACATTGAGAATATGCCATTTACAGATTAAGAAATGCCATTGAGAAATGTCTAAAATGAAAGCATACCTCGAGTTAATCTCCCTTTTCCCGGTGAAAACACTAAGCTATTAACTTTTAATCTGCCAACGGTTACCACTGTTTTATATGCGGTGAAATGATCCTTCAGAACGGCGATTATTGGTAGGCGATTAAAAATAAATCCCGATGTGTCTTCACCAATATAAGATTAGTTTGACAGGAGTACTCGTTTTCTTTCTGAAAATTGAGAAATGTCTAAAATGAGAAATGGCCATTGAGAAATGTCTAAATCTAAAATGAAAGCATACCTCGAGTTAATCTCCCTTTTTCCGGTGGAAAAGCTTAGCTATTAACTTTTAATCTTCCAACGGTTACCACTGTTTAATATGCGGTAAAATCATCCTTCAAAACGGTGATTATTGGTAGGCGATTAAAAATAAATCCCGATGTGGGTTCACCAATATAAGATTAATTTGACAGGAGTACTCATTTTCTTTCTGAACTCAGTGATGATTACAAGGAGCAAAAAAAAACATGTATGAAAAACTCTAATAGAAAACGTCATGACTTTTCGTTTTCTTTTCTGAGTTTCAAACTGTTTTTAAGGCATGCGGAAAGTGCGATGTGGCATGGGCTACCTCGTCTCATCAACCCAACCTCCTAAACTAAGGTGTGCGGACAATGTTAAACGTGGCATAAAAAAGCTGGGTTTGTGAAAACAGTGAATGAGAGTATTTTAAATTACTTAAAAATAAAAAAGGATGATGCAAACGGTGAATAAATTTTATGAGGAGATTTTTTTTTTTAATTTAATTACTTTCCGAGAGAATTTAAATTTGTATGGTAAAGCTAAAGATTTGTGCTAAACGCGGATTTGGGTCCAGTAGAGTCTTGGTATTAATAGTAATACTCAACGAAGAGGTTTTTCATTAGGAATCGGGGGGGAAATGTTGAAGCTACTACTTAATTATCGGGCTTCCGACCCATCAAAAGTTTCTTACCTGGTATACAGAAACTTGGACGATAGCGCCAAACGACATTGAGCCAAATGTTCAAATTTAACATATAAAGCTTTTGTGACAAAGACAAATGTTAACATTCGGGGCCAAGGGAATCTACTAAGGAAAAGTAAAAGAAAAATTTTGCAGGGGGTTTGCAGGGGCAGCAAGTCCCCCATACATGTTCGTTCCACTTTCAAAAAGTAACTTAAGAGCATTTTAAGAAAATTAAAAATTAGGAGCAATGTCACGGCATCACACCATGGTTCCATTTATCATTCCTTAAAACAGTCCTCTCTTCCTGGTCGTTTTGTGGCTTCAGCGGGCGAACATGGGGGCTTGGATTTCTTCTAAAAACTGTCTTGACTAGAAAATTTTTCTTCACCCGCTCGATGCAACCGAGTCAATGTAGTCTTCGCCTTTTGGCTTTTTGAACCAAATCCTTATCTTGGTACATTGCATAATCGGTTGTATCTTCTCCTCCATTCACCATCCTCGCTTACAGAACCATAAATTCGAAAGAGTCGAGACATTTTCTCCTTCTCTGCCTATCATCCTCGTACAGCAGTCGGTGCCATAAAGCAGAACTCGCCTAGAGTTTTGATCTGGTTTGAAGATCTGGTTAAAAGTCGATCTATCAAAAACAAAACCAGAAATCGTATTGGAACATACAGATTGGTGCGTTGCACAACGGCTTAAGATGCTCAGACAGAAGGTTTGATAACCTTACTTGCAGATGGGCCTTTGGAGCTTATTTCCCAGTCATCGGGCATGCTTTTTTAAGTTATATGTGTCAAACTTCAGCTTTAATTTATTTAAGGGTAGATAAGACTACATTATTGAAGTTTTTCTGAATGCCTAACGCCGTAATGCCTAATGCGTTGCGTCCAAATATGATAAAGTGGCAAAATTGTTGACAAAAAGAAATGCCAACAACATAACAAACGTAATCAAGCAAATGACAGTATTTTGTAATGACCGAATGTCCGAATGTCTCATGAAAACTGGCCCCGGAATTCCAATGGGAATGCCGTAAATTTGAACTATTTTCCAAATATGTCAAAATTGCATATACCTAGTCTTATTTCTTCAGCATCATCTTTTTGCATTAAGTGAATTATTTTTTATTTATCAAGTTATTTATCAAAATAATTTTAGAAGCAAATCTTGATTTAGATTTTGATCAAGAGACCCTTCGAGATTTATATTTAAAAATCTTACACTAATCCCAGTCTTTTGGTCGGTGAAGACATCGTATTCTAGCGTTGTTTTGTACACCGAACTGCTAAATAAATCAGTTCTGTCCACGTAACAATTCCAGCAAGGTATACACCCGGTTTCATTATGTATAAAAAAAAACAATTATTGCACCGGTGCTGACATCACCGTAAGTGTCAAAATGTTTTGACTTTGACATTTGCTTTGCTTTTTTCGTTTTGTTACGTGGTTTTGTTTGCATCGGAGTCCTGATCGAATTTTGATAGCTTTCATGTACCTAATACTTGGTGGCAATGTTTTTCAAAAACTAGCGACTACATCTTCAGTTAAGTGCCTTACTTTTGCAAAACGCCATTTCGCTAATAAGAACGCCTTCCAATTCTTCTCCAAAGATGTTAAACTACGAAAAAAAATTTAGCAACGAATTTCTAAAAGCCATTTCACTGTTTTCTTCCATTTGTGCAAAATAAATGTTTAAGTACTTTGAATTTGCAAAACAAACAACTTTTGAGCACAAATTATAATCCAAGCCAAAGACAAAATCACGACTAAAAATGGAGTGGAAACGTCACTTCCACTCCATTCCGTATCCCATATACAATCAAACTCTACCTTGATTGTATATGGGTGGGATATCTATAATCAAAGCTACATCCAGCCTCCACCATCAAATACATGTATATGTCGGTGGCTAAATTTCGAATTCAATGCTTTACCGTAGAACCCTTAATGCCCGTAGCGGTGGTATCTAGCAGTAGTACGTAGTACAGCCGCGGAGCCATGTGGCGTAGTACGGAAAAAAATTTAACACAATGGTGTAGCGCGGCTATGTCGAACGAAAACCTCGTTTATAAACAATGGCCGATACTCTGAGTTAATTTGAGCTAAATTTAATATTTTGTACAACGGATGACACAAATTCCATAAAATTTCTTTAGATTTAACCACCTCAATAATTTTTTCGACGTCCTTTTCCTCCATTGTTTACTTTACTTGTATTGAACTGTCCACCGTGTAGCGCTTTCAACCGTGTAGCGCTACGAAAGTTAAAAGTTGGCCAGCTCTTACTACCGCCACAGCTACGCGCTACCGCCACAGACACACATTGTGTGCGCAATACACTGAATACATGTGTTTCAATTTTTGACAGCTCTTACTACCGCTACTACAACCGCTACAGCTACATCACTGTGGTTCTACGGTTATTGACATTTCGCAACATGGAATACTCGGTCTTGGTCGAGTGGAATAGGTACCCAAATGTAAAAATGTTTAAAATTTCGCGTGATAGCCCACGTAACAGCACGAACGAATTCGAAGTTCAAAAGAGCATTTGGATGATCGTACCTATTCCGTTTAGGTGAACAAGATAAGACCGATTTCTTTTCTGAGGGCCGATTTACGATATGCGGAGCGTATTTCGAATGTCGTCGCATTTCGATTTTGGTACTAGTATATGCGATCGGTTCGCTTTCCGAACTTGACTTTGAAGTGACACGGCGCAAGTCAACTGCTATTGGTATTTTGGTGGCGGATTGAAAGCGAACACGATTCCAAGTAAAAAAAATGTGTAATTGAAATAAAAACGCTTTATTTTTTTCATTGTTCGCATATTCGATCTTACCTTGTTTTCAACATCGTAATCGCACATCAAAACCCCTTCGCACATTGTAATCAACCCGTTTTTTTTTACAACAATTACACTATGAATTTAATTTTCAAAAGAATACGCCATTAGTCATAGCAAGGTGTATAACACATAAATCTATGCTTGACCAAACGAAATTGATAAATTTTGTTCAATTTATTTGAATATTTGGCAGCACTTTCACCACACTGACAGTCACGTACGAATTTGACTGAAGAGAGGTGAGCGTATGCAACAGGCAGTTTGAAATCAAAGAACATTCATAAAATCGTTAAAAAAAATTTAAAACAGTTATGAAAATACAGTTGCATGAAAATACGTGCATTTGTACCGTAAATGAAGTCAAATGAGTTTCAAAAGTCCTTTGTTCTGCTTTGGTGAAGCTTGTTGCTAGTTTTTTTTGGGAACTTTATAAATATCTTGAAAGTGTTTGGAAAAACTTTTACGCATTGTTTTTGTGTGATACATAACTGGTAAGTTTTGAAGTTGTAATGATGGTTTATGTGAAATCAAAAATGAAATTAAACAGAAATTATTTTCCTCTTTTTTTTCTTTAATTGCAGGTTTCGAGATTCGGGTGTCTTAATTTTAATGTTATCGGGTCGATTGTTTCGCAAGTGTCGGGTTTTTCCTCCTAGAGTCCTAGGTGCCGCGGGCAACATGTTTGTTTTTCAATTTTTGTTTCTGGCCGTTAACCGCAGTGTCTTCCATTGAAGCAGGATCTTTATTAGTTTTCTTTGTTGTCCATTTAATTTAGTCCAAAGGGTTTTTTTCTTTGAATTTCCCGTTTTGTATAAAAATGCCAAAAAAGCGAGTGCGTATTACTATTCCGCGAGCGTTTGCATATCCTTCCGACTAGAATTTCGATTAACCATTCTACGTCCCAGCTGCGGTGGCGACAAGATCCGCCTGCAATCAAATTAGAAACCCGTCAACGAAGTTTCTTTCAAAAGGTAAGAATTTTTTTTTCTTTTTTTCTCATTTGCTACTTTAAACATAAGCAGCGTCCAATTTATTTTAACCTAAATTCCTCGATCTGCATTATAATTTTGATTCTTATTATCAAGAAAAAAATCAACCTATAAAAATATACCGATTCGCATTCACTAAACTCAATGCCTAAGCGCCATTTAGCCAAGTAAAAACGACGATAGTTTTCGGAATGATTCCAAAACCGATGTCATCCTTGATTCTTCGAAGTGTTTCGGGACCAAGGCATATGAAAATTTTGAATAGCTCCATTTTTTTCATAATTGGTCTTAACGTTTTACTTACCCTTGTTTAGCACCTGATTTGATACGCTTCTGCTTTTGCATTTGGCTCACTAAGTTCTCTTAATATCGTTAGCTTATCAGAGTCGATGGGGCCTTTGGAAAACTATGCCGCAAAATGGCAAGCTGCAATTTTCAAGGCGCTAACTCAGTATTATCTCACCTTATAAAATTCGTCTAAGACGCCGAAAGACTGTTGAGTACATCCGTTTGGAAAAAAACGCAACAAACGAAAAACCACTGAGCATTTGTCTCAAAATGAGCGGTTTTCTGGTTGGCGTCTGTTATCAAGGTTAGGGTCGGCTGTCGACGAACATCAAACACCTTTTTCTCTTCCAGCATGCAAATAAAAAAGACAACAATTAGATGTATGCCAGATGTATTTGTTGAATACTCGGCTGGATATGTCATAGCTATTCCCTGTAAGGGCATAACACTTGTGGGAGCAAGCTTTGGTGTTTTTGTGTAGGGCTTTCATGTTTCGCACTGGCTCGTCAGCGAATTTGTTGGATCTCTTCTCCTCTTCTATGTCTTCTATGCTCAAATTCTTTCCGATCGTGATGTGCTACCCATTTTAAGGGTAGTCATAACCCCTTGATTCCGTGGGTAGGTAAAAACCTCCATAGGCACTATGAGAATCGAACGCGCGTGCTCATAGTAGTGTGAGATTCTTACTCACTAAAAAACCTCCCAATCTTTGTAAGACTACGACTAAGTTTCCTTAACAAGTAGTTCAAGCTTCTGTATAGTAATCGCGTTTGGCAGGCTACCTCCAACGAAAGCACCTGCAATAGCGTCATTATGTGCGGTTTCCTCTTACGACGCTAGATCCAACGGTCTTGTTCGTTGTAGTCGGCGTGAAAGATTTATCTGATCCAGAGTTCGGATTATTTCGTGGTTGCAATGGCCGTGAAGACGAGTGTGAAGTTTGCGCGCAAAGTTTCTTACTCCGTCGGTCACGGTTGCGATGCCTAGATCTCGATGTAAATCGCTATTTCTTATATACCATGGAGCATTTACGATTGCTCTTAGTGTCTTATTCTGAAAAGTTTCTAAAATAGATATGTTGCTTGGTTTGGTACAACCCCAAAGTTGTATACCGTACATCCAAGATGGTTTTAGCACTTGCTTATACAATAGCAGTTTGTTATATAAGTTTCGAATAACGTCCGATAAGCCAATTCAGTTCTCGTAGCTTGATTTCAAGTTCATCGCGTTTCTTTTTAACGTGTGGCTTCCACTTAAGTTTTGCGTCTAGGGTCATGCCTAAATATTTCGCCTCGTTTGCGTACGGAATTTGTACCAAGTTTATAAATAGAGGTAAGTTGAATACCCTCTTGTAAGTAAAATTTGAAAAAAAAAGTGAACAAAAATCTAAAGATCATTATTTTCCGAGGAGGGGCGAGAGCTCAGCCGCTCAGTATCAGGGGCGGGGCGCGGATCACCTGTCTTCGTTTTTGCCTGGGTGGTAAACGAATACTGTCAGCTCGACAGAATCGACTTTCGAGGGGTATAAACTTCGCCTGCCAAGGGTATAAACTTCGAACTGAAGCCAGGACCATCAAGGGAACATCGTTGTAGAATCGAAGTCGGTCCGGAGGATTTGGAAAGAACACTTCTGCAGACTGTATAACGGCGAGCACGAACCAAATACCGCTGTCAGGCAGAACGAACCATTCAACCCGGGCGAAGACGTTACCGACGAAGTATACGAACGATACCGCCCACCCGACCTGGAGGAGGTGAAAGCAGCTGTGTCTAAGCTCAAGTGCAACAAAGCAGCCGGAGCAGACGGCCTAGCTGCCGAACTTTTTAAATCCTCTGGCGATGAGCTGGTTAGGAGGATGCACCAGCTCATCTGCAAGATATGGTCGGAAGAAAGCATGCCCGACGAATGGAACCTCAGCATTGTTTGCCCGATCCTGGAGAAAGGAGACCCTCTGAGTTGTGCCAACTACAGGGGCATAAGTCTTCTTAGCATCGCATACAAGATCTTTTCTGCTGTACTGTGTGAACGCCTGAAGCCGTTCGTCAACAATCTGATGGGCACATATCAGTGTGGCCTTAGGCCAGGAAAGTCCACAATCGATCAAATATTCACACTGCGGCAGATCTTGGAGAAAACCCAGGAATTCCAAATCGATACACACCACCTCTTCATCGATTTCAAGGCTGCGTATGACAGCATTTTTTGAGTCGCTATCAATTCAGACAATGACACCAGCGCTGAAATCAAACGAAGGATTACGGTGCAGAAGCATGGACCCTGTCAAAGGCGGATGAAAACACTTTAGGCTGCTTCGAGAGGAAAATTCTTCGGACGATTTACGGTCCCGTCTGCATAGACGGAGAGTGGAGGAGCAGATATAACATCGAACTGTACGGGCTACCGACGACGATACCGACCTAGCCAAAAGAGTCAAAACACAACATCTATATGGCTGGGTCATCTAGAGCGGATGGACACTAACGCCCCGGCCCGGAAAAACTTCGAATCCACACCGCAGGGACGGCGCGGTAGAGGAGCACCGAGACTCAGGTGGCGCACGCAAGTGGAAAGGGACCTCAGCCAACTTCGCGTGCGAAACTGGAGACGGCTAGAGACAGCTAGAGACAGAGCTGGCTGGCGGAGCTTGTTGGCTGAGGCCCAGGTCCACCCCGGACTGTAGCGCCACCTTAAGTAAGTAAGTAAGTAAGTAATCAAACGAGGGGTCAGTCTTGCCTATCGCTGTTTCTTTGGGCTATGAAGGCGTTTGAGTATCGAAGCCCTCTCTCGAGCGAGTATCCATTTAAGTATCCCTCATCATCCCGGTCCTGCTTTACGGTGCAGAAACACTGTCAAAGGCGGATGGAAACACTTTAATTTCGAGAGGAAAATTCTTTGGACGATTAATGGTCCCGTCCTCATAGACGGAGAGTGGAGGAGGAGAAAAAACATATAACATCGAACTGTACAGCGACACAAAATACAACGCGGCTACAATAGCTGGGTCATCTAGAGCGGATGCTGCACACCAACTCGGAAAATCTTTGAATCCACCCGTAGGAACGGCGGCGCAGAGCAGCACTGAGACTCAGGTGGCAAGAGAAAGGGACCTTAGCCAACTTCGTGTGCGAAACTGGTGACGGCTAGCTGGAGACAGAGCTGGGGCCAAGGTCCACCTCGAACTTTAGCGCTACCTAATGTAAGTAAGTATCTGCAGTATGTTCAAAATAGATGATCGTTCAAGCTTAAGCTTCTGTTTATTCTTTCTTTTCGATAGTAGTGTGCGCTTTATACCTATCTGCTAGGCTTATGTTTTGCCCATCTCTACCCGCACAACAGACGCTGACCAGGAAGCCGCCCATCCTGAGAGACAGACTTATCTGGCGCCCTATTTTGTAAAACGATTTGTCGTGGAAACGAAATAGTTTTCGTGTAAATACAATTGCGTAAAACGAGAATCCTTTAAATATTTCCGACTGACATTAGGCTGCTGTCGTATGGCTTTCATTTCCGTTAGCTCAATTTTTGACATTCTATATAGGCATGGATCTGGGGTGGAATCGGCTATGGTGATCTGTTATTTTCACATTTTGTGACAGTCAATGTGATCAAACAAAATAATACGTCTGCGTAAGGTGATCACAAAAATATTGTTCCGAATAGTTGCTTTGTTTAGGCTTGTGATGTAAGAACACTGATTTTTATTCGTACATGTAGAGAGTCAGCCTAAGAGTAGGCAAAAACACCAACTGACTAGAAAGTTTGAAAACTGGTGAGCAGCTGATTTTGAGGGTGATTGATCGGGAGCTGTCACAAGAAAATTGTGATGATCACAGCTTACGCAGACGAATTTTTGTGATTTGTGGCATCACTTATCACAGATCACCTTCGCCGATCACACCCCTGGTTCCGCTGCAAAAAATTAGTTTTTTTCGGTTTCGTTTGCCAACATTAATTTTTGCAGCTTTTTCGCTTTACATTTACAAAATCGCTCCTTAGCTTCATTTATATGCGGAGTTCAAGCGAGCATCAAGCTGGCTCGACCTCATATAAACGCGGATCGAGTTGAAGTTGGGTCGAGTCGAAGCGACCGCACTTGTCTGCGGGGTTAAGTCGAAATTTTGCTGATATACCTTACATAGGTGGATATTACATTCATTATTTAACTACGCGACTTAAATGAGACTCCTCGACTCTGAGTTCCTTGCTCTTCTCCTGGCCAAGTTAGTCCCAAATCTGATGCTTCCTAGCAGCTACGTTGGGCGATCACTTAGAACTATCGAGATACTGTAATTTCGGATGTTCATGCCTCCTTCAAACATCTTCTGTACTTCTTGTAGCGGCTTTAGGAAGTAGGCCCCAAATTCAAAATCAAAAACTGCCCCAAAATATACAACAATTACTTCTTAAAATTTTAGTTCTTGTATTTCCTCCTCAAACAGCTTGCTGCCCACCTGAAACCCTTAAGCTTGGGCTCTTTGTCGAACTTGGAATGGTGCTAGGTTAAATGCATTCGTTTGAAGGCTTACGAGTTTCTTTCTCTGCTTGTTTTTTCCTTAACCTTCTTTTTTATGCCCACAAATACTTAGATAAAAAAAACGTTTTTTTTGGTCCCAAAACGAGGATTCCCCGTAGAAAATTTATTTAAAAAATAAAAACAATATTTTTATCTATGTAGAAATTTTGAAACGTGGCTTTGGGATGGGTGCGAGGTTGGGTGTATGCGTAGTATTTAGGATATGAAGATTCTATTTCCTATTAACTTTTTTTGGGCTCTTTACCAAGAGCCTTTCGTAACGATAAGTTAACGAATAGGTTCTGGCAACTTGTATATAAGAGCACTCATTATATTTTAAGCGTTTATTTGTCTTTGAAGATGTTGGGGATCTTAGATTTGGTCTTCACAAGTCTCAAAAATGCATATTCGACTTAAACAGTTGCCTTAGGTCTTGCCAATTGGCTCAACTTCACTTTGCGGAGCCCAAATACCTGCGACTTTCTAACAACTCACGAAAACACTCTTTGTATTGTTTTTGCAAAATCAACAGCTTTATTCTAAAATCGCCAGATCGACTTGTTTTTATAATTATTTCAACTTAATTTTGGTAAATAAAAATATAACTGTGACCGACCAAAAAAAGAGCGCGCGCAATCGTTCGTTTTGGTGGTCAGAGCTGTTTTTTTTTCTGATTACAATTTTCTTTTTACTTTATATCAAATGTTAAATTGTTTGCTTATATGTATACATACATATAATATACGCATGTGTGTATAGTAGAACATGTGTGTGTGTGTATTGTTTTTTTTACATATACATAATGTTTTTATGTTGCTCTATGTTATGTACATACAAAAATTATTATTCTTTGTGTGTGTAAGTTTTAAAACTCGTAGTTTTTATTATTTATCTTTTTGTTTTTAAATTCTAAAAATTGTTACCATTTACTAAAATAAAATGTTTATTTAATAAAAATAAGAATATATATGTATATTTCATTAAAATGTATGTACGTTTTTCTTCTTTTCCACACTTTCATATTTTGCCTGATCAGCAAAATGAACTGACGAAGCGATTGTGTGTCCAACATGTCTGTACAAAGGTTGAAAACAATAAATTTTAAGACAGAAAAAAGGATTGTTTGTTTGTTTGTTTTTTGTGGGAATAATAAAACGATTTGCAAAATTAAAAAAATACGAACAAGGAATTGCTTTATGAATTAATTGAAAGGTCGTGTTTAAGATGCGACCACCGGCACATCGCTGAAAATAACTTTTTTTTTTATGTATATCCCTACTTCCATTGTTCCTTAATTTGTTTTTGTTTTTTTAGTATGATATTTTGGGTTTGTTAAAAACTAATTTTCCACCATAATATTTATATTTACATCCGTCCAAGTACAATCAATATTTTGCTTTTTGTTTAAAACTATCAATAAATCGTATAATACATCTTACTTATCCTTAATATTTTCGTCGTTTTTGTTTCTCTGCCATGAACCATCTCTGATGCTGGTTCTGATTCCTTGCCTACTGCGTTCAGATTTATAATCTGGTGTGTTTGTGTGTTTTGAAATTTGCATAATGGGTTCGTTATGCATCTGTACCGATCCCCCTACCTAATGAGCCCGATGGTGTACCCCACGTGCGGTGAGAATGCTAATTACCTTGTGTGTATTACTCAATCGTCTGGCCCTCCTGTGGTATGTTTATCTCGTATTTGATGACCTGGGCAGTGTTGGAGCCCTGCAAGACCTGAACATGCAGCGCCTGGTTGCCGATCAGCACCTCTCGGGTGGTCATTGTTTGGTGCTGCTGGCCTTGCTGCTGCTGCGTCTGTTGCTGGGTTATTTGCTGCTGCTGCACTTGATTCTGCTGCTGTTGCTGTTGAATAACGTCCTGTTGAGTGGTTTCATTTGTTTTTAACTATTTTGTTTGTTTTTTTTTTCATTTTTTTTTTAAATGAGAAATAATCAAAAAAGAAAAAAAAAAATAAAAGAACCACAAGCAAAACATTAATTTTGACTTGAGTTTTTGTAAGGTTTTCTGCGTACCTGTTGCTGTTGGGAAATGCTGGGTTTCGTCTCTAAATGCTGACGCTGATGGAGCATAAGATGATTCTTTTGGAAGAACGCCTTGCCGCACTCACAGACGTGTGTGCGAACGGTGCAGCCACCGTTGGGGTGCCTTCGGTTGTGCTGCAAAAGACCGTGCTTGGCTGCGAATCCTTTGCCGCAACTGTTGCAGAAGTGACTCTTGGGCTTGGTAGCGTTCTGTTGTTGGGGAGCAGCCGCCTGCACTGCTGTCACTATGGTCTGTGGCTGGGGCGCACTCTGTACCATTGTTGTTTGGCTAACAACTTGACCGGTCGATGATATAATTTGCACTGGTACAGCGGTTTGCGACACTATGTTGGGATTAGCCGCAACAACTGTTGCTGATGGGGCATAAAAATATGTTAGATTGGAATTCGTTTTGTTTGTTTTTAACCCAATTGTTACAATGTGGTTTTTTTGCTGGGTCAAACTTACCTTGATTAAGATTTGTGGTATTTAAGTAGTGACCAGGTATTGCTGCTGTCAACGCACACAAATCTGTCATAAGGTTCTTGTCACCTGTGTGCAATCGCAGATGCAGGGCCAGTGCTTCTTTGCTGTTGAAGGCGCATCCGCATTCACTGTAAAGAAAAATTTAAAAGAAAATTGTAAAAATCTTTTTACTCCACATTTAGTCATATAACGATTGAGCCAACAAATGATTGGAATTTTTCATTGAATCATTTATGACAACGTGACATCTTTCACGTCACCTAAAACCCCTAAAAAAAACAGAGCCTATAGGAAATGACGTAGCGTAAGTATTTTTAAGGGCTAAACTCCAGACCTTAGACCAACTCTAAGGTCTTCTCTTCACAATGCGTATTTTTTGTACTTAAGTGACATACAAAACTGCCTTAAGTCCAGACCTGATATATTCTAGACCTTTGTAAACTCTATGAATAAGAGTGATGGTTTTCCCGGCTCCCTCTCCGTCAATGGGGAGGTAACCGACTGTCCTACTTCCATCTGCAATCATTTTGGTTCATTCTTTCAATCTGTGTATTCGAACCAAAACTCAATCATTAACGAGCAATTTCTTTTTTACCTTGGGGATTTCCCTTCTCCTATTTTCAGTAATTTGAATTGTTATAAATTTTCTTAAAATGTTGGCGAATTTCTGATACGTGTTTTTTTTCATTGATTTCTCCTTATAATACCGGAGATAAGGGGGACACACATACACCCGTTTTGACATGCGTCAAAGCGGCAGTATAAAAACTTTGTTAATATTGACTTTGTGCACTAAACGGTTTAAAGGTTATGGCCTCAAAAACACTTTTGAAAAACGTAATCCATTTTCAAATCGTCATTTCTCAATAACTTTTCAATATTTTAAAAAAATTGGATTTTTCTGTTAAAATTCAGTATCTACTTAACTTACGTTTCTTTTTCTAGTTCTTGCCTGCTAAGCTTCTTAAAAAAAAGTATTGAAAGCATTTTATCCTTTTTCCCATCAAACTTCAAACTGTAATTAATCCGTTATTTGAGTTTAAAAAAATTGCTTACGTTGGATTCTCTGTTTCCGCAGTTTAAAGCACACCAAATTTTGTCGTTCTACGACTTACCGTTCAGAAGTTATAACACGACGGACGGACGAACATTGCTCAGAAACGCTGCCAAATGACGAAGGAACAGAAAATAAAAAGAAAGTTTTTGGTGTAAAAACCGTTTCAGTTTTAGTTGACACTGATAAGGCAGCTGCACAAATCTTAGAAGAATTCGAACTGCTGGAATCGATTGGAACAAAACAGGAACTTCACAGAAATTATTCTGAAGCGTCAGTAGTTCCACTTGGTTCACTTGCTCCTCTCCAACCGAGTCTCTCAAAACCTTCTACGAAATCCTATGCAACCAGCATCAAGTATTGATAGCCAGTGGCAACATTGCCAAAATGCCATCAGAGACGCCGCCTCTGAAGTGCTGGGTTTCACACGGCGACCACAACGAAGCCCTTGGTTTGACAATGAATGCCGGCAAGCACATGCAGCTAAAAAGGAAGCTTACAAAGCGGCGCTGCACAGAAGGACTAGAGCTGCTCGCGAGCTCTACGAGCAGAGGAGGAGAGAGGAGCACCGGCTTCTCCGAAGGAAAAAGAGAGAGCACGAGAAGCGCGCGGTTGAAAAGATAGAGAGATGTTACAACAGGAATGAGGTTAGAAAGTTTTACCAAAGGATCAAAAGCTCCTGCCAAGGGTATAAACTTCGAACTGAAGCCTGTAAGGACCATCAAGGGAACATCGTTGTAGAATCGCAGTCGGTGCCGAGGATTTGGAATGACCACTTCTGCAGACTGTATAACGGCGAGGACGAAGCAAGTACCGCTGTCAGGCAGAACGAACCATTCAACCCGGGCGAAGACGTTATCGACGAAGCATACGAACGATACCGCCCACCCGACCTGGACGAGGTGAAAGCCGGAGCAGACGGAGCAGACGGCCTAGCTGCCGAACTTTTTAAATACGCTGGCGATGAGCTGGCTAGGAGCATGTGCCAACTACAGAGGCATAAGTCTTCTTAACATCGCATGCAAGATCTTTTCTGCTGTACTGTGTGGCTTTAGGCCAGGAAAGTCCACCATCGATCAAATATTCACACTGCGGCAGATCTTGGAGAAAACCCAGGAATTCCAAATCGATACACACCACCTCTTCATCGATTTCAAGGCCGCATATGACAGCATCTATAGAGACGAGCTATATAGCGCAATGTCTAGTTTTGGCATCCCTGCCAAACTCGTCAGTCTGTGCAGGATGACGATGGAAAACTCACGCTGTTCCGTCAAGGTCGGCAAAGACCTCACCGACCCCTTTGATGTCAAAAAAGGATTTAGACAAGGCGACGCGCTGTCATGCGACTTCTTTAACATCATACTTGAGAGAATTGTGCAGAACTCTCGCGCCAACACCAGAGGTACAATCTTTCAAAAGTCCGTTCAACTACTTGCATACGCAGACGACATTGACATAATCGGTAGAACAAAGCGTGATGTCAGTGAAGACTTCGTGAGTATTGGGACGGAAGCGGCGAATATGGGTTTAGCAGTCAATGAGGGCAAAACCAAGTATATGCTGTCATCAAGAAAAGACACCCAACACCGACGTCTTGGACAAAACATCACCATCGACAGCTATAACTTTGAGGTAGTTAGGGACTTTGTCTACCTGGGTTCCGCTATCAATTCAGACAATGACACCAGCGCTGAAATCAAATGAAGGATAACTCTTGCCGATCGCTGTTTCTTTGGGCTAAAAAGGCAATTGAGTAGCAAGGCCCTCTCTCGAGCAACTAAAGTGTCCATGTATAAGACCCTCATCATCCCAGTCCTGCTTTACGGTGCAGAAGCATGGACCCTGTCAAAGGCGGATGAAAACACTTAAGGCTGCTTCGAGAGGAAAATTCTTCGGACGATTTACGGTCCCGTCTGCATAGACGGAGAGTGGAGGAGAGGATATAACATCGAACTGTACGGGCTGTACAGCGATACCGACCTAGCCAAAAGAGTCAAAACTCAACGTCTACGATGGCTGGGTCATAACAGATGGACACCAACGCCCCGGCCCGGAAAATCTTCGAATCCGCACCGCAGGGACGACGCGGTAGAGGAGCACCGAGACTCAGGTGGCGCACGCAAGTGTAAGGGGACCTCAGCCAACTTCGCGTGCGAAACTGGAGACGGCTAGCTAGAGACAGAGCTGGCTGGCGAAGCTTGTTGGCTGAGGCCCAGGTCCACCCCGGACTGTAGCGCCACCTTAAGTAAGTAAGTCAGTAGCTCCAGAAGCAAGGAACAGAATCAGAGCGGAAAATTCTTCAATTCTGTTGTCGTTTCGGTTTCTGATCCAGTCGCTGGGTCAATTTCTGTAGACTTGTTACGGTTGCATTGCACGAATACTGTGCCCTGAAAAATGCAATCTGCAACTGAAATATGTTGTTACAAAAGCGAAACTGGGTCGAAATTCGGTTTCTGCTTCAATTCCTGTATCAAGTTCTCTTGTCTACAATACTCGGTAGCTGTTTTTATTTCTTAAAAATTGATCCTGCCGCTCAAATACAGACACAGAATAGAAAACTGTTAAATTCTGTTGCAGAATCGGTTTTAGTTTCAGTTCTGTAAATTTTCCTGCACTGATTTTGGTTACATTGCTTCATTAAGATGATTTCCGGGCGCTTTTCTGTTGCTAAAAAAATATCCTGTTTCAGCTGTTAATGCTTGGGACTCTGTTTAACTTATTTGTGGCTATGGGGTCTTGATGATGGGGAAATGATGAATTTTGATCGGTTTTACGAGGATTGACTTAGCAGAGCAGAGTTTTGAGAAGAAAATACTCAAGCAAGAAGAGCAAGCTGGTATATGCTTAAAATTTAGTCAAGTTAGGCATTTCATAAAATTGCTGACAAAACCCTGACCAAAAGGTGTAAAAAAACAAGTGAGTAAGTGCAAAAGTTCGGCTGTGACAAACTTCTATATACCCGACCCTATAAACCGTGTAACACCAAATCTTTAAGTTTCTTGGCACGAATTCATAAATTATTTGGATAGGCCACGACCCCAAAAGTGGGCATAGATTAAAAATTAAAATCAATCAATTCTAATTTCGCTAAAATCATGAGAAAATACGGCAAAAGCGAAAATTATTTCAGAAAAAAAGTTTTTTCCTAAAAACGCCCTTTAAAAGTGGGCGGAGCTCAAAACTTTGTTTAGAGCAAACCCAGCAAATCTTTAATATCTTTAATAATCTTTAATATTTTTCATATAATTTTTTTTCGATTTGAAGTGAACTTTCCGAGAAATCGGGCTTTTAAAGATCTAACACGTTAAAAGTGGGCATGGTCGATATTGTAGGCGATCCAATTTTAGCCTTGTTAAAGGTCTTGGGCCTATATTGCTCACTTCCAAAATTTAAGTTCTTATGACTTGTCTAACTTGACCAAAAGGCATTTTGAAAGAAAATGTGAAATAGAGGTTGTCTCACATTGAAGGCAGAAGTGGCCGTGGCCGTTGACGGATTAAGCCAATTTTAACACTTTGTCTGTGCAACAGAAGATCCAAGCCGTGTACCAAGTTTCAGCTTTCTAGCTTGATTTTGAAGACCTAAAACCTTCACACATACAGACCGACGGACGGATGGACATGGCTTAATCTATTCACCTGTCGGTCTCGATCATATCTCTTAAAGGTCTTAAGGGTCTACGAAGATTATTTCACTGTGTTACAAACTATTCATTAAAATTAATATACCCTCGGACGGGTATAAAAAATTAAGAACAAAGTTTTGTACTTACCGGCATGCAAATTGTGGTCGATTGCCTGAGTTGTTTTCATTGGAAGTAACCGTCAATAGCGCTGAATTGTTGGGGTTACTAACTACCGTTATCGTCTGAGGTTGCTGCTGTTGTTGTTGTTGCTGCTGCTGTTGCTGCTGTTGTTGTTGCTGCTGTTGTTGCTGCTGTTGCTGTTGTTGTTGCTGCTGTTGTTGCTGCTGCTGTTGCTGTTGTTGATGATGATGTTGTTGTTGCTGTTGCTGCTGCGGTTGGTGAATCTAAAAAAGGAGAGGAGCGCATCAGTCATCTTTTCTTTTTGGGAAGGAAACAAGCCTAAAGTTCATTGAAAAAAAGTTTTTGCTCAAGAATGAGCGCCTTACGAAGCTAGTACATTCAAAGAGGTTTTTTTCAGAGAACTTTTGTGGAATTGTTTTAAAAAAGAGTTAAAAAAAGAATAATTACATAGGATACCTGAATTTGATTGGGATTGTGGGTTGTTGTTGCTACAATTGTGTTTGCTGGCACAATCGATGTGTGAGATGTATTCGGATTCACTCCACCGTGAGCAACGCGTATGTGCTGATTAAGTTCCGCCTTTGATTGAAAACCATCTCCACACCCAGTGCACGGATACGGTTGATCACCAGTATGAATTCTATAAAAGGTTTTATCTTTCGTTACTGTTTCCTTACTAAGCTTCGACTCAATGTTTACCTCATATGTGAAACCAATGTGCGTTTTTGCAGAAACTCTTTGCCACAGACAGTGCAAGCATGCGGCACCTTTCCATGGATTCGACCATGGTTGACCAGTTGAAACTTCCGGGGAAAGGTAACTCCACAATCGGGACAGACAAAAGGATTCACCGATCCGTGAAAACTATAAAGCAGCCGAGTTGTAGGGATGATAAACATTATTTTTGTTAGAACTAGAACACTTACCGTGAATGCATTATTAAATGATTTTCCTGGGCGAAACTCTCGCCGCATTCTTCACACACGTAGGGTCGTTCACCAGCGTGAAATTTACTGTGGGTAACTAAATGCCGCTTGAGCGGAAACGCTCTGCCACATTCTTGGCAGACAAATGGCCGGTCTCTGCTGTGGACCCGCGAATGTGTTAGAAGGTGATGCTTGAGTGTAAAACTCTTTTTACACTCGCAGCATTGATAAGGACGTTCGGTCGAATGCAACAGCAAATGG
This sequence comes from Neoascia interrupta, assembly GCA_947623515.1. NCBI lineage: Eukaryota > Metazoa > Arthropoda > Insecta > Diptera > Syrphidae > Neoascia > Neoascia interrupta. The sequence goes on from OX392462.1 coordinate 47,800,790, forward strand.
GTGTTTAGACAGTGTTTATGGGCAAAGCTCTTCCCGCAGTGTACGCACACATGAGGTCGTTCCCCTAAAAAATGTCAAAAAAATAAAAATGATTCCAAGAGTCCCCTTCTCTCGACTAACGACTTCTTACCTGTGTGCACTCTGGCGTGAGTGGTCAAGTGGTGTTTCAATAAAAATGATTTTCCACATTCCTCGCAACTATACGGCCTTTCCTTGACGGTTTGATTGGTTGTCTGATCGTTCTGCAAGAAAGAAAGAACAGCTTTAGGAAATTGAAACGAGTGAAAATAGGAATCCTACGTCCATACCGAATCTTGAAGTTCCGCTTTGGGTGATATTTCCATAGCAGGCTCTAGTTTGCAATTGGGAGAATCTTGCGAGTCTTCAGTGTCTTCCAGACCCTGAATAACCTTCTGGACATGCACTGACATGCCAGGAATAATATCTCCTGCAACAAAACAAAAAAAACATTAAATTTTCTTTGATTTAAAATTAAAATTTCTTTTGATTTTACCAGTTTGTCCATCTGACGTTGTAATAGTCGTGTGGTTTTGTTGCGATGCTGCTAGCGCACGCTTCATTAGAATTTCATTACATTCTTCGGCCGTGAGATGCAGCGGTCCAATGGGGCTGTAATGTGTCTTGCCGGCGGTTGTAGTTGTCAATATGGTCTGCGTTTTCGTATCGACAATCCCATTTCCAATCGAATGTGATTGATCGGACTGGTCTACAAGGAGATCTGAAAGCATAAAAGGTTGCAATCGCAGTGGCATTCTGTGTTTTGTTGAATACAACATCAATAGTAAATGGAAAGGGAAGTCATAAGCCCTTTAAGGATAATAGCATGTTTCTCGAAGTAGGCGGCTTTCTGGTCAGCGTCTGTTATCCACATTAGGGTCGATCGCACTAAGAAGATAGCTTCCTTCTTTCGCCTCCAACGCATTTAAACAAGGGTCTAGTCACTCAATTGGGAGCTTATAAAAAAATGTCTCGACCATATGAAAAAGTCGAACAAGAAAAGGCGAAGTTTTTTTTTTTAGTATTAGCACTGAGCAAACAAGGGCAACACATCGAGAAGCTAGACAACTGAAAGGAGCGTAGTTTTTTGAGAATAAAAAGCTTAGGACAGACACATCGCACCTCTTTGGCGTAAAAAAGCATTGAATTTTCTATGTTAGCACGAATGCAAGTTACTTAAAATCCTCAGTGTCTTAGCAAAACTCAGGTTTTATTAAAATAAATTTTTTAGCTGAGCGAAAAAACTTAGGATTTTAATTCAACACTGACAAAAAAAAGACTATCAGCTCTTAGCTTGGCCTTTTAGTAGAAATTATTGTCGAAACAAAATATCCCTTTAAATATTGAGGCAGCAGATAGTGTGGATGTTAGCTGTGAACAACTGTCGCTTTCTGAATTCCACGTGGTGGATATTCTGATAGATGTTAAGTAAAAAACAGGGCAATTTTAGTCATGGAGTCATTTATCACGCTACATAGAGTGTGACTGCCGATTCTATAGTTTCTAAGTACTCAGGCGGAAAGAAGCAGAAATTCTTTTCCCCGTGGTTTTTTAGGTCAGAGTCAGTCAAAAAGAAGTTGACCGACGCTTGCGACAATCCTACGCGTTTTGTTTTTTGAGAACGACTCGTTTGAGTAAACCTCGAAACCAGTCTTTCTTTATGGTCGCCAAAGCTTGATGAGGTTTTTTAAACAAGAATCAAAGTACCCTTGAGTGTTAATTAAAAATTTTTAAATTAAATTTGGTTTCGATTTATGGAAATCATGGTACAGTTCTCTTTTATTACGCCCAAATTTCATGAGCTGCCTTGTCTCAACTTCATTCCTATTGTGAATGCTTTTTGGTTAATTTCGTCGAATAGGTAGACTGTCCAGAAATAAAAAAGAAAGCACCTTGTGCGGGGTAAACATCAAAGTCAACCTGCAATCACTCCAACTGACTTGGCCATTCAATTCCATCTAATTGACATAAGTTCAAGTTGAGAGTGAGTTCACCAACTGGCAGTGCGTAACTTAGAGCAGTAAGCTAGTCACTAACATTGAGCCACTAACTTTGAACTTGTGACTGCATTTGCCGTTGCAGCTTTGCATGACTATGAGCCAACTTCAACAAAAACTACAAAAGTGTTAACTAGCGAAACTTGTGAAACTTTACTTGGGTTGGTTATAAGTTGGTCCTCTATAATTAAACATGAACATCATTCAGGATGCTTGTTTTGGTGATTTTTATTTTATCTGATATTTTTACAAGAATTTCGCCGAATTGAATTTTGACCGCGATTTACAGTCAACGAATAGTTACTGGCGAATCGATCCACTTGACACCACTTAAGTTTAAACTTATGAATTCTATGAACATAATGTTCCTAGGAAGATTTTTCTTGGTCACCCTTTTAAACTTCTAATGATCTCATTTCATTAACACATATCTAGACAGGTACAGAAATGCTAAGAAGATGCTAAAGACCTCTTTTGGCTATTTTTAACAGAAGTTAGTAAGGCAAAGTCCATTGGCTAACAGCTAACTAACTTGTGCGCTATATGTGACACTCATCACATGCTCGTATTTTGTTATTATAAAACTGAGAGTCCACCAAGGGAACATCGTTGTAGAATCGCAGTCGGTGCTGAGGATTTGGAAAGACCACTTCTGCAGACTGTATAACGGCGAGGACGAAGCAAATACCGCTGTCAGGCAGAACGAACCATTCAACCCGGGCGAAGACGTTACCGACGAAGCATACGAACGATACCGCCCACCCGACCTGGACGAGGTGAAAGTAGCTATGTCTAAGCTCAAGTGCAATAAAGCAGCCGGAGCAGACGGCCTAGCTGCCGAACTTTTTAAATCCTCTGGCGATGAGCTGGTTAGGAGCATGCACCAGCTCATTTGCAAGATATGGTCGGAAGAAATCATGCCCGACGAATGAAACCTCAGCATTGTTTGCCCGATCCTGGAAAAAGGAGACCCTCTGAGTTGTGCCAAGTACAGGGGCATAAGTCTTCTTAACATCGCATACAAGATCTTTTCTGCTGTACTGTGTGAACGCCTGAAGCCGTTCGTCAACAATCTGATAGGCACATATCAGTGTGGCCTTAGGCCAGGAAAGTCCACAATCGATCAAATATTCACACTGCGGCAGATCTTGGAGAAAACCCAGGAATTCCAAATCGATACACACCACCTCTTCATCGATTTCAAGGCCGCGTATGACAGCATCTATAGAGACGAACTATATAGCGCAATGTCTAGTTTTGGCATCCCTGCTAAACTCGTCAGCCTGTGCAGGATGACGATGGAAAATTCACGATGTTCCGTCAAGGTCGGCAAAGACCTCACCGACCCCTTTGATGTCAAAAAAGGATTTAGACAAGGCGACGCGCTGTCATGCGACTTCATTAACATCATACTTGAGAGAATAATGCAGAACTCTCGCGCCAACACCAGAGGTACAATCTTTCAAAAGTCCGTTCAACTACTTGCATACGCAGACGACATTGACATAATCGGTAGAACAAAGCGTGATGTCAGTGAAGCCTTCGTGAGTATTGTGACGGAAGCGGTGAATATGGGTTTAGCAGTCAATGAGGGCAAAACCAAGTATATGCTGTCATCAAGAAAAGACACCCAACACCGACGTCTTGGACAAAACATCACCATCGACAGCTATAACTTTGAGGTAGTTAGGGACTTTGTCTACATGGGTTCCGCTATTAATTCAGACAATGACACCAGCGCTGAAATCGAACGAAGGATAACTCTTGCCAATCGCTGTTTCTTTGGGCTGAGAAGGCAATTGAGTAGCAAAGCCCTCTCTCGAGCAACAAAAGTGTCCATGTATAAGACCCTCATCATCCCGGTCCTGCTTTACGGTACAGAAGCATGGACCCTGTCGAAGGCGGATGAAAACACTTAAGGCTGCTTCGAGAGGAAAATTCTTCGGACGATTAAGGTGCCGTCTGCATAGACGGAGAGTGGAGGAGGAGATATAACATCGAATTGTACGGGCTGTACAGCGATACCGACCTAGCCAAAAGAGTCAAAACACAACGTCTACGATGCTGTGTCATCTAGAGCGGATGGACACCAACGCCCCGGCCCGGAAAATCTTCGAATCCACAACGCAGGGACGGCGCGGTAGAGGAGCACCGAGATTCAGGTGGCGCACGCAAGTGGAAGGGGACCTCAGCCACCTTCGCGTGCGAAACTGGAGACGCCTAGCTAGAGACAGAGCTGGCTGGCGAAGCTTGATGGCTGAGGCCCAGGTCCACCCCGGACTGTAGCGCCACCATAAGTAAGTAAGTAAGTAAAACTAAGAGTCACTACGAACATACTCGTACGCTAATGAGTTTCATGTCATACAGAAAAACGCATACCATCACGTGCGGTTTCCGGTTCACATCGGTAACTATGGACGTCGTATTTAGTTGATTTTTCAATGGCTTTATTCATATTTTTTCTTTACTTGACATTTTTAAAGTGACTCTAGGTAAACCCTATCAAAAACAAGGAAAACAAAAAATTTTAAATGCTTGTTTTCTTAAATGTAATGTCGATATACTATTTCAAAAATTTAAGAACATTGGCTGTGATATTGCTAAGGTGAAATAGTTTTCAGCACTTGTTTGACATGTTGCTTTAGCGAAAAAACTGAGCACAGCCAGCAACTTCAAAATTGGCGCCACTGACGTTGTGTTTTCTTATGATTCTCCTTTTTCGTCTTTCAATGTGATTTCCTCCATAAATCACCCAACCTTTCAAGCTTACTTTAATTTTTTTCATCTAAAATTTTGACACTACTTGTGCATTTGAAGTGCGATGAAACGCGTTGCTGCCCGACTGCATATGTGATGGAGTTGTATTCAACGCGACTTAATCGCCTCTTTACGAGTACGAAACGATTATACCGTTTATCCGACACGTCAAATCGCTTAAGCCGCGTTGTCACAAGGAGCAGGAACAGAAACAGAAACAGAATTTTATACATTAGCAACGCAAAAAGCATTTAGAGAATTTAGGTTTCAGTTGCTTATGTATGGGATTCTGTTTCTGTTCCTGTTTTACGTTGCTTGTGACAACGCGGCTTTAGAACGATATCGAATTCACGAAAACCGATAGCATAAACCGATATAAGTATTCGAATCGCTTTATACAACGATTCGGTACGGTTTTCAAATCGGTATAATCGGTATTTTTTTATTTGCAATATTATTTTTATTATAATCGGTATAATGCGCACAGACTGTAAAATCGGTTTGAATCGATTGACTTTTAAATTTTTGTCACTTATTGTTCGAATTTGCATAAAAGTCAAACTAATCTTTAAACCGGTTAATTTAAAACTACTTGATTAGTTTGCGCATAAACATGACAGTGGAACCGATGTGAGTCAAAACGGTTACAATTCAATTCGATTCATTTTGTCGGATAAAGAAGGCAGATGTGACTTTTTGTACACGACTTGCGTAGTTGGGGTTAGTATTTTCAGTGTTACATAAAGGGAAACGCAAAACAAAGACTGTCTGAGAGAACTTCACTCCGTTTACTGTCTGTTAAGAAAAGTCCTAGGTGGTCTCCAGCTTTTACCAATTATATTGCTTTTTTAGTACGTTCTCGAAAGCTATCTTTCGATTTATATTCATAAAAAAGTTTTCTTTGTGCAAAATCGAATAAATTGTTTTTATTTAATTTCAGATTATGACAGCATATCAATCGTGCGAATGGTAAGTGACAGTTACTTCTTATAGTAGTTTTTTTTTCTATTTTAAATATAAATTGTGGTCAATATTACGACAAAAGGTCGGCAAAAGCGAATAAACGTTTTCGTCTGTGCGAACAATTTGCTCCATGTAACCTAACAAACGCAAAATTTTGATCGTGCGTGCGAAAGAAATTAAACGACAGCATATTGTTTGACGTTTCTCTTCGCGCGTAGCTATTGCTATAAAATGTTGACTTAAGAACAATTTCCCAAATAAATAAATTACGGAAGTTTTAATTATGATAGTGAAGAACGTGAATCAGGAACGTAAGGAAGAACACCATTTTGAGACCATTTACAGTGCCAGATTAAATGTTTTTTTTGGGAGGTCCATTTACGTTCTGGGTTTCTCAAAAAAAAAATATTATTATTTCCTCCGTCAACAAAAAATAAATCCTCGAAAGTGAAGTCAAACATTTGATTGAAAATGATGAGAGTTTTGAAAATTGATAAAAAAAAATTGGATTTGATTTTGGTTTTTAATTTAAAAATATCGATGAGCCAAAATGTTGTTAAAATAAACTTTGTAGCTTCAGTCATTAATTTTAGCTTAAATCGATGCCGTTCAACACATATTTGCATACGATTTTCTACCGATTTTTAAGTTTCTGTTATCGACTTCTATTTATACCTCATCTCTAAGACAAAAAAAAGCATTGACCATACTAAAATATGCAATAAAAACTTGAGCAACATACGACTCGAGTGAAAAAGAAAACCGAAAAGCGGTACAGAATGTGATCTGTGGCTATCGCACAATTTCTTTCGCTTTTTAAAAACGAACTATAACTTTCGTTTCGCTTTTTACAGAATCTGCCACCTGTTTGGCAAGTAGCGCCAACCTACTGGAAAAATGTGTTGTTGGTGTCTATAGCTAAAAAAAAATGAAATAATGATGCTACGAGTGCAAAAAAAAACTAAAGCCAAATAGTGGCTTTGGGTGTCATGTGGATTCAAATAAAATTGCCAAACAATGATGAACGTCGTTGGAACAGCCAAAGTGCACCAGTACCTTTCCTGTCTCTTCTCTGATCCTTTTCACTCGCGTTATGTTAATGCAGTGTAAGGTTAACCATAAAGCCTTCAACGCAAGTAAAATATAAAGAAAAAGATTATCGGGTTTGGGAAGTAAACCAAAACGAGTTTTCTTTTTCAGGTAATTTGTACCATGAAAACCTTAGACAATCATCTTTTCTTGTTTTTCTTAGTGATCTAAGAATCTTAGTATAGTGCATACCAAATCTCTTGGCCATTCTACGGCACAGGTCTCTTCAAATTTGTCTTAGCATCTCTTAAATTTGCAAAAACAGGCAAAGAAAGACGAAAATGGGAGGAGTCTTAAACAAAAACGATCTATACCCCAACGTTGCATTCAAGATCGCAGTTGTGATCTCACTGAGGGTGGTTTCTTCGTTTTCCTTCCTCTATACTGAAGTTAGGAGCGCACTGCAGGCATGGTAATTTTTCACTGAGGTACAATCATTGTGTGCCTGGTTTTTTTTTAAATGTAACATCCCTGTGTGTTGGGTTAGGCATTGTAAACTTCAGGCGAAAACCATTAAAGATTAGATCTGTTCCGCAACATTTTTGCTCTTTAAATCCTCTCTTTACGCAATCGACCGTTGGCCTAATGAACTGATGTGGGCTATAAAGTTGAATTCTTTTGTTCTGTCTGAAGCTGGTTTAGTGTCTAACCCCTTTTCAAACCGCATTAAGATCTGACGGGATTTCTTTTGACATTTAAATTAGCCATGTAATTTACTTGATGAAAGTAGTTCTGATCATTACGATACACTGCAAAAACATAAAAAATCATTAATTTCTTACTTAACGCTCCAAAATATCGATGCTAGCAGTTATTACAAGACAAAAAATGTTATACTTTTTTTTGCATACTTTTTGGGGTTTTTCATTCATTGCAGAGGGCTTTTGGAACAATTTTTTTAAGTCTAAAATGTATGGGAAATAGGGATTTCAATGAAGGAATATTTTCGCAAAATCTCAGATTGGGATGCGGTTCGAAAAGGGTATTAGAAGACATTGAAATCATATTGACTTTTTATTCCGGTTGACAAAAACTGATGGGATGCTAAAAAAAAATCGTATTTTTGACATTTGTTTGACAGATGCAACTGTAAATCTGACGCACCGCTAACTGTATTATTTGAATGTCACTTTACATGTGCTTGGAAAAAATCACCCCCGTTTACACACCAATCTATGAGCATTCACAGTCATAGTGCCTGTTTTCATTTGGTTTATCCTAACCTTATGTGACAGAATTACTCCGGTGAGGGGAAGCGCCCGTGTGGTGGCCACTGTTCAACCTCAGTTTTATTTTGAGAAATAAAATTTAGGTTAGGTTAGGATAAACCAAATCAAAACAGGCACATAGATCATAAATCTGTGACACTTGAAATCCGACTACGTAATGCGTAGATGTAAATATTATTCATAGGTATTATCTGATGATTTCTGTATTTCTGTTCACACAACAACCGCTAATACATTTAATGAACGGCATTTTATTTATGACCTTTTCGGTGGTCGTCCGGGAGCATTCTGGGACTATCCTGAAACTGTTTTCTTGGACTCGTTTGACAGTTCCTCTTCTGGATAGAAGAGAAAATTGCTTCTAGTTTTGAATCTAGAATCAAAACAAGTAAAGCCGCGTAATCACAAGGAACAGAAACAGAATTTCATATATTAGCAACGCAAAAAGAATTCAGCGAAATTACATTTCAGTTGCTAATGTATGAAATTGTGTTTCTGTTCCTGTTTTACGTTGCTTGTGACAACGCGGCTTAACACTCATATAATCATACAACGCATGTGTCAAGTTGGATATATGTCATTTTTCCCCGGTAGAATAGCTTTTGCTTCGCAAATAAAACGCCAGACAAACTTCAAAAACAAGAAAACGTGTTTGGCTGTCCGAAAAGGCAATTTAATGCGTTTTGCCTGTTGACAGTTTTTATCTGTCAAATATATTCTTTTATTTTGCCAGGTTGGCATATTCCAAAAATGACAATCACGTCGTATGATGCTATAGACCTTTTAATGGTTTAGCAACTGAAGCTGTCATTTACCGAGGGATGCCAAACAAATCTGTAAATCGTATGAAAAAAGCGCGGTTAATATATTAAATTTGTTATAATTCCTAAACAAGTCAACGGATTTTTGCAAATCAACAGAGAAGTTGTAGATTTGTTCCAAATCTTGAAAGGTGCGTAAGTTTTTTTTGTAGATTTTGCGCCGGAAAGTGTCGAAATATCGAAGTTTTTGGCCAAGGTGCTTCCTCAATTTTTTTTCTGTCAAACTCGCCGCGTGACTAATTATCGATTGTTTTGAGTCCGCGTAGTGCCAGTAAGTTATTTCTGCAAATACTCTCTAAAATCCCGCCAACTGCTTACAGAATTTCATGTTTTTGCTTTTAGCACAAACAATTTTTTTCTCAGAATCTAACCAAAACAACACAGCAATAAGCCATCACTTTACTGAAGTTTTCAAGTATTTCCTGCTTAAAAAATGATCCGTTGGTTGTTTACATATCCTTGCCTGGGCTAATTATAATTTTTATTTGAAAATATTTTTAGTTTTTTTTTCATACGAAATGATGTTTTGCTTGGCATCCCGCAATTGTAAACAGACGTAAGACGTCAGATTTTGACAGCCTTGGTAAAAGGTCTATTATCAATGCAAAGAAAAAACATACTAGGCATAGTCTCTCTTTCCACAAATGACAAAATTGTTCTGTGGCATGGCCCTGAAATCTAAATTTTGTCTTATTAGTGACAACTGATTGCATCCGCCGCACCTATAAGATTCAAAATCCAACCAAAAATGCAACGTCACAACCGAAATAGTCTTTTTTGCGCCCTTTGTGCGTCTACTTACAGTTCTTATCACAATTGATGCTCAGCACTTGTTGTTGCTCCTGTTTCTTAACCACAGTGGAAGCACCGCCAGTCGCGATTACTCTGAAAAAGAATGCACAAATCTTTCATCAGCAATCTTTAACGCATCTCCAAAGACGCGATTTGATTTTACCTTTGAGTGCCGGCGTTGAAGGGCTCGTTCACCACAAACATGCGGCGGACGACACTTCCCTTGTTGGTTGTCAGCGTACCCTTGATGTCCTTTTGCAGCGTCAACGAGCCATCCGTAAAGAGGTAAGGCATCTGTGAAAAACATTATTTTTTTATCAATTTCACAATCGCAACGAAAACAAAAATAGAAGAAGAAGGCGCGTCTCAAAAGTGCAACATGTCAGCGTGCAAAGTGATTGTTTACTTTCGGTGAAAACGGGGAAATGTGCGCCGCTATCACACTTCGAATAAGAAAAACACTTTTCCTTCGCATACAATGAACAAAACAACATAAAAATGACGACACGGAGAAAACAACGGCAGTATGCGTGAGGGGGCAGAAGCAACACACAAGTGTTCTGTTTTGTGTCCTATTCACAACGACTTGTGTGTGGCTGTCGCCCTGTTATCATAATCACACATCCTGTGTGTGTGGTCAGAGGAAGGAAATGTAGGCTCAAAGCGAATTTTTGATTAGAATTGCGCCAAAAAAGATCAGGCATCGGGCAAAGGCAAAGCCTGTTCACTCTCAGCGTTTGTCGCATGACACACAGAGAGAGAGCCAGAAATAAAATTTTCCCACCGTCATTCAAGATGGTGTGCCATTGCCATAGCCGTTGCCGTGTCGTCGTCGAGGCGGATGTATGTATGTATAGCCATATAACGACACAGGGCTTGCGCTTGTATTTAACGCGTATTTACACAGCCATATATGCACGCTATGTACACGTATTTCGTTTTCGTACTGCTGCTGTACATGCATACGTACACACGCCATGTATGTACGTACGTACGTACATACGTGCGCTATTTTAATATTTTTTGTGTGATGTGATGATGTTCCATCGTCGTGTTATCTTACCGACTCGCTGCTGACTGTGTAGTTAATGTTGGGCGATATTTCGACGACAGATTCAGCACGAGAACTGTCTGCGAAATTCCAAGTGTAGCCGTAGCTGGACTGCGGGTTGCTCTGTGCTGCACACATCTTGGCGTTGCTGTTGCTGGCTTTGCCGAATTCCGATGTTCACTTCGCAGTTCACACACTTTTCACAGTTCACACGCGTCTCGAGTTCAAGTCTCGCCTCGAATACTTTTCGAGTTTTATTTGCCTGACCGACACGAGTCCACTTAAAAAATTTTCAATTGAGTAATCACTGGGCTATCATCAATTCACAGGCCACATATCGATTTTAAAATGTTGAAAACGATGATTTTTTTCGCTTTTGAGCTGTTTCCGTCTCGCTCTGGTACATGGGGATTTTATTGAAATTTCCTGTAATTCGCCAGCATTCTCGCTGACCAAAAAACTCTGTGCGTGTTTATATGAGGCTCCCTGCTTGTCGATGCAATCTGTGATTTTGTTTTGATATTGTTTCTACGATTTTTCACATGGGGATTAACACTTTCGTTTTATTTATTTGTGATATGGAACAACACAGAAATTTTTACCTATTCGCGTTTACTACAATTAAAGATTTTCGAGCGGAAAGTTACACACTGAAAAAATACTATGTTCCAACACTGACGCCATTTTTAATTCCTACCCAAGAGTCAACACAAAGAAGGTTTACGTAAATTCTAATCTGTCATTTCCCTCTTACCCACTTTAAACGACGACGAAAAGGAAGCAACTAACGAACGAATACAACGCGACACACGAATACCAGCAAGCCCAAGCGCAAACATTTTCCCAACTTGCGACACAGAGATGATATTTGACTGTGTGGGCTGGAGTTGTTATACAAATTGTGTACAGTGTCGCATAGATGGTGCTGCGAGGGCACAGTAGTGGCGCGTTAATCATTTCCGCAGCAATGGGTGTTGCATTTAGCAACTATCCGTGTGCATTAGGTGATCACAAAAATATTGTTCCGAATTGTTGCTTTATTTAGGCCTGGCCGAGTGTAGGCAAAAAAAAACTAACAGCAAAAAAGTTTGATAACTAGGGACCAGCTGACTTAAGCCGCGTTGTCACAAGGAACAGAAACAGGAACAGAAACAGAATTTCATACATTAGCAACGCAAAAAACATTCAGCGAATTTAGGTTTCAGTTGCTAATGTACGAGATTCTGTTTCTGTTCCTGTTTTACGTTGCTTGTGACAACGCGGCTTTAGGCGGTGATGGATCGTGAGCTGTCACAAGAAAATTTTGACGATCACAGTTTACGCAGACGAATTTTTGTTATTTGTGACATCACTTATCACAGACCAACATCACTTATCACAGATCAAAGACGCGGTGTCACAAGGAACAGAAACAGAATTTCATACATCAGCAACGCAAAAAACATTCAGCGAATTTCGGTTTCAGTTGCTAATGTATGAAATTCTGTTTCTGTTCCTGTTTTACGTTGCTTGTGACAACGCGGCTTTAGGCGGTGATGGATCGTGAGCTGTCACAAGAAAATTTTGACGATCACAGTTTACGCAGACGAATTTTTGTTATTTGTGACATCACTTATCACAGACCAACATCACTTATCACAGATCAAAGACGCGGTGTCACAAGGAACAGGAACAGAAACAGAATTTCATACATCAGCAACGCAAAAAGCATTCAGCGAATTTAGGTTTCAGTTGCTAATGTATGAAATTCTGTTTCTGTTCCTGTTTTACGTCGCTTGTGACAACGCGGCTTAAGGCGGTTCCACCACAGGTTGACGTTTTGATGGCACGAACACTAGCCGTTAAATTTTTCGCAGTTGTCTTAAGAAAAATGGCTTAAAAAACAGTAACAAAATATTAAAATTCGTTGGAAAAGTTTCATTAGAAAACATATTTGCGGCATACATATCTGTCATACACAACTTCAGTTTCTTTATTCAAGTACTGATATAAACGAGTGCAAAAAGGAGAAAAAGTGGTATAAAACAGGTTTTTTAAAAAGGGTAATGACAATTTCAGGCGGAGATTTATCTTGAATCTCAACATACACAGCATAAATGGTTAAGACGCATGCCCTGGTTCACCTCGAGCTACTGCAGCACTCTATATTTGCACAACTCTAGATTTATCGTTTATCTCAACTTACACAGCATAAATTGTTAAGACGTTTGCCGCGGGGTGTTATCGAGCTACTGCAGCACTCTATTTATATGAATTTAAATTTCGAGATATATTGGAGATTGCAAACGTAGGAATCAATTCGTTTCGGTTAAATTTTCATTTGTTGCTATTTCAATTACTCAATTCAACCCTCGTCTGCTTATTCTGAAAATCTTAGATCAAAACTCTAACTCAACTCAACTAAAACTCTCAATGTTTGCATGTTAACGAGGTAATTGTATGAGTATTTATTAGAGGACTCATTTTTAATGTCTTGCCCAAAGAATTTAAAATTTTATGTCTCCGCGAAAGACATAAAGGCTTCCGTGATTACTATAAATGTTTATTAAATCCTCTACAAATCACGCGATTTATCATACAGATTTAAATCCTCTCAGCCACCGATTAAAAAAAAATCCTCTCATAAATCCCATTCACCCTATTCAGAAACTTATTTTCTGAACCTTTGTAATACTATGTCTCCACCGGTAGGAGGAGGAGGATTATAGGAAAACGATTGAAAAATAAATCCCATAGTGGCTCCACCGGCCAAATATAAGATTAATTTGACACGAGCAAAACAGCACTCTTTTTCTGCCATTTTGGCAAAAGAAAAGAGAGTAGCGATGTCATTTCTTAAAAGCGAAAAAGATTTTTATTGTGAAAAATCCAATAAAAAACGTATTTGTCACAGTTCTGTCGTACAGGAACAGTTTTAGTTTCCATTTTTGATTCTCAAACAAAATGGGTTTGTGAATAGGGTGAATGGAATTCATGAGAGGATCGCTTGCCGAGAGGTTTTGAAATTGTATGGTAAATCGCGTGATTTATAGAGGATTTAATGAAGATTTATGTAAATCGGGGATTGGTGTCCGGTGGAGACATGGTATAACAGTTGGGGAACTAAGAAAGGAAATTGAAACTGTCTCTGTACGACGAGATCTGTCACAGGTACGTTTTTCACAGACCTTTTACCACGGCTGTCAAAATCTGTCGTCTTTCACATTTTTCGACCGCGGGATGCCAAACAAATCGCGTTTTAATATGGGAAAATTCAATAGTTTCTGTAGAAGTGCGAACTATTAATAAACAACTCAACCTAGAGTGTACCAATAAGGAAAGAAGTTATTGTGCTTATTCCTTTCTTTAAATTGACCCAAAAATTATTTTAATAAAGTGGAAAGTGTCAAAAAAGTGTTCCGAAGATGCGATCTTCTTAAATCCGTGTATTGTACCCTTTTGTGGTCGTATGTACTGTTCTTACGACACAAACAACACTTTTCTAATCCTTTCCGTGTTTTATAACTAAAATATTTTTAACCTTACCTGGGAAGGCTGATCAAGTCTACTAATTTCTCGTTTATCAAAACACAGGGTTGCATAATTTATGTTCGTTTTCCATATAAAAAGGTACTTTGTTTGGCATCCCGCACTCGAAAATACAAGTAGACGTCAAACCGTTAAAAGCTCTATTGTGATTTCTACAGTGGAAATCGGTTTTCGCTCCTGGGAAATGACATTGCCACTCTCTTTTGAGAGCCAAAATGACAAAAACATGTTCATGTCAAATTAATAATATATTTATCCGGTGAAGTCACTTTTGGGATCTGTTTTTAATCGTCTCCCAATAACACTCTTTTAACTGTCGGTGGAGAGATGGTATTAACCAACTTTTATTCAATACAAATATCCCAAAAGAATTGTCCACCTCAGCGAATGAATCGTCACAGAAACAGAATTTCATATGTTAGCAACGCAAAAATCATTCAGCGAATTAACGTGTCAGTTGCAATTTGCAAGGAATGACACTTTTTTCCCAACTTTTGATGTTAATATCTCCGAAACCAAATGTCCTGTTTCGGATTTTATGGATCTCTTAAAGCACGTTTAAATATAAATATAGGCTAAAATTTGACAACTGATAAGAAAATAAAAAATGAAAACAAATTCTAGTCGGCGTTTAGGAAGTTTGAATGGCTAAACGAGTTTTCGAAAACTTTTTTGCCCAAAACTCAGTTTTTGATTCAGTGTGGAGAGCATATTAAACGCCTACAAGGTTTTGTTTTTGTTTGTCATCTGTTCATCAAATGTCATATTTTAAACCACATTTATTTTTTAAGCTGCTTAAAAAGGTTAGTTAAAGGAGGGAATATATCAAGAATTGTACGTTGATCGCAAAAACGTCAGCAGATTTAAAATCCGTTGAGCTCCCGATAAACCGAAATTCTCCATAATGTGAATCGGCGAAACCTTACATTACCATCTCTATAATGTGAATTTCAGATTTTTTTGGACTCTATTGACGATTGAAAAAATGCGATACCTGGTGGAGAACAGAGGAATATATAGAGACCTGCAGCACGTCAACACTGAAATTTTTTACTGTTTGTTGACTGACTGGCACAAAATTCAATAAAAAACACATATGTTTTCACGCCTTCGTTTTATTGGTCAGTTTCAGCAAGTAAATTAAAGCCGGATGATAAATTTTGGATTTTTTTGAAATTTGACGTTGTTGCAACTTTCTACATATTCCTCGTGATTGATTGATTTTTCCTTTATTGATCGATAAAAATGAAGTTTTGAAACCACAATTCACTGGAATCGAAACAAAAAGCTTGCATACTCTTGTTTTTTTTTTTTTTATCTGTGAAAAGCAAATCGCTCTGTTTTTTGCCACGCGTTTTTCTGTCGCCATGTGTCCCAACAATAGTTAACTATTTGAATTTTCTGAACTTTTTTTCTATAATAAATGGATACATCATAAGTTGTTTAGTCAGTTACAACTGAATTGAAAAAAGTTACACTAGTTCACTTTACCGTGAGACTACTGTAAATGAACTGCTAGTACCCAACTTCATTTTATTTCTACAGAAACTCAGCCCTTTGTCAGGCTGTTTGGTACCCGCGGCAAAATTTGGAAACAACTTTCAAAGGCAAAGTCAATCGGGTAGATACTGGTACACACTGCCAGTTTCCAACAGCTGCGCAGACAAGGGTACCATTTTTAACTCAGGTTTCGTATCAGTGGAGACAACAATTGACTAAGCAGCCCTATTATTATGTTAATATATGTCCTTTGCATATTTAATTTAAAATTCAAGGCAACAACGTGATGTTTGTGACTTTTACAGTGGGCGTAAACGAAAACTACTAAAAACAAAAGTTTAGGGAACACTGAAGCCGCGTTATCACAAGGAACAGAAGCAGGAACAGAAACAGAATGTCATACATTAGCAACGCAAAAAGCATTCAGAGAATTTAGGTTTCAGTTGCTAATGTATGGGATTATGTTCCTGTTCCTGTTTTACGTTGCTTGTGAAAACGCGGCTTGAAATGTTTTTGATGAATTTTTGCTCGTTTTCGCAAAAAAATAAAAAAAAGAACTGTTTTTGATGCGGTGTGTAGAATGCATTAATGTGGTTTTCAAGATTGCCAAGGTAAACCCACTACCAGAGATGGCAGAAATGTGATTTTTTTTTTGATTTCCTACGTTTCTTACGTCTGCTACGTAAATGAATGAAGTAGTTCATGTAATTAAATGTAGTTAAACGTAGCAGACGTAGTAATTAGACGTCAAAATGACGTTTGGAATGTCAATGCAACCACCGAATCTTCAATTCAAATTGCGAGGCCGTAGACGCATCGCCATTTGTCTTTTATTAAATTTCGAACCGATTGATTTTGATCATACGCTACACATTCGGCTCTTTTCACGACCTTCAGTGTTTTCACTCGGTAATTATTCTTTAATTCTTTTGGAAATTTAACATTTTGACGTGTAACAAATGTAGGTAGTAAATGAAACATATCAGAAGCGTAGTTTACCCAATTAACTACGCGTAGTCACAAATTACTTAATGAATTAGATATTCAACTAGACTGGAAAGTCGGGGGGCCTACAAGCTGTTGCCTTGGTAATGCCTGGAAATCCATGCATACTCTCACATTTTGTCAATGTATTCCATACTTGAAGAGATTCACCACGAAGTCCAAGTGACTCACCACGAAATCATGGCGGAATCAGCTTTTTGCTCCGTCTCCCGGAGAAAAATTGTAACGAATTCCAATATCTGGAAGTCGCAGTTTGGGGTCGTGTTACATGAATGTTGCTTTCCGTGAGAACTTAAAATAATTTTTACCGTAATCGGATTTGAGTTTTATGTACATTAAACCTCTAATTAATACAAACGAAACATAAAAAGTTCATATAAAATTTAGTATCAGCAATACTTAATTCCCTTTAGGGTTTATTCTTACGACAAGTTTAAGTTTTAAGTTATCACAACTTTGAAGGCAAAAAAATCTTCCAGAAATAAATAAACGCAAAAAACCTGTATCAAAATACACAAGCGTGTGATTACCAATACTGCAAGCTACCGACTGCAAACTTAAGAAACAAGAAAGACAATGATAAAAGAATTTTATGAAAAATTAAAATACTGCTGCAGTTTTTTGGTCTTTCTCTCCATTTCTCTCCAGTTTAAAAAAAAAAGAAAAAAAAACTAGAGGGAGGATTACAATCCGCCTAGGCGAATCATTGGATACCCCATCCCAATTGACCACTGTCAAGCTCCAAAATGCGTCAAAAATCTTGGTTGTTAAATTTCAGTTTCTATCAACTTTAATTGTGTTACTAATTTGTCAGTGAAGAATCTTCTTTTTTTAAAAAGGGACGTGGAATCAACCCCTTTTCAATAACATAAACTTTTTTATCATATTTTTTATCAGATGCAGTATACACGTATTGATTGCAGTTTTATATTCAAAATTTGATTTTTTACTTAAAAACGCCCCAAAAAGTGGGCGTGGCAAAAATTTATTTATTTGAGTTGATAGCTTACGCACATACCTGAATATTTTATAGTGCAAGTTTTTTGGATTTAAAGCAAATATATCAAATAAAAGCCGTTTATTAGAATGCATATTAAATATGACCACGCTTACAAGAGGGCGGTTTTCGCTTTTTTTTAAATGCCAATCACAATACACTTAAGTGAGGATATTACATACCAAATTTCAGCTTGCTACAACAATTATGATTTTTCATGCTATTAAGTAAAGTGGGCGGAAGTCAAAAAATTTTACACTTGTACTGCTTCGGGACCTAAAAAGAACAGATATCAAGTCTCACGTTCTTAGCTCAAAATTTAAGGCCTAAAACTACCGACAGACGGACGGACGGACGGACGGACATGGCTCATTCGACTTACAATTCGGTCTCGATCATATGCCCTTAAGGTCTTGGGGGTCTACGGTGATTATTTTTCTATGTTACAAACTATGAATCAAACTTAATATACCTCCTATCCTATGGGATGGGGTATAAAAACAAAAAAAATCATATGGCCAATTGTTGTTTAAGCACTTTCTTAAGAAAATTCTTACAAACACATTGATACAAGAAAAAGATCAGAACCGTTTTCGGACAAAATAACTTAAATAAATAAATAAAAATCGAAAGCCTTTTCCTAAGATGGAAGTTTTCTCGATTGTTTCCTAACTGCTGCTCTTGTTTTGCTGAATAACTAATATTTTCTGCATTCCTACATAATTAAAAACTGAACATCAATAACACATGAACGATTCTGGAGAAAAGAAAAGCCCAATTGCGTATTAATAATAATAAGCGTCTCACACGCATTCACCGTCGCAAAACCGAAAAGCATAAACAACAAATGAACAAATAGGTTTTGGGGGAAAGGGGACGCACAAGTTGAATATTTAGTTATTAAGTAATTTGTGACCCGAGCTATATTGAAAAAAAAGACCAAATTCGTAAAAATATCCAATTACGTCATAAACATTCCAGTATTTCCAGGCACATTCAAATGAACTAAATTTTACGATTTTGTAGTCTCAATGTAGGCTCACCCCAAGTGTGGGCAAAATTAAAACAGAATTGTCATTTTGACTTTAATGACTTGTGTGTTATCTTTTGTGACTTTTTTAAGATATGTATTTAAATTTTTCAAATGTCAGTGTGAAATTCACCTCGCTATTTTGGCGGGCTCTCAAATTTTTGTTTACTTTTCTCACACGTATTCACCGACACGGAACTCAAAACAACAACAACAAATAAACAAATGGGTTTTGGGGGGAAAGGGACGCTTTAGTTGAATATCTAGTTATTAAGTAATTTGTGGCGTAGTTAATCGAATAGATTACCTGGCGTATTCTACTCTGCCATCTCTGCCCACTACCATTGAAAACTAGTCAATACAGTAAAACTGAAAAAGTACGTAAAACAACTCACCCCGGCAACACTATCGACCAACACTGACAGCTGTCGATAACCGCTTTTGCTATCGAAAGTGGTTATCGCAGAGTTTTCTCGCCACAGTTGAAACGCGTCTGAATGCATTCACCATCCGAGCACACACACGAATGGCATGGTTGCTTCATACAAGGCTTAAATGTGTCGTCAGTTCAGTAGGCCTTGAGTGTTTTGGTTTCTCCCGTTCGATTCTAAGCGCGCTCCAATTAGAAATCGTTTTCTGTTTTTCTTTTCCATCAACTCGGGCAACTAATAATGTTCAAAGTTTTCGCCTATGAATCGCGTTAGTGAAACAACGTTCCGCCCTCGCGTAAATCGTCGCCGTCGCGCACCCCACATCGAGGAGCATAATCCTAGCATTCCAACCCGAAGGTGACATGTGTATCCACAAATTTGTTGTGCTGTTGTGTGCCTTTTTTAGCTAAGAAAAAAAAACAATTTTTTATTACCCAAATGGCAATTCTCAGTGAAGTGCGATTGTGAAACCATCTCCACAACTCCAATGCCTGCTGCTTGAGTGGCCTCCCGCTCTCCAAATCACACACATAAGCGTTAGTTAGGTTTTTTTTTGCCTTCGTTGTACTACATTTGCACAGCTACTACAGCAGCAGCAGCAGCAGCAGAGCAGTGCAATCGGAGGAGGATGTCGAAATATGCCCCACAGAGTACCCACCAGCCACCAACCACCAGACCCAGAGCAGCGCCAGCGAAATATTTTTCAAGTTTGACGTTCAAAAACCATACACCAGGCGGCCGAGAGTATGTCGCTGTCGCTGTGTCGCCTCACTTGCTGTTTAGTTCGTCGCTGCTCCAAACCTGTTGACCTAATTTCACACGCAGCCAACAGTCGAAAGTGATGTATGATTGTTTTATGTGCACACACAGAACACACCACCACAGATGCGCGCGTGTTCACACACCCATTCGCAGGTATATTGGCAAATGGCAACATAAGTCAGACCTGCTGTGTGCTGTGCTGTGCTGCTGCCCACTGCATTGAATTTTGATTTGGATTTTGGATTTCCATTTCGAAGCTCGATTATCGAGGGAAAAAAGAAATAATTAAAAAAAAATCCTCCGAGTCCGACCGCCGCCGTGTTGTCGACGAGGCGCGTTCTCTGTTTTGTCCTGAATTGTTAAACGTCAAAACGCGTCGAGTGTCCCAGTCCCCGTGCCCAAAAGTGCGATTCTGTGCCAAGTGACACAAGAGTGAATTTGTGGAAAATCGACGACGAAAGTGCTCGGCCATAGCAGAAAACTGAAATTGGGTCACGAAATTTATCTACAGCTCGCGCTGCTCGCACTCGCACAGAGCAGCTAGTAGCACCCACCACAGCCAGTTTTCACCTGTCATTCGGAGCGGAGAGTAAACGAGCAGATTTCAACCGACCGACCGACAAGAACACCAACCCAACCAATTCTGGGTTAAGAAGGACGAGAGTGTTTTGTAATTCCCGTGGGGCAGGCATACAGCCACCATCACTATCGATTGTGTCCAACTTTCTTCTTCTTCGTCGTCTTGTTCTTGTTCTGGCTTCGGGGGCTTCTTTGCTTCTTTACATCCAATGTGTGATTTCTAAACTACATATTTTAATAGATGACATTAATTCCCCGCCACCGCCACCATCGTCGTCGCCTTCGCCAAGAAAACCCGTACAAGCATGAGGTAAAGACACACAATCGATTTAAATTAGAGAAAAAGTGTAGGTATGTGGGGGGATGAGGTGTTGTACAATATTGGGAGAATGTGAACAGGCCAAGGGGGACACCGACGACTATATGACAAGCACTCTACTCTGGTGCTCCACAAAAAAAAAAAAACGAAAAAAAAATGAAGACACAACGAGAACGGGAAAGTGTGTTAATAAGAACGGAATTCATTACACATTTGTGAGGTTCTCTTCCGATGTTTAGCTGCGCCGCGGCCTATTTTGACTTTCGGCTGCTTCTGCTGCTGCTGGTGCTGCTGATTCGTTTGCCTCGGTTGCCACACCGCGCACCGATTGCAATGTTGTGTAGTAGACGTGACCCAGTTTGGGTAAAAACTTGACCCAATGACTTAATTATGCTGCTACTGCCTCCAATGCTACTGCTCTCGTCGTGTCGTCGTCGTCTTCGTCTTCTCTTCGTGGTGTTGGATTTGCAGTAAAAGTATATTTTGTTTGGGTATGCTGCTTTGCGCTAGTTTCGGCCCAGCATATGTGTGTTGGGTTTCGTTGTTGCCTCCGTCTTCTTCTGTTAAAAGAGAAAGACGCGCTCGGGCTCTGGCTCTGGCTTTGGCTGTTCCTTTATCTGCCTTGTAAATCTGTTGAGTGGGCTCGC
The DNA here is from genome assembly GCA_947623515.1 of Neoascia interrupta. Classification (NCBI taxonomy): domain Eukaryota; kingdom Metazoa; phylum Arthropoda; class Insecta; order Diptera; family Syrphidae; genus Neoascia; species Neoascia interrupta. Next base: position 47,822,305 of record OX392462.1, read on the forward strand.
TCGCTCGCTATAGCTTTAGGAGTAGTGTGAATGTGGAGTGAATAGCATTTGGTAATAACATAATATTTATTGGTGCATGCGTTGATGCTTCTTCTAGTCGAATGGCTGACTCGGGGACCGTGGAGAGGCCTGTTTCGGTTAGGACGGACGAGAACAGCGTCGATGGCCACGACAAAGTGCTGTCGTCCACGAACGCAGTGGAAGGAACAAGTGCCTCGTCTAGTTTTCGGTGTGACCGATGTGATAATTTCGAGACCAATTCGCGTCCGTCGCTGCTGTTGCATGCGGTACAGTGTGTGTCGAGCCCGTCGAGACTGGCCATTGCCGAGGAGCAGGACCAGGACAGTTCGAACGGCGTCACTGATGCTAGCCAGGCGGGTACAGTAAAGCCGCAACAGAGTTCGTCGTCGTCGCGAAAGGTGTTTGAGTGCGATGTGTGCAATATGAAGTTCTCGAATGGGGCCAACATGCGAAGGCACAAAATGCGACACACCGGCGTCAAGCCATACGAGTGCCGAGTTTGCCAAAAGAGGTGAGTGCCACAGAGAGCTTTCCCAAACGTTCAATCTTACGTGCTCAATTTTTATTCCAGGTTCTTCAGGAAGGATCACTTGGCTGAGCATTTTACAACACACACAAAAACGTTGCCTTATCACTGTCCGATTTGCAATCGAGGATTCCAGCGGCAGATCGCGATGAGAGCGCATTTTCAGAACGAACACGTTGGCCAGCACGATCTGGTAAAAACGTGTCCGTTGTGCAGCTATCGAGCTGGCTCCATGAAGTCGTTACGGATTCATTTCTTCAATCGGTAAACATGTTGCAAAAACCCTCTTATTTATCTTTTAATTCATGAGTGCTGCCCCCTAGTCACGGAATCGATTTGGATAATCCCGGCCCAGGCGGCCCATCGTCCCTGTTGCTGGCCCTCGAGACACAAGGCTCTGCGGCATTTGTACAGAATTTGAGTTCATCACAAGCGGCTGCGCCGACGCACAGTGACAGCGGCGAATCGCTGCGTTCGACCGACAACGCCACACCGCCAATGCACTTGTTCACGCCGCACGTGGAGATCTCAATGACGGAGAACAGCGAGATATTCAACGTATGCGTTGTTCCTTATCGCTTCAAAGCACCCATTTACTAAATCCTATCTTCCCCTTTGTAGAATAATCAAAATGAGGCTGGAGTCGAACCACTGAAAGGCGCAGGCCGAATTGCCAACGAGACGACGTCCAATGCAACATCACCAGCACCCCAAGGTGGGGAGCACATCTCAAATGCGGAATGCATTGCAAAAACTCCGTCTAGCACAAGCAATTCCACCATAATGGTGGCCTCGCCCAAGAGCAACAACCATCACGATAACCACATCACGCCTTCAATTAGCCTAATACCCATCAAACAAGTGAGTCGTGCTTTTTAAGCTTATATTGATGGATTTGGGAGTTTTATCGTGTTTATTTTTCGACTTTAGGAGCCTTCTAGCGAGGATAGCGCTGATATAAAAAATTTAATCACCCAAAAGAACGGCTCGATGGACTCCATCAATGGAGAGAACGAATCTGAGATGACGTCGCCAAGTAGTAGGCTATCTTCGCTGATAAAGGTATATATTTTTTTTAACACTTTAGAGAGGCTCCGCAAACTTCATTGCGCCTTGCACTCTGAATTGGCGGTCTTGTTTGCGACATCTTTTAAAAATGGACGTTCATTTGAAAGCTACAACTATAACTCTCTTCTAAAGGCTCAGAAATCCCTTTGAAGGGACCTGAACCTTTCTGCCCTACCCCTTAATCGGCGATAAATGAAGTTATAGACAACTGGGAGCATATTAAATGCATCTCGTATTGGGGGGACACCCCAGGCCTTAGACAACCGAACGGGCTATTCAGCCCCTTACCAAAAATGCCTAAATCTAAAAACCCACGATATAAAAAAACCTCGTTGGATAAATAGCAGTTTTAGATATCATCTCTTTAAAATCAAAATATTCGACTCTCCAGAACGCCGAATTTGTCTTGAAGAATTGTGGCTAATGCCATTCAAGGCTGGACATTCGGAACTTCTTCTTTGGAGCACAATTGAGTACGGAAGATTTGAGTACTTAAGATTTCCTCTGCTAGCAGCGTTATCAAATTCGTACGGAAGATAGAAAAACTTTCAGTCTAAACTATTCCGACGTACACGACTCAATGGATCTCTTTAGGTCGAGGTGTTATTGCGTGAAATATGAGACTCAGAAATACAAAAAAAAGAACACGCGAGCGACGAAACAGTCGCCGTCGACAGTTGAGATAACATTGGATGTAAGGCCGCTTGTGTAAGGGTTTTCATAAGACTAAATGTACCCAAAGACCGTTTTATCGCTCGTGTAAGGCCAAACTAATCTATAGACGGTTTTGTCATAAAGACAAAAAGGATTTTAGTGTTCCAAAGGGCACATACCTAAGTATTTCCGAGTTCCACTTTTTCATATTTTATCCAGGTATAAAAAGACGCAAATAAGGCCGTATTTTTTAGTTAGTAAATACGCCAAGACCTAGTCATTTTCTTGCTAAACAAAATCCTTTTTTTTGTAAGACTTTTCGCTGAATTTTATAAAAAAAATTTTAAATTTGAAGAAAACCGGCAAAAAAGCGTTAAAAAATCTAAAATCGAAGATTCCAGTCTTCCTGGTGTTAATCTAGTTTAAATGTTGAAACAGAAGTCTCGAAAATGTTGTGGACATCTAACGTTAGTAGTCAGTGCAACAAAAGACAAGGCGGCTTATTTTGCATTCTTAAATGGGTGAATAGTCTCAGGGCCAGTTTTTCAGCCAAGATCTGTTAATTCCGTAGCAAAACGAATCTGGAGTTAACCCAGCGAGCAGTTTTTCAGTGCAGAGTAAACTCCGTCAACAAAGTTGTCAAAATCTTCGGCTCTCGAAATTATTGACTCTCACAACTCTCACTTCACATTGAAAAACACAGGAAAAGAAGTTCGAGCTATTCTCTGATGCCATTTTTCTCAAAAATACCCAAGTCAACTGCCGTTCCACACAGAAAAAACATTTAAAGAAGTTCATACTGTTCTCCAGAGTTTATCCGAGATTAACTCACCAAATTTGGCGTTAGTTAAGCCTAGATAAACCCTAGATACAAGTTCACTGAAAAACTAATTTCTGGGGTTAATTTAACTCGAAAACTCGGATGGTCTCACACTGAAAAACCGGCCCATAATCAACCTAGTGCACATATGCAACTGATCATAATGAACGTTTCTTTTTTCCCCATAAGGGATTTGCATTATGTGAATGAATGCTTTCGTCCTTTGTGTGTGCAGATTTAAACCCTTATGTAAAGCTAAGCTATCGGGTGGGGACCAATGAGACAAGCTTTTATGGGATCAGGCAGAAAGAAGGATTCTGTAACAATTTAATTACTGCGGTCGTACAAACCATAAGAATATGCTGATGTTTCTGAAACTCCCATTTTACTCATTTATTTACTTTGAATTGTGGATTACCTGGCCTGTCGCTTTATATTTAAGGGCTGCTCGATTGTACATAGGTACCAATAAACAATTTTTTCACACCTTATTTGTACAACAGAAGAAACAAAGCCGTGCCCCAAGTTTCAGCTCTCTAACTTCATTTTGAAGACATAGAACCTTTACACATACAGACAGACCCATATGGCTTAATTATTTCTTTTGCCGGTCTCGATTATATCTCTAAAAGGTCTTATGGGTATACGGTGATCATTTTACTGTGTTACAAACTATGCCTAAAATTAATATACCTTGGTTCGGTATAATGACTGAGAATAGTCTTGACAATTGGTGTCTCCACTAGATGCTTTCAGATGTTTTCTTGTCACTTGTCAATCGTGGAAATCGGCGACCATTAATCTGTCGAATGAAGGTGCCAAGTTCAAGTTCGCCCAAACAAATGGGCGACCAGGTAGCTGCTATGTTTGAGGCAGATGCTGCTGGATTTTTCTTTTTGTTGGTGTTATTGAACGCCCTGTAATAATTTATATCATACAATATTATAATCCCCTCTATATTATAAAATGATCATATCATCATAACATAAACAATATTGGACTCTGACAAAAGTATAAAAAAACTGCTTGGCTTCAAATGGCAAACTCTAAGAAACTAAGGATCGTATTCTGTTGATTTTGCGAACATTTATGAGGGGCATTAAGGCCTACAACATGCAATTTAATAAATGTTGCGTCTTTTAAGTCTTTCGAAAAAGTAGTAAAACAGTAACTCCATTTCACGTTATTTTTTTTGGTTGCTTCTTTGTCCGAAATAGGCTCAGAAAATACTACTGATGAAAGAAAAAAAATTACAGTAATTTAAAAAAGACATAAATGGCTCTCATAAAGGCTATTTTTTCTCCCGCTAACTTCTACCATGTCTCCACCGGGAACTAATCCGCGATTAATATATATCTTTATTAAATCCTCTACAAATCACGCGATTTACTTACAAATTTAAATCCTCTCGGCAAGCGATTAAAAATAAATCCTCTCATAAATCCCATTTACCCTATTCACAAACCTATTTTCTGCACCTTTAGAACAGTTTGAAAATCAAAAAAAGGAAACTAAAACTGTCCCTGTGAGACCCATTGTGACTTTTACTGAGGAAATCGTTTTTCGCTCCTGGGAAATGACATCGCCACTCTCATTTGAGAGCCAAATTAACAGAAATAGAGTGTTCGTGTAAAATTAATCCTATATTTGTCCGGTGGAGCCACTTTGCAATTTATTTTTAATCATCTCCCTGTAATGCCGGTGGAAACATAATATTAAGATGTTTAAAAATAAATAGCCAACACTTGATTTTTTTAACTGTATCATAAAAAAGTCACTAAACTACACTTCACTGCAATAGCTTCGTTTACATGCAGAGTTCAAGCGAGCTTCAAGCCAGGTTCGACCTCATATAAACGCGGATCGAGTTGGAGTTGAGTCGAGTCGACCCGATCTGCAGGGTTGAATCGAAATGTTGCTAATATACCTATGTTAAAATTACAATCAGGGCATGTAGCTTAAAATATGCACAATTTGCCATTTGTTTGGTACTTCTATGCTTTTGTGCTAATTTGGCATATTTGCAGCCTTAATATGCAAGAAAAAGGAACTAAATTGTTTTAGTTTCTATTTTTCATTTCTGTTATTTCAACTACTCGGCTCAACTCAACCATATTCTTCATGTGCTGAAAAACCTAGGTCGAAATTGCAACTCAACTCAACTCAAATCCTCAACTTTTGCATATAACGATTAACGAAGCTAATGACATAACAAACGTACGCAAATAACCACCAGTAGATATCACGTTTCCATGCAGAGCTTCAACCGGGTTTGAGTCGACTCGACATGGAAACTCGAGCTTAGTGCTTGCCATATGTTGCGTTGTGTCAGTAGCTTCTGTCTGTTTGAAGCTCATCTGTCAGTTGAACATTTTAAACGTACGTAACTATTCAACTCGGTGTGCGCGGAGACTCTGGCGTTGGTTGTGAATCGACTTTATTTCCACTAGATTCCTCAACTCTTGCATGGGAAAAATGTTACACGAATTAAGCCTTCAGCTCAATGAATCCGTTTTGTCTGTCACGTCGGAGTACACAACTGACAGCTCAGTTAAGTTCACACGTTCTTATGGGAAGTAACTTACGTCACACATTTTTCGCTCTACAGCGTGTGTATTGAACTGAGTTGTCAGTAGTTGTGTACGTGACGGGTTGTCAAAATAATGTCCTTTGTCAATTCATACTACTCGCTTACGACAAAACCAAAGAGTCTTCTTTAGTAAAAATAATATCTTAAATGCAGTAGAAAATCCCAGATGCACGACATTCATTTTTTTTTTTAATTCAACGCGGACAAAGTCGCGTCGAATTTACACTCTCCAGATCAGGTACCCACCAAATCTGGAGACGGTGAGTGTCTCTTATATGCCACTTGGGATAGCTCCCGAATGGAGACTAGCCCCCCTAAAACTCTCAGTTAACATTATTAACTTCAATGTTAGATCTCGAAACCTACCTACTGATAACAATGTCAATATTTGTATCTACTAAGCATGTTCAATTTAAGAATCAGAGCAGGACCTCCCTACTTGAGCGACTAATAGAATTTGTCGTCGCGTTAAAGTCTAATCACAGCCCTTTCACGTGGACCAACTGTCGATACCCATGTTTTTCGACTGCATCTGAACTGTCAACGCCGAGTGTCTTTCAAGACATGTGATGAAGGGAGTACTTGTCAAACCCTCGCAGAAGTGGAACCGTGAAAAGAAAAATGTATCCCCGGTCGGAATTTGAACCCAGGACCTCGTGCACAGTAGTCTGATACACTAACTACTGTACTCTGGCTGAGCCAGCACGGAACAGGAAAACCCTGCAAAGAAATACTTAAACTCATCCCAAACGTTCAAAATATGTGCGATTTCATTAAATCTCGTTGTTCAATAATGAAATCTGGAATACATTTAAATGTCACTCTTTTGTTTTCATGTGGGGGAAAGGGGAGAAGAGGATGCTTAACATTCGCCAGACTCTAATCTCTATGTGATATGTTCCATGCCAGTAACCACCATATGTGGTGAGCGTTCCCCTATTTGCCACCGGGGGAATTGCACGCCGGTGACGGGAAGTAAAAAATAACTGTCATCCTTTTCGTGGACATTTTCGGGAAGTAGACGGCGGCCAAGCAATACTATAGGTGGTACTAAGGGAATCCAGGCAACTGGCTCGTGGCAATTATACACATTTACACAAGCAACCTAAACGACCCCAAAATTTTCTCTATTAATTCGAAGTACGTTGTGGGGTACTTAGGATTTAATTTTAGTTTTACAAGAAGGAATGCCTGGGAAGCGACTGAGGATTTCAGCGAATTTGCAATAAAAATCCACATGGACGGGTCAAAATAAGCGGTTGAACCCGCGACATTAATCTATTCTAGTCAGTTTGACTTGTGCATCTTTAAACGACTGCCGAATCATTGTTGCGTGCATCAAGCAGAATTCAAAGTTGTTCAAGAAACTGCGGCCTGACTTTCAATTTACTCAATCAATTGAAGCGCTATCTTCTTCTACATATATAGAAAGCTTCGAATCGCCACCAACACGGCCCAGATTGATAATAGATCTGAAAAAAATCCAGATAGGTACCGAAACTATCAAAATTGCAAGCCATGTATGGAAAAACACCAGCATGTGTTTCTTTTACTGGGGTCAAGGAAACTTACAGATTAACCTAGGGTGGAATTGGCTAAGAGAAGTGATGTCACAAGTCACAAATATTCGTCTACGTAAACTGTGGTCATCAGAATGTTCTTGTGACAGCTGTCAATCAGTCACCGTCAAAATCAGCTGGTGTCTAGTTTTTAAACATTCTGGTGTTTTTTTTTTGCCTACACTTAGGCTGACTTTCTGCATGCATGGATGAAAAAAATAGTTCTTACATGACAAGCCTAAATAAAGCAACGATTATACACAATACTTTTGCGGTCACCTTTCCGCAGACGGATTGGACTCTTTTTTATGAACACCTTGACTGTCGTAAAATGTGAAAATCACAGATGACCTTAGCCGATTCCACTGATCAAGGCAATAATACTGGAAAACTAAGACTCTCATTTTTTTAAGCAGAGTGAACCTCACTAGGAAGATAGCAAGGGCCTTCACGGGCCACTGCCTGTAACTATTACTACAGAAACTTTTTTATTTGGTTTTTTTTTTTCATTTGTCGGAGGTTGCTACTATCCGATGGAGCACTCAGACAGAACTACTGGTCCATACCCCGCGGACACCTTACTTTAATGTATTTAGTTTACCCGTCTTTCGAAAAAAAAAACGAGAAGGAGCTTCAGTGATGAAGAGCTTGGGTGCTTGGCACTCACCACGTCAGCCCCAAAGATCCGCCACCTGATGCGAGCAAAGGCAGGACAACTACACAGGAAATGTTCCGCTGTGTCGTCGTCCTCTCCACAGGCAGGACAGGTGGTGGTTTCGCTCAAGCCTAGCACATTCAAGTGCTTGGCGAAAGCTTGGTGGCCCGTAAGACCGCATACAAGAAGTCGCAATCAATTCTCATGAGAGATAGAAGAAAAGTCGCTGACCCCTAGCGCTTAGTCTGTCTGCACCCATCGCAGTCACGCCAACGAGCCCTGTGCTCACGAGAAACTTAAGTATCAATGGCAGACGTGACAACAGATACAGGCAGGCCTAAAGCAGGTTCGGGTCCTGAGAAAACCTCTTCTGAGCCTAGTCTGGCAAGCTCATCAGAGATCTCATTTCCCTGGATACCAGTGTGACCTGGAACCCAAACAAGATTCACTGCATTTAGCCTTCCGACTAAGTTCAACGAATACTTGAGTTCAAGCACTATCTTGGACGAGGTAAGAGGGTTGAGCAACGCATTTAGAGCTGCTTGGCTGTCACTGCAAACGCAAATGCTTCTCGCCCTCCACCTGTTAGTCACAATATAGCTACAGAGGCGCTAGAAAGGCGAAAACTGAAAGAGGCTAACAAGGTTTGTCTCTGGGTCAAATTAATCGCATAAATGGCGAACTACAGACCTCGTCGAGATCGGTTACTCTTGTCAACTTGAGACTCGCAATATAGATATTTGGGGCCTTCTAGATCCGTCCACTGTGTATTTTCATTCGAGAACTCTTATTTGAGGCTTCTCTGGTAATCGGGAAGCTATCCGGTCATCTGGCTTTCCCCACAGACATGGTTTAAATGAGTCCTTGCTAAGCTAGGACAGTCACCTTATCTAACATAATTTTATAAGTGCTCCTGTTCGGTTTGAAAATGGCTTTTTTATTCTCAAGTCAATTAAGGTTCTGTGTAAATTCAAGCTGGCAAGAGCTTCTCCTTTATAAAAAGCGTAATTGGCAAAGAAAAAACAAGACGGCTCTTTGAGTGTAAGTAGCGCTCGCGCCTCTTACTTGCGCGAAACTCGACAATAGAAAATTTACTTTTGAACAACTTAATATCTTCGTTTTTTGTTTAAGGTCTCCCCATTGAAATCTTTGCTGCGCGAGGATCTCAAACGCCGCATATGTGCTCGAGCCAACAACAGGATAACCCGAAGTGCACTTCTCGATAACAACAACGTAATACCAAACGGTGCAACCCAAAGTTCAACCTGCAACTCGTCGAGCATTTGCAACGGCACCATTACATCCAGCGGCCAGGACACCGAATCGTCGCTGAATAATCGAAAACAAATCTTACCATGCCTTTTCTGCGGAATCGAGTTCCCAGATGAAACTTTATATTTCTTACACAAGGGATGCCACAGCGAAAGCAATCCCTGGAAGTGCAATATTTGCGGCGAGCAATGCAACAACGTCTATGAATTCAATTCACATTTGCTCAGCAAAAGTCATCAATAGTAGTGAAGGAAGTAGTAGTGGTCGAAGTAGGAAAAAGGAAAAAGAGTCAAGGAAACTGGCTCTCGGTGAAGGAACTTGTCGATTCTTTATTTAGGAAAATGCAAATCACATGTGATAGTTAAGCTTTCCTTTACAAACACACACAAACACACACAAAAAAAAAAACACCTTATATAGGTTCGTCCTTTGTCCTTAAGTACACTTTAAGGTCTACTGCTGCTAGATGCTGCAACATCACCGTTAAATCCCCCAAATTGTACCCCAAAACCAAACGCCTACCCAAGGGTACAATTTTGTTTTTCAATGAATCGCACTAGACAAAAGAAAACAGTATATTACCACATATATACCAGCATAAAAACATATATATATATATTTGTATATAAATATTATTTTGATAGCAAAAGAACATAGGAGTAGGAAATCAAAATTTTCAAAATAAAATTGTTAAAGTTATTAGAGAGATATATTATATACATTTTATTACTTAGTAAGTCTTAGGCTGAAAACACTAAGATAGAACCCCCTGGTGAAGGTTATAAAATATTTTAGCTATGTAAGGAACACCCTGCGATATATTCGTTTAGCTCTTTAAAGGTAAAAATAATAATAACAAACAAAACAAAACAAATATTTACATAATATATTGTTGCAAACAATTTTATTTATTTATTTTTTGTCGAGAAAACTTTTAAAACTGTAGAAAAAAGTACCTTGAAAAAAAAAATAACCCTTAAAGGATATGTAACGTCTACACGAAAACGAAGAACGAGAACAAAAACAATATAATATAATATTTTTATATTTGGAGCTACGTAGATACCTACCTTCCTTGCATTGTTATTTAAAACTGGCAATAATGATATATACATATATACACTAGATATAGACACGTATATATGTTTATCTGGTAGATTTTAATAGTAAACAAGATAATGTTATTTAATAGAATATTTATCATGTTATGAATTGTAATATTAAGAACCGTTAAATGGCCTTAAAGGCGCAAAACTGTTATGTTTTCAGAGTTTAAACAGAAACATTTAAGAAAAAAAAATAATTATATATACATACAGACATACATATATATATATTTAGTAAAAATAATTTCCAAAAAGAGAAAAGGTAAAATTAAAAAAAAAAAATACATCCGTCCAAAAGTTCACAATTTTTTGTGTACAGCAAGAAGAGAAATTTGAGATTTTTCTTTTTTGTTTTCTTAACTAAAAAAAAAAAATAATTGTTGATTGTTTTAATATACATTTTTAGTGGATTAAGATTTATATTTAATTTGTACTTTGTTGTTTATTATATTTTTTTTTTTAACCTAGATAAATTTTTAATTGAGGAATAAATTATTTTTATTGTTATGATTTCGTTGAATTGTTTTAAATAAATGAGAAAAAAAATACTTGGTTTAGAAGAAAATTTATATGAACTAGTTTTTATTTTCTAATTTTGTTGTGCATAATGTATATAAATAATAGAGAAATACTTTCTTTTTTTTGTTTGCCAGAGAATAAAAATGTTGATCTTAAAATAAAAAAAAAACAAGAAACGAGCTGTTAGTTACAAACGAAGTTTATTTTTTGTCTTTATGAAGTCGGTTGGAGTAAATGTCGTTCGGCATTAGTCCTGAAACGTTATTTTGGACTTTATTGGAATGGAATTGTACATTGCCTATTCAGTAAGGAGATCATGAACCAACAAGACTTGGCTTTACAGAGATTGGGAACAAGGTCGAAGTGAAATTTAGGACTTAAGATCATCTCCCCTTGAGCTTGCTTAAGAAAAGAGACTAACAACTTTTATAAATATAGTCGCAACGAAATAATCACCCCGACTACGCAAGTCGTAGACAAAAAGTCATCTCGACTCGTACTCGTATCGTATCGTATTTGCTCTGCTATTATGCAAGTCGTATGCGTTGAATACGACTCCATCACGATACAGCCGGGCAGCAACGCGTTTCATCGCACTTCAAATGCACAAGTAGTGTCAAAATTTCAGATGTAAAAAATTAAAGCAAGCTTGAAAGGTGCGGTGATTTCTGTAAGATATCAAATTGAACAACGAAAAAGGAGAATCGATTCAATCGATCTATTTTTTGATGACCGCATATATGTGGAGGAAACCAACACATAGGTTGGCAAATATTCACAGAGCCACCAGAGATAGTTTATTTCAATAAATTTGCCGATTGCATGGTGTGTTTTTAAAGTTAAAATTTCAAACCAATTTCCAACTCAAGAAATTAATCGCAGTTTTATTATTTTTTCGACTTCCCAAAAATACAATAACACAACTTTTGGAAGAAGTAAGACATTTGTGAAAAGAGTACACACAACGTCAGTGGCACCAATTTTGAAGTTGCTGGCTGTGCTCTATTTCTTCGCTAAAGGAGCATCACAAGCAAGCGCTGAAAACTATTTTACTTTAGCAACACCACAACCAATGTTTTCAAATATTTTCAAGAAAATGTCCAGTAACATATCGATATAAAAACATTTAAAAAAATCTGTTGTTTTTCATGTTTTTGATAATGTTCACTTGAAGTCACTTTTAAAATGTCAAGTGAAGAAAACACGACTAGATCCGTTGAAAAAACGACTAAATACGGCTTGCATAATTACCGGTGTGAACCGAATACCGCACGCGATGGTATGCGCTTTTCTTTTTGACATAAAACTCATTAGCGTACGAGTATGTTCGTAGTGACTCTCAGTTTCATAATAACGAAATACGAGCAAGCTTGTATGTGACTCTCGTATACGACTTGCGTAGTTGGGGTGAATTGCTGGATCAACCAGTGAGTAAGTGCAACAGTGCGTATGTAATAGCTTCGGTCCGTCTGTAACGGACCGCGGTATACCCTATTTCTATTCATTCATTCATTCCTATTTTCCTCTTTAATCATATTTTCCTATCCATTCTTCTTTTCTTTTTTCCATTCCTATTCTCCTTTCCATTCGTTTATTTTCTTGTTTTCCATCCCCGTCCCGTTACCACTTTTATCATTTTAAATAGAAAATCACTTTTTTTTTTTAAAAAGGGGCGCGGTCAAACCCCTTTAACCGAAAATCAATATAAGCATAGAAATATCCTAGCTTGCGGCTAAAATGTACTCAAAACTGTAATTTTTTGGTTCAAATTCAATAATGTTGTGAAATCGACCTCTAAAGATAGGCGTGGCCAAAAATTTTGTATGAACGAAATCTAAAATAGTATCAGTTGTACTTTATGTGCTTAATTTTATTTCTTATTCTGTCCATAGTAAAGCTAAAATCGGTTTAATTCTATGTTTTTCTGGAAATTTATAGGTTTTTATGGAATTCTGCCTCTAAATGTGGGCGTGGCCCAAAACTTTGTATGAACAAAATGTAGAGTATTTTCTTAACATATTAAGTAAAATTTTTTCAGTCTGGAACAAAAATATTAAAAAGTTGCATTTAAACAATTACTCTTTATTTTGATGCCAAAAATGTAATTTTTTGGTTTAAATTCAACAATTTCGTAATATCTACCTCTAAACATGGGCGTGGCCAAAAACTTTGTAGGAACGAAATCTAGTGCTAATGTCTAATGTGCTAAATTTTATTTCTTATTCTTACTTAAGTTAGGCTAAAAAGTAGTCGAAATCCATGTTTTCTGAAAAATTAGAGGTTTTTCTTAAATTCTGCCTCCAAATGTGGGTATGGCCCAAAACTTTGTGTGAAAGAAATTTAAAAAAAAGTGCTTTCTACATAATATATTAGGCAAAAATTTTTCGATTTGGAACAAAAATATTGAATAAATTGAATTTGAAAGATTAAACTTTCAATCGATGCCACGCCCACAAGGGGCGGTCTGCGGACTTTGTTTATATTTTTCATGACTTGCAATCATTAGAAGATGCTGAATAATAAATTTCAGCTTTTCACGACGTCTTACAGTCTTGAAAGCACCGGAGGTTGTTGCACATTTAGACCGATTGTGGGCGTGTCTTGGCGGATTTGAAAAACTTTAGCACTTGCATTGCTTCGGACTACAGAGAGCTTACGTAGAAAATCTCAGATTCCTAGCTCAAAATTTAAGGCCTAAGAATTGGTAACATACGGACAGACAGAAGGACGGACGGACATGGCTCATTCGACTCAGAAGTCGGTCTCGATCATATGCCCCTAATGTCTTGGGGTCATTATTTAGTTTAATGACAGACTGTATCGTCATTATTTCTCTATGTTACATTTTCGCCTATATCAAACTTAATATACTCCATTCCTGTGGAATAGGGTATAAAAAGGAAATTCAACGATAAAATTAATTTGTTTGAATTTGAACGACTTTGAACCACTCAAGACAGTCAGAATAGTCAAAATGGTTCATGACGCTTCTCGCTAATATCTTAAAAAATTAAGGATTTCCTTTTCCATATTGGCTAAAGTCGATGGTTCATTCATGGCTTATTTTCTGCAATCTGTCCTGCAGATCCTGTGGTGGAATCGGCTAAGGTGATCTGTGAGAAGTGATGTCACAAATCACAAAAATTCGTCTACCTAGACTGATCATCAAAATTTTCTTATGCCAGCTCTCGATCAATCACCGTCAAAATCAGCTGGTTCCCAGTTTTCAAACTTTTTGGTTAGTTGGGGTTTTTTGCCTACACTTAGGCTGACTTGCTGCATGCATGAATAAAAAAAATTTTCTTGCATCACAAACCCAAATAAAGCAAGATTCTGGACTATATTTTTGACAGTCACAAACTGTGAAAATGACAGATTCCCTGGTGAAAAAGCACTACTAACAACACCCGAAGTGCAGCCATGACGTTGGACAACTTGAGGATGACATTGGAAAACTCACACTCTGTTTCATCAATAGCACTGTTAAGACCTACCGACCCCTTTGATGTCAAAAAATGACTTAGGGTCTAATCATAGCTCATTGAAAAATTTGTTTTCATGATTTTAGACGTTTGAGCAAACAATGTTGGTTGTTATTGATATCAAAATGAAGCTTATCAGTTGCAGAATGTTTTCCGTAACAAAAATACATAAATTGCGTTAAAACTTTTATGTAAACTCGCTTTTACTATTTCACTGACAGAAATCGATTTCAAGGAACAGCTGATTTTTATTTCTGTTTTTGCGACAAAATCGTTCATTCCATTCTCTTTCTATTTTCAACTGTCAGTTTTCCTTTCTCTGATTAACTCCAACCTCAAATGCCTGTAGCTGTTTGTTGACACTGACAGAAATTTTCAATGATTGCTATGAATGACTTGTCAGAAAACCGAATACATTGTTCCACTGATTTGTTCCAATGATGCTAACCGATGATAGCTTTTATTAGACCCTTAAACAAGGTGAAACTCTCTATATGAGCTTATGAGTTTCGCCTTATCACGTGACTTATTTAACATGATTCTTGAGAAAGAATAGGTACACTCCTGTACCTACCAACACCGGTGGACCTATTTATCGAAATTCCGTACAATTACGATTTGCTCACGCAGACGACATTGAAATAATCGGAAGAAGTCAGCTTGATGTCAGTGAAGCCTTCGTGAGTGAGGTATTGGAACGAAAACGACGAGAATGGGCTTGGCAATCAATTAGGGCAAAACTAAGTATAATGCTGTTGTCAAGAAGAGCTGTAACTTTGACGTAGTTAGACTTTGTCTACCAGTTCCGCTTTCAACCAACGAAACCAGCCCTGAAACCAAACGAAGGTTAACTCTGTCAAATGAATGAAGTCCTTATGTTTTTGACTGCTCTGCATTTAGTGATAAATCAAAAGAAAAATCCAAAGACTTTAAAAGACCTAAAGTGACTTCGAAAAATTGAATACATTCACTGACTTCAATCACTTCAAAGATTTCAAGTGACTTTAAGAAAAACTAGTGGGTTACAATCCGCTTAGGCGAACCGTTGGATACCCCATCCCATTTGACCACTGTCAAGCTCCGAATTGTGTCATAAATCTTGGTTGTTAAATTTCAGTTTCAGTTAACTTTATTGTATTTAGAATTTGTATTTAGAATTTTTCAGTTAAGAATCTTCCACCTAAAAAAGGGGCGTGGCGTCCAGCCCTTCTCAATAACATCGCATTTTTGTCTACATTTTTTATCAGAAGTGGTATACACGTGTTGATTGCATTTTCATATTAAAAATTTGGTTTATACTTAAAAACGCCCCCAAAAATGGCCGTGGCGAAAATTTATTCATTTGAGTTATGATAGCTTATGCATATATCTGAACATTTTTATGGTGCAAGTTTTTTAGATTTAAAGCAAATATATTAAATAAAACCCGTTTATTAGAATGCATATTAAGTGTGACCACGCCTACAAGGGGCGGTCTACGCTTTTTTTTTTAAATGCCAATTACAACATACGTAAGCGAGGATATCGCATACTAAATTTCAGCTTTCTGCGACAACTTTGATTTTTCATGGTGTTAAGTAAAGTGGGCGTGTCAGTAAGCGGATCTCAAAAAAATTTACACTTGTACTGTTTCAGGACCTAGAAAGAACAGATATCAAGTTTCAAGTGCCTAACTCAAAATCTAAGGCCTAAAAACAACCTACAGACGGACGGACGGACATGGCTCATTCGACTTACGATTCGGTCTCGATCATATGCCCTTAAGGTCTTGGGGGTCTACGGTGATTATTTCTCTATGTAACAGACTATGAATCAAACTTAATATGGGATGGGGTATAATGAGCATTCATAGTGGCTTCAAGGTGACTTCACTGAATGTCAAAAAGATTTCATTAATTCGACTCCAAATCTTTGATTGCTGGAAATGATTGATTCAATCAAGACTTTGAAACTGACTGCTGATTTGTATTTCCTAAGCTGAAGTCATTATTGCAGTCATTGAATTCTAGCAAATCGACTTGAATTCTTAGTATGACTTCGAGGAATGCGTTTCACAATGATTGCATTCTTTCACAGCTTTGATGTACAGCAACACCGACCTAACCATAGAAGAGCTCAACAAATCGAAACTCGAACTGATTTGTCTGATTTTTGTTTTTACTTGGAAGGCTGGGTCACTTTGACAACTGAAAACTGGAAGACAACAAGAAGCGCTTTTCTTCGCATTGTGTAATACACCATCAATGAGAAGCGAATCGCTACTGAAATGGTGGCTTGGATGCGATGCGCATTTAGGAAAATTTTCAGTTAAAAACGGCCTTTTTGAAAGATTTTGAAATTTTTAGAATTCTCCTACTACACTTTATATACAAATCATTTTTCATAACAATCAGTATTGGGGACAAAAATATTTCACGATTTTTTTCCGATATACGCCAAAACCGCAGTTTTTAAACTTGTTAGGTTTTGCTTCAGCTGTGGTTGCCTTTTTTTGCAAAAATTTTTGTCTTTTTACCATCAATATTTAAACTGTAATTAAAAATTTAAAACTGTTGAAAATGCTTGGAAAATGTAAATATCTTTAATATTTGTAAATGATATCTTTTCGATTTAGATGAATTTTCAGATAAATCAAGTTTTTAAGTGTTTTAGATATAACACTCTAAAGTGGGCATGATCGATGGTGTGGGCTGCCAATTTTCTTCATGTTAAAGGTTTCTATTCACCGCCCCAGGCTCTTAGATCCGAGACGCGTATACGAGCATTTACCTACTCTCCTCTGATCCTTTCCCCTGTACGCATTATGTATAAGCTTTGTTACGTACAATGTACAAATAAAATAGTTTGACATCTTTCCAATTCTTATGGAAAACTACGTTAGCCATAAGGCGAACATACAAGTGGAATGTTACATTATTATCACCCTTTCAATCCTCTTTTTGAACTTTGGTAGATCTTGGTATTTAGGTCCCTATAAGGGATTGCTGTAAAAGCCGTACGGCTTCGCGCTTGACCAATGTACATTACTTTGATTATTTTCATATTTTCTTCTTGATTTTGGTAAATCCCAACACAAAAATCCTTTTTAATTAAGTAGATACTAAAACAATGTTAAGTGCAAAAAAAAAACTCAAATTCGTTCCATACTCTATACTCTATGTGGTGGTAAATGCTTGGGTTTTGGTTTTGGTTACCACCAATGATTTTATTTTGTATTTGCTACAAGGGAAAACTGAATAAAAAGTTTCCAAACCAAATGCTGTAGTAGAGAGGTTAAAAGGTAAAATATCAGCTGCCTAATCCGCCACCGAGTTAATGGAATTCGGATTACAGATGTGGGTTTGTTGGTTTTATATTACTGCCGACCGGAATTAAGAGCACATTCAAAACTAAGGAATGGAAGAAAAAAAAATTATATTAAAAGTCATGCTGGGTGTTTCTCTGCGGTAAGTGGCTTTGGCTTTTGCCCAGAATAATACGTTTAAAATTAAAATTACCATAAGAACATATACCAAATGAGGAAATACGGTGTTTGTAAAACTCTATAACAAGAAAGAAGGGTAAAATTGTAATCTCAGTTGCGGATTTTGAAATGGAAAACAAGGCCTACGACGGTTGAAGTCTATACTAGATCGTTTTTAATTTTTTTCTGTTTGCTTATAAAAAAATTTAAGCCCAGTTTCTGTATTTATCCCGTGATAGTTAGAAGCGCTTCTTTTAAAAGCCTTTAGGTTTGCATTGAGTTTCGCTCGAATTCGGCGAATTTGACTCAAATTTTGTGATTTAAAATCACTTTGTTGGTTTTTCGTGCATTGCAGAGAGAATGATTCGACTTTTAAGCTGCTTAGATTGCAGTACGACTTTGGTTCTGATTCAGATGGTAACACCTCGGACTGACAATCGGAGATTCTTGGGTTCAATGCAAGGCCAGACCAATGAAATTTTCTTTTTGTCATACCCGACCAAGGGTATATTGATTTTAATGCATAGTTTTTAACACAGTGAAATAATCACGGTAGACTCCTAAGACCTTTTAGAGATATGATCGAGGCCAACAGGTGAAACGATTAAGCCTTGTCCTACCGTCCGTCTGTACGTAGCTTTTAGGTCTTCAAAATCAAGCTGGAGAGCTGAAACTCGGTACACGGCTTGGTTCTTTTGTTGCACAGACAAAGTGTGAAAATTGACTCAATCCGTCAACGGCCACGCCCACTACTGGTTTCAATGTGAGACAATCTCTATTTCACATTTTTTAAAAAAGGCCTTTTGGTCAAGTTAGACAAGGCACAGAAACTTAAATTTTGGTACTGAGCAATATTGGCCTTAGACCTTAAACAAGGCTAAAATTGGACCACCCACAATGACGACCATGCCCACTTTTAACATTGTAGACCTTTAAAAGCCCAATTTTTTGGAAAAATTACTCCAAATCGAAAAAAAATTATATGACAAATATTAAAGATATTACTATTTGCTAAGTTTACTCCATACAAATTTTGAGCTCCGCCCATTTTTAAGGGGCGTTTTTAGGAAAAACTGTTTTTTTTTTAAATAATTTTCGCTTTTGCCGTATTTTCCCATGAGTCTAACGAAATTACAATTAATTTATTTAAATTTTAAGCCCATGCGAGCCGATGAAATCGGGCCAAGAAACTTTAAGATTTGGTTTAACATGGTATATAGGGTCGGGTATATAGAAGTTTGTCACAGATAAACTCTTGCACTTACTCACTTGTTTTTTGTTATTTTTGTGTTCTGTATTGTTTTCAGAAATAGGCAAT
Source organism: Neoascia interrupta (assembly GCA_947623515.1). Taxonomy (NCBI): domain Eukaryota; kingdom Metazoa; phylum Arthropoda; class Insecta; order Diptera; family Syrphidae; genus Neoascia; species Neoascia interrupta. Next base: position 47,841,358 of record OX392462.1, read on the forward strand.
TTGAGAAATTGATCCAGATAATTTGTTCTGTGCTCGAAAAGGGGAAATGGTTTCAGCCTCTTTGTAGATTTGCATGAATTCCCCGAAGGTTTAATCATTAATGTTTTACTATAGTAGGCACTACAACTATGACTTAGCAAGAAACCACTAGATGGCTCCCCCCTTACTACTTGCAAACAAGTCTCATAATAAATCAGGCAAAAAAACATAAGAAACTAAAATGCATCATATCACCCAATAGGGTGCGCCAATTTACCCGCCCTTGGTTTTTTATTCTTGCCAACATATCTAAATGACATGACATAATAAATAAGAACAATTAAAATGACAACTTAGTCGTATTATGCCGGTATATTCTGACGTCAAGTCGTAGAGTGGAGGTCAAATACTAACGAAAACGAATTGTCGAAAGAAAAACCGTTTTTGACTCCTCAGCAGGGCATGATCCAGCTAACCTGACCTATCGTGGGTAAAGCTATCTGTGACGATTTACTCCCTGTCAAAATTCGATCACCTCATTAGTTTTTCATTTTGTTGCTATTTCTTGAAGCTGATCAAGAATCGACCACCGATTGGACAAGCTGGAAAATTTGAGCAAATTAGAACCGATGGACTTCCACAGACTTGTATTCAAATACGTAATCCGGACGGCTCTAATAAGCAGTATATGAGTCCAAGTTTAAGCAGCATTTGAACCATAGGAAAGCCTGAGCTCTGTATTCATTTTACGGATACTCCTTAAAACTGGGACCTGATGCAATCCCCGAACCTTAGCTGCAACAAGACAGTAAATCGAGTCGATGTGCGTGATCCCAAATGTGAAGAGCCCAGATCCTGGTATCCTGCTTGAAACTTAAACACTTTAAGGAGCATCGGCGCTAATTTGAGCGTGCTTGATGGATGTGTCGAACGCCCGCTAAGCAGGCACCTTGTCGTGACCGTGAGCGCCCATTCCATGATGCGGTGCCGGTGTGGAGGCTTAAATCGCAAAGGCTTACGGGCTCTGGTCATGGTCGACAGACGTGTGCGAACAAAGTTTTACCAACCCTATCCGACCCAAATGGAGTTGTGATCGTATTGGAAATTGTGTCGAAGAATGAATGGCTGGGGGTTAAAGCAGTCACTAATGAGCTCTCTCAGGTGTCGACGCAAAGTCCTGCAGATACAGAAGGGTAAAGAATAGTGTAATACGAGCACGCTAAGTGCCGAAGCGGTACTATACTTGACGAAGGTCTATTTAATGCAAAGATTTCAACGGAAAGGGAGAAACAGCTACTCGCTGAACAATCCGATGATTCCCAGCGAAAAATTCGGTGATAAAAAAGCGGTCAGGCCTGGGAGTAAAGCCAACGAAAAATCCTTTCTCACTTAGAGGGGACATATGACGACCTTAGCGTGGTCTGCTAGAAGTTCGCAGGCAGCAAAAGAAGCATGCCTAGAAAGGCCGACTGGCAATGCCGCTACTAGGACAACCTTCGAAGCCAACTGACGTTTTTTTTTGCCAAAAGAGAGCAGCCAAAAAGGTCAGCATCACATAGAGACCCAGTGTCAAACCGGGTCCAGTGTATTTTTTTTTTTTTTTTTTTTTTTTTTTTTTTTTTTTTTTTTTCCGTGGGTAGGAAAAACCTTCATAGGCACTACGAGGACCGGCCGCGCGTGCTCATAGTAGTGTGAGATTCTTACTCACTAAAAAACCTCCCATTTTCCGTCAGACTACGACTAAGTTTCCTTAACAAGTAGTTCAAGCTTCTGTAATAATCGCGTGTGGCAGACTGCCTTCCAACGAAGGCACCTACAATACCGTCAATTTATGCGGTTTCATCTTATGCTGCTAGATCTAACGGTCTCATTCGTTGTAGTCGGCGCGTAAGATTTGTCTGATCCAAAGTTCGGATAATTTCATTGTTGCAGTGTCCGCGAAGACGAGTACTAAGTTTGCGAGCAAAGTTTGTTACCTCGTCAGACACGGTTGCGATTCCTAGATCTCGGTGTAGATCGCTATTTCTTATATACCATGGAGCATTAACGATTGCTCTGAGTGTCTTATTTTGAAAAGTTTCTAAAATAGATATATTGCTTGGTTTAGTACAACCCCAAAGTTGTATACCGTACGTCCAAGATGGTTTTAGCACTTGCTTATACAAAAGCAGTTTGTTATATATGCTTAGTTTCGAAAATCTTCCGATAAGCCAATTCATTTCTCTTAACTTGATTTCGAGCTCGTCGCGTTTCTTTTTAACGTGCGGCTTCCATTTAAGTTTTGCGTCTAGAGTCATTCCTAGATATTTCGCTTCATTTGAGTACGGGATTTGTACCGAGTTAATGAATAAAGGTTTGTTGTTTATCTTTTTGTAAGTAAAGTTAACATGCGTTGACTTAGTCTCGTTAAGGACAACTCGCCAGCTCTTCGTCCAGTCGCATATTTTGTCTAAAGCGCGCTGGAGTTTCCCTGTTGATAATTCAACTGTCGTATCAATAGCGAGAATAGCAGTGTCATCTGCGAACGTAGCTAAAATTGTTCCCTCATCGTGGGGTATGTCTCTTGTATAGAGCAAAAATAATATTGGGCCGAGAACGCTTCCTTGCGGGACACCGGCATTTATCTCTTTGAATTCCGAGTACTCATTATCGTACCTTACGCGAAATATTCTGTCTTTAAGGTAAGACTCTAAGATTCTATAGAGTTTTTCTGGTAAGCAAAGCCTTAATTTGTACTTCAGGCCTTCGTGCCACACCTTATCGAAGGCTTGCGATACGTCGAGAAAAGCGCTAGTACATATCTTTTTCGCTTCCAGAGCTTTTTCGATTTCGTTTGTTATACGATAGACCTGGTCGATTGTTGAATGTTTTTTTCTAAATCCGAATTGGTGATCCGGAATCAATCGTCTTTCTTCAATGATTGGTTGCAATCTTTTAAGCAACAGTTTCTCGAACACCTTAGCTATAATCGGCAGTAGCGAAATAGGTCTGTATGACTTTTTGTCGTTTGGACATTTTCCTGGTTTCGGAACCATTATGACCTCGGCCACTTTCCATTGCCTTGGAACGTATAAAACTCTCATGGAAGCGTTAATGATATAGAGTATCTTGACCAAAGCTTTTTTCGGTAGCTCCTTTAGAATTTCGCTAGTAATTAAGTCGTAGCCAGGGGCTTTGTTGTTTTTCAGATTATTTATCGTTTGACGAAGTTCAGCCAATGACACGGTTTTTATTCTATAATTATCTTGTACCGCATAAGGATTGAGCTCCTCGACCAACGGTTCCCCGTCAAACGGTTTGAATGTTTCTTCTAGGTAATCTGCAAATAAATCCGCTTTTTCTTTGTCTTCTCTTGCCCATTCGCCGTTGGCTTTTCTTAATGGCGCAGAGTGTGCTATAGGCTTCTTAACGGACTTGACTGCTTTCCAAAGAGAGTAGTTCGAACCTTTATCGGCAGTCAAGCTTTCGAGGTAAGCAGTAGTCTCGCGACTTTTAAAATCTTGAAGTTCGTGCTTCAGTTTGTTAGAAAGGTGGTTCAAGATTGTCTTATCCGGGGGTGCTCGCGAACGTTGCCATCTCTTGCGCGCTCTCCTCTTTTCGCATATTAGCTCTTCTATTTCTCGCGGATATATTGTTCCGCTGTTCGATAATTCGGACCTCCGAAAAGAAGTGTTATTCCACGCAGCGCTCTGAATAACTCTCACGAGTTTGTCTAATTCGTCTTCTATTTCAAGTGGCGTTTTGAGCGGTACATTTAAAGCTATGTTTTCTTTGCAGTATTTTCTAAAGCCGTCCCAGTCGGTGTTGTTGTTAGTTAATCTAGGCGCTCTATTCTTTTTCGCTAGGCTTCCGCCGATTTTCAAAAGAACTGCCGAGTGATCTGAACAGAGATCAAAGCGTTCTTCTACGTTCGTAAGGTAACGAGGTACCCCCTTGGCGATAAAGAAGTCGACGAGATCAGGTATTTTATTTCTGTCGGTTGGCCAATATGTTGGCTTTCCCGTCGATAAGAAGATCACGCCGCATTTTGTACTTGCTTTAAAGAGGGCTCTGCCTCTTGTTGAATTGCACCGTGAGCCCCAAAAAGTATTTTTCGCGTTAAAGTCCCCGCCGATGATAAAGTTTGACCCAAGTGAATCAAAGAGCAGAGCAAGATCTACATCTACCAGCCGATACTGCGGAGGAAAATAGCTCGTCGCGATGTTGTAATTTATGTGACTTAATTTTACTGAGACTGAGGTTATTTGCATAGAGTCAAGTTCTATTTCTTCGTTTTTGGGTCCAGTGTATTGATGGAAGCCAGAAAAAAGAGGTTTTTGTCTCGAAAAGAATGTGCAGCCCTCCGAGGACATTTGGAAAAAGACGACTCCTCGTGACCTCGCTGTACTGTCCCGCCCGGCTTGTACTCTGTTTACTGGGAATTCTGGATTTAGTAGAAGTCCATATTTGGAGTTCTACAGTTCTAGTTCCAGAGGTCCGAGTAAACCGAGTACAAGCCGGGCGGGCCAGTACAGCGAGGGCACGAGGATTCCTCTGCAGCTAGAATGTTGCATTAGCCACATACTCAAGGTGCGGGTGCCCTGACGTACGACAAAGCTTGTTCCGATGGTCCAAAGGCATCACTTACAATGATTGCAAGGATAAGGAATCAAACGACCTTGCGAAATCATAGTAGACCGACTGGAGTTATGGGAGGGTGCGTGTGCGGTAGACTGTGCCCGTAGACCAAAAGGGGAAAAATTTTCATATTTCGCGTTTAACGAGCGAATGAATGCATTGGAAGAGTGTAAGTGAGGCAGAGCCGAGAAGCGCCATAAAATAATATAAATAGAGTGGCGCAACAGGTCGAGGTGAACCAGGGCTAACTTCTCAACAATGTAGCTGTATGTGATAATTTTTTGTGATAAGTTTTTCAAGACAAATGCCACTCTCAGAGGGCTTGTCAGACCCTCGCGGAGGTGGGGATCGTGAAAAAGAAGAAGTCTCTTTTTCAGGTGACGATGGCAGGTTTCGAACCCAAACCTCGGGCGTAGTAAGCACACACACTAACCACTACGCCACGGCACCCCACCGAGAAGTGCCATACCAGGATCTATAATACCTTTGACGATATGCCCGGAGCCTTAAAGGCGAAAAGGCATAGTTGTTTCCGCCGGCTGGCCGTTTGCAGCCAGTGAAGTAATCCTCAAGCTGCTGATGGAGGCAGATACTATAGAAAACCATGGCAAGTAGTCCAAATCAACCTCCATCCACAGTAAAGTGTGTCTATTTGTCTCTGCTCAGTATTTCTCGAGCAGAGAAGCTTGATTCAGCCCTAATTCTAAACTAAAACCCTAAATCAAACTAAGAAAAAGGACCTGCAATTTTTTGCGATTCCAAGTTGGGTTTGTTGCTGAGTTCGGTTTGTCAGACACTCGCGGAGGTGATGGGATACCGTGAAAAATTTTATTGCCCCGCTCGGGAATCGAACCCAAGACCTCGCGCACAGTGGTCCTACACACTTACCACTGCACCACAGCGGCGCTCACGATCCCTGGGTCAAGAAAAAGAAAAAAAGGATCTTAGGACAAGAGTCAACAATTTTTTTTTGTTCTTAACACAGAAAAAAGGGAAAACGATCATAACACGATCCTAAGTTAGAAAAACCTAAACGTTATAATGCTGTCTCATTTCTGTACAGATCACCTTACGGTGGTGGATGATCAAGGGGATGAACGAGAGCTGCACATAGGTGGCGTCGTGTCGATCTACATGCCATTTGACGACAGTACCTCGGCACCCCCAAGTGAGGACGTTCGTAAAAGCGTCTGAACTGAGGCTGTGATGACAATACCCATCCTATCGTCTGGGGTAGGTTACATTAAGCGAGGTTTTGTTTGATTTTCTTTTTCACTTCAATATCTTAGTTCGGAAAATAATAATCCCACGATCACTACAGCAAATAGTAAAGAAGTATAAGATGTGACTTTCGTGCTTAAGAACAGTTCTGTTAGAGTAACGAACTGGAGGGTATCCTGAAGCAGGCATCAAACTATACAGCTCAGGTTAGGAAAGTTTTGAAAAACCCAAAAAGGGAAAGCTCGGAGAAGCCCAATATAAGAAAATTTAGACTTTCAGAAGACTGTAATCCCCTGCCTTGATCAGAGATCTATGACCTCACAACCGAACACAATAGACCGACGATACCATCGAATTAATTACCGGAGTGCTCCAGCTTGTTCGAAAAATCATACCCGAACCGCGCAGCGGCACAGGAGGAAAGAAACACTCCCTCTGGTGGAACTTCAAGGTCGTGGAGATCCTATACTACAGTTTTGGTACCAAGATCGAGGTGCTGGCGCCTGTAATAGTGCCCCACTGCCACCTTGGGAACTTAACGCACAAAAAACAACAACAAATACGATCAAGAAGTCTTTGGTCCGACTTCGGTAAGCCCGGTTTCCCTTTTACTTACACCAAACCCCTGCCTGACAGCATTACTAGCATTTTGACCTTGCTCCAAGGCTGCGGCAAGCACTAGACTTCAAAATCATAATATCAAGAAAGGAACTTGTCGATTGCGATCAAGAATAACCTTCAAACAAAATTATAATATTGCAATCAACACGGTAAAGGTAAGCTTGATGGATGCCCTTGTGACAGTAACCACGACTCACTTCGATCAGCAGTTGGGTCTTTTGTGTGCATTTGAAAACCTTCCCAGCACTTTTTAAAAACCAAAAAGAAACCGCTGTTGTTAGAAGTTCAAAGCATAAGAAAAAAACACCCTTCCACATGGCTTGAATCCAATTAAGTTGTAGCTGAGCCCAGAGTAATCGATCTGTTTAAAAAATCTGATCCCTGTACGGGTTTAAGTATTCTAAGTTCAGTTTTTACGAGCTTTTTTCTTACTGAGCTCAACGAAATAGTTTTTTCATTTACATACGTAAGGCAAAAACTAGTGAGGTGATCGAATTCGGACAAAGAATCAATCGTGTTTACTGTAGCTCAACTGGTAGAGCTTTACTTGCGACAAGTAAGGGTTGCAGGATCGTACCCTGCCGGTGAAAAACACACTCTACGAAATATTTTTTTCTGTAGCTCGAAACACAAAATTTTTGATATCTTCCGAAATCTTGGAACGATGTCGACGGCTTTGACTACATCCACTGATGAGCATCATATCCGAAAATTGTTGAGCGAAACACACGTCGATCAACAAACTGGAGTTTAGGCCATAATTATGGTCTTTTTGATTGGTAACTTATTTAAACTATTTTTAAAGTTTTAACTAAGCTACTTAAATGCACCTCTCATTCATTCATTCACTTAAACTATTTGAATGATTTAAACCCAAGCGACAAAACAAAGTAACTTTCCTCTCAACAAAGGATTTGATTAAAATTTTTTGAGCAGCACTGTACCTTACAACTAAAAAGAAAAGGCCGAAATAGTAAAGGACTATAAACTTGGTCAAAAATTACTCAATTCGTTTGCGGACTCATGTGTACAGTCCTTAAGTCAGGGCGATTTTCAACTCCCCTTTCCCAGACCCCAGTTTCGAGGCAAATAAATGAAAGACTACATGCGGGAATCCAAGAACCGTTCAAGCGTTGGAGACCCCTTTATTGAGTAAAGCCTTCAGCCCAATGAATCCGTTGCGTCCGTCATGTTGAAGCACACAACTGACAACTGAGTAAAATATACACGTTCTTATGGAAAGCGGCCAATAGAAGAACCTTGTGACGTACGTCGCTTCCTATAAGAACGTGTGTATTTCACTTAGTTGTCAGCTGTGTACTTCGACGTAACGAATGCAACGGATTCATTGGGCTGAAGACTAATGAAGTTTTCTAAGGCATGAACAAGACTATGCCCGGCAATCTTAGTCGGTGTATCATAAAAGACTGAACTTATGAGTAATGGGCTTAGGTCCCACGTTGGGCGCCATTGTGCAAAACTGAGTTAGAGTGGCCTGTTCTGTATTAAATGCTGGTCTGTAAGAGAATGTCGGTGGATTCCGTGAATATTCGTCGAAGTAGGTACCCATCATTCCGTATACTATGACTGACATTAACTATATTTTTGACGAGTATTGGAGCAGCTATTTTCCGTCGGTGGAAGCCGAATTTAATCATCAGGCTAACCCAATGCAGCCCTAGTGAGGATTTTCAAGATAAACTCTTAGGGAGTATATGTCTACACCTCGATAGAAGCTGATTTAATCCTTGATCTGCGCTAGAAGTGAACCAATTTGTCCATAAACTGTACCTGTTTATTTGGTCCAAGGCTGATGATTGAACATACCGTTTTCCGACTTTATCAAATCGAATAACATCTAAGAGACTTTCTCATTTGAAAGAATACTACATAAAAGTCAAAAATATATAAATATTCAAATAAGTTAAAAGCGTAGGGCTGACGAATAAACCCTATTGAAGTTCGAGCTAAGAAACTTACTTTTTTTGAGAAAATTATTCTTTTTAAGACTTGGTCGGGCTTTATCCGGTGGTTTGAAATGAGTTATACCGAATTCGAACGTGTTGGTTGTCATTAAAGTGATTCTGTGTCTGGGGAAAATTGTTACAAAATAAGTCTCGTGTTGGGCGCCATTCTTAAGAGTTTGATCGGTTATTAAAAGGCGGATGTAAACCGGATAGGGAACACGCGGCTATATCAACCGACATAAAAACATGAAACTGCCCAACATTGGGTGCCAAATCTGAGTTTTGGGATTGGTATCTGGCAGTAGTGAACTCCTTCTTGTTAAGGCCAAAAGAACCCAAAACAGCTCAGATAAGTTTAGGTTTTGGCTTTCTTTTTCTACTAGGGATAGAAGAGCACATGTTTTTTTTTGCCTAGCGTGAGGTGAATTGCCATTATACCCGCACATTGCCATCTTAAAATTTTCTGATCTGAAGTCTCCTAAAAGGCTCTTTCTGACAACTAAAAGAACTTACCGAAAGGGGAAAATTTTACTGGCTTTCAAAGTTTGTTTATTATCAAGAAGTAAAGTTCTTAAAAAAGATTTTCACAACAGAAATGTCCGTACATTATATCATCTCAACACCAAGTAAAACTTTTCTTCCGGATTTGCATATTTTATTTGCGTGCGTGGCTGGAATGAGAAGCCACTCACACCTTGTTCAAAAGAGTAGATACCTGAATTACAACTCTTGCAAGGAACTGAAATTTATTGATTTACTACTGAGCAGCATAAAGTCGACGACAGGTGTATCACAGATTTGATTTACATTTTCTGGGCTAAACATCTCGCAAAAAAGCCATTCTAGCCCAGATACGGTTTTATATCTCGTTTTATTTTAAGCAGGTACCTAAACATCGCTACAAATTCTGCAGATGAAATTCCCCCACACAAAATGCGGTGTAGAAAAACTCACTCAATTTTAGCGCATGAACGTTTCATTTTCCCAACGATTCAAACTCGCAGGCGAAAAATTGTAGCAAGGACCTCCCTTTTTTTCTATCCCTTATCTACACAGCATCCATTCATGCGCACATTATATTTTATTCCCTCTTTATGTACTGCCACTACTGTGTCCCTTTTTAACAAAATGAATCTTTTTTCGTCGACTTATGGTTCCCTTTTGAAATGTATAGGGCTCAGAAAGGAAATGCCAACATATAGATCCTGGTATCTACATAAAAAGCAAATATGCTTCCGCAAATTTTTTAAGTGACCAAACCCATTTCGCCAGCTTAATGCCGAGTAACAATTACAACAGCCATGAGGAAGCCATCAACTCCCTGTGATGTCATTAGTTTCATTGTTTGCTACTAGATCCTTTTGTGACAAAAGCTGGAAATCATTTACACCTAATTCGGAACCATAGAGGGCTTTGTGGAAGGAGATTAAGGTCCTATATTTACCGGGCTCAGGGTCGTCTCGTATCGGCAGCTTATTTCACGCAGGATGCAAATGTGTGTTTTATATTGGACGTTTGGTCCCTTTTGTTATTATCCTTGTGCGGACGACGTACGGACCTATTTAATTTTCAGGCAGAGATTTATTAAAACCTTTGCAGCTAGGTAGAACAACGATATGCCGATATAGGTAGGTATAGGCTCCCTGAATGGCATGTGTGTTTTTACTCCATCGGTGATGAGCAGAGCCGGTATAGCGAGGGTATTAGACGACACTAATGGTGCGTGGTAAGTTGTTTGCAAAATTTGTTTTGCTGTCTATTGTGGCTTAGGGGATAATGCGCCATAATACCTGTATATTGGTTTTAATCCTTGAGCATTGATTGCATGCTATATCTGGAAGTTTGGTGTGAATGCATTGCGATTAGGTAATAAGGGTATGACATTCGGATCCTGTGGTAGTTTTTATTTTTTCTAAATGACTGGGTTTTTCCACACCCGAATGTATGGTAGTTAGTCGGCTTAATGATTTTCGAACGATGATACAGGGTTATCCGGTTAAAAGGCTTATAGGCATTCTTTCATACCAACTGCATATTTTTCTTGTCTCCTTTTTGGGTTTTGTTTAAAGAAAATATTGACATAAGGGATAAAGGATATTTCAAACTGACTCATGATAGTATTTAATGCCTTCTCTATTATAATCGTGGGCAAAAACATTTTTTCGATTCTATATTTTTCTGCTTTTATTCTTCTTTAGATGGATGTATTTTTAAAACCCGCCGAATTTGTCTCTTTATTTCGTTAAAATGCTCCCTGGTTTAGGTTTTTCTATTTTATAAATGTCCAAACCTGCGAAAAGTCGAGGGTTTGCAGTCGATTGCTTACAAGAGGAGGCAAAAATGCTTGATTGAAGCAAAAAAATGTTTCTCTTATTCTCCCAAACACCAAAGTGTTTACATCGACAGTTTATTTCTATAGTTAAGCGGAAAATAGTGCACCCAATGTCTGTGGGAAAAGCAATAGTTTTGTGAAGCAGTAAATGTTGTACCAAAACTTTAGCATTTGCAACATTACATTTATATTTAAGGAGCAAACGACAGTAAAGTGTTTATTGGAAACAATTGCGCTAGAGAAATAATACTTCTGGGGCTTTAACGTTCATATTTGAAAAGATTTACTCCTTTTTCTTCATGGAAACATTTATTTTGTGTGGAAAAACCAAAAAAGTGTTTGCTGAAAACCATTTTCGCAATACCATTTTCTTTTCGTGTTGTTTGTGGGAAAATGTTTTCTTTTAGGAAAATACTAAAATTTATATATATCCTTTAACTTTGGGCTAAATAACGTTGAATAGCTCCAGGTTAGTTTTGACAAAAAAAAGTTATATAACGTCACCATAGTCGCCCGTTTTTACTCTCTGGAATCACATGAAGTGATGGAGATTTAGACTACTTTCAAAAGTTCACTCAATTGTTGTCATCTGTCTAGCAGGATTGTGCGTGCGTAAATGCCAGGATAATATCAAGCTAATACGAGGATGTAGAACTTTGAAGTTTTAATTTTGTTATGTATAGGGTGTTTCCACCGGACACTAATCCGTGGTTAAGACGAATCATCCTTAAATCCCCTCTATATCACGAGATCCACCATAGGAATATTAATCTCTTCACGACGAGATTAAAAATTAATCTCTTCCACGCTAGAATTCTTAAATTAAACCGAACAAAACTCAACGTGTTCTTGACAAAACAAAACAAACATACCCCTTATTGGAAGCTGGGTATTGTCAACACATATGATTGATTGTGTGGTGTAAAAGGGATGTGCAGAACGGCTGATGTTGCTGTTGATGTAGATGTGGCTGTTCCTGTCAAAAAAGTCAAACACAATAAGTTGTGCGCACTGTAAAGTAATGATGTATTGTAAATAAATTTAATTATTTCTGAATCTGACCTGCCCGAGATATTAAAAAATTCTTGTTTAGCAGGAGATGGGCAAAAGACGTGATGTCATTGAGGAATGTCAAAAACGAAAGCATATGTCAAGTGAATCTCCTATATTCCGGTGGAAGCACTTTGGGATCAACTTTTAGTCTGAAATCTCTCAGCAGGAGAGTAAAAATCCTGATCTTAGTGGAACTTTTAGAACTTTTATTGAAGATTCATGCTCCAGTGGAAGCACTTCGGGATTAACTTTTAATCTTTCTACGTTAATCTCTGTAATATGTGCGGTGGAAACACCCTATTAACAGCAATTTTGATGGGTTTGAAATCTTTTAGCAGAAGAGCAAAAATCCTGATCGTAGTGTAATTTTTAGAACTTTTATTGAAGATTCATGCACAAGGTGAGAACCAGTTAACATATCACTTCGGGTACTAGTAAGTCATCCAACTTAAATAGTTAAGTTAAGATAGGATATCCGAGTGACTAATAAGTTCGGCTTAGCTCGTGAGTGAGCTTGCTTTTCCTTCTTCCGTCTCGATGGAAAATTTCAGCCCTCGAAAGATATATATTTTTATAAAAATAGGTTCATAGTGTTATGGTGTTTTCATAGTGGTACAAACAATGTATTAAAATTTATATACTCTGGGTCGGGTATAAAAAGACGATTGCTATACCGACAACAAAAGTAACGCTTATTTGAGTGTAGTTTCGTTGTCGGAGGCAGACTAAGAGCTTCGGCCTTGATCACGTGTAGAGACTTGAGCTTCGGCCATGTGTACGAGCACCTCACAACAATTCACATCATTCAACCAATGATTTGTTCAACGAGCTCTTGCATTCGAAACGCATCCGAAAAGTAAAACACTTTGGTGAACTGATTTGCGAAGTCTGCCCAGCATCCCTGGATGTTTACAACGAGCAGCTCCATTGTTACGACATTAAGGTTGTCCTCAGGAATAGGGCATCTTTGGTGGCATTGACGAAAAGTACAGCCTGTCCGACAGCACCTTCGATGAAGATTACAGGCTGCTGATGGACTTTGATGCGGCGAGACAAGGTGTGGAATCTTGTTTAGTTAGAGCACTAGTTCCTGCACCTCAAGATCCACAATGGAGCGCAGTGCAAGACCGTCATTGTGATCTACCGATCAATAATCCGTCAACCACATTAATCATCGGTAATATTGACAAAGATCGATTAAGAATACTCATCCAGTATCATGGACGTCCGAACCTTCGGAGCGGCCAACATTGACTCGGATCACTATCTTCATGCAGCCAATAAAGTCTAGCTGCGGATATCCTAACTCACGCCAAGACCTGGAAATAGTCTAGGGAAGGTTAAAGCCGGAAGACTACACAAGAAATCTTCAGATTCTCCTCCAGTCAAGTCTCTCAAAACCTCTTGCAAAGTTTTGTAGTTCTATGCCGCCAGCATCAAATATGTGTTGAGGCTGGCATGAATGCCGGCGTAAAAAAAAACCCAGTGGCAACATTGCCAAATGCTATTCGAGAAGATCCCGCTGATTTGCTGGGTTTCGCTCGGCCTCCACCTCCACAACAAAAACCCTGGTTTGGCGATGAATGCCGGCAAGTACATGCAGCTAAACAGGAACCATGTTAAGCGCCTCAGCACCGGAAACCTATAGATGCTCGCTTTCTCCTCCTTCCAGCAAACGAGGAGAGAGCAACACCGGCTTCTCATAGAGCACTAGAAGCGCGTGGCTGAAGAAATATAGATGCTACAACAGGAAAGAGTTTCGAAAATTCTTTGGTTCTTTAAAAACCAAAGTCAAAGAGTTTAAATGACCCGACGGTTATAAAGTTCGAGCCTTAAACCTGTAAGAACGGTCAAGGAAAAATCGTAAGCACCGAGTATCTGGAAAAAAAAGCATTTCTGCAGACTGTATAACAGCGAAAATGATGCAAAGTCAGAATGAAGCATTCAATCTGGGCGAAGAAGTCACAAAGAAGAAACATGAATTCAAACATGCAACTAAGAGGCCGAAGCTGAGGACAGATCTGCGCCGAACATTTCATATCCGCTGACGATGACCTATAAGGAGCATAAACTTACTCATCTGTTAGATATTCTAGGAGAAAAGCATGCCCAACAACAACAAATCGAACCTTAGCGTTGTTTGTCCAGTCCTTTGGTTTCCTATTTTTTTTAATTGTACCAAGTACAGAGGAATCAGTCTCCTTAACCTAGCATACAAGATCTTTTCTGCTGTATTGTGTGAACGCCCATAGACGTTTGCCATCAGTCTGATAGGCTAACATCAGTGTGTAGTGTTTAGGCGAGGAAAGTCCACCATCGGTAAAATACTCACACTGCTGCAGATCTTGAAAAAAGTCTAAAAATTCTAAATCGATGACAACCGTCTTTGTCAGCGATTTCAAGACCGCGTATGACAGTATCTAGAGACGAGCTATAAAGCGCAATGTCTAGTTTTGACATCCCTGTCAAACTCGTAAGTTTGTGCAGGATGAAGATGGAAGCTCACGCTGCTCCGTCAAGATCGGTAGCCCTTTGATGTCATGTGGCTGCCTACTAAATCTACTAAAAAGGATTGTACAGAAGTCTTGAGCAAACAACAGAGCAAAATCTTACGTAAAAGTCCGAACAATAACTCACATACGCGGAAGAAATTGACATACAGCCTTCGTGAGGATTGAGATGAAAGTGGGCTTAGCAGTCAACAGGGTTAAAACAAAGAAAATGCTGTCAATAAGTTTTATGTAGTTATGCTCAAACAACAGAGCAAAATCTTACGTAAAAGTCCGAACAATAACTCACATACGCGGAAGAAATTGACATACAGCCTTCGTGAGGATTGAGATGAAAGTGGGCTTAGCAGTCAACAGGGTTAAAACAAAGAAAATGCTGTCAATAAGTTTTATGTAGTTATAGGGACTTTGTCTATCTGGGTTCAATTACAAATACGGACAACGTCACCAGCGCTCGTAGCTATTCCTAAATATCAACCCCAAAGTCGTAGACCGTACCGTGCACATGGCAGGTCAATAACTGAAGCAAGGTCAGCATTTCCTGTTGTCGGCCTCTGATGTTGCTGGCTATATATTATGGCTGGCGTCTATGGTCAACCCTTAACATTTCGCTTCATTCGCATAAGGTATCTGTGCAGAGTCTATGAACAGAGTAAAATTTTTAACCCTGTTCTGTAAGTAAAATTCACATGCGTTGACTTGTTCTCGTTAAGAGCGATTCCCCAAGTCTTCGTCCAGACACAAATTCTGTCCAATGCTCGTTGGAGGCTTCTCGTTGATGACTCGACTGATTCACGTGTTGCCAGGATGGCCGGGTCGTCCGCAAACGTGGCCACAACTGTCTCTTCGTCTAGAGGTATGTATCTCTTGTATAGAGCAGGAACAAAGTCGGGCCGAGGACGCTTCCCTGGGGTACGCCATCTCGAATTTGCTTGAAACTCGAGTATTCAATACGAAAGAGTCTGTTTTCGAGATAGTTTTTCATTATTCTAAACATGTCTTCCGGCAAGTTTCACCGTAGCTTATATTTCAAGCCTTCGCCTGTCACACCTTGTCGAAGGCTTGCGAAACGTCGAAGAACAT
This sequence comes from Neoascia interrupta, assembly GCA_947623515.1. Lineage (NCBI taxonomy): Eukaryota > Metazoa > Arthropoda > Insecta > Diptera > Syrphidae > Neoascia > Neoascia interrupta. Next base: position 47,856,741 of record OX392462.1, read on the forward strand.
ATTTTTTTTTAACATATTTTTTTTCCTTCTAAGGTTTTTTCAATTTCATGGGATTTTCTGTAGACTTGATCTATTGTGGAATGGTTAGGTCTGAGACCGAATTGATAATCCGGGATCAAGCGTCTTTCTGCAATTATTGACTGTAATCGCTTCAGCAGAAGTTTCTCAAAGACTTCGACATTATCGGCAGAAGCGATATGGGCCTATAAGATTTTTAGTCATTTGGACATTTCCCCGGTTTTGGAACCATAATGATTTCGCCAGCTTTCCAGTGTCTTGGAACGTAAAAGAGTCTAAGAAAAGCGTTTACGATATAAAGTAGCTTGACTCGTGCCTTTTTCGGTAGTTCTTTTAAGACTTCGCCAGTAATCAGGTCGTATCCTGGGGCCTTATTATTTTTAAGTTTGCTTATTGTCTGCCGAAGTTCGGCTACTGACACTTTTTTCATCCTAAATCTGTCAGGTTTCGCGTTGTGGTTTTGAACGTCAGCCAACGGTGAACCGTCGAACGGCTTAAATGTTTCTTCCAAATGTTCCGCAAACAAATCCGCGAGTAGTTCGAGTTCCTATCCGCCGACAAGCCTTCAAGGTATTCAGTGGTTTCACGATTTTTAAAATCTTGCAGCATTTCTTTAAGCTTGTTTGAGAGGCTGTTTAAGACGGTTTTGTTTGGGGAGCCCTCGTGCCCTCGTGTCTTTCACGAATCAATTCTTCGATTTCGAGCGGATATATTGTGAGTACATGCCCGTCGGTACTTACTTCGTTCTTTTGGGACAAAGTGTTGTTCCAAGCAGCGTTCTGAATTACTTCAATGAAATCGTCAACTGCGGTTTCTAACTCGAAAGGAGTTCTCAATGGCACAGTCAAGCCAACACCCTGCTAACAGTCCTTGCGGAAGGCGTCCCAGTTCATGTTTTTGCTATCTTATCTAGGAGCTCTTTCTGTTTTTGCCAGTTTTCCACCCATCTTCAAGAGTACTCCTGAGTGGTGTGAAAAAGAGTCATTACATTCTTCGACACGCGTAAGGTATTTGGAGTACCCTTTAACGATGAAGAAGTCGACAAGCTCAGGCTTTTTATTTCTGTCGGTTGGCCAATACGTTGGCTTTCCCGTGGAGAAAAATTCACACATCACGACTCTAAAATCTGTATCTGGAATTCATAAGAAATTTCCTCAGTCATCAGTTTCCATCTATTCTCAGAGAAACGCAGCTCTCAAGGCGCTTGACTCAGTTGTTTTAGCATCGAAGATTGTTCTGGAAACAAACACGACCTTTTGGGAACTAACATGCTAAAAACAACTTAATCATTCTTTAATGGGTCCCAGCCAACAGTGGCTTTGACAGCAACGAATCAGCAGACCATCAAGCTTAAGTCCGTATAACTAAAGCCCTACAACCCTCAGGGCCTTAAGCATTTTTCGGAGTCGCAATAAAAAAAACCTTTGTTAAGCGTCTGGCTCGAATCGAATCCATCGAAGTCCATCGAACATTTTCAAAAATGCTACAAGCAGCCTTTTTCTATAGAGATAGTGATCAATCCTCTGTGGATATTCCGTCCCGTCTTCGTTTTAGGAAGAATATCCTTGGCAAGCAAATAATTAATAGGCAAACTTAACCGAAATCCTCCTCAAACCTTAGACCTGTCTTAATGAACAATGTGCGACCATGCAGTGGTCCCATAAATTTACAAATATCATTGAAAGTCCATTTTAAAATGCTGCAAATAGTCGAAAGGTTGTATTCACTTCATAGCAGCTTCTTCTGACTGCGCCAAATAATTTTCTTAGATGAAACATTGAAATAATTAAATAAAACTTTTAGAACACATTTTTATAAAATCTTTGTAAAATTGTAAAATTGACTCGAACCCGTGGCTGGGGAGGTGATTTTCCGTTAAAAATGTTCAGCTGACTTATAAGGCAGCAAAGATTTCATAATTTCTTAATCGGATTTGTCTGAAGATACCTTGCCATATGTCTGGACGCCTTTCTGGAAGCCCGGCACGTATGACCCGTCTTAGAAGTCTATATGCTTTGAAACGTAGTTCTTCTGTCTTCACTAGTAACTACACCAAGCCGCTTCGCCTTCCCAAACATTTTTCTTATTAAAAAAACTACTGGCGCTAAGAAATAAACATTATTTAAGTTTTTCCGAAACGTGTGCTTATTTTTAAGTGTTCAGAAAAGCTCGAGGTAAGGCACCAACGTCAGTAGTTACATCCAATTTAGGCCAACAAGAAAAATGTAGTCTTCATGAGATTAAGCGGTGTTGTGAAGAGTAGGTATATACACTTCTGGCAAAGCCATTCCTTTGGCTGTAAAACAACAATTAAAAAATCTTGAGGGATTAATTGTGACATTACACACGATGGGGGCGGCACCCATAAACCTTAACAAGGGTTAGAGTGAACATTTTGGCACGCGGCTAAAGCGTCGACTCAAAAAATGAACGTTGAACATCCTTATACGGAGAAATACATCAAAATAAGTCCAAGAACTAAGAACTAAGAACTAAGAACTAAGACCAAGAACTATCAACATAACTTTTAAGCAACCTATTCGTAATTGAAGGCCCGATATGGAGAAGTTTTTTTTTGATACAGCTAGTGCCAGCATATTCTGAAAATTGTTACAAAAACTCTTTAACAAAAGAATCAACACCATGAAACCATCTTAGGGGTTTGTATCAAATTGAAATTTTCAATTCTAATGCAAATCACCAACCGCTTATTCACACTGCCTCCGCCTTGTAATCGAATTTCACTTACGCTCATTATGTAATTACACATCCTGTCACAAATTTGAAATGAAACAAAGTTTTATATTTCGCCCCCTTATACCAACATCATCATCGTCATCTTCGTCGACCCATCATCAGTCCATCAGCTTAACTCAATTTAGAGCATACAAAAGTGTAACACGTCATATTTGAAAAGTCTATGAAACATTTTGGTAAACGCAATCAATCTACGAGCTAGAGATGCGCTCTATACACAGGACCCACAGACAGGCACAGACATAGTAAAAATAGGACCGCCAGCTATGGGTGAACTCAACACGGATTTTTCCGCATGTCTTATTCCTACCCAATTATTGGCTCATAAAAAGACGATACATCCTCAAATTACATAAAATTCAACATACAAAACAATTGCGTATGAACTTCGTTCGTCGGTGATGTGGATGTATGGACGTGGCCCTCCTCTATAGTTGAGGAACGTGCATATAGTCTCTGGCCAGAAGTCGAGGGGATGGAATGTACTTTTTGAAACCCAAATCTTGCCTGCGGGCAAACATTTTTATTAATTCATAATTCAATGTACAATGACTTTGATTCGGCTCAAGTAATTCAATACCGCCACACAGAGATGTTTCCGAAATCTGTTTTAACGTCCCCCAGCTCACAGTCCCGGTCGTAGTCGTTGTTGGGCATATTTCGAATGCATTCAGATTAAGTAATATGATTTGAATGAAGGCAAATTGTTGTGCAAGCAGTCAGCTGTAATTGATCTAAAGGAGTAATAGTTAATGTAAAAATGTGTGCACAAGGAAATTGATAATCAATAACATAAATAAACAGATTGATTCCATATCTTGAGCGGATAGGTAACTAGGCTGGCATAAAATCAATTTTAATATTCAACCAAAGTCCCGTCGGTTTTTGGGATATCGTTTTCCTAACCATTTCAAAGCTCTTTTTCACATATGGGGGGGACCTACATTGCTTTTACCGATTCCAAACGGTGAAGTCAGACCCTCGTGGAGGTAGAATCGCCTCGTGTACAGTAGTCCTACACACTAACCACAGCTCCACGGCGCGGACTTCACAACGATATCGACATGTGGCAATGGCTCCATTTGAAATGTGCTCAGTGCAGCGGTTTTACTTTCTTCGAGACAAGCTCGGCATTCTTAAAAGTCTTCTGTTATTTGGTGTCATGGCCGTTTCACTAGAAGCACATTAGCGTCAAACCAGAGCGGCAGCGTCAACGCGAGACTGAACAAATCGTTTGTTAACACACAATCAGAGCGAGAAACTGCGACGACTGTTTTGACGGCAAAGGGACAAAACATAACATATTTGTAAAATTTTGTTGACTTTATTACACTTTGTATGGTTATTTCCTCACAGCAAATAAACCTTAAGAAAGAGGCGTATATTCAACAGCATGTGACAACTCACAACAGCGAATGACATTATACTCGTCGGCCGCGGCGAAGGTTTTTCAATTTTTCGAAAAGGCCGGCGTTCGAGCCAGCGATAACGCCAGTATTGTAAACCACGCCTTACATTGCCGTTGATAGCTGTTTCACATTCAGCGCGAGAGCTTCAAAAAGCAGGGTCAGCGACAACGCGAGACCAAAGAAATAGTTTATTACTACACAATGAAAGCGAGAAACCGTGACGACTGTTTTGACTGCTCAGTGACAAAACACAACATATTTCTAAAATTTATCGACTTTATTGCACATGAATGGTTTTTATCTCACAACAAGTATTAGATTCGAGAAAAAAGGGCGTGTCATAACTCATATCAGCGATTGACAGAATAATTGAGACTCTTCTCGCTCTCTCGCTCTTGATGTGAAACAGTAATGATACAAATTTATGTGACAACTCGACTCGCCCGAGGCTGTCACTCGCTTTATCGCGTGAAACAGCCTTCTTAAATTAAGATATTCGTAAGCAATTTTTATTGAAGGGCAATACGGTACGGCTCGTTTGGATTGTCTAAGATTTTCGCACCTATTTTACGATGTTCTGGGACGCACTTGAGCTTTTCCCCAAGCCTTTTGTTATGGTCCGTTTCAGCGATTAGGTATGTCTTATGCCGGCTCCTTTATATCTTCACGTCGTACGAGCCAAATGAGCCGTTTCTAGGACTGCAGTAGAGTATCAATCATAGCCCTCCCTATAATCCATAATTTCAGATCAAACCTTACGCCCAAAAGAAAGAAAGAAGAAGAAGAGCCGTTTCTAGGACGAATCCTTTTTCTTTTATTTGTTTCTCCTTGAGGTAATAAAATACGAAAATTTTATGCGTCTTTTTTCTTCTTTTTTCATTAAAAAGTGTTGGGAACTAAAGAAGCCTTACTATGCTTTATGAAACCGTTTTCTAAAGTGCTTCTAAATTACTCTCTAAATGTGGTGTCTTCCTTGGCCTCTTTAATTATTTGTATGTCTTACTTGCTTAGCTTTTGTAGCTGATCATTAAGACTAGGGGTATTGTCATCTAAGCAGATGACGGTCATCTGCTATTGAAGCAGCAGGCGGTCTTCTATACGGCAGGTAGTATACTGAAGCCAGCCTTTAAAAAAAACGGTTAATCCGGCTTTCGAGCATCGCATTGCCTCGGTTAATAGAAGCTTGGAGCAAAGAATTTCATATTGTGTCTTGTGTTGCCAGAAAAGCCATGTCGCCTGCAAGCATGGCGAATGCTGTCTCCTAATTTTGAGGTGTAAAGCAAGAAAAGGGTCGAACCAAAGACTCTTCCCCGAGGTATTCACCAGATCGATTTGCCTTAAGTTTCGAGTATTCTCTGTACCGTTTATAACACAACATTTTCGAGACATTTTAGCTTATTTTTTCCCGGCAACGTTTGCCGTAGCTCACTTTAAGCCTTTATAATTGAACTTGTTACACAGTTCCCGCATCTCAATATCCACAAAAGGACATGGAGATCTCCCGACCAATCAACCGTCAACCAGATTGACCACATTGCGATCGACGCAAGGCACTCCTCCAGTATCATGGATGTCCGAACTTTCCGAGGGTCCAACATTGACTTGAATCACTACCTTGTTGTAGCCAAGGTACGGCTGCGGATATCCCGACCAGCGCCAAGTAATGGAAATACTGTGAGGAAGTTTGACGTCGGCCGACTACAATCGCAAGAGATCGCCAGGTCCTTCTCCAACCGAGTCTCTCAAAACCTTCTACGAAGTCCTATGCAGCCAGCACCAAGTATTGATCGCCAGTCGCAACATTGCCAAAATGCCATCAGAGACGCCGCCTCTGAAGTGCTGGGTTTCACACGGCCACCACAACGAAACCCCTGGTTTGACAATGAATGCCGGCAAGCAGCTAAACAGGAAGCATACAAAGCGGCGCTGCACAGAAGGACTAGAGCTGCTCGCGAGCTCTACGAGCAGAGGAGGAGAGAGGAACACCGGCTTCTCCGAAGGAAAAAGAGAGAGCACGAGAAGCGCGCGGTTGAAGAGATAGAGAGATGTTACAACAGGAATGAAGTTAGAAAGTTTTACCAAAGGATCAAAAGGTCCTGCCAAGGGTATAAACTTCGAACTGAAGCCTGTAAGGACCATCAAGGGAACATCGTTGTAGAATCGCAGTCGGTGCTGAGGATTTGGAAAGACCACTTCTGCAGACTGTGTAACGGCGAGGACGAACCAAATACCGCTGTCAGGCAGAACGAACCATTCAACCCGGGCGAAGACGTTACCGACGAAGCATACGAACGATACCGCCCACCCGACCTGGAGGAGGTGAAAGTAGCTGTGTCTAAGCTCAAGTGCAACAAAGCAGACGGCCTAGCTGCCGAACTTTTTAAATCCGCTGGCAATGAGCTGGTTAGGAGCATGCACCAGCTCATCTGTAAGATATGGTCGGAAGAAAGCATGCCCGACGAATGGAACCTCAGCATTGTTTGCCCGATCCTGAAGAAAGGAGACCCTCTGAGTTGTGCCAACTACTGAGGCATAAGTCTTCTTAACATCGCATACAAGATCTTTTATGCTGTACTGTGTGAATGCCTGAAGCCGTTTGTCAACAATCTGATAGGCACATATCAGTGTGGCTTTAGGCCAGGAAAGTCCACCATCGATCAAATATTCACACTGCGACAGATCTTGGAGAAAACCCAGGAATTCCAAATCGGTACACACCACCTCTTCATCGATTTCAAGGCCGCGTATGACAGCATCTATAGAGACGAGCTATAAAGCGCAATGTCTAGTTTTGGCATCCCTGCCAAACTCGTCAGTCTGTGCGGGATGACGATGGAAAACTCACGCTGTTCCGTCAAGGTCGGCCAAGACCTCATCGACCCCTTTGATGTCAAAAAAGGATTTAGACAAGGCGACGCGCTGTCATGCGACTTCTTTAACATAATACTTGAGAGAATTGTGCAGAGCTCTCGCGCCAACACCAGAGGTACAATCTTTCAAAAGTCCGTTCAACTACTCGCATACGCAGACGACATTGACATAATCGGTAGAACAAAGCGTGATGTCAGTGAAGCCTTCGTGAGTATTGGGACGGAAGCGGCGAATATGGGTTTAGCAGTCAATGAGGGCAAAACCAAGTATATGCTGTCATCAAGAAAAGACACCCAACACCGACGTCTTGGACAAAACATCACCATCGACAGATATAACTTTGAGGTAGTTAAGGACTTTATCTACCTGGGTTCCGCTATCAATTCAGACAATGACACCAGCGCTGAAATCAAACGAAGGATAACTCTTGCCAATCGCTGTTTCTTTGGGCTAAGAAGGCAATTGAGTAGCAAAGCCCTCTCTCGAGCAACTAAAGTGTCCATGTATAAGACCCTCATCATCCCAGTCCTGCTTTACGGTGCAGAAGCATTGACCCTATCAAAGGCGGATGAAAACACTTTAGGCTGCTTCGAGAGGAAAATTCTTCGGACGATTTACGGTCCCGTCTGCATAGACGGAGAGTGGAGAAGGAGATAAAACATCTAATTGTACGGGCTGTACAGCGATACCGACCTAGCTAAAAGAGTCAAAACACAACGTCTACGATGGCTGGGTCATCTAGAGCGGATGGACACCAACGCCCCGGCCCGGAAAATGTTCGAATCCACACCACAGGGACGACGCGGTAGAGGAGCACCGAGACTCAGGTGGCGCACGCAAGTGGAAGGGGACCTCAGCCAACTTCGCGTGCGAAACTGGAGACGGCTAGCTAGAGACAGAGCTGGCTGGCGAAGCTTGTTGGCTGAGGCCCAGGTCCACCCCGGACTGTAGCGCCACCTTAAGTAAGTAATTAATTGAACTTGTTAAAGTCTTGAGAAAATTTGAGAGAAGTACTAGAACATTCCATTCTCCCTTTCTGAAGCTTTTTTAATTTTTTACATTATTTTGTCCTATACCAGATCGATTGTGGAATGATTACTGATTAGTTCTATAGAAACCGGGTTGATGTTCCGGGAAAAGGGGTCATAACAATTACTATGTTTTGTCAAGCATTCGATTTCCACTGAATCCTTATTGTCTGAGGCGGCCTTCTTTTCTCAAAAAAATCGATGTATTTGCTGGAAATCGACAGAGCTTTGTCCTTTTCCAAAAAGGCTCTCCCGGCTCAGAGTCCTTAGAGCCTTTCTCCGAAGAGACTGGATTATCCAGCGTAGCTTGGGCTGCCTTGTTATACTATAATAACAAATTGGTAAGTTACTTTTGCGTCCATTTAAAGTTCAGCTGACCCTGATTTTTTGTCTTCTTCAAAAGATAACGATACTTGCTTACTTGAGCTTGAAAAGTTGTTAAGTCTTGTTGTTAAGTTGTTAAAGTCTGTTAAGACCTAAGAGCTAAAGTCAATGTTGTTCTCTATGAATTATAATACTCGCGGCATTCCAATTGTGTTGTAAGGGAGATAATAAGACAAAATTCGGCCGCTTAAAGGATCCAAATCTCAAATTTATCAGTCGTAGAGAAAGCCCGATATGGTGCAAGCCAAAAATGTGTTGTATCCTCAACACGGTAGATGCGGGTTATATGGGGTTGTGCAACAACCTTACTATTTCTCGAAAAGTTTTCAATCGCCAAAAACCTGAAACAATATTTACTAACGAGATTATACGAGATTAAAAGGTTTACGAACTGAATAAGCCGAATTTGGTTTGAGAGGTTTTTTTGTAAAACTGCAAACTTCCTAATCATTTTTTTTAATATTTTTTTTTACAAATTATTGTTTGGTATCTACATATTAAGATTTTTTTTCAAATTCTTTGCTTTTTTAGATATGCTGCATGAAAGGAAATAAGATTCGAAGTTGTGGAGTAGGAGCTAGGAGTTCCTTCGTATAGAAACAGAGGTATGTATAGCTTACCTTCCCGTATTTACTTATCAACTAAAGGTGTTTTTTGAGCAAGGCTAAAATGGCCTAATGGCAAACTATTACACACACCTGTTACATACTTCCACCCCACCAACAACCTCGAGGAATCCTTTCCTTACGAGCAGACGAATACTAAAAAACACCACTCCCAGTTTTTAAGAGCCAAAGTGAACTCATGGCCCAAACTCAACGACAGAGCAGTTTTCTCGCTTGCATAAAACCTTTCTTTAGGAACTTTCAGTTGAACTAAAATTGTACCTCAAATGAGTTTTCCAATCAATTCCGATCCGAAGGTAAACTCATCTTAACCCCGGAATAAGTTCTGAAGCAAAATAGAAAGTTCCTTTTCAGTTTTCTGTGAGATATCGAAGCTGCTTTTGTTTCGTGAAAAACATCATTTCAGCAGAGGCTGGAAAACAACTCGAACTTCTTTTTCTATGTGAAATAACAGTTGAAAAAAAATGTTTTCAAGTCAAACGTGCACTAAAAATTCTTACTAGCCCCAGATTCATACAAGTCTTGGGTTGAGCCCAAACTAGTTAGAACAAGAAGTGAAGAAAGTGCAATAGTTCGTCATCTGTAACAAACTTCCAAATCCCCTTCCCAATTTACCCAGCAAGACAAAAACTTGAAGTTTTTTGGCCGGAATTCATTTATTGGAAGTCAATTATTCGTATATAATTCGTATATAAGCCACGCCCCAAAAAATGGGACTTAGAAGAAAATCTTTAAATGTTATTTTGTTAGAACCGTGACGGAATGTGTTAAAAACGAAAATTTAAGCCAAAAAAATAAGTTTTTTCCCAAAAACGTAAGGCGGAAAAGATTGTATAAAGCAAACTTATGGCGTATTCTTTTCAACACCGAATCGCTAAACTGGTGTATTTCACGAATACAGAAACAAATTGTCCTTTTCAAAAGTGGAATTCAAAAGTGTTCTTTTGAATTCCGAATTTGTTTGGTGTCGACACCGAACTCAAAATTTCGCCACCGACTTATTTGACGATGGAGGCTGGGTGTAGCTGTTGTTTGTTTATGTGAAGTGATGTTTCGACTCAATTTTCAATTGTGATTTTTTACAATGCGACTGAAATTGTATAAAATCGATAAAAACTTATCAAATATCTCAAACTCAAAGCTATCAAAATTCATTTTAAGTTAAAAGTACAAAAAACCGATGCCAAATGAAAAAATTTTGTTCCACTCAAACTGAGTTCACGACAAGGGGTAGAGATGTCTGCTCAAAATCTGAACAGCATCCTTACCCGTTGTTTTGAACTCGCGTGCCCAGTTACGAAAAACCTCCGTAGAAAATCGGTACCTTGGTGGAATGCCGAACTGCAGCGTATTCGCAAAGAGACCAGGAAGCTCCTGAATCGGTCCTTAAAAACCAATTTAGCAGAAGACTGGAATCTATATCGATCAAGGCAAAAGGATTTTAAGAGACTTATTCGCAAGTCGAAAAATGACTCTTATAAAAAATTTTGTGACGAGATCGAATCTCTAAGTGAAACTAGTAGGCTTGTGAAAGTTCTTCAGAGGAACAGGCCAAGCAGACTAGCTTCAATACTCAAACCTGATGGCACCTACACTGAGACCAAGGCGGAGACCTACAGTCTTCTCCTTGAGACTCACTTCCCGGGAAATCAGGTCACCACGTGCTCTTCAGTGGTACCGGCAACGGTGGCCACTGCAGAACCAGCGAACACAACGCGGCTTAACTGGTACATTACATCTAGAGTGGTGACTGATGACGCTATCAAATATGCTATTGCATCTTTTGAGAGCTTTAAGTCACCTGGTCCAGATGGAATCTACCCGGTTATGCTGAAGCAAGGTTTAGGTCAGCTGTTACCCACGTTGAAAAGAATTTTCACTGCGAGCCTTGCCTTGGCTTACATACCCACCCTTTGGCGTATGGTTAAAGTCGTTTTCATACCAAAACCTGGTAAGTCAGACTATAGCCTAGCCAAAAGCTTCAGACCCATAAGTCTGTCATCCTTCCTGCTGAAAAGCTTAGAGAGACTGGTTGAGCTGCGCGTGCGCAAAGTTGCTCTTCGTTTGCACCCTCTTTCTGAGTGCAACACGCTAATCAGCGCGGAAAATCCTGCGAAACTGCGCTTCAAAACCTTGTTGGTAGGATTGAATGTGCTCTTGACCAGAAGAAGTACGTGCTGGGTGTTTTCGTCGATATTGAGGGTGCTTTTGATAACGCGACGTTTGATAGCATGTGCAACTCAGCCAGACAACATGGTGTAGATGAAACATTAGTTCAATGGATTAGGGCAATGCTAATGAACAGGACGCTGATGGCCGAAGCAGATTGTGGCAAGTGCGTCATAACTGGGGTAAACAAGGGCTGCCCGCAAGGTGGTGTTCTGTCTCCCCTTTTATGGTGCATGGTTGTAGACTCTCTACTATCGGCTCTCAACCTTTCTGGAACCTACACACAAGCCTACGCGGATGATGTCGCCGTTCTTTCTGTCGGCTCAAACCTAGCGACTGTGTGCTCTCAGGCGCAGAGATCCCTGGACTTGATTGATGATTGGTGCACTAGGAATGGGCTTTCAGTAAATCCTCTTAAAACTACGGTTGTTCTCTTTACGAGAAGGAGGAAGGTCACTGGTCTGACTCAACTAGTGCTTAAAGGTGTCACTATCCCGATATCCGATGAAGTCAAATATCTGGGAGTAATCCTTGATAGAAAACTTCTATGGTCTAAGCATGTTGAATCCAAAACCGAAAAAGCATTGTCCACCTTCTGGCAGTGCAGAGGCGCTTTTGGCAAGACATGGGGCTTATCTCCGAAAAGGGTCCTCTGGATCTATACTGCCATGGTTAGACCACTCCTCTCATACGCATCGGTTGTTTGGTGGAACAGGCTTTCGCGGAAACGTGTTACTGCCTCTTTTGCCAAACTCCAAAGAACGGCTTGTCTTGGCTGCACAGGGGCCTTCCCTAGCACGCCGGGCTCTGCTCTAGATGCTTTGATGAACCCCCCCCCCCCTTGATATATTTATCATGGGGTGTACGCTGAAAACGAAGGATAACTCTTGCCAATCGCTGTTTCTTTGGGCTAAGAAGGCAACTAAGTAGCAAAGCCCTCTCTCGAGCAACTAAAGTGTCCATGTATAAGAACCTCATCATCCCAGTCCTGCTTTACGGTGCAGAAGCATGGACCCTGTCAAAGGCGGATGAAAACACTTTAGGCTGCTTCGAGAGGAAAATTCTTCGGACGATTTACGGTCCCGTCTGCATAGACGGAGAGTGGAGGAGGAGATATAACATCGAACTGTACGAGCTGTACAGCGATACCGACCTAGCCAAAAAAGTCAAAACACAACGTCTACGATGGCTGGGTCATCTAGAGTGGATGGACACCAACGCCCCGGCCCGGAAAATCTTCGAATCCACACCGCAGGGACGACGCGGTAGAGGAGCACCGAGACTCAGGTGGCGCATGCAAGTGGAAGGGGACCTCAGCCAACTTCGCGTGCGAAACTGGAGACGGCTAGCTAGAGACAGAGCTGGCTGGCGAAGCTTGTTGGCTGAGGCCCAGGTCCACCCCGGACTGTAGCGCCACCTTAAGGAAGGAAGGTACGCTGAAAACCATCTTTCGCTTAAAGAGAGGTGGTTGTTGGTACCACACGCATTGGAATTTTGAAGAACTTGTTCGAGAATTGTCCTTTGACCCCTGTCTTATGGACATGCCCTCTGACGCAATGACCCCAGAAATCATTTTGCGACAAAATTACCAAATCAACTTTCCTCAGGTAATGGAATGGCTTCGGCCAGACTCTGAGCCAGGGAAAGAATGCCATCGTATTTTCACGGATGGCTCCAAAACCGGACAGGGGTCTGGTGCTGGAGTCTTTGTGGAAAGCGAGAAAATTAGACTCCACTACCCCTTAGGTAAATATGCGTCTGTCTTCCAAGCGGAGATTTTCGCTATCCTAATGGCTATGCGCTATATTGTGACTAACAGGTGGAGGGCAAGAAGCATATGCTTTTGCAGTGACAGCCAAGCCGCTCTAAATGCGTTGCTCAACCCTCTTACCTCGTCCAAGATAGTGCTCGAACTCAAGAATTCGTTGAACTTAGTCGGAAGGCTAAATGCAGTGAATCTTGTTTGGTTTCCAGGTCATACTGGTATCCAGGGAAATGAGATCTCTGATGAGCTTGCCAGACTTGGCTCAGAAGCGGTTTTCTCAGGACCGGAACCTGCTTTAGGCCTGCCTGTATCTGTTGTCAGTCTGCCATTGATACTTGGGTTTCTCGTGAGCACAGGGCTCGTTGGCGTGACTGCGATGGGTGCAGACAGACTAAACGACTACGCCCAGACATCTGCGAGGGGTCAGCGTCTTTTCTTCTATCTCTTAGGAGAATCGATTGCAGACTTCTTGTAGGCGTCCTTACCGGCCACCAAGCTTTTGCTAGACACTTGAATGTGTTAGGCTTAAGCGAAACCACCACCTGTCTTGCCTGTGGAGAGGACGACGATACAGCGGAACACTTTCTCTGTAGTTGTCCTGCCTTTGCTCGCATCAGGTGGCGGATCTTTGGGGCTGACGTGGTGAGTGCCGAACACCTAAGCTCTTCGTCACTGAAGCTCCTTCTCATCTTTCTTCGAAAGACGGGTAAACTAAATACATTAATGTAAGGTGTCTGCATGGTAGTACAATGGACCAGTAGTTGTGTCTGAGTGCTCCATCGGGTAGTAGCAACCTCCAACAAAAACGTAAACGTAAAACGTAAATGAAAAAAGTAAACAAACTAAAGTCAAAGCAATTGGACACTTAACACGATGACTGCACCGGTGCAGCATTTATCGTTCTGTACACAATGAAACCGAGTGTACACCACAATGGAACTGTGGTGAACACCGAATATTATTTGACAGCTCGGTGTGGCAGTTCGGTGCTCAAAAGAACACGCCATTAGAGACTGGCAATAATTAGAGGTTATTATTTGGGTTTCACGGATTTCGACAAGGGAAAGCGTTACCATGGGTTCCTCTATTTTGTTCCGGAGATGCTGGCTCCACAGCACAGGCAAACAAAAAGAAAGGCGCTACAGATCAAGGCCACCCAGAGCTCGGACATCTTATACCAAGTAGGTTAGGTTAGGTTAGGTTGAAGTGGCTGTCGGGTCCGATGAAACCAACACACTTAGACCTATGTAGGGCCGTTGTGATACCACGTGGATGTGGTAATATTGCCTGCTCGTTGAACCATTTCAAGCTAGTAGAAATGGTTTCAAAACGTAAAAGACGTTTTGGATTTGTCGATGCTAAACTAACTAAGATAACAAAGCTCCAAGGTCAAGATTAGTGTTCTTAGAGAGAACCGGCCTAGTGCAGAGAAGATGGAGGGTGGCCTCTTTATCCTCCTCATCCCTGCAGCTCTGCAAAAGTCGTTAGAATAGAAACCAAGCCTTGTCGCATGTTTGCCTATCAGGCAGTCTCCTGTAATGACACCGATTGTAGCACTCATGTGACAGTGTTATGTTTATCTCCTCGTCGATGTTATATCTCCTCCTCCACTCTCCGTCTATGCAGACGGACCCGTAAATCGTCCGAAGAATTTTCCTCTCGAAGCAAAAAGTAGCCCAAAGAAACAGCGATTGGCAAGAGTTATCCTTCGTTTGATTTCAGCGCTGGTGTCATTGTCTGAATTGATAGCGGAACCCAGGTAGACAAAGTCCCTAACTACCTCAACGTTATAGCTATCGATGGTGATGTTTTGCCCTCGTTGATTGCTTAACCCATTCAGCAGTTCCTTCTATTGCATCCAGTTTTATCATAAGTTTGCATGTCGAAAATGGAATGCCTAAGGAGTGATTTTAAGGCGAAATTGAGAGAGTAGTTCTAAGTTTTGTGAGTTCGTCAGTCTTACAGTTGCCTGGAATGCCACTATGCCTGGGGCACCCAGCACAGGTGAATGCTGAACCGCTCCAACATCTCCTTTAGAGACGAACGGCAGTCAAAGGCTCCTCTACTACCAAGTTTATGACGTTGGTTTATTCTTTCCGCTCCAACGACTCGCAATTTCCCGTCAATTCAAAACGGCAGCTTGAGAAGCACAACAATGAATAGGTTCAAAGTTGGGGTTTCAAACAGTCGACTCGAAAAAATAAATCTATCACGAATTGATGTACAGGGCTACAGGGAAAACGATACAACGGTGACCTTAATGTACCAAGCCAAAATATGACAACCAAATTGCATCATCAGTCACGCCACGTGGCCGAGCGGTGGGACGTCAACGCCTTAGCCAAGAATTTGCGAATTCCGATCAGGTTCGAGACGTCTACAATACGAACACCTCCGTAAGAGATCAAGCCATCCCGAAAGCAAGTGCGCTTAGTACCTATAGCGGATAACTGGAAGCATCGAGGTCCAAAACCGCACAACGTGAAAGGATTCAGTGTCCCAGACCAGCAACCCTCCTCACATCAAGGCCAGAACATAATTGGTCCGGATGACCGCAGTATTAAACTTCAATTCAGCTGTATACTGCACAATTCTTAGTAGGTACCATCTCACCCCAAGCACCCACGTTTAGACTGCATCTATAATTTTCCTAATGCCACTTTTGCTGTTTACACCGGAATTTCAACATTTCAAATGACAAAGTCAAAACTGTCAAACATCCACAGCGGATACGGTTGTTCGAATTTAAACAAAGATTAAATCGGTCACTTATAGCTCAATTGGTTAGTGCAGCACCCGCAATATGTGAAGGTAGCAGGATCGTGTCCTACTAGTGAGCCGAAAACCGTATTTTCTTTCGACATTTCATCCTTCAGTGCTTGAACTTCATTCAAAATTATTTGTAATCGAACGAAAGCACTCTCATTTGACAGTAGTAGCCTGGCCATGCACGTGTCATTCTAGAAAAAAGTATGGACCGATTATGACAAGTCGAAAATCCACCCCGAAAAATTAATTTCTCTCGGTACATTGCAATTTGATGTCTCGTGTGGATTACTAGGCATATCGTACACTAGAAATTTCTGAAAAGCATCAATAGTTTGAGCTCTGCTTACATGAGAAACTTCTCTAATGCGCAAAGATACCTACACACAAACTTTGATGAAATATTTAACTGTTTGGCTCTCTCAAATGTCCCCGAATCGGAAAAAATGAAAGAGTTTCATGACATCGTTCAAAAATAAAGCTGCATGTATTAAAAAAGTCATTTATGACAACAAGCAACTAAAAAATTTGTAGCAAAACACAGATTTAAAAGTTGCCGCAAACTGGTTTGGTGCCGGTTGCACATTCCCCTACAAGCCCAAGGGGTACAAAAAGTCAATCAAACCGTTGCGTGACTAAAAGTGTCATGTGTGCTATAAGCCTTATCCAATGTGTGCGATGAGTCTTGTCCAAAACTCAACAATTGGCTCTTTTGATGAATCTATTTACCTAATGGCTCACGTCGCTGGCTGTGATTCATCGACTGGATTTGGGTTCAGCATTCAATTGCCCGAGCACCCTGTTACCGAATTGAATTGTCTATGGTCGCTTTCTCTGAGCTCCTTGGTCAGTAGAAATTTGCATAGGCTTGTGCAGGTCTTGACTCAAATTTCGACAAGCGCGGCCTTCATTGACTTGATTACCTTGCAAGCTCTCACGGAAAATAGTTATCTTTTCGGCGCACAACTACTCGTTGACGTGCGGGTTTTGCCACATTATTGAACAGATCGATTCGAATTTGCAGCAAGTTGCGAAAGCGAATTCTTTGAAGGGTGATTATTGCGATTATTCCTCCGATAGGAATAAAGACTACTTCCTCTTCTATGTTTTGGTGAAGCATCAAATTATGACCCAACAAACATACTCTCGAGAGATGTGCTCTACAAACCTAGAAAATCCTCTTATAAGACTCTCGTAAGACTCTTGAATACTCTCAGAACATAATCTTTTTTGAATAAATTTAATTTTACTCTCATAGCACACTCATTAAAAGGGTAAAAGGCTACCAGAGTAAAAAAGACGTAAACTCCCATTATGAGACAATATTTGATTCTTGTTATGTGAGTTCAACTCTCATGTTACTCTCAAAGAGTAAAAGTGTTATAAGAAGAATCATAATGAGAGTCAAAGTATCGAAGCACTCATAAAAATACTCTTTTCAGCCTAACACTCTTGTTATGAGACCGGATGGCTGATAAAAATACCTATTTACGTAAATTCAAAATAAATGCGTCCCACTATCTGTCAAAAGTAATTTTGCCAGTATGTAGTGTGCTTTCGGTGACAGAAGTTTTTTAATTAATTTAGTTTATGCATTTCTTTATGAAGAAAAAAGTGTAGGTATCTCTGCAGCACAGTCATCGAAAACATATTCATGGTCTGGTTGGCCAGCATGGATTGACTGACTTTTTTCTACACGCAAACAAACTCACAGTCAACTCCGATGACGTCAGATTTATATTAACTTTAGCGGGCAATTGTCATAACATGCGTATGCCGTAATCTTTATATTCCTTCATTCATGTGCACGCGGCAAAATTCTGGTAAAAACAGAAATGCGTCTTTAAATAGTACGAAACCACGTGATTTCTAAATTCTTAAAAACAGTTTATTTGCTCTGGTTCGGGAAGACAAAGGCAATTTTATTCTGGTTAAAAGGGTAAAACTCTGGAAAACAGCCAATATGCTCTCACGAGGAGAGCTAATCTCTGTTAAAAAAGCTTAATCGCTCACAAAAAGTGAATGACTCTTATTAGAAAACTATTTTTTCCGCCATTTAATTTCTTACCTCTTAGAGTTACCAACGTCAAGGTATACGCATCTAGTTGATTTGCATTCGTTTGTTATAAATAAAATTAAAAAAAATTTATACCGAAAAGATTTTATGAATGTACGAAGAAATGTTTTTTTTTTTTTTTTGTAGGATGGTAAGAGCTATATTTTGGTTCTTATTATCCCCAAAAACTAGGACATATTTTGAAACGTATAGTTTGTAACAGTAAATTATCACGGCGTAATCGCATACTTAGCATTTTTATTGATTGAGACCGAATACGTAATCGACCATGTACCTAAATACGGACGGACATGGCTCATTCGACTCACATTTTGGCCGCGATCATATCCTCTTACATCCTATTTTACTCCTTACCCTGTTAATTGACGTAAAAACACATTTTAAACAGAGAAAATGCGGCAACCCTTCTGTGATGAGCTATCATTTATAATTAATTTATTAAATTGATTATTTTTGAGGCGCTTTGTTTTTATCGAAGTAAAATGTTAACTTTAGCAGATAAATTTTCAGTTGCACTTATGTTTTGCATAAATAACCTCAGAACAAATATTATTAAAGTCAAAAATATTGATGACAATGGTGTACCATCAAACAGCGGATTGAAAATAACAATTTCTTTTAGAAGTATATCTTGTTCTCTTTTTCACTTCATGTCCTTATGAAAAATTAACGCATTTTTGGCACACAACATGATAAAGATGGAACGAAAATTGTTTGTTATATGTTTCTCTCTCTTTCAAACAAGACTAACTCATCATATCCCATAAGAAGAACTTATTGTCCTATTATGAGACCGAACAACTCTTACAAGGAGAGTTTAAGACTTTTTATCAGATCAAACAACTCCCATAAGTGGGGCCATTTAACTCCCGTAAGACTCTCTTAAGCGCTCTCGTAGTACTCTATGAGAGGCAAATTCCAAGAGGCAAGCTCTTGAAGAATACTCTCATAAGACTCTCGTAGAGTGTTATGGGAGGAAAAATGTTAGTTGGGGAGGTATCGACGGAAAATGTGTGTCGGCCTTGGGTCAATAAATATTTTTTTCATTTGCAGCATAAAAGGTTAAATGCTGTCAGGTTGAGCTGATTTATATCCATCAAATAAGTTTTTTAGTGTGAGCTTCTCCACTGAACGTATCATGGAAGCTTGTTTGGTTTTTTCCAATAGCGTAGGTTAAAAAATGGCTTATAATGTATTCTCATTGAAAGGTTATAATCCTGCATATTGCTCTCTTACATTACAGCGATTTCTTAGTTCTCTGACGAAAAGCTGCGCTTGAATCACTCAATTTTCTAGAGACTCATAATTTAAAGAAGCGTTCCTTAGGTATAGCTAGCCCAGGCACAAATATGATTGATTTACCTTGGTGCTGATGGAAGATCTTTGTTCGCTACGAGACATGATCAACATTGGTCCATATGGACAGGTAACATTTGTGTTGTCCCTTTAATTTTTTTTAGCCCAGTTCAGTGTGCAATTATAAAAATGGCTCCAACATAGGTTAGAATAGGTGCCTACTAACCGAAGAGGAGACCTTGCTTAAAACCGCCATTAAAAACCGAAGGAGTTTCCATTCCAATTCAAAAATGCGTAGGTTGGAACTTTTGTGGATCCGTGGTAGGTGCCCAGTTATGTAGAGTTAATTGTACTTTTGAAAACTATAATTGCGTGTTATATGAACATTGGTCTCAACGTGCCCATTGGTCCCCTGCCACAATAAATGTAACAACAGAAGGTATAGAGAATTAACAAACTCCATTTTTGATATCCTCTTGACAGGAGACTCTCCCACTACTGCCAAGATACAAGCCAACTTGTCCCCATCGTATAGGAACCTACCTACCTACCTTTACCTAGATATAAATCTATAACCACATGTATAAGATCGCCTTTGTCATCGTTGTCGTTGTCGTTATAGAATCCCTTGTTTTCCTTTGTCCGGTTTACCAGTCGGAATTGCTGCTGCTGCTGAAGTAGTTTAGGCACCTTCCTACCTATTCCTGCATGTTTTGAAATAAAATATCAGTTTCTATGTAAACAACACATGCTTTAAGTCACCATCCCAATCCCACAGTCGAGCAGCAAACTATATTCCCATCATCCGCGAACCTGGCGCCACAAATACCAAAACTCCTAAAAGCCTGTTCATTTCGAGTGGTTCGAAAATTATGAAAATAGACTTGGCCGGTGGTGTTGTCTACCTTGTTAATAGAACCAGAAGACAGGCAAAACCATCGCGCCGCTGCTGCACCAAAAGTGACGCGTCACTGTCAATATGTTGTATCTAATAATGTTGTTGTTTTGGCCCTCTCGTCCTCGTCGTCGGTCGCCTATACCTACCTCTACGTCTCTACGTCGTCGTCTTCCACTCGTGGGTAGAGTTTATTTTTACAGTGAAGATAATCAAGTCCTCTGTAAAGTGCTTCCTTCTTCTCCCCTCCACACACACACACATCAGACTGTCGGACAAAATTTTCGGTTCAAATTACAAGGTGAGTTCCATGTAATTATCTTCGATGGATTTCTGTTGCTCTTATGTCGCTGCTGCTGACGTTTCGTCGAAATGTTCCACAAGTAAATAGACGAAACAGAAAGACGGAATAAAAAAAAATTTACATTTAGAATGATTGAATGACAGTTTTCGCTGCCGCCACCGACGCGACGCGCCAACCTCCCCGCGATAATGGATGTCCAATTTGGTCTCGCGCAATTAGCCTTTGCTGCAGCTCGACAAAACGCCTTACATACCCCGTGCGTCGTCGTCCTAACCCACGCCACAACCGCACCGCAACACACATCTCTGTAATGGTTAATAATTGATTACGCCTTGAGCAGGCAATGACTGCGCGCCTGGGCCCGACTCTTGGCGCGTTAACATCGCGTCAACATTTGAACAATGGCCAAATCAACCTGGTTAGCATTTTCGAGCGCGCAATTTACATGCGGCTCACAATTGTGAGAGGGTGACATATTTAAAAGACGACTCAATTAGATAAACCACAAAAATAAGCGAAGAGGTTTACCCAAATTAAATTTATTCACCCTCACTCGTTACGGTGTGTATCCTAGCTGCCGAAAAGGACACAGCTTACTAAATTATTGCAACAAGAAGCGAGCCTTGTTCAAACGACGCGACGACGACGACGATGTTATCATCAAATGAGCAAATGGAGTGTAAATAGACAAACGCGATTTGAATGGAAATTAAAAGTGTCGACCAGGGAATATCTACACCAACCTTCCATACACCGAGGACTACTTGGGCGCTTATGTTAAATGTCAACAAAGCGGATTAGTCGTTTAGACGCTCTCTGCCTTCTCGGCGGAATCAACGACGATCCACCCTCTTGTGGACCGTGTTGTTTCATGGGGACACCATGGCACTTGTTTGAATACATATCCTATCAAAACACACACATGCATCAACTGTCGGGTTTTTTGGCCCGCCAGGAACCCTTTGCGTCCTTATGCCAACTGAGGAGGACCACCCTTTCTGTACCCTGTAGGCACATGTTTACACTGTTCAGTGTTATGCAAATACCAACAAAGCCAAATGCCAACTTTTCGAGTAAGTTTCCTTAAATACTCATGTCGCGTGTATATTTTGACAAAAAAAGAACAGAACCGAGCAGCAGCATCCTTTCCCCTCAGTTGACATTGGTATCGCGTTTTTTTTCTCCGTGTTTAACATCCACCGTGTCACACCTCAGAACGCTTCATTAATAAGAGCTTTTTAAAAGTGTTTTGACTTGAGCACTCATCATGGTGGCGATAGTCATAGTTGCTTTACAGCCATGTCCATTCGGGAGAAATCAATATCTCCGACAGCCGACGGCATTAGCCAAGATTGGTTGTCAAATAATGTTGTTTGGCACTTTTCGGCATAATAGAGCTGGCAGTGGGGTCGGAGAAGCTTTTATGTCTTAGAAACTGTGTAGATTTTAGTTTTGATCTATTACATATTGCAATATTGAAATGTGTATAGGTGGGTGGGTTGAAAGGAATTTTAGTAAAAGTCTTAATAGTAACACATCTGAGTTTAAGTCCTGCCAAATCATTTTTGTAGTCCTTGAAGAGAGACGAAACGTTTACATCAGTCACTTATTGTAAATTGGGTTTAAATGAGTGATACTTTAACATCAGATGTTAATTCCGACACAAGAATGAAAATAAGACGGAATAACGTGCGTCGTGCGAAATTAAATCACTGATAAAGGAGTCTGACTGATGACAGATATCTGACAGTGCTAGAAATCTTTAACTAAAGTTTCAAAATGAGAAAATTTCATTTTTTTATTTCCATTTTAACCCGCGAATGGAAGATTTTAGTAATGGTTACCAAAATCGGGTCCATTCGCTGGTTGAGACACTATTACGAGCGGAGAGAAAATCAGGAATTAGAGGATTTTCAAGCGTCGGTTCTATAGTAGCCAAGACCTGCCAAAATGTTGATAAGAGACAAAAAGTGAAATAAAGTCGAATGATAGCTAACTGGCACTGACTGAAACTCAGGTAGGTGAGAATCCAGACGATCCAGCTCGTTCGGATCTGAATTTGGATCTACCGGGGTATAAGTTAGTGCCGTTATTCCGTTTTCACCACGGCCTCGCCATATACGTCCGCAATGATGTGGCCTACCAAATTCCACCACACATCAACAACAGCTCTGATCCCACATTCAGTTTCAAGTGGTTAAAATTTTCATTTCGTAGGCATGTGTCACATCACCTGCTTTTTAATAGCCCTAGTCTTAACAGTGAATTAACCTGTAACAAGTTTGATGAGCTATCGGACTCCATCAAAAGAATTGTATCCCGTCATCCTCGTACTGAAATCGTTGTTGCAGGCGATTTTAATATACACAATTCTCAGTGGCTTCGACATTTTGGACAGACAACACCCGAAGGCAGGTGTGTTGAGATTTTTGCTGTGGGACACCATCTAACCCAGTGTGTAAACGAGCCTACGCGGATCCCTGACATTGACAATCATATGCTGCCAATACTCTGGACTTGTTCCTAACCTCCCATCCTGTCAAGTACTCGGTCAGCGTACTTTCACCTCTAGGCTCGTCAGACCACTGTGTCTTATCGGCTTCTTGCTCGATGCAAAATAACACCTCTAAAGATCCGGCTCCGAAAACAACAGTTTGGCAATACGAGAAAGCCAACTGGGATGGCTTAAACAGTTTCTTTAAGTCTTTCAATTGGTCACTTTGCTTCCTCGATCGTGACGTTGAAGCCGCAGCCGATATGCTCACAGAAATAATTCTCATTGGCATGAAATCCTTCATTCCCAACAGAATTAAGGTTATCAAACCAAAGGAGAAATAATGGTGTGATTCGAACTGTAAAGAGACCAACAAGTTAAAGGAGGTTAGTTTTCGGTCATATAAAGCCAACCCAACCGAGGAAAACCGGAAAAAGTTTAAACAAGCCAGAAATGGCTGCAATGCTCATATCCGTCGTGCCGAATTCTCTCATGATCAGAAATTGAGGCAAAAAATACTTGAGTGTCCCAAAGGTAGTAAAAGTTTCTGGTCATACGTAAAAAATATTAAAAATTGTGCCTCATCCTCCATCCCGAGCTGTCAGCTCCTTAGACAAGGCCAATCTACTTGCAGCTCATTTTGCTCCTCGCTCCCTGATTGTGCCTTGTCTCCACCTGTACTCGAGAGCGTAGAACATTCCATGGGACAAATTCATTTTCGCACGCGTACAATAGCAGGAGTCCTTAAAAACCTCAACATACACAAATCCGCTGGTCCAGATGGCATTTCCCCCATAGTTCTGAAGCTGTGTTCTTCCACGCTGGCAAAACCACTGCGTAGGCTTTTCTATCTGTCCTACTCTTCGGTCTCTTTCCGAGTAGATGGAAAACTGCATTTGTTCAGCCCGTCCCAAAAAAGGCGATTCAACTTCTCCGACCAGTTACCGACCAATTGCACTAACTTCCGTTCTTTCCAAGCTCATGGAAACGCTGATGAATAGTCAGCTTATGAAATATCTAGAATCACGGAGGCTTCTCAATTATCGTCAATACGGCTTTCGTGGTAAAAGGTCCACTGGTGATCTGATGGCTTATCTCACCGAAAAGTGGAACCGCTGCTTGCAGCTTCATGGCGAAAGCAAGGTTGTTGCGCTCGACATTTCTAAAGCATTTGACAGAGTCTGGCACCAGGCTCTTTTGTCGAAAAAGCGTGCATTGTGTCTTTTATTCATTGGATAAGAAATTTCCTTTCGAACCGATCGATCCAAGTGGTTTTGGACCTTGGTTGTTTTCATATTAATGCTGGTGTTCCACAGGGCTCAGTTTTATCTCCAACACTCTTTTTGATCTTTATAAATGATCTCTTGTCTGCCACATCTAATCCAATTCATTCTTTTGCTGATGACAGTAATCTTAGTTTTTCATATTCGTTTCCTTGCAAACGCCCCAGTCCTTCAGACGTCGAAAGGGAACGGTTAAGTATGTTGAACTCATTAAATTCCGACTTAAACATGGGGGCTTTTGAATAGAGTGGAATTTAATGCATCCAAAACGCAATGCTGTTTACTGTCATCCAAGCTGAATAGAAATCTTCAGCCGTTATCCATGAACGGCACTTGCATCACTGAAACCGAAAAGCTTTCCATCCTCGGTATGTGTGTTAATGACAACTTACGTTGGAATGAGCACTTATTCGACGTCGTCAAGAACGCAGCGAAAGGCTTAGGATTCCTTATTCGATGCAAAAAATACTTTACACCTTCTGATCTGGCTGTCATCTATAAATCGTTCATACGACCAAAACTGTTGTATAACTCTCATGCCTGGGCAGGAGCTCCTAAGACAAATTTACACCTACTCGATCGGATACAAAAAAGAGCATTGAAATTGATAGGAGACTCAAACATTGCGAAGTCAATCGACTCCTTGCAACATCGTCGCAATGTCTCTTGTCTTTCATTGTTTTATCGTTTCTTCCTTAAAGAGTGCCCCAGTGAAATAGCCAGTTGCATTCCACCCCTTAAAGAATTCAACTGCAATACTCGCGCAAGAAGGAATGCTCATCAGTACACCCCCTTGAGCCCAATTTCGGACGAACTGCGTTGTATTGGAGTTCATTTTTTTAGCCGAACAACACGGATGTAGAACAGGCTTCCGAAGGAGGCTTTTCCTTGTCACTACAGTCCACAACAGCTCAAAACCAAAGTGCATCAGTTCCTCTCTTCTGCTCTGACCCTTTCCATTCGCGTTATGTTAACTCAGTATAAGGGTAGCCATAACCCCTTGAACGCGGATGAATTATAAAAAAAAAAAACGCAAGAAATCTCAAATGACCAGAAACTTTTTCCAAACCATTCACCATGACAACTCTTGTGCGTTGTGCCTCGAGTAAATACCTGGGGCAAAGAACCTTTAGCTTCAGCTTTTTTTTTTCAAAAAACACGCCCTTAAAGTGGACGCTTAGTATGTACCAAATTAAGTTAATGGCAATCTTTAATATATTTAATATCTTTAATATTTGACATATAATTTTTTTTCGATTTAGAATCAATTTTCCGAGAAATCTGATTTTAAAGATCTTACATGTTAACTGCCCATTATGGCATGGCCAATAGCGTGGGCCGGCCAAATTTTGTCTGATTAAATGCTCCTAGCCACTATTGCTTTGCGCCGAAATTCGAGTTTCTTCGCCTAGATAAACTTGATCAAAAAGCTTTTTGAAGTGAAATGTAAATTTGAGCTTGTCAAATGTGGGCGGATTTTATCAATTTGATTACTTTGTCTGTACAAAATGAGAACCAAGCTACACTCTAAGTTTCAACTTTCTAGCTCAATTCTAAAGACCCTAAAAACGACCGTCGAGACCCTAAAAACGACAGCTATATCAATTCACATGTCGTCCTCGATCATATCTCTAAGAGCCGGTTTTACTACGGAGTTTACGGTTAAACTAAGATTAACACTAGAAATTAGTGTTTTGCTATGTGAAGAGAGAGTTAGGCGAGTCAATAATTTCGAGAGTCGAAAATTTTGACAACTTTATTGATGGAGTTAACTCTACAATAACTGCTTGCTGGGTTAGGTCTCGATTCATTTTATTCAGGGATTAATTGATCTTGGTTTAAGCTGATCACAACATCACTTTTGTACACTTTTCTCCTCTTCCTCATCTATAGGCAGCTTCTACAGAAGTCATTAAAAATACATCCAGTTTTTTGCGTGAAGATCTTATAAGCAGTTTACTATTTAAAAACAAGTAAGTCCAAGACTTTGTCTGTAACGAGCTACCAAATATCCGACCCTCTTTACTTTGTAACACCAATTTTACATTTTTTTGCCTGATTCCATGTTGTGTACTTACGTCAATTATTTGTATTGGCCACGCCTCCCAAAATAGGCGTGACCTGAAATTAGAATCGTGGAAAATATGAATGATCAAAAATACAGTTTTTTCCAATGCTTTGTATGTAATATAATAAGCTTAGCAAATGATGAATATGCTTTTTTCATATTTGCCATATATTTTTCGATGTAGAATGAATCTTCCGAAAAATCGGAAGATTCAAAATCGATGTAAAAAAAGGTTTTTAAAATTCAATTATGTTAACAGTGGGCGTGGTCGATGGTGTGGGCGGTCCAATTCTGGTTACTAAAAAACTTTTGACTGCAGTTGAAGGGGTGAGTGGAAGAAGGTGTTAAGTCGCAAAATTTTAAAAATTGACTTTTTCCCGTAAAACACGAAAGTCATTACAATTGACCTATTTAATTTATAGCCTCCTCATTATCTTACAACCCCTGTAACTAGAATTCATGAAGGGGTTAAGCTTATTTTGTTTAATATTGATAAAGGGGTTAACAGAAAAAAATCAATCTAAGTTTAAATGGAAGAAGGAGTAAAGTGCTATAAACAACCAGCAAAATCAGTTTCCCATAGCCATTTTCCGTGCAATTATGTGATCATGCCTTGCATTTAATGTTTTTCTTAAAGGGATATAGTATTTTATAATATTAATGCATCTTTATCATTCCATAGTTATAGCTGATCTGTCATGTTCAGAACATTTTGAAGAATTATGAACAGAAGAATGTAATATTCAATATCTAAGACTATGACCATATTCCAAGGGAAGGCCCTTTCTCGAAAGGATCACATCAAATTAAAAGCTTGTTCAGGTGGTTGCGAATTCTGTTCTCTTCACTTATTTTAATGGCTGCAAGTAGTGAAGAAAGGGCTCTGTCAGCTGTAAATCAGCTGTTAAAATCCGTCAAACTCCGAATCGTATTATATTTCATTCGGAAACGACTACTTTTCTGTAAAAATGTACAAAAAAGCGGTGTAATATATTTATTTCTCTTATTTAATAAATAAAAAAATAGCTATTTAGGTTAACTTGAAATAGTAGAATATACCCTCTCCTAATAATTAGGCCCTATATACATAGTCGTCACATACATCACACCAAATCCCAAAATGACAAGTCCAAAAAACTGCCCATTGTATTGTAGCTGCTTACTAAAAGTACCAACTTTTC
Organism: Neoascia interrupta; assembly: GCA_947623515.1. NCBI lineage: Eukaryota > Metazoa > Arthropoda > Insecta > Diptera > Syrphidae > Neoascia > Neoascia interrupta. The sequence continues at coordinate 47,884,132 of OX392462.1, forward strand.
GGACTCCCATATTGTCTCTTCCTGGTTTATAGTACAGCGTTTGTCAACCAGCTTGTGCAAAATGCCCTAAAAACTCCCGACTTCACACGGACATGTTTCATTCGGCTAAAAAATGTCTTCTTAATCATATTCCGCTAATCGTCTGGGATCTACGGTCTTTTTTTTATTTTACACATTACTTTTGCAATATTGACGGAAAATATAAAGTTTATTGTATATGTGCACTCAAAATTGAATTGTTATTGAAAGCAAAAGCGCACAGGTCTCTAAAATTCCATGGTACAGAGAAATAACTATAAATAAATAAATAGAGTGGCGCAACAGCTCGAGGTGAACCAGGGCCAACTTCTCAACAATGTATGCTGGTGTGTTAATTTCTTTACATACAAGGGGACCTACAATTTTTTACCGAATCCGAACGGCACTTTGAGAAGTTTTTCAAGACAATTAATACTCTCGGAGGGCTTGTCAAACCCCCGCGGAGGTGGGGACCGTGAAAAAGAACAAGTCTTTTTTTTTCAGGTGACGATGGCAGGATTCGAACCCAGACCTCCGGCGTAGTAAGCACACACACTAACCACTACGCCACGGCACCCCACACAGAGAAATAACTGAAAAGTAAAATTTTTTTACAGCACTGAATTGACTGCTTCGCAAATATTTGGTGCAGCACGGTGCTCTGATCGAAACAGAGTGCACTAGGTTGTTGTCTCCACTTCACCAAACGTAGGACTAGGAAAAAAGTTTGCCATAAGAGTAAGCTTATATTTTTGCCTTATTTTTTACATTAGTGAGGTAAGCTTAAATGCGCCATGATGCACCAACATTCGAGTTCCAACGATTTGTGAAATTTGTCACTTTAATGTTGTCTCTTGTTCAAGACAAGTGTGGCTGGTTTTTCTTGTCCCGTACAGGCGCAGATTGTGTTGCATTGGGAACTACGTTTCTCTCTTCTAGTTACTTCCGCTCAAGATATTATTTAGTCATGATCATTTAATATTTAAAAAAAATTTTCTAAGGGCCGGTTTTTCAGTGCTGAGTTAAGCCCAGCTTAAACCAAGATCTGTTAATCCCGTAACAAAACGAATCTGGAGTTAACTCAGCGAGCTGTTTTTCAGTGCAGAGTTAACTCCGTCAAAAAGTTGTTAAAATCTTTGACTCTCGAAATTATTGACTCTCCCAGCTCTCACTTCACATTGAAAAACACAGGAAAAGAGGTTCGAGTTATTCTCAAATGTCATTTTTCACAGCAACGCGCAAATCAACTGACATTCCACGCAGAAAAAAAACATTCAAAGAAGTTCGTACTGTTTTCCAGAGATGATCCGAGATTAACTCACCAGAATTCAACTGCAATACTCGCGCAAGACGGAATGCTCATCAGTATTGGAGTTCTTTTTTTAGCCGAACAACACGGATGTTGAACAGGCTTCCGAAGGAGGTTTTTCCTTGTCACTACAGTCCACAACAGTTCAAAACCAAAGTGCATCAGTTCCTCTCTTCTTTTTCCTCTGATCCTTTCCATTCGCGATATGTAATCTCAGTAAAAGGGTAGCCATAACCCCTTGAACGCGGATGAATTATAAGAAAAAAAACTCACCAAATTTGGTGAAAAACCTGCCCTTAAAGGCCTTTTTGCTCTCTACGTGATTATTTCACCCCCTCAATTGCTCTGCACCAAAATTTGAGCTCCAATACCTTGTCCAACTTGACAAAAAGGCATTTTGAAATAAAATTTAAATTTAAGATTGTCTAGCATCAAAGTCAATTGTGGGCGTGGCTGTAAACGGATCTTATCAATTTTCATTCTTTGCTGTACAAAAAGAAAACCAAGCAACATTGCAATTTTCAGTTTTCGAACTCAATTTTAAAGATCTAAAAACTGCATGCATACCGACGAACATGGGTTAATCAATTCACCTGTCAGTTTCGATCATATCTCTAAAAGGTTTTAGCGGTCTACGGTGGTTGGTTTCACTGTGCTACAAACTATGCTTTAAAATTAATATACCCTATATTTGAAGAAAAAAAAAATAGTTTTTGTTTATGTTATTGAATTAAAAAAAAAAACCCTGTGTTTGGCCCACCCTGTAGAGAAAAGTCTGGAGTTATACCGATTTACTAAAACTGCACAATGAAACCGACGTTAAGACCCCCTCCCCAAAATAAATCCTAGATCCGCCGCTGAGTTCTGCTATACAAGCACACCATTCCCCCAGCCCGAAAAATCTTCGAATACATCCTGGGGGAATAGCGGCAGAGAAGAGGAGCACGCGAGAAAAAGGAACCTTCTAGGGAACTAGTAAACTTCGCTTGATACAAAATTGGAAAACGGAGCTGACTGGTAAAGCTTATTGTTTGAGGTGCAGTACCACTCCGGATTGTAGCCTTAAAGTATGTAAAGTAAGTAACGTATAAAGCCTTCAGCCCAATGAATCCATTGCATTCGTTACGTCGAAGTACACAACTGACAACTCAGTCAAAAACACTTTTTATGGGAATCGACCGCGACGTACGGCAGGAAGTTCTTATGGGAAGCGTACGTCAGAAAGTTCTTCTATGGCCGGCTTCCCGTAAGAACGTGTATAAATGGTGCGCCAAATTCCCTTTTTTTTAAAATGCTATAAAAAAAACTACTGAATATTTTGTCAAATTTCTTTATACCCGACCCAGGGTATATTAAGTTTGATGTATTGTTTGTAACGCAGTGAAATAATCACCCTAGACCCCTAACAACTTTAAGGCCTTAAATTAAGGTAGAGAGCTGAAAATTGATGAGTGGGCTGGAAGTTCATTGGACCAGATCAAGTTTGTCTTGTCAAAAATTAGCTGAATCCGCCAACAGACACGCCCAATACAGGCAGGCGACCATCTCTAATTTAAGAAAAGTTTTTCCAAATTTAAGCTATGTTACAATGGCGCTAGCGCATTCAGTTTTGGTATGTAATATTGCCTTGTGACTGTCTTTGAAGTAGCCAAAAAAGTTTGGCCTTTTCATTGACCACGCCCACTTTTTTATGAAATTTTAGCTTAAAACGACTGTTTTTCAATAAATATATATGAAATTTGACTAAAAATTGTATGACAAAAGGTGTAGATATTAGCATTTTCTTACTTTTATGTAAACGTTGTATGTGCCTCCGCCCACTTTTGTGGGTGTGTCGTTAAAAAAAGTGATTTTTTTATTTAAAAAGGCGGAGTCTTAGGCCGAAATGTATGCAACCACCTAGTATAAAGCATTCAACAGTTATATTTTTATATCCCGCCCTATTTTTGGAGGCGTGGCAGTTTTTCTTTTTGTATGGTCGGGTATTTTGCAATCCGCCGTAGATGAATTGAAGCTTTTGCATACGCACTGTTGCACTTTCCCACTTGTTCCCATTTGATTTGTTTGTAATAGCACCGCGCAAATTCACACAAGTCCTTGTGTTCTATTTCCGAATTGCTTCTTAAGAAAAACGCATGTAAAAGAGCTGGACCGTGAACCTTGTCGAAATCCAAGATTGTTTTATTGTTTGGACTTTGATTGATGGGAGTATGTACCTACAGAGTTTGAAAACTCCCAACTAGGCTCCCTTTTCCCGCATGGCTACCTTTAATTTATTCATATCTTATCAGCATTCATATTCATACAATACGGAACTTCGTCACTGGTTCTGTTGATGTCATGCTAACAGCTTCTCTGGCAAGATGTTGTCTCTGATGTATGAACAAAATGGTAAAAGCAAACATTCAAGAGAAAGAAATGTGGTCTTGCACTATCTCAAAAACTTTAGTTTGGATAACGTCAAACAAAAAATAGTTTCCAAGGATGTCTATAGTCTCGAATACACAAGCTGCATGGATTGTGATTTGCATTTCCTCACTCTCTTTCTTGCTTATAAGAATATTGGTTCACAATTTCTTCCTCTTACGATCCAGGGCGTGGCTGTATGATACTGCTATACCAATTCAAAATCCTCGCATTTTATAGCCATAAAACGCGTCAAGGACCTTCTTAAAACCACTCACTTGTCGCAAAGCTCCATCGAGAAAATAAAATGAATTGTTTTTGCGATTTAATTGCAGGTAATTTGTGCGCGGTCCTTTCCGTGCAGCAAGAGGCGTTTTGTGTCATTTTTAATGAATCTCCACGGGTTTCAAGTGTGCGATATCCTCCCGGAGAGAGGTGTTAACGTTGGTTTCTTTCAATTGAGCCATAAACTCATTTAGTCGAATTAGTCAATTGTGTTGTCATTCTGTGAACGGAAGCAAGCCGCCAACGAGAACGAGGGCGTTTTAATGTGTCTACACATTTTCAAAATAAAAAGAAAAAAAAAAATTGTAAGGTCCTGCGTGTTCGAATGGAAACCATTCACACTCTGGGTCTCAGTTTTCTATTAAGGGATTTAGTTTAACTCCCTTTCAGGAATTGTTGTTTTGGTTTTTCTGCGGATTAGAAGAATATGCTTAAAATCTCAGAAGAGCATTTGCTATTTGTTGGGGATTTAGGGATTTAGGAGATTTTTTTCCCCGATTAAGAACCTGGTCCAACTCAACGACAGGACGAAGAATCGAAGCGAGATAAAATCTGAAAGGTGTGTTTGTGTGTGGAATATTCATCGCTGTCGTTGCCTGTGGAATGTGCTGCATCTCACATCGGGCATTGTTTGAGTTTTGACAATTTTCTTTTTGTTTGTTTATCCAGCTGCAATGCAGACGAGAAAAGTTTGTTCAAGGCTCGTCATAAGTATTTCCTTCTGGCTGCCATTATGCAGCCTGAATATTCCTGGATATTGTGCGGTTTGCATGAATAAGACGAGCGAAATTGTATTTGCCATGAGTAACGACGGGGTCCTAAGCATTTGATTGACAAAACTAAATCAATGGGTTGCCTTAGGTATCACCTGCTATGTGCAGAGCAGTGTCATTCGCTCCATTCATGAAGTAGCCAGCACAAAAAAAGGACAAGTACCGACGTTTTGCCTTTTTAATTGAGTACTTTTCGAGTATCCCCACTCATATATACTCAAGTACTGTAGCAGGTTAGCATCATGTTTAAAACTAAACGCCTACACAGTTTTCGTACTCTGCCATGGCGAATGGCAAAGTCACGATGGCAAAACTAAAAGATTCTTGTTGTATCCGTGAAAAGGTTTTTTTCTTTGACAGAAATCCAGCAAGTTGTGGATAAATGAATGAAACTTAAAAGGTTATTAACGTTGATTGAAGAGTCGAGAGGATCTTAAATGTCCTAATACGTTTACGTGTAAGTAGGTACCCACATTTGTGATTGGGAGGCGGTTAGTACCTACTTTGTAAACCTTCAAGAGTCGATATTTTATGTTAAATGCTTTTTTTTTGCCATGTTTGATCATCTGACGTCGTCCATGATAGCCTTGCCCTCGAAATGGACATAAATAGGCGTAAGAATGGAGTACGTTTAGCTTTTGACTATACCTAAGTAGTCACGGCTTAACGTATGGGTCTTTTGGTTTGTGGAACACAAACAACAAATTAATTAAAAGGATGCTTCAAAGGCCGCATAATAAAACTATGAAAAGGCCAGAATTTCCTTTATCTCATCCCTTGAAAAAAGTGAGGCTATTACTTAAAACATCGTCCCAAGAGGGTTCATAACTAATGTGCCTATATGTTTTGCTATGTTGTGCCTACTGTTTTGATCGACCTCTGAACTAATTTCTATGCGGTTTATGTGTCGGAATACTGTGCACGAGGTGCCGGGTTCGAAACCAGTCCAGCGCAATAAAAGACAGACCTGCGCAGATTTTTCCGCGATCCAAACTCCGCGACGGTCTGTGACACCCCGAGAGGGCTGGCTGTTCGGAGTAAGAAAAAATTTACAGGTCCGCTCCACTGGTGTAAGAACACCTAAAACCCCCAGCGTTCATGGCTGCCCTGCCAGAGATCGGGCGATGGCCTCTTTTTAGCTGTATGTGGCAGTTAGCTTAGAAAGTGAGTGTTTCCGCTGATCTTCGGCTCAGAAGCTCTTGGATCTATCGAAACTGTGTTTTTTGCTGCCTTTCTATTTAAGACTGGCAAATATTGTAAGATCCTCATAAGATATCTTGAAGGTATAGGTAGTATAACAGGCCGAGATGGTTTTAAAAATTAAAAATTGCGCGGCGGCTGGCGGTTCGAGCATGAATCCAAGTGTAGCACTATGATGTGCCTTTTTGATACCACGATTCGTGTGACCTGGCTTCTGATGGTTGTTGAGATTGTGATGCAGTCAGTTTCTACATCCAACCTGTGCAGTCGAGGATAAGTAATAGTCATATCTTGTATTCCTTTAGCCGAGATGCCATACTATGGTCTTCGAAGAAAAATTGGTTCAGTGCACACAATCTGGTTCTTGATAGCACAAAGTTGGTTTAAGTAATAGGCCTGAAATCCGTCGTAGATCCGTGACCACGTTTGCCTTATTTCCTTACTTAAGGTGGCGCTACGGTCCAGGTGGAAATGGGCCTCAGCCGAGATGCTTCGTCAGCTAAGTCTCGGTGCTCCCTTACTGCGCTGCCGTCCCTTCGGATTCGAGGATTTTACCGGCCGGGGTGTTGTTGTCCATCCGCTCAAGATGACCAGCCATTGTAGACTTTGCTTTTTGACTCTTCTGGCTAGGTCGATGTCGTAGTACAGCTCGTTGTTATATCCCCTCCTTCACTCTGCGTCTCCGCAGACGGATAAATCGTTTCGAAGAATTTTCCTTTAGAAGAAGCTTAAAAAGTTTTCATCCGCCTTTGACAGGGTCCATGCTTCTGCACTGTAAAGCAGGACTGGTATAGGTATATGAGTGTCTTATAAAGGGATACTTTAGTTGCTCGAGAGGCTTGGCTAGTCATACTTATTCGCCTTCTTATCCCTAAGAAACAGCGATTTACTACCCTTGATATTACCACGACTCCAGCACATCTCCGAGAGTAGGGCATGTCGCATGACAGTTCTGGGGTCTGACCTGGAGTAATACTTTTTCTCACCAAAAAAAAAAATAATAATAATAATATTGTTGTGTAGTGAAGGTTTGAACTTATTGTGTCTTTAGGAGTTCCAGAGTCTCCGCTGACGATTCTGTCTATCATCCTGATCTTCTTACAAAGGACAGTTTGAAGTATATTCCTTGGCAAGAATTTTAGTTTGTCTAGTCCTCCTGTTGACAATAATCCATCCGAGTCGCCAGAAATTGTGTTTTTGTCCAGATATCGAAAACCACTCTACAATCTGCTTGAGATTTTGGCGAGATCTTAGTTCCATATTGGGGGAGTTTTTTTTTGTTTGCTGCCTTTATTTAACTGGACACGACACACGAATGCAATGTCCATTGTCAAATGGGCAAATTTGGTCCAATTATCTCTCTTGACTTAAGTCTCTTAATGGTTTAGTAGGTCTTGGCCTCAAGACATGAGTCATAGAGGAGACCAACTGTTGCTGAGAAAGACTCCAGATTGAAAAACCTCTAATTTACGGCCATAAGCTATCCTTGTTTGTGTTTAGTGTATTTACGACTTCTTCCCACCTCCTGTATTCTGTACTCGGAAAAACAAAGGTTTGAGCGTCGTAGCTAGTTAAAAGAAATCCAAAAAGAGGCTCACCACTGTCTCACAACAAGCGCGTCAGCACCAAACCCGGGCGGCAGCGCCAATGCGAGACTAGAAAAATCGTTTGTTAATACAAAATCAGAGCGAGAAACCGCGACGACTGTTTTGACTGTACAGTGACTTGAAAATTTTGTCGACTTTATTACATATGCATGATTTTTTTTTCCAGAACAACTACTATTAGTTTCCAAAAAAACGTCTATTCAACAGCATGTGACGACTGACAACAGCGAATGACATTATAGTCGTCGACGCGTTTTTTCATTTTTCGAAAAGGCTGGCGTGCGAGATAGCGATAAAGGCCTTACCAAAATAGACTTAAGTCGCGTTCTCACAAGCAACGTAGAACAGGAACAGAAACAGAATCTCATACATTAGCAACTGAAACCTAAATGCGCTGAATGCTTTTTGCGTTGCTAATGTATGAAATTCTGTTTCTGTTCCTGTTTCTGTTCCTTGTGACAACGCGGCTTTAGGTGAACCTGAATGGGCTTTCATAAATGTCTAATTACACACAATTCATATGCCACGACCATAATAGCCTTTCGTTGGATCTTCCTTAACTTTTGCTCTCTTAAACGATTCGAAAATCGTATGAAATTTGTGTGTGTGTACCCAGCTGTCAAATTTCCGTGCTCACTTGAGTGCTCCTCTCACTTGAGTGGCACCGTAAGCGTTTGCCAGACTTTAAGTGGGATTTTCGATGTATTTTGGCGTTAGATTATTCCCACTAAAGTCTTTTATGGTTGGGGCTTAACGCAGGTATTGTGAACCACCCTACCCTATAGATGGCCATTGATCAAAATTAATTTGACAACTCGCGTGAGACTCTCAGCGCTCGCTCTCTCGCTCTTGATGTGAAACAGCCACCAAACTCTTCATTTTGCCTCGTGTTGGCGTCACAGCCCATTTAGTAGGCCGTCCTTTTCTGTAAGTGCGGCTGAGCTGCTTCATCTCCCCCAGTAGTGCTGATGTAAGGTTTGTTTTTTGGTTTTCGGTCGCACACCCCAATTTAAACACTGCTTAATTCGTCTGAGCTAAAATTGAGGCATAGAAAATCTTTTATATGTTTCTAAGCGAGTACGCATGAAGGCAATACCTTAAGCTTAGAATGCCTTAAGCCCAAGCTAAGCTTGAGATCCACCTTCACGAGAGCAGTCAGGCACACGTGCGTAGGTTGATGCTTGAAGTCCCACCAACCGAGTAATCGAAAGCGGCCTCTAGGAGCTACTTTTGTTTTGGCTGCTGCAAGGGTACACTGCGCTTTTTTTCCTAGCTTGACAAAGTACAGCTACGTTTCAATGAAGATCTTGAAGGTCTTGAAAATGCTTCATCTGAGAATCTAGATCTAATCACAGTACACGAGTTCAGTGCAGCAATTTAATTTGTTTAGGTTCCAGAATTGGATCGTTACAGCCACTGGGGTAAATCTCCTGCAGGAAGATCTTCACGTACATAAGAAAGTTAGAGCTAGAGACCCAGCCAGGCGCCGTTTGTGGCTACTGTGGTAACATAAGTTTCTACGCATTTAATTTGATATTCCTTATTGTCTCTCCTTTGAAAATATTTTTTTGCCTTACCTTACTGATGCCAACTACAGAGGCATCAGTCTCATTAACATCGCATACAGGATCTTTTCTGCTGTACTGTGTGAACGCCTTAAGTCATTCGTTAACAGTCGGATAGGTTCATATCAGTGTTGGTAGCATAGGGTCAGGAACATTCGCCATCGATCAAATTCTCTCTTTGGCAGAACTTGGAAAAAACCCAGGAATTCCATCCGAATCGATAACCACCACCTCTTCATCGATTTCAAGGCCGCATGACAGCGTCTATATAGACAAGACACACGAGCTATAGGTTCATGCCAATATCCAGTTTTAACAGCCCTGCCAAACTCGTCAGTTTGTGCAGGATATCGATGGAAAATTCACACGTTTCATCAAGATGGGAAAAGGCTTCACCGACAATAAGTCATAATACTTGAAACAATTGTGCAAAACTTCTGCGCCAACACCAGAGGCACAATCTTTTAAGTCCATTATGTAACGTACATGTGCAGACGAAATTGACATCATCGGAAGAACAACGTCTGATGTCAGTGCGTATTCTAGCGGAAGTGGCGAAAAAGATACTTAACAGCTAGTGGGGTCAAAACCAAGAAGAGTTCCCAACACCGACGCGTCGTATTGAAACAAATCACAGCTTTGAGGTAGTTAGGGGTCTACCTGCGTTTCGCTTTAAATTCAGTCAGTGACTTAACGGCGCGGAAATCAAACGAAGGTTAACTTTTGTCAGTTTGTCTGCTTCTTTGGGCTGAGAACCCAGCTAAGAAGCAGAGCGCTATCTCGAGCAACTTAAGTATTCCTAAGACACCACAGCCAGCTTAACGTGCAAAACTGGATGCGGCAAACTAGGGACAGAGCTGGCTTGCGAAGCTTGTTGGTCACCTAAACTAAGAAAGAAAGTAATGTTCCATGCTGTAACCTCGTTTTGTCAGCCTTCATTTACAACTTCCCTACTAATGTCGACATGAAACGCATTTCTCTTAGCCCACACTGATAATCTGACAAGGCTAAGAAACGAATGTAAACATTCCGTTTTTTTGTTTCAGTGTACCTCAAAGGCTCGGTTTTTCAGTGCTGAGTAAAGCTCACCTTAAGCCAAGATCTGTTAATCCCATAACAACACGAAACTGGAGTTAACCCAGCGAGCAGTTTTTCAGTGCAGAGTTTATTCCGTCAGAAAAGGTGTCAAAATCTTTGACTCTCGAAATTTTTGACTTTCCCAACTCTCACCTTCACATAGAAAAAACAGGAAAGAAGTTCGAGTTGTTCTTAGATGTCATTTACATAGAAACACACAAATCAACTGTCCTTCTACACAGAAAAAACATTCAAAGAAGTTCGTACTGTGCCTTTTGACCCGGGGTTTATTCACCGAATTTGGCGAGTTAAACCAAGATTAATCCCGGATATTGATCCACTAAAAAAACTAATTTCTGGGGTAAGTCTCAGTTTAAGTCCAAAATTCACATGATCTCGCACTAAAAAACTGGCATAAAGAGACTTAGGACAGACATCGTTTTGCGGGCGGTGTAAATCCTTATGATTTTGTGCCAATGCACTTTTGAACACTTACGTGCCATACACAAAATATTTGAAAGCAGGGTGTAAGTAGTACTAACCCATGTACCATAAGTTGCAAAACTTCTTATTCATCATGAAAAATCTCCATTCTAAAAAATGGGAAAGTTTTTCCTGATGTGTCGATGGGTGAATAAAAACTGCCAATTTTCGCACATCGAACTGACAGCAGATCGTGGCTTGAGTTGGGCTTGTATAACTCATTGCAAACCATGGGGGCGATGACAATATTTGACAATTTTCATCGTGTCGATGCAACTGTAAGGCGCAAGAGTTTGACTGTATTTAGTTTTTTTTTCTTCACAAGCGACAGGACTTTTTGCTTTTCGGACAGTGTGACTTGACAAACGTCTGATCAGAGCGATTACTTGGGGGATATCTACCTGGCACTCTCACAAAATCGAAAGTTCAAATATATCCAAAACTTTTGCTGGTAGAGAACTGTCAAGTCGTTCGCTGTTCACTCAATGACATAACTGGAGCACTGTCAATGTTATGTCCGTTTTGGTTTCTGGCATTTGGGGACATTTTTTATTTTGGATGCTGTTGTGATCAGCCCTTTATTTAAAATCGCTTGATACTTCAAAACTCGTAAAAACTTTTCATGAAACAAAATAATCTTTTTTTTTTTAATTATTTTTATTAGTTTATTATGTTATACACTTCTTTAGATTATGACTACGATTTAAATTAATTCTAATAATTAGGAGTTTTAGCATATCTGACCAAATGCTTCTGATTTTGCAAACACACCAAAGGTTCTTTGATTTTGAATTGTCAAAAATCATTTAATATTTTGAAATTATGAATAAAATAAACAAAACTAAATTTTATAATTTGTCAAAAAAGAAAAAAAAAAAACAATTCTATGTAGTCATATATCACTAGGCGAAGCATAAGGTCCCCTTAAATATTGAACATTTGTGCTTTTAACCGTGTTTCGAAAAGGGTTTATATAGAAATATTTTTTTAAACATATAAACGAAATGTGGATATTTTAATAATAATTATGTATGTATCAATAGTTTTGTTTTATTTTATTGTATTTTTTATTTATTTTTACAAGTTTTACAATCTCAATTCAATGCTGAGTAGGTACCTATATGAAAGAAAAGCCAGACTTACATTACAAAAACAAAGAGGTTATGTAGAAATTAATTATTAAGCGTTAACGATATGCCTATTTATATATAAACTCTTACATATACACGTCGTGTAATCACGTGATTACTTTTTATGCTTAGGTGTATCATCTCCTTAAATATTAACTCATGTAGCTAAATAAAAAATAAAATATTTTATTTTTTTGTAATAATAATAAAAATAAATTGTTGTAGCGTGTGCGCTAGTCTCATGTCACTTCGGACGCCGTGTGAGGAGGCTGCGGCGAAGTCGAAAAGGGTCGGTGTAGAAACTGTGTCGCAGAGTGGTGGTAGGACATTTCCTGCAGCGAGGATATCGAATTCGAATTAATACTATTTGCCGAGGAGTTGAGCTTCTCGGGTGAGCTTATTCGGATTTTAGGCGGCGGTGTACTCTCGGCTGCATAATTTGGCGTCGGGTAGGTGTGAATTTGGTTGCCATTCAGGGTAATGGTCTGCGGAAGCTGTGGGTGCGGTCTGATGACAGTCGGCTGAATGGGAAACTGTGATATTTCCTTTAGGTTTGAAAAGTTTTGCAAGTAGCAGCCGGCGTTGAAGAAACTAGCGGCTGTTGTGTCTAGCTTGAATGGTTGCATACACGACATGGCGGCTGGATACACTGCGCTCGGATTGAGGGAGCTTGTCAAGTCGCGGGGCTTCTCGTCGTCTATGCAGAGGTCACGATCGTCTCGATCGTTGGCACCATTCGACGTCGAGCCCGGGCTGTGTTGCAGGGGTAGACTACTAGGTACAGGCGAATGGGTCCCCAGCGATATGTCCGAATCGGAAGTGTCCGATGGAGCCGGTGAAGAGGCGCCCTCTGCTCTGCGGCATTGGAAAGACATCCCTGGGTTGTTTTGATTGTGTTGCATTCTGAAAATAAAGGGAAGAATTTGTTAGAAAGGGGTTACATATCAGAAAAGTTGGGAGGGTTGAGATCAAGAATTTTGTTATTAGCTAGTTGTTAGGTGATGTCGAGGATTAGTTCTTTTCAAAGTTTTACTCGTTTACAGACAGTTAATTGAGCGCGGAAAAAGCTCGAGCACTTTAAAAATTACAGTAATTTTTTAGCGACGCGACGCTTCCCTTAAATCTTTGCTTTGAAAAAAGTGCCCATGTGCTAACACCAAGTCCGTAATCCGTTCCTACATGTTACCGGTTGGAAGATTTGTTAGGGTAAAGTTGGGTGATATGATGAACTCTTTTTATATGCATATTTCTAAAGCTTAAAAACATTTTTTAATTAAACTTAAACAACAGTATGAATTCTTTATTCAAACGCAAACATACAAACGTAAAAAAGTAAACAAATTTTAATACTGAGTTTTAAAAAACAAGGGCGGTTAATATGGCGCACCCTGTTGGCTGACATGGTTTATTTTAGTTTCTTATGGTATTTTTGCTTGATTTATTATGGGACGTGCACTAAAGGGTGAGCCATCTAGTGGTTTCTTTCTAAGTCATAGTTGTAGTGCCTACATAGTAAAACATTAATGATTAAACCTTCGGGGAATTCATGCAAATCTACATAGAGGGTGAAATGGCACCACCGCTATATCACCCTTGAGCATAGAACAAATGATCTGGATCAATTTCTCAAGTTGCCTATTTCTGAAAACAATACAGAACACAAAAATAACAGAAAAAAATAACACTTTTTTCCCCTTTTTTCATATTTGGTCTGATTGATCAGAAGGGGCGACCGAAAAGTACATTAATGCTGTTTGTGGATCCAAACACAAGTTGGTTGGAAAGAAATTTTAAGTGAGCCATCCCACTCTGCGCCATATCACCCGTCTTTACCCTACTTTACTTTTTAACAGCATTTAACTGTCCTTATACATGTCTACAAGGACAGTAAAAAAGTTAAGTAGGGTAAAGAGGGGTCATATGGCGCAGGTTGTCTTATTATTACTATTATCCATTATCGTATTGATCAAAAACGTTATTGGTCTATAGTCGTTTGCTCTATGGTCGGTCTGGCTTTAGACTTTCCTGCTTTCGGGATGAATACCATACCAGTCGGACTTTGTTGAAAGCTCTGGCAAAAAAACGTAAACTGGACATGCAAACGTTTCCTTTAAGCAAGGGATGACAATGCCTCTTTGAAGCATAAATGGTCGAAAATAATCCGACCCTCTTTCTTTGAGGAGATTGAATAAATGGATCACCCAGGCCAACCTTTCTTCATCAATTTCTTCTTTTTCCACTGCAGAGATTCCTGTTTTGGTGTTCATATTCCCCTTGGGCGTCCGTGCAACCTGCGAAGTGGATATCTCTTCGAACATACAGCGTTTTCTCGGGCTGTAAGCTCCCCAGCTGCCATCAATGATCCTGAGTGAGAAAAGTGGTTTTGACCGTCTAAGACAGCGATGACGAACCACTGGTGCGCGTGCCATTGTCGGCACGTCACCCGATTGCACCCTTGACCTGCAGCGCAAACTATCTTCGTCAAAATTATGAAGTGTTTCCACCGGACACTAATCTGTGATTAAGACAAATCTCCGCTGAATTCCTCCAATTCACGATACTACGAATTCTTATCTCTTCACAATGAGATTACAAATTAATCGCGTTAAATCTGTTCCACGCAATCTCTTCTCTCCTCTTGCGTCAACATTGATTTGACAACTTAAATTCAAACACATTCCTTACAATGGGAACTATCACAACGTTGCTTCGGCCATCCGTCGGCTTTTTTGCGTAGAGTTTAAGTTTTTGAGAAATCAAAAAAAATCAAGGCGATGAATTTTTGCGTGCGCTTTGACATTTATTTAAAACTGGAACTGTTGGCGTTGGTTTGTGTTCTCTTTAATTTGTTCGCATCTTCTATATGGTTTTCAACCGATATTTGAGAAGTATATTTTAAACGCTGCTGTAAAGAAAAGGAGACAAAGCAAACGTCAACATTGATTTGACAACTTAAATTCAAATACATAAAGCGGGGTCACAAAGCAGCCTCAGGCTTCGGCTTCGCCCCGTTACGATACGTGGGCTTCGAACCGGCTTTGCAATGACATTTCGCTCATGAAGAGAGAGCTTTTATTACGAGCGAGAGAGAGCCTTTATTTTATCACTACGTTCTCCAAGCATCCCGCGATAAATGAAAAAATACGCACACACAGCCGAAAGCGCTGGTAGCTAGTGCTGTATACAAAATTATGTGGAACATTCATGTCCACAATAATACGCAATTTGGCCCAAAATGTAGCAACACTCAGATATTCTGCGTCATATCCGTGCATGACCAACGCTCTTATAAAAAAATATAGCCAAAGGCAGGCCGATTGACTTCGTGTGTGCGATCGAAATCAAGCCCCATTTGGTTCACGAGAAGCAAAAGTTCAGCACATCTGAACTCGTGCTGGGTTTCTGAGCCTCATTACGTAGCATTACGTTTTCTTTTTGCGCACTCTTTCTCTTTGCAAACAACATTTTGAAGCCCAGCTTCATTGTGTTAGGAAACACTGAAATCGTATGGCTGAATTGTAAACGTCAAGCCGAGGCCAAGCCCAGGCTGCTTTGTGGTTCCCGCCTTAAATTCAATGGGAGCTATCACAACGTTGCTTCTGTCATCTGTCGCTACGTTTTTTTACGTAAGAAAGTTTTGAGAAAGCAAAAAAATTCAACACATTGGATTTTTGCGTGCGTTTTGATGTTTCTGTGAAGCTGGGATTTTTGACTTTCGCTGTGGTTTGTGGTTTTGCTGAACAGTTGTCATTTTCTGTGGTCTTCAATTGTCTTTTTGATTTGTATATTTTCAACGCGGTTGAAGAACAAAGTCCAAGTTACAAATTAAATTTACGGAGCAAAGCAAACAGCAAACGGGAAAGCAGCATTGCCTCAAATCAAACAGCACAGAATTTAACGAATTCTCTTCGTTTTCTGATGAAAAAAATCAAACAAACCTTTTTTTGAAAGCCGGGTATCATTAACTCGGCTGTCTTTGTTTTGTTGTGTAAAGGGATGTGCATAACGGTCAACTTTGCTGTTGATGTGGATGTAGTTGGATCCGTCAAAAAAGTTAAATGCACGAAGGTATAAACAACAACAGAATGATGAATGTTAATCTTGAACAAGTTCGTCTTCTATCTTCTATCTTTGTGGACCCGAATCCCATGAGAATATTTTATGTTTTGTTTTTCCATTTTTCGGTTATTGCGTTTCGTAGATTTAAAAAATCGATGGAAATTAAATATGAGTTTAAATATTTTTGATTCTGAGTTGCGCGGGAACCAAAGAAACCCAAGTTTTCTCCTTGCAAACTTGGGTTTCTTTGGATCCCGGGAGAACATGACGACTATAATAGACATTGCCATTTTATACTACAGGATGTCTCCTCTTAATTAATGTTAATCGCCTCTTTTCCGGTGGAAACACTTTGGGATTAACTTTTAATCTTCCTGCGTTAATCTATGTTTCACGGGCAATGGAAACGGCCTGTTAGAAACATCAAGACTACACATGTTGGCACGCCAAAGGCACTACAAACTTTTAATTTTTTTTTAATGGCACGGGACACTTAAAAGGTTCATCTACCCTGGTTTAAGAGAAGACTTTTCCCAGCCGAGATGCTTGTAGATTCGGTTGACTCGCAGAAATGCCTCCAATAAGTTTCTTTTAAGGGTTCCTACTCTCTTGTTGTAGGCCGTCTAATTGATGAACCCTTCTTTTGCAAGGTTATCACTCTAAGTAAGTATACTTTATACTAAATCACAAAGTGCAGATTATTTGACTTGGCGGCTCTCTGCGAGTGTTTGCCTCCACACGGGTCATTGGCTCGGGTTCAAATACCGGAAGGGAAAAGGTATAACACATTTTAAAAAGCATTGTTTTATTAAACTCAAAAACCCACGGCTCAGATATGCCCAACAAAAGTCGAACGGACTTTAAAGTCGGTAAAAATTGTCATTATAAAACATATGACTGGTGCTGTCACCTATGTATCGAATTAATATAAAACCTAGTCAAACGAATTCCAAAGAATATCTGCACAATTGAAGAAAAAAATCAATTAAATTGAGCTTAACTTCGTCTCAGAGAACACCACTGTCTTTTGAGCCGAAACCAAAAAGAATCCGCTTAACAGGCATTTCATCTAGAGGCAGCTCATCTGGGAAATACCCGACATACCTTCATCGTTGATGATGCCTTCATACGCGGGAGCCCGATCACCACATCGTCGTCCACCAACAAAACAACGTCGACGTCAAAATCGAAACACATGATGCAATGTCTCAGTGTCAGCTTAACAAATGAGCTCGTCAAATGTTTTTGTGAAAGCGATCCGTTCGGAGACTCGAACGCGAACGTCTCGCTTCCATATGAGAAATCGTTCCAGTATCCCGCAATTCTCGTAATGATCCTAATGACGATTTGATATCTCATTCGTTGCCGTTTCCCCTTTGTTCTCTGGTCCCTGGCATATGATGATGATCCACTGAGGCTGCTGTGAATGCTCGGCGCGTTCGCCACGGTGAAAAACATACCCTCTGCTGCCCCGGTCGACTGCGCCGCTGACAAATTGGATTGAGCCGTCAAGACACGAAGACACCGGCGCGCAGCACAGCGCCGCGCATCCCAAACTGATGGGGTTGTCTAGAAATTGGTATATTAGCATCTACTTAGGTGAGAAAGTGATTTGCGCCTAATATCAGTAAGCAGGCGAAATATTGCTCCTAAATAGTAATTATTGGCTATGAGGTGCGCGCGGTTGTTCCGTTTAAATGCTCGGCACAGCACCCAGCTACATGGGGTCGGGGTGTCATTAATAATTTTGTGCGCCCCCCCTCTCATGAGGAGTTTTTCTCGTGCGCCTCTCCTTTTGATTTGACGTCTCATGTTGAGTGATTAATGATGATCATCAACTGCAGAAGGCACATGAATTAACCAACCAACCTGCTGCCTGGCCCTAGGGCCAAGGCGCACTTTTCAAAGCGAAACCAAAAGGGGACGCGTTTGCGGCAGGCCGGGCGGCGCGGACGAACCATCAACAAAAATTATGTGTGAAGTATGAAATCGTTTTGCTTCAACACAAATGATGGATAGATGCTGCCTGGCACATCATATTACTCGGCGAAAGGTGATGTGTGTCCTTATGCACCTCATACACCAAGCGCAGCCCCCCGGATGGAAGATGTAACTAAAAGTTGAATCGAAGAAGCAGGAAACGTGTCGTCGTCCACAGGAATCGGGGATTGTGTGTGATCGTTTACATCAGGCGACACGGGCAGTGTATCAATATAAAGCGAGTGTCCCGTACAGTTTGTGTCTTTATCATTTAATAACCCCCCAGGAGGAGCCCGGTGGACACTGGACAGGTACGAGTCTGTACGTATAACCTTACGCCAATGTCATCACACGACAGACGAAAGATGTGTATCCATACCTGAAAGTCTGTGATGGGCTGTCTTCTTCCGTTCTTCATGTGCACTTTGGCTTCGGGTTTATAAGTCGGGAGGTGTCTTGATGACTTTCACGACTGTTTTTATTTTATTTTTTGTCTTTTTATTGGTCCTCTTTGAAAGATGGAAAAAATATCGTTTTTTTTTTTTGTCGTCCAGATTATTAATGAATATTTCTGCGGATTATCGATAGTGGGAGTAGGATAACAGGTAATTTGATTCGGGTCTACGCGGTGAATCGTTTTAAAAACGAAACCGTCAGCTTGTCCAGAGATTGCGGACATGTAGTCAGCGGATGTGTATGGTAAGTTGCTGCCACATTATTAATTTTGGAAGCTTGGAACACGAAATCGATAGCCAGAGTAGTTTTTTTTTTGCTATCTTCATTTGCCTTCGACTTAAAAAGTGGCGATGAGTCTTTCGCAGGTTTCAAGGTTAATGGTACGAAAAACTACCTCTACCTACTTTTCCACACAATTGACTAAACATATCATCAAGGAGCTTAAACTACCGAAATCCGATATGCTGGCACCTACCTAAATGTATGTAATTACGATACCTTAAGATATACCTAAAATGTAATTCAAAACTTGGAAAATTCTTAATCGGCTCATGTCATGAGTTAATACGTTTTGATATTCCTGGTGGGGTAATTCGATACCGAAATCTCTTCGTACTCGCTTTTTTTTGTGTCGTTGTTTCGTTGTAGCTGATGGGATGGGGTTAGTTTTTTTGTTTTACTCATCGATATGGAAGGGGAAGATGTAAAGCTTTTTGGCCTTTGTTTTCGATTTAGAGTCCATCCAGGAGACGTACCTAGGCTTACCGCCTGCAAATAAACCAATTTTTATTGAATGGAATTTGTCTAGGTGTGCTCTGTGTGGTTTTGATATTGGGTTTAATTTTTTAACCCATTACAATAATGAATACAGTTACTTAAGATTAACGAGGGATGACTTTGAAGGCATAGGTACGTCGGGATGATGGAAATGTGGCAGGGTTTTGAACATATTTCTAATTCCTTGTTATCCTTGCATATTTTGGAGGAATTGTATGCATTACTTAAAATAGCGAAGAAGAAGGTACAGGACATATGTATTATGTCTAACTGTCTCAGGATGTCAGAATATGAGTTCTTTAGTTACAATAATGAAGAAACTATAAATTGACCAGTTTTCTTCACACAAAGTCAACTATCTTTTTTCTTTTCTTTTTCATATTTATTTTCCAAATCGAAAATTGTACAAAATTCAGGCTTATGGCAACTAGTGGTGAATAAGGCATCTTAGAAGCCATTCTTAGAAACTAAGAAAAAAAAAAAACATTGAAAAGATAAGAAAGATTCTTAAAACATTTTTCACTACACGGAACCTCCTTAACATAATTCTGTCTTCCACAAGTGTGAGTAGAAGGACACATTCTAGTGCACTCAAAGGATTTAAATAAATGTTGCAATCAACCTCACCTATACGTTTTAGATTAAAAATCATGAGCTTAGTTTTATCGCTTAAAGTCAGTTCATGTTTAATAAACCACTGTCTATAAGCAACTGTATATAAGCCATTATTTGCACTACCGACTTAAAAAGAGAGCCGGAAACAATGGTAAGTGCTATGTCGTCGGCAAAGGCTTTGATAAAGCTATTGAGTCTTTGATTAAAAATTGAGTTGACATAGATTAAAAGGAGTATGGGACCGAGGACCAGAGCCTTGGGGTACACCAATATTTAGTTCATTTTCTTCACTAAAAGTACCATTCAACTTTACTTTTTGACGCCTAGCAGCAGTTATCGTAAGCTCTATCAATAGCACCTGGTACACCTCAAGGCTCAGCTCTGGATCCTTTACTTTCAAATAATTTACGCATTTGTAAGAAAGGCCATGGAAGCAATTTTCTTGTTGTCAAGAGCCTTTTTCCAACGCTTATTTTTTGAGTCAAATATTCGAATAGTTTGTTATTGTTTTGTATAAAATTTCAGAAGATGGACTATTCCCGATTCTTCTTCTTTTTCGTTTAGGCGCGAGGTTATGATCTGAATGATGGATTATAACCCTCCCACTCTACGGCATTCCTTATGGTCTGCTTGTGGGGTATGCCGATTTCAGCTCAGAATATACCGGCAGGGCACCCGCTTTTGGATCTCTTCGTCACTGAGGCAGAATAAATGCTGTTGTCGTTGCATTTGTGTGATCCATGAAGGTTTAGGCCTTCCTCTCTTTCGCGATTGCGATGGAATGTTGATTGACATTGCCTTTTTGACAGGGTTAGTATAGTTAGTTAGTACCAACTGAACCGGTCGTGCTCCATTTTCCTGGAGATAGGTTATTTTACATGACGCTTCCTCGGATCTTCGTACTTCTTATTCTATCTCGTTTTGTTACTCCTGCTATCATGCGAAGCGTCTTCATCTCAGCTGCTCGCATATTTCTTCAGTTAATTTGCTCGCATATTTCTTATACGCTGTCCAACATTGTGAACCATATGTAAGCGCCGGACGCACAACCGTGGTGTAGAGCCCCCTTTCAGCTTAAGGAACTTTTTTCGGTCACAGAAGATTGCTCGGAAGGTTATTCTTGAGAAGGCCTGGGAAAATGCCAAACCGGTCTATGCGTGTTTTGTAGATCTGGAAAAGGCTTATGACCGAGTGCCTCGCGATACACTGTGGAGCGTTTTGCAGGACTATGCGCTGAGTGGGCCTCTTCTGAAAACCTTCTAGTCTTTGTATGGAAACTGCAGAAGCTGTGTACGGATAAATGGCGTCAAAACCCGTCCTTTAGATGTGCGCGTTGGACTTCGCCAGGGCTGTGTTCTGTCGCCGCTCCTTTTCTTAGCACATATCGACTGGATGGGGAAGCGCAGTCTTGGCGAGCAATGTTTCGAATTGGCTGGCATCAGGATGAGCCATCTGCTTTTCGCAGATGATTTGGCCATCCATCCATTTACAGCCGTCTGTGGTGATGCTGGGCTGAAAGTTAACGTGAACAAATCGGAAGTGAT
Source organism: Neoascia interrupta (assembly GCA_947623515.1). Lineage (NCBI taxonomy): Eukaryota > Metazoa > Arthropoda > Insecta > Diptera > Syrphidae > Neoascia > Neoascia interrupta. Next base: position 47,905,416 of record OX392462.1, read on the forward strand.
GGTTGTTTCCCGAACTCCTGTGCAGTGTACCCTGCACATAAATGGAGTTCCATTAAAACAGGTGGAGAAGTTTAAGGACCTCGGGGCCTTTTTCGCGAAAGATGGGAGGAGTGTACTGAGTTGTCCTATAGAATTGGCTAATCTGGAGCAATAGTAAAGGAGCTGCGTCGGCCGGTCATCAGGAAAGCTGAGCTTGGATTGAAAGCAAAGATCTCAGTTTTTAATTCAGTGTTCGTTCCGACCCTTATTTATGGTCATGAAATTTGGGTAATGACCGAAAGAGTTAGATCGCGGGTACAAGCTACCGAAATGAGATTGCTGAGGTGCGTTGCTGGTGTTACTCTAAGGGATAGAGTGAGAAACGTCAGTATTCGTGGGAATCTTAATGTTGAGCAGCTACTTAACCGAGTGGAGAGATCGATTCTTCCATGGTTTGGACACGTTGTTCGCATGCCCCCTGACAGACTTCCTAGACAAGTCATGCTAGCTGAGATGCGAGCGCGTCGCCCCCCTGGTAGGCCAAGAAACAGGTGGTGGGATCGAGTAAAGAACCTCTCTGAGCCCCGCCTGGGGATTGCGCCGGAGTCTCTTGAGTTGGTGGCGGAGGATCGAGAACGATGGAAAAACCATTTGGCCACCCTCGCTCCGCGACCCTTTTAAAGGATAAGCGGCATTCGAAAATGATGATGATGATGAACAGTATTTGTATTTGCGTTTTGCTCCAAGCGAACTCGACTGTTTGTTTGTCAAACGTCTTCGGCATCGTGAAGAGAGCGATGTAGAGATGATGTGTTTGTTCACCCTCAAAATTAGGGATTTATTTTAGAGGGCGCCCGTACATGGTCACACAGGGCCCATACCCATATTCTTTTGGCGGCCCTGAACACTAGCTCCAGAAATCGATTCGAGCTGGTTGAATTTTCTACGAACTTTCCGGGGCTGAGATTAACCGAGCTCTGTTTGGATCTATACTGACCAGCTTACACCATCCATGATCAGCAACCAAAGATGCCCCTGCGACCGAAATCTGAAATGCAACAATGGCGGGGGCGAGGGCTTTTACACTAGTTATGATTATTTTCTTATGATACCTACTTGACAAACGTGCATAGAGAACTGAATATCTCCTGATAAATCAGTTACGATACTGACGACGCAAAGGCCCCTTTCTTCTTTCCTTTTACTGATTATACTGATTCTTGATCCTGTCCTGATTTTTTTCCCTTTCTATACAAAACTACAAACAGTTAGTAAAGTTAAAATTCAGTGACTGTGATGGCTGGAGCAGGTGGACACCAATGCTCCAGCCCGGTAAAAAACGTCCCGATGAATCGGCTCATGTTGGAAAGAGATCTCAAACAGCCTTATGCTAAACTGGAGGGAAGCACCTTCCTAGAGAAGGTTTTAAGATCCACCTCAGACTCAACAACCACCTTTAAAAGCTTGTCGGCCTGGGAATTGGGGGGGTGTTGAAAGTATATGTATTACTGTTGATTGGCCCTTGCCGCTCAGAAGAGCAATCGCCTGACATCTCTTACAATCATGCATACCATGTGCGTTACAGGTGTTTTTATACCCGACCCAGGGTATATGAAGTTTGATGTATAGTTTGTAACGCAGTGAAATAATCATCGTAGACCCCTAAGACCTTTTAGAGATATGAATGGGACCGACAGAAGAATCGATTAAGCCATGCCCGTCCGTCCGTATGAAAACAACTTTTAGGCCTTAAATTTTAAGGCAGAGAGCTGAAATTTTGTGGGTTGGTTGGAAGTCCAGTCCTTCAGATCAAGTTTGAAAATAAGCTGAATCCGCCTACAGACACGCCCACTACAGGCCTGTGCGACCATCTCTAATTTAAAAAAATACATTTTGCAAATTTTAGCTATGTTACAATGGCGCTAGCGCATTCATTTTTAGTACGTAACATTGCCTTATAATTGTCTTAAAGGTAGCCAAAAAAATTTGGTATTTCATTGACCACGCCCACTTTTTAAGGGATTTTAGCTTAAAATGACTGTTTTTCAATAAATATTCTAATATTTTCGGCCTGGGGTTCGTCGAATAAAACTCAATTTCACTTTTGTAATTACACAATGTAACACTTTATTTATCAAAAAAAACTTATTTAAATCCAAATCACACTTAATTCAACTTCGCTTTTTAGAATTCAACACTTTATTGCAATTCGATCATTTTTTAATTTACTACCGATTTTCACAAGTCAACGTTTAAAATATCACTGTCCCTTACGAGCCTGTCAGCCGTGTATTTATACAAAATTAAGCACCTTCTAGTACGTTCCATACTTCCCCTTTGGTAATTTTCCATTGGTACTCTTCCGCTGAATTCCATTGAGGGGAAATCGAAATTCGAACTTCGAATATGACAGCTGCTGTCAGATGACTGAAATGACAGTTGGGTATGTTCGTTTAGTGAATCGAGCGGGTGCGTTTGTAGAGTGAATCGATGAGTGCATTCAGGGACTCCTGCGAGTAGTTTTATTTCTTGTCGCCACATAACAATATATATGAAATTTGACAAAAAATTATATGACAAAAGCATATTAGCATTTTCTAACTTTTATGTATTCATTGTATGTGCCTCCCCCCACTTTTAAGGGCGTGGCGTTAGAAAAAGTGATTTTTTTTAGTTAAAAAGGCGGAGTTTTAGGCCGAAATGTATGCAACCACCTAGTATAAAGCATTCAACAGTTATATTTTTATATCCCGCCCACTTTTTGGAGGTGTGGCAGTTTTCTTTTTGGTATGGTCGGGTATTTTGCAATCCGTCGTAGATGGTTTGAAGCTTTTGCATACGCACTGTTGCACTTTCTCACTTGTTTTTACACACTTAAAAGGGACCTTCAATTTTTTGCCGACCTCTAACTCTGAAGCGAGAGGTCTCTCATGACAAAAAAACTATCGGAGCGTTTTTAAAATCCTCGCGGAGGTTTGGGAATCGAACCCGAGACCGCATGGACAGTGGTCCCACACACTAACCACGGTCGGCGCCAACAATGTGTATTATAATTTGCAAATATTTATATATATAATGGCATCTATAGTTATCTTAACGGTAGCAGGTTGCCTTAATCTGCTTTACAAATGTTGCGCCTAAAGCATTTTGAGTTTACTACGAATTCTTTGATCTTGCGTTTGCTGACGTTTTTTGTCCCTCGAAAAATCTTGGAAAGAGCTAAAACCCTCCAAAGTTCCTCCTTGTCAGTGTGCTGTCTTTGGTCTTGATCTTGTTATATTTGCATATCACCCTTATTCTCAATTAAAGCCATTACGAAGGTACACCACTTTTCATTATTTAGGAGAAAAGCTAAGTAGATTCAGACTGCCAATATCTTCTTCATCTTGTTTTTTTCCTTATTCGAGTTGTTTTATTGTTTTAAAACAAATTTACATAAGTGTGGGTACAAACTTCAATTGGTTAAGGCATTAATTGATTTTCAGTGAAGGTCCGCAAAGTTCACCAGCCAACACCAGTGGTACAAATTTCCAAATTCTGTTCAATTCATTCCCACAACGGCAGCTGAAGTATCTCTGACACGGAGACACCCGCGTCTGTTTCTTATTTTCGAAAAACTAAAAACTTTGGTTTTTTTTAATATAAAAGCTTAATTTTCCATTAAAAAACACCCATTTAATTTTTTACCTAATTTCCAATTTGAAATAAATTTCGATTGAAAACTAAAAAAAATGTATAATTTTCTTCTTCTCCCGGGTCCATCATTAAGCCCAACCCCTGCCTTATACAGCAGCTCACTTCACTTCATCGAGTTACAGTTACAACATCGCCTTTTCAGACTAAGTATAATCGCAGGACAAATATTTGGATGTAAATCCTAATGAATTTAAACGAACGCAGGCAAATCAAGTTATCCTGCGTACCTTTTTCCGTTAACGACCGTGTTGACATTCGAATGCAAATTTAACCCTCCTGCTCCTGTCTGATTTTTCTTTCTCCTTGATTTGGCATCACCCATTATTCTACATATTTACACGGGAGGAGGGGTGCATTGGAAACACGTTCACGAAAAAACCCTCGCCTCGAATACGAATACCCCAAGGGGAATTTATCTCCTTTTTGACACGGCCCAAAGCACGGTCGGTGGGCCTCGGAGAACAATAGGGTGTCGAGTCGAATGTTTTCCTAGCCTTAATTTTCACTTTTCTACCGTGTACACCACCAGTTTTGGAACATACTACATGTGTATGCGTGTTAAGGAAAGGCAGTTAAGTAAACAAGGACGACTTTTGTTACATGGCACAGTAGAGAGGCGCGCTTCTGAACAAGAGCAAATACTCTCGACGCACAATGAAGGAAATTGGTTGTGTTGGATATTTTGATTGATCATTGACATTTACTGCGATGGAAAAGTAATCGGTTGGTGTTGAAGTGTTGCTGAATTACTTTGAAGCTACACTACACAACTCGACACAGACCTCTATCTACATTCAATGCCGAAGTGAACGCGGCCAAACGGAAGCAAACGAAACACGATTACTGTGTACACACGGGCATGTTTTTGAGATGTTCTTTGATACACATGCAACATGCAACATATTAAAATGGATGATAATTTGAAAGCGTTTTTTTTCTCTTCATCTCTGGTTCTCCATCTCCATCTCCATCTCTATAGGGTTCGTCAAGATTGAAATGTACCGCGCGGCTTGCAATTGAATCGAAAAGTTATTGATTTTTTTTTTCTTCTACTGGTTTGGTTCTTTTTTTCGGGCTTCTTTACTTTGTCGAGAGACGATTACTCTGGGAACGGTGGAAGCCAACTTGTGAGCATACTTGAGGAGTTTTTGAATTTATTTACAAACATTGTTAATATGCCTGAGAAACAAAAACAAAAAGACAACGCTCCGGGGCTATTAGATAGGTACCCTATAGGCCAGGCCAGTAGTGGCGGCTAGATTCTCAAACGGTGAAGTTCCCATTCTAGTGAATGAATAGGTTTCCAAGTGTTTTTAATTTTCTTTCAATCAAATTTGTATCTGATACTAGAAACAAACACAATCAAACGCACAGAATGGGTAAGAGGATGCAGTTACCTGTTGGCTGTTGCCTCTGTCCATCCATTGTTTTCGAGCTGAAAACTAATTTCTATAAATGGACACCAAATTATAGGTTATCTCGAACAAAAAAAAAAAAAAGAAGCATCATCGCCCAAAGCAAATTATTTTTTTTATGGATCTTCCATTTTTTTTAGAATAGGCGTCTCTTTTCGCCATATTTTTTTTGTTTCTGATCACACATTCGAGTTTTAGTCATTATGGCTACAATAATTCACTGCTAACTAAAGCCAGTAGAAAAAAAGGTTAAAAAATACATTTTTTATAGTAGGTACCTATGTGTCAAAATTTAATTTATCAAAAGTTGTCATTTTTCAATTATTGATATATTCAAAATCTGTTTTTTTATTTTCAGCGAAAATTATGCAACCTACGGTAAGTTTTAAACCCTTATCTTAAATGCTTTTTATTTTATTTTACTCAAGTTTTGACATTATTGTTAATTTGAACAGAATAAAAGTCATTTGACATTTTTCCCTAGATTTTCTGACACATTTCCATCCATAAGAATAAGAACTAAAAATGAAACGTCGATTCGCTTAGAAATAAAATAAGTTTTGAGATTTTAGGGTTTCGCGTCGCTGAGCAACAAATTAATAAAATTGACAAAATAATGACGGAATTTTAATTTCAGCTGTCCAAAAGTCATCCAATTTTATGTCTCGGGAACTTCAAAGCTCAGCTGAACTTTTGCCGCTCAGTAAATGGCTACTCGTCGCTGAGTTGTCGACGAGTTTAGCTCCGTCCCTCATTGCCTGGCCGCAACCTAAAGCCTCGTGCATTTCAAAGATAATAATTTTAAATTAAAGAAGACTAAATTCTATTGAGAATTAAATTCTATGAGTGTTTCAACAGACCCCAGTAACGGGTGTGGTCGATAATTTTTTAAAATTTGTGTGGTACCGAAAAAACCCCCCTGGTTACTAACACAACACTGCCCATTTGTAGGTAGAAGGACGCCTCTTCATTTGACATATCTTCACCATCGCTTGGCCTGTAAATGGCAATGCTATGAAAGATATAGCCAAAATTGTTTCAACCGTACCCACCCCACCCTACCTAGTGCGACCTATTTTTTTTATTACAGTTTAAAATTTCGTGGAAAAGGATTAAATGTTTTTCAATACTTTTACTTCTGCAAAAGTTTAGCAAGCAAGAACTAGAAAAACGAAACTTTAGTGAAAAAATTCAATTTTTTGAAAATATTGAAAAGATTCTGAGAAATGAACAGTTAAAAATGGGTGGTGTTTTTCAAAGTGTTTGATGCCGTAACTTTTAAACCGCTTAGAGCATAAAGACAATATTGAGTACACGATTAAAGCATTACAAAGTATAAATCAAATGCTGAAATCATATTTTTTAGAAAAAGTTTTAATACTGCCACCCAAACGCATTTTAGAAAAAAAATCGCAACGAAAAAACGCGTGTCCCCTCCCCCCCCATTATCTCCGGTCTTGTTTGGACAAATCATATGAAAAAAATCACACGTATCAGAAATGATACAAAATTTTAAGGAAAATTATAGCAAATTTTAAAGTTTCTAAAACTTCTGAGATTTAGCTCAAAAACAGAAAAGCATTTTCAAAAATTTTTTTTTTAAAATCTTCTAGTATCTTAACGGTGAAAGCGATCTTGTTCAGATTTAGTTCAAGTACAAAACGTACTAAAGGAAAGCTAGTTGCGATGGAAAATTTTTTAATTGCCGTTTTTAACCTATGTTTTTCGAAGCCTAAAAAATGAAATAAAAAAAGAGACTTTTTTACGGTTTTCACAAAAACCGTGGGCCATATGCTAGCCCAAAAAGTTGCGCTATTGAAAAAAAGTCTAACGGTAACTGAAAAAAAGTTCAAAATATTTGTTTTATGAGTTTGAAATTTAAAAAATTACAAAATAGTTTAAAAGAACGTATGTCTCCTGCTCTAGCTCCCTAACGGCATAAAGAATAGCTTTAGTCCATCTTCTGAGACTTCATGTAAAACTTAACCAAACTTCGAATAATAAAAAACTTCGAAAATTTGACTCGAAAACATAAAAATATTTTCGAAAACGATTTCTTAAAGTCTGTTTGCTAGTCTGTTAACGGTAATGACGATCCAATTTAAATTTCATTGAAGTATGAAGCGCCGAAGTATCGACGTCCAAAGTTTCACTTGGAAAGAAATGGCAAACAACAGGTGGAATAATATCAGGACATGTTTCTCCTCCAAACAAATCTGGCCAGAGCTCGATCGTAGGAAAACAAAGACTCATCTCCTTTAATAGGCTGAATCTTAGAAAGATAATTGTGGCCCTCACAGGCCACTGTCTGGTAGGGCGACATGCCAAAAGACTTGGCGCTCCCTTCAATGATTTCTGCAGAAGTTGCAGGGATGAGGAGGAAGAAGAGGCCATGGTTCATATTTTGGAACAGCGGCCTGATAGGGGCTCATACCGTTTCGGTTGCCTTTACCTCTCCGCACTAATGGGAACACCGATTCATTCTCCCCTTGGTACGGGTTCATACCACTTCGGTTTCCCCTACCTCTTCTATCCCCCCCCCCCCCCCCCAAGGCTAATTTCTGACTTAAGTCACCTGAGGTACGGGTTCACACCAAAACGGTTACCCTACATCAGCGTATTAACGAAGAATCGTTTACCCTACCTGCACTCTCCAATAGAAAACAAAAGATCTTAAGATCTAGGTAGACTCGACGTAAAGGGGAGACATACCTTATGTGTCCCGCATACCACCCGGGAACGTAATTAGTAGTATTCCTACAGTAATTGTCATTCTTCCCATCTTTACCCTCCCCACCACATCGTTGAGTCTTCCCTTCCAGGGCTGGACCGATTCGGGCTTATACCGCTTCGGTTACCCTCACCCCTCCACCCCCTTTGGATCACCGGCACATAGCTCCCACTGGTAAGGGTTCATACTGTTTCGGTTACCCTTACCTTCCTGTTCCACGTCCCCTTCCCCCCAATTCTAACGGGAGTCGCCTGTGGTACGGGTTTATACCGAAGACGGTTACCTTACACCAGCTTCTTGCGCTAGTACTCCCCCCCATGCAGGTTTACACCGAATTCGGTTACCCCTGCACCCTTCCATCCTCGAGGACGCATGAAGTTCGCCCTTCACATCCTCAAGGCAAATTCCCATCTGGAGCTTAGGAGACCGCCCTTTCTTCAAGAAGTATCTCACTGGCCCCCTCAATCCTGCTGACAGTGGTTCACATCGTAACGGTTACCCCGCCCCTATTACCCTCGGGTTAATTCTCAACCAATCAATAATCAATTGGTGACCTTCGGTACAGGTTTACACCGTCACTGTGTGCCTAGACGATTCCCACCCGAATGGGTAGTTGACATTTAGGTCCTCGGGCTGGTAACTCCGGTCCTATAGGTGGTATTACAATGGACCTGTCTTGGTCTAAGTGTGCCCCTGCCTAGCGGGTGCAGCCATCTAACCTAATCTAACCAACGCAAGTTTTCTGCATTTAAAAAGTTTCGATAATGTCGTTCGTTCCCAACCTTATGTCTTAAAACCTAGTTAAGAAAACGAAATGAACAACAACGTGTTCTACTCTCTTCTCAGGTATCCATGCCCGTAGAATTTAAGAAAAGTGGCAAATGGAACGAAGCTGGTTGTAAAATTGAAAAAAAGCGCAACGACGATTGAAAAAAAAAATCTAAGTTGCTGTTTTATGGATTTTAAATTTTCAAAATGGTAAGAAAGGCTAAAGTAATTATGTCCTTCCCTCTATTTTCGAAACGGTAAGACGCAAAAATTTAAAATAATTACCAAACGTAGTCCATGTTTCGAATTAGAAAAAAAACTGAAGCATTTTTGAAATAGTTTATGGTTTTCTAAATGTGCTTGAAAACACTTTAGTTGACTGACTAAAATGATTCTGCTAGCAAGTATGTATGTATATCCATCGTAACACAACACAAGAGCTTTAAAAAAATAACAAGGAGCTTATAAGTTCATTTTTAAGAAAAAAAAATTAAAGGAAAAGTTTAATGCTACTCTTTTTTAAGCGACAAAACTAAAAAATCACCCAATATAAGAACAGTATAGACTCCACTACGAAAAAGTATAAAATAAAGGAAAGCCTCATCTACAGAAAAAAAAAAACGACGGACCGCTCCGCGGATGTCTTCATACTTAACGGTTTTTTTTAATGAAGTAATTTTGAAAATTCGATACTTGTTTAGTATACGTTTCAATTTACTTTTTTTGGCTGTAAAACTTTTTAAGATTAGCTCCAAAATTCAAACTGTAATTTAACCATTATGTGTGTAGGTACGTATATAAAAAACTACCGTTGTATGTAGTTTATGTACTTAATTTCATCTTTCTACGGCTCACCGTTCAGAAGTTACTGGTGCGAACGGACGGTCGGACAACGGAGTGATACCATAAGGGGCCCCATTTCCAATTTTGGACGGACCGCATAAAACACAAAAAGAAGTTCGAACTACTCTCCATAGTTTCAAATTGAATAAAGCCAGTTAATTTGGCGAGTTAAACCGATATTAACCCCGAGTCGAAATTGACTGAGAAACTTATGTTAATCTCAGTTTTTCTCCTAACCTCAGAAGCTGTTCAGGTCCTTACATATCGGCTGCAGTTCCTCCTTTTGGAGTATCAAAAAAGCGGGATTTGGTATGAATATATCCCCGACTATTGGTCTTGGAATAGGTTTTTAGCCCTCTGCAACTATGACGTCAAAACATTTTTTGTATGGTAACAACCCGTTCTTTTCTCTCATCCTTTTGGGAAGAAGGATTCCCTAAAAGTTGTGCACTCAAAGAGTCTTTGACCTTACCGATGTCAAACTTTCAGTTCATTTTGGTTTCACCTCTAAAATCCCGCCGGTCTTCGTGAGTCTTAGGATGGAGTGAAACAGCTCTCGATTTGATTTTGTGTTTGAAAGAGTTTTTAAAATTCTTTCCAAACCAATTTTCATTTTTACTGTGCCGTGTCAACCCCACACCACAGACATTTGCAGCGCGTGCTGAATCATCCTTTGATGTAGGAGGGTTGTACCTATACATTACACATCTGCAGAGAGAAAAAAAATCCTGGGAACGCATGACGCGTCTTGTACTTGACTCCTTTAAGCATACAACGCGCGTATATGCAAAACTTATCGGGTGGAAATTTGAACCCATCTTGTGCGCAAGCAATTCGATATTCTTGGATTCCGATCAATTGCATGTTTCTGCTTGTAGTTTGCCGACCCACTTGGTCAACGCACACGTTACATACTTCTACCGATTAACGCACTTATAGCGGAAAACTTTAGAGGTCTCGGTTTTCTCTGCGGTAAAAAAGGCGCACATCTGACAGAGTCATAGAGAAGCCGCCACAGATCCGATAACTACTTTAAAACACGCTAAAGAATGAGCACAGTATCTTGTTGTAGAGCTCATCGATATGAGTAGTAGATATCGGCGGCGGCGGCGCGCGGCTCGAGCCAGGCAAATAGATCAAAGCTAAAACGACGACGACGTTGCAGAAAAGATCGCAACACTCGACAATGATACTCTCCATGGGTATAGTTTGTGCAGATTTTTTAATAATTTAAGTATCTATGTAAAGTGGAGATGGATAAAATCGACAATTGACAGGTATAAGCCCGTGTATGGGTTTCACATCTATTCTATACCCCAGCATCAGGCTGTGTTGTTGGGCCCTTCTGTTTCGAGTTTGCTACCAAAGCAGACATAGTCCTTGAAAGCACTACAAAATAATAATTATCACATAATGAACTGGAAGCTACACATTGAACCTTCTTTAGTGTTTTGACTCTATTGCGAGAGCAGAGAATCACTTAAGATATACTTCAAGCCGACTTGATATGCGTCGACAAATTGTTCATATAAGGACTGGCTTCCCGTTCCCGTTCGCCCATTCACCCGATGACATACATGTTTCGATGGAGCCGCTGACGTTGCCGGCCGCAGCCGCGCCGCCCGTCCCAGAAGTCATTGTTTTGTATCTTTCAACACGGGATACGGATAGGTAAGGCAGTGTATATCTGACGGATCTACCTGTATTCCATTTCCATCCGTGGGACGACACGACAACAGGACTGGGTTACATAAATGATCTGACGTGAAAATGAGAGAAGATCGCAAGAGATATACCTACCCTTTACCTACCTGTATCTGAGCTCTGATGTGTGTGAATGGACGATAAAAGCAGAAGCGCCTAAAAACATGCATACTTAAGTATAACCATTACATCTTACTTACCCGTGTTGAAGTATTTTCTGAAAGTCATCGAGTTATTAAATGAAGAGGCAGAGGCACCACCAGAATTCCGAATATTGTGCAATCAAGAGTTATTAAAGTAAAGACTGGTGGAGGAACACAGTCAGAATGCCACGATGATGATGATGATGGCCGAAACGATGACGCAGCATCGGTTAACTGGCATTATGTGCGCAAAATATCTCACAAAAGTTTGAAGTAGACGCGCGTAAGAATAACGAGGAGTTGTCAATTTCATTGTGGTGTTCTTTCGTTTTGTTTTGCCTTGTCGCTGTTTTTATTTTATTTTTATTATTTCTGAAATGACGAACGAGATGCTTGTGCATCTACGTTTCATCTCTTTTTTTACAAATCATCTGACCATAACCAGTAGTTGTTTTTGAGTCTGTATTGAGATTCAGCGACGGCATGATCACACCATTGCTTTTTTCCGCGATCAGTTAACATCTTTAGGCTTCTTAAGTATCTCTTAAGGCATTCGATCAATTAATACATATTTCGTTTTTGTAATTTCTTGAAAAACTAAAGCCTTAAACTACGTTTGAAAACAAGTTTCGTTGAGAGTCTTTGGTTGTTGATCAAATGATGAAAATTCTCTGCACTAAACATTTTAGAGTTGATTAAGACATTAATCTCAAGTCTGTGAATAAGGCTGAATACGATTCTTCATACCTATACCAAAGAAAAGTCGTGAAAAACTAGGCATTCGAAATTATAACCCAATTTAGCTTTTCCTTCCTGAATTGTAACTGAAAAAAACTTGAAAGAGCAACGGATTGACAACTCAGTATTAAGAATCTGGTGAACTTCTTTTATCGGCGCAACAATAAAAAAAAGATATTTTTTTTTAGAATTTAATTTTTTTTTTTTTTTTTTTTTTTTCCGTGGGTAGGTAAAAACCTTCATAGGCACTATGAGAATCGAACGCGCGTGCTCATAGTAGTGTGAGATTCTTACTCACTAAAAAACCTCCCAATCTTTGTAAGACTACGACTAAGTTTCCTTAACAAGTAGTTCATGCTTCTGTATAGTAATCGCGTTTGGCAGGCTACCTTCCAACGAAAGCACCTGCAATACCGTCATTATGTGCGGTTTCCTCTTACGACGCTAGATCCAACGGTCTTGTTCGTTGTAGTCGGCGTGCAAGATTTGTCTGATCCAAAGTTCGGATTATTTCGTGGTTGCAATGGCCGTGAAGGCGAGTGTGAAGTTTGCGAGCAAAGTTTCTTACTTCGTCGGTCACGGTTGCGATGCCTAGATCTCGATGTAAATCGCTATTTCTTATATACCATGGAGCATTTACGATTGCTCTTAGTGTCTTATTCTGAAAAGTTTCTAAAATAGATATGTTGCTTGGTTTGGTACAACCCCAAAGTTGTATACCGTACGTCCAAGATGGTTTTAGCACTTGCTTATACAATAGCAGTTTGTTATATACGCTTAGTTTCGAATAACGTCCGATAAGCCAATTCAGTTCTCGTAGCTTGATTTCAAGTTCATCTCGTTTCTTTTTAACGTGTGGCTTCCACTTAAGTTTTGCGTCTAGGGTCATGCCTAAATATTTCGCCTCGTTTGCGTACGGAATTTGTACCGAGTTTATAAATAGAGGTAAGTTGATTACCCTCTTGTAAGTAAAATTTACATGCGTTGATTTTGTCTCATTTAGGAGGATTCGCCAGGCCTTTGTCCATTCGCATATTTTATTCAAAGCGCGTTGGAGTTTTCCCGTTGATTGTTCGACTGTCTTATCCGTAGCGAGGATAGCCGTGTCGTCAGCGAACGTGGCTATAGTCGTTGTCTCTACTTGAGGTACATCTCTTGTAAAAAGTAAAAACAGTGTTGGACCGAGGACGCTACCTTGTGGAACGCCGGCTTGTATTTCTTTGAATTCTGAGTATTCGCTCCCGTATCTCACTCGAAATAGTCTGTTGTCAAGATAAGACTCTAAGAGTTCATACATTTTTTCCGGCAAAACTTTCCGTAGCTTATATTTTAGGCCTTCGTGCCAAACTTTATCAAAGGCTTGGGATACGTCAAGAAAAGCGGTAGAACATATCATTTTCGCTTCTAAGGCTTTCTCAATTTCATTAGTTATTCGATAGACCTGGTCAAGTGTTGAATGTTTGACCCTAAAGCCGAAAGAATTTAATGCGAAACACGGCGTGCGCCATCACCTCTGTCGGTATGTAAACTTTAAATAACTTTGATATTTATGTACTTATTGACTAAATCAGAAATGCCTTTGAAACGTTAATTCAGTACAATTATTAACACTTTTAACACAAAAAAAATACGCGTTCAAATCGTGGCATTGATGTCATTCAGTTGTATTAACTAAATTTCGTGCATATCTATTGACAAAAATATCGTAGTCAACAAGCACCGATCGACAACACCAGTCGTCGTCGAATTTAGTTGAGCACGAAACAGTGACAGAAAGTTGATCTAAACTCCCGTCCCAATAGCTTGTACAATCGGTTACAGATAAAACCCACTTGTATTGTATTGTCACCGCGTTCAAACGATCCTTGCAGGAATTGCCGCGAATTTTAAAGGATAGACAGATTGCATTTTTTTTCGATTAAAGGGCCTTGAGTAAAAGAACGTTATGGTGGCAGACCATGCACGTTGCTTCGATATCTGCCCAATTATTCTTAGGTGGATTTTTATTGCTATTGTGAGCCAACGATCTTCCGGATGCAAGGAGTGTTCCCACTAAGGCACTTCTCCTTGCATCCGGACGGCAGCGGAAGAATTCCCCAGATGGAATCAACGGTGGCGTCAATAGTTCCAGTCAGGCCGAACTACTTAGTGAACACCTTATATGGGCTACTATGACGTATTCGGAGCTCAGGCCTATAAGGAACGGGCTATCCGGCTCTCCGTCCTTAGAGCTAAGCAAAGGATCTGGTCCTCCAGGTTGGGGGTCGTGCCGTCGGGGTGACTTCCCGGCCACGTAAAGAAACACCAGTCACGAAGCAGAAACAAGCCTAGGATTCGGACGGATTTACTGTTTCAGACAATGACACCAGCGCTGAAATTAAACGAAGGATAACTCTTGCCAATCGCTGTTTCTTTGGGCCAAGAAGGCAATTGAGTAGCAAAGCCCTCTCTCGAGCAACTAAAGTGTCCATGTATAAGACCCTCATCATCCCAGTCCTGCTTTACGGTGCAGAAGCATGGACCCTGTCAAAGGCGGATGAAAACACTTTAGGCTGCTTCGAGAGGAAAATTCTTCGGACGATTTACGGTCCCGTCTGCATAGACGTAGAGTGGAGGAGGAGATATAACATCGAACTGTACGGGCTGTACAGCGATACCGACCTAGCCAAAAGAGTCAAAACACAACGTCTACGATGGCTGGGTCATCTAGAGCGGATGCACACCAACGCCCCGGCCCGGAAAATCTTCGAATCCACACCGCATCAGGGACGGCGCGGTAGAGGAGCACCGAGACTCAGGTGGCGCACGCAAGTGGAAGGGGACCTCAGCCAACTTCGCATGCGAAACTGGAGACGGATAGCTAGAGACGGAGCTGGCTGGCGAAGCTTGTTGGCTGAGGCCCAGGTCCACCCCGGACTGTAGCGCCACCTTAAGTAAGTAAGTAAGAGCCAACGATCACATACGGAGCAATTGTGTGGACAAAAAGACCTAGTCTGTCCACCGCGGGGGTGACACTCAACAAGGTGCAAAGGCTAACCTGCCGCTGCATAACAGGTGCTATGAAAGCCTGCCCAACCGCAGCCATGAAGGTGATGTTGGAGCTGACTCCTCTGCATCTTATGGTTGAGGAATGTGCAAGCAAAAGAATCCTATAAGAATGGCCAAAGAAGGAATAGAAAGAGACAACTGCATTACATCGAAACAATTCGATTATGTAAAGAACTACCACTTCTGGCCTTTCCTATAGGGATGACACTAATAGAAGGTTCGACTTCCAAAATAACTTTTTTGTGAGGCTTAGTAACAGCGAGATGAAGGATAATGATTTCACAATTTATAACCTGAGCAAAGAAACAACAAAATGGTATAGAGATGGGTCGAGACTGATGAAGGAACAGGAGCAGGAGTATTCGGGCCAAAAACCAAACACTCTAAACCCACGGGCAAAAGTGCCAGCATCTTCTAGGCTGAGTTTTACGAGGTAGCCAGATGTACCCAAACCAATCTTGACAGAATCCTCACTAGCTGTGATATAGCGATAATGGCAGACGGTCAAGCTTGAATCCAAACATGTGTGGCAATGCCTCCTAAAAGTTAATGAACTACATAAGTATGGAAGTAGCAAAATTTCCATCTGCTGGGATACCTGGTCATCTAGGAATATAAAAAATAAATAAATAAATAGAGTGGCACAACAGCTCGAGGTGAACCAGGGCCAATTTATCAACAATGTATGCTGTGTGTGTTAATTTCTTCACATACAAGGGGACCTACAATTTTTTGCCGAATCTGAACGATACTTTGGGAAGTTTTTTAAGAAAAATGATACTCTCGGAGGGCTTGTCAGACGCTCGCGGAGGTGGGGACCGTGAAAAAGAACAAGTCTTTTTTTTCAAGTGACGATGACAGGATTCGAACCCAGTGCGTATTAAGCACACACACTAACCACTACGCCACGGCACCCCATAGGAATATAGGGTAATAAAATACACCGACTGTCTGACAAGAAAGGGGGCATCGAATGCCTTCATGCCTGAACCATTCTTCGTCTAGGATGAATTCAGGAAACCAGAGAGGGGAAACAGGGCAAAAACATGGACAACGCTCAATGTTTATGCAATGTATAGGCAATGAATATAAAAGATTCACGGCATGCATCAGTATCCTGTATGCCAGGATATCCAGCCTCAGCGCAAGAACAATCTCTTTATTCTAATAGTTTTCCTAATGGTTTTCCTAAAACACCTTCCGCTAAGCAAGAGTGCATAACCCTCGGAAAATTCTGAAAGGAACTTCAAAGCGATAGCTGGGACAGGTCGTACTGCAACATATCTTTCCTGGGTCAGATCTCTGCTTCTTTTGTAACAAGACGCCTGATTCGGATAGTTACAAAGTTGTACCAGGCAAGGAAGCCATAGAAATAGTCCCAATCCAAGAATTAATTCGAAGTGCCCGCATGTGTAAAAAGTGGTATGCCCTGCCCGCCTTTAAGCAAAGCATGCGAGGGAATTTCTGGCTCCAACTCGGATTTGGACAAAGGCATGCTTCTGGTAGACATCGATAGTGACGATCTCACTGTTGATGATATTGGAGATCGACAATTTTCATACAACTTTCATTTGTTATTTTTACAACGCGACTGAAATTGTATGAAATTGATAAAAAGTTACTCAATATCACACAAACTGAAACCTTTCAAAATTAATTTTAAGCAAAAAGTACAAGAAACCCCGCCAACAAAATTACGCTACGAAATGAAAATAAAGTAAACAAAATGAAGTCAAAGTGATTTGAATAAATGTGATGACTGCACCGGTGCAGTATTTGTCGTTCTGTACAAATTGAAGCGGAGAGTGTACACCATGCTGGAATCGTCGCGAACGAAGGGTATTCTTTGACAACTCGGTGTGTTCTAAAGAATACGCCATAAGTTTCATTGATGTACAAATTTTGCCTCTAAAATATGCTCTTTTGCCTGTACTACTTGGTCGGATTTATAACAGTCCTGCATCATCTAAATGACATCTTTACTGTTCGAGTCACACCAGATTTTTTTTGTAGCCTTTATTTTGTTACAAAGAAGGGATTGTCAACCCAAGTGACCAATTAAAGATCTGGAAGAAACTGTTAAAGGCCCGAGCAGAATGTGTAGCTGAAGCTTGCATCAGCGTTACTGTCGCTTAAGCCGTGTTGTCACAAGCAGCGTAAAACAGGAACAGAAACAGAATCTCGTACATTAGCAGCTGAAACCAAATTTCGTTGAATGCTTTTTGCGTTGCTAATGTATGGAATTCTGTTTCTGTTCCTGTTTCTGTTCCTTGTTACACCGCGGCTTTATACTTATGTAGCTGAACATGTTTGCCATATTTGCAAAAATGGGTTGTCCTTACACTACTTGTCAGCTAGGCAAAAAAATTAAAAAACAAAGGCGTCTCATAAAACAAAGGCGAGAAACAAACTAGCTTTTTCTTGGTTGAAGTTTTGGCCACTTGTGACAAATTTTAAAATTTTGGCAAACGTTTTGATTGAAGTTGAATAATTTCCGCTAACGCGAAGTACACATTGTGATCGCTCTTCACTAGCTTCAACCACAGCAACAATATCTTCGGGTATAGTCTTGTTGTCCTAGAATATGCACACAATTATGTACTTCGGCGACGAGATATATTATGACGGAAAATAATTCTATTGTCAGATAATTGATCAAGCATGTTAAAGGTTGATTCACTATTCAGACAAAGATTTCTATAAAACATTGATGTAACTCTGATGTGTGTTGAATTTGGTTGGCCACCCCAGCGCTGCGGACATAAATGGTGAGTCCGTGGTGAGAACGAAATTATGACGTTGAGGCCCAGTTTTTCATTGCGAAATCATACGAGTTTTGGAGTTAAGCCGAAATTAAACCCAGAAATGAGTTTTTCAGTAAATTTTTATATTGTGCTAATCTCGGTCTAGCTCGGCAAATTTGGTGGGTTAATCCCGGATCGAACTCTGGAAAACGGTTCGAGCTTTTTTGCCTGTTATTTCTATGTGAAACGGCAGTTGCTTTGAGTGTTCTTGTGAAAAATGATATCTGAGAACAACTCGAACTTCTTCACCTGTGTTTTTCTATGTGGAGTGATAGCTGGAAGAGTCCAGAATTTCATGGGTCGAAGATTTCCACAGTTTCATTGACTGAGTTAACCTGGGTTGACTCCAGATTCGTTTTGCTCCGTGATTAACAGAGGCCCTGCCATAAAGAAGCTCACAAATGACTTAAAACCCAACAAAGTGTTCATATTGACTTGGTTCATATTGTCATGTGGACGACAAGACGTGATAAGACATGCAGGAGTCGCTGAATGCACCCATCGATTCACCTTACGAACGCACCCGCTCGATTCACTAAACAAAAACACATCTATAATTGTCTTTCCAGTCAGTTGACAGAAAACGGACATTCGCAGCTCGAATTTCGATATCGAATTTTCCCTCCAATGGAAAAGTACCACTGGAAAAATACAGAAGGGACATTACCAAGGAGAAAATCTCTACAAAGGCCTGAATTTGTATAAATACCCGGATGACAGGCTCGGACGGGACAGTTATATTTATAAAACGTTGACTTGTGGGGATCACGAGTAAAGTAAAAAGCGATTGAAATGAAATAAAGGGATGAATTCGAAGTAGGGAAGTGAATTCAACTTACCTATGTTGAATTAGGTAAGTTTCATTTAGTTTGTATTTAAATAAGTTTTGTTTAACAAATTGGGTTATACATTGCGTGGTTATAAAAAGTTGCTAAAGAGATATAGGACCTTCTGTCCGTATCTTGCAACTTAATATTGATGGCATCAGCGATCAGCAGAGCAAAGTGTGACCATTTACACAAGATACTGGTAGAAAATAACATCGATGTGGTACTCCTGCGTAGATGAATCAGCTCTTGAATCTCCAGGTAAAATAAGGGGTTTCTGAGTAAGGTCTCCAATCTTAAATGTGAGCCTGACCCAAACTATGGAAAGCGACAACGTGTTCATCGTAGCGATATTGATAGGTGACCTTAAAATCGCTAACATCTACAAACCGCCCAATAGCTCATGGCCTGTAGAATTGATCCCAGTATACGAACACCCCGCATTATATGCCGGTGATTTTAACAGCCACCACACTCTATGGAAGTACCATGCGAATGACGACAACGGCACAAAATTGGCAGACTGTGCAGACATAAACGACCTGACACTAAGATCTGGCTCTGCAATTTTTTTTACCAGCATTCTATCATCCGGTAACCATGCCCATTGAGTTCAAAAAGATCAAGAAGTCAAACGTCTTTGCTATAATTAAACCGGGGAAACTAGCTGACAAGGCCGACAGCTACCGACCAATTGCTCTCTTAAGTGTGTGCTATAAGATCCTTGAACGCTTAATATATAACAAAATTGAGGTACCCATAAACGAAGTTATCCCTAAAGAACAAGCTGGATTCCGAAAAGGTCGTAGCTGTACTGACCAAGTTCTCGCCTTAACAACTTTTATTGAGGATGACTTCGAAAACAGGCTTAAGACTGGCGCTGTGTTCGTAGACCTTACTGCTGCATATGATACAATCTGGCGCACTGGAATGGTCTATAAACTCTTGAAGACGATACTTTGCAAAACAACATTGAACCTGATCGGCTGAGTAATCGCTACTTCCAAGTATTCCTCAACAATAGCGTTAGTAAATTAAAAAAAAAACCCAAAGACGGCCTCCCACAAGGATCAGTCTTGGCCCCACTTCTCTTCAACCTATACACTCACGGTTTACCAAACTTTACACCTCAACAGTTTTCGTATGCGGACGATCTAGCTATTGCCACACAACACCAGGGCATAGACTCAATTGAGGCCACACTCTCAGCAGATCTGGACTGCCTGGGTGAATACTTTAAGAAATGGAGGCTGACACCCAGCAAGGCTTAAACTGAGTCGGCGTACTTTCACCTTAAAAGCCATCTTGCGGTCCTGCGACATAATAAGAGCCCCAAGTAACTCGAAGTAACCATAGACAGATCCCTCACCTTCAAGCAGCACTGTCTCAACACCGCAGTCAAGCTGAAAACAAGGAACAACCTGCTTCAAAAACTTGCATCTAGCTCCTGGGGATCATCACCCAGTACACTTCGAACTGCCGCTTTGGAACTGGTTTACTCAACTGCCGAATACGGAGCCCCCGTATGGTTAAATAGCGCACACACTGCGAAAATTTATAGTCAACTCAGCATCGCAATGCTCCTTATTTCTGGAACTATAAGGTCTACTCCAATTCAATGGCTCCCAGTCTTGAGCAATATTGCCCCACCTTCACTTAGACGAAAGAACGCACTCGTCAAAGAATTTACCAAAATCCAAAGCAACCCGAGCCTCCCAATTCACACATACTCTAACGAAAAGGACTCATATTGGTTGAAATCGCGAAACCCACCTCTGAGGACAGCGACAAAACTCCATTTGTGTAATTTCAACGTCAACGAAGAGTGGGGAAAAAACTGGAGGAATTTCGCCCCAAATACCTGGAGTAACATAGTTAACCCTACTGCTCGTGTACCAGGATTCAAGCTACCCCGAAAAACTTGGACCCAACTAAATAGAACAAGGCACAGGGGCCTTCCCTAGCACGCCGGGCTCTGCTCTAGATGCTTTGATGAACCTCCCCCCCCTTGATATATTTATCATGGGGTGTACGCTGAAAACCATCTTTCGCTTAAAGAGAGGTGGTTTTTGGTACCACACGCATTGGAATTTTGAAGAACTTGTTCGAGAATTGTCCTTTGACCCCTGTCTTATGGACATGCCCTCTGACGCAATGACCCCAGAAATCCTTTTGCGACAAAATTACCAAGTCAACTTTCCTCAGGTAATGGAATGGCTTCGGCCAGACTCTGAGCCAGGGAAAGAATGCCATCGTATTTTCACGGATGGCTCCAAAAACGGACAGGGGTCTGGTGCTGGAGTCTTTGTGGAAAGCGAGAACATTAGACTCCACTACCCCTTAGGTAAATATGCGTCTGTCTTCCAAGCGGAGATTTTCGCTATCCTAATGGCTATGCGCTATATTGTGACTAACAGGTGGAGGGCAAGAAGCATATGCGTTTGCAGTGACAGCCAAGCCGCTCTAAATGCGTTGCTCAACCCTCTTACCTCGTCCAAGATAGTGCTCGAACTCAAGAATTCGTTGAACTTAGTCGGAAGGCTAAATGCAGTGAATCTTGTTTGGGTTCCAGGTCATACTGGTATCCAGGGAAATGAGATCTCTGATGAGCTTGCCAGACTTGGCTCAGAAGAGGTTTTCTCAGGACCCGAACCTGCTTTAGGCCTGCCTGTATCTGTTGTCACGTCTGCCATTGATACTTGGGTTTCTCGTGAGCAGAGGGCTCGTTGGCGTGACTGCGATGTGTGCAGACAGACTAAACGACTACGCCCAGACATCTGCGAGGGGTCAGCGTCTTTTCTTCTATCTCTTAGGAGAATCGATTGCAGACTTCTTGTAGGCGTCCTTACCGGGCACCAAGCTTTTGCTAGACACTTGAATGTGTTAGGCTTAAGCGAAACCACCACCTGTCTTGCCTGTGGGGAGGACGACGATACAGCGGAACACTTTCTCTGTCCTGCCTTTGCTCGCATCAGGTGGCGGATCTTTGGGACTGACGTGGTGAGTGCCGAACACCTAAGCTCTTCATCACTGAAGCTCCTTCTCATCTTTCTTCGAAAGACGGGTAAACTAAATACATTAATGTAAGGTGTCTGCATGGTAGTACAATGGACCAGTAGTTGTGTCTGAGTGCTCCATCGGATAATAGCAACCTCCAACAAAAACGTAAATAGAACAAGGATCGCAGAGATTTTCTGTTCAAATGGGGAGCAACAGCATCTAGTGAATGTGATTGCGCGGAAGCTAGCCAAACGATCAGGCACATTGTCTCCAGCTATCCCCTCTCTATGTTTAACGGCGACCCCAATGACATCCATAACATCACACCTGATGCCCTTCTCTGGCTAAACAGCTTAAATATTATTCTCTGAGGCTAAATTTAATGATTATTTCCTTGTGCAATTGTTAACGTACTATGACGTATTTATATTCATAACTTGTTATTGTTATATCCAAACGATAAATAAAAAATATAAAAAATTAAATTGAGTTTTATTCGAGGAACCCCAGGCAAAAATATTATAATACGAACGAACTTCCACTTTTTTGGAACTAAGACCCAATAAGAATTGAACTAATTCCCAAAAAAAAAAAAAAAAAAATAAACCAAGTCCTGTCATGTGAACTAAGTCGCAATGAACTAACTCCCACCACAAAATTTGGTGGGAGCTAGTTCGTTTAAGCTAGCGGGAGTAAAGTCATTTGGGAGTTAGTTTGTAGGGCCATTAACAGATCTTGATTAAAGCTGGGCTTGAAAAGCATTACAACGAACAATTTTTTTTTAAATCAGCAGACAAAAGAAATTTTGTTAAATTTAGGTTCAAATAGGTTAAAATTAGGTTCAAACTTTTAATATTATTTTTAAAGTGGGTAAAGAAAAAAAATTGTTACCTGTTTTTAGCTGCAGCCGCTCGGTCTCGTTGCCGTCGATTTTTAAACCAATTACCGACTTGAGTAGGATTAAGGCCAGTCGCCTTGGCTAGTTCTCTTTTCTTTGTTGGATTCGGATAGGGATCCTGTAGGTACCATTCCCTCAGAAGACTTCTCGTTCGTTCCTTGAAACAATGGGTTTTCTGCTCACCATCCCATATCGTCGGAGGTAGGGGGAATTTCTTTCGCACTCGATACTTGTCCACGGGCCCTAAATAAATTACAAAAATCAATTAACAGAGCTGTCAATCTGCATCTACTGCGCAAATGATTCGATTCGTTCGAATGTGTGCGTATATAGCGAGTGAATATTAATTAAGACAATTTACCTAACGATCGTCCACGTAGTTTTTCAGCTTCTATATAGTGTGCCTCCAACCACATTGCTTGTAACTTTCCATACGATGCTTTTGTAAATTTATGATTTTCTATTATTGCATAAAGTTCCCTATTGAAAAACAAAAAAAAAAAAAAACAAAACAAATCGATTACAATAACAATATAAACATATTTGTGGTAAGTAGCGTTAATTTTATTGAAATGTTTTTATTGTGTTGATGGGCATATCCTAGGGGTTCTAATAAATCGGCCGGTACCAGAGACCAGACGTGTGCACGTGTATTGTACACAGGCTTTGCACTTTGATGAATGAGAAACTAATAAGAGTCGAAGGGCTCTTTCGAACGCAAGTGGGTATAGTGTTAGGTTATTCGACTTCGACAAGATTGAGGGGGTGAAAAGAATATAATACCGGGCCGACTGTGGGATCTATAATTAACTTTCGTAAGTGTCTGGTAAGTGCTTGTAGCAGATATTCGCTACACGTCCGCTGAGTAATAATAAGTAAATCCCCACTGATTTTGACACCTTTTTTCCTTTGATTTCATCTCAATTATATGGTAGCGATATTTTAACGTCGCGACGAGACGGTGTTGGTTGAATGTCTGGCTGGGGTATTTTGCCTCAAACTATGAATCAAATAATTATATTTGCTTTTAAACAGAATTCCATTAAAGAAGACGAAGACAGAGATTCAATTTTGAACACATTTTGTCTGTAGCAAATATGTAACTTATCAAAATATTACCCTTGCTTTGAAGAGTAACGTTTTGTCTACAAAGCTAAGTACGCATACTAAGAGCGCCCTCAGGAGGATCATCTTTGTTGTATGATTTGTGGAAACCGGCACGCGGTCGTGATTATATGTACCTGTAAAGATCATCAGTGCAACGAAAGAACACGATGGGCTTCATTTTTTCGACCAATCGAGTTTTCCTCATTTAGTGCGAATTTTTTTTTAAGAGGGTGATATGGTTGGGGTAACAATTTACCCTCTATGTAATTTTGAATCAGTTTTAAAAAGGTTTTATCATTTGTTTTCTCATCCACCGAAGTGGGCATATACCTAAGGTAGAAAAATGTTGTTTGTTTTGGCAGGTTGGCATGGAAACGGCATCTGGGGATCAAATACCGGATCAAGACATCATATAGTCTTTCAATTTGTATTTGTTTTTACCTACTCAAGCATATCTACGTACGCTTACATTTGAATAAAGAAAATTCTTGCTTATGTTTCATTTAAGAATGATTGCTTTTTTTTAATCTAGAAATTATTGTTTAATCAATTCCCTGGCTTCAATCAAAGAAACTCTAAAAACTCAACCAGCACAAATTTAATGTTCTTAGACGGCAAATTTCAAAATACCGAAATTTCTCAATTTTGAAAGAAAAAAACCAAATCGCTTCGAAGATTTTAGATCCTGTGCTACAGCCTGGGTTATCTAAGTCTCAAAATCACCCTTAAATTTGAAGATATTTTCTGTAATCTTTTGTTTTTTACAACTCAGAATATATGGGTAATACCATGTTTCCACCGGGCACTAATCTGCGATTAGTATAAATCTTCACTAAATCCTCTACGAATTACGCGATTAACCATACAAATTTAAATCCTCTCGGCCAGCGATTAAAAATAAATCATAAATCTCATTCAAATTTGTTCACATTTTACTCAACCACTTTTAAGCCTTTTCGAACACCTTTTAAACAGTTTCAGAATCGAAAAGGCCACTGAAACTATCCACGTATGACAGATCTTGTCACAATCACGATTTATTTGGCATGTTTACAACGAAAATCTTTTTTCACTCCTGGAAAATGTCATCGCCACTCTCTTTTGCGAGCCAAATTGACCGAAAAAGAGTGCGCATGCCAAATTAATCCTATATTTGTCTGGTGAAACCACTTTGGGATTTATTATTAATCGCCTGCCGCTGATCCTCTTATTTTTGCCGGTGGAAATAAAGTACAAGGTTTAAAAGAGAGCATTTACTCTCAGCACCGAGACTCAGGTGGCGCACCCAAGTGGAAGGGGACCTCAGCCAACTTCGCGTGCGAAACTGGAGACGGCTAGCTAGAGACAGAGCTGGCTGGCGAAGCTTGTTGGCTGAGGCCCAGGTCCACCCCGGACTGTAGCGCCACCTTAAGTAAGTAAGTATTTACTCCCAGTTTTAGCAAACTTAAGGAGTCTTTCAAAAAAAGGTTTGCACTGTGGGAAACCATTGCTTGATATTAAACTATCTTTTTTATGGTTTTACCCACCTCCAGCAGAGCTGCTAAAGTCCTTAAAGGCGTCTTTTTGGAATAGGCACCTACCTAAACGGTATTACTAGTTTTTTTGAAAATTTCTCTAGACATCATAAAAAAATATTCTGTGCTGTAAATATTCTGTGTCCAGACGTCCCGTATTTCGCGTGTAGCCTCGAAACCTGGTGCTCCACTGGGGCATTAGTGTCGTTCCCTGAAGTCTGTTTTTCGCTTCTTTTTGCTTTCCTATCTTGTATGTGTCTCAAGGGCTTTAATTTCCTTTCATTCTAATAAGGATAAGGATGAGGGTACAAGGTTTTTGATATGCAGGTGGTGTTTGGATCTTCGCTGAACCACAACGTGTCCTATGCAGGTCCTGGTGTTATTCTTCTGAGTAAACAAGAACGTAGTACACGCTAAAAAAATAGTTACATACATCGCAAACGATATACGAAGTAACTATTGAGTGTATGCACGAAGTTGCTTGCCTGAATATGAACAAATATTTTCATGAAGCAAAAAAATGTTTTTCCTTTTCCTCTTAAAGGTCAAATAGTGCCAAACCGTCTATAGTTTGACAAAAAATGAAGTATTGGCAGTAAAACAACATAAAGCTGTGAAGCTATTTTTTATAATTAAGATTTTTTCTTGACATATATATTTACTGTTTATATTTATGGCATACTGTTCGCAGTCATAATATTTTGTTTGGATGAGGATCAAGAGCTTGAGGAAGCTTTTTTTAAATCAATTATCTCCCCAAGAGGCTGAAAACATTCAAAAAGAATATTTTCTAGTGAAAGTTAATTTCTTAGGAAGCAATGAATAATGCAAATCAAATAAGGAAAGTTACTGTACCTTGGTTAACTTTTCAGCTTATTTTTTTCTTCATATAACTTCGATTACGTTTTATTTTTATTAATTTTTGTTTTACTTTGTTACAGAGGTTTAATCTGCGATATATAAGCTAAATGCAAAATATCAAGTTATCTCTTGCACCATTCCCTTGAAAACTGATCTTTTCTGCGACACCAGCACCAACCTCGAACGAACCAAGGTTAGAGAACTGCGGTTGCACCTTGATCCGAGGGGGTTTTACATTTCTCCATAGAAGGTTTTTCCTAAAGATTGAGTAGTTAGTATAAACACAAAAATTTAGGCCTAATTGACAAACCTTTTTCCATACATTTTAAAAATTAGTTGCAAGATTAGGAAAAGACCAAAACCATCCGTAAATTTAAATTAAAATTAAAAAATCTTCGGCCTTTTAAAGCAAACTGGACTCAGGTTAGGTTAGGTAGGGTTGCTAGCAGCCAAAGCCACCAGCTTGCATAGGCCTACGAGGGCCCTTCGCGTAACCCTTTGGGGACAACCTGTAAGGAATAAAAAAAAATCTCCTGAGCTTCGAAGAGAAAATCGGCCCAGCCGGAGTCCCTGCTAAACTTCACGATATTTGCCACCGGTATTTTTGCAAGTTCGTCCAGCTCCGCAAAGAAGAATTGTCCTAGAAGTTTAAAACGTTGCCTGCTGCCACTTGAACATTGGCAGAGGAGGTGTTTCACATCTTCTTCCGCTTCGGGATCATGACAGCCCCTGCAAATGTAGTTGGTGTTAATGATTCTTAATTTTGCTGAGTGCTTTCTCAATAGGTTGTGGCCTGATTTCACTCTTGTGGCTGTTGCCAGTGATGGCCTTTTTAGTGCTATAAGCTTTTTTGTTGCTGTCTATGGATGGCCATAACGCCTTTGTATGGCCGCAACTCTGCAGATTAATCCACCTATTTTGGGTTATATTTTGAATAGTTGCAGATATTTTGCCTGTTTCATAAGAGAGCGGAGGGTGAGCCCTTATATCCGGTGTAGTGATACATAGATGTGAGCCATCGCGAGCTCGTTAGCCTTTTCATTTCCGCTGAAGTCACTATAGCCTGGTACCTAAACAATGCGGACATTATTCTGTCTGCTTAGAGCCCTTACTTCTGATCGACAGAGTCCTACTACACGAGATTTTACTGTTGGTTTTGCCAGGGCCTTAATGGCTGCTTGGCTGTCTACGTAAATGGAAATATCCTCCTGTGATAGTTCCATTACCCTGGCCTTTTCGGCGGCTATGAGCATTGCCAGATTTTCTGCTTGGAAGATACTGCAGGAGCTCAGCAGTCTTCTGCTTGTTAGGATACCGAGTTTCTCAGAGCATACACCTGCGCCAGTACCCTTACTTGATTTAGAGCCATCTGTGTAGATTGCTATCTCGGAGTTGATTACAACGTTATCCAGCCTCCAGTCTTCTCTGCTCGGAATGTGAATGGTGTAGTGTTGATCTTGACTTCCAAGATAAGGAGTTTTGTGGTCTGTTATACCTGCACAGCAACCCAGTGTGTGTATGATTGAACTGTGCCCTGTGGATGTTGTATCTACTCCAGTTGCCTGTCCCTTGAAGTCTTATTGCGTTTTTGCAGCGCTTTTTTTAATAAACAGATCTATAGGCGTAAGGTTTAGATTTGTCTCTAACCCCATGCTAGGACTGGATTTCAGAGCACCTGTGGTGACGAGACAAGCCATTCTTTGGACCTTAGTTAAGGCTGTTAAATATTTTTCTGTTTGGTTATAGCTGGCCACCAGACACAGCATCCATACTTGAGTATGGTTCCTACTATAGCTGTGTAGAGCCAGTTTGTTATTCTAGGAGCAGAACCCCATTGTTTCCCGCAGATTCTGTTGCACGTATATAAGGCTGTATATGCGTGCTCTCTTTCTTCTATATGTTTAGGTTCCAGCTGAGCTTACTGTCTAGGATTAGATAATTGAAGAACCGAGCCTTCCAGCTCTTGGTAGCTCTAAATCCGGGATCGATCTCCTGTTTGTAAAGAGGACAAGCTCCGTTTTTGACGGGTTGACTCTAAGGCTGCATGATCCGGTCCACCGGCTGAGGCCGTTTAGTGCAATTTGCATTTTGCAGTCAACAAGTGTTGGCAAGAATTTGCCACGTACTATGAGCACAAGATCGTCAGCGTAAGCTATGGGTTTCACCGGTGAGTGGTGGAGCTTCATAAGATATGTGTTCATAACAAGAAGCCATATGAGAGGAGAGAGCACTCCACCTTGCGGGTCTCCTCTGGTGGTGGACATCCTTTTTATACTGTCACCTAGTTTAGATGATATAATTCGGTCTTTTAGCATTGTGACTATAAATTCACAAAGCCCTTTAATGGCTCCAACATCTTTGAGGGCGTTTTCAATATCTTCGGTGGTTACATTGTTAAAGGCGCCTTCTATATCAAGAAACGCGGCGAAGGTGTATTCTTTAACTTGCAGTGACGTTTCTATATTAAGAACTACGTCGTGTGATGGTGTCTCTACCGACCTGCCTTTCGGGTAGGCGTGCTGGTTGGAGGACATGATGATTGGACTAAATTTTGCTGCGTATGTGAATATCGAGGAGCCTCTCGAGAGTTTTTATTATTAAGGATGACAGACTTATAGGTCTGTAGTCTTTTGCCTGATTATGGCCGCTCTTACCAGCCTTAAAGATGAAGATTACATTACCTCTGCGCCATGCTTTGGGGAAGTTTCCATGTATGAGACATCCACGGAAAATGTGTGTTAGCCTCGAGCTTATTAATGTTTTTGCAGCATAATAGGAATTATGCCGTCAGGTCCAGCTGACTTATACGGTTCGAATTAGTCAATAGCTCTTTCCTTACACAAAATGTTCTTTATTGTTTCAACGTCCGTCGCTGGGGCGGATTGATTTGTTCCGATATTTTCGTTCTCCTTAATCACTTCAGAGCAGTTGGGAAAATGTGTACACAGTAGTATTTCCAGTGTTTCCGAGGTAGATTCTGTCCACATTCCATGTTTTTTATAAAGCTTGGAACCGTATGCTCCTTGGACATAATTTTCCTCAGTCTTGCTGCACCATTTATGTTTTCTATGTTACTACAGAACTCCTTCCAAGCCGTTCTATTAGCCGTTCGAATTTCTTTCTAAAAATTCTTTAGACTAGCCTTGTAAGCCTCCCAGTCAATATTGGCTCTACTGAATTTTTGTTTGGCTATTTTTCTTAGCTCGTTTAGTCTAGATCTAGAAGACCACCAATGGTTCTTAAAACCAGGTTAACTGCGACTAATGGGGCAAGTTAGTTGCAGTAAATCTGGTTTTAAGAACCATTTTTGGACTCTAACACAAGCTAGAATAAAAGATAGTAAAAACAAGCAACAAGTATAAATTAAAACTTTAAAACTATTCCCATGTGTTTTTTAATGAAACAAGGTACATGAAAACCACTTTAGTAAACAATATATAAACTTTAATTTATTTTTTTTTTTCAATTAAAAATTTGTTTAACGATCAATTTTAATAATAGATTACAACTTAACCCAACCGACAATAAAAACGAAAAACAGCACAATGATGGGAGTTCTTAAAATAAGATGGGCAGAAAAATGTTGGATGTCAGAATCACTCTTTTTAAGTTTCGTACTTATTACGTAGATACAGTTAAATGGTCATTAAAAGCTGAGGTAAGACCTATACCTATACAAAACGGCAATATTTTAAGAAGGGACAGGAGCAAGGTACAACACTTTACCCTATACACGGCTATCCACGGCAAATATTTCGTCAACCATCCTATCTCAAGTTTAGACCAGCTTTAGACCGCAAAAGTTCGCTATTAAACAGTATCAATCCAATGTCAGCCCCACGTCTGTTTCGCACGTCCAAGAGATATAGGTCCTGGCATGACTGAGACTGAATGAAGTCAGTTGAACAGCACGTAAGTCCGCTCACCGTTGTTGATGTTGTTGACTTGCCTTGTCCATGTCTTATCCCGACATTATCTATTATGTCGAACCATGACATTCAAATCCTCCACCAAAATGAAAATGTCCTCGTTTTGTACCACGTAGAAAACTGTGTCATGTCATGTTAAGCTTCGCATGAAAATTGTCATCCCTGGATGACATCTCCTTCGAGGCCTAAAATTGAAAGTTTGTAACCTGGCTATTCTGGAATTTGTCCGTCATAATTCGATTGCTATGTGGTGGGTTGGTCAATCTTGTCCCGTTTTTTTTGTGTTATTAATCGAGGAAAATATTTAAAGTGTGGCCCGACCAACCAGTATTTTTTAAAGTTTATCACCTTTATGATGGTGATTGATTTCTAAATTTTATCAACATGAATTGTCGGTCTTGTTTAGTGCCTAAATGCTCCGAAACTCTCACAACTTTTTGACAAAGATTAAAACTGCTGTGCTATTCTTTTTTTGCCATTTACAGCTTTTTAAAGGATTATGGGATCTGTACTTAACATTGGATGATGCTAACCCTAAATTTAATGATGAAAATTAATTTGGTAGATCTACGGTTTCCCTTAAGTCATTCAATCCATCGGTTTCTCCGTCCACTTTCTTTAAAATCTATTTTTTACTTTTTAAGTTATTTTAAGAATAAATTATTTTAAGAATAAATGAGTTATTTTAAAAAATTCTAAAATTAATGAAATTCCTAAACTTTGTTATAGAAATTGTCAATTTTTAACGATGAACGTTCCAGGTGTTATAATTCAATTTTTATTAAGGTTAAAACTTAAGCTTCGAATTAAATCTATGAGAATATTGTCTACAATTGCGTTAAATTGTTTTTAAAATTCTCAAATATTTATATATGTGTGTAGGTACAAGGAATGTGATAAAAAAAAAACTTTCCTAAAGGGGAAAACTTGTATGGGTTCTTTAGGTAGGCGCATGTTAATTCTTAAATATATCAGTTTCGGTGCATGAGAACAAAAATGATCGTGTGCAGGTATGGTAATAGTAATAGCCTTGCATATACCTTTGATTTTAACCCTTCTTCATGGGTAGATAAAAAAAAAGGATTTTGTATGCAATCAGATCTGAGCAGAACATGCACGTAAGCTTTACCAGTAGGTTAAGTATGACATGCATGGAACTCCAATTCTATTGTGAAAAATATACCCTCCTGAACGCATTTCAAGTTCTTGGCCACACCTTCTACTCTAAATACCTATAGCTCGGCATAAAGGTGTACTTTTTTTAATCCCTCACCCTATTCAAATTTGTACATGGGTATCACAAACTGGAATGGAATTAATTTAGACGCTAATATATGCACACTGCACGCACGGTTTATACCTCCAATCAAAAATGTCCGATTAATTCCGAGATGGTTGTTCTCAAGTCATGGCTGTTAAGTTTTTTTCGTTTCGTGGCAAGCAATAAGAAAATGATGCAAAAATCAATCACTTTAGGTTTAAACTTTTAAATAAAACGCTCCCAAAGCTACTACTTAATTAAGGAGATATTATTAAAAAGTGTACTTGAAGGTTAAAAAATGACACAGCGTTTTTCGGATGGCGGCTTATAAAAAATCTAGGCACTTTATACCATGTTTCCACCAGGCACTAATCCAAGATTAATACAAATTTTCCATACAAATTTAAATCCTCTCGTCAAGCGATTAAAAATGAATCCCGTCATAAAACTCATTCACCCTTTTCACGAACCACGTTCAACCCTTTTCGAACACCTTTTTAGCAGTTTGAGAATCAAAAAAGTACACTGAAACTTTTCACGTATTGCAGATCTGTCAGAATTTCTATTGGGATGTATACAACGGAAAGCTTTTTTCCGTCCTGGAATATGAGATCGCCTCCCAATTTTGAGAGCCAAAATGACGGAAAAAAGTGATCATGTCAAATTAAATATATTTTTGCCTGGTGGAACCACTTTGGGATTTATTATAAATCATCTCCCGCTAATCCTCGTATTTTTGCCGGTGGAAACATTGTATTAGTATTTATCTAAATCTAAAGAAACAAGATAAGGATCCAACATCCAAGCAATCAAGGAGGTAAAAAAATTATTCAAGTATAAAATAAGCGCCTGCGGGGCATCTCGCTTATGGAGGAATAGAACTTCAAAAGACAGAATACACAGGCACATTCCCGCAATAAATTCGAATAACTTGCAGATTTCTTTACAAATCGCTGCTGGGCACAATATTTTCAGTTGTCTAGAGTTGAACCAATCTTTTTTTAAATTTTCGATTACTGCGATAAAGCAAGGATTCCCTGCGACCCGACACAGCTGGTAATTCGAAGATATTTTTGATTGGGAGTCTTAATACCCAAATCCGTTCGATACGCCCGAGCAAGTGCTGTGGCCACCGTGTTTTGGCTGTTTAAGCTTTATCCACATATTGGTTCAGCGAAAAGTTTTAGTGCAATGCGGTATCTGCACTTAAAAAAAAGGCCGCCAAGTATGAAGACATACGCGGAGCGGTCCGTCGGCTTTTGTTGTAGGTTAAACTAACCTTGATTGCGCAATTTGTAACCAGGATTATGACCCGTTTTACCGCCTAATTTCGCGTCCTGCCCTGAGGAGTTTTAATCCTTTACACTCGCGAAATTGGCTCCCCAATAATTGTTTATCCAAAGTATTTTTTTTTGTGACAGCTATTGCTAACGACTCAATGAGTTTATTTATTGTTTTAAAGACTATACATAAATAATCCTTGTATTTTTTTTTTAAGAAAATCACCCTTTTTTAATTTTCCTACGACTTGGATGCGGATTCCTGTGCGAACTGTTACGCTAATCGCCCACTTGCAATTTTATAAAACATCAACAATTTACTTACGAACCACGAAAGCAGCGCTCACAGGAGTAACTCTTTTAGTTGTACACACAAATACAGGTAAAACATTTTGCCCTTTGCTCTCTAAAATGTTGGCGACTTGGAACAAATTCAAGGTTTTGACATCCACGCTCGAACATATACAGCGCTGAGAAGTAATTTCTGACAGCGAGCAACTAAAAAATCTGTGACAAAACACAGCCGATTTAAAAGTTGCCCAAATATTGGTTTCATGTCGGTTGCTCGTGTGCGCGCATTCCCCCCTACAAGCCTATGATGGGACTTAAAAGGGCAATCAAAGCCCTTAGCCTTAGGTTTTGTTTAAATTCTATGTGGTGCCAATATCACCCACAAGACGCACTACACTATATTTTAATCTCAGCTCGTTTTCATTATTGCAAGTAAAGCGCCAGCCATCAACTTATCTTGATAATCGGTTTCAAAATCTCTTTTATGAAATCTAGAAAGTAGATAAAAAAATTTGAAAAGACAAAGTCTCGAATAAAATGTAGTAGACTTAATTTTATCCGAAATTCTGAAGTACAGCCGTTGACAGCTAATAGGAAACGATTTTATTTTTGCACTATTGTCGAAGTGATGATGAATGATACTTGTTTGGCCAAAACAGAGGTTTTAGTATAAGAAAATGTTGAAAACCATAATGTGTCTATTCAAATTGAGTAAAAAGCTTTGATGTTTTCAAAAGAAAACTCAAAATTTTTGAGCATAACAAATAAAAGTTAACATTTTGATAGTTAACTAAGAAAATCCTTATGTCTATTTAAACTCGGAATCGTTTTTAATTAGCTGTCAACGGGTGTATAGGTAGGTACTCGTTGATTTAGACAAAAATCTTTTTACACAATCTCACACCTATTCGTATCCACCTCTATCCGACAGTTAACCCATGCAGGATGGTTACAAGAGGGCAGCATGCTGACCCAAACTTTTTATTAAACATAAAACAAAGAGGTACCTTTTAGCCGGCAAAAAAAAACCATCGTGTTCTCTTCACACTTGTGCATCAGCTTCCAATGCACCCGAGCCGTTTAGCTGTCATTTGACTGGAATTTCATTGGAAGTTTTCTTATTGGTTTCTGTGAATATGTTGATCTATGCACGTTTTGCACAATTTAGTCGGCGTGCTTTCGACATGTTTAACTAAAATTACTTTTTTATTGTTTGCCTAAGGGTTTTTGTGTAAATTTTATTAGTTTTACGATTAAAAAATAGCTTTTTACATATTTTATTCTCTTCTACAGTGAGTGCATTAGGATTAAGGAGAAAAATAATCCGCATATTTCTGTTGGTAGATTTTTTTTTGTACATGTATCCAAATTTGTTCTTAAATAACGCGAGTGCTTTGGTAACATTGTGCAAACAGCATAAAAGTCTTTAACTTATCTTCTTAAAAGGATACTTGGAAAAAAACTTCATACAGGTGAGTTTTTTGCCCAGATTTTAGCGTTTGTATATGAGTGTTTTTGTAACATTGGAAATGCAAAAAAAAAACTAGTGGGAGGGTTACAATCCCATCCCAATTGACCACTGTCAGGATTACGAATTGCGTCATAAATCTTGGTTGTTAAATTTTATTTTCTACCAACTCTTATTTTATTTAGTATTTATCAGTTAAGAGTCTCGTTCCTTAGAAAATGGGCGTGGCATCGACCCCTTTTCAATAACAACGCTTTTTGCGTTCATGGTTTTTTATGAGATGTGGTATAAACGTGTTGATTGCATTTAAAAAATATAAAAAATTTGGTTTGTACTTAAAAACGCCCTCAAAAGTGGGCGTGTGGAAAAAATTATTTCATTTCAGTTGATAGCACATCAGTCGAGCACATATCTGAACATGTTGTAGTACAAGTTTTTTGAATTTAGAGCAAATTTATCGAATTAAAACCGTTTATTAGAATGTAAACTTAATAAGACCACGCCCACATGTGGGTGATTTTTTGATTTTTTTTTTAAATTCCAATCACAAAACACTTAAACGAGAATATTGCATACCAAATTTCAACTTGCTACGACAACTATGATTTTTCATGCCTGAAAGTAAAGTGGGCGTGCCAGTGGGCGGATTTGAAAATTTTTACACTTGTACTGCTTCGGGTACTAGAAAGAACAGATATCAAGCTTCAAGTAACACTAGCTTAAAATTTAAGGCCTAGAAACTTCCGACACAGAGACGGACGGACGGACAGACATGACTCATTCGATTTACAATTCTGTCTCGATCATGTGCCCTTAAGGTCTTGGACACAGTGATTATTTCTCTATGTTACAAACTATGAATCAAACTTAGTATACCTCCTATACTATGGGATGGGGTATAAAAAGCCGACGGACCGCTCCGTGTATGACTTCAGACTTGGCGAACTTTTTTTTACATCCGTTTGCTTTCAGACTGAACGCCAAATCTGCTTTTTCGTTGTACTGACATTTTTTGTGGGAGGTAAAATAGAGACATAAGCAGACTAAATACCATTTTACAAAGCTGCGTGGTTCTTTGCTTTGCCTCGTTACGGTTCTGTTGCTCAACAACCGCGTTGAAAATATACCATTCGAAAAACTATTAAAAATTATAGAAAATGCCAACAAATCAACAGGAACACACCGCGAAAACCAACAATTCCCGGTTCAGAGAAACGTCAAAAAGCACGCGAAAAATGATCGTATTGAATTTTAAGGCTATGTCACAAATCTGCGTTGAGCCAACGCTGATTTGACAACTTAAATTTAAACACATTAAATTCAATGGGAGCTACCACAACGTTGCTTCGAACATCCGTCGTTATGTAAGAAAGTTTCGAGAAAGCACAAATACTCAACAGCACGATGAAGTTTTGCGTGCGTTTTGACGTTTCTGTAAACCTGGAATTGTTGGCTTTCGCGGTGGTTTGTGTTCTTGTTAATTTTCTGGCATTTTATATGGTTTTAAATCGTTTTTCGAATGGTATATTTTCAACGCTTTTATGTCACAAAGCAAACGACAACGCAGCTTTGTGACATAGTCTTTATTTATTTCTCAAAACTTTTTTACGCCACAAAACGTAACTACGGATGGTCGAAGCAACGTTGTGGTAGCTCCCATTGAATTTAATGTGTTTGAGTGTGAGTTGTTGAATCAACGTTGGCGCAACGCAGCTTTGTGACATATAGCCTTTATGTCAAAGTTGAATGTGAAAAGTTCAAAGAATTTTATTTTTTCATCCGCCTCTTTTATAGCCCCAAAGGGGCTATGGCTGTAAGGTAGTGAAACGTTTCTTGTGCCGATTCGACTGAAGGCTCTACATAACACGACTTCTCCTTGGCTCTGTGTTAAGACTTCGGGTTCGTTCGGCTGTGCATGGAGAATGCACAGATCGGCAAAAATCTGTGCATGGAGACAATGATAAACTGAAGATAGTATGAAGTGCTAGCTTATTAGTGGAGTCAAGTGGAGCGTTGTTGAAAGCTATCGAGTACATCAGACCGTCCCAAGCCGCCAGTGTTGCCAAGAAGCATATCTCAAATCGATCGTCATTTAGGGTTCCCAATGAAAGCCGAGGAGTGATTCGTATTAAGGTCAATCACAAAGCTTTGATGGGCACTTCTTATGCACGAAGAAGACCCTCAAAATTCCACTACTCCTTTTACCGGGGCTTACAAGCGTCTTAAGGATTGATCTATCCAACAATCAGAAATATTTGTCAGTTTGTCAACTACATATTTTAAATCGTAGAAATTATCGAAATTGTCGATTCTTTCTAGAGTTAACAAAAAGAATGATCGGTCCTTAAGGAAGTGTACAAATCCACCAGAATCGAAGGAAACTTTTCTGGTAAAAAAATTGTCGAAAGGGTGCGCAAGATATCGAAGTAAGTGACGGTCTCAAGCGTTCCTCCGATGACGTCGGTTTGATTTTTTGGTAAACGGTCCAACATCAGATGGTCTCAAGCTCCCTCCTTTGAAGCCGAAGGGGTGTTTCCAGCCTGCATTTGTGGGTTGATAAAATCAGGATCAGCACAACCCTCCACGAAATTCTTAGATTATGTGATAAGATTGATTTGATTGTTTTGAAACGTCAAAATATATCCCGTCGGTATGACCTGGATGTAATGAGGTTTTAGGTATAGAAATTTCAACACCGAATCGTGAAACTAGTGTGGAAAACAGGCAAAAATTGTTCTTTTCTCATACACCTGAACGGAATCGTGCTCATGTAAATGTTCTTTTGAGCTCCGAATTAGTTTGGTGTCGACACCGAGCTCGGATTTTCGCCACCGTCTTATTTAACGGTGGAGGCTGGGTGTAGCTTTTATTCTGTGTGTGAATTGACGTTTCCACTCAATTTTCATGTGTTATTTCTTACAACGCGACTTTAATTGTATGAAATCGATAAAAAGTTACTAAATAGCACACACTCAAGCTAACAAAATGAATTTTATGTTAAAAATACAAAAAACCGACGCCAACAAAATCACACTACGAAATGCAAAAAAAAGGTATAGACAAAATGTCAGTGTCAAAACAGTGTCAAAGCAGTTTGACACTGTTTTGACACTGACAGTGATGACTGCGCCGGTTTAGTAATTGTCGTTCTGTTCACAAAAAAACTGAGTGTACACCACGCCGGAATTGCTGCAAACACCGACTATTATTTGACAGCTTATTGTGGCAGTTCGGTGTTTAAAAGAATACGCCATAAGTCTTCGCTATAGTGTGAAAAGGATCTAGTTATTTGAAATCAAAGCTTAAACGAAGATCGCAGGTGGATTTAGTATACCCTCCCCATGACTTCCTACTATTTTTTTGTACTAATAAAAATAATAATTTAAATTCGTTGACTATTTTCATTTTCAAAATGTTCACCGTTGTTTTTTTAGTAGTTGTAAAAGGTCCGTGACTGCACCTATAGTTGCAATGTTGTGTGGCTCGAATGTATTTTGCTAAACTTGAAATTCTATAAAACTTGCATTCGTTAGAAAATACCCAGAAGTCGTTAAGAAAATTCCTTTTTAGAGGACAATGTTGTAAAATTTAAAAATACTCGCCATAGCGGTAAGAGATTGCTATTACAATAATTATACAATTAATTGAAATTTAATTACGCATTTATTTTCAATTAGTTCCTAAGCAATTGTGACTGTAATACGACCAGATTGTTGGCTATCAATAACCACTTCCATTATTGGATTGTCACTCTACCCCAGTAGGGTGATGCAAACTATAAACGACAACATCGAAATAGGAAGTCAGAATATGCCTTGGATGGGTTTAATATCCCACCAAAAATAGAAGTGGAGTTTTTTTCTAACCCTTGATTGGCACAGGACTTATTGGCTGGCAAAATATTTTTGGATTTGGAAAAGACTCCAGATCGAGGATCGACAAATCAAGTCATAAAAACCTTAAAACTAATTAGTTTGGTGAGTCAGGGATGTTAATTCATTTCGATTGTGGGAATCTTTCTGCGGACATGTATATTAGATTGAAACTAATATGCTGCTCACAAAGTTCACAACCTAAACTGCAGGCAGTCACACTTTTTTTTTTCAGGAAGACCAACCACAACCATCATCTTCCCATTCAGATGAATGAGCAAAATTCAATACATTTCCGCTTGCTAACTGGCACAGCACACTGACTGAAGAGACGTTTGTGCGAATTCAAAGTGTTGAGCCTCAAATTTGGCTGGGAACGGCGCAGGACTTATACCTATACTACACGTAGCAAACCGTACTGAGTTCTGGTTTGGTTCTTCTATCCCCTGCGATATAAATTACTCTTGTTTGGGGTCTTTAATTAGTAAATTAATCCCATTGTTTATTAATTGAACTCATTTTTTTCTGTGTTGTGTTTTTTTTTTCTCAATTCAATCGTGTTGGCTTTGTATGGGCTTAATAAAGCGCTAGTGAGTGGCGGAGGCTATCAAATATCCGCTGGGTAAATAGCCATGTGTGCTGCTGTGCAATATGCCGTGCTGTGATCTTGAATAGGAATTGTGATCATTCATTAAAAAAAGAGGGTTTTTTTTATGCAAAGGAAATTCCATTGGAATTATGCCCGAATGAATGGACCTACATCTCTGGATGTAGTGGAATTTAGACATTTCAAAATTGAATTTCAATGGAAATGGATCCTGGCAGAAGGATCCATTAATATGTTTTGCATTTTTATTTGTTTTGGCATAATTAAGAAAGTAAATTAGTTGTTTTTGTGCGATGTGTGCTGATGATGACTGAAAGAGTCGTCGTCGTATGATCTTTAATTTGATGAAATGAATACCGAATAAGGACTTGTCATAAATTGGGACTAATAAAGCCCGTCCGTCGGATTAGGAATAAATTATCGTTTGTGGTTTTTGTAGATACTAAAAATAGAAGACGGGAGTGTGTCTTCTAACCACCAATTTTGTTATAGACTTGTTGCAGATTGTATATTTGAAAAACAGAAAGGTTTAGCTAATTTTTATTAAATCATTTTTGTTTTCAGAAATTAAAAAGCAAAACTTAAAGTAGGTTTTTTATTTAAATTCATGTCATAATCCATACATAAAAGCATGGATTATGACATGAATTTAAATAGCAGCAATAGCAGGAATTAGAAGATGATGTCAACCCAAGAAACAGTTCTTGTATGTCCCTGAATAGTTCTTGTATGTCCCTCCTGGACACAGGAGTAATAAATTTCTGTGGGAATAATAAAGCTTACAAAGGAAAAAGTGCCCAATCATTTAAATATTGTAGGAACCCACAAGAAAAATCGCAAAGGGAAAATTGCTTGGATATAAATGTGTACTCTGAAAAAATTCTGACACAAAAAGTGACCAAAAGTAACCTCCTTATTTATTGCGGTAACTGAATATAAGTTAAGTCAAAAAACATAAAAATTCGATCCTCATTAACCGGGCTTCATCTTAAGAATTCTTGCTTTTTGAGCTTTTACAGACGTCTTATGTGTACTTTTCCAGCTTCTAAGGTAGGCAAGTAGATAATCATTACTCGTCGCTTTTGTTCCGAAAATAAGTTTATTCCCAAAGATTGCTTGATTAAAATTGTCGCACTGCATCTATGTACTTTAAGCCCGAACCACAGCTGATCAGTCAAAACTTTTTATTTTGTCGCATCAAACAACAAAACTTACATTAATTCCTTTGAGCCAACACACACCAAATCAAACCAAGCGAAAAAAAAGTTACTAGTTTGTCTTTTGTTGCACTTAATTAAAAGTTCGCTATTTACAATTATTTTTTAATTTTACCTTGTGAAAACTCTGGTGAATATGACAGCAGGTGTCTAAGTTACCGATTCGCCAACAAAATGAAGTTTATTATCGCCTCTTTTAGATTGGGAATAAAATTACTCGGAATCTATAAGCTGGTGTATTTTTAGTGGTCCGTCCAAAAATCGAAAAAGGTCCCTCCGCGCCTATAATTTCCTATAATTTCTGAACGGTGAGTAGCAGTAAGATCAAATTTATTATTCTTATTGACGATTGGAAAAGTCCGAATGCGATACCTGGTGGACAGTAGAGGAATATATAGACACCTGCAATAAAGTCAAACTAAAAACTTTTACGTAAACTTTTTAAGCTCGTTGACTGACAAAAACTTCAACACTGTTTTCCCGCCTTAGTTTGATTGGCCAGTTTTTGTTGATTTTTTCGCCAATTGGCGATTAAAGGCAGCCCCCCGGTGGAAAATAGAGAAATATGTAGAGACCTGCAACGACGTCAGCTATCGAAAAATCCACAAATTCATCATCCTGCTTTGATTTACTTGTCAACTGGCGAGAAAATAAACAAAAACTGACCAATCAAACTAAGGCGGGAAAACAGTATTGAAATTTTTGTCAGTCAAAAAACAGTCAAAATTTTCAGTTCTTCATTCACTTTTTTTCGTCAATTATTGACGAATTTGGCGCTTATCTTAAAAAAGTTTCCAAGCCAAAAAAGAAGAAAATTTAAACGTACACTAAAAAAGTATTGAATTTTCCTAATGTTTATGAATTTTTGCAAAATATTGAAAAGTTTTTGAGAAATAAGGAATGGAAAATACAGTGACTACAGTATGTACATGCAGTATAATGAACAGCAAAATTTATTTGTTTGTTTTTTACTTCAGCTATTACGGTTTTTTTTAAATCTTGCCGGTTTTTTTTTTGCAAAAAAAGTGGCAACGTTTATGAAGAATCGAACCCTCTCTATTTTTTATCATATCTGCAAGGTGGTTTGGAATTGATATGGTAAGGCCTTTACGCTTCTCAGTCTCTAACTGACAACCAAGCCTCTCGAACAGCTTTTAAAGCTTGAATCGCCTAGTTACCTACAAATTTTATGTTCTCTTTCTATATGGATGTGCTAGAAAAGTTCATATTCTAAAAGGATACTGCAATGCAAGGTCCGGAAAATAATTGTTTTCGCGAAGCAATTGTGAGGTAATGACGTGGCTGGAAATCCTGAAAATTTTTCTCTAACATAAAAATTTTGTGTTTATTTTTTTTAACTTATCATTATGCTTTTATTTACATCAACATTTTTCAGTTAGCATTTAAATTTTATTAGAAATTAAAACAAAATTTTGCCGTTTATAATTGAATTTTCACCACAATATTTGCCACGTGTTGTGTTGTTTGCAACGTGTTTAAGGTCATATCAAAACTTTTTAATTACTTCATTAAAATAGCCGATATTGGGGAAACATATAGCAACAACAACTTAAGCAAAGGCTTTAATCAAATTTTTAATAGATAAACCGTTTTTAAACTGCGGTTTTGACGAATTTTCAAAAATAAATTGCAAAAACAATTTTGTTCCTACCACTATCTCCGATTAATATAAGGTCAAATGTTTAAAAAAAATCAGACAAATCTAAAATTATTTGTGACTTTCGGGAAAAGTATAGAAAATTTTCATACTTGACAGATTCTGAGATTTAGCTTGAAAACTTCAAAAACATTTCAAAAGTGATTTTTCAAAATACTCTGGAATTGCACGGTTTCCGAGATACGCACATAAAATCATTAAAGTAGATTTACTAAAATGGTAGTGCTAAGAAATGTCTATTTTTCTGGGTTGTTTCCATATTATCAACTTAATTTTACGTAAGCATAAACTACTTGAGTAACAAGCCAAAATATGTAAAAATTCTGAAAACCAGTTTGTTTTTTTTCTAAGTTTTTTTTTTAAATTTATTTGTCACCCTGCGTTTCGACAAAAATTTGAATACCTTAACTTAAAATTCGGCTTAAATAAGGATAGAAGACTTAGGGCCAATTTCACAGTCGAAACTTAAGTCTTGATTATGACACTTTACTCACTCAGGATGAAATTCCGTTTTTACATTATTTTTTTTTTTAATCAGACACTTAAGTCACCAACATTGGCGACTTAATTTTTTCATAGCAAACAATTTAAATCATTTTTAATTTAATAAAAAGCCCACCAATTTAACAATATTGCACAGAAAAATTGAAAAGCCAACACGATAAACTGAAAATTTGTATTAAATGTTTCAAAAATTGCGAAACGAAATTGTTTTGACAGCATTTTCTAGGAGCTTGCCGCTAATATGCAAAACTGTCTGCGGAATGAGAATGGAGACTGAGTATTGAAGCGTACTCAACTTAAGTTTTACTTAATTTGCCACTGTGAAATCGGCCCTTACAAAAAAAATATGACAGTACCTACCTTAAAATTATTGAAAGAATATTTTTAAGAATTTTAAGCCCGACAATCGGGTAAATAGTGAAAGATGTTAAAGACTCGTTTACACAGATCTTATGCGTATATCTTCTTAAAATTGCACTCGAAATATTATATTTAATTATATAAGCCAAACAAATGTGGTATTGAGATGAGTTTGAAAAAAAGACATAAAGTTGGAACTGTTATTAAAAGAAAAGAAAAACATAAAGTCGCAAATATACTTAACAACATTTTATATTATTTGTACGCTAATTGTACGATAAGCCTTCAAAAAAAAAGCGACGGACCAGCCCGTGTATGACTTAATACTTAACGGTCTTTTTTTCTCAACAGTCGGCTATGGTAAATTTTTGAAAATATTGAAGAATAACAAAAAATTCTGAAGGCGCAAAGGGTTTTTTAGTTTAAAATGACATTTGATAATTTAAAAAATGTAGTACCTACAGTAGGTACCATTCTTGTTTTACGCTTCTATGTCAACATAAAAATAGTATTATAAATATCGAAGGTGTAACCATTTCCGAATTGACACGAAACAGGGAGCACGGTGCCGTGATTGAAAATACATATGTAGGTAGGTTTCAACAATTTTCAATGCAGGTTTCCATCTACCAGACGCCACTGT
This sequence comes from Neoascia interrupta, assembly GCA_947623515.1. NCBI lineage: Eukaryota > Metazoa > Arthropoda > Insecta > Diptera > Syrphidae > Neoascia > Neoascia interrupta. The sequence goes on from OX392462.1 coordinate 47,948,602, forward strand.
AGAACCAAAAAAGCTTTCTTTCAGTGGTATACACACTAGATGTGAGCTTGAAGTAGACAGGTCACACACCTATATATTTGGAAAAGGAGTTCTTAATTGTAAACCTTTTTTGAAGTGGTTGCACCCTTGATAACAAAAAAACTATTCTTAAGTTTACATTATACTAGCCACGGCTGAAAGAAAAAGTTGCCAGATTTTGCGATTTGACGTCGGTCGTTTGAAAGTTGAAATAGGAAAACCTCCGAAAACCTGTTGTGGGTTCTTAGACTACAACGCCGTCGCCTGATAGCAAAATACCAAAGAAAAAATTATGTTTTCTTTTCCTTTATGTTTAAAGGTAACACGCTACATCTTGACATTTAATTTCTCCTTTTTTTCCTGAGTACCTACATAATTCAAACGTTCAAAAGCTGTCCCTTTTAACACGATAAATGCTTTGCGTTGAAACATTTATGTAAGCCGTGTATCTTTGTTTGCATATAATGCCGTGCATGCAGGCATTGTGCAAAAAGATTCAACCCTTATATTGAAGCAAGACATGTTCTTTCAATGCTAAATGATCTATATGCGTTTGCGGTTAACATCTGCTTCATTTAACTTGACAATGATATGAGTGTGACATGACAGTGATATGAAATTTTATTCGAAAAAAGGATTTGCCAGAATATGAGATGAGCTCTTGCTAATACAACCCATACCCACATGCATCGTCATTATTCGGAAAGAATAGCCGGAATCTCCTTCAAAAAGGCGTGAAAAGCCACCGATAAAAATCAGGCTAAATGGGGTGATAATAATAGGTACCTAGGTAAGGTACATGTGGTGGGTTTTTTTTTTAAGGAAGAACAATGTGCAAATAATAAAAATAATGTTTCATTATGAGTATATATAAATTTGTTGCTCCTTGTATAAAAAACAAAACACCAGTATCAGTCTATTAAAGTTTGAACCAAAACAATTGAGAGACTACTTCTATGTCCTTGTTAGCAATGTTGACCAAAAAGTTAAATCCTTATTTAAGTTTGCGCGAAAGTTTGGCATTTTATAAAAATAAGCAGGTTTTTAAAATCACTTTAGGAGGTCACCTGTCAAAAAGTGATCACCATCAAAATTGCGTGATCGATCTTTTCAAATCAATAACTTGCCACAACAGTAAAGGAAAAGGTATAGAGTTAAAGAAAATCATGTCATTAACACAAGAATCAGACGATATATTTTTGACCGTACCCCCTTAGTGGCCCTGTTTGAATTTCTAAAATTTTTAAATACGAATTTAACAATAACTAAAAAGGGAAAACCGCCACCTTCATTATATATATAACATCTTCGAGCTATGATTGTTGCCTGTCATGATCGAGGACACAAATTCACATCAACAAGATTTTATTCGAGGTTTCTCAATAGGTTTCGATAGTTTTTCAATAGGTACAGCAAGAAGAACAACACCCAGTTGACAAAAAGTGAAACAAAAATAAATCAACAGGGAGCTGAATAAAGCGAAGACAAATTTCGGTAAAACAGTTTCAAAACTGTGGTTTTAACATATTTTCGAAGGAAAATCGCGTGAAAAAGTCATGATAAAAATGCCCCCTTGACAATCTCCGATGCTATAAGGCCAAATAATTGATTTAGAAATTTCGGGAAAATTATACCAAACTTCGAATATTCAACAGACTTTGACATTCGGCTCGAAAACTTCAAAAACATTTCAAAAATTATTTTTTAAAATATTCTGGTATCTTAACTATACAGCTTGGTAATGCCGCTTGGAATGAAATAACGGTTAAGTATACAAAACATGTTAAGAGAATTCTAAATATTTTCAAAATCTTCAAAAATTTTATTTCTAACTTCAATTTTTCGGAAATAGTTTAAAAAGCAAAGTAAAAAACCCATATTTTAACCGTTATCTTAAAATTAAAGGAATCTACCTTAAAAATTTGTTTGTAAAAATGAAAAATTGTAAAAATTATTCGAAACTTATATATATTTTTTCTCTCTTTCAAAAGTTATTGCGAATTCTCCTTTGGATCTAATCGACGACGTCATATGGCTATTTGTATTTTATCAACTTATTTTTACATCATACCATCATCAACCACTTAAATACCAAGCCAAAATAGGTAAAAAATTTTGAAATAAATAAAGCGGTTAGAATTGTTTAAATCTTAAAAAAAAAATGCAGCAAAGAGTTTGTCTGACATCCTAGTCAATTGTGGTAAATCATTAAATGAAACAATTATAGCTCAGTAATTATAGCTCGAAAATTTGCTTCGACAGTCGGAAAGATTCGGACTATTTGCGCATTTATGGTTGTCTTTTTAGGCAAGTTTTTTGACACATCTACCAACCAATAATTGAAGGCCTACTAAAACAAAAGCCAACGGATCGCTCGGTGTATGACTTCTTACTTGAAGTTGTATTTGTTTTTCCTGTTCTAAATTTGCCTGCCATTTAATTAGTTTTCGGTCGTAAAACATACAGAAATAAATTTGGCTTTTAAATATATCAAAATTTTTTTTCCAACTGTAAAAAAGTAAAAGTTCTATAGATTTTTAGCTAAAGTTCTTCTTTTAGTTAGAGGATGACGTTTGTAACAAAAGTCCTACAAGTTCTATGAACTCCTTAATATCAAGCAAAGTTGCATGATTGTGATTTCTGCATAAACATCTTTTCCAAAAAATTAAACATTTTATTAGTCAACTAGCAAGATGCTTGTTGAAGACATATAAAATTCTTGTGAGGCCTTTTCAAAATATTCAAAGAAATTATGAAGGTAGTCTCCACCCCATTTTAAGTTTCACAACAAGCGTGACAGTTTGATCATTAGGTGGGCGCCTGTCACGTCCTGCTCAAAACACAAACTTCGAAGGATTTCACACTCGACTTAAAACAGCTTTTCCAAAATGGGTCTTAACTGAAATATTGCATGAACACTCACGAAAGAGATGGTTGAATATCTTTTTCAAGCTTATGAAATTTTGATGAAATTATTTAGTTGCTCCGCAGATTTTTTACGCCCCGTAATGGCTCTAGTCTAGTGTGTAGTGTAAGGCCCCGTTATTGTTCTATGTACTTAAGAAGTTTTATCGAAATCAAATGTGCACTTGTGATAACACAAGAAACCAAACCATTCAGGGTTTCCGACGTCATCTTAGTTTCGGAGTCAAACTGTGGTTAACCCCAGAATTGAGTTTTTCAGTCAATTCGATCCGTAGTTAAACTCTGTTTTACTGGCCGAATTTCTTGGATCTATCCGGATCCAATAAAGTTCGATCTTCTTTGCCTGTTTTTCCTTAGTGAAATGACAGTATCAAAATCAAATGTGCACTTGTGATTCTACCTTGTTTAAGGTTCCATTTGACACAATTTATTTTATCACTACGACTTACATCATCTGACCATTATCCATCATAGTACTGGTAAAAAAAGAGTTTGGAGTACGTTTATACCGCATTTCAGCCCAAATGCAAAACATTTCACTGCAAATTTTTCAGAATTTTGAATTGTTTAATTTTGATTTTATGCCTAAAAAATTTGTTAAATGGAACAATCCTCCAAATATCTCACTCACATTCCCAAAGTCTTGAGGCACTGACATAAAGCATCTGTCAGTGTCAAAGTTGAAACAAAACTTTGTCAATTTTTGCCTGAGAAATAATGTAAGACAAAACGTAGAAGTTTTGAGTCAGTATCGAATGGAGTATAATATCATCGCATGGTCGATTACAACCCTTTTAGCTGCTATACAATCAGTGTAAGTTTGACACCGACTGTCATTTGAAATGTTCAAATTTCAGTGGAAACAGCAAAAATGGATTGCGAATTTGTTTCTGCGCTGTTGTGAACAATTTAATAAATGATAGAGAAACAAGAAGTGAGATAAATTGAGCAATTCCGAGCACCTTTATTTCTGTGACTGTCAAAAAGGTTGAATGACGACGAAAATGTTTCCCAAGAGTGTCGTCTCATTAGGTCAGCGAATCAGAACAAAGCTACTATCTCGGATGGTATTGAAGATATTTCCTGAAACATATTTTTATTATTTGTTGGAGATTATGGAAATTTGTTGGCGTATTTGTTGGAGACCGTGGAGTTCCAAGCGTGAGGGCCCGGAGGTGATGTCGGCAAAAGGCCATTTTTAAGTTAAACAGTTGCAAAACTCAATGAAAACGAAATATTGAAGCAAAAAGATATGTATCTAAATCCATCAAGTTCATTAGCTGTCAGTTTTACGGCTATTCACATTGAACCATAAATAGAGTTTTTGGCAAAAAGTTTACACAAAATCGTTTAGCCATTCACTGTTCTCAACGGGAGCCAGGGTTTATTTTTGGTTTTTATTAATACATAAATTGTCATAATTTAAGCTCATTTATTTTCAAAACGGCTTTTAAAGATCCTTGAAAGAAGTGAACAGCTATATCAAAAATTATACGGTGACCTCAAAAATGCAAGGATTCTTCAGATTGGACATTCGGTTGTGTAGATATTTGCATGCAAAGTTGAGGCAAAAGTGACATTCAACATTTTTATTTTTAAATTTCAACGGCAACATGACAGGTACTCGCGATGTTCAAAGTGGTTTTGAGCAAAAACTACCAAAACCCGGGGGTTACAAAAACCGAAAATTTATATGGGAAAACTCATATTTTTGATGAAGGGTATGCGAGCTAAAGCAAAAACTTAGCTTATAATCCGCATCCAGTGTGACATTTCTCGATTACCTTTGACATTTACAAACAATTCATCCAAATTAATAACGAAATTATGTATATAAATTTAAGGAAGGCCACAAAGTAACGAGGGATAAAGGTAAAAATAATAACACAAGAAACTGAACCATTCAGGGTTTCCGACGTCATCTTAGTTTCGGAGTCAAACTGAAGTTAACCCCAGAATTGAGTTTTTCAGTCAATTCGATCCGTAGTTAAACTCTGTTTAACTGGCCGAATTTCTTGGATCTATCCGGGATCAAAGTCTGGAAAGTTCGAAATTCTTTGCCTGTTTTTCCTTAGTGAAATGACAGTAGTAGTTTCTGCAAAAATGGCATTTGCAATGAAAAATCTGGAGGCCAACTCGGACTTGTATGTCTATTTTTCCTATGAGAAACAACAGCTGAGAGAATATATAATTACGAGATTCACTAACTTTATTGAAGGAGTTGAAGAACTGAGTTGACTTTACACAAAGACCAGATTTATTTTATTCCAAAAACGGTAGATCTTAGTTTAACTCAGGCTTAGCTCTGCACCCTCTTAGGCCTCAGTTAACTTTAATCTCCTTGAATCTACTGATGCTTCGATATTTGTATTTAAAACTTTGGATATTTGCTGTCATAATTGTCACTTAATATTGATTAAAGCTCTTTTTTTACTGTCAAAAATTTGTTTCCTTTGCTTTTATCATATTTTTTTTTTTTGCGTAGAAAACGTCAACGTGGTTCCGTAACTTGTTTTTTGTTTTGTAAAGTGTTTCCACATTTATTGTGTTAGTGCCTGTTTTCATTTGGTTGATCCTAACCTGATGTGTCAGAATTACTATGGTGAGGGGAAGCGCCAGTGTGGTGGCCATCGCTCAACCTCCGTTTTATTTTGAGAAATAAAATTTGGGTTAGGTTAGGATCAACCAAATGAAAACAGGCACTTAAAAGCTAAAAACGTCTCTAACGTTTAGTTGTCAAAATAAATAGAAGCAGAAACAGTCACTATCTGTTCACGTCAAATTGACTTCTCGGTCAAGGTTCATTTTTTAGTCCTGAATGGTTAAATTATTGAAAGGCGTTCTTTTTTTTTGTGGCTATTGACAAGAATATTCCGCCGTTGACTGTTCGAGGCGCTAAACATGATTTTATTGGAATCGAGGTGAAGCATGCTTTTGGTTTTTTTCCTTAACTTAGTTTCTGTTTTAGCCACTGCGTCAAATCATCTAGACTTATCAGCTTGAAACATAGTTTTGATGTTGATTGTGTTTCAGAACGTAAAGCTTTCTCAATCGACGATTAGAAAAGTCAGAATGCGATGTCTGGTTGTCAAATTTGAAATATGTGAAAACAGCTGTCAACACAGATGACGAAATTGAAAACTTGTCTGCCTTCGATGAAAAAATTCGTGCATTTCCGTGTGAGTTATCAATCTGATTTGTTAGTAAAATATATTTTGTCCTTCTACTTAAGGATATTGAAGGGAAGATATCTTTCGTTGGCAAACGGGATGACATCTACCGCCAGCCAATGACGTGTATATTTGGAATATGTGTAGGTCTTCACATATTCCAAATTTGACGGCTAGGGCTAAGCCGTCAATCGTCAATGACTGGATTTCAGATTCTTTGCAATTCTGATACTTTTTTTTAGATATTTTCTTTTATTTCACTTCTTCACGGGCCATAAAACTGTGATTAGCGGGAGACAATTAAAAATGAATCCCGAAGTGTCTCCACCGTACTCAGCTCATTCTTTTTTTGTCGTTTTGGCTTTGAAAGGAGAGTGACGATGACATTTTCCAGGAGAGAGAAAGCAATTTTGTTGTAGAAATTCCAATGGAAAATAAATTTGTGACAGATCTGTTGTAATGTCAGTTTTGTTTTTGGAGTATCGAACTGTAACAAAGGTGTGTGGAAAGGCTTTAGATCGGCATCGAAGAGGTGAGGTATGTAGGTAGGTATTAGGAGATTTATTTTTGATTACCTACTTGCGAGAGGATTAAAATTTGGATGGTTAATCTCGCGATATGTAGAGAATTATTTGAAGATTTCTGTTAATCTCGGATTAGTGATTGGTGGAGATAGGCATTGAATTCATAAAACACCTGAATACTTAAATCAGTGTCAAATCTAGCAGACCAGTCGACTCTCATTGAATCATATTTCTGTTATCCAAAAAAAAAAATAGAGTAACTTTGAGTCCGAGGGGTCGTTTCATATAATATTGAACGTCTTTTGTAATTTGACGTTTTGCATTTGACAAGTGATAAGAGTGATATGCGCTAAATGTCACTAGCATTAAAAAGGTTCCTTTACAATTCAGCGATGACAAAAATCGACAAGCAAGAATGATCTCTACTTAATAGATAACTTTAAGAACTTCAACAAACGAAAAATTTGATCATTTTGCAAGATTAATCGCCTGCTTTAGGGCAATTCACAAAGTCAGTAAGGAATAGGAGTTAGAAGTAAAAATACTGGAACTTTCCACTTTAATGGAATCAAGAAGGACAACACATTATTGGCATTTAGTCCATTAAAAATCTATTTTGACTAACCTGAAATTTCCAACATGATAAGCCACAACAGCTCTCGCCCGGAGAACTGCCTCTGAGTTGAGGATCTCATGCATGTTGGGCAAAGCCACTGGCAGGCTCCAAAGAAACCGCGCTAAACGTTCAATATCCCCCGAGTCCTCGAGTGTCTTGCAAACGATCTCGACTTGTGTGGCCGAGAACGCCAGTGTAGGAACCGCCAAAATCGGGCTGGGTGCTATAATCTGGTGGTTTGGTGAAAATGTCTCTGAGGGAGGATTTTTGCCCTCCGTCGGTCCAACGGCCATCTTATTAATTGAATCCACTGTGAACAAATTTGCATACTATACCAGCGGCGATTCGTTATTAACTCATTAATATTTCGTTTTGCTATTTAGTTACGAAACACATGGATGTTGTTGTGACACTGATCATTGGCATGACACTGATGCATTTTCCGTTAAAAGCACTGCTCGGATTGTAATTAATCACTTGACGGATTCACTGTTTTCGATTTTGTAAGGTTTTTCTATTTTTTTTAAATTTAAACAAATCGCGCGGGATAACAATTTACAGGGTGTCACTGAAGCTAACCGACGCTAAAACGCAAAAAATCGAGTATAATTATTTCGAAACCGCACGAGGAAGGTATAGACCTATGCACTCACAGACGTCTGCCAGTTAGCCAGAGTATCGCCTGTTCACCGGTAGATGATAACCAGCTCATTAGATGGGCCAATTCCGTAGCCACCACCGTTGCCGTTGCCGTCGCCTTCTCTGTCAACGTGACCGCGCGTATCTATACACCTTTCTACCACAAACGAGATACACACACGTATCCACTTAAACCAATGAGACATAAACAGATATCCGCTCGCTGCACGACGTGTAATCTACACATTGCCCGTTGTTGGTTAAACTGGTAGCGATGTCAAAAGTATTTGTCGCCGCGCACTGACTTGGTATCATCGACAACCGGCCGGGCAGGCTACACTCAAAAGTGGGAGTTCGAAAGCGCGCAGCACAAATTACCGGACGCCGCCGAGCATATATACTTTGTTCTGTCACACCAAACGACTCAAGCTACAGCGACCATCTGAGGCAAGCCGACAGCCGAGCTGCCCTGCCACTATGTGCTGGCACACAGCCCAACCAGATTGTGGAGGGCGTCACCTGTCTGCGGAATTCCCGCCCATTTCGTAGCTGCCATCTCTGTCTAGCCAGGGATGTACGCATCTGTCATGGCTGCACTATTGTTGTCGTCGTGAATTGGATGGATCTAAATGATCCGCAAGCAATGAAGGGTAACAAATCAAAGAAAAGATACACACTCGCTCCTGCTTCGGAGTGGAATAGAGAAATGCCACTGAGACCGAGACCGAGAGCTCGGTGTGGTGTCGTCGTGTCGGTTCGGTGTGACTTGGCTGTGCTCGGGGTGGAAAGCAGGCGAACCACGTCGTCGTCGATATTAGGGTGTTAACAGATTAGTTGTTTACATGCCAAAGTAAATGAGTTCTCGTCGAATGAATGAATGCTGGATATGGAAACAGCAGCAGCAGCAGCAGGGTAGCCCTAGCCGCAGTCACCTTGTGATACACGACCGGGAAAATGTTAATGTATCCATCTTGGTAGCTTGGTAGCTGGTAGCGCTTTTGTTGTCCCGGGCTATATGCCTTCACAATGGGAGTAATATGATTATATGAATCGAAATCTAGCGGTGGGTATATGAATACTACGGCGCGACCGTCGAGAATTTCCAACAATGACAGCGCGCCCAGCCTGTCAGGGTGCACAACACGTCGTTTCTGGGGCGACTGACGCGACACGATATACGGAAAGGGCTCCCATATTCTGTTGTGTCACGGACTTGGTTTTGTTCGTGAGACGTTCGTTTCAATTTGTAACTTTTTTTCCATTATAATAAAAAAAAAAGAAATTCTGTTAATGTAACAGGAAAAGGATCATTGTGTTGTTATAGAACAGGGAGTTGCCTTTGTAATAGGTGGATATGTGTATGTGTTGCTGCTCCTGCCATTAGAATAAATCCCCTTGTCGTCGTTTAGATGGCAGTGCAGACCTATATTGCTCAATTGTTAGGTAGACAAGAGTAGGTAGCTGAGTGCGCTAGAGAGTAGTATATTATGTGCTGCATGGAATCTACCCTTAGCCTGCGCTCATGCTTGGGAACATTACGATATAAAGACGCAGAGTTTCATTGTAGCATTAGTGGGAAGGAAGTTTAGGGTAAATAGGTGGGTATTTCATGCGAGCTCGAACCCAAGATGGGTGCTGAAGCTGATGAGGAGCGCCCGGCGTCATATCTATGTCCTAATCTGTTTACTTTTAGGGCAGAGTCCATTCAACGTGGTTTTATTGGGTTTATCGAAGATATTTGCAAATGCGAATAGGTATAGGGTACCTATTACTTGATTATTGATGTTATTGATTTTTTATTTTTTTTTTGGAGGGTGATCTACCTGTCAAGTGTGTGACGTTAAGGGCTTTTTCTAACATAATTAACACCAATAGCAGATATTTATAGCCGAGGTTAATGCAAATGGAGTCACAAAAACTCCTCCAACCGACCTTTCTAACAGATGATTTACTAAAAGGTAGGAAGAAACCGTTTTCAGAATGGCAATAAAACGCGTATAGTTTATAAAATTTATAATAATTTATTCAATTTATAAATAAGTTTATAATATTATTTGTAATTTTAAATATTTTTATAAATTGCGTATAGCTTTTTTCTTGATCAAATCTCTATACCGACACTTTTGTTGTCGTTGTGTTTTGGTGTTTTGGTGTTCCACCCGCACATAAGACAGAGATAACATACGAAGATTAAAAGTTAATCCCAAAGTGTTTCCACCAGAAACGGGGAGATTAACTTGGCGGATGCTTTCATTTTTGACATTTCTCAATGACGTCTTGTTGTGTGAAATAACAATGTCTGGTCGTCGCGTCCTTGGAGCATCTCGTTGAAAACTTGAGTTTTTTTTAATCCCGGGCTACTCAGATTTCAAAAAAATTCAATTAATATATTCTTGCCACCCATTTTTTAATCTACAAAATAAAAAACCCAAAAAAAACAAAACGTAGAATAGGTATGTTGATGTGATTTTGGCTTACAATTTTGATAGTAGACCAACTTGATCAATATCAATCAGCAGTACCAACATTACCATCCATTGACAGGTCTTACGTCTAACCTCATCTATACATCAACAGCCACATCAATCTGTGCATCTCTTTACACAATACAGCAAACAAGCTGTCAAATAAAGGGTTGTTTGATTTTTTTTTAATCTCTTCGTCAGATAAGGCACAGAACACGAAGAATTCTATACCATTTCGATAATTCATGTGTGGAAAAGATTAATTACGCGATTAATTTTTTTATCTCTTCGGGAAGAGTTAAAAATTCGTATGGTAAATCTCGTGATTTAGAGGGGATTTAAGGAAGATTTGTCTTATTCGTAGATTAGTGTCTGGTGGAAACACCCCGTTAGATTGGCTTAAAACATTTGCTTTTAATCTAAATGTGGATCGCGACTATACGTTAAATCATCCTTTCTAAATCCAATTTAAGACCACTCTTTTCAACATATTGGCCGGTATTTCAGTTATGGTAACGGCAAAAACAACGATTCGTGACTTTTCGTTACAAGAAAGCATGCCAATGGTTTGGTGGAGGACATGTAATGTTCCATCAAGACGACAAAGCTGCACATCATACTGCAGGCGGACTGAATTCGACGACCCCTTAATTTCGAACTTCGCACCAGTCCCCCAAGATGATGTGGTGTAACACCTTTAGAATAATTTTTTCGGGGCAATTTGAAATCTATTGTCTACCGATATAAGTCAGCTACGATTTAAGTAGGTCGATCGGTCGAAATTTTGGAAAGAGTCACCCGAAATTGGACTTTTAAAATGGGTCATATAAGGCGCAGTCGCAGTCTTAATTTTTAGTCTAAGCCGCAGTCTAAACCACATAATATCTATTGCGATAAATCAAAGTTTCCCACATGTCCAATTCCAATCTAGTGTGCTTTTCGCACGTGAAAAACCTCGGACTCGTATAATAAACGTATATGAGTCATCTTCATCATCATCATCATTTTCGGTGACCGCTTGTACTTAGAAGCGTCGTGGAGCGAGGGCGGCTTAATGGTCGTTCCATCGTTCTTGATCCTCCGCCACCAACTCAAAAGATCGAAGACAAAGTCTCGAATATGTTCTTTACCTGATCCCACCAACTTTTTCTTGGCCTAAAAGGCAAACGACGCGCCCGGCTAATATAACCTGTCCTAGGAAGTCTCTCGGGGGGCATGCGAACGACGTGTCCAAGCCATCGAAGAACTGATCGTTCCACTCGGAAAAGTAGCTGCTCAACATTTAGATTCCCACGAATACTGGCGTTTCTGACTCTATCCCTGAGAGTAACACCAGCAACGCACCTCAGAAATCTCATTTCCGCAGCTTGTACCCTCGATCTAATTCTTTATGTCATTTTTATATGCGGGTCGCTCGTCTTGGTTTTCGCATGGGTGGCAAAGCAATATACTTTCGCTAAATCGCAATTTGCACAATACTAGGTGCGTGATCAGTTGACAACTCGGCTCCTCTCAATACGCGAACATCACAATCAAAAATCATTTTTTGAGCACACGATGGTACCACAAAAAAATCAATTAAAGATCTCGGATTCACAACTGTGCCGGTACCAAGTGTATTTGTGAGTGCCTTTGTGTGGTAAAAAGGTTTTATGATGGACAAGCCATAAGCACGGCAAAAGTCCAACAAGTTTCCTCCGTTCCTGTTTTGATCCGGGTCACCATGCCTTCCAATAGCACTTCCCCAAGTACTGTCGTCCGTACTCACATGAACATTGAAGTCACCCATCAGGAGGAAGAAGATCATATTTGCCACTCTATCCAGCGCAGCATGAACTTCGTTCAAGCAGGCCGGATACTCTGACTCTAGGTTGGGTCTGCAATAGAGCCAAAGTCGATCGCTCAAGCTTAAGCTTTAAGATCAAAACCCTCCCTCCTCATGGAATAAACTCCAATACGTTTTCCGACAGCCGGGGGCTTCTGAGTATCCACACACCCGCCTGGTGCAGGCATGTTATGTGGGACGCCAGCCCAGAAAAGTCTCCACCCATCAGCGAAGTCTCTGTAGCTTGTGAGGAAAAGTCTTATCAAAACTAAAATAGTTTACCCAAAGTGCGCCAAAGGAGTTTGTATAAGGCTCGCTACAATTGTTATGGTAAAAGTAAATACCTTCGCTTAACCTTTATGGAACCTTAATTGTTAGTTGGGTTGTTCCAATTGAACCGATAGACGTTAAATAAAAAAAACTTCTGGTTGGACAAGCATTTTGTTTCCAAAAATTACATTTTTACCAGCTAAATAACTAATTGTTAATTTAGGCAAGGTATTTGCACTTAGTTGAGGAGATGCCAGTAGCATCGAGCTGACACTTTTTAGCCTCCTCAACAAGTTCAAGTAGATTGACCATCTAAGCCTTCATTTAGGCATAGCGCTGCCCCCCGTAACGGATAGCGTCACCAATACCGCGCTGCTCATAACTTCTTCCGATTGAACCCAGTCGAACCCGAGCGGGACATTCCGACCACCAAGCGCTCACATGCTGACACCTCTTAGGCCTAGCTCCAAAGGGTGCCCTGAGTTACCATGATCAGGACATATCCGCGGCTTCTTCCTTTCAATCCTATTAAATTCTTTTTATTAAAATGGGCGACTTATAAGTAACATTTTGTAAGATTCTTTAATGTTTCAGAATTATGGTTGGGATTCTGGTCTGGCAATAGATTTTACTTAAGTTGGCTGATGTCCCTTCCGCACTTGTGTACGCCACCTGAGTCTCTTTAGGTCGGCTCAGCGTCGCTGTATAGTTTGATGTAATGATCCTGCCTGCATTCTCCGTCTATGCAGACGAGGGAATCGTGCAATGGTGAAGCGTTTTGAACAAACTGGCTGAACTTGGGTAAAATTCCATATCAGCGGATTGTATTGACCAACTATGAGGATTTGAATTCTTAATAATCTCCGGTGGTGACGCCAGAAACAGTGGCGTTAGGGTTAGTGTTAGTATGTTGTTCTTACAGTTAGTGTATGAACTTTCGTAGCTTGCATTATTTTGTTTAGATGAAAGTTGGCCTCCTGAAACCTCCATGACACCTTTAGACTTCTTCCTATGAGATATTTTGAAGAGAAAGATCTGTGACAAAAGCCTTCCAACGACAGTTAAAGATCGCAAAAATGACATCCAAACGAAATTGAGGCCATTATTGATACATTTATTTATCAAAAAGTTATCACGTTTTTATCTTCGGGGATAGGGATAGAACAGAAGCAATGCTGCAACTTGCAAGCGACCATCCATCCACATATAAAAAGTTTTTTATTCCATTCATTATTTTCCGTAGAGCGAATTTCAACAATCGATACAGTTAAAAAAAATTAATTTACAATAGATTAGGTTAGGTTAGGTTAGGTTAAACAGGGGTCTGGTGAAAGAGCCCACACAAACACTGGGCACCAAAAAGGGCCCATCGCGATCCCTGGGGAACCAGTTGAATTTAACGAATCAAAAGGCAAAACAACCTAAACATTCTTCCTGATGAAACATCTAATTTCCCTGTAATAGCCCAGAAGGCCCCTAAGGTTTGTTCCGTCTGCAATCAAAGTTCTACTTTGATAAGTTAAATGCAAACTTGCATCCTAAAGTTCTGTGGCGGAATCTACGTCAGATTGGGGTAAACGGTAAAAGTAATAACCAATGTCACTTAAACCCTGATGAGTTGAACAATTCCTTCTTAGAAACTGGCACTGTTCCCAATAGATTCGACTTTAATGACTGGCTACGCAGGCTGATTTTGAGGTTGTATCCGAAATTGAAATTCTTTTAACATTCACATCGATCAAGTCAAGTTCTGTTGGTGAAGATAGTTTATCGCTCCGATTTTTAAAACTTATTTTACTTGAGATAATCAGACCTCTTACGCATGTGATTAACACTTGCATAGCCACTTCGACTTTTCCGGATGCCTGGAAACATGTAAGAGTCATTCCCATAGCGAAAAAGGCTAATGCGTCTGCCCCTAATGACTTCGAAAAGGTGCTTGCTAGACAGATTCAAGACCACATATCAGCAAACTCTCTGCTTTACCCCTTCCAGTCTGGTTTCCGTAAGGGCCATAGCTGTTCCTCGGCTATGGTCAACATCCTTGAGGATGTACGCGCAGATTTTGATAAGAGCTTTGTAACTTTGCTCTGCTTGCTAGATTTTTCGAAAGCGTTTGATAAAGTTGATCAAAGGATCCTACGTTGGAAACTTAAATACTTGTTTGGGTTTAGCGACAGGGCCATTAAGCTTCTGAGTGACTTTCTGTCTAACAGAAAGAGTTGCAATAGGTGAGATATTTTCAGATTTTAAGCCGCTGAAGCAGGGTGTGCCGCAGGGGTCTATTTTGGGCCCAATCTTGTTTTGTATCTTCATCAATGATCTTCCTTTGGTGTGCAAGTATTGCTTCGCCTATTTCTATTTTGACGATGCCCAGTTCCGGATCTCGCTTCTTTTTAATAAAATCAGTCAACCTGCATCACTGTTGAACAGGGACTTATCAGCGATAAATGACTGGCCAATTAAAAATGGTCTCCTACTCAACACTAACAAATGCTTCGTTTTACCAATAAGTAATAAATCCTTTGACCTCGACTTGCTCCCGGAAAGCTGGCTAAACAATAGCAAATTGCAAATTGTTGAGAAGGTGACCTGTCTGGGTTTTGTGCTGAACCGTAAACTCTCCTGCTACGATAACACTAACCTTGTGATTGGGCTAATTTACGGCTGTCTAACGATATACGACCGCTCCATGTCAGGACATTTCGTGTAAATTTTTTGCTGTGGCGTCAGTTATTTTTAAAAATCCATACAAATTCCCATCCATACGACTAGAAAGCCCATTAAAATACTTTTAAGTTCCTATATTCGTTTTAAATTTTTTAAGTTCTTAGTTCTAAGAAATAGTTTGGCATATAAAATTGGTTTTTTAAGTTTTTGGATTGATCCTTAATTTTTTTTCTCTCTTTCTTTGTAGAAAAAGTTTAACATAAGAACCGGTGAGTGATATCATTTTTTTTTTTTTTGTCATAATAAAAATTCGGAAGCGTCGACCGAGTTAAGGAATTTAAGATTGGCTCCTACTATTTATAAAAAAATCTGCATTGGGGACAAGAAAGTGTGTGCTGTCCTGTCCCAAGTGAGTCATTATCATCCCAAAATGACTGACATTCCGAAATATGACTTGAGCGAACTCTTGTTTTGAGTGGGACGTCGAAAAATGGAAAAGTACGTCTTATGGTATCGCTACGTTGTCCGTTCGTCCGTCCGTCATAAACCGCTGTAACTTCTAAACCGTACATAAGTCTTACAAAGATATTATTTGGTAACCTTCTAAACTGCAGAAATTGAACTGTGCACGCATACGAGAAAATAGTTGTGAAACTAAAATGTTTTGTAGAACAAGAAAGTGTTGATTTTTTTTATTTAGTTTTCTTCTTGAAAATATTCCAAGGCTTTTGAGAAGTGAAGATTTAAAAATAGATGCCATTTTTAAAGCGTTTAAGGCCAGAGCTTTTGAAGCACTTGCTTCACAAACTGCACCTCAAAGTTAAACAAGGACTTAATTCATATTTTTCTGAAACAGTCCTTATACTTACTGCGTTTTCGACTCATTTCCAAAAAAAAATCATAAAAAAACGTGGCTTTGTTTTTTTGACGTGCCAGAATTTTTCCCAAAATTCTAAGCGGATTTTGAAAATTCCCCAGGAGCGAGAAAAAAAACTCGTTGAAAAAATCCCAATAAAAAAGGTTTTGGTGACAGATCGGTCATACGTGAAACTGTTATTAAGGTGTGCTAAAAGGGTCGAAAGTAACATGAAATAGATTAATGTCCGGTAATAAGACATGATCTGTCATATGTGGGCAGTTTCACTTTCCTTTTTCCAGGCTCAAACTATTAAAAAGGTGTGCTAAAAGGGTTTAAAGGGACATAAAAACGAATTAGTTTCCAGTGGAGACATTCAATAAGACATGATCTGTCGTGCGTGGCCAGTTTTACTTTCCTTTTTCTAGTCTCAAGCTGTTGTAAAGCGTTAAAAGTGACTTGAAACGCATTAGTGACCGCTGGCGCCAAAGGTTGATATAAGGTTACGAGAAATAAATTACCCTATCGGAGGGTTTTCAGATCCAAGCAAAGATAATAAATTATGCTTTTTCATAAACCAGTCCTAAGTCCACCTTGGTTATACGATGATTAACAAATTTGGGGTCGTACAAAATACATAAAAATAGCGAAATAATGCCTGCAGGGACATATTAGCCCCAGGGTCCAGTGTGGCCCGGGCCAAAAGCGGCAAATTTTGGGGGGCGGCAAATTAAGTAGACAGAGATTCAAAGAAAAAAAATCAATTGCTAATTTACATATAAAAACACCATTTTACAAAGTAAAACGCCAAGAATTTACAAACGCCGAAAATTCAAATATTTTTGATAACTTTTCATTTTTCTGGATTATCTATAACAGACGAAAGTAAAGAACCTCTCTGAGTCCCGCCTGGGGATTGCGCTGGAGTCTCTTGAGTTGGTGGCGGAGTATCGAGAAAGATGGAAGGACCATTTAGCCACCCTCGCTCCGCGACCCTTTTAAAGGATAAGCGGCATCCGAAAATGATGATGATGATAACAGACGAAAGTTTATGCGCGGTCTTGGGCATAACCGTCGCCTCTGTCATGTTAAACGGCAGTTTTGCTTAAACTCTCGAAAGGCCTTATACCTTCTCATGGGTCCAATAAGAAGTTTGTGGACATATGATCGAGACGGAATTTTGAGTCGAAAAGCCATATCCGTCCGTCCGTCCGCTTGTTTTTGTGCCTCATATTTGGAAAGGCCTTAAATTGCGAGGTAGGCAGTTTGAAACTACATATCTGGATATTTTAGGTCCCAGATCGTAAAGTTTAATGGCGTATTCTTTTGAACACCGATCTGCCACACCGAGCTGTCAAATAATACTCGGTGTTCGCGACAATTCCAGCGTGGTGTACACTCGGTTTCATTGTGTACAGAACTACAAATACTGCACGGGTGCAATCATCATCATCACGTTAAGTACGGTCAAATTACTTTGACTTCATTTTGTTTACTTTTTTTCATTTGGTGATTTGATTTGCGTGATTTTGTTGGCATGCGTCGGTTTTTTGTACTTTGTTTTTTTACTTAAAATTAATTTTGATTGCTTTAATTTTGAGTTTTTATCGATTTCATACAATTTCAGTCGTGTCGTATGTGATCACGAATGAAAATTGAGTCGAAACGTCACTTCACATACACAATCAAAGCTACACCCAGCCTCCACTGTCAAATATGACGGTGGTGAAGTTTCAAGTTCGGTGTCGACCCCGAACTAATTCGAAGTTCAAAAGACCATTTACATGAGCACGATTCCGTTCAGGTATACGAGAAAAGAACAATATTTTTCTGTATTCTACACCAGTTTCACGATTCGGTGTTGAAAAGAATACGCCATTAGAGTCCCGCGCACTGACATGCTTCCTTCATTCATAAGGGTGAAGTTTAGTCACCAGAAAAATTGTTGGAAAACAGTCAAAAAAAAAAAAAAAACAACAACAAAAATGTGGGGCACTTTACCTTAATCCGCCCCTGAATGACTGACGAGGTGAAAAACTTTGCTCAAAAACGTTGAACTCGTTATGACACTCTCATTCACCCATGGCTCTTATTGATGTCTTCAAGAACACTGGCAAATGCAAGCAAAATCTTCATTATATCTGAAAGAGCCTTTCAAGACTCACAAAGTTCCAAGGAGAAGGGGTTTGTTGCACAGTTTGACCACCTTTATATAAAAGCCTTCAAATTAGCAAGCCTTATACCATGTCTCCACCGGGCCCTAATCCGCGATTAATATAAATCTTTATTAAATACTCTACAAATCACGTGATTTTTCCATACAAATTTAAATCCTCTCGGCAAGCGATTGAAAATAAATCCTTTCATAAATACCATTCACCCTATTCACAAACCTATTTATGCACCTTTGTAACAGTTTGAGAATCAAAAAAGGAAACTTGAAACTGTCCCTGTACGATAGATATGTCAGAAGTACTTTTTTAATTGTGATTTTCACAGCGGAAATCGTTTTTTGCCCTTGGGAAATGACATCGCCACTCTCTTTTGAGAGTCGAAATGACATAAACATAGTATTCGTGTCAAATGCCACTTTGGCGTTTATTTTTAATCATCTACCACTAATCCTCTTTTAATTGTCGGTGGAGACATAGTATTAAATTTTAAAATCTGTTTTTTTTTGCTCTAGAGAAAAGTGATCGTCGCTTTCTTTTCAGAATGAGAATGACAACCACAGGAGTATCATTCCAGTCAGCTGACACCAAACTGACATTCGGGATTCGATATTCAAATTCCAAATCCGATATCAAAATTCCCTTCCAAAATTAGGTACCAATAGAAAATAACCAAAGGGAAATTTCGAAAACTTGGTCTAGGCGAATCTAGGTGAATCTAAGTCACCTAGATTCGCCTAGACCACATAGGTATTACACATAGGTATACTGCCACTTTTCTACTTCAGATAATTAACACACATTAGCGATACAAGTGCCTTTCTAGTCCCAAGGTGCACATTTTTACAATTCTCGTAAATAGGTGCCAACCCTTCATGACATTATTCCTTCGTAAACATTTTTACACAACTTAAATTGCAGTTCATCGCCACGTTAATCAAATTTGGTCCGGGCATTATAATTACGAATAAGTCAAGTCAAAACATGTTGTTGGTTTTAATGGTGCTAATATTTGAACGTCGTCGTCCGTCCCGTCCAGGTCTAACAGTTTGCCTAATGAATGCCAGCTTAGACACATTTACTCAAAATATCCTGACGAAATGTCACGAGAACCCAAAGGCAATCAGTTAAAAACACACATCGGAACTTGCCATCATCCTCGTCACTACGACTTTCCTTGGCGCATTTGCGTCATTTCTTTTGTCGGAACTTCTTGTCGACATCATTCAATCTAGCTGTAATTTTCTCACCTGAAAATGTGACGGGCAATTTATCGTTTTCGTAACACATTTTTATTATTTATTATCGTTGGCCATTCCCATAGACGTGGAGCGGCGGCGGCGACATGCACCCAGGCATAGGTGACTCGTATACAATGTTCAGGCATAGATACATCATGCTCCTTCGGTCCTGGTTGCATGATTTTAGAAGGTTCGCTGCTACACCGTCGCCGCTATTAACGCGCGCGCGATAACCATCTTGAAAAATTATCTCCTAGTAATGGTTTTCGCGTAATTAGGTTCAAAGCAATGCTCTGTGGCGAAAAAAACAAAAAAAAAACAAAAAGATATTAATGACCTGAAGACCATTTTAAAGCCTTCGTATGACTGCACATTTGATGGAACGAAAAAATGAATCGTCCTCTAGGGTCTAGCTAGAACCCATTGTTCTTGCCTTGCGATCGATTGATGGTTAAATATTAAATATACGTCTTTACTGTGAGCTGAGCAGTGTGCTCTATGGTCACAAAATGACAAAATGTTTTGAGCACCGCACTAAGAAAAACAGTGTCTGGTAGCCACAGGCTTTCATTCGGCCATAAGGAGGCGGACGCGAAGGATTGATGACAGCGTTCAGGATCAATTAATTAAATTTTGACATGACAGTACTGTTGATAAAAATAAATTACCTTCATGGTTCTCGCGGTGTCAAACAGTAAAATGACATTTGTAATAAGCCGGGTGCTAATTATGAGCTTAGGGCCTTAACAGTTTTATAAAGTTAATTGCTGTACTGAGCCTCGACATTGTATATAAGGAATACCTGATGGACAGGAGGCACTGTAAACTTTTAGCAGATCATGGTTTTCCCAATACATTTAGATGACTTGACTTTTGCGATGTTTTTGCGCTTTTTTATGAAGTGGTCGTCCTTAAGTAACAACTACATATAAGGAAAACAGGGATGATCGGAACGCCAATCATGGTATTTCTAGGGGCTGTAGAATTCAAACTTTAAAAACGCCACTCTACGATCTTCTTGAGCGCTGATGAGGGTACTAATTTAATTTAAAAGCACTCAAATATTATTTTCTTATTATAGGAAAATTAAAAATAAATAGGATCAAATAGGCTCAAAATTAAATTTTCCTAGACGGGTTGAATCTAAAATTATGAATTAACTTTAGTGGTTCATCACACCGTTGTACCGCGTTTTTTCTAATACTACACGGATCGGTTTCGCCGGGATCTTGAATTCGGCCTTCGCCAAGTGGAGCTCCTGACAATGAACGCTATAATATGCGTTTTTTAAATCGATGAAGAAATGGTGTGCTTTGACTTGAAGTTCATTTTTCTTTTCCAGGATTTGGCTTAGTGTCTGACAAGATCTGGTCTATGGATCGATCTGACGGGCCGGAAGTCACACTATTACATGCCAATCAGTTTGGCGCAAGAAGGCTGAAGACACTCACACAGTACGTGCCGAAAGCCACGAGGATATAATATGCGACATTAAGCAGTGTATGCCCGGATAGTTCTTACAAGACATTGGATCATCTTTTTTGAAGGTGGGGCATATTGAGATGATTGTCCAATCATCGGGCATGCTTTCTGTCACCCACACCTGGTTAACGATTTGGGTGGGTAAAGATCCTCTCCGATGTTCGCTGAGAAGCATCGATTTGCGTCCGATTACGTGCACTACCGTATTTAAAGAGCAGTGCAGATAACCCATCAGAGCCGGCGGCCTTGCTGTTTTTAAGTCTTTATATAGCTAAGTCAGTTCAGGGAATGCAGTTTTCAAAGAAATCCCAGAAAAGCCGATTGGGGCAAATACACGGAGGTGGCGCATAGGCACCTGGTTACCCAAACGACCATCTTGGACGACTCTGATGACTTAGATAGCACGGTTGAAAATTTCAGTAGGGTAAGATTTCGGCCGACTACAATCGCAAGAGATCGCCAGGTCCTTCTCCAACCGAGTCTCTTAAAACCTTCTTCGAAGTCCTATGCAGCCAGCATGAAATATTGATAGCCAGTGGCAACATTGCCAAAATGCCATCAGAGACGCTGCCTCTGAAGTGCTGGGTTTCACACGGCCACCACAACGAAACCCCTGGTTTGACAATGAATGCCGGCAAGCACATGCAGCTAAACAGGAAGCATACAAAGCGGCGCTGCACAGAAGGACTAGAGCTGCTCGCGAACTCTACGAGCAGAGGAGGAGAGAGGAACACCGGCTTCTCCGAAGGAAAAAGAGAGAGCACGAGAATCGCGCGGTTGAAGAGATAGAGAGATGTTACAACAGGAATGAGGTTAGAAAGTTTTACCAAAGGATCAAAAGGTCCTGCCAAGGGTATAAACTTCGAACTGAAGCCTGTAAGGACCATCAAGGGAACATCGTTGTAGAATCGCAGTCGGTGCTGAGGATTTGGAAAGACCACTTCTGCAGACTGTATAACGGCGAGGACGAACCAAATACCGCTGTCAGGCAGAACGAACCATTCAACCCGGGCGAAGACGTTACCGACGAAGCATATGAACGATACCGCCCACCCGACCTGGAGGAGGTGAAAGTAGCTGTGTCCAAGCTCAAGTGCAACAAAGCAGCCGGAGCAGACGGCCTAGCTGCCGAACTTTTTAAATCCGCTGGCGATGAGCTGGTTAGGAGCATGCACCAGCTCATCTGCAAGATATGGTCGGAAGAAAGCATGCCCGACGAATGGAACCTCAGCATTTTTTGCCCGATCCTGAAGAAAGGAGACCCTCTGAGTTGTGCCAAATACAGAGGCATAAGTCTTCTTAACATCGCATACAAGATCTTTTCTGCTGTACTGTGTGAACGCCTGAAGCCGTTTGTCAACAATCTGATAGGCACATATCAGTGTCGTTTTAGGCCAGGAAAGTCCACCATCGATTAAATATTCACACTGCGGCAGATCTTGGAGAAAACCCAGGAATTCCAAATCGATACACACCACCTCTTCATCGATTTCAAGGCCGCGTATGACAGCATCTATAGAGACGAGCTATATAGCGCAATGTCTAGTTTTAACATCCCTGCCAAACTCGTCAGTCTGTGCAGGATGACGACGGAAAACTCACGCTGTTCCGTCAAGGTCGGCAAAGACCTCACCGACCCCTTTGATGTCAAAAAAGGATTTAGACAAGGCGACGCGCTGTCATGTGACTTCTTTAACATCATACTTGAGAGAATTGTGCAGAACTCTCGCGCCAACACCAGAGGTACAATCTTTCAAAAGTCCGTTCAACTACTCGCATACGCAGACGACATTGACATAATCGGTAGAACAAAGCGTGATGTCAGTGAAGCCTTCGTGAGTATTGGGACGGAAGCGGCGAATATGGGTTTAGCAGTCAATGAGGGCAAAACCAAGTATATGCTGTCTTCAAGAAAAGACACGCAACACCGACGTCTTGGACAAAACATCACCAACGACAGCTATAACTCTGAGGTAGTTAGGGACTTTGTCTACCTGGGTTCCGCTATCAATTCAGACAATGACACCAGCGCTAAGATCAAACGAAGGATAACTCTTGCCAATTGCTGTTTCTTTGGGCTAAGAAGGCAATTGAGTAGCAAAAGCCCTCTCTCGACCAACTAAAGTGTCCATGTATAAGATCCTCATCATCCCAGTCCTGCTTTACGGTGCAGAAGCATGGACCCTGTCAAAGGCGGATGAAAACACTTTAGGCTGCTTCGAGAGGAAAATTCTTCGGACGATTTACGGTCCCGTCTGCATAGACGGAGAGTGGAGGAGGAGATATAACATCGAACTGTACGGGCTGTACAGCGATACCGACCTTGGCGCTCGCAAGTGGAAGGGGACCTCAGCCAACTTCGCGTGCGAAACTGGAGACGGCTAGCTAGAGACAGAGCTGGCTGGCGAAGCTTGTTGGCTGAGACCCAGGTCCACCCCGGACTGTAGCGCCACCTTAAGTAAGTAAGTAAGATTTCGAGAAGGCATTTCCGATCGATAGAACTCATAAAAGAGCACAACCAAAGTGGAGGAATAGGGATATAGGTCTTAAAAGGAAAGAGGTTAGAGAACTCTACAATAGGGCTAAGCTTTTTAGCGATTGCAAAAAACCATTTAAATACTTAGTTAGGAAGTTAAAAAGAAACTTCATAGCAAGGATGCTGCGAATCCATCGCAGCAAAAGATGAGGCCTCGAGGCTACGCAAGATGCTTTCTAAAGAAGCGCTGCGTTCCCAGTTTCCTTAGAAAAAATAATGGAACCTGGGCGGAGAGTAGCCAGGATAGAAGGTCCACTTCAGCGGATGGTATGTTTCGGCAATACGGAAGCAGAGGCATATCTCTCTCTCTGAAGATGAGACAGATGCCCTCATTGACAGAAAAAAACTACGGCGGGCTATTCAGTCCTTCAAGCCGTACAAATCTCCGGGACCGGATGGCATTCTCCCGACAATGCTACAAAAAGCACCGGAGCGGGCAATCCAAATCATGATGGGAATTCTCAGACACAGTCTAAGAATAGGCTATATTCCTTCAGCTTGGAGGGAAGTAAAGGTGATTTTTTATACCTAAAGCTGGCAAACAGGGACATACAGGGAACAGGCAAACAGGGACATACCTGCACTAGTTGATGAGCCTGTGTAAGCAATATTTTGCTTGGCAATTTTCTGTTTGTAGTTGCTGCTTGCTTTAAGCACCCTACATCACAGATCTGATAGTGCATAAAATACAGCTGCCAAGGGCGTTAGACCAATAAGTCTCTCATTCCTTATGCTCAAAACCAGAACTACACATTAGGACCAGATGCGGCAATGGCTTTGTAATCGAGTCGCAGCATGCATATATGAAGGGTAAATCCATAAAATCGCGCGACAAAGTGTCGTAGCCGCAATAATTTGATTTCGGCCACATAAAAACACTTGATTTCTAGTCGGACAACTATATGGGGCACGTGACTTGTTGTTTTAGTGTGACATTAGTCCTCTGAAATTCGGTATCGACATGTGAGTATATGCGTCACCAGTGGGGATCTAATGCCACCTTAACTCAGGAATGTTAAAAAAAAATAGAGCTAGCTTCCTGGAACGTATGAACCTCGGGCCGTCCCCACTCACACAACTTAAACAGATGCTTCACTTTTCACCCAAAACACCACTTCCTTGTCTCTTTATTCATTGGTCTGGGCTGGGGTCGACCTGGGCCTCAGCCAACAAGCTTCGCCAGTCGGCTCTGTCTCGCCGCAAACCGTCTCCAGTTTCGCACGCGAAGTTGGCTTAGGTCCTCTTCCGTTTGCGTGCCCCACCTGAGTCTCGGTGCTCCTCTGCTGCGCCGTCCCTGCGGGGTAGACTCGAAGATTTTTCGGGCCGGGGCGTTGGTGTCTATCTGCGCTGGATCCTGGATGACCCCACGCCATCGTATAGCTAGCCATTGTATTTTGACTCTTCTGGCTAGGTCGGTGTCGCTGTTCGATGTTATATCTTCCCCTCCACTCTCCGTCTATGCAGGCGGGACCCTAAATCGTGCGAAGAATATTTCCCTCAAAGCAGCCCAAAGCGTTTTCATCCGCCTTTGACAGGATCCATGTTTCTGCACTGTAAAGCAGGACTGGGATGAAAAGGGTCTTATAAATGGACACTTTAGTTGCTTAGAGAGGACTTTGCTACTCGGTTGTCTTCTTAAGCCTAGGAAACAGCGATTGGCAAGAGTTATCCTTCGTTTGATTTCAGCGCTGGTGTAATTGTCTGAACTAATAGCGGAACCGAGGTGGACAAAGTCCCTAACTACCTCAAAGTTACAGTTTACGGTGATGTTTTTTTCTAGACGTCGCGTTGTTAATGGGTGTCTTTTCTTGAAGACAGCATTGTACTTGGTTTTGCACTCGTTGTTGTTAGACTTGAAACTCTTGACTTTTTCGCGAAACCGCGTTTAACGACGGATCCACTTTCCAATAAGCGCCAATTCCCATTGGCGATGATGTCGAGTAAGGCAAGCACTATACACCATTTGAAAGGATTATCAAGCATACCTACCTTGCCTTTTCAATAATCCCCCGCCGACTCTGTTCAATTTAAACCGACTGCCCGATAACGAAAGGTGGCAAAAATAAGATTTTAAATAAATACCTTTTCGTCATGGACTTCAACCTTCATCCTTCAAGTGCGTTAAAGACATATTAGGGCACCTAATAAAGACCATAAATTTACTCCCCAAAACTCTTGTTATTTCAACCAGGTCACAACAATGACTACCTTACAGGACACGTAAAATTTTTTGATTTAAATTGGTCGCCTGCAGCGTTTCGCAAAACCCACTAAGTTACTCTGACAGACCCACTTTTCAGCCGAACGGTTATTATTGATTCTGTCGAAAGCCGACTCCATGTCCTCGCATAATGTATGTACAATAGCATACGTATAGGTAACATCGAAAAAAATTCATTCAATTCTATTACGAGGTTATCTCAAATGCTCTTAACGATAAAATCTAATTCCGATCCCTTTGTAAGTCGGTTCAAGTTTAACCGTAATTTGTTGTCAAAATTGAGGATTCAAATTTTATTTCGCATCACAGAGTGTTTGAAATATGGGGACAGACTTCTTCCTTGGTGCTGTCCTGCGGCAGATATCCCCTTGTATATGCGACGACGAGTACTCGACCTTCATTGTAACGATTGCACACATCAGCCAGCATCGCTTTCCAGGACGACCCAACAACAGAGAGGTGGAATTATTTTGTTAGTTTCCTGCTGCGAACTTGCGACGAATCTCTGTCACTCTCATGTGAGTGCAGAAGGATATAGATTGTCCTTCGTACGTGTTCCTGGGGTGTGTAATCGTTTATTATTATTTTTCTTCCCCCTCTCTGCGCACAGGGGATGATGGAAAAGTATGAATAAAACATTTTATTGAGCGTAAACGAATTTATTCGACGGAGACATTTTTGGTTCCTGTTCATAAAAAAACCTCCCCCAAACAGGTGGACGTAGGACACTGACGGCGTAAATGATGTCTCTGTCTTAAAATCGATTTTCTCGCCAGATACACCTCTCCCCTGCATATGGGTTAAAGCTAAATAATTAAGTGGTTCACCACAAAATTTTCGATAATTACTCTCCACTTTGAAGTGGAGGAGTTGTGTAGGTTTTAGTGGAAGTAGCAAGGCCGCGGGCCAAATCACTCTGTGGCGTATCCTGAAAATGTCATTAAAATATGAATGAAATTGCTCCTAGTAGAGACTCATCAAAGAACCACACTCAACTTCCTATCATATTCAACAGGATGGAAGTCAGTATAAAACGTCCGCAATTTAAGTGAATTAAACTGATTGGCCTTTTCAGAAATAAATTAAAATCGAGATTACCTTTTGTGCGCCCGTCTTGTTGGCTCAAGAGACAACGCAAATTAAGTTAAATCGCTATTGTGTGTTTTTTCCATTAAGTTTGCCCTCAAACGATTGCGAGGAGTACTGCAGTAGAGATAGACGCATCATCATGGACCGTAGAACAAAAGAAATGCTAAAGCAACTAGCATTACTGCGAGCAAAGCAACCCCTTTCTCAAGGGTTCATCTCTTCTTCTGATGGTAAAGGCTGCGCATAGTGCGGAAATGCTATGTTGGCGGTGCTGGCGAACGCGATTAATGGTTGGCTTGTTGATCTTTTCAATCATCCATAGAGTCAAATTGAACTTAATGCGCTTATCCTCTGCTGTTCATTAGATGTCATAAAATTGTGCTTGGATCAGGATTTATCTGGTGACAAAGTGGGTGCATCGGAGTGTCAACATATGATGACAATTGGCTTCAATAGAAAATGCTCTTTTTCCTTCACTTATATTCCTTGGAACTACCGGGAAAACATTGCACCTTAACTCGAAGCTAGGATTGTTTCGCTTCAATATAGAGAACTTTTGCTATCATGTGGGTGCAGCACCTGAAAGTAGCCATAGGTTGTGCCACAGTTTGTAAAGAAGGTTCAAAGTGAAGGCAAAGTGAAGGTAAAGACTTGAAAAAACATGTTGCCTCCGAACCATTGTAACGATTTCTAGACCACCACCAGCATTTTTTTTTTGTAAGCCGACTCCTGTCAATCGCATTCTACTTTCACCTCCCTGAGGCAAATATCGGGTATTCGGTACCTCAACCGGCGACTGAATTTCAAAGCCTTTGGAGTGTTTTTTTTTTCAAGCTAGTGGAGAGCGACAGGGACGAACGTTTCCGTTTCTATCCCTCCATAGGTGTGGTGGTTGGTGTCTAGAGTTTAATTGGGTGAACAACTAACTGCGAGTTTCTTATATGGTTTACCACGAAGTATTCTTATCTCAACTCCATCCATTGGAGGCAATTACACAAATTGGCTCGTGATATCAGGGTAAGATCTTAGCTACGCAAGCAAAATAACAGCGTGAGCCAGTGCTGCCAAGTGCGCCAACTTTTATGTCGGTATGTAGACATTGAATAACTTTGACTTTTGGAATTTATTTAAAAAACAAAGTTTACGGCTGCAAACCTGAAACCATTGAGCTGAAGTCAAGCAGTCGTTGGTACCTAAATTTGGAAAAACATTTAGGTAAACGTTGGAAAAACATCATGAAAAATGCAGCGAGCAGGCAAATCTTAATTTGGTCAATATAGAGTCAATAGTCCAAGTTAATTGTAAATGAAAGAAGTAAAAAAAAAATCCCCTCATTTTGAAATCGGATGGGATTTTTTCTAGTTATTAAATATTCTAATACCGACATAAAAGATGGCGCACCCTGTACTCCTTCGATTGCTACCAACAACACAAGCCGAGCTTTTTACAATGTCAATTCGTCGTTGGAAGAAAACTTTTGCCAGTCTTGAGTTAGAAAGACGTGAGCTAATGGCTGACATAAATTTAAACATCGAGGGTATGTTTGCGAGGGTACTATATGCGAACAAGCTGCCAGCGGAATTGTGGGAGCCAGGAGCGGATTTCGGTGTTAGCCCATGTCTACTGAAATATGAGAATTGGCCTTTAGGAAGGGAGAGGTGAAGTTGGAATGAAGTAGAGGGAATAATTTGATGGCCGGGGTTACCGTTTTTGGTATAGGGAGAATGAGATTACACGGCAAGGGCAACCAGTTTCGGTGGAGGCCAGTACCAATTTTTACTCACGTAAGAATTTGCCTTGAGGATGGGAGAGTCAGGGGTATTTGGTTACGGTACGAAGCCGTAACGAGGGGATATTATGAGGACGGCGGTCCTCGAGTGTGCCGACAAAATTGATGTGACCGGTGAAGAGCATTCTTTAACGAGAAGCGAAGACACTAAAGGGCTAGGTGTAAAGCCCTACCTTAGGCGACTCAGGTGGGAATTTGTCTCGGGGAATGGAAAGGTAAGGGTAACCTATGCGTTGTAGGCCCGTTTAAAGGATGCAACTATATTCGGTGTGAAGCCTTCAGCGCAATGAATCCGTTTCGTTCGTCACGTCTAAGTACACAACTGACAAGTCTATAAAATACACACGTTCTTACGGGAAGCGGACTATAGAAGAAGTGAGTGACGTACGTCGCTTTCCATAACAACGTGGGTATTAACCGACATGTCGGTTGTATACTTCGAACTGACGGAAGCAACGGATTCATTGGGCTGAAAGCTTTACACCGTATACTAAAGCCTTGAGCGCCTATCAGACCGACTTATGGCATAACACCTTGGAACGGGAGGGCAAAGGTGATGGGAGGTATGGCGTTTGTTGTAGCTCGTTGGTGTTCTTTAATCAAGTTCCCGAGTGGAATAAGAGACGAAGTGTGTGGTACTCCATTTAGGTGTTTAACAATTTTTACCCGAAATCATTATCTTTTAGTCGAGTCTGGGCTAGATCGTTTCTAAGAAGTATTGACCTAGATTTAATACATTTCTCTGTCAAGATCGATACGTGGGACAGGCGAGCCATTTGGTTTCTTCCTTCTTCTAATCTCTGTAAGTTTTTCAGAAATCGTTGAAGGAAGCACCAAGTTCCTGGCATGTCTCCCAGACAATTGCCCGTGAGAAGAGCCCCAACTATCTTCCAAAGATTTAACCAAAAAATAAAAAAATAAATAGAGTGGCGCAACAGCTGGAGGTGAACCAGGGCCAACTTCTCAACAATGTATGCTGGTGTGTTAATTTCTTTACATACAAGGGGACCTACAATTTTTTGCCGAATCCGAACGGCACTTTGAGAAGTTTTTCAAGACAATTAATACTCTCGGAGGGCTTGTCAAACCCTCGCGGAGGTGGGGACCGTGAAAAAGAACAAGTCTTTTTTTTCAGGTGACGATGGCAGGATTCGAACCCAGACCTCTGGCGTAGTAAGCACACACACTTACCACTACGCCACGGCACCCCACTCCAAAGATTTAACCAACCAAATGAAATGAGTCTCCTTGTCGAGCTCTGGGCTGGCCATAGGCTTTTTAGGAAGAAAAGTACTGAAGTCACGTGCTGATGTTTTTCCATCTGCAAGTGTGATGTTACAGCGTTCAGGTGAAGCTTTATCGATTTAAAGGGTGATGTCGGTTCCGGAATAAGCTTCGGTTCCGGAATAAGCTTCGGTTCCGGCACCTTCTCTAGCTAACTCATCAGCTCTGCAGTGGCCTGGGAATATGTCTGAGACTATGACCTCCTGGCCAGGCTTAGGGCAGGGATATATCGCATCTGACTTACAATCTCTTTGAGGAATTTACCGCATTAATGTACCAACTTGTATCGTATCTTAGGCTTTTATTGCATGCTTGGCTATCTAGAGAACAATCGCTCTGCATTGAGATAATTTAAAGCCAGGCCGCCGCTTCTCGACTAGCTGTGGTTTCTGCTTGAACACTGCAGTAATCCGGCAGTCGTTGGGAGCCCGATAGGTCAGGAGCACCAAAAAAGCCTCCCGCCCTCTTACAGAGCGATATCTGAGACGACCAAATTTATATATAGATAGTCATCTGAGGTCTCGTTGCTGCAACTCAAAGCCCCATCTGATATCAGGTCCTCCTAAAGGTCCGAGGTCCTAAAAAGGGGTTTGAGCAGACAGTGCTGCAAATTGCCTGAGAATAAGTGGGCCTTAAAAAGCCGTCAGTTGTCCGAACTTATCTGACTTTCCTCGTTACCCACCTGGTCCATGATGCTGAGGGTCAGATGGTCCTTTCAACCTCGCCAAAAGCGACAAAACAAAATTTTTTATGGCCTTATTGTAGGGCCGTATTGTAACCTGGATTGCTTGGTTACAGGTTGCAGGTCCTGCTTGGCTTCGAGGTTGCAGGATAAATCTATGCCCCCTCCGAAACGAGTTGATTCCTCATGCCTCTTTCTATGTGAAAGCTCTCCGGAAGAATTTGACTTTTCTAGCAGCAGGGGGCTACCTCCTTTTAAGAGGTGACTTACCCCTAGAATTTTTCTTTCCAGTGTTATTTGTCGAGCTACCATCGGAATGCCCTCACGAAGCATGTTGACAATTCCCGATGCATGGCCTCTCGCAAGACTGGCATGCTCTCGGTCACTTATTATCGCCTCTCTCCTTTAAAGGAGATGCTGCAGAGTGTGGTTCGGATCTGCGGACTTTCAGGGTTCTACCGAGCGCTGGGGCTTAGTTTTTTTCACGGTTTTGTTCCCTGACACATGACTTCCTGTTGGAGTAGGTTGTTTAGTGGGAGTGGGATCACGGTGGGTGGCAGCTTCCGAAGTAGGGAGATGGAGGCATCGGCACGTCATTTATGCTCGGCCTGGCCTGTGAAGCTAATTTTTGGTTTCACATAATTTTTGTTGTGATATAGTCACTGTCGGCGTCGTAGGCTTCGAATGGGTCGTCTTTACGCCCGTTTGGGCTCGATGAGGGCTAGCCTCAATAGTGTTTTTGTCGTGAGTGTTATTTTGAATATTCCTTTTTGGTCCACTTCATGTTTGAAACCGCAGCTCCGGTTTTGCTGGGATAATATGACAAACCACACTTGAAGGCGCTCGTTAGAGGCTGTCTTCAAGTGTGGTTTGTCCTTGCACTTGACACACTTGAAGGCGCTCGTTAGTGTCTGTTTTTATTTGGTTTATCCTTACCTAGCCCAAATTTTATTTCTTAAAATAAAACTGAAGTTGAACGCTTTCTACCACACTGGCCCCTCCCCTCACCATAGTAGTTTTGATACATAAGGTTAGGATAAACAAAATGAAAAGAGGCACTTAGAGGCTGGATTTACCCACAGCCTTGCATACTTTGGCACGGTTTGCTGTATGCTGACAACCTGAATTCCCAGCGTCAATCCTAAGCCGACCGTAGCCAGTTAAGCATTTGAGACTTAAGCCTCCGCATCGGTTTCAGTAAGTAATGAAGATTCTCACGTCAAGGCGTGTTCCGAAAACGGAGAACCAACCACTCATACTAACCAGGATTTCTATGCCACAATTCCCTCATCCGAACTTTGATTTGAATCAGTCCCTCGATATATTATGCAGTTGTGAAGCGTTCCGTGTGTGGACTACTTTACTGCGTGAAAATTTAAAGATAGACGGCTACAATTGTAATAGTTTCTGATGATTACCTTCTTAGAAGTGCTCTGTTGCCAGCATCAAATATTAAACGAACATATTAAAAGCAACATTGGGACCGTCTCTGATGTGTTGAAGTGCCACCCTTTGAAAACGGAGCGTCAAGAAATATAGATATTCAGTTGAAGAAGAAACATGCAAAGCGGTGCTGCATTAAAGGGTCAGAATTCCTCGCGAGCTCTACCTGTAGAAAAGGATTTTACAGAAGAAATAAGGTCCGAAACTTTTGCGAAGTGATAAAAAGAATTTGTCAAGGGGGCGCATATAGCTTCTACCGGAGCCCATAAGACGAGTAGTCGATGTTGAGTCTGTATTACGTTGACCACAAACCAAATGCCACACCTTAGGTAAAGTTGGTCAACATATAGATAAAGTAGGCCTTTGTCAAAGGTAAAATCTAATAAAGTTGCCGGAGCTCATCGGCTATAGCCGCTAAGTTCTTCTAACCGACTGGCATGATTTGACTAGGGTCATATTCATATACAATGACAGTTTTAGGTTAGTATGTTTAAGGTATTGCACACCTTATGAACACATAGATCCCCAGTATTATTTTCCCAGTCCTCTGCCCCAGGAAGGAAACCAGTTGACCTCAAATAATAACAGAAGGCGAACCAAAGCGCTTTTTTAATAGTGCCTTTATCATCCCAGTCCTACTTTACGCTGCAGAAGAATAAACTCCAAGAGGTGGGTGAGGACAAATAAGACTCCCTTGACTGGCGGAAAATTCCAGGCAGTCTATTCATTCACTCGAAAGGGCGTGGCATGCGCAAGCGGATGCCAAATTCCCACTCTTTTTTATACGCGGAAAATTGGTAGACAAGAGCCTGATTACTTTAACCCATCTAAACCGAAGGAACCTTTTAAAAAAAAACTGATCGACGAGCAGGCATGGGACTGATCAAAAGAATTTCCTTATTTTTTTGGAATTCGTGAGTTTTCTTTTCAAAGTTCTCCCGGAGAGTGAATATTTGACCGATGGTCGCCTTTCCTGGCCTAAAACTACAATGATATAAGCCTCAGATGCCATTTGTATACAATGGCATTGGGCGTTTACGCAGTACAGCAGAAAAAGGCCTGTATACGATGTTAAGGAGACTGTTGCCTCCGTAGTCTCCTTTTTTGAAGATCTGGGAAACAATGCTGCGAGGTTCTACTCAGCGGCCCACTGTCATCCGACTATATCAGCAGATGCATATATATAAATATAAATAGAGTGGCGCAACAGCTCGAGGTGAACCAGGGTGAACTTCTCAACAATGTATGCTGTGTGTGTTCATCTCTTCACATACAAGGGGGCCTACAATTTTTTGCCGAATCCGAACGGCACTTTGAGAAGTTTTTCAAGACAAGTGATACTCTCGGAGGGCTTGTCAGCCCTCGCGGAGGTGGGGACTGTGAAAAAGAACGAGCTTTTTTTCAGGTGACGATGGTAGGATCAAAACCAAATCAACGCCAGCGGATTTGAAAAGGGTGGCAGCTAGGTCATCAGCTCTAGCTGCTTTGTTGCACTTATAAGCTTAGTCACATCGCCCTTATTTCATCCAGGTCGGGTGGGCGGTATCCGGTATTGATTGTATGCTTCGTTGGTGATTTCTTCGTCCGGTCCGAGTTTATTTCGGCTGACAGCGAGATTCAGGTCATCTTCCCCGTTATACAGTCTGCAGAAGTGGTTCTCCCTTAAACGTCCTTACGGGTTTCTCTTCGAAATTTATACCCTTGGCAGGACCCTTTCAAAGCCTGGTAGACATTTCGAACCTCATTCCCGTTTTAGCATTTCTCTATCTCTTCAATCGCGCGCTTCTCGTGCTCTCTCACTTTCCTTGGGAGAAGTCGGTGTTCCTTTATCCTGGCCTCTGCTCGTTGAGCTTCGCGAGCAGTTTTCATGCTTCTCTTCAATAGAGCCATCGGCTGACCTCTCCCAACCGGGACACTGTATGCGTTTCAGGTGTTCTTACTTACAAGAAGATGACCTACAATTTTTTCTTGATGCCGAAATGTTTAGAGGTCACACATGACAAGTTGTACCCTCGGAGCGTTTGGTCTCACCTCACTAGCGGAGGTGAGACCATAAAAAAAACTTTTACTGCCTTGGTTGGGACTCGAGCCAGGGACCCCGTGCACAAAAGTCCGAAACACTTACCACTGCACCCAGAGTTAAATACTTAATCAGTAAAACATGTGTGAAACATTGCAGATCCTTGCATCTTCACTCGAGTATGTTAAGCGCCTTCTGGTTATACCAACTCTGCGTCGGTATTCCACCTGTTCGAAATGGAATGCTGGACGCATCAAAAAAGATAAATTTAATATTTTCTTATGATTCCATAACATTGCAATTGTTGATGTAGAATTTACATGTTAACATTCATTGCTGCATCACATATAGGTAAGCAAAATATAAAATTCCAAGCGAAGGTATAGGTACCCACATCCAGTGGCATGACTTTGTGCAGTCAACATTCTCCCAAAGGCGACAGCGACATATCTTCTTCGCGGATCTTTGCTTTGCACACAAACCCCGACCGCAACATTATGGCCATCTCACATTCACAAAGCCCAGCAGCCATCATCGGCCATAGAGCCAGAGAAGCCAACGCTCTCTCGTATATTGGTAGCAGAAATTTCAGAAAATTCCGCAAAATATTATTTAATATATTGAAATCCGCAACAATTTTAAATTGCATTCCGCATTTCATTTATTATTGATGCACATACTTCGGAGCAACTCAGAGCGAGAGTCTGTCGAGGACGACAGGCCGTCTTCCATTGGCGCGTCCATCACCAGTGACGGTAAAATTAAAGCAGAGGATACCTACTCTTAATTTGGACCCATCTGAACTCGCAAATGTCTTCATAAACGACTTTTCTTTTGACTGTTCTGATGGATCGCGTCGAATACTTCTCCTTTTACGCTTGGCATACCGACTCGACTCGACTCGACTGCACTGGTCTGGTGTACTCCTTGTTGGTGTTTCAGCTCCCTTCTGATCAGAGTGTTGCATAGCAGATCGCGGCGCAACTGCGCCATGTCATCAACGCCACAGAATCGAGCACGACCAAAGTATTCTTAATTTTTTGCCAGTCAATTATTCAAACAATGCGTCATATCGATATACATTTAATAAACGTTCCGTGTTTGTCCTTTTTTGTTTGCCTGGATACCCTCGCGCGGTTCGAGTCAAACACAATCAATTTGGATTGGCGTCACATCTATTTATTTGCAGTTAACTCTCGGATGGGAGACTTCGGACGGAGTTGGTTTTTAGAAACTCACATTCGAGTTGGTATATGGTGGCCCCCGTTTGCACCCAGCTCCATTATATGATGAAGTGGAGATGTCTCATTATGCTCTTGACGCTCCTCCGTTCCTCGGTCCGCGTCAGCGTGTGTTTTCGTTTGGCACATTCAGCAATCAGCGAAATACTTGGCCAAATGAGGCACAAACTGACAGAATTTAAACTGATTTCATACTATCGAGTTAGTTGAGCACTTTGGCATGCAAGGAATTAAGCAACGCCAGGCACATTAATTAAGTTATTCACACTCGTATGCATAGGCAATGGCAGTGGTAGCAGCCGGAATCGGAATCGTTGCTTGACCTGGAGCGACTGCGGGCAGCGCAAAAGATGGCATGGTAGACCGGCCGACAGTTGTAGGCTTAATTTATGCTGAAACAAAAGTTCTTCGGCTCTTTGTTCATGCTCGCGTAGGTATATGTGATGCACGATGACTTATATTGGTTTCCACGAATCCCTAATTGAACATTATTTTTGCCTGTGCTCGGACAAGTGAAGGATTTGTGTTTGCATTGCCTGCCACCGTGACCATTAGGTAGGATGAATTCAATTAGGCTCTGGAGCTTTGAGGAGTTGACAGAATATTGTACTGTGACTGTGAGGCGTTCATGGGAACTGGGGTCTTATTAACAAGAAAATTACTAGAGATTGGTTTGTCAACGACCATTAAGGAGTATGATGGACCAAAACTACTATTTAACCTATGCTGCAAGGGTTTTCAAAATAATCAAAATAGCTTTTCCTTTAATTTTTTTTAAATTAAATACGGAACAGACCTAAGCCGTACCTCGTTTTTACTAGAAAATGGGATGCGAACTTTTTTTCCCGCTCTTGTCATTTTAAAGATCTTCACATTTTGTCGCCACATCACATGATCCCCCTCTTAGTTTTGTTCGTTGTGAACAAGAACATCGTCACTGCCTCCATGGTAACGATGAAGGTTATCCACAGGGACAACACAAATTTTTGCTTTTGGTTCTTAATAATGCATATGTAACTAGGTACTTGGCAGGGACCTTCGCAGTCCTGCTGCAGCATAGGTCATTCTCCGTTTCTACGATGTGGATTGTAGAGAAATACCAGGTCATCCTCGGTGAATTCCGGGTTGTTTGATCCGGACTGTTGATCTCGCATCATATCTGGTCTTTGTATGGTCGTCGCAATCCTTCAGACACGTTGTACTCTTCGCATTTTGGATCTTTAACGGGGTATTCGAATTTTCGAGCCTGACAGCTCGTCCAAATACAACTTCGGATCCAGTGTTTCTATGAATCGCATTCCGGTAAGTCATTAGAAATAAAGGATGCGTTCACGACTTAGGAAATTAGTTTTCTCCAGGTTTTGAGGTCCAATTCCAAATCTTGCTCCAATTCATTCCATTTGATTGTGGGTGAGGAATGCTCCATTCCATTCCATTTGATTGTGGGTGAAGGGTCCATGTCTTTTGTAGTTCGATTTATATCCATACTTCGTGGAATATCTTCAAATCGAAGTTTCGTCCTCGATTAAATGTTTTTCCATAGGCACAACGAACTAGCACACTCATTGGGTCCATACTATCTGGTTGACAATGGTTGTACCTTCTTGGTTTGGGACCGCTAATGCCCCAGGCTACTTGCTGGAGCAGTCAGTAATTACAAGGATAGCGATAACAGATTTTAGTTTCCGGAAACGAGCCTTCAGCAGTTGACGGCGATTCTTCAAATGCTACTCTTAGCTAAGCTAGCTTTAAGAACGGTGTTGGTTAGGGGAAAAAACAGCTAGTCTCTCACAAAAAAATAAATTTCCGTTGCTGATTTGTACTGTTATCGAAAATGATATTATTTTCCTGATTTTGTTTTGTTTCGAGAAAGATATGAACCATTTTTTTATACCTGACCCAGGGTATATTAAATTTAATGCATAGTTTATAACATAGTGAAATAATCGCCGTAGAACACTAAGGCTTATCTAGCAATTTTTTAAAAATCAATTTACTCACAATCCACGAAAGCAGCGCTGACATGAGCGACTTCTTTTAATTCGCAAAGGCACCAGCACACAAACCCTGATGAATAATTTAACTGTTTGCTCTCTAAAATGTCGCCGAAGTGAAAGAAATTAAAGAATTTCATGGGCGCCTTCAAAAACAAAGCTGCATGTGTTTAAAAAGTCATTTATGATAACAAGCAACTAAAAAATCTGTGCCAAAAGACGGATTTAAAAGTTGCCGCAAACTGGTTTCATGTCGGTTGCGTCGGTTTTCGCACACATGACACACATGATTGTGTCATGGGACACAAAAAGGCAATCAAAGCGTTGCGTGCCTAAAAGTGGCATCTGTGCCATAAGCCTAAGACATTAAGAGATATGATCGAGATCGAGGGGTGGTCGATCGATCAAGCCACATCCGCCCGTCTGTCTGTCCATATGTGTGACGCTTTAATTTCTTTAAAATTAGACTAGGATGCTGGAACGTGGAGTGTATTTTGGTTCTTAATTTGTGCGGACAATGTATGAAAATTGATACGATCCACCCACAGCCCCGCCTACAATTCAGTTGGATATCAGACAACCTCAAATTTACATTTTATTGAAAATTGCCTTTTGGTCAAGTGGGGTGCCGTGGCGTAATGGTAAGTGTGTTCGAACACCGCCGGAGGTCTGGGTTCGAATCATACCATCGTCACCTGAAAAAAAGACTCGTTCTTTTTCACGGTACCCACCTCTGCGAGGACCTGACAAGTCCTCCGAGAGAGGCAACAAATTTTAGGTTCCCTTGTATGTGAAGAAATTAACAGACAGAGACACAGCATACATTGTTGAGAAGTTGGCCCTGGTTCACCTCGAGCTGTTGCGCCACTCTTTTTATTTATTTCAGTTTCTTGTGGAGGTTTAGAGATCCTTTTATCTTTTTATCCTCCTTTATGGCATCAGGATCAGAGTGCATCTAGGTCTTGTTGTCACAAACGACAGCATTGGAGGAGTCGGTGTCTAGAGCAATTGTCGGTACTCAGTCTGTTTTGTTTTTTCTAGTGTCAAACGGCTCTAAACTATGATTGGAATACATGTTTTGAGTCAACCAACAAGGCTCT
The DNA here is from genome assembly GCA_947623515.1 of Neoascia interrupta. Classification (NCBI taxonomy): domain Eukaryota; kingdom Metazoa; phylum Arthropoda; class Insecta; order Diptera; family Syrphidae; genus Neoascia; species Neoascia interrupta. The sequence goes on from OX392462.1 coordinate 47,986,873, forward strand.
CAATAACATGAATCTATTCCCAATCATAGGAAGATGGATCATGCAAGGCTTAATGGAAGAATATTCTTCCATTGAGATGATGTGGAAATCTCGGCGTTAACGTGATGAGGTCGTTCTGTCGCCTCTCTCCAACAATGGTCCCTTGTTGTTGACGATCTACTTCAATCCTTGACAAGCCAAAGGATAGTCATTGATAGAAAACTATCGTGGAAATCACAGATAGAACGCACCGCTAACAGAGGCTCCAGATCCTTGTGGATTTGCGTCGAATCTGTGGTAACAATAGGGCACTAAGGCCCCGAATGATATACTATACACGCTCGTCGTAAGGCGCTGGTCTGGTGGACAAAGATCAACGAAGAACTGCAGTGAAAAAGCTAGAACGAATAAAACGCCTAGCTGGAATCTGCATGACTGCATCTGGATGTCTTCGCTGTTCACTCCACCCCGACAATGGCTATTAACGTCTTCCTGGGTTAATCACCTTTTCAAATACACATCCGAATGGAAGCAAGACTATGCATTCATCGTCTGCTCCATTCGAAAAACATAGATTTCCATTCTTACAAAGACGGCTTTGCCTAACAACTAAGAATCTGGTAGCATGTGCCTCTCGACTATATATATGCTTGCAGAATATAGCTTCCAGAAAAAGTTCTTCAAGGGATGAATGGACAACTCCTTCACGGTTTGACCTTGTCTGCTATACAGACGGCTCTAAAATGGAGACGGGGACCGGTTCTGGTATTCATGGAGAACTGCCCCAGGCGAACTATTCAGTTAGCCTCGGCAAAAGTATACCCATTTTCTAGGCGGAAGTTTTACTGGTCCTAGAATAAATCTAAGTTCCAACAAAAATAAGAACTGTACATGCTGTGTGTACAGCGACACCGACCTAGCCAGAAGAATCGAAATACAAAGGCTACGCTGGCTGGGTCATCTAGAGCGGATGGACACCACCCCGCACATCCACCCCGCACGGCGCAGTAGAGGAGCATCGAGACTGGCGCATGCAAGTGGAAAGGGGACCTCAGCAAACTTCGCGTGCGAAACTGAAGACGGCTAGCAGGGACAGAGCTGTCTGGCGAGGCATGTTGGCCGAGGCCCAGGTCCACCCCGGACTGTTGCGCCGCCTGAAGTAAGTAACAAAAACAAGGGGGAAAATAATATTCGTCTTCTCAGCTCTCAAGACACTTGACTCACACGTTATCAAATCAAAGATTGTTTTAGAAACAGTTATGACCATCCAAAAACTAGCCAAAAAAAGACCTTCAAGTATGAAGACATTCGCGGAGCGGTCCGTCGGCTTTTGTTGTAGGCGAAGCTAACCTTTATTTTTCAGTTTATGTAAAATTCTAATTGTTAATTATTATTTCTGGGGATATTTTACATTCTGTTGTTTACTTTTTCGTAGTTGAGTCTACTGTTCTTATATTGTGTATGTGTGAAGTTCTTAGGTCTTTAAAATTGAGCTAGGATGCTCAAGCTTGGAGTGTGTTTTAGTTCTTATTTTATACCGACAAAGTGTGAAAATTGGTTAGATCCGCCAACGGCCATGCCTACTACAGGCTTTAATGTAAGACAACCTTTATTTCAAATTGGTCAAGTTAGACAAGGCACATGAACTTAAATTTTGGTACTGAGCAATATTGGCCCAAGACCTTTAACAAGGCGAAAATTGGACCGCCCAAAATATCGACCATGCCCACTTTTAACATGTTAGAACTTTAAAATCCCGATTTCGCGATTGATTTTAATTTCTAGCCCATGCCCACTTTTGTGGGCGTGGCCTATACAAATAATACATATATTAATTCGGGCCAAAAAACTTTGGTACCAACAAGATTTGTCACAGACGAACTCTTGCACTTACTCACTTGTTTTTCTTAAAATGAACTGTTATAAGCTTATTGCTTGATTTTCAAAACTCTTGTGTTGGTTAACGTCCATGTGGTTGTGAATGCGTCAAATTTGGCTGATGTAAAATAAGCGGCCCAGAACTTACGGTACGTCAGTCAAAGAGTTTTCAAGCACATCTGGAAAACGATAACATATTTTAAAACTGCTTCAGATTTTTTTTTTTTATTTCAAAAGATGGACTACGTTCGGTATTTATTTCAAATTTTTGCCTTTTACCGTTTCGAAAATAGAGGAAAAAACATACCTACATTTTTTTGGCCTTTTTTAACCATTTTTAAACTTTAAAATCCATAAAACAGATTTTTTTTTCAATTACCGTTAGGTTTTTTTTAAATTTTTCAATCAGCTGCGTTCCATTGGTCATTTTTCTTAAATTCTGCGGACAGATTTCTGAGATAACGGTAAAACATTTGGTTTTTCATTTCGTTAAATCGACACAAAAAACTTGAGGTTGAAAACGGCAATATTGAAATTTTTAAATGCAGCAAACTTGTGGCGTGCAGGGTTGGCCGAATGTCACAAACACAAGCAAAACTACATGTTACGTCTGCTATGTAGCATACGTAACAAAAGTGGTCAACGTAGTAAACGTATTGCGTATTCTTTTAAACACCGAACTGCCACACTGAGCTGTCAAATAATAGTTGGTGTTTAATAATACCGTGTTGTACACTCGGTTTTATTGTGAACAGAACGACAATTACTGAACCGGTGCAGTCATCACGTTAAGTGTCAAATTGCTTTGACTTCATTTTGTTTTTACTTTTTTTTTGCATTTCGTAGTGTGATTTTGTTGGCGTCGGTTTTTTGTAGATTGCATACAATTAAAGTCGCGTTGTAAGAAATAACAAATAAAAATTGGAAGAAAATTGGAAGTGGAGGAAATGTCACTTCGCATGCACAATCAAAACTACACACAGCCTCCACCTTCAAATACGACGGTGGCGAAAATCCGAGCTCGGTGTCGACACCGAACTAATTCGGAGTTCAAAAGAACATTTGAGCACGATTCCGTTCAGTTGTACGAGAAAAGAACAATTTTTTCCTGTATTCCACACCAGTTTCGCTATTCGGTGTTGAAAAGAATACGCCAGTAGTTAATTGTAGTGCACTGGTGTTTTAAACGTCACTTTACTGTCAGTCAGCTGCCACACACTTTTAAATTCAACTGTCAGAACAGATTTTATATAGAGATATTGTACTGGTACAGGTTGGTAATTCTGAAACAGTGAGGGAGTTGGGGAACTTGTAACTATGAGGTTGAGTGATTCAGCCTCCGCTGTTATTAGTTTTTTAATAGTTAACTACGTCTGCTACGTCATGTATCAAATGTAACAAATGAGACCATGCAAAAAACGTTTAAGCTACGCATAGTTTATCGTGTAGAAAATGTAAGGTAAACTACCTGGCCAACTCTGGGTGTGAGCGCTTCATACTTCAGCCAAATTTAAATTATAGATCGTTATTACCATTAACAGACTAGCAACTTTTAAAAAGTCGTTTTCGGAAATATTTTAACGTTTTTGAGTCAAATCATCAAAGTTTTTGAATACCTATTCGAAGTTTGCTTTAGCTTAACATTAAATCTCAGAAATTGGACTATGCCCGTTATTTATTTTAAAGTTATACTGTATATCGTTTAGGAGATAGAGGAGAACCATACCTTCTTTTTGACCTTTTTTATAATTTTTAAAATTTCAAATCCATGCAACAACTATTTTGATTTTTTTTTAAGTTCCCGTTAGACTTTTTTCCAATAGCACAACAACCTGTGCTAGCATTGGATTCTTTTTTTAAATTCTTTGGCCAACGGTTTTTTGCAAAAACGGTAAAACAAGCTCCTTTTTTTATTTCTTTTTTTGAATAGGCTTCGAAAACCTTGGGTTAAAAACGGCAATTTTAAAAACTTCCTAACGTAGCTTGCTTTCCTTTTGTACGTTTTGTACTTAAACTAAATTTAAACAAGATCGCTTTTACCGTTAGGATACTAGAAGATTTTAAAAATTAGTTTTTGAAAACGCTATTCTTTTTTTGAGTTTATTGAAGTTTTCTCTGAAGTTTTTGAAACTTTAAAATTCGTCATAATTTTCCTTAAAATTTTGGATAATTTCTGATACGTGTGATTTGTTCATATGAATTGTCTAAACGAGACTAACCGATAAGGGGGGAGCACACGTTTTTCCATGAATTTTTGCGATTTTTGTTTTCTAAATGCCTTAAAACGGCAGTATTATAACTTTTTCTGAAAAATATGACTTAAGCGTATTTGGTTTATTTTGTGTTGCTATATACGTGTGTTCAATATTGTCTTTGAAAAACGTCACCCATTTTCAACTCTTTATTTCTCAAAAACTTTTCAATATTCAAAAAATTGAAAAAAATTAAGAACTTTTTTATTAATCATCGAAATAATTGAAATCATTGAAATAACTTTTTCATCGTTCAGTATCTACTTAACTTAAGCTGCGCTTTTCTTGTTCTTGGTTGCTTATCTTATCGAGAAAAAGTATTGAAAAACATTTATTCCATTTTGCCATGAAATTTCAAATTGTAATTAAACCGTTATTACCGCTTAAAAAAATTTTCCTTTTTAAATTCTCTGACTATTTCCGCTGTTAAAAATCACACCAAAAATTGTCTTTCTACGACTTATCGTTCAGAAGTTATAAAGCGATGGATTGACAGACGGACGGCCGGACGGATGGACAACTTAGCGATACCGCATAAGAGTTACCCATTTTTGGACGGACCGCTATTTAGCCAAGGGCAACTTAGTCATCCTTCACTGGACTCCAGTCCACAAACCCTGACCAACCTTTGACAGGGGTAATTTGAAAATCCTTACTGGGGTTCAGCGCCCACTGCAAACTGAAAAAACGCCATATGCAGACTTTTTCTTGAGAGCGATGAGTTGAGTCCTACACATAATCATATAATGTCCGGCCCTCTTGCGTCTAGGGAAGAATATCCTTGGCGAAGAAATTATTCCTTGGACAAAACTGGCCGACATCCCTCCAGTGTAGATCCTTGTCTTCCTGACTGCATCCGGAGTAAAAAAGATGGCTCTAGGATTTCATCAGAAAAGGCAGGATCAGTGTTACCGATGGGCAATTTGAAAATGTCGCCAAAAAAGTCGCCCGAGCCAAAAAATGCGTCCAACTATACACTAATGCTTGAATTTTACAGAAAAAAAAAATCGTGACACGATAGAAAAGAAATTACCCACTTAAATTTGTAGTCTCAGACCCGCCACTCACTTGATACCCCAAATAGTAAAAAAGAACAAAGAATGTGGAATAATGTGGAATAAAAACTTACTTGTTGCAAAATCTTTTAATAGCGACTTTCAACTTCTACATACATATTAAAATATTGAGTTGAGAATCAGACAATCCCCAACATAACATGAAATAGGCGGCTCACCCGCTATTAGCAGAAAAAATTGAGTTACAGTGCAGAGTTAGCTCCGTTAGTAAACTTGTCAAAATCTTCGACTAACGGGATTACTAACTCTCTCAATTCTCACTTCACATAGAAAAACACAGGAAAAGAAGTTCTCAGATTTTTCATAGAAACACGCAAAGCAACTGCCATTTCACACAGAAAAAACATTCAAGGAAGTTCATACTGTTGTCCAAAATTTATCCGGGATCAAGTCACCAAATTTAGTGAGTTTAGGAGAGATTAACCCCAGATCTAAATTCACTGAAAAACTCATTTCTGGGGTTAGTCTCAGTTTAACTCAGAAGCTCTGATGATCTCGAAAAATCGGCCCCAAGGAGGAGTTATCCCGCTCTCCGCCCTCGAGTAATTAAAAAGGAACTGTTCCTCCAGGTAGAGGCCGTCCCGTCGGGGTTACTTCCCGGCTAAGCAAAGAAAACACTAGACGGATTTACTGCTGACTAGAAAATTTATTCGACTCATTTATTTCGTTTAGTGAAATTGGCTTAGCAAGAGGCAGATGCAATAACTTTTTTCAATTTGTGGCTGTTGTATGCATAACTGATTTGAAAATTAAAAATGCTCCAAAAACCGCTTTTTTCGAAATTTGGTCGCCAAGCGTCCCTATAGTAGAAAAGTCGCCATTTCGCAACATATGTCGCCCATCGGTAACCCTGGGCAGGATATTCTGCTTTTAAGAGCCTAATGCTTGGCATCCTACATCACATTCTTTTTTCGACTCAGACTGAGGAAGAAATTACGCCCGTAAAGGTTTACATGAATCTAAGCCATGCTCTGCTTCTGTTTTTAAGCAAATCTCGAAAGCTATTTCATTCTTTAAACCCGCTATAATTTTCAAGTTAAATTATCGGATTTTAGAAGATAAGAAGATAAGGTTTGAAATTTTTCATTTTCTAAAATCGTCGGTCTGTGTGCAATCAACTTGAAATGCATAGAGTCTTGGGCTCCCGAAATATAGCGCTGCCATAAGTGCCCGTTCTTCGTTTACTATTCTTAAAGAGGCCCAAAAATCATAGCATATTTTTTTACTTGTTTAGTGCTGTGAAATAGACTATTGGCTAAGCCGTTAAACTGGAAATATGCTTTTTTAGAACAAATTGTTTTTCACTGAACCAAACTGCAACCTCTAAATGTTTTCATCCTTAAAAGTATTTCATCCTTGACCACATTCCATAACTATATGCATCGCAAATTTCGATTTTGCAGAAAAAATATTTGACCATTTATAATGTAAAATATTTCTATTTTAACTATCAGTGTTGGAAATGCTCAGGCTTTTGCCAAAGTCATAATTACGAATTTCATATTTGTGAGTGTATGATTTATTTTATATCTATTAGTGCCTACGCTGTTCGAGAGTGCACTCAGAATGAATTCAGATTGAGTATACTTTGACATGTTAAGTAATTTTATTTTTTATTTTTTTTATTGAATTCATGGTCTGATTGTTTTCTCTATATGCCTCACTATATGAATTTTCAATTTTGAATTGCCTGGCATATTGAAATGAAAATGTATCTATCTATAGACGCGCTATTTTAATTTGTCTGGGGTGCCATGTTTACTATGAGTTTGATATTTATGTTGCTTTACCAATTTTGTGCAATGGCGAACATTGTTGGTACAGGTATGTTGTGTGTAAATCAATCAGCGAGAATATTATGTCTTTCAAATTGAGTAAATTAAAATTAATTTAAAGTTAACGCTACCATTTTTGTTTGCCATTTGGAATAAACGGGGTCTATGCACTTCTGTTCTGGCTGGGTGGTTAGGTATACCTACTCTTGATTTGAAGCTAAAACAATTTTTGTCACCCCATCAGAAAAAAAATTGCCGTCAAGTATGAAGACATGTGCCTAGCGGCCTGTCGGCTTTTGTCGAAGGCTATAAGCTCATCTATATTGCTAAATTTGAGTAAATAAATAAAGTAAATAGAGTGGCCCAACAGCTCGAGGTTAACCAGGGCCAACTTCTCAACAATGTATGCTGTGTGTGTTTAATTTCTTCACATACAAGGGACCTACAATTTTTTGCCGAACGGCACTTTAAGAAGTTTTTCAAGACGAGTGATACTTTCGGAGGGCTTGTCAGACCCTCGCGGAGGTGGGGACCCTGAAAAAGAACGCGTCTTTTTTCAGGGGACGATCGTAGGTAGGAGTAAAATTCTATGTAATTATTTAAATTATTTCTGGATATATTTTACAGTCTGTCGTATACTTTTTTCTGGGTGATTCTTCAGTTTTGTTAATCTTAAATAAAGACGCGAAAAACTTTTCCAAATGGTTCTAATGAGTCTCTACCCCAGGTTTTTCACTGTAATGATATCTTTAGTGGACTCTAACATGCCCAAACACAAACCCAAACACAAATTTAACTTCATTCAAGATTTAAAAGAAAATCGAAAGCAATACTCTGTCAAGTATATAAAGTTCTTATAAATCTTGAATGGAAGTGAAGTCAAATTTGTGCTTGTGCAATGCATGATACAGCCCACTAAATATTTATCTATCATATCAGTGAAACACCTGTGGTAGAGACTAACATTAGTACCATAAAAAACTTTAAATGACCCCACATAAAAAATTTTAATTATTGCCTCTTACTAGCAAATTCTTAGTTGGCTTTTATTAAAATTTATTTAGCCACAAGAACCAATGTTATGGGTAGGGCAAGTGGCGGTACTTTACTTGGTTTAAAAAAAAAACAATTACTAATGCTAAGTTTAAAAACATAAGTAACCGCACTGTAATTGAACTGACGTTTAAGAGTGAGAATTTTTACATAATTCCCATATATCTCAGGCAATTGGGGATCTGATTTTGAGGAGCTTAAAAACTATTTGGTCAACACAAACCATAAAAATATTTTAATAATTGGCCATTTGAATGCCAGACTAAGTCATTATCATCATCATCATTTTCGAATGCCGCTTATTCTTTAAAAGGGTCGCGGAGCGAGGGTGGCTAAATGGTCCTTCCAACTTTCTCGATCCTCCGCCACCAACTCAAGAGACTCCGGCGCAATCTCCAGGCGGGACTCAGGGAGGTTCTTTACCTGATCCCACCACCTGTTTCTTGGCCTACCAGGGGGGCGACGCGCTCGCATCTCGGCTAGCATGGCCTGCCTTGGAAGTCTGTCAGGGGGCATGTGAACAACGTGTCCAAACCATCGAACAATCGATCGCTCCACTCGAAGAAGTAGCTGCTCAACATTAAGATTCCTACGAATACTGACGTTTCTCACTCTGTCCCTTAGAGTAACACCAGCAACGCACCTCAAGAATCTCATTTCGGTAGCTTGTACCCGCGATCTAATTCTTTCGGTTATTACCCAAATTTCATGACCATAGATGAGGGTCGGAACGAACACTGAATTAAAAACTGAGTTCTTTACTTTCACTCCAAGCTCAGCTTTCCTGTTGACCGGCCGGCGCACTTCATTTACTATTGCTCCAGCTTGACCAATTCTACACGACAACTCAGTATCACTCCTCCCATCTTTTGTGAAAAAGACCCCGAGATACTTAAACTTCTCCACCTGTTTTAATGGAACTCCATTTATTTGCAGGGTACACTGCACAGGAGTTGGGGAAACAACCATCACTTCCGATTTGTTTACGTTTACTTTAATACCCTGCAAGCTCGGGTTTAAGACTATAGCATTGAGGTATGTCTGTCGTAAGAGCCGACTGAAATCCACTGGAGGAAGTAATCTTCGGGCATAAGTGATGCTGTCCAGGAGTATAAACTCCTTGTGGGGCCACCCTTGGCAGTAAAGTTTTAACTGAAAAAGATGAACCCGAAGGTTTAAATAAAATCCAGCAGCGTCTGTTACATATTATGCGGCTTGTTGGTCAGCGTCTGATCCCAGAGGGACGGCTGAACTTCAAATAACAGAAATCCAGGAGCGTCTGTTTCGAAACGAGCGGCTTCCTGGTCGGCGTCTGTAGTCCGGGTAAGGATCGGCCGAATTTAAACCTGGGAGCTAGGAATAAAATGCACCCCCTTCCCCCAACCATGAAAAGAAAACGAAAACAGCCTCGGATATTTGCTGATCCTGGTAATCCAGGGCACCCTTTGTCAGCATGCGAGCGCTTGGTGGTCGGAAGGTCTCGCTCGGCATCCGACCGGGTTTAACCCGAAGAAGTTACGAGCAGCCCGTCAATAGTGCCGCTATCCATTACGGGGGGCGTAGGGGGACAGCGCCAAGTCAAAATGAGGGCTTAGGTGGAAACTCTACAAATCGACAACGCCACCAGAATAAGTAATTTTAAAAAATATATTTTTTTCCTCGAATCCAAATTTTAACTTTAAGAGAAATTCTAAAGACGATAGCTTGAACGATCGAGGACGGCCATTGGTAGATATGATTGAGGAGTTTGGTTTCTTCGTTTTGAATGGTCCAGAGGGGATAGCGAAGGTGATTTCACGTTTGTGGCTGACCAGGGCTGCTCAGTGGTGGACTTCTGCCTTACACCTTACTAAGGGAAAATGATTAGAGTTATTGAAAGATTTTGAGGTGTTGTCTGCCAGTTAGTCGCCTCATTCGCCAATTCTAACAACATGCGAGTTCGAACAAGCGATAAATAATTCTCAGCCTGAACATAATATAACTGTTGGGCTAAGATGGGTGTCGTCTAAAGCAGATCTTTGTAAGAACAGGTTGAGCCAGCGAGTCGGGACTCTACCCATTGATTTGTTCTGGCGCCATCGACGAAGCTGTAATTGGTGTTTTCAATCTGATAAGAGACTCTGCTTTCTCAATTTTAATCCAGAAAAAATCAGCCTGGTATGACGCCGATATACTGTAGTAAACTTCATCAAAAGTCGTTTTCTTTTTATAATCTGTTCAAAAAAACTAACATCTCCCTTAAAAATCCCGGAATTTCTTAGCTATATTTCAGAACTTTGCAAATAACTCTCTCTAAAAGCTTCTTGTGATCAAAAATCTTCGGGAACTTCAAAAAAGGAGATCCCAACTTGCCAAAAAATTATAGGGGCAGGCGTATTAGTTGGGTGGAAGCAAATAAGGTATAAAGCGAATTTCAAGCCAGGTCGAAAGCCGGCCTGTCAACCATAGACCAGATTTTCACTTTAACAACCGTTGCAAAACGTTTTATAGACAAAAAAAGAAAGCTGTACGCTTTTTTTGTTGACCTGAAAGCAGCTTTTGACACTGTCAATAGAAGACTTCTTCTTTACAAATTGTCAAATTTAGGGTTTTTATCAGAATTTATGAAAAACTCTTCTCATCTAATTCTGCTGCGATTTGGGATGGCAAAAGAAAATCCTCGAACTTCCGTACGGACTCTGGCGTTCCACAAGGCTGTATTTTGAGCCCAATCCTTTTTGCCTTGTTCATCGATGATGTTGTAAATTTCTCTACCGGGTGGCATTCACTTTGGAGATATTTTAATAAAAGTTTTGATGTATGCTGATGATCTTTTGATGGTTTTTTCAGATAACCCCCTTACTCTTCAGCTCATTATCAACAAGCTCAAGCAATATTGCGATCTTTGGGATCTGAAAATTAACGCTTCAAAGTTCAAAATCATGATTTTTAGGCATCGTCATCAAACAAGTAGGTGTGAGAGGTGGAGATTGGAAAATGAAGGTATTGAAGTGGCCAACGAATTCAAGTATTTGGGTTTTCGAATGATATACAATCTAGATATTCGCCCTCACCTAAAAGAGTGAACAGTAGCTGCTAAAGTTGCTATAAATTGTGTGTTGAACCAGTTTTTCACAAACAAAGACGTTGACTTATCAGCTAAATTTAAGGTCTTCGATGCAGTGGTCTTACTGGTCTTACTCCAGTGAAGTCTATGGCCTCCAAAAGATCGATGAGGTAGAAACTATACAGCGTTTTTTCTTTAAAAGAATTTTTCGGCTTCCTCGCTCAACACCGAACTACGCAATTCATGTGGAGGCAGGCTTACCCCAGGTTTTCTTGAGGAATGTGAAATCAAACGCGAATTATTTAGTCAAAGTCATGCTTAGACCTACCAATAACCTACAACGAAAAGTTCTCTTGGTTGCTCGGCAAGCGGATACGTCGCCATTCAAGGAGTGGAGTAAGCTTTCTTTCAACTATGGGTGATGATTACATCTGACAGTTGAAAACTCCCATGAATGGCGCAACATGTTCTATGACTGCCTCTCGATTAAAGATGAAAAGCTTCTTCAAGAGTCCCTCAACAGAGCTAGAGGTTCCCCCACAAGATAGGCTTATAGTCGTCTCAGGCGACAGGTTTAATTTTTCCGAGGTCTGCCTAAAATTCAAAGCGCGCACTCAATTGCTCGAACTAAACTATACACCGCACCGGCATGACCTCAACCCTCTTTGTAGTCCTTGCAACCTCAATCAGAATGAAGACACCTTTCACCTCATAGCACTTTGTGCTATCCTCCAAGAGCTTCGAAGATTATTCCTTCATAAAAGCTTTCTTTCGCTCGAGGACTTTCTCTCCTTATTAAACGGCGGATGTGGTTGGAACTCGCTTATCAGCTTTTTGAGAGAAGCAATGGCGTTTCGGAATTTGTACCAGCAGCTATCTGAGTAAAATCTAGATCTCCTGCGATAAGCTCAGAACTCTCTCAATTTAATCTCTCTTTTTTTTTTAGCTTAACTAAAAGCCCTAAATATATATATTATAAGTTAGAATCTAACAGTATAACTTAAAGTTTCAGTAGACTTCAACTAAATTGTCAAACTTTTTATTGTTGAACAAAAGGAACTGCATATGTTTAAACTTTTTCTGAGACGCATCCATTTAATTTCTCTTTTTTCGTTTTAGCCAAACTAAAAGCCCTTAAATATATAAAATATTTGTAAGAATCAAACAATAATAACTTTAGTTTCTATAGACTTCCATTATATTGTCAAAATTCTATTTGTTATTGTCTTTGAAATAATTATACTTTTTTTTGCGTTTTATTATTTACACTTAAACAAAATGTACTAAATTTGCTTGAACGTTTTCTTTTCTATTTTAAAGCGGCAGACGGCACTCAGCCACGTTGTATCATATTTATTTTTGAAATAACCTTTGTACTTTTTTAAAGAAAAAAACAAAAATGTAAGTATTGAATTTGAATTTTACTTTTTCTTTTACTTTTACTTATTTTTTTAATTGAATTATTACTTTTCTAAAATTCTGCAGACATGTATTTCTCAGAAAACGATAAAAAAAAACTATTTTAACTTCGTTTGTTTCAATGGGCTTTAAAACTTGAAGTTGGAAACGGCACTTTTGAAACGTTTTTAATGCATTTAGCTTGCCTCTTAAACGTTACACGCTTAAAAGCAGGCTCGTCAATGCCGAGTTGGGGAGTTGCCTAGCTGACAGGTCCATGTGCAGAGGAACCCCACAGGGCGGGGTATTATCGCCACTACTATGGCTCCTCGTAGTTAACGAACTTCTCTTGATCCTAGAGGAAAACGGCCTTAAAGTTATAGCTTATGCTGACGATATTTCGATAGCGGTAACAGGCAAGTTCCTCCCCACTATTAGGGACATAATGCAATTTGCCCTTAACATATTAGCTAGGTGGACAGATAGTGTCGGTCTCGGAGTAAACCCGGCAAAGACTGAACTAGTACTGTTCACAAGATAGTATAAAATACCTCCCATAATTCCACCATCACTGAAAGGCGTTGAACTGTCACTTGCAGATCACGCTAGATACCTGGGAGTTATATTAGATAAGAGACTCAGTTGGAAACTGAATATACAAGACCGTGGAAGGAGGCCTCTATTGCCCTGTATTCCTGCAGGAAAATCCTAGGCCCAAACTGGGGACGCCAACCCAGGATTGTGCACTGGATATACACGGCAGTCGTTAGGCCCATACTCAAGTACGCGAGTACTAGTCTGGTGGAAGGCACTAGACAATAGTAGCAACATTGCTATATAAGAGAAAGTTCAAAGACTATCCTGTATTTACATCACAGGTGCTCTTAGAACAACTCCCTCGGCTGCGCTCGACACAATGCCCGATCTTCTTCCCATTGACATCTTCGGTAAAGGGATGACAGCGAAAGCAGCACTTAGGGAATCCTCGCAACTGACTCGTGACAACATGGGACATGCTAGCATCCTGAATGGCCACGACACCATCTCTCGCAACTCGGACTACGTTGTCCCATACCTCGACTTTAATGTCAAATTCAAGACCAAATATCCAAGCAGAACCGCCTGGGAGTCTGGTGAGGTCTTGAATGCATCTGCAATAGAAATCTACACTGACGGATCGAAAACAGCCGCGTGAAGCCGCAGTCCATGAAGCCGCGGCCTGGTTTTCAATTAACTCAGTAGACTGCAGCGCTATTGTTTTTTATATAGACAGCCAAGCAGCAATAAAAGATTTGGAATCGCCAAAGATATACGATCCAGGTGCGACGTATCCCTCTGTGCTGGGTTCCTGGCCACAGGGATATTCCAGGCAACTGCAGAGAAAACGAACTAGCTGGGGAAGGTGCTAATGCCAACCCGACTCATACAACGGAACCGGCAGCACCCATAAACTCGATAAAGTGCCACCTGGACGTCGAAGCCATCACAATGGCAAACAATAGGTGAAATAACATCAGCACTTGTCTCTCCTCCAAACAAATCTGGCCAGAGCTCGATCGTAGGAAAACAAAGAGACTCATCTCCTTCAATAGGCTGAATCTTAGAAATATAACGGGGGCCCCCACAGGCCACTGTCTGGTAGGGCGACATGCCAGAAGACTCGGTGCTTTCAACGATTTCTGCAGAAGCTGCAGGGATGAGGAGGAAGAAGAGACCATGGTTCATCTTCTGTGCAACTGTCCCGCCCTATCAGCACTGAGAAGGAAAACTTGAGGTGTTTAGGTGAATACTTCTTTGATGACCTAAATGATCAAGCGCGACTCGATCTACAGAGGATAATGAACTTTATCTCCGGGTCAAACTGGCTAAACGCATAAGGGTGTATCACAAAACCCATCCCTCCTCCATATGGAAACTCTATAGGGGAGCAAACACCTTACAGTGGAGCGCCAAATATACCCCACTAACACATCCCCCAAGTTTTACCCAACACGACCGGCCTGGTAAGGGCTCATACCGATTTGGTTGTCCTCACCTCTCCGCTCTTGTAGGAACACTGGTACATATTTCGCCTGGTACGGGTTCATACCGCTTTGCTAACCCCTACCTCTCCTATATCCCCCACCTCCCCCCCCCCCCCAAGATTAATTCTTGAGTCACCTGAGGTACGGGCTTACACCGAAACGGTTACCCTACCTCAGCGTCCTCAATGAAGACACATCCTCCGGCAACGGTTACCCCCACCTGCGCTCCCCAAATCCTTAAAGGTTACTCTCACTTAGGGGCAATAGCAAACTAAAGATCTAGATCTAGTAAAACTCGACGGCAAGGGAAAGATACCCTATTTGGCCATCACACCACACGGGATGTAATTAGTAGTACCCCTACAGTAATTGCCATTCTCCTCATCTCTCCCCTCCCCACCGTAACCCAGTGTTTTTCCCTTCCAGGGCTGGATCGGTATGGGCTTATACCGCTCCGGTTGCCCTCACCTCTCCACCTCCACGGGACCACCAACACATAATTCTCACTGGTACGGGTTTATACTGCTTCGGTTACCCCTACCTTCCAAAATCTAACGCGAGTCGCCTGTAGTACGGGTTTACACCGAAGACGGTTACCCTACATCAGCTTCTTGCGTGAGAATTCCCCCCTGCGGGGGTTCACACCGAATCGGTTACTCCTGCACCTTCCCATCCCCGAGGATAATCCTTAGCAGAGAAGCAACAGGTTCGGATTTATACCGAATTCGATGTCCCTGCCGGGCTTTCTCTCATATAGGAACTGTTCCTCAAGTAAAAGAAAGTGCCTTTTTTATTTCGTTTTCTACATAGGCTTCGAAAAACGTAGCTTAGAAACGGCAATTTAAATTCTTGTCAGCGCGACATGCTTTCTTTTTGTACGCATTCTACTTCAACAATCTGAATAATCTGAACAAAATCGCTTTTACCGTTAAGAACCAGGAAAATTTTAAAAAATAGTTTTAAAAAATGATTTTCTGTTAATGAATTAAATCTCAGAAGGTTTTGAAACTTCGAAATTCGCTATAATTTTTCAACTTAAATGTGTTATTTTTTTTATATGATTTTTCTTAATGACATCGAATTTGGGGTCACACGTTTTTTCATGCATTTTTGCGATTTTTTTTTTTCGAAAGTGCGTTAAAACGGTAGTATTAAAACCTTTAATTGTGAGAGACCTATAACATGTGAGTAAAATGATTACCCAATAACATAACCCTCAAAAAAATGCGCCGTTTTACACTCTCGAGCATGTATCGAATAATCAAGGTAGAATAAAACCCTTCGTATCTTTCCGTGGGAAAACCACATAATTTTTTCTTTTTTTTTTGTAAAATTTAAAAAAAATTAACTCAAAACTTTCTTGTGTTGGAACTTTAAATGCGAGGCGAGAACCAAAGAGTATGCTGGTTGGTAGATATGTGCAACACAGATTGGTTGCGGAAAGAAATTTGAAGTGAGCCATTTCCCCCGCTGCGCCATATCACCCAACTTTTTTCGCCTTGCAGCTGAGCTAAATGATATTTTCCTAATTCTGCGCCAATCATGGTTTATGCTTCTTTTAACAATTAAATACTTAAGAATCTATCGAAGATGGAATGTGTACCTTGCACCCAAGGACTAATTTTAGTTCGGTATTTGATGAGATCCAAGGCCGAATTTCCATGCTAATAGCTGCACGCATTTGACTCATTGTAGTATCATCACGCCTGTAAGAACTACTTCTTATCCTGGACTCTATAAGTGAAAAGCCCATGTGCATCGTTAATTTAAATACTTTATAAAAGCTTGAAATGAAATGATTGAATTTTCACTAAATTCTAAAAACAATTCCAATTCCATATCTCCTTCTTCTATATGTATATGCGTATAGGTATCGTTATATCCTTCACACCACCGCATCTATTAGTTATTCATGTTCAAAATGAAAATAGAATCCACAAGCAGAAAGACAAGGAGATTAGTGTTCAAACAAGACGAATCTCACCACAAAAAGGCAAACATGTCGTGGTCTTTTCCTCGGATCCTTCCTCGTAATCATTTATTGATAGAATTACTTTATTTAAAATTTCATTCATTGAGACGCGCATTATCTCATTCCATGCATCCGCAGGGTCGACCTTTTTATCTGATCCCACAAAAGTCTCTAAGGTTTAGTGGGTGTGTGCACGCCTAATAGAAATATAATGAATTAGTGCGGTTAACAAGGAAAGAAACTCGACCTATCATCCCAGAAATAGGATAGGTTTTTTTTTGTGTGGGTAGTAGGTATCCATACCAACCGAAAATCCGGAATTCAAGTTCGTTGGAAGTAAATCCGACACTTGGCATACAGAAAAGAAAATCCAGCAACGATAGGAAGGTGAGTAGGTAGGTGTAGTCCCTGGTTTTTATCTAACCACTGATATCGAAGCCATCAGCGTGTCCTCGACGAGATATGTCCTTACCGGAGAGCAAGTATAGTAAACGGAGACGGAGCCCGAGCAGAACAAGAAACTCCTGACCCCAAATTGGATTATAATTTGCCTTTTCTGCTATTTCAGGAGCACAATGGGAGTTTCCCAGCCGAACAATGGCCGTGCAGCTAGCACACACAGTCACACACACACCACCTTGAAGAGGGTTTCATTTCGATTTTGTAATAATAAAATGAAAATCCATTGAAGCACACACAGAGTTGCTGTACTTTAACTGTAACAGATTTCTTATTGTTGGGAAATGTATGCCTGGTGCCCCTCTGTGCACATTATCCGGGAATCATAGCCGGGGGCTGTGTGTGCCATTGCTGCAGATACAACAGCGGATAGAGGGTGTGGTTACTGTGCGCGCTATGTGCTCCTTTGCCAGACACCTACTGTGCGGTGCGCCTGCACATAATGTGTCATTTCAATACCCTGTGCCTAACCTACCCGGCCACTCGCCGCAGTTCGTTGCGCTCCAGCACAAAGGAGTACATGATACGAGGAGTTAAGATTTCCACTGTAGCAGATACTTAGATACATTGTTTGTAAGTAGGTAGTCAACACACAGGAATTGTGTTCATTACACCATATTGCACTGATATGGAGTGGATTTTTTTTTGTTGGAGTGGGGAGCGCCAACGTGCCTGGAGGAGGGATGAAATAAATAATGTATCTGGGAACGGAAGGAGGCGGGTTCTACAACGAAACACGCCCCTTTGAGTGGAATGTTTTTTGACTTCTACGGGGCGATACAAGATGTCGGTGCGCACTATAGGAAACTCTGTGTGAATTTCCACTCAAATTTGACTCAAAGAAAGTTGCGTTTGTATAGATTATTCCTACATCCAGCCCCTCGACCCATGTATCGCATGGTATTTACCTAATCCTGATTTAATTTGATGTTCGGATATTACTTTTTGCCATGAAGAAAAGAATGTTTCTTGAAAGTAAACATGTGGCTTATGTTAATTAACACCCGTCAAGTTGGATGGTTATTGAGTAGGTAGCTAAAGTATGTTTCCTTTCAACAATCTGTATACATTGAGAGGCGCATATAGGTATACCTACCAAACGTACCTACTTATCTGACTATAGATATGCGACGAGAACGTAAGTGTAGGTATGACTTTATAGATTTCCTGTCTATTTAGATATACATACCTGCCTTATCTACCCAACTAGTTTGATTCGGAATGCAATGGGTTTTTCTAAAGCAGATATTCAGCTTATCGTTTGACCTTAAAATTGAATGGAATCCTGGATTAATTCGCAGTAGGTTGCGGGAAGGTGTTTTAAGTGCAAGACTAGATCATGCAGCACAAAAGTAAGTTTTATCTTTGCTAACGATTGTGTATGTTCTTTAGGGCTTATTTAGAAACCTCTCTCCTGCCTACTGTCCCTCATGGCATTACGAGAAAAATTCTCTAATTCCTAATCTATTCTAGATCATCCTACTTAGTCGCACTAAAAATTCATACTTCATATGAAATAGACTAGAGACGTCACGAAAAGTACCGTGTCTGGGTTAAATTTGGTTTATGGCATGGCGCATAGGTATTATTGAAATTCTGTCGCACATCAAGGCGCATGTTTCTATGCGAACTTAACGACTGCATGGGAGTTATACGGGTATGGTAGCATGCGTTTCGCGATTATGCGAAGCCCCGGATCTATGGGGGGGGGCAAATGCATGTGCCTTAAACAAAATACGTGACAAGAAGATAAAAAAAATTAAAAAAAAAAATTAATATGGAATTTAGAAAAAGCTTGCATAAAAAGCTATGGAGTTTGGCAAGGGTGTATGTTGTGCCAGAACGCGGCAAATTTTTCTTAAGTCGTAGGTCGATTAAAACCCTGTGCAAATACGCTGTTGCACTTTTTTGTTAGTTTTTCTTATAGCTCTTATTCTATAAGAGTATGTTAAGTTGCCTGGATAGTACTATAATAGTAGATTTTGCCTCGAAATATCCCTAAGGTTCTTTCTACCTACGTACTCTTTGACCATGTTTCTAAATTATAACACTTAAAGGCTAAAGAACGTACTGCCGATAACAAAGTCTATTTAAAAAAAAAAACTGAAACCATACAACACGGGGAGTCATTAGCGACTGTGTCCAGCGTTTGTATGTTCAAACATTTAGTAGAGCGAATTCTTCGATATGAATTTTACGAGGTCAGGATCAGGGCCTCACGGGTGGATTCGGCTATGGCGATTTGCTCGTCTTGAGCTTCACTTGAATCACTATCAAAATCAGGTGGTTGACAGTTTTTAAACTTTCAGGCTCATTGACTTCATTGTATAAACTAAGGAAGAATTTCTGTATGCATAAAATAATAAAGTGGGAGGCGATTAAAAATAAATCCCAAAGTGGCTCCACCGGCCAAATATAGGACTAACTTAAAACAAACACTCTGTTTCTGTCATTTTGGCCCTCAAAAGAAAGTGGCGATATCGTTTCCCAGGAGCGAAAAAACGATATTCGCTGCAAAAATTACAATAGAAAACGTATACTCACTTATGACAGCTCTAGCTTACAGGGGCAGTTAGTTTCCTTTTTTGATTCTGAAACTGTTACATTGGTGTAGAAAATATGTTTGTGCATATTTTATATGGGTGAGTTGGATATATGAGAGGATTTATTTTTAATCGCTTGCCGAGGGATTTTATTTTGTATGCTAAATCGCGTGATTTGTAGAGGACTTAATACAAATTTATATTAATCGTAGATAAGTGCCCGGTGGAGACATGGCATTGATCAAATTGATGTCGCAAAATGTGCTGAAATATTCCTTAAAAGCCGGATGTTCGGTCTTCCTGGTCGTCTTGAACCTCGTTGCTTAAATTGGAATAATTTCTTGGCAAGAGCGTTGTTGTCCATCCGCTCGATGTGACCAAGCCAATATAGTCTTTGTGTTTTAGCTTTTTGAGCTATATCCACATCTTGGTACAGCGCATAGAAATTGCGGTTGTGTCTTCTGCTCTCCACCATTCGCCCCCCTCGCACACAGGACTATAAATCGGCGGAGCATAACTTCTCATTCTCTCCTTATTCTTAATTTCTCATTCTCCTCCGGCAGAATAAGGGTTTAATAGAGCTTCCACATTGTCTTTCGTGAGAGGAGCTTTGACCCCGTTTATTTTGCCATACCGAAATAGCATAGATTTGCAGGGTTTATCATGCTAACTCACAGCTAGGTGTTCTCCTTAGCTACCTCAAAGTTGCTGCTACCAACAGTGAAGTTTTTCCCTAAGCGGCGGACGGATGTTTCTTTATGTCCTTAGAACATGTAATTAGTGTTATCCCCGTTTACTTTCAAGATTGAAAAGTAAATGCCAAGATTGACTTGAACGATTAAAGGACTGAGTATTGTCTTGCCTGAGCATTTTCTCTATACAGGTTGTGTATTCTTATGTTTGTGCTACATATTTTTATTTAACACGAACCGAAATGAAAGTTGCTAAGGAGGTAGGTGAAGGATGGATTAAAATGTTTTTGAATTTCCGGTAGCAAAATATTACAAAATAATTGTAAAAGCAGTTACAAAACCAAGTAACAAACTAACATCCGACAATTGTTTTTTACATTATTTTACTTAAGTGCTGTGAAAGAGGGGCGCCAAAATCAAGTCTTTGCCCCTATTCGGAAAAATCGTAGATCCGAGGCTGATTATGCGGCATGGTTACTACACCCAAGACTGTCGAGAAGAAAGGGCGGGCGTAGGGAGGGGGGATAACGGGTGAATTACTCCCGGGCCCATAGTTTCCCAAGGGACCGTTCTTCTTCTATAGAATCAAGTAAAATAATAGGAATAAGTATAGGTTATTCCAATGTAGATTCAAGCCATCAGAACTATAAGAAGCATTGAAGAATATTGTGGTTAAGCATTGCTGTCAAAATGAATTTTAAATTCAAAAAAAAAAAAAAAAAAAACAAACAATTAGTGGTCTTGACCCAAGTGCAGAGAATAAAAATATGTGAAAAAGCTCCAAAGTCGGCATTTCGTCACCTGCTGATGATGGTTGATGGGTTGTGGTGTTTCTATGCTCGCTCCCAAACTTATGAATCTAATTCGAAACTATTAAAATGTCAAATGTGTGTCCCTGGGGTTGGCTGGGGAGAGAAAACTGAATTTCCGAAAGGCCAAAATCAAAATGTTTTCCAATATACGTCATGTTTTCCAATATGGCGACAAGAAATAAAACGACATGCTGAATCGATTCACTTTGCGCACACACCCAACTGTCATTCCAGTCAGCTGACAGCAAAATAATATTCCAAGCTCGAATTTCGATTTCCCCTCCATGGAATTCAGTGGAAGAGTACAAATGGAAAATTACCAAAGGGGATGCACGGGTGACAGGCTTATACGGGACAGTTATATTTTAAATGTTGACTTGTGAAAATCGGTAATAAAGTAAAAAGTGATTGAATTGAAATAAAGTGTTGAATTCTAAGTAGTAAAGTTGAATAACAGTGTGATTTGAATTTAAAAAAGATTGTTTGATAAATAAGGTGTTTCATTGTATAATTATAAAAGTGAAGTTTTATTCGACGAACCCCAGGCAAAACCATTGCAATACTTTCTTTAAAAGTTTAGCAGGCAATATGTAACTAGAAAAACAAAACTGAAATTTTAAGTTAAATAAATACTAACCTTCAGCGGAAGAACCAAGTTTTTTGAAAATATTGAAAGGTTTCCGAGAAATGAAGAGTTAAAAACGGATGACGTTTTTTAAGTGTTTGAGGCCATAATTTTTAGACTGCTTAGTGCCCAAATCCAATATTAAACACACTTATAAAGCAACTCAAAGTCAACGAAGAGTTCCAGTAATATTTTTTCAGAAAAAGTTTAAATACTGCCGTTTTGACGCATTTTCGGAAAAAAAACCGCAAAAATGCATGGAAAATCTTCTTAGGGCCGGTTTTTCAGTGCTGAATGAAGCCCAGCTTAAACCAAGCAACCACAGCAACGCGCATATCAACTGAGATTTCACGCAGAAAAAACATTCAAAGAAGTTTATACTGTTCTCCAGAGATGATCCGAGATTAACTCACCAAATTTGGTGAGTTAAGTCGAGATTAACACCAAAACGCATTTCTGGGGTTGATCTCAGTTTAACTCGGAAAGTCGGTTGATCTCGCACTGAAAAACTGGCCCTTAATCAGCCTTATCTCCGGCGTTATTAAGAGAAATCATATGAAAAAATCACACGTATAAGAAACGATTAATAATTTTAAGGAAAACTATTGCGAATTTTAAAGTTTCAAAACCTTATGAGATTTGACTCAAAAACTTTATGCATTTTCAAAAACAAGTTTTTTAAATCTACAAGTATCTTATGCTATATCTTATCTTCTAGTATCTTATCTGATGCGACCTTGTTCCGATTCAGATTTAACTAGTTTAAAAAAAAAACGTACAAAAAATAAGCAAGCTGCGTTAAAAAATTTTAAATTGACGTTTCTAACTTCAGTTTTTCGAAGCCTATTTAAAAAACGAAATAAAAAAGGAGTTTACTGTTTGTGAAAAAACCGGTGACCAAATTTTAAGAAAAACATTAAGCGCAGACGGTTTTGCTATTGGAAAAAAGTCTAACGGGGAGAATTGGGGAGAACTGGGCAGAATTCAAAACTTGCTTGTTTTACATAGATATTTTAAATTATTGTCAGTATACAATACATGACAAGGCGCACTAAGGACTATCTGCAGCTTTTGTAGGATTTCGAATGAAGCTGCATTCTTATAGCCAGAATAATCTCCACCGATGCTCTAGCGGGCGAGAGGTTTATAGGATCTACAACAGGAGAATTCGAGACAGCAAAGGCCAACAGAAAGATCAACCAATGTCATGGCTGTTTCACATGAAGAGCTAGAGAGCGAGCGAGGGTCTCGGGCGAGTTGTCAAATAAATTTCAATCAATGGCAATGTGGTTCACAATACCGGTGTGATCGCTGTCTCGCCCGCCGGGCTTTTCGAAAAATTTAAAAACCATCGCCGCGGTTGACGATTATTCTGTCAATCGGTGTTGTGAGTAATGACACGCTGTTGAGTAGACATTTTTTTTCTCGAAGCTAATACTTGTTGTGAAATAAAAACTATTTATGTGCAATAAAGTCGACAAATTTTAGAAATATGTTATGTTTTGTCACTGTGCATGTGCAGTCAAAACAGTCGTCGCGGGTTCTCGTTCTCATTGTGTATTAACAACGATTTCTATGGTCTCGTGTTGTCGCTGCCGCTTTGGTTTGACGCTCTCGCGCTGAATGTGAAACGGCCTTCAACGTGGCAAGCTCGGTGGGACAGCCACAGAAGGGCGATGGTGATGGATCTATATACCTATATATAGATAGGCCTATCGGTTCTAATTCATCGAAATGTGTGACGAAACTATATTTTTTTATGATGCACATAGCACTTGCGTCTTAACGAGGTCAATTGTATTTTTGCTCTTCACGCTTATATTGACTCAATAAAAACTAAAAAAAAAACGAGTACCTACCTATGTTTTGCTAAAAATTTTCATCATATAAAAAACATGTCAGTTTTAGTGAATTGAGTCTAGGATTTTTATAGATTTTTTTTTTTTTTTAAATGTCTTCTCTCATGAAAGGCGAACCTATAACACTGAAACAGTGCCCCGAGATTTAAGGAGATACTTATTTACTTTATTTTTAAAAGTTTGCAGTTTCTAAGTGTTAGGAAATATGTAATCAGAAAGTGAATTCCAAAGTGTACTTGTTCTATAAAAGAAAGAATTTTGAAACAGTGTAGTGCGAGGTGTTTCGAGGTGAACATGGAACTGATAAGCGCTTAACGCTTGCCTTGTAGATCGAACAAAGGAAGAATTTTCCAGGAATTAAGTGTTACTTAATTCTTCAGAGCATTTGCCATTATAATATTTATAATAAAAACACATATCAGCATTACGTCTTCGGTGAGACAGTTATTGATTTAATTGATTTAATAAAAAGATTTAATCAGTTTAATCGATAATCCTGAGTTAACAACAGAGAGATTTGTTGTTAACTCAGGATTATTGACTAAACAAATGGCTCTTTTTTGAATTGAATCAAGAAGGCGAAGAGAACGCTTAGGAGCAGAGCTCCAAATATGAGAGCAATTTTCCAATGCTGGTCTTATTTGAGCTTTGTAAAGTAGAAGTAAGTGCGAGGAGAAGGAAAGAATCGTTTTGCTCTAAACAAATAGCTTAATTTTGACGTAGAATATTTAGCAATATTGGATAAGTGTGGGTGCCAAGTTATATTAGAGTTAACATTGACTACAAAAAGGTGGATATTATCTTTTGCATAAATGATTTTGTTTTCCATATTAAGGGGTGGTACAGTAGATGAATTTTTCCTTGAAAAGACAGAATATTGTGTTTTGCTAGCATTAAAAGTAAAGTAAAGTGGCTGACGTTCTAAACAACAACGCGGAACCTGACAGCTTTAGAATGAAAAAAGTTTCGTTAGTTGAACTCCGACAGACAATTAGCAAACTTAAAAATAATAAGGCCCCGGTTTACGACCTGATCACTGGCGAAATATTGAAAGAGCTACCAAAAAAGGCATTAGTCAAGCTACTTTATATGATAAACGCTTCTCTTAGACTTCTATACGTTCCAAGGCAATGGAAAGTTGCTGAAGTCATTATGGTTCCAAAACCGGGGAAATGCGCAAATGATAAAAAATCTTACATATCGCTTCTGCCGATAATATCGAAAGTGTTCGAGAAACTTCTGCTGAAGCGATTGCAACCAATAATTGCAGAAAAGCGCTTGATCCCGGATCATCAATTCGGTTTCAGACCTAACCATTCCACAATAGTGATCTATCTATGGTCTACAGAATAACGCATGAAATTGAAAAAGCCTTAGAAGGGAAAAAAATATGTTCAAGTGCTTCCTCGACGTATCGCAAGCCTTCGACAAGGTATGGCACGAAGGCTTGAAATATAAGCTACGGCAAAACTTGCCGGAAGACATGTTTAAAATATTGGAAAATTATCTTGAAAGCAGATTCTTTCGTGTTAGGTGTAGTAGTGAATACTCGAGTTTCAAGCAAATTCGGGCTGGCGTACCCCAGGGAAGCGTCCTCGGTCCGACCCTGTTCCTGCTCTACACGAGAGACATACCTCTAGATGACGAGACTGTCGTGGCCACGTTTGCGGACGATACGGCCATCCTGGCAACAGGTGAATCAGTCGAGTCATCAACGAGAAACCTCCAACGAGCATTTGACAGAATTTGTGTCTGGACGAAGACTTGGCGAATCGCTCTTAACGAGAACAAGTCTACGCATGTGAATTTCACTTACAGAAGGGTTAACAATTTGCCTCTGTTCATAAATTCTGCACAAATACCTTATGCAAATGAAGCGAAGTATCTAGGGATGACACTGGACGCTAAACTAAGGTGGAAACCACACGTAAAGAAGAAGCGTGACGAGCTCGAGATTAGGCTCAGGGAAATGTATTGGCTTATCGGAAGATTTTCGAAACTAAGCATATATAACAAACTGCTCTTGTACAGGCAGGTGTTAAAGCCGTCCTGGATATACGGTATACAACTTTGGGGTTGTACCAAGCCGAGCAACATGTCCATGTTGCAAACTTCCAAAACAAGATGCTAAGAGCAATTGTGAATGCTCCATGGTATATCAGGAATAGTGACATTCACAGAGATTTAGGAATAGCTACCGTGAGCGAAGAAGTAACAAACCTTGCTCGAAAGCTAAATGCATTGCAACAATGCGATGATCCGTACTCTCAACGAGACTCTTAACGATGTAAACAACGAGCGACGACTACAAAGAACAAGACCCTTCGATCTAGCGACTTAGGGTGAAGCCGCACGAATGAACGGCTTAGTAGCAACCTACCCAATGCGATAAGCACTACGGAAGCGTAAACTACTTGTTAAGTTAACTTAGTTGTAGTCAAGAAGTATTATGAGAGAGCGAAAATTTATTATTTACTATGAAGTGCGTTCTGGCAGTTTCATAGTGTCTCTCATAAATGGGTGGTTTTTTTAGCACGTGTAAATCGGGCATAACCAATATCGGCTACTTCGGTATTATATACCTGCTATAGTGGGCGTATTGGTATCTTTGAAAGATTTTGGAGTCTTAGCCTCCGTCCACCCTAGTATTCAAAAAAAAAATAAAAAAGTAACAAAATTTGCCTTACCCCAATCGACAATCTCTTTGAGATCAGAATTAAGTGATTCAATTTGACTGTATCTTTGGCTATGAGAAGTAATGGCATTAACCAGGAATTCTGCTTGAGGTGGAAGCAATAAGAGTACTGTCATCCGCAAAGCTAAATATTTTATTATTAGTTGAATTTAATAAATCATTTATGTGTAAGTATAGGAAATAAAGTAGGAGACAGAATTGAACCTTGTGGAACACCTGCTTTAATTCTAAACAAATCTGATGATTCACCATCAACAACGACTCCATTGAGAAAATTTTCTATCCAACCAAAAAGTTGTTGCGGGAAACCGTAAGACACAATATGCAATATAAGCCTCATACTGGAACTGTCTTAAAGTTTTAACCGTTTTTTACACTCATTTGTTTTAATTTTAGCGAAAACAAAAGAAAAAGTTAATCTGGGACAAGTGCGCCCATGTGCATACTGCATACTTGCTCAAAATCAGTTTTTGTAGTCAATTTAATATAATTTTTTTAAATTAAAACCTTTTTTAGTCATATAAACAATATTTACTATCTCTATTTAGCTTAAAGTGTATATCAATCAATTTTTTTTAAATATATTTTTAAATTTTTAATATTTTCGTTTAATATAACAATATTAATATATATGATATTTCTAGTAATTATTCACATTCTCGTATAACAAAATTCCATTAGGAAAATTAAAAAAAATGCTTAACACTTGATTTAATCAAGCAAAATATAGGAAGAAGGCCCCCGCACACCCTTCACTCCCTCTCATTGCGCACACTTAACCTAACCTAAGGGCAAGTGTGCGCAATTTGACTTTTTTTGATTTTTTGACTAAAAACTAATAACATTTACAAAAAATTCATAAATCATGCTTGAAAATAAGCTGTCAAAATGTGCAATTTCAGTACTCAATTTACTTCTATTTTATTTTTACAACATTTCTGTTGGAACTCTTCTCCAAAGTCAAAAGTGCGCACACTTACCAAAAATAATTTTACAGAGCATAAAATATACGAAAAACGTCCAAAAATGACATTTCATCTTCGTATTTGAATTGGAACTTCAGTGGACTCGACAGTTGTGTGTCAATCGTCGGTCGCGTTGTCGATCTTGTAAAGAAAGAGAGAAAGAGGTGATGTGTTGTTGGGTTCGTTTGAAAATTAAAGATATGTTTGCAACTTAATAAAAGAAAACAGTTTTTACATCTTGAATGTTAGAGAGCTCGGCACACTGCCCCTCTTTTGATGTATTCCGAGAGCCCTCGTTTAAAATACCTCTTCGTACTCTTCGTCCCTTACCTATGACAGTTCGCTGAACGCATATAAGTGTCCTTGTGTGATAAATAATTTACCATTCCTCATTGCTCTTATAGTATGTTCCTCCCGTCGTGGTTCTACCCGCAAATTCACAGTTCAATGGAAAAAGTAAACTGTGGTTCTGTCAAAATAATACCCTCAACAGGTAGATAATTGACGCATCACTGTCTTACAGCGGTTTTCGTCTTTTTATTCAGTTTCATATATTTTTCTTATCCCAGAAGCTTCTCTATAACGCACATACTTTTGGGATCCTTACAAAAAGGGAGGTTTCTTCGTCATCGGCTACTTAAGCTTAATCTGTTTCATCACTAGACAAGTAGATACTATGCCCATCTAAGTTTGGTTTGTTCTTTCTATTGACCCAATATATTGGTAACCCATAATTTTTTATACCCGACCCAGGGTATATCATCGTAGATCCCTAAAGCCTTTAAGAGATATGATCGAGACCGACAGGTGAATCGATTGAGTCATGTCTGTCCGTCTTTCCGTCCGCCCTACCGTCTAGACCGTTTTAGGTCTTCATTTTGAAGACCTTAAACAAGCTAGAGAGCTGAAACTTGGTACACGGCTTGTTTTTTTTGTTGCACAGACAAAGTGTGAAAATTTGCTCAATCCGTCAATGGTCACGCCCACTACTGACTTCAAGGTGAGACATTGTCTATTTCACATTTTCTTTCAAAATGTCTTTTAGTCAAATTAGACATGGCGTAGGAGCTCAAATTTTGGTATTGAACAATATTGGCCCGAGCCCTTTAACATGGCAAAAATTGAAACGCCCACAATGTGGACCATCCCCACTTTTTACATGTTAGATCTTTTAAAACCCGGTTTCTCGGAAATTCTCTCCAAATCGAAAGAAAAGGATATGATAAATATTAAAGACATCGCTATTTGCTAAGTTTGCTCCAAACCAAGTTATGATTTCCGCCTACTTTTAAGGGGCGTTTTTAGGAAATAATGGTTTTTTTCTGAAATAATGCGCCTTCTGAGCATTTGATCCGTCTGTTTGGAAGTGGATCAATTCATTTTCCAGGAAAGCAAGATCCATCGAAAGCGATCTAGGGGATATCGTACCTTGCTTACTAAAGGTAGCGTTAAAGTCCGGGGTGGACAAACTTCGCCACACAGCTCTGATATCTACCCAGTTTAGTCTTTAAGAACTTAACAATCCATATATATATTTCTTGAAAGGTTTTCTCTCGCAACCAGTTCACTTGAAGGGTTGCTTTAAAGCGGAGAGACTTTTTTATCTATGTGTACCGAAAGCGCTATACTTATCTACGCCCAAGTAACTATTTCTTTTTTTGTTTTGAACAATCGTTTTGATGCATTTTTATAAAATTGCATAAGACTTTTTTAACTTCTCATAAGAAACGTAGACCGCGTCTATACTTTGACCAACCCTGTACGATAGTGATGGTAGATGGCTTTGGGACAAAGATACGAATTTTATATTGCGATACATATTGTGTCGCCACACGGACATTCTCCATTAGCATTCTCTAACATTCTCCATCGCCCATGTTTTTTATTAGACACATTTCTAAGTTTAAGAAGGGGGCAATGTAACATTAATGATAAAAAGTGTAGATACAACCATCTATTAAATTGAGAAATATCCGTTTAAATTTGTAGATCCGATAAATGGTCTTAAGTTTTAAAAAGTCAAGGGAACTTTTAAACGTTTTCTGCAGATTTTGTCTTTTCCCTCTTTAGAGGGAAACCCTCAGGGACTTATATATTTTATTGATTTACTATCATCAGCTTCCTCTTAAATTGAAAAAATTTCCTTGACGAAAAATAAAGGCACATTTTGATTCAATCAATTTTTTTCTTCTATCAAATGAAGTGCGAAAGAACCACTGAGGTAAAAGAACATTTTTTTCTTACACAAACAAACAAATGAAGTTCTTTTGCCGCATCTACATCACTCCCCTCCCCGCAGTAAAAATGTGGCAACAATATGCCATTTTGCTTATTCATGTGTAACAAGTTAAATATTGAACGATTTCCTCTCCCCGACACCGAAAACCCGAACGAACGAACGTGTGCGGCATTGCTACCCCATATTTTGAGTTGAATTAACTTTTGACAACTTTGCACGCACCGGCAAATTAGAATGCCTCCGTACAACCGTCTTCTTGTGTTGTAGGTAGCATCTCGCGCTGCATATGAACACTGTAATTGTACCACATTACAAAAGTCTTTCAAGAAACACGATAATCACAAGGATTTGGCAACTTTCTTCCTAATCGTCGTATAGTTCCATCGGAGCCACCCTCTTGTAAAGAATAAACCCTTCGACTTATTGAAATTGAAGAAACAGCATCAGTAATGCCGCGCACAATCCTTTACAAACCCGCACACACACCGTATTCCGACTCTGCCAAAGACGATGAGGTGTTCTCCCCAATCGGACACGTGCTCACAGGATAACCCATTCTTCAATTACCCTTTAGCATAATATTGTAATTGCAGTGAAATTACTCTCACGTGTGTGTAACCTGATCATCAAAGAGAAACTGACACTTTCGGAATATACTAAGCACGGACTAACTTTGCTCAAAAAAAAAACCTGGACTCCTTCAACAAGACTGTATAGCGGCAATTGATTTTGAGTTTTCTGCCGAAAATTAGGTAGCAGCGATTTTTGGTCCTTTTAATGCGACAATATCAATTTACTGTGGAAAGAGTCGCTCTTGCTTGATATACCGACAACACGAGGTATAGATACTGTATAACCTTGATGACCGTTTACGGATGGATAGGTGAATAATGTGTCTTCATTACACAGACATTAGCTGGCGTTCCTACCTTATATACGAACGCTGTGATTATGGGCTTGAGTTACTTTTACTTGATGTGAGTCCAAAAATGTGGTCGTTGAGGGAGCTTCGATTGCCAATTAAGTGGGTGTCAAATATGAATAAGAAAGAAATTGCAGTCGAAACTGTGTATACCGGAAAACCACACAAGAACGAGAGACATTATAACCTAACCTCTACAGCGAGGCACAATAATGACATTCAGCTTTCGTTGCGTTTTGAGGCCCACTCGAAGAAAAACGTAAATCATGCCTGCCCTATAACTTTTTTTCTACGACAACAAACGAATGTGTTGGTATAGGATTCTTAGAAAACCATATAAACAGGGAACATCCCTTTGACGGACGGAGGTACACTAATTTTCTTGCAAACTTATCCGATTCTTTTTGTTCCGGCCTTCCGGGATATCAGTTTACCCTGACACCCAGCAGAGAGTTTTGATGTTGCCCCATGATATCTCGTACCTATACATTTTTGCTGCATAGTTCCGCAGCCCTTGACTGCTCCACGTCTGACTCCATGGCATGAGTAGCCGCTTGGCTATGGTACAGTAAATTGTGAGTGTCTTATTTTCGAGCCTGTTCGAGCTCGTTGCCTCTTTTATAATGGCCGTTAGCTCCGCCTGAAAAACACTGCATTCGTGCATAACTCTGAAGGATCTGCTGACCACAAAGCTTCACTGCCGCACGCATTTGTCATGACGCCCATTTTGAAACTGCTGGTCTCGTCAGCTCCTGTAACTGCCTACCTACCCCATTCACGAATCATTCTGGCACCGACTACTAAAAAAACGAGTGTCGCATGTAGGTTCAAACAATGACACCTGCGCTGACATCAAACCAAGGATTGCTCTTGCCAATCGCTGTTTCTTTGGGCTAAGAAGACAATTGAGCAAAGCCCTCTCTCGAGCAACTAAAGTTTCCATGTATAAGACCCTCATCATGCCAGTCCTGCTTTACGGTGCAGAAGCATTGACCCATTCAAAGGCGGATGAAAACACTTTAGGCTGCTTCGAGAGAAAAATTCTTCGAGCGACTTATGGTCCCGTCTGCATAGACGGAGAGTGGAGGAGGAGATATATTATCGAACTGTACAGGCTGTAACAGCGACACCGACCTAGCCAGAAAAGTCAGAATACAAAGGCTACGATGGCTGGGTCATCTAGAGCGCATGGACACCAACGTCGCGGCCCGGAAAACCTTCGAATCCACCCCGCAGGCACGGTGCAGTAGAGGAACACCGAGACTCAGGTGGCGCACGCAAGTGGAAGGGGACCTCAGCCAACTTCGCGAACGAAACTGGAGACGGCTAGCTGGAGACAGAGCTAGCTGGGGAAGATTGTTGGCTGAGGTCCAGGTCCACCCCGGACTGTAGCGCCACCCTAAGTAAGTAGGTTAATTCGAATGTAGGTAGTCCGTGATTATATGGAGGCACTCCACCAAGACGCCACAGTGACGTGAACATAGAGTCTAGAAGACCATAATCTGGGATTCCCTTATTCGGACACCCATTACATCTACCAGGCAAGTCCAAGTGTGACGTTGAGTGGGCGTGGTCCCTAGAGACCTGCTATTTCAGATTGGAGATATTACACTTTCTTTTTGCAGCATTTCACCATATACAACTGCCAGTGTAGCATGTGCGGTTTAAGTCATCAGTCCCTGCACGTACAACCAAAAGTTCTGCCGCGTATGAGAGCCGTATCCCCGACACTATTTTTTCTCCATGTAATTGAGTTTAGAGTCCAACCGAGTTGATTTGAAAATCACTAAATCGATTCCTCCCATTCTTGGTTTCCTGAAGGTTGGAACATTGCCCCTTTCCTATAGTAAAAAGTAATACTTCCGTCTTGGATTGATTTTACAATATGGAAGCGCTTGACTGAGTCATCGCTGAAAACTGCAGAAAATTTGCCTGGACTTAGGATCGCCATATCTTCAGAATATTCCGTTCATAATGAACACTTCAAGATGCCATCTTGCTTCTTGAGCGAGTCATCGATATTGACACTTTAAAGACTTTCCTCAACCGAGATATTTTGGTTGTACATTATCGATTTATTCGAAGAAATTCTCCAATATCTCCAACTAATTTTGCTTCAGCACTTAAAACCTGGTTTTCAGTGCTGAGTTAAGCCCACCTTAAGCCATAAGATACGTTAATCCCGGAACAAAACGAATCTGAAGTTAACCCAGCGAACAGTTTTTCAGTGCCGAATTAACTCCGTCAATAAAGTTGTCAAAATCTGGGACTCTCAAAATAATTGACTCTTCCAGCTCTTACATAGAAAAACACAGGAAAAGAAGTTCATTTTTAGATGTAATTTTTCACGAAAACACGCAAAGTAACTGCCATTTCACACAGAAAAAACATTCAAAAAAGTTCATACTCTTCACCAGAGTTGATCCAGAAATAACTCACCAAATTTAGTGAGTTAAGCCGAGATTAATCCCGAATCAATATTTACTGAAAAATTTTATTTCTGGGGTTGATCTCAGTTTAACTCGGAAACTCGGATGATGTCGCACTGAAAAACTGGCCCTTAGAATTCAATACTTTATCTCAATTCATATCTATATTCATATCTAGATATTTATATTTACAAATTCACCACGTTCTAGAAATTTCCCACTTGGTAATTTTCCATTTGGCATTCGTCCACTGAATTGCAATTGAGGGGAAATTTTCGACATTCGGATGTCAGTGCCATGTCAGTTGACTGAAGTGACGGTTGGCTATGTTTGCTTAATGAATTCAGCGCGTGTGTTCGGTTAGTAAATCGATGGGTGAATTCAGCGACTGCTACATGTCTTTACATCAGAGTATGTCGTACATCATCAGATCATACATCACAGTATGTCGTCCTTTCGTGGAGCCCTTCGAAACGTTTCACCTAGATCTCGATTTGAAGAGCTCCACGATCATGGAGTTCTACCATATGAGATGACGTTTCTTATCTTTGCGATTTTTGCGCTATGTAGATAGGTTTTAGAAAACTGACGTTATTGCAGGTCTCTACATCCACCTCCACCATCCACTCTATTATTCACCAAAAGGGTAGCCTTCTATCGGGAATAGACATAACAATTTGTCGACTCTAATCTCTTCGCCTTTTGTTGAACCAGACTTCCTGAATGCAAGGATAATGCAAGATGCGCCTACCAAAAAAAAAACCATCAAGCATAAAGTTATGCACGAAGTGGTCCGTCAGGCTTTGTTGAGGGTGTAGCATACAATTGTATTTCTTTATATTGTGTAAAATATTGTTTTGTATATGTTTGGGGTTGATTTTTGATTTGATCTTTATGATCATGATTTTTTAAACCTGACTTTTCAAAAACCAATCGTGAGGAAAAAAAAACTCTACCACAGTGTGCTCATGATTACAATCTAATCGGTGTCGGAAACGAAAAATAAATCGAATTTTTGGATCATAAAAAATTTCAAGACCTCCACATTGGCCGAATATTTTTTATTGCCACCTTGGGGATAAAAAATTATGATTTCCTGACAATCTGTTTTGAGACCGAAAGCCGATTCTAACTCACACAACTTACTTAGAAATAAGTGTAAGAAACTAACCGAATAAGATTTACCCCCAAGTTTGCCTGCACTTTAAATTTGGTATTTGCTCTTTTTTATTCCAAGACTTTAACTCAATTTAGCCACTGCATTATAAATCGATGCAGAAGGATAAATCCTTATAAGCGACACGCATTTTTTCAAGTTCGTCCTAGCGCCATCTTTGGGAATATTTTTCGAATTCCTCCCAGCACCATCTTTAGGAATTACATCTAACCTACCAGTGAGTTGTCTCAGCTAGATTGTGTAATAAGGGTGCTTCTAGTCACCGTTAGGCAGCGCAGTAAAATTGCTGAATGGGTTTGTGGCTTGTGGGGTGGTTTTCCAGTAGCGAAAAATATTCACTGTCACACTGTGTCTCGATTATTTATATCCATTTTAGGTATTCATTACAATTAATGTGCTATGTTTTCACCTCTCGCAAAACGGAGATTTGTTAAAAAATTTTTATTAAAAATAAATTTAGTTTTGACGCAAGCAATTTCTATTTCTAGTTGTCAATTTCGCTCTAAAAAAATAGGTAACGCACGATGATATTTTGGCCAGGAGCAAAAATATAGTCCGTTTTGAAAATTGTACTGTGTTTGTTTCCTTTTTGAAGTCTCAAGCTGTGTTTATTTTGTGTTTTTTTATAAGAAACAATAAATTAAGAATTACGTAAAAGGTATTGCCAGTCGTATATTTTCCACACTTTATTGCAATTCCATCGTTTCTAACTCTTCATATTCACGATCTCAAAGGTTCAAAGACATTGAAATTTCGCTTTTGGTAATTTTCCACTGCATCAGCAATGGTGGGGAAATCGCGATACCGAACGCCATATTTATATCCTTTATGCCAGTAGACTAAAAATGACATCAAAGTGTGTTCATAAACTGAATCGATGTCAGTTCAGTGACTCTTGCATGTCTTTTCACATCTTGTCAAGTCAACTCATCACAGTATGAAAGTCTGAACTTAGCCCAGAAACTCCACTTGCAATGGGCAAAGCAATCAATTGATTGAAATATTTCCATTGACTGTTTAATTGATAGTGTAGACGCTTTGGAAATTAGCTTTGCAGTATTGATTTTTTAAATGGCCGTCAATGATTGATTTTCATTTGAAGAGCAATCATTGCCATAAATCTACGTGGCAATAAGTTTGAAAATGACATTTGAAACTTAAAATAATTATGTTCGGCTTCAACAGCTTCTACACAAATAAAAATACAAACTTCAAACCCGAAAACAACGTAGACATAGAAAATTTCAAAACTTTTATGATTTTCTTTTTCGTTTTAAATTTGTATTTGTAGGCAAATGAAATGCCCACATTTAAAATGATTGAAAATCTAATTGCCAGTTATTTTTTCATTGCAATTGCCATGTTCATTTCCATTGCATTGGGCATTGACAGTGGAGCCACAGCGTAATACCATGTCTTCACCGGAAACTAATACGCGATTAATATAAATCTTTATTAAATCCTCTACAATTAACGGTCGGCAAGCGATTAAAAAAAATCCTCTCATAAATCCCATCACCCTATTCACAAACCTATTTTCTGCACCAATGTAACAGTTGAAAATCAAAAAAGGAAATTAAAACTGTCCCTGTGCGACAGATCTGATACAAGTACGTTTTCTATTGTGTTTTTAACAGCGGAAATCGTTTTTCGCTTCTGGGAAATGATATCGCCACTCTCTTTTGAGAGCCAAAATGACATAAACATAGTGTTCGTGTCAAATGAATCCTCTATTTGTCCGGTGGAGCCACTTATTTTTGATTGCCTCCCGCTAATCCTCTTTTAGCGTGGAGACATAGTATAAACCAGAATATGGAAGGGGATTTCTTTTCTCTACCTGTCACAATATACCTGAAGGGATATTGCCTTTAATCCGTTCTGCCAATGCATATGTCAAGTCCCAAAAGAAAAATCGCAAGTGATTTAAGGACGCAATACTATATGAGTTAGCGAAAGAGTAAAACAAACGTATCGAAGCCTGCTAATAAGGTATTCTATTAGAAATGTTAATCCAAAATGAAAAGGCATGGTCTGCATTTCCGATTCAAGACAAATTTCGTATAAAGCCTGGCTAGTTTGCGTTAAGTTTTGGAACAGTGAAGTTCACGTCTATTTTAAACACGCTAAGAGAAAATTTTTAAAAATGTCTGCAGAACGCCCACAAGCAGCAAGTTCAACGAGTCCTGTTGCGCCTAAGGGTCCCTGCCAGAGGTGAACCGCTTTAACAGTTGCAAGCCAAAATCAAAATGGCAGCGTTATTGTCCTAACGCAACATCAGCAGATGACTTAAGCCAATGCCGATAAAAACTTCAAAGGAAAGTTTGCAAAGTTGAAGTATTTTTGTCACCTCATCGACGAATACCGCCCGAAGACAAGTCTGATGCTGGAATTGTAATAAACTGGGACTGGAAAATGCAGAACTCCGTCTGGATAAGAAATCAAAATGAAGCTAAGATTGGGGAAAGGAATGCCAATATGAGGCTCATTTGTGACAAAGAGAAAATAAATTCTAGAACTGCCACGGATCGGGAGTGGGCCGCATTATTTTTGCATCCAAAAACGGAAATTCCAAAAAGGAAGAGTCCTCTGCCTAAATGTGGAAGAAAGCGACGATGGAAGGATTGACCGAGAATAAGACTTCCGTCATCTGGCGTTATCTTTGAGAATTATTTGTAACCGAACAGCATAAATTGTGACAGCTTCATTCGACACCATTGACATCATTGGCATAAATAATATAGACTGCTAATTTTTTTTTTTTTTCCGTGGGTAGGAAAAACCTTCATAGGCACTACGAGGATACGAGGACCTTCCAACGAAGGCACCTACAATTCCGTCAATTTATGCGGTTTCATCTTATGCTGCTCGATCGAACGGTCTCATTCGTTGTCTGATCTAAAGTTCGGATAATTTCATTGTTGCAGTGTCCGCGAAGACGAGTACTAAGTTTGCGAGCAAAGTTTGATACCTCGTCAGACACGGTTGCGATTCCTAAAGCTCGGTGTAGATCGCTATTTCTTATGTACCATGGAGCATTAACGATTGCTCTGAGTGTCTTATTTTGAAAAGTTTCTAAAATAGATATATTGCTTGGTTTAGTACAACCCCAGAGTTGTATACCGTACGTCCAAGATAGTTTTAGCACTTGCTTATACAAAAGCAGTTTGTTATATATGCTTAGTTTCGAAAATCTTCCGATAAGCCAATTCATTTCTCTTAACTTGATTTCGAGCTCGTAGCGTTTCTTTTTAACGTGCGGCTTCCATTTAAGTTTTGCGTCTAGAGTCATTCCTAGATATTTCGCTTCATTTGAGTACGGGATTTGTACCGAGTTAATGAATAAAGGTTTGGTGTTTATCTTTTTATAAGTAAAGTTAACATGCGTTGACTTAGTCTCGTTAAGGACGACTCGCCAGCTCTTCGTCCAGTCGCAT
Source organism: Neoascia interrupta (assembly GCA_947623515.1). Taxonomy (NCBI): domain Eukaryota; kingdom Metazoa; phylum Arthropoda; class Insecta; order Diptera; family Syrphidae; genus Neoascia; species Neoascia interrupta. The sequence goes on from OX392462.1 coordinate 48,024,177, forward strand.
ATTTTGTCTAAAGCGCGCTGGAGTTTCCCTGTTGATAATTCAACTGTCGTATCTATAGCGAGAATAGCAGTGTCGTCTGCGAACGTAGCTAAAATTGTTCCCTCATCGTGGGGAATGTCTCTTGTATAAAGCAAAAATAATATTGGGCCAAGAACGCTTCCTTGCGGGACACCGGCATTTATCTCTTTGAATTCCGAGTACTCATTTTCGTACCTTACGTGAAAGATTCTGTTTTTAAGGTAAGACTCTAAGATTCTATAGAGTTTTTCTGGTAAGCTTAGCCTTAACTTGTACTTCAGGCCTTCGTCCCTAGACTGCTAATTGGTGTCTCCGGTCATGGTCCCATGATGGTCCCATTCAAGCAAGTAGACACTCGCGCTGTACCAACCGTGGCCAAGTTGGAAACACTGTAAATGGGTAATTCAAATGGGGCATGCTGTTGTTTTGCAAAATGCCACCAGTATACTCAACAGCAACACAAGCGGTAGCATTTTTGTCGCAGGGTGTGTAACAGCGGAGACACCAACCAACCAGAATATTATGTCAATGTTCGACACTGTTAGGATGTTGCTATTCATCGTTAGATGACGCAAGAAACAGTGGAATGGGTCTGATTTTCACTGTCAAAAATCTGTAACTGTCACACTGAGTCTTTACAGCGAAGAATACTTAATTGGAGAATAGAAACGCTAAGAGTAAATTGTTGCCTTGGAAGTAATGGTGATAAGTGCTCTTTTTCGGGACGTACAAAACTATGAGGGGGATAATGTGATGTGGCCATTTATTGCCATAATTTTAAGAGGATTTGTGCTCGACTTTTAAGACGAGGAAAAACATACAAAATCAAATAGTAACTTACTTAAATTCTCTTCTCCCTCCAATTCCCAAATGGAAAGTTCCAGAACTTTGCTCAGTAATTCATTTATGGTCGATGGTTTTCAGTTCAATGACACCAGCGCTGAAATCAAACGAAGGATAACTCTTGCCAATCGCTGTTTCTTTGGGCTAAGAAGGCAATTGAGTAGCAAAGCCCTCTCTCGAGCAACTAAAGTGTCCATGTATAAGACCCTCATCATCCCAGTCCTGCTTTACGGTGCAGAAGCATGGACCCTGTCAAAGGCGGATGAAAACACTTTAGGCTGCTTCGAGAGGAAAATTTTCGGACGATTTACGGTCCCGTCTGCATAGACGGAGAGTGGAGGAGGAGATATAACATCGAACTGTACGAGCTGTACAGCGATACCGACCTAGCCAAAAGAGTCAAAATACAACGTCTACGATGGCTGGGTCATCTAGAGCGGATGGAGCCAAACACGCCGGCCCGGAAAATCTTCGAATCCACACCGCAGGGACGACGCGGTAGAGGAGCACCGAGACTCAGGTGGCGCACGCAAGTGGAAGGGGACCTCAGCCAACTTCGCGTGCGAAACTGGACACGGCTAGCTAGAGACAGAGCTGGCTGGCGAAGCTTGTTGGCTGAGGCCCAGGTCCACCCCGGACTGTAGCGCCACCTTAAGCAAGATTTTCAGTTCAAAATTGTTGCAACCACCTCATATATAGTACCTACTTGTGCAAAAATTATATTTTTCATCCCGACCAACCTTTTGTGGGCGTGGCAAAGTTTGTTTGTATAAGGGAAGCTACCAAGCAATCCATCGCAGACGGACTGTTGCACTTCCGTACTAGTTTTTCTATATGTCATCGACATAGTTTTTAAATTTTTCCACATTTTTGTGGAAGTCGTTCCACTGTGTGGTCTGCTTATACTGCGTATTTTAATAAACTTAAGTGTAATGCACTCGGATCTGGTTGTACTACTAACGAAGAATTATTCAATTGGTTGTGACAAACACAGAGTGTGACACACACATGCAAATGCAACTGTTATTGCTCAGCAGAGAGTAGGTAGGTACTACTACAGAGAGCAGGTACTATTAATTGCAGCCAAATCAGAGTTCATCTCCCTACTCGTCATATGACGAGTGTCCTTCTGGTAAGAATCTAAGGACTAAAATCAACAGCTCGCTGTGCTATAAGGCGCACACACGAAACGGTATTGATGTCAAAATACACACATGTATGGTATGTTCGCAAATGTATTGTGGGTACAACTACAGACAGAACAAAAAATTAAACGGTACAGAAGCAGCCGAGAGAGAACACTTGACTGCCACTGCCACCCCCAACCAAACGAACTTTCATACTGGGAAGGCAAGTTCGGCCGATAGCACGCGTTTGTTGGTTGTCGCTGTGGGAAATCGTCAAATACGGGAATTACCATGCTCCCTTTGGTCCTAGTTTATCGCGGAATCCTCGAGCGGTGTCGTTTGTAAATGACAAGCATTATGCAATAAGTGTTAACAGTGAAACGGATACCTTCGCCGAGAGAGAATTTATATCCTTAGTGGTTCAAGTGCGCGACGACAGTAGATATCCTCGAATCGAAGCAACAATTTTATTCCTTGAAAATATCGATTTTCCCCCAAAAAACAGAAAATCCTTTTGTTATACACACACTCGCACGCATATAGTATACCACTTATAATACCCGTGACTCGCAGGACTCTAATGGTATTCTGAAACAAAATACCCTCGACTATCTTTAACGTTTGCATCATTGTGGCCCCCCCCCACACCACGGAGTCGTCGTCGTGTCGTCGGTCATGTTGTTCTAACATCGCTGCTTCCGTTTCCCAAAACCATTTTTATCAACTGCTCGTCGCTCTAAGTGAATAAATATTTTTTAATTATGTGCCTATCAGTGAGTGAATAGCAGTTAAGTCGCGCTGGACCACCGCATCCCTTGAATGTGGATACATTTTTTTCTGTTTGAAATCACCTCTCGATTGGAGCCCTTATATCGGCCGCCTGTGACACCTGGGATCTGTCGTGTGTGATTGATACGAAAAAAGCCCGAGAGCTAGTTATGGTTGCTGGACACGTACGCCTGTGAGGTATCGACGAGTACACGAGACCAATCAAACCGTCGCCGTCAGTAGCAGCATTCAGTGAGCTCTAACGCAGCTTGTGGTGAGTTATTGATATTTCCGCCAAGTATTGCCTTTTTTCGACACTCGACAAAGCCCCCTTTAAATCAAAGCTAAATCTCGCAAAAAAAAAAAAGAAAGGATTGCGCAACACACGCTATATAAATCGATGACCTTATGTATAGCGAATTAGATATGCCAGAGCGTACTATGAGTGTATGACACACCGCACACACGCTGGGGCTTGGGCGCACAGTGTACAAACATTTGCCATAACATTTGCCCTGATTGACGACGACGACGCGGTTAGACGAGGCTTGCCTCTAAGGCGACACTTTAGAGCCGATTAGCTTAATCTACTTAAATGCAATCCTGTATTCGTATTCATTTTTTTCTGCTTCTCTCGTTTCAGATACACAATTGTACTTTAAATTGGAGAGATGATTTCAAATATGAAAAACGTTAGTGTGTGCTTGGGTGGGCTTGTGCTGGCCGTTGTTCTGGTGATGATGGGGCTGACGGAAGTTGACGCTCAGAACACACCTCAGCAACAGGTATGCCCCGAACAGAGCGAGATTTCACCTTGTATTTGCACGGTCAAGAAGAACGGACTGGACATCTTGTGCGAGACGACAGATCTGCAGCACATCAACGTCGCTATGGGCATATTGAAGGGCAAGAGCCCCATTATATTCTACCTGAAGCTGCGCCACAACAACTTGCCGAAACTCCAGGGATTCGTGTTTTTAGCGCTGGACATCCGTCACCTTACCATTCACAATAGCAGTTTGGCTGCCATTGAGGAAAACGCTCTCAGTTCGTTGGGTAAGCTCCTTCTTTAGGTATTTCAAAAGCTTGTTTACTGATAAGGTATAGAGAACAGTTGGCAATTTGACAGTAGTATTGACACTTTAACTACATGTCATGGCCCTTCGTGCTTTAAGTTTCCAGAGAGAACAAAGCAGGCTTTAAGATCCCTTTTAAACTGGTCGCCAATAGCTTAGTTGACTGAAGCAGTGCCCGAGATAGATGAAATAGGTAGGCTCGTGCCCTGCCGGTGGCATTTCCTTATTTTATGACATTTTTAACAATTTTTTTAATGTTTAAACCTGAAAATGGAACTCAGTTACGCGTGTCTAAGTTATGTGTCATTGCGCTGATTCATATAGAAGTGTCACTTATTGTTGCCTTCTCTTTCTTCAGTCCTTCCCCCCCCCCTAATAGACCCAATAAGCGCGTCAGCGTCAAACCAGCGGCAGCATTAACGTAAAAAATCTAAAAAAAAAAACAAACACAAAAATCGTTTGACACAGTAAAAGCGAGAAACCGCGACGACTGTTTTGAGTGAAAAGTGACAACCAATGGAACCCAGCAAGCGCGTCTGCGTCAAACCAGATCTGCAGCGTTATCGTGAAAAATCTAAAAAAAAAGGACAAAAATCGTTTGACACAGTGATAGCGAGATACCGAGACGACTGTTTTGATTGAAAAGTGACAGAAGAACATAACTTATTTGCAAAATTTGTCGAATTTGTTACACATGTAAGATTTAGTTTCCACAGCAAGCTCGAGTAAGCTTAAGAAAATGTTTTCAATGCATTATCACAACACACATCAGCAAACGTCAAAATAATCGCCGCTACAGTGCCTACAACAGGCTTCGCAGCCAATCCTGTTTTTGGCTGTAGCCGTCTACAGTTTAGCGCGCACACTTTGGCTGAGGTCCTCTTTTGCCTGAGTCTCGGTGCGTCTCAATTGCGCCGTCGTTCCTCGGGAGATTCAAAGATTTTCCGGGCCGGGGCCTTATATACTGACTCTTGGCTACGTCATTGTCGCTGTACAGCATGCACAGTCTACTGTTCGCTGTTGGCTGTTATAGCTCTTCCGCCAGTCTCCGTCTATATATGTAGACGGGACTAAATATCGCTCGAAAGGTCTTCCGCTCAAACATGTCTTAAGTGTTTGACATTTACATTTGACAGAGTCCATGCTCCTGCACCGTAAAGCAGCACTGGGATGATGCCGATCTTATTTTTCTCTAGTTGCCTGAGATAGAACTTTGCTCTGTGAACCATTTGATTTCGACTACAAATATCGCCTGTATGACTGTCTATAAAAATGGTGATCTGATCTTGTGGTATTGCCATTATAACAGTGTTTGTATAGCATGTTGATTGGCTCCTTGACTGCAACGATCTGCACTTGGAAAACACTACAAAAATCGCGTAGGTAATCTTATTTGATTTTCCTATTTGTGGGAATTCATACTTAAGGTCTGCATCCGTGTCCAGACTCCGATGCCCACTTATCTCTGTTAAGAGGTATAAAAGACGCCTCGAAGTTAAGATAAGGGTTAAGTCACAAGACCAGCCATATCTACGAGTTACTATGACGAATTGGTTCGTGACTAAATGAGATTTTGGGATCAATCCAGAGGACTGAACGATCCTCCGATCGCTTTTGGCAACAGATTCTTAAATGTATAAGTCACTGGAAATGGCAGATTGAGTATCACCTCCGGACCAATATGTCTGCATCATTGTCATGTGTCACATATCAAGCTACCCTGGAGTCAGACAAAACATCCGTTAATGCATCCGATATTTTCGTAAACCGCCTAATTTCGAAAATGTATAGTTCAGAACTAGCATTTGGCACTTGAAGCATGTGCCGTTATCGTTTTCGATAAATTTAAAGTACCTACTCCCAAAATTTAAGCACAAGTTGGATCCCCTTTTAAGTGATTATCATTATATTGCAGCCATTTCAATAGGGTTGGAAGCATTGTACATAAACATTGGGTCTATCGACAAAACATGAGTCAAAAATCTAGCTTCCAAAGGGCCGGTTTTTTCGGTCTAAGTGAAACCCAGCTTAAACCGAGATCTGTCAATCCCGGAACAAAATGAATCTGGAGTTAGCCGAGCGACAAGTTTTTCAGTGCAGAGTTAACTCCGTCAGTAAAGTTGTCAAAATCTTTGACTCTCGAAATTATTGACTCACCAACACATAGAAAAACACAGGAAAAGAAGTTCGAATTGTTCTCAGATTCAGAAGTCATTTTTCACAGAAGCACGCTAAGTAACTGCTTTTCTACACAGAAAAAAAGTTTCAAAGAAGTAACTGTTCTCTTAATATGATGCGGCATAAACTCACCCCGGATTTAAATTCAATGAAAAACAAATTTTCGGGGTTAATCTCAGTTTAACTCTGAAAACTCGGATGATCTTGCACTTAAAAACTGGCCCTAGGAAGAATTAGGGCTCACTCTCAGACCCATTGCTTAGAGCTAAAAATGATGGTGTGTGATGACTCAAAGACCTGGGAAGGAATCGGCTATGGTGATCTGTGATTTTCACATTTTGTGACAGTCAATGTGATTAAACAAAATAATCCGTCTGATCATAAAAATATTGTTCTGAATCGTTGCTTTCTTTAGGCTTGTGATGTAAGAACACTGACTTTTATTCGTTCGTGCAGAAAGTCAGCCTAAGTGTAGGCAAAAACACCAACTTACCAGAAAGTTTACAAACTGCTGACCAGCTGAGTTTGACGGTGATTGATCGGGAGCTGTCACAAGAAAATTGTGATGATCACAGTTTACGCAGAAGAATTTTTGTGATATGTGACATCACTTAACATAGATCACATAAGCCGATGCCACCCCTGTTTTCTTCAATGCATTCAAAAGCTTAAAATTAAACCGTTATGTAACAAAATCATCACTTGATTATCCCTTGGCGAAGTTCGGTAATAAATTCTACTGAAACGAATTGACATAATTCCCACGACAATTTTTATTCAATTTGAAATGCTTCGCATGTCTAAATCGTAAACCATGCAATTTTTTATGGTTATTCACACAAGGAAAATTTGTAAATACGTTTTGTTGCCTTTGGTACAATTTGCTTAATTACTTGGCATTGATTAACTTAATGAATGAATTATGAACAAAGCTATTACAATAATTTTAACGGCGCCTTTGTTTTGAATGTAGATTGCCTTTTTCATTGTTTTGTGGCTCCAAAGAGTAAAAAAAAAACATTAAATAAACTTGTGACACTCAAGCTTTGTAGGTGAAGTCTTCTTGTTCTTACACAAGAGAGTAAGTGTTGCGTTCTCAGCAATTGGAAAGCGAAGGGACTTGGTTTATTTAAGGTGTAACAGAATTTCACAACGAACAAAGATTTTTAGTAGGTATGGTAATATTTTTGCAAACACAATTTATTGAACTGAAAGCCCCAATAAATTCAACTTAGTCTTTAACACTGTATTTCAATAAAGTGGCTTTTCATTTTAAGTTTCGATGTTCACAATGCAAAAGTTCAAGTGCAACTGTGTCGTGCGAGCCTGCCATTCGTGCATTTATACGAATTCACTACGTTCCAGATGTTTCCACTGGTATTTTGGCATTTATATCCATTAGTATTTTTCCACTAGTTCTTTTTCATTGGAGGAGAAATTCGATATCAAAATTCGAACTTCGAGTGTCAGTTTGCTGTCACTTGACTATGACATTACATTATGATAATTACCTACAGTTCTTCTCTTTCTGTAAGGATTTGCGTAGCTTAGCCAGAAATCAGAAAAGAAACTCATATCACACTTTGGCGGAATAAGATTCTGTTCTGGTTTTTGTGAATATTTCTGTTCCTTGGTTGTAGTAATGTGCTTTACTTCGTTTCTTTACTTCGTTCGTAACAATACGTATCGGGTAATTTTCTGTCGCTGAATTCTGTTGCTACTGGCCGTCGTCGTATTAATCTAAAATCTAAGAGATTTCGGTTCAGTTTCTGCTTATAGTTCTTTGCTATGCTAAAAGAAAAGAAGAAAACGTCTAATTTCTTGGGGTTTAAGTTACTTTTATATAGGAAAAACCAAATCATTAGTAAATTAATTAGTTAACTAATTTTACTATTTTTCTTTCTCAAGAAGTTCAGAATCTTAAAATTATCCTAATGCGATAGATATCCTGTTCATGAACCGCCCTAAGTGCTCAGTATCGGTGAGACTGACACTAGATGCCTAAATCCTCTTAATGCAACGCCTATTCAACATAAGTGAGATCAAGAACAAGTGGGAACAATTTTTTCGCTTAGTGACCAAGACAAATACTTTGTGTTGAGGCGGTACCAAATGCTCGATCTTCCACGTGGGAATTCTACAGCAGCGAGGCAATCCAGACGTACAAATCTGGACTACATAACTGGTGATGGTATAACGAGACGGATTGCACGTATATCTATACGAACCTCTATTATAGAACACAAATGTATTAGATACGTGTTTAACGCTCCGCTCCGTCAAAACTAATTGAGTGCTATTAGGCGAATTACCGGTCAATGGTCAACGGCTGGTGGAGACAAAAAAAAAACTAAAAAATAAATTCAAGCTTGTTGCATGACTGAAGAATTGGCGCGAAAACATGCAACGGTAAACACCTTCATTAGAACTTTTTATACATAATAGTCGCGTGCTTATGACAGAAGGGGAGTATTTTATTGACAAACCTTTTAGGAATAGATAAAAAAACTGATGTTTTTGCTTTCCTGCCTGGTTAAATGATGACTATCATAACACAGCAAATAGTATTGTAAAACCCTTAAATAATGAGGAACAGATGTTCTCGCAATCTTCAACCCACTACCCATTGAAAACGAAGAGGCGTTAGACCGGACTTTGTATACATACCGAAATTGAAGTTAAACATGAAGCCTAACTTCCTAATCTTGACGCTCGTCAATGATGCGTTCAGTTAGCTTTGTAACTAGGAATTCTAAGTATTTTTGTTCAATTCGCAAACAGAAAAACTGTAACGATAGGTTAACTCTTAACTTTAATTAGGCGAAATGATGCAAAATTGTCATCAATATTGCCTCGCTCTACAGTCAGAAATATTGGTCTTATTTCTGCATCCCTGTAGGTACATCCCAGGATCGATTTCCTTGGAAACCTAAGCTTATAAAGATTACAACCTTCGTGTGGCACAGGTCACTTAATTAAAAAGAAAAACACAGTCCGGCCAACATGTTACGGTAATGGTGTCCTGTGAGTGTCTCTTCAGCTTCATCTTCGAAACATCTCGGGCCGAAAATGTTATCAGCTTCTAATCTGCACCATGGCTTGACCCAAAAACTTTCAAGTTTTACAAAAATTTAGCTTTACTGATCGAAATTTTGCGTAGCAAACGAATAGGTGTAAGTTGCCAAATATTGTGCTTGACATCTGTCAAAAAGATAAGTCCGGTTGAACTCACCAAATGACGGTAATTGACAGCCAACACTCACACCTTTAGTTGGCCAATCGCTATTTGGTAAAACTATTTTTGGGTTTACCACAAGGAGTTTTGTGTAATGCTAAGAGTTTCCTATTCTTCTTATGGAACAGTAAACAGTCTTGAAAGGTCGAAAGGCATTGGATTCTCTTCTTTTTTAGAAACACCAACACAAGACGTCAAATTAAACGACTACTTCCGATATCGGATATTGGGCTTTGATACGGGACGCAACGTTTAAGTACTTACTACACAGCTCTCGCATCTGCCAAGTGACATGGAGATTTCCCGACAAATCTCTATGTCACTTGGTGGATGCGAGTGACATGGAGGGGTTCAACGCAAGACAACTTATTCAGTGTTTTGGACGTCCAAACCTTCTGAGCGATGAATAATGAACCGGATCGTGTGGTCAAGAAATACGAATGCTGAAATCCCGACCAACTTCAAGAATTGGAAATACTGTGAGGCAGTTTGATGTCGCAAAGCTAAATAGGGAAGGAGCACTGTGTTGTTAGCATCGATGACGTTTCTGATGTGCTGGGTTTCACACCACCAACGCAATGAAAACCCCTGATTTGACAATGTACGCCGGCAAACACATGCAACTTAACGAAGTTGCAGAAGAGTCAGAAGAGCAGTAACCTGACTTCTCAAAACCTGTTACAACGGTGTGTCTAAAAACTAGTTTTTTTGCTGTTCTATGATGCTGTCAAATGATACTATCGGCGGGTTTGTCACACCCTAGCAGAGGTAGGACTGTGTAAAAAGCTTTCATTTCCCCGGTCAAGACTTGAACCCGGGACCTCGCACACAGTAGCCGGACTACAAGAGCGGTCCCAGCAGATAAAAAGGAGGTATCAATCGGCTCGCACAGAAGGACTATAGCTGTGTCTATGTTGGCGAGCTTCCGAGCAGAAAAGCAGAAATAAACACTGGCACGCGCGCTGTAAAAGGGACGTAGATACGCTACAATAGGAAGGAGGTTCGAAAGTTTTACCAAAAGGTAAAAATTACTTCTCAAGGGTATAAGTCCCGAATATCGTAGTCGAAGCACAGGCGATGCTGAGGTTTTGGAAAAAGTATTTCTGCAGGCTGTATACCGGCGGAAAGCAACTGAATTCTGCTGTCAGTCAGACATGACTGACGATGAATAGCAATGATATCGCCCACCCAATCTGGCTGAAGTGAAAGCAGCCGTGTCTCAGTATGGCAAAGCTGCTGTAGCTAAAGGCCTCTCTGCCGAGCTTATAGAAGCGACTGACAATGATTTCGTTGAGAGCATGCACTTCTGACTTTTAAACCTTTAAGATATGGTTGGAGCAAACAATGCCTCATAAATGGAACTGGAACCTTAAAATCCTTGATAAAGGTGACTCTCTGAATTGCACCAACTACAGAGGAATGAGTCTCGTTAACATTGCATACAGGATCCTTTATGCTGTACTATGTGATTGCCTAAGTCGCTCACTTGGACGTTCGTTTGGTTGCCAGGAAAATTTATTTAATTAGGTATTTTGTCCCCTTGAGCAATTACTATTAGAGCCTCTGGAAAAGCTCAAACAAATTGCTCATTGCTTGTTCCTACATTCTTAACTTTATTATTTTAGTTTCTCGTTTTAATTGATTCTAAATTACTTCTACTTTCAGGCAAAGGACTAACACAACTTGACGTGTCACTAAATCAACTTCGCAATGTTCCATCGCAGGCTTTGAAAAATCTTCATCATCTGTTGATTTTGAATTTAAATCATAACAAAATCACAAATATCCACGATAAGGCGTTCGAGGGGTTGGATACTTTGGAAATTCTCACACTGTATGAGAATCAAATCAATTCAATTGAGCCCGAAGCTTTCAGGGGATTGGAAAAGTATATTTTCGAACGAAATCAAGATTGTTTCAAATCTCTATTATTGTTTACCTCCTCATAGGAAGCTGAAGCGATTGAATTTGGGAGGTAATGACCTGACTTTGGTGCCTCAAAAAGCACTTTCGATTCTGGACACATTAAAGAAGCTTGAAATACAAGAGAATAAGATCAAGACGATCCGCGAGGGGGATTTCGAAGGTGAGAAGTCTGATTTTGGCCTACAATTTCTTTACTCTTTTATGATCTTTATTTTTTCAATATCTGCAGGCATGGAAAATTTGGACTCTTTGATTTTGGCTCACAATATGATCACGACCGTACCGGCTAATGTGTTTTCCCACTTGACTGTACTCAACTCACTCGAGTTGGAAGGGAACAAGATTTTTGTTATCGACAAGGATGCGTTCCGAGGACTTGAAGGTGAGTTACTACGATCGATGTAGATATTTCCTCGCAGCACTTAAGATTTTTGAAATTTTTTATACAGAAAACCTTCAGTATCTTCGTTTGGGTGATAACAACATTCATACTATCCCTAGCGAAGCTCTACGTCCCCTTCATCGTTTGCGTCATTTGGATTTGAGGAACAACAATATTAGTTTTGTCGGTGATGACTCCTTCACTGGATACGGTGACTCCTTAACTTTCCTCAATTTGCAAAAAAATGAGTAAGTGACTACAATGAGGAGATTCCAATTAAATTTGCTGATCATTTTTTATTTATTTATGAAAAATAAGCATCAAGGTCCTTCCGGCTATGATTTTCGAGAATTTGAACTCATTGGAGACTCTGAATATTCAGAATAATAAGCTGGCACGTATCCCGGAGGACATAATGGAACCAATTATGGATACTCTACGCGTCATCGATATCACTGGTAAGTTGTATGGATTTTTTTTAAACCGTTTTATGCATCTATGTTTCGTTTTTCATGCATGTGAATTAATTTATTCTGCTTGTACATTTATTGGCGTCTAATATTATGAAAACGTTTATTTTATCAACTTAATTTTTTTTCTGAAAATATTTGATTTTGAAGTAGCTCACTGGTTTTGGTGTACTTGTCAAGTAAACAAAACATTGCTGCGAAGAAAACGTATTTATTTCGGCATGTAATTTAGGGAGACTCCCGCTCCGTGCTTCGCATATAGACTATAGAACAAGACTTCTTTGTGGAAATTGAGTTCGACGTTCGAATCATAAATGGGGAAATTGTTGGTTTTGTTTTGTGCGGCTTAATTTTTTATAATAAATAATCGCTTCAAAAGTAGCATTGGTTATGCGGGGCTTCTCTGAAGGTTCAAAACTGTACGCCATCGGCAATGATTTAAATAAGGATTAAATCATTGTCAAGGATACTGGCCCCTTGACAGGAATCTATTCTCATATTTAAACTCTCACGTTTAAATTTCAGTGGTATTGACAGCTTGAGACTAAGACATTGTACACTAGCAAATTTTTGAAATATCAATAGTTTTCGCACGATAAACAGCGCTCACAACATTTCTAAATCTCTCCAGGTTCACACAAAAACAGATAAATTATTTAATCCAACGCAATTAACACTACAGAAGCGTAAACTACTTGTTAAGTGAACTTAGTTAGTCCAGAGGAATTATGAGAGAGCGAAAATTTACTACTACATATCTATGACGCGGGTTCTGTCAGTTTTCATAGTGCCTCTCATAAAAGGGTGTTTTTTTTTTAGCACGTGGAAATCGTGCATAATCAATATCAGATACTTCGGTATAATACACCTGCTATAGTAGGCATACTGGCATCTTAGAAAGATTTTTGGAGTTTAAGCCTCCCTAGTCCTGCCTATAATTAAAAAAAAAAAATTTAATTCTTGTTTACTTCTTAAAAGCCGGCTTTCGTTTAAGAAAAACAGCTAAAAGAAACCAGTTTTACGTCGCCGCTCATGTGTAGACTTACCAGTGTTGCAAAAGACTTTTCTGACGACAAGCAACCAAAAAATCTGAGTTCCTTAACTCTGTATATTTTGAATCATGTTTTTCTTTTTACCACCGGTCTCATCGCTGCGCTGGTGAAAAGAAATCATCAGCCACTTCACTCCACAAACATCTTCCGCAGTAGCTGGAACCGCCCGCCAGGCGTAGGGTAATCTGCTTACAGGCCAGAAATGCTTAAGTAAAGAAGGTGTGAAATGGCTAACAAGTTTCATTTAGGTGACCTGGGAAAGCTGGAAAGCAACTAGCGATTGGCAAAAAGAAGTTATAGTGCCCATTTTCAAAAAAGGGGACAGGAGAGATTGTTCTAACTATTGGGTGTATCTCTCTCAAGTCTTCCGGGAAAAAGATTCGCGAAGGTGTTGGAAGCGCGTTCCAGAGCTGTAATCGAGCCTTTGCGGTAAGAGCAATGCGGCTTTCGGCCTGGCAGAGGCAAAATCGACCAGCTTTTTACTCCGAAGGTTATTCTTGAGAAGGCCTGGGAATATGTCAAACCATTCTTCCCATATTTTGTAGATTTGGAAAAGGGATATGATCGGCTTCCTCGGGACAAACTCTGGAAAGTTTTGCAGGACTTGCATAGTTATCTTCTGAGAGCCATTCAGTGTTTATATGGGCAAAATGGCGTCAAATCCTGTCCTTTTGATGAGTGCGTGGGACTTCGCCAGGGCTGTGTTGTGTGTTCTATCTCTTCTGGCGTCAGGATAAGCCATCTGCTTTTCGCAGATGATTGAGTTATCCTGGTATCGCAAGGAACTTCAGCGAACATTGGATGGGTTTGCGGCCATCTGTAAAGATGTTGGGATGAAGGTAAACGCGACCAAACCCGCGAAGTGATGACTGTTTCTTGAACTCCTGTGGAATGTATCCTGCACATAATTGGAGTTCCATTGAAAGAGGTGGAAAAGTTTAAGTATCTCGGGGTCTTTTTAACGAAAGTCGGAAGGAGTGATACCGAGTTATCCTGTAGGATTGTTCAAGCTGGAGCAATAGTAAAGGAACTGCGCTGGCCGGTCATCCGGAAAACTGAGCTTGGAGTGAAAGCAAAGATCTCAGTTTTTAATTCAGTGCTCGTTTCAAACCCTCATTTATGGTCATGAAATTTAGGTAATAACGAGCTGTCGAAGATCAGATTTCAGAGGTGCGTTGCTGCTGTTACACTTAGGGATAGAAACGGCTAAAACTAGTGACGATAGAGAAACGTCAGCCGGCGAACTTGCGACCTGCGAACTGCCAGCTTAATTGGCGTTTAACCTGATTCTGAATGCACAATTTGAAGTTTAAAGATAGGACTGCATGTTTTTTTACATAAGATCCGAAGGCAAAATATGCAATATAACAATAAGCTGTTCTTAGAGCTCTTGTGGAGCGTTGGGATACCTACCTTGGCACCCTGTCTTTGTTGTATTTGTACTGTTTGCTAAGTGCTGGCTGGCTTAAGACCCCGGGGTGGTACGAGCAATGGGTTTTCCTTTTATTCTTATCACTTTCGAAAAATCTTTTGTTCGCTTCACTCCGTGGTGAGCAAAGTATATGTTTATAGAAATGTTTATAGGGTTAACGCTGGTTTGCAGTGCAGATTGTCATCAAGAACATGTTCGAGAGTTTAGAGAGTAGGCTGATGGGCATAAAATTCCTTGCATATCTTACGACCGCGTCTGGCCAACGAAGTGCATCAAGAACATGGTTGTCCATGATACTTTAATACTTAACAGGTTCCCGATCCATTGAAAGTTTCTAGCCTGTTTTCTATTCTATGTGATCCTGAGGTACGCTCTCCTCCTAGTTGTCCGGACCAAGCACTCAGGCAACGCGCGTCGATGGCTTGTTCCTTAAATCGTAGAATCGGTATTCTTTGTCGTCTCGAGCCTGGGGATTTTGATTTGAAGATCCTCTTGGCTGAAGCTTTTTGTGCAGCCCCTCGATGTGACCGAGCCCATTTAGATAGTAGTCGGGTTTTTTTTCATAAAAGTTGATTGTAAGCTAATTAAATGCGCATCTTGGTACACCGGTATCTTCTTGGTATAGTCCTTGGTATCTTCTCCATACTGAATTGTGTTTGCCTGGGGTACGTGGAATAAAAGTCAGTTTCCCTTTTATAAATACACAAAGAAACACTTTATTTATCAAACGAAACTTATTTAAATTCAAATCACACTTAATTCAAGCTCGCTACCTAGAATTCAACACTTTATTTCTATTCAATCACTTTTTACTTCTATAGTTTTTCACACGTCAACGCTTAAAATAAAACTGTCTCGTACGAGCCGGTCACCCATTTCGCATTTCGTTTTATTTCTTGTCGTAACGTTACAGTATGAAGATTTGTTCCATGCCCTTCGGTTGTAACGCTATGATTTGACCCTGAGCCTCGGTTGGAACCTTTTCCACCTACAAGTTGTTTGGTTATTTCGTATTTCGTTGCACCTTTCTGCCTCGATACTCTGCCCTCGTTTAACGCTGCGACAACTGCAACCTTCCTGTTCATGCCAAGCACAATTTTTTTTTGTGTCAAAGTTGATTCAGCCACAATTTTTAATTTTTCCGCAGTGGTTGGTGATGTCTAGGGATAGTAAATGTAAGCCGGAGAGTCACCCATTCAATCGCTATATGCTCGGTCTTCTGTTGTGCATCCAACTTTTTGCTGTGCTTCTTTTTCTGAATAGCCCTCGATTTTTGAATCTATCCGCGGCACGAAAATTGCCAGACTCGACGTAAGCCTCTTGAAAAGTTCGCAAAACCAAGATGTTAAATGTATCGATTGCTTTGAGCTGTACCGATTGCTTTTTCATGGTCTGTGTACTTTGTTGATGATTCCAAGGTCTGGATACCAACAGTTTGACTTGTGGATTCCGAAGCTTGGAAGTCTAGTGATGCACTTGTTGTGTAGTGTTCTTACTTTGCAGGAGCTAAAAACGCTCCACTAATCCTTTCCCTAAAGCCTTCCTGGTTTTGTTGCCTATAAAGTATTGTTGCTTGTGTAATACTTTATGTTAGAGAAGCTACCCTCGTCTTTCAACCGCCAAGCGTTCTATAAGGTCCTTATATGCACTGTGAAACGCCTTTTCGTACGGTCTTGACTTTTGTGCCGATGGAAATTCGGTGTAATGACTAGCTCAAACTTAACAAGTCGAAACTTTTGGAGCTTCTGCGAGGCTTTTTTTATAATTAAATCGCGGTCAAGGGTTATGACAACCCTTAGGATGTGAAGCACATCGCGATTGGAAAAGGATTGAGGATAGGATAAGAAAAGATAGAAGAGAAAAGTAATTCTTCATCCAACACGCAAATTCTGATGAGCCAGTACGGAACATTAAGACTCTGCACAGAAACAGCAAAGCTCTTCCCCGCAAGTGTTATGCCTTTACGGTGAAAAACAATTATAGCAGAGTATTTCATAAATGCATCTGGCATGCATCTAATTGTTGTACAATCTATTTGCAAATTGGAAGAGAAAGAGGTGTTTAACATTCGGCCGACCCTAACCTGGATAACAGACGCCGACCGGGAAGCCTTTCATTTTGAGACAGATGCTTCTGGATTTTTCGTTTGTTGCTGGTTTTGGTCCGCCCGGGATATATTCCATACCGGTAATCCAAACATCTGGTGAGCATTCCCCCATGCGTCATCTGAGGAGGCGCTCGACCAGTAACACCAGGAGGGAAGCTTATAGGGACCAGCAACCCCATAAGCTTCTGCGAGGCTAATGAGTCTCTGCTTCCAGATCTACATTAAATAAAAAAAACATCTTTTGTTATAAGGAAAATGACATAAGATAAAAGTTTGTTCAGTTTGTACTCGTTCATTATTTTTTGTAAGATTTTTTTTATTTGTTTTGTAAATATAATTTTTGTAAATAAAATATGCACTGTGACTATTTCAACAAATGTTATTTAATAGATGGGTATGTCGACGTGTAGGTATGACCAAGATACGTTGTATCTACCATCTTTTTCATAAATTTTTAATGCACATGTTTGTTTTTGTAAATAATGCATCAATTTTCATATTACGTTTTAACTTAAAATCTGAAAAGCTCATAATAAGTTGTTCATGAATGCGTAAATATAATTTCACAAAACTTAAACATGACATTTATAAATTGTGGCTTCGAAGAGGCTCCTCATAAGCATGTTTCATATTTGACCATGCAAGCCTCGAGACTCTTACTCAAACTTGCTGGATAAACTTGATTTTTTCTAGACAACCCACTCGTGTGCTCGTGTGACCTTATATGGTTTCCAAATCTGTTGCAAGATTTGAAAAACCGCGACGACGAAATGGCACAAAAGAAGAAACCCCTCTGCCATATGCCGGTCGAGAATCGCGAATACTATGTGCAAGCGATGCCGCTGGAAAAGATGCACTGTGCCGGGCAAAAGGTCAGTTCGTCTACATCATTGGGTGTCAGCCACATCTTGAACACCAACATCCTAGCTAATGTATGTCTTTTCGAACTTTGGCTTTTTAGATTCGCCTAAAGAATCAACTGCTTTAAGCAATCAAATCCTAAGAAACCTACAAAAATGTTGATGATTTCTTGAAAACGCTTGTTGCCAGGTGTAAGAGCATTTTACAAAAAAAGCAAAGCAAAACAAACATATCATTAAAAAAAAACGTTGTATTTTTTGTCAATTGTTTATAACCGCTTTTCAAGGTATAAGAAAAAAAAATTTTGTTACTAAAAAAGAGAAACGCTATTATAGATGTGGATGTGTTAAAGTATAAAATAATTATTCATAAACCAATTAAATACTTGTTTGCTTTTAAGCTAAAAGTATATTTTGTACTTTTTGAATAATGATCGTGAAATTTTTTAAATGTGAAAATCCTTTTTTACCATAAATAAAATATATTGTTTTTTGTTTTGTACTCGTATTTTGGTGTGAAATACAATCATAACTTTATCGAATATTCAGACGAGCTGATTTTTTTACAATATTGTCTCAATATTAATATGAATTGTCATTTTTAACTAAAAGAAACTAACGTTAAAACATATCAATCAAGACACAACAAATTACGGGAAATGTACATAAAATCGCAAGAACTGACTATACAATAAGTAGTTTGCCCTAATTATTTATAACGACAAAAAAAAATGTTTTTTTTATTATATCTACATAAGTAGTATTATACACGTGTTATTAAAAAACAAAACAAAAAATATATTTATACAAGTCCTCTCTCGTAAGAGGCAATCGAAAACATTGGTCAAAGAAATACTCTATGACACGCTGTGTTCCTTAGAATCTTTGGAAGACGTTTTAGCAAAAATAAATTAAATACATATCAACTATTACATATCATTATTATTCAAAGTTTTATATAAAAAAAAATATATATATTTACATTATTTATCGATTTAATATATACGTAGTTGTATAAGATTTAACTTTACAATTATTGTGATCTAGCCAAGTGATCTTGCTCGCATTTGAAAACATTTTTTTTGGGTCAGAGTTCAGAGGCAGCGATATCGGTTGGCTTTACACAATGAATTGTTTTTATTTTTTAATCAGGAATATTAAACTCTTTTTTTATACGTATAGGTACACAAAAATGTGATCGTTTAGCATTCATTGTACAAGGTCAGAGTGTGGGTGTTATCCGATCACATTTTTCCCAACAAGTTTTTCCTTACCAATTTCATATTGAACTACATCGTTGCATAATTGAAATAATTCTTTTTAAGTCGTTTATTGTAAGAGAATTTAACAAACAAACAAAATGTATTTTACGTGAAAGAGAAAATTTTAATAAAGGACAACTTAAGCCACACTCACGATTTGGAGTTTGATTATTTTTCTTTTCGTTCTAGGAAACATTTCGGGTTTTTCAACTAGAGCTGTTGCATGTTGAAAGGGAATAAAACAAGCTGTGTGTGAAATAAAAACCAAATTTCTATTTAATTTAAAAGGCTTATGTGGGCAATTATATATAGAATATAAAATCGCCAAATATCTGTATCGGCTTCTTACGGTAGCACGGACCATATGGGTTTAATTTTCAACAACTCGTTCGGACATATCTGGCTGAGTTTGAGCAAATCTTATGTTCTTGGTTAGCACACAAACTCATTCCTCCAACATTATCCCAATCCTCATTGTTCTTCCTGCCAATCTAGGTCCATATGGTTTAATTTGTGCCAAATGAAAATGGATATCGTTGTGCGTTCGCCATTAATGGTGACCGATTGATTACTTGTCTAGGCGGTAGCACTATCCTTTATAAGCCAGAGAACGCTCGGACCCAATTCCTTAAATTTAAAATAAACGATCATCATATTGCGGTAACGTTCTCCATTCCCTGTAAGGGGCTCTCCATTCTTTCCATTCCTTGAAAAAGTACTGGCATATGTTGCGTTTGTGTTTTATTGAGAATTATTTTCTTCTTCTATCTTTTCTATATTTTTCTTCAAATTGTTTCCGCTCGCGATGTGCTACGCATTTTAAGGGTAGGGTACATAACCCCTTGATCACTAGCATATTATCAGAAAAAAGAAATGTTGCGGCCGAGTCTTAACCCTCTTAACCTTGAAATTACTTTTTTTGGATGCAAATGATCCAAAAAAGGGCTTAGTCGTTAGATCAAAATGCTAAGGAGAGACACTTTAACAAATCGCGCTTATCTGTAAGTAAATATTAATTTGTTGAATACTAGGGTGGACGGAGTCTAAAACTCCAAAATCTTTCAAAGATACCAATACGCCCACTATAGCAGGTATATAATACCGAAGTAGCCGATATTGGTTATGCCCGATTTCCACGTGCTAAAAAACCACCCATTTATGAGAGACACTATGAAACTGCCAGAACGCACTTCATAGTAGTAAATTTTCGCTCTCTCATAATACTTCTTGACTACAACTAAGTTAACTAAACAAGTAGTTTACGCTTCCATAGTGTTGATCGCATTGGATAGGTTGCTTTCCAGTGAATGCACCTACTAAGCCGTTCATTTATGCGGCTTCACCCTACGTCGCTAGATCGAAGGGCCTTATTCTTTGTAGTCGTCCCTCGTTGTTTACATCGTTAAGAGTCTCGTTTAGTGTACGGATCATTTCATTGTTGTAATGAACATGAAGGCGAGCATTTAGCTTTCGAGCAAAGTTTGTTACTTCTTCGCTCACGGTAGCTATTCCTAAATCTCTGTGAATATCGCTATTCCTAATATACCATGGAGCATTCACACTTGCTCTTAGTGTCTTGTTTTGGAAAGTCTGCAACATGGACATGTTGCTCGGCTTGGTACAACCCCAAAGTTGTATACCGTATGTCCAGGACGGCTTTAACACCTGCCTGTACAAGAGCAGTTTGTTATATATGCTTAATTTCGAAAATCTTCCAATAAGCCAATACATTTTCCTGAGCCTAATCTCGAGCCCGTCACGCTTCTTCTTTACGTGTGGTTTCCACCTAATTTTAGCGTCCAGTGTCATCCCTAGATACTTCGCTTCATTTGCATAAGGTATTTGTGCAGAATTTATGAACAGAGGTAAATTGTTAACCCTTCTGTAAATGAAATTCACATGCGTAGACTTGTTCTCGTTAAGAGCGATTCGCCAAGTCTTCGTCCAGACACAAATTCTGTCCAATGCTCGTTGGAGGCTTCTCGTTGATGACTCGACTGATTCATCTGTTGCCAGGATGGCCGTATCGTCCGCAAACGTGGCCACGACAGTCTCGTCATCTAGAGGTATGTCTCTCGTGTAGAGCAGGAACAGGGTCGGACCGAGGACGCTTCCCTGGGGTACGCCAGCCCGAATTTGCTTGAAACTCGAGTATTCACTACTACACCTAACACGAAAGAGTCTGCTTTCAAGATAATTTTCCAATATTTTAAGCATGTCTTCCGGTAAGTTTTGCCGTAGCTTATATTTCAAGCCTTCGTGCCATACCTTGTCGAAGGCTTGCGATACGTCGAGGAAAGCACTTGAACATATTTTTTTCCCTTCTAAGGCTTTTTCAATTTCATGCGTTATTCTGTAGACCATAGATAGATCACTATTGTGGAATGGTTAGGTCTGAAACCGAATTGATGATCCGGGATCAAGCGTCTTTCTGCAATTATTGGTTGTAATCGCTTCAGCAGAAGTTTCTCGAACACTTTCGATATTATCGGCAGAAGCGATATGGGCCTATAAGATTTTTTATCATTTGCGCATTTCCCCGGTTTTGGAACCATAATGACTTCAGCAACTTTACATTGTCTTGGAACGTATAGAAGTCTAAGAGAAGCGTTTATCATATAAAGTAGCTTGACTAATGCCTTTTTTGGTAGCTCTTTTAATATTTCGCCAGTCATCAGGTCGTAACCCGGGGCCTTGTTATTTTTAAGTTTGCTAATTGTCTGTCGGAGTTCAATTAGCGAAACTTTTTTCATTCTAAAGCTATCAGGCTCCGCGTTGTTGTTTAGAACGTCAGCTAACGGCGGACCGTCGAAAGGCTTGAATGTTTCTTCTAAATGTTCAGCAAACAAATTCGCTTTCTCTTTGTCTTCTCTTGCCCATTCGCCGTTAGCTTTTTTTATTGGTGCCGAGTGGATTATAGGTTTCTTGATAGACTTAACTGCTTTCCATAGCGAGTAGTTTGAGCTCCTATCCGCCGACAAGCCTTCAAGGTATTCAGTGGTCTCACGATTTTTAAGATCTTGCAACATTCCTTTCAGTTTGTTAGAGAGGTGGTTCAATAGGGTTTTGTCTGGGGGAGCCCTCGTGCCTTGCCATCTTCTACGCGCTCTTCTCTTTTCACGAATCAATTCTTCGATTTCGAGCGGATATGTTTTACGTACATGCCCGTCGGTGCTAACTGCGTTCTTTTGGGACGAATTGTTGTTCCAAGCAGCGCTCTGAATTGCTTCAATGAATTTGTCGACTGCGGTTTCTAACTCGAAAGGAGTTTTCAATGGCACATTCAAGCCAACACCCTCCTTACAGTCCTTTCTGAAAGCGTAACAGTTCATGTTTTTGCTAGCTAATCTAGGAGCTCTTTCTATTTTCGCCAGTCTTCCACCCATCTTCAAGATAACTCCTGAGTGGTCTGAGCAAAGATCATAACACTCTTCAATTCGCGTAAGGTATTTGGGGTACCCTTTAGCGATGAAAAAATCGACAAGGTCAGGCTTTTTATTCCTATCGGTTGGCCAATATGTTGGCTTACCCGTGGAGAAAAAGTCCACCCCACGCTTCATACTATTTTTGTACAGTAATCTGCCTCTTGTTGAATTGCATCGTGAGCCCCAAAAAGTATGCTTCGCGTTAAAGTCACCCCCAATGATAAAATTGGACCCAATGAAGTCATACATACGATCAAGATCGTCTTCCACCAGTCTATATCCTGGCGGGAAATAACAAGATGCAATGTTATAATCTAAGCAGTCAATTTTTACAGAAACTGAACTGATCTGCATAGAGTCTAGCTCAACTTCTGTGTTCTTGAAGTGCTTTATGCAGTTCTTAATGTAGAGGGAGGATCCTCCTCTCGAATTTTGCGAAGGGTGATGTGCGTGATAGTCATTGTAACCTTTAAGTTTGGGTGTAGACCCGTTTTTAAGGTGAGTTTCCGTAATCATGCAAATATCAATATTGTTTTCCCGTAGAAATACTTCTAGTTCGTCTATTTTATTCAGAAGGCCGTTTGCATTCCATGTTAGTATTTTAAATAACTGTTTCATATTCATGTTCTCTTGTAATTTTTTCGAGGCTTAAACTCGAGCTTGCTCAGTTTGTCAAATATAACTTTGTTGATTTTAGTCTGATCCTCAAGTTTTTCCAAGATTACAGCGAGGATCTGAGACACTGCATCTGTTGTGGGCGATCTTGCCTTGTTTTCGTTTGCCGCAACCTGTGCGTATGATTTCGGTCCGACCAGTGGTGGTTTCTCCGCTGCACTTGAACTGGCGCCGCTCTTTTGTGGAGCTTTTACGCCTTTTGTCGACGCCTCCTTTGCCAATCTTCCACTTTTGATCGGTTTTGGCGTCTTTGGAGTCTTTGGCTTAGGAGTTTCAGCAGGTTTTGGGCGTCCTAGGCTTTGATTCTGACCTCTAGTATTTTCCTTAAGAGGTTCTCGTCCCTTTTGCAGCTCTATGGCTACTTCGCATCCTCGATAGTTCGCGGGGTGGTTTCCGTGGCAATTGGCGCAAACTGCTGGAGCCTTTATGTCAACTTTGCACTCTGTTGACAGGTGTTTTCCGGCACATTTCACGCAACGTGGTTCTTTTTGGCAGTAGGCACTTGTGTGCCTGAATTCTTGGCATCGCTTACACTGTGGTATCAGTCTATTGCCCTTTCGCATGGGTTCGATTTTAACCCTGATGTTAAGTATCATTTTTATTTTATAAATATCGTTTATGCTCTCAGTTCTTTCAAAGGAGAGCATAAAAATTGGAAGGCCGCGTCTGATCACAGTGTCTCTTTCTCCTTCCGTGCGTTGCTTTTCCTTTTTAATGATATTGACGGCATCAATAATTTTAAGGCCTTTAGTTTTTAGGTCATTTACAACGTCTTCTTTTGTGCATGATGGGTGGAGCCCCCTTACAATGACTCGCAGTGGTTTTTCGTACTTATTTTGATAAGTATACCACTCGATTCTTTCTGCATTCAGTTTAAGAGACAGGAATCGGCGCGATAGGAATCCTTCTGCGCGATAGGAATCGGCGTTGTCAACATTTACTTTCCACACGTTATTTCGGTGCGAGGTAAGCTTATAGTTTTCTGTTCTCACCGTGTTTGCAAGAAGGTTGCGCAATCTCCCAAAGTCTGCTATCCCGACGATGTTTATTGCGGGAGATGGACGAATTTTCGCTTCTGGTTTAGGATTGTTTGAGCCAGAGGGCTTATCTTCTTTTTGTATTACTTCGGGAGAGGAATTCGCCTTTCGCTTCTTGCTAGACCTTTTCCTTAAGACTGAATCGGTCTCAAGTGCAAGTTCGTCCTCGTCCGTGAAGTATTCGACTGCTGGTCGGTTCGGTGTTACACACTCTTTCGTTTCTTTACAGTCTTTCGTTAAACGAGTATTTTTCATATCCTCGTTTTCTTTTCGCAGAGAGTCAACTTCCATTTTTAGATCGTGGAAGAGTCGCTCCATTTCAGTAAGCTTAGCTCGGAGTTCATTATTCTCCTTTTCTAAGCTCTTAATACCGGTTTACCGGTGGACTGCTTTTTCCGGATATGTTCGATCTAGGTGGTGGTGATCGATTTAGTTTTGTCCTTTTCTCAAAAGGATTTATAAGCAATAAAAGGCTCTCCCCAGAATCCGTAGAGCCTGCCTCCGAAGAGGGTGGATTTTCCAGCATAGCTGGGCTGCCACCTGGGGTAATCAAATCTGTCGTTTTGTTCATTGCCATTTTTTTTTAACTTGTCGTTTTTATGAGAAATAGGTAAGTCAATTCTATTTTCATTTTTAAATACAGCCGCTCCTTTGGAGACAGACGCCGACCAGTGAGCCGCACAATGTGTGAAAGACGCTTCTGGATTTTAATTTAACCTTCAGATTCATCTATAAGTTAAAACCTTACTGCCAAAAGTTACCCCAAATGGAGCAGCATCGACAGCATCCGTTGAAACATTAAAGAATATTTCTTCCGGTGGATTTTAGTCGGCTCTTACGACAGGCATACCTTACCTCAAGGCTATTCTAACCCCGACCTTGCAGGGGATGATAATAATATTTATTTAGTAATAAAATTTTCAATGCATTATGCTTGATGTCTGTCAAAAACATAAAAATTTAATTCATCAAAGAGCAGTAATCGACAGCCAACATCCACTCGGACTGTTGGTTCACGCTTTATAATTTCCTGTGACTGTTAGTTTGGTCAAAGATTAGTCAAAACCCCTTGGCCAATGAATACGATTACAAAAAAGCTGAAACGAATAAAGATTACGTTAGGCGCTTGTTGTGACATTTGGGTAAGGAGACTCTAATGTAATTTTGACGTCATTGGAATTGACTGTCATTTTATATTTGTGTTAATAACACACAATAAACAACGTAGTCAATCACATATCCTGAATCTGTTTCGCTTCCGAACCGATGACTTATTGAGTGGTCCATATTCATTTTTTTCTCTCAAATTGGTGCAATCTGGGTAATTTGTGGATCGTGGTATGTTGATTTGACAACTAAAAATTCAAACACATTGAATTCATTGCGAGCTACACCAACGTTACATCGACCATCCGAGGTTACGTTCTTTTACGTAAGAAAGTTTTGAGAAAGCAGAAAAATTCAACATGATGAGTTTTTGTGTGAGTTTTGACGTTTCTATGAACCTAGAATTGTTGGCTTTCGCGGTGGTTTTTGTTCTTGTTGATTTGTTGTTTGTTGGTTTTAATGATTTTTTAATCGTTTTTCGAATGGTAAATTTTCTACGCGGTTGTAAAGAAACGGGAACGTAACAGAACAAAGCAAACGACAACGCATCTTTGTGACATAGCCTTTAACAAAGGCCTTTTAACGAACAACAACCTTTTTTACGAAAAAAAAAACATGCAAACAAATTATTTGTTTAGAAAATATCATAGCAGAGAAGATTCAAAGCCGACGTATCGTAATGGAACGAAAACGAAGACAAAGCTTGTTTGTGAATCCAGATTAATGAATTATTTGCATGCACTGTACCTAGATATTTGTTAAAAAGAGCTCCCGCCCAATAAATCCGTTGCATCCGGCACGTCAAAGTACGCGACTGACCACTCAGTGAAATACCCCACTCATTTAATTATGGGAAGAGTCACGCCTCATGCACTTCTTTTATGGGCCGCTTCCCATTGAATCCGCACTAGAACTCCTACATAACGGACGCAAACGCAACGGATTCATTGGGTGGAAAACTTATTTATCTAGTGCGCCGCATGCCACTACAGTGCGAATTTTTTCTGCTTTCGATTACGCGAAAACAACGGCTCAAATAAGCCTGGTGGTGTGGTGTAAGTACTGAGTCTGCACTCAACGTCCCTCTCAAAAATGAATGGCGTGTTCTTTTCAACACCGAATCGTACAACTAGTGTGGAATACAGCAAAAAATTGTTCTTTCCTCGTACACCTGAACGGACTCGTGCTCATGTAAATGTTCTTTTGAACTCGAAATTCGTTCATTCAACACCGAACTCGAAAATTCGCCACCGACCTATTGTGTATGTGAAGTGACGTTTCGACTCAATTTTCATTCGTGATTTTTTACAATGCAACTGAAATTGTATGAAATCGATAAAAACTTACCGTAGAACCACAGTGATGTAGCTCTGGCGGTAGTAGTAGCGGTAGTAAGAGCTGTCAAAAGTTAAAACACATGTATTCAGTGTATTGTGCACACAATGTGTGTCTGTGGCGGTAGCGCGTAGCTGTGGCGGTAGTAAGAGTTGGCCAACTTTTAACTTTCGTAGCGCTACACGGTTGACAGCGCTACACGGTGGACAGTTCAATACAAGTTAAGTAAACAATGGAGGAAAAGGACGTCGAAAAGTTTTTTGAGATGGTTGAATCTAAAGAAATTTTGTGGAATTTGTGTCATCCGTTGTACAAAAATATTAAATCTAGTTCAAATTAACTCAGAGTATCGGCCATTGTTTGTAAACGAGGTTTTTGTTCGACATAGCCGCGCTACACCATTGAGTTCAATTTTTTTCCGTACTACGCCACATGGCTCCGCGGCTGTACTACGTACTACTGCTACATACCACCGCTACGGGCATTGTGGTCCCACGGTTACCAAACAACTCAAACTGAAAGCTATCAACACAAATTTTAAGTAAAAAGTACAAACAACAGGCACCAACAAAATCACGCCACGAAATGAAAAAAGAATTACACAAAATGAAGTCAAAGCAATTTGACACTTAACGTGATTATGGCACCGGTGCAGTATTTGTCGTTCTGGACACAATGGCACCGGGTGCACACCACGCTGCAATTGTTGCAAATACCGAGTATTTTATTTGCTCGGTGAAGTTCGAAAGAATACGCCATAAAAGTGTTGTTATCTTGTTATGTGTCAACTGGTGCAGTGACATAAGTGTCAGTTGTATGTCAGCTTTGAAAGTTTCACAGTGCCATAAATTATTGAATAACAAGATATTCAACTTGCGTCCCTCTTACCCTCCAACACCCATTTGTTTGCGGTTTTTATAAAGCCTTTAAAGCTTTTATAAAGCCTTAAATTTCCGTGTCGCTGAATACGTGTAAGAAGATACAACAACAATTTACCTTACGCGATCAGCTGCTATAATAGCTCGGAAGCGAAATTGCATGGAAATGAAGAATTGATGAATTTACTCACATTTGTAAACAAATATCGACGGATGGGTAAATTCCTCAATTTCAGCTTGTGGGCAAAGCTTTTACATGTCCTAAGTTGAATATCTAGTTATTCAGTAATTTCTGACACCGTTTATGAATTGATGAAAACTTTGAATGTTTCAATTTTTTCGCGTTGCAGTAAATTTTGATAATCTGCTGATCGCGCTGAAGACCGCGAGTGTAATCTCAAGGCACACTGACTTTCACTTTCAAAATTAGAAAAAGTAGATAGAGTAACTTGCAGCATTTGTCGTTCTTAACACCTTGAAGTCGGATTTGTATTTAGGTACGCCGTCAAGCTTTTTACGCATGCTGTTCGCTTTCAGGTGATTTGAAAAAAAAAAACAGACACTGTTTTTGTCTGTTTTTTTTTTTCAAACAAATACATGTCGTCTTTGCCCCATTGCTAGAGAATATCTCTGCTGCGATTTTGTCTTTGAATCTCAGATTCCTACGACAATTTCGCCCTTCAATTCGAGATCCTTCCACCGTTCACGTGTAGGTGGGCTTAACGATAGCGTCCTTTGTGTTCCCGAAAAAACCAATTAACTAAACGTCTGATTAAGGATGAAATGATGGAAGCAACGATCTACAAATGCCGACTACATCCTCGCACTGAAAAAACTCAGAATTCATTCCTTCATAGGCATGTAACTTTTATTTCAAAATATTTGCCTGTGAGTATATGCTACGGACATAATTCATTCCTGTGATATTATTTCACAGTTTTAATTAAATTTTTTTTTTCTGTAAAAAGTTCTCTAAAATAATTCTTCTCCGATCATAGTCCCCTTAGTTCCATAGTCCAAGTTTAATTGACCCAAAAATTAAAATCCAAGTAAACGTTATCCATAGTCACTTCTCCGATAGAAGCAAGTCGTTGGAACTTTGAATCCATTAAAGGGGCTCGCAATAGGCACAGTGTAGGCGCCCATATTCCGAAAAGCAATAAGATCACCTTCCTTAAGATTTGGCAGCATTACATTGTCGCATAACTAGAAGAGAATCAATATGTTAAAAATCCTTATATTTTAAACAAATTCAAGTAAACCAACCTTGTCAAGGGCATCACAAGTTGGTCCCCAAATTAAGCTGTTAAAAGTTTCGGTTTCGGCGTCCTGTAAAACAGGAAAAGGAGTTTGGCTCCGTTTTAAAAAATAAAAGTATAAAAATTCTGCTATTTTTTTATGGCTAAACTATTATTTTTCCCAGAGATGGTCTTATGTATTTTCATTCCCATGGAATGAAGTTGAAACACACAAAAATCATCTCTGTGAGAAAAAAGTTTAAGCATATGATGGTATACTTTTGGGGCTTAGTAAGTGACTTACCGTCAGAGGAATGGGCTGGATTTCGTTGTGATCGTATAAAATGCAATTGAATGTTCCATAAACTCCGTCGTTCAGGTAATACATAACCTTCGCAAGTTGACCATCAGCTCCCCTTACCTCACGCTTGGAGTACACTTTACATACCAGAGTGTATGCTGAAGCTACAAAAAATCGCCCAGGCTCAGCAATTACCTTAACTTTGGCATCACCAAAGTATTTGTCTAATGAATCGTTAACAACATCAGCGATCTGCAAGAAAAACATTTTTTCTTAGTAAACTGCCTTGACTCTTAACGGTGTTTTGTAAACCTTACATTAGCGAACGTTTCATCATCATCTCCAGGAAAACCACCACCAATGTCGATCATTTCCATGTTGTGTCCCAGAAGTTGGCCAAATTTAAACAACCTGCTGCCAGTGTTGATTGCTTGTTCATAAGCTGGCAGATCACTACAGCCTGAACCAACGTGGAAGCTCACTCCACTCATCTGTAATTAAGTGTTTAGGTTAAAGTCTTTAGAACCTCAATCTCAAGTCCAAGTTCCCAAAAATATGTTAAAGTGCATTTTTAGGAAATACTTGCGTATGGGGTATGGTCAACGCAAGATCTTAAAAATTATTCAACTTCGAGTAAGTAATTTTTTTGCAAAAAAAGTCAGCTTCTAATGGACTAACGGCGAGTTTTTCAGTGCGGGATCAACCGAATTTCCGAGTTAAACTGAGATTAACCCCAGAAATGAGTTTTTCAGTGAACCCATCTGGGGTTAATCTCAGCTTAACTCGCCCAATTTAGTGAGTTTCCGGGTCAACTCTGGAGAACAGTACGAACTTCTTTGAATGTTTTTTCTGTGTTGAATGACAGTCGATTTGCGTGTTTCTATGAAAATTTACATCTGGGAACACTCGAACTTCTTTTCCTGTGTTTTTCTATGTGAAGTGAGAGTTTGACAACTCTCCGCCAGAAAAGTTTTGACAAATTTGCTGACGGAGTTAAATCTGCGCTGGAAAACTGCTCGCTGGGTTAACTTCAGATTCGTTTTGTTACGGAACTAACAGATCTTGGTTTAAGCTGGGCTTAAACTCAGCACTGAAAAACCGGGCCTAAAAGGTTAACCTCGAGTGAAATCATATAAGCATTTCTGCTTCAAAGCGACACGTATCAGAAAACCAAGAACTTGAGGAAAGAAAACTGTTACTTACGTTAACATTAAGACTCTTAGCCAAAAGCATTAAAGCGGCTCCATCGTCATAGGCGTCGCATCCAAACTTGTCTCCCAGAGGACACTGTGCCTTCTTGGCCTCAGATCGGAAGCGAAGAACCATGCTTAAATAAAACAAATATTGTTTAAATCAAATTAAAAGAAAACTCATTTTTAAAAAACTAGAAAACTTGGAAAATCTCTTACTTAGACTCTGGATAGTGCTTGAAAATCTTGTAAATTTCAAACTCATTGTCGACTGTACCCTCGGTGACGTTCTGTGATCGCGCGTATTTTATATGCGAAGTCGGCTTCATGGGATTCGCGAATATTATTCGATCTGGACTGACCCCAAGCTTGATTATCTCGGTTATTTCGTTTTTCGAGGCACAATCAAAGCTGGTGCCCAAGTCGGCCAAGGTTTTCAAAATAAGCGAATGGTCATTGCACTTAACAGCTATCGGAAAATAGATCAAAACAAAATCTAGAATAAGTAACAAATCTTTAAAAAATTGGGCAGACATTATACCATAGTATGGTGTCACTTTTGGCATGTGCTTAATCCATGTGTAAAATTTTTCAATCACTTTTGTCAGATCACAAATGTTGAGGGCTTCATCCAAGTTATTTAAATCATATTTTTTTATTTCAGATTTTAGGTCAAAGAATCCTTGGTAACTATTAATGGCACCTATTTTTGCACTCATCTTTTTAAGCTCGAATATTTAATTAAGTAAGCAAGCCCTAAAAATTTGGTAGAGAATTCAGATCTCGCGGAGTTAAAGCAAACCTGCTGCTTTCACGTTTGACTTTCCGATACACAATGGGATGAGCTCTGGGAAAAACAAAAGTCTGTCTAGTCCGAGTCAAAATGTTATCAGTTCAAAATTTTTCGATGACTGGCTAGCTGTTTACTTAGTGATATATAGAGGCTTTGTGCTAGTACGCTAGACGAATCTCCGCGAATCTGGGTAGATACCTACTGAAGAGTGAACTTGATTTACAAAACAAAAGCAAAAATGTTCTTCCCAAGCGCATGATGCCCGCTGGAGGGGAGGGAAATATTAAATTGATTTGATAATAAAAAAAAGATGTTGGTTACATGCCAGGGTGACCATAACTTGCTTTCTTTGCAATAAATTGACACATCAACACAAGAAATGTCAAATACTTATCTTATAAGACTTTTGTACCTTGTAAAATACTACTACTATGAGTTTAACACAAAGTTGTAAAAAAATTTACGTTTGATTCCAGTACTTATTAACAGGGCTAATTGATGGATAACATAGGCCATGGCCATATCCATCCGTCTGCTGGTCATAGGCACAGTAGAGGCCCAGAAACGTCACCAATATAAAAATAAAAATTACCAGAAACCATTTGAAACAGGCTGAAGGTAGTTGTTCTTTCCTTAAAGGCTTTGGGATAAGATTCAGTATTTCTGTGCTGTCTTTTCATCTTGCAAACTGCCTGGGCCTCCTTGAGCTTTGTGCTGAATCGTGAACACTTTTACTTCTCTTAACCGTCATTCCCATTGGCATTATCTTGCACATTATAAGGGTATAAAAAGGATGTATGTAAGGATTTAAAAATAAAAAAGCCAAATGCCCCCACTTTTTAACCCAGAGTTGTCTGGGGCCCCTATCTTGCTGCGCCGTCTATTCAGAACAAATTTATTGAATGATATTATCTGGTATAGCGCACTGCAGATGCCTCTATACTGCTCCTTTGTACTATTATATGCAGACTCCTTACATTAATATCTTTAGTTTCCAAAAGTTTACCATACGCATTAACTATTGCTAGTCAATGCGCATGTGTGGTTTTTAGGGTTTATTGCTATAAAATCAAGAAAAGATCAAATATGGTCTTTACCCTAGTTATTAAACCACCGTCTGCTTCGCACGCAATCTTGGTTTATGCTCATCAGTGGGTAACACCAAGATTGCTTACCCATACAGACGGTTTTTCGGCTGAAGCCGAATCAAACTTAAAACTTACACTGCAATAATACATTTTGTTCGTGTGATTAATATCTTTAGTTTTCCCATCTTTCAACGAAAGTTAAGAAGGAGCTTCAGAGATGAAAACCTGAGGTCAGGTGTTCGGCACTAACACGTCAGCCCCGAAGATGGTGCCACCTAATGCAAGCAAATTTATATGGGCGACATTGTTAAGCCTATTTTATGCATCCATCGCAGTCATGCCAACGAGCAAGCCCTGTGTGCACGAGAAACCCATGTATTAATGGAAGACGTGACGAACAATACAGGCAGACCCAACACAGATTTGGCTCCTGAGAAAACCTCTTCTGAACCAAGAAAACCTCCCATCAAGCTCTCCACATATCTTATTTCCCTGGATATCCAGAATCCCTTCTGGGGGCTCACCAAATATGGTGGGTACCGGTATGGAAAATATCCAGGGCAGACCAAGCAACAATAAAAAAGTCTAGGAGCGTCTCTCTCAAAAGGAGCAGCTCCCTGGTCGGCGTCTGTTAGGGTCGGCCCTAACAGTAAGGCCCTGATTCGGTAAGGGTCGGCCGAATATCAAACACCTCTTTTTTTCAATATGCAAATAGAATGCATAACAATTGGGTGCTGCCGGATTAATTTATGAAACACTCTTCTAGTTATATTATTGTTTTTCTCAACACCAACAAGTGGCGCGCTTCCTGCACTCATGCCCATGGGAGAGCCAAAGACGCACGCCCGGTTTCCATGGGTCAGTATACAACTACAGTCGAAAGGGGCAGAATCCACTTCACTTGGAAGCTTGAGGGCGGAGTTTTCTTATAACGAGCTTGGGTCGCTTCTTCTTGCTATTCGACTCAGTAGAATAGAAGGCAATGAAAAAAGAGTCGACTGGAGTGCTTTCGCCATCAGACCGTAAATCTTATATCTGCGATTTTTTCCCCTTCCGCCACCCCTAAGTCCGGCGAACCACAGAGCCCGCCTCTTCCAGAGCCCGTTTAACCAAAGGGTATCCCGTCCCGAGTCGTAGTGTCAGCAGTAGTACTAAAAAAAACTAAGAGAATCTCCTCGTTGTTCAAAAACTAATACTGGGGCCTCCAGAATCCGTGCCCAGTCGAGAAGACTGCGGGCAGTTTTTGGCCATTGCCAATAACGTTTAGAGAAACACACCCTTTGGACGGTCCAATCATATATGAATTTTCGAGTTTTAACTACTGCTGGTGTTGGTTAGAATACACTAATGGCATATTCTTTTGAAGACCGAACTGCCACACCGAGTTGCAAATAATACTCGGTGTTCGCGACAATTCCAGTGTGGCGTACACCCGGTTTCATTGTGTACAAAACGACAACTACTGCACCGGTGCCGTCATCACGTTAAGGGTCGAATTGCTTTCATCTCGTATCGGGATTTTCTTGGCGCCGGTTGCTTTTACTTTTTACTAAAAATAAATTTTAATAGCTTTAAGTCTAAGATATTTGGTAAGTTTCCATCCATTTCATTCGCATTTTAATTTCAATTTCAGATCAATTTATAAGATCATTTGCCCATTCAATTTCAGTCGCACTTTAGAACACCATCAAATTTACACCCAGCCCCCACCGTCAAATACGTTTGTGGCGAAATTTTAAGTTCGGTGTTGACACCGAACGAATTCGGAGCTCAAAAAAACATTAACACGAGCACGATTCCGTTCAGGTGTACGAGAAAAGAAGAATTTTTTACTGTATTCTACACCAGTTGCATGATAAAGTGGTGAAAAGAATACGCCAAAACAGTCGGATATATTAACACTGATGAGGATCCCCTTTTTGAAGAAAAGGCGTGTACAATGCCAAGTCACCATTCCTCTGTCATGCTTTCGTCCGAGCAAATCATATAGATCCTTATATCTTACGGAAACTTATAAGATAGAATTTAACCAAACCTTCACAAGCCGCTTCGAAGACCCCAGTAGAAAAGACCCCCCCACTGTGACCCTGTCACATCTTACAAAGTAATGCTATTCTTGCACTGGTCATAAACCGGTGATTAATTAAACAAGGTTAAAAACAAATCCCGAAATGTTTTCACCGGACAATCATAAAACTAACTTGACACATGCACTCTCTTATTGTTCGTAGGCGTGACAAGGATTTCCGAATTGAAAATCTCAATAGAAAATATATTCTTGAAAGAATTGTCATGTCCAGGCTGTTGGATATTGTCACGTTGTGAGAAGATGAAAATTTCGAATAATTTTCTTTCAAGAAAAGAAAAGAAGAGAGAAGAGATAAGAACCCAAATCACTTACAAATGATGAGGTTTAAAAAAAGAGCTTTGAGGCTCTAGCTTCTTAAAGCTTGCAAAGCGAAAAGAAATCTAATTATCCAAATAATCATTAGCTCTACTCTATGAGAATTTTGATCTTTGCTTAGGCGATTTTTAAAAGGCGGCGTATCTGCACATTAAAAAAGGCCCAGCCATGCTTGACATTAGGATTTTAACAGGCAAAATACAGACAATTAAGTCAAAAGGGGCAACAAACATGCGTTCTTCTTTGAATGCTTTTGTCACTTTTAAGAAATTTCAGCGTTTTAAAAACTGCATGGAAACTTTTCAGTTTTGACAACTTAAGGTCTTCCTTTAATTTTAATTTGTGACAGCATCCGACCAGAGACAACTACACTGCTGTCAAAAGTCAACCGCAAATTGGCACAAACTTCACTCCGCCGTTGAATACGAAAAGAAGAAGTCGACTCCCGCCGAAAACTCTGCGACGCAGTTTTGATTCCTGCCTATAAATTGCTGAAAGAATATTTTTTATTTTTTAAAAGTCTTAATAAAATCGTTATAAGTTATTTCCAAGGAAATAACTTCCCTTTTTTCCTTTTCATTGGTTTGCTTCGTCGATCATTAAATAAACGTGGTAAAAAGACACAAGTGCCATAAATTTGTCGTGACCAATTAGCCACCTATTATTCAAAACAGAAACAACAAGATATATGTTAATTTTCAACAATATATTTTGACACAAAAGTCAAACAATTCATCTACAAATAATTAAACAAAACAAACAGCACCAATTTAACAACAAATTTGAGCAAAAAAGACGAAATGTCAAAACACTTGAAACATTCCACACAACACGTACCATAGAGTTGTTTGAATTTTGACGTCTCCGTATTTGACGTCTACCCCTCAAGAACTTTGCATGGATTGTTGTAAGTGTATTTTTATTTATTCACTCACGGTTTCGGCTCTATTGTTTGTTTTATTATTTTGTTTCTTGTGCTTAAAAATTGGAATGTGCTTTTTTAAATTGGAATGTATCTTGATAAGGTCTCAATAATCTATATCCGAAAAAAATGCTAAACGCATTTGGATGTACTAAAAAAATGCAACCTTAGCAAAGACCAAACATTGGAAGGTAATTTCATTCATTTTTAATTAATGTGTGATATCTGGTGATTGATTGTATAACTATAATATGAAAAAATAGGTTGCAATTCACAAAAGTGCAATTTTCATGTAAACAATTACACAAAACAGTTTCTAAAGGAATTATTCACAGGCCTGTCAACGCCTTCCCTAGATATAAAGGACCAAAAAGGTATGACGTGCAGCAGTGTTTGATAATTTGTAGTATGTGGACCGAAAGAGAGTTAAACAGCGCACAGTACCTAGTACCACGATTTTCTATGGTGATAAAACTTAAGTTTAAGACTTAAAAATAAAATAAATAGAGTGGCGCAACAGCTCGAGGTGAACCAGGGCCAACTTCTCAACAATGTATGCTGTGTGCGTTTATTTCTTCACATACAAGAGGACCTACAGTGTTTTGCCGAATCCGAACGGCTCTTTGAGAAGTTTTTCAAGACAAATTATACTCTCGGGGAGGTGGGGACCGTGAAAAAGAACCAGTCTCCGGCGTAGTAAGAACACACACTAACCACTACGCCACGGCACCCCACTTTTAAAACTTGTTATTTAGTCAAAAAACCGCAGTGAATCCATACTCAAATCGCACATTTACACCTCAAGAACTATTGACAGCTTGAACGTCATTGTTTTTGACAAGTGAACAAACATCTCTATTTTGCAATCCATCCGTCAGCTGATTGACTGGACCACGGTCACGACTGTCTACATCGAGGAAACTTTTTTCTGTCCATTTTTGAAAACGCAAATTGATCTTTAATTCAAAACTTTAAATTTCTTTTCGTTAAAAGCAATTCGTTGACCGCTGCGTTTTATTTAAAACTGTAGCACGACAGGCTGCAAATTTAAATCAATTTGTATAACATTCTGATTTTATTCTACAAGTATTGCACCTTATTTTTTCATTTTCTTTTCAATGAAAGAAAACTACTAAACTAAACTTCTTGTGTAGTATATTTTTGACTTAAAAATATACTCTTTTCGTTCGTCACTGTTAAATTTTTACAGTGTACTCAAATCAAATATTATGCAGCGCACTCTGGTGGTGATAAAATATTGAACCAGTTTAGCAACTCGTACCTAGTGTTGACACAGATTAATGGTAGTTCTACATCTTGCACATAGATGTCCGGCTGGAATTTTATCAGTCGCTCCTAAACTGTCTTGTAGTGTTTCTCATAATGCATTCGAGCAAGGACAGAGACCGAACAAACGCTCGAGGTTAGTTTTACTGGAACACAGATGGCGCTTTAAAATATTTTCTGAATCAAATATAGAAGTCGAAGGGTGGGATTGGGACATCTTATTTCTCTTGAGCTAACTATATCAGCAAACTAAATGTGGATAGTTGTGCATCGGCTTAGATAATTGTTTACATAAATAATTTTAGATAATATAGATAATTTTTTTTTGTTCTTATATTAACATAATATAACAAAAAAAAATTCACTAACTCGTCAAAATTAAAAAAAAAATGTATTCTTCTTTTCAGAGCTATCTAAATAACCCCTGAGTGAGTCCAGACACTTTCGATTTCAGTCAAAATTTAAGTAAAGAACGATATTTAGGTAAGTTTTTGTGTAAACAGTCCTTTTACTGTGACTAATAATACTACTCTTCTCTTCAGGAAAATTGTGGGCAATATGGGACACCGTCAACAAATTCAAAACCGATTGCAGCAAATGCTACATTTTTGACAAAAACGCATCTGGATAAATGACAATTCTACTAAGGTAGCTTAATTTAAGCGAAACCGTCCACAGTTTTTTTTTTTATTACAAACACTTGAAATACTGTAAAATCATTAATAAAAATTAGAGTACCAACATACTCTTGGCAATTTTTGTTATTTGTTTTATTTAAATTGTCTGATAAGAGTTTAAAAAACGAGCATTGTCCTGCCTACCATATTAGGTAGGCAGGCCATATTTCATTTGCATCAGGAATTGGACATACTACATACAATTTTATGTCACCCTGTGGTGGCAACTACTTTGAGGAAAATAGAGTAGAACTTGCGGACATCCAAAAAACTGCATGTCGATCCGAGCCCTAAAACCGAAGTTGTGGTGTGCAAAAAATCTGCTAGTCTAGTCTAGTGTCGCCCAAAAAAAAAAAGAATCCAATCGACAAAAATCGTTAAAAATCGACTGAAACACCAGGCGCCCAGAAATGACAGCAAGTATCAGATTTGCTATTTTGGAAAACTATTTCGCTGGTAACTTTGTTATTTGTAAATGGATCCTTGAGATCCTGGTGTCAAACAATAGGAAAAAGGACGATCAATAGCCCCAGCTGTCAGTTGGGTCAATCAAGGTAGACACGTAGTTTTAAGACCCGTTTTGGCCAGGCCTAATTTGACTTGCATTAAGTAAAAGGCTTACACAAAATTTTTGTGTCACTATGTGGTGGCAACTTCTTCGGGAAAAATAGAGTAGAGTAAGCAGGCATCAAGATCCAACAAACCGCATGTCGATCCGAGCCCTAAAACCGAAGTTATGATGTGCAAGGAAGCTACTTGTCGCCCACCAAAATAAGAAACAAAAGGACAAGCAACCGACTAATGCAATCAAAATATTTCGTTTTTGACTTTGTTGTTTGTAATTGGATCCTTATGACTTTGGTGTCAAACAGTAGGGACAAGTACGAGGAATAGCCACAGTTTTCAGTTTGGCCAATCAAGCTAGGCACGTAATTTTAAGATACGTTTTAGCCAGGCTAAATTTGACTTGCATTAGGAAGAAGGCGTATACAAAATTTTGTGTCACCCTGTAGTGGCAAATACTTCAAGGAAAATAAAGTGGAAAATGCAGGCCTCAACATGCAACAAACCGCATGTCGATCCGAGCCCTAAAGCCGAAGTTATGGTGTGCGAAAAATTTGCTAGTCTAGTCTAGGGTCGCCGCCCAAAAAAAAGAAGCAAATCGACAAAAATCGATAAAAATTCGATTGAAACACCAGGCGCCCAGAAATGACAGCAGGTATCAGATTTGCTATTTTGGAAAACTATTTCGATTGTAACTTTGTTGTTTGTGGATGGATCCTTATGATCCTGGTGTCAAACACTAAGGAAAAGGTCGAGAAATAGTCTCAGCCCTTAGTTGAGTCAATCAAGCTAGACACGTCATTTTAAGACACGTTTTAGCCAGGCTATATTTGACTTGCATTAGGAAATCGGTTCATATAATATTTTGTGTCACCCTGTGGTGGCAACTTCTTCGACGAAAAGAAAGTAGAATATGCAGGCTTCAACATGCAACAAACCGCATGTCGATCCGAGCCTTATTAACAAAGATAATGATGTGAAAGGATCAATACTGATCTCCCACCAAAAAACGAAACAAAACGACAAAAACCCCGATTAATCGCATTAAACTATTTCGCTGTTAACTTTGTTGTTTGTGCATGGATCCTTATGATTTCTGTGTCAAACAGTAGGGGCAAGTACGAGGAATAGCCTCAGCTTTTAGTTGAGTCAATCAAGCTAGACACGTAATTTAAAAACACGTTTTAGCCAGGCCTAATTTGACTCGCATTAGAAAAAAGGCTTTTAAAAAGTTTTGTGGCATGCTGCGGTGGCAACTATTCGAACAAAAGTAAAGAAGAACATGCAGGCTTCAACATGCAACAAACCGCACGTCGATCCGAGCACTAATACCCAAGTTATGATGCGCAAACCATCATGCTTATCGCTCATCAATAAAAGAAAATTTTTTTTTCTATTCGATTTTGGTTGGGTAAACTTTTCACATTAATATCTTGGCTACTAGGGCTCGGATCAACATGCGGTTTGTTGCGTGTTGAAGCCTGCATGTTCCACTTTATTTTCGCTGAAGTATTTGCCACCACAGGGTGAGGCTAAATTTTGTATAAGCCTTTTTCCAAATGCAAGTCAATTATAGCCTGGCTAAAACGTATGTTTAAATTACGTGTGTTGCTTGATTGACCCAACTCTAAGCTGAGGCTATTCCTCGTACTTGTCCCTACTGTTTGACATCAGGATCATAAGGATCCATCTACAACCAACAAAGTTAGAATCGAAATAGTTTGATTCGATTAGTCGGTTTCATGTCGTTTTGTTTCTTAGTTTGATGGGCGACTCCTTTGATCCTTTGCACATCATAACTTCGTCATTAGGGCTCTGATCGATGTGCGGTTTGTTGCATGATGAAGCCTGCATTCTCTTCTCAATTTTCCCCGAAGAAGTTGCCACCACAGGGTGACACGAAATTTTGTATAAGCCTTTTTCTTAATGCAAGTCAAATTAGGCCTGGCCAAAACGGGTCTTAAAACTACGTGTCTCGCTTGATTGACCCAACTAAAAGCTGAGGCTATTCCTCGTTCTTGCCCCTACTGTTTGACACAGAAATCATAAGGATCCATACGCAAACAACAAAGTTACAAGCGAAATAGTTTAACGCGATTAATCGGTTTTTTGTCGTTTTGTTTCGTTTTTTGGTGGGAGATCAGTATAGATCCTTTCACATCATTATCTCTGTTAATAAGGCTCGAATCGACATGCGGTTTGTTGCATGTTGAAGCCTACATATTCTACTTTCTTTTCGTCGAAGAAGTTGCCACCACAAGGTGACACAAAATGTTATATGAACCGATTTCCTAATGCAAGTCAAATATAGCCTGGCTAAAACGTGTCTTTAAATGACGTGTCTAGCTTGATTGACTCAACTAAGGGCTGAGACTATTCCTCGACCTTTTCCCTATTGTTTGACACCAGGATCCCAAGGATCCATTTACAAACAACAAAGTTACAAGCGAAATAGTTTTCCAAAATAGCAAATCTGATACCTGCTGTCATTTCTGGGCGCCTGGTGTTTCAGTCGAATTTTTATCGATTTTTGTCGATTTGCTTCTTTTTTTGTTGGGCGACACTAGACTAGACTAGCAGATCTCTTGCAAACCATAACTTCGGTTTTAGGGCTCGGATCGACATGCGGTTTGTTGCATGTTGAAGCCTGCATGTTCTACTTTACTTTCCTTGAAGTATTTGCCACCACAGGGTGACACGAAATTTTGTATAAGCCTTTTTCCTAAAACAAATCAAATTTAGCCTGGCTAAAACGTGTCTTAAAAGTACGTGTCTCGCTTGGTTGACCCAACTTAAAGCTGAGGCTATTACTCGTACTTGTCCCTACTGAATGACACCAAAATCATAAGGATCCATTTACAAACAACAAAGTTAAGAACGAAATATTTTGATTGCATTAGTCGGTTCTTTGTCCTTTTGTTTCTTATTTTGGTGGGCGACTAGTAGATCCTTTGCACATCATAACTTCGTTGTTAGGGCTCGGATCTACATGCCGTTTGTTGCATGTTGAAGCCTGCATGTTCTACTTTATTTCCATAGAAAAATTTGCCACAAAAGGTTGACTTAAAATTTTGTATAAGCTGATTTCTTAATGCAAGTCAAATATAGCCTGGCTAAAACGTGTCTTAAAAATACGTGTCTCGCTTGATTGACCCAACTAAAAGCTGAGGCTATTCCTCGTTCTTGCCCCTACTGTTTGACACAGAAATCATAAGGATCCATACGCAAACAACAAAGTTACAAGCGAAATAGTTTTCCAAAATAGCAAATCTGATACCTGCTGTCATTTCTGGGCGCCTGGTGTTTCAATCGATTTTTCGTCGAATTTTTTTGTTTTGTTTCTTTTTTTTTTGTGAGCGACACTAGTAAATCTTTTGCCCATCATATCTTGGGCATTAGGGCTCGAATCAACATGCGCTTTGTTGCATGTTGAAGCCTGCATGCTCCACCTTATTTTTCTTGAAGTATTTGCCACCACAGGGTGACACAAAACTTTGTATAAGCCTTTTTCCTAATGCAAGTCGAATATAGCCTGGCTAAAACGTGTCT
The DNA here is from genome assembly GCA_947623515.1 of Neoascia interrupta. NCBI lineage: Eukaryota > Metazoa > Arthropoda > Insecta > Diptera > Syrphidae > Neoascia > Neoascia interrupta. The sequence continues at coordinate 48,065,383 of OX392462.1, forward strand.
TAAAAACACATGTCGAGCGCTATTGACTTTATTACTACTTTGGAATATCCCTTGTCCTTCGCCTTATTGTTTACCACCAGGATAATAAGGATCCTGGTGCTTCAGTCCATTAATCGTCGTTTTCTTCCTTTTTATTGGTTGGCGGTACGATATTTCCTTTCCTCATCATGCCGTGGGTATTGGGGCTCAGACAATTAAGCGGGTTGTTAGATCTAATCTGTTTTTTCTTTGTCTTCCAGCAGTTTTCTTAGCAGTGTTATTAAAGAACTGATGATCCTGTTCATCCGCCTAAAGGATTGGGCCCGTTTAAAACGCTCGTTTTTTCAGTAACTCATGTTTCTTTTCACAATTTCTTGGAATGTAGGATGTTGAAATAAATTGTAAAGGTAAAATTAAAACTCAAAACCTTTTTTAAAACGTTTATTTAAATAGTTAATTGTGTTGTACAGCGTACGCAACACCTAATGTAATTTTGTAATAAAAAACAACGTCGTTTTTATTTTTTAGCTTGTTTAGTTTATTTTTCATGTCAAAATTTCTGCTCATTATTTTGTTTGTGGTTAAAGGACTTTTATAAGATCTGTTGTTTTTGCACTCAATATAAGATTTACTTCATTCTAGCGATAGGCTTAGAAGAAAATGCGTTTCATGCCACCCCAGCAAGAAGCTTTATATTTTTTTGGTTGTAAGCATTTTGAAGTGAACCTAAAAAAGAAAGAAAAAGTGATATAATAAGAATAAGTAGGAACAAAAAGAATAAGTAGATAAGATAGTGTAAAATACTTGTAAGTTTTTCATACATTAAAGCTGAAGATGGGGATGTATTCAAGGGTGAAAGAGAATCTAGTGAGTGTGTCCTGGAAAAAATAGTTTCTATTGAGTTACGGCAAGTTTTTTCAGGTGACGATGGCAGGATGGAAAATTATGAGGATTATTATTAAGTTAGATTTTGCACTGCGACCTGTTGGTCTATTGGTGCTCCTACTACGTCTTCGAGAGGTTAATTCCCTCAAAGGAGCTCCCCTCACACTATAATTCATAGCTAAATTATATCGAGGGTATGTGCCTCAGGGTTTGCCTTGGCTGAAAGAACTCATTCTTATAGCACGTTCTCTAGTCCAGTTTTACGTATGAATCTGAGAATGAGAAGTGGGTCCAAGGTGGGTATCTTTCTGTCTGGTATCTGGTATTTGCTCAGACATTTTATTCTCTTGCTGTTAAGAGCCCCACAGGATTGCAAACGAAGGTTTGGAGTTTCACTAGCCTCATCGTAAAATCTGCAAGAAGGTTCCGCCGTTACACCAGTTTTCCTTAAGTGTTCCTGAGTTTACAAAGCCCCCTTAGGAAACCTGTAAGTATGCGCAGATTATTATTACCAAGGCCGATGCATGCTTTTAAACTTCTCTGATTGTAGTTCCCTAAAAGTTTCTTTGCTTGCCTAAGACCTTGAAGGCTTTCCTACATCTAAGCTTAGTTTACCATCTCTGTTCTACTGAATTCTTCCCTAATGGTGTATTCCCCAAGCCCGCAGAAAGGTTCAGGTCCTATGAAGAGTTCTGCTGCTGCTCGTCTTGCCAAGGAGTCCGCTGCTTCATTCCCCTCTTTTCCAACAAGGCCAAGCACCCAATACAGAGTCACTTTATTGACCTTGCCCAGTTCATTAAGCCTGTGTAGGCAGTCCCATACAAGTTCCTTGTCTGTTGGTTGTCTTAGCTGGGTTTAGATTGAGCCCGGCTGTGTATTGACATTCTTAGACGGTCTTGAGTGCTCCTTGAATAATTTCAAAGAACGTTCTTTAAAACTTTCCCCTGCCAATTTATACAATATATCATCAGCATATGCCTGACAGTTGATGCCTAGGTTGCTTAATGTATCAAGTAGTTCGTCCACAACTAGGCTCCACTTGAGTGGTGACAATACTCCTTATGAGGATTAGGAAATTGTTTCGGGTTAACTGTAGACAAGACAGTTATGAAAACTATCTGAGAGTGCTTAAACTTAATGAAGTATAAGTAGTCGAGTTTGAATGCCGCTCAAGTCTAAAAATACTGTTAAATTAGATGATTAGGCCAGGAAATTCCACTATCGATCAAAGACCCACACCTCTGCAGATCTGGGAAAAACCAAGGAATTTCAAATCGATATCCACTTTTTCATCGATTTCTAGACCCGTATATGACAGCATCTATAGAGACGAGCTGTAAAAGGCAATGTCTAGTTTTGACATCTGTGTAAAACTCATCAGTTTTTGCAGGATGACAATGGAAACTCACGCGATTCCAATAAGATCGGTTAAGACATTCATTTCATGTACAAAAAAGGATTTAAACAAGGTCACACAATGTAATGTTACTTATGTAGCATAAAACTTGAAAAAATCGTACAGATCTCTCGCGCCAACACCAGAGGCGCAATATTTCAAGATTCATTCAGGAAATTAGCATAATCTGAAGAACACAAATTCTCTCTGCGCCAAAATAACACAATCAGGTTGCGCACTACAACTGGTGTGTACGGAAAAACTGGATGGTTCAAAGAAAGCTATACAGAGTAAATAAACTGCCTACAGGTGGGGATATAATACCTTTAAACGTTGACGCTACTTCAAGCCTTTTCAATCAGAACTTTTTTAAACTAACTAAATTAGACTCCTGAGCCCTGAGACTAGTGGGGTGCCGTGGCGTAGTGGTTAGTGTGTGTGCTTACTACGCCGGAGGTCTGGGTTCGAATCCTGCCATCGTCACCTGAAAAAAAAGACTTGTTCTTTTTCACGGCCCCCACCTCCGCGAGGATCTGACAAGCCCTCCGAGAGTATCATTTGTCTTGAAAAACTTCTCAAAGTGCCGTTCGGATTCGGCAAAAAATTGTAGGTCCCGTTGTATGTAAAGAAATTAACACACCAGCATACATTGTTGAGAAGTTGGCCCTGGTTCACCTCGAGCTGTTGCGCCACTCTATTTTATATTTATTTTTAAATTAGACTGACTCGGGCTAGCTGCAGCCAATTCGAATCAAGACAAGAATGTGAAAGAGCAGTTGCGGCCAGTAAAGCAAATTGAATAATGGGCGAGCCTTCCAATTTCCATACTCATCTTATGTAAAAGACCACCAGGGTGACATATCAGATGAGCTCTTACTATTGGAAAACAAACGTTTTGAAGTTTTAACAGGTGAGCCTGTGCAATTCAAGGATGGAGTTCAAAGACGTTTCCACATTTATATTATGTATAAGATGACCTCGACCTATATTGGAATACAGACGTTTTGAATTTTTGCATTTATAAACCTTATCGTGACACATGGTCGGGTTAGGAAATCCCTCCATACAGCGAATTCACCTGCGTTGTGTAAACCTTCAGAAGACAGAATTCCTTTCAAAAATACTTGATGTCCGACTCTTTATCTGGGCTCCAACTACAACCTTATGGTAACTGTGGCAGCTAAAACGATAGGTGCTTTAGATACACATCGTGATTCATGGTGCTTTCCCTGTCAAAGCTTTATTTTATGATGTTGCAATATCCGGCAAAAAATTACACGCACACTGTTTATCCTTTAGGTACCCTGTGTACGTTGTGTATTTTGGTTTAACTTGCCCTCAATCAACTTGACCTTCGGCATAAATTATGCCAATTTTCGGTCCCCCACACCCGTACACATGCCACAACTAATTTAATTGCTTGCAGAGGTGGAAAGTGTGCACGACAAGGGTATGAACGTGCATTTTTGCTGGGCCACGTACAAGCCTCTTTAAAGGCATTATATACGTTCACGCTTGACCTTTATAAAATTAAATTTTTGTAAAATCTCGTGTGTTTAACACACCCGCAAATGAATTCCTTTCGCAGGACAGGACATAAGTTCGACGCGCCCAAACTATGTTGCGACAGTTGGTCATTGATGACATTAATAGGTGCACGAAAGGACTCTCTATATCACAGGCTTTTTGTTTTCATACCATGAACCAGACGTGACCTGGGACAATGCATATCCGATAAAGTGATTATACCCCAAAGGGTATTGATGAATGCAATTTAATTAAGACCAGTCCAATGGTATCAACCCCAATTTGCACTCGAAAGTAGTGTACCTACGCGTCCTGAATTTTGTATTTATGTTAAAATGAGTTACGATGTTAAATATTTTCGCTCGTAAATTTAAATAATTTTTCCTATGCATATTGTATAGTGATATGGTTTGGTTTGTTCCCGATATGCATATATATGCTCACAGGACCTTTAAGTGATTCTCTCAATTTAAATGACAATCAGCATTGATGAGAGAGCTGGTTTTAATTTGTGGCATGAGTTTCAAACCCAATGAGCCATGCTACTTGTGGGCCGTGGCAAATCCCCGCAGGAATTCGATAGAGGGAGTTTTGGTGCACAGACAAATTTAAAAGAAGGAAGCAATTGAAAAATCAAGGAAGCAATTCAATTGACTTCTCAATAGAACTCAGATAATGATCAATCAATAGGCAATTGACATGCGGTGAGTTGCGATTTCTGTATAAACCTCTGGTGATGGTTTCAATTTCAGCACCCCTTTTGTTGGCTCTCTATATTATATACACTTTAAGGACGATTGTTAGAACAATAGCCCATTCAGACTTCCTAGTTGTCCGTTTCGATTTTACAATCGAATGAAGTGCTGCCTTGAGCAGATACGTGATGACAAAATTTGGCGATTGTTTTGCTGTCATAACTATTGAGTGATGATTGCAATCATAATAAATCAAAAATATTTTTTTTTTTTTCAGAAAGGAAAGGATTGACAGAGTGGTTATAAGTCGACGTACCTTGCCCACGTGTTAAATTGGATGAAGGTTTTGGGAAACAATTTTTAGGTGGTATGAAAAAGGATAATAGTGCTGAGAATGAAGTCAGATATGCGCCTTATGTGCTTCTTTTGTGTAAGTCAACTGACACGACAAAAAAATTCTTTGATCGCGATACGCATGTTATGGTTTATGGACACCTTTGTTAACCTATGTTTAACTTTGCCCAATAGTTTATAGAGAGCCTTTACATCGCATCTATGCATGATAACATATTTCTCTTCATAGTAGTCCGCCAGGTCCCTGCAGTGACAGAAATTAGGTAAGGCCATTGGCATCAACTACTTGGTTAGATCGAAATATTCACCAGGTCCGTATCTGCCACCACAAGCCCTTAGTTATTTGTCTGTTCAATTTCGAACATTTGTCCGGTTTCACTTTACCTTAGTGAAGAATTAAGAAACCTTTTGGGTGTAAAATCAATTGGTCTCCTAATTAATCCCCAAGGTTTCGCGTAAATCTCATTGAGCGTGGTCACCGGGACTGGGAAAGATCTCCTATGACCACCAATGAAACTTGAGCGCAACTTTCAGGGTGAGTAGAGTAGCTACGTTAAACAACAATTTTACAATTAAAACGAGGCAGAAGACCAATACCTTTTGCAATGTCGGTATACTCATAAATTAGGCAAGTTGCAAAAAAGTCTATAAGGCCCTATAATCTTCAAGGTCCTAGAAACACTGATTTGTAAATCTTGAACAACAGAAGCTTTTAAATGACCGGCTGTACTTAACTTCTGCACCTCACTTATCTTATTTAAATAAGATCCGCTCCTAGCATCTCTATGGTAAGTAAAGCAAGGCTGCTGCGATATAAATTTCTAAAGATTTTGATAGAAAATGGCTTTAAGCCCTTTAATCGAAATTGTGTACCTATGGGATTGAAATAGTTCATATAAAAGAAAAAAAAAAAGTGTTTTTCCCTTCGGAGAAGCCGGTGTTCCACTCTCCTCCTCTGCTCGTAGAGCTCGCGAGCAGCTCTAGTCCTTCTGTGCAGAGCCGCTTTGTAAAGCCGCTTCAGAAAGCATCTGTTTAGCTGCATGTGCTTGCCGGCATTCATCGTCAAACCAGGGGTTTCGTTGTGGTGGCCGTGTGAAACCCAGCACTTCAGAGGCGGTGCCCCTGATAGCATTTTGGCAATTGCCACTGGCTATCAATAGCGCTATGCTGGCTGCATAGGACTTCGTAGAAGGTTTTGAGAGACTCGCTTAGAGAAGGACCTGGCGATCTTTTGCGATTGTAGTCGGCCGACGTCAAACTTCCTGACAGTATTTCCATTACTTGGCGCTGGTCGGGATATCCGCAGCCGTACCTTGGCTACAACAAGGTAGTGATCCGAGTCAATGTTGGCCCTCGGAGGAGTGCCTTGCGTCGACGGTTGATTGAACGGGAGATCTCCATGTCCCTTTGTGGATATTGAGATGCGGGAACTGTGTACTAGCTACCACAACAAGTCGCCCCGCAGCAAAGTCGATCAGCCTGAATCCGTTATCGGAGGTCGTGTCGTGCAGGCTATGCTTTCCGACTGTACGACCAAAGATGCCCCCCTTCCTAGCTTGGCATTTAAATCGCCTAGGACAATCTTAATGTCGTAGCTAGGGCACTGCTCATAAGTTTTGTCTAGGAGCTCGTAGAACATATCTTTGGTGTCGTCATCTTTCCCCTCTGTGGATGCATGCGCGCATATGAGGATAATGTTGTAATGTAAATAATCCGCATATGATGCGGATCGTCGCGAGGCGCGCTCCCAGGGTTGAAGCTCAAGACTTTTTGCCTAAGTTTGCCTCCAACAACAAAACCACATCGAAATAGGCGCTGGCTTTGATGCCGATAGCAGTCGCCGTAGTAGAAGTCGCAGTTTTTCATCCTTCCCACCGCATTTCTTGGATGGCAGTAATGTCTGCCTTGCAGTCGTTAAGGGCCTCCGCTAGTTTCTCGGCTGCACGTGGTCTGTTAAGGGACCTAACATTCCACGTGCAGATCCGGAGCTCGTGGTCCTTTTGTCGTTTGCATTGGTCGTCAACAGTAAATCCGTCCGAATCTGAGGCTTGTTTCTGCTTGTAACTGGTGTTTCTTTACGTGGCCGGGAAGTCATCCCGACGGCACGACCCTCAACCTGGAGGACCAGATCCTTTGCTTAGCTCTAAGGACGGAGAGCCGGTTAGCCCGCTCCTTATAGGCCTGAGCTCCGAATACGTCGCAGTAGCCCATATAAGGTGTTCACTAAGTAGTTCGGCCTGACTGGAACTGTTGACGCCACCGTTGATTCCATCTGGGGAATTCTTCCGCTGCCGTCCGGATGCAAGGAGAAGTGCCTTAGTGGGAACACTCCTGGCGATACATCACAGCGCTGGTGAAGTCCAATGCACACATCAAAAGTTCGGCATTCGACGTCATTTATCCGAACACAGCTTCTGCAGTTCCCATACAAAGACTGAATGGCTCTCAGAAGAGGCCCACTCAGTGCGTCCTGCAGAACTCTCCAGAGTTTATGCCGAGGATCCCGGTCATAGGCCTTTTCCAAATCTATCGGAAGACCGGTTTGGTATATTCCCAGGCTTTCTCAAGAATAATCTTCTCAAGCCGAGTGCGGCTTTCGGCCTCTGCCAAATAATCTTGTTTGCAGATCTGTAATCGTGCAATGCAAACAAGATGTTATGGCAGGCTACATGACAAAACTACATGTGCAACAGTATTGTAGTTTTGCTCAATTTTGATAAGCTTTAAAAAAATTTTACGAAGTGTTTTAGTCTTCAAAATGCTAGAAAGTTGAAACTTGAATTGTAGCTTGGTTCTTATTTTGTATACACAAAGTATAAAAATTGATAAGATCCGCCCACAGCCACGGCCACAATTGGCTTCGATGTCAGACAAACTCAAATTTTATTATTTTTTCAAAAAGCTTTTTGGTCAAGTTAAACTAGGCGTAGGAACTCGAATTTTGGTGCAGAGCAAGAGTGGCCAGAAACCTTCAATTAGACTAAAATTGAACCGCTCACATTATTAACATGTTTGACTTTTAAAAACGTGATATCTCGGATAATTCATTCTGAATCGAAAAAAAAATTTATGACAAATATAAAAGATATTACCAATTGCTTGGTTTGTTGCATACAAAGTGTAGGGGAAAAAGAATAAAAACAAGAAGAAGATTTAATTAAAGAGAGTCTCAAAGAGAGTTTATTAGTAGAGATGATCTGAATGCCTCACGTGTGCAATCGCACTTAATAACTTATTATTATTACTATTTTTTTTTTTCAAGTAAACTTTTCTTATTATTTTGGGTGAATTTGTTGGGTACATTTTTCACAAATTTTCGAAACAAACAACTTTTTCTTAACATTTTTGGTTAAACCAAATTTCTAAATATATTAAACACTGAATTTTTCAAAATTTTATTATTTGGCTTAATACTCAAATGTTTTGTGATTGTGTAAGATTTAGGTAATAAAATATATAAGTAGCTCAGAAGTAATAGCCATTTTACTGGCACTTCCACTTCTTAAATTATTTTTATCGTACCTATCTCAAAAACCAATTAATATTTCAGACCTGTTTTAATTTTCTTTCAAATCTTAAAAATGAAATGTGCCTGAGAGTTTTTTTTCCAAATATTGCATATAATTATTATTACTAAAAGGACACACACGTTTATTGGCATATTTGCGCATTTTAGATTAGACCACTATTTAAAATACTTTCAACGTTCGAAAAAATATTAATCTCTTTTGTATTTTTTTTTTAATTAATACACATCCCATAAGAATCTAGAAATAAGAAAACTCTTGGAAAAAGTGTCTATGCCTTTCAGTTGTAATAGTAATTAATCTAATACACCTAAACTCACTCAATTGAACAAACCGAAACCGTGTTCAATTTTGTGTGCCTCGGTAACCGAATCTAATTGGCACACAACACATTGACATGCAAATGCACTTTTGATAAACTACCCCCCGATTGATGTTGACAAACGTTTAATTCGTGTCATTATTAAGGGTAAAAAGTGCAATCAGTGCATGGTTAATTGAACAGGTTTTTTACATTTCATTCGAATTTATACACATTTCATTTGAATGTAGTGTGAGAACATTTTGAAGGAAATCATTCCGGAAAACATTCATTTGTCAAGTAGGTTGATGGAAAACATTTTTCCGGAACAAATTTGTTGTGTATCAATCTATTTTTGTTTTGTTTTTGAATAAAGGGCAAGGAAAATTTCAAGTTCACACGCCACATAACAAAGAAGATGAACCCCGGAAACTAAAAGAGCATTAAGGACAACCTCTTCGACTAAATTCAAAATATTTTGGCGTCTCGTCTAGTATAGAGATGGGATTGTTACACATTGCTGAATATAATTTAAAATGAAAACATTCTATATGAAAGCAACTCTATAAAATCTACAAGCTTAAAAACATTCCGTGCAGCTCACATAATATGAAGTGCATTGCTACCCATTGAAGAAAGGAGTTTTGGCAAATGTCCTTTCTACAGTTTCCGTCATAAGTTGAGCAAACCAAGTTTGTGATTGTTATGGGGAAAACCATTTTTAACACTGATCGCTATCGTCACTAAGCTGACACCTCTTTCTTAGAATTTGCAACTTCCGAAGAGCTAAATGGGTATCCTTTATTGGAGACATGTGTCTTTTATAAGCGAACTTGTAAGCGCACAGTTCTTTTGTAGCACATGTAAACTGAAATCTAATTTGAATATAAATGGCTTCGCCAAAGGACTTTTACCACGTGCGAGAGATATCACACTTTAACATACGATCTTATTTATTCAAATAATTGCAATCGCATACGTAGTCGTACTCACTATTTAAACACTTGAGAAAATTTGCATATTCCTCTTCAGGACAATTGGCATGGTGTGTCGCACATGCAAATTTTTGCATATTTCGTAGTGATGAATCCTCGAAAATACATTCGAAAGCTTCGATATGACTCACCCCTTAAAGTTACTTGGCTACAGTGTCATTTTATGATCTATTGACCACAGGGTGTAGGTTGTTCTTTTCTTCTTTCATTTTCTCTTTTGCAACAAGCAGTTTTGTAATTTAAAAATAAAAAAAAATGAAAGAAACCATTTTCTTGTTTAAGTGCTGCGCAAATATAACCAACTTTGTTCAAATTTCATATATTTTATGGGTTAACTGAATGTAAATGCGTGTAAGGATAAAAGGCACCCCGCCAACGGATCCTTTGAAACATAGAGATTATATAATTCCTTGATGAGTTGCCCAATTGAAAAGTGATGGAAGACAATAGAAATGTGTAAGAAGGAAGAAATGATGCCGGAGCGTGCCGACTGATGGCACGTGCCACTTGCATTATTGTGAACATTATGCTGCTTGCTTGTGTAGAGACCTATCGCATAACTTTGCCACAAAGGGGTGTGCATATACATAAGACCTATAAGTTCTATTATTATTGATTGCTCATATATAAATGCATATGTACCTACTTCTATTCTTAGTTTTGTTCAAGTGTGTTGTGCAGGATTTAACGATGTTGTTTTTTTTCCCGCTTCAAAATGGCGGATATTGATTTGTTAAAAAAAATGTTATAATTTAGAAAGGTGTAAGCGCAAACAAGTTTCGAATAGTATTTGTCATTCTTAAAAGTCCTGTTGAGCAGTAAAGCGTTGCATACACCAGTGCGGCTTAACTACTGAACATTTTGCCGCTTTCCGCCGCACTAAAAATTATTTTGCTGATTAACTGAATGCAATCTACCAAATGTTTACACAAAAATAAACAATTTTTTCTCCACTTTCTGATGGCTTTGTAAAAAAAATAATGCTTTAAAAAAGATCATTTGGACTTATGCTTTTTTGTGGAAAAATTGGGTAATTTTAAACATTTTTTTTTGTATTAAAAAATAAACACAAAAATTATCGTTTTTTTTTACTCTTTCACTAACTCGCGTCAGATGTTATGGCATGAATGAAAAGATGACGTTGTGATAAACAAATTTACGTTTCTTTTAATTTAGTAAGAATTTTAAAAGTAATTTTTACTTTGCTTTTAGTAAAAATTTAGAACGAAACTTTTACATAATTCAAAGTGTATAGAATTAATATAAGAATATCAATAAGGCAGAACGGTAGAGCTTTTTAAGGCGGTTACTTCAATATATTCCGAGCCACTAGCGGTGCGGAAGCCCTAAGCGGCTGCCAGCCAGACATTACTGCCAACCAAGAGATACGGTGGGACGGGCCGTCAAAAGGAGGATAATAAACTGCGACTTCTACTACGGCCACTGCTATCTACATCAAAGCCAGCGACTATTTGGATGTAGTTTCGTTGTTGCAGGCTGTCTTAGGCAAAAAGTCTTTAGCTTTGTCTAGTTTTGGCATCCCTGCCAAACTCGTCAGTCTGTGCAGGATGACGATGGAAAATTCACGATGTTTCGTCAAGGTCGGCAAAGACCTCACCGACCCTTTTGATGTCAAAAAAGGATTTTGACAAGGCGACGCGCTGTCATGCGACTTCTTTAACATCATACTTGAGAGAATTGTGCAGGTTTCTCGCGACAACACCAGAGGTACAATCTTTCAAAAGTCCGTTCAACTACTTGCATACGCAGACGACATTGACATAATCGGTAGAACAAAGCGTGATGTCAGTGAAGCCTTCGTGAGTACTGGGACGGAAGCGGCGAATATGGGTTTAGCAGTCAATGAGGGCAAAACCAAGTATATGCTGTTATCAAAAAAAGACACCCAACACCGACGTCTTGGACAAAACATCACTATCGACAGCTAAGACTTTGAGGTAGTTAGAGACTTTGTTTACCTAGGTTCCGCTATTAATTCAAACAATGACACCAGCGCTGAAATCAAACGAAGGATAACTCTTGCCAATCCCTGTTTCTTTGGGCTAAGAAGGCAATTGAGTAGCAAAGCCCTCTCTCGAGCAACTAAAGTGTCCATGTATAAGACCCTCATCATCCCAGTCCGGCTTTAGGGTGCAGAAGCATGGACCCTGTCAAAAGCAGATGGAAACACTTTAGGCTGCATCGAGGAGAAAATTCTTCGGACGATTTACGGTTCCATCTTCATATAGAAGAAGAGTGGATAAAGAGATATAACATCGAACTGCGACTCCGATCTTGCCAACAGGGTCAAAATACAAAAGCTACGTCATCTAGAGCGGATGGACACCAACGTCCCAGCCCGGAAAATCTTCGAATCCACCCGCAGGGATGGCGCAGTAGAGGAGCACTGCGAGCCGAGACTCAGGTGACGCATGCAAGTGGAAAGGGACCTCAGCCAACTTCGCGCTTGTTAACTGAGGCCCATCAGGTTCACCCCGGACTGTAGCGCCACCTTAAGTAAGTAAGCAAGGCAGCGCTTGAACTCTATACAAACAGCCAAGCTGCAATAAAAGTTTTGAAATCGAATGTCTCAATGAGATTGCTGGCAGTAGCGACATTACGCTGTGCTGGGTTCCTTGCCAAAGGGGTATTTGAGACAACTGCAGAACGAGCTAGCTAGAGAGATGCTAACGCTTATCAGACTAACAATGCAACAGAACCGACAGCACCCATAAATACGATAAAATTTCAACTGGACACCGAAGCCAACACAATGGCCAACAACATATGGAACAACATAAGCCCGAGTCTTTTTATAAAGTAAGCTCGGCTAGCCAGATTCGGCTAAAAGAAGATAAAGACTTTTATTTCGAGTTAAATTGGTGAACCACACATTCCATCCCTTATTACATTCGGAAACTCAAAGCACCTACAAAAACAACAGATATCTCATCACCTCCCACGTCCTATACACCCAAGTACTATGGTCAAGTACAGGTTTACACCGATAAAAATGTTGCCCCAACCTTTAATGGAAACAGAATTTCCCCCCTAAGTTTAGGGGGAAATTTACCCTTTTCCATGGGTTACCCTTCTTATTCCCTGAGACTATCACATGAGTCTACCTTAGGTTACCTTGCCTTAGTTTCCTGCTTAAGAATGCTCTTCACTGGTCCCTATGTATATAAATTTTTGGCGGTCGGTTCACATCGGGAACGGTGGCCCTCGCCCTCAAATTATCCGCTCCGGTACGGATTTTTCCGCAATCGGTTACCCATGCCTCTTCCATCCTCTAGGTAAAATCTTACGTGAGAAGCAATATGTATACTGGCATACAGCGAAACCGGTTGCCCTTGATTTGGATTCTCATTTTAGATTACTCCTCACTAGCCTCCAATTAGCTTGTTGACTTGGGCGGGAGCTTGTACAGAAAACGATTACCTCAACCATCAATTCCTAGTTAATCATACCAACTATTCATACCACTTCTCTCATTAACCTTCCAGTGGTAACAGGTTAACACCGAGATTCCCCCACTGGTTTCTATGATTCAGGTGGCAGTGGTTCACATAGAAACGGTTGCCCCCGCCCTTAATACACTTTTCAGCTAAGCCTCTAAACTAATCCACCTTCGGAACAGCTTTATACCGAGTCTGGTCTAAAGTCATATAGGGGTCCCCGCGCAGGTATTCCGTTCTTACCAAAAAGTGCTACCACAATGGACCACCTATGGTGTTAGTGTGTCCCTGTGGACAGTCACCTAACCAGAGGGCTGTAATGGGCGTGTCTGCAGGCAGATTAAAATAATTTTCAAGCAAGACCTGAGTGACGTCTAGTCTAAGCTCCCATAGCTTTAAGCTCAACTACTAAATTTCAACTCTATAGATCCATATGAAGGATGGACTGACATAGTCTCATGATCCTCCTCCCAGTCATATCAGATTTCATATTTTCTATGCAAGATCATGCAAGTTTCGGAGTGCAACTGATCAGTTACTCCAGTTTTGAAAAATCGATTACGATCCAAGGGCAACCTAAATTGCTTAATTTGGTTAAATAGGTTTCAAAAATTGACGAAACGCTCGGAAAAACTGCTCGCTGGGTTGAATTTATAAAATAAAAGAAGTTGAATTTATAAAATTCTGGGTAGGGTATAAAAGGGACGCGGGAGACAAGATACTCATACAAGTGTTGGTCATTGGGAGGGCTTCGGTCTTGAAGCCTTACCTCGCAGGAAGTCTTGAGGAGCAATGTTTGAGACTTTCCAGACTTTCAACAAAAACCCTTATCGTTTATAGCTACAAGCACGACAAGCACGGAGAGAAATAACTTGGCTTTTTCGAGAAGAAGATTGAATTGTAATTTGTTTGTGTAGGGAGAAATAACGAAGTATCGGATACAAGCCTCTATGCGCTATATCAAGACAAGGATATAACTGAGCACGATGATGAAGCACGAAGACTTCTTTTGCTTTGCTTGTCCACACCTATCGAATTTTCAACACTCGAGGTAAAGAGGTTCTTCAAATTTTAGCCTCCAGTCTGCATGCAGTACCTATACGAAACCATTTGAGATCTTTTAAATTTTCACTTCCAAACAAAAGGTATGCCGTGATGTGGAATCCTTAGCACAAAATTCAACTTTTAGCACTTATTGCTTGTTATATCACAATAAAAAAAAGTCAGTCGACTGCGCCATATAGAGATTCACCCCACAGCTATTTAGTTCAGAGATTCATTGATTTTTCCTCTATAAAAGTGTGCTTAAATTAGTATCCTATCTATAGGGATATGACTCAAGGTCGTAACTTAAGAAGCTTACAAAATGCCCGTTGTACAAAACCACTTTCTACATTGGTGGATTGGAACTATATCGTCCATATTGTGCACTATATGGTTTGTTCACTTAAAAATCTATTCCATGTCAATGAGTGACCATGCACCTACCTATCACGATCCCTCAAGGGTGCCATGGCCACAAAAAAAAAAATTAAGATGAATAGGCAATTAAAATAATACAACGAACAAAGCCAGGCAAATGCCTTTACATTCCACTCGGCAAAGTGTGCAAAGTGCTTGGAGTGTGTCAGGCCATCCAAATGGATTCGGGGTGAAAATAACTCGGAAAGGATACAAGGGGAAAGTGATATCAAATTCACGACACAACGCCAGTGATGTTCATTGAGAAAAGCGTGCCATTGAAATGGGTGTGAGTAGAGTCCTTTTGCGCTTGTGCCAGAACACGAGTCATTATTTTCGTGTGTGCGGTTTCGAGGTTTCGGTTGTTTCGAAAGCAACAGCATGTCCTCTGAACGAATTTTGTTTTCAGTTTACTGGCGAACGTGTAGCTCTAGTGATAGAGATTTTCCTTTATCCTACGCGATTAGAAGAAGTAATAGTGAGTTCCGAAAAAAAAGAGTGATGAACGCATAAAACAGGATCCTTAGATTGTGATGAATCCAGAAAGATGGCTCAATTATTTAAACGCACAAAGAAGTCCTGCATAAAAGTAAGTTTTCGAAAATGACATAAACTTGGTATACAGATGTAGAAACTCAGTTGTCGGAATATTACTTGAAACCAAATCGTGTGAATAATATAAGAACTTCAGTGCAAAAAATCGATTAACTTAACATAGCTCTTGGCAACGGTTTTGACACGACTCTAGGACGAAAAAAGTAACGAAATGTTTGCTTAACTATTTTTGACCACAACTCAAGTGCGAAGAGTTGAGAAGTTTGCCCCTTTAGAGAAGTTTTGACTTGTTGGTGTTTTTTTTTTGTTGATGGAAACGTGTTTGTGTCGCTCTTGACAAAAATTTCCGGAAAATAAATTAAAAGTTGGAAACCGTAGACAGTTTGGAAACTTCCAAGGAGGAAAGTGAACCACTCACGTTTTTGAGAGAAAAATGTGTCGGCATCTTAAATAGTTTTTATTTAGGCGAAGGACATTGTAGAATTGATAAATGGGTGCCGGCATGTCGGAACTTTATTTTTTTTGAGCGTGTAAGGAATAAGTCACTATTTCTTGGTAATGTTTCGACCGGCTTTTGGTCTGTGAGTCGAACCCTTCGATTGCACATGGTTTTTTGTACCGACTTGATGAATTCTGGTTAAGTCTTCTTCGTAAAATTAAACGCTTTGACTTTATTTCGAAAAAGAATGAATCGCCAGGTCTTCGTATTGTTGATGAATATTTTGTTTCATATTCCTTGCAGAATTTATTAAAATTCTAGGTTTCCCTATGACTATTTAAATTTCAAAAGTTTTTTGAAGATTTTGACAAAATGTCGAAAAATCTTATCTTTTTCAAATTTAATACTATTAACACTATGTCTCCACCGGGCACTAATCCGCGATTGATATATGTAAATCTATATTAAATCTACAAATCTGACGATTTTCCATATATAAATTTAATTTTCCTCTTGGCAAGCGATTAAAAATAAATCCTCTCACAAATCCAATTCGCCCTATTCACAAACCTATTTTCTGCACGTTTGTAACAGTTTGAGTATCAAAAATAGGTAACTGTTCGACAGATCTGTCAGAGCACGTTTGCTATTGTGAATTTTACAGCAAAAATCGTTTTCGGGGAAATGACATCGGAACTCTCTTTTGAGACCCAAAATGACAGGAACAGAGTGTTCGTTTCAAATTAATCCTATATTTGTCCGGTGGAGCCACTTTGGGATTTACTTTTAATCCTTTTAATCGTCTCCCGCTAATGCTCTTTTAATTGCCGGTGGAGACATGAGAATATAAGAAAAAGGCCAACTTTTTCGTTCCATGAACGACAACAGGCAGCTTATGTGTCAAAGGAGGGAAATAAAAGCTGGGTTAAAGTTGACGTAGGTTACAATTAAAACACGACAAATAAAGCCCGTCGTTGGTGTTAACATGTAGAGAAGATTTTGATTTTTTTTGTGGCAATCTTGGATTCAATTGACCTGTTGTCAATTGACTGTGTTGTGTTGCAAGAATTCCCGTATCATCTTAAAAACTGTCTCTTTAACTATCTTAAAGTTTACCTCCTGAAAGGGGAAACCGTATATAAACTTAACCAGAGAACGTTAAGTTTATACATGCAGCTGTGTCATGTTCTAAGACAGTTTTTTATATCTTCTGTTGAGGATCCTATCATTACAGTTTTTCTATGTGAAATAATAGTAGCTTCGCGTGTTTCTGCGTGACAAACAAAAGAAACTTGAGAACAGTCCCGAAATTAACTTTAATTTTTTTTGTTTTTTGTTTTATGAAAAATAGCAGCTGAGTCGATGATTTCGATGATAAGAGCTCGACACTTTAAACCGATCTAACTTTGTTTTTTTGCCTTCTTTCGTTTATTTTGTTATCATTCCCTTGTGTATTAGGTTCTTTCACATCACGATCCCGCAGCGACATTCAAGCCTTCCGTAACGCTTGTCAGGTGTCATCTTGGACTATAAACTATAGATTTAAGGACTCTTAAGACACTTATCCAAAGAAAGGGTGAAGAAGTGTTTAAGAGTGTTTAAAAAAAAACTTTACAAAATTCTACATTCAAATTTCGACCACAATGGGTTCGCAATCGAAAATAATTTCTCCTATTCAACGATGCTGTCTTCCTTGCAAAAGCATACATTATATCCTTTTCAAGAATATTGTCAAGAAAAAGTTGTGGCTGTAAAAGAGAACTCATAAATTCAATGGCCAAATCTGTTATCAGCTCCTTCCTCTCCTCAAGGTTTTTCCGTTGCAGGTCTGATCTGGTACGAGATCCTCCCCTCCCTTCTCCTTTTCCACCCTTCACGGGAACACCGTTACATGTATATTCCCCTTGGTACGCGTTTATATACCACATCGGTTATTCTTGCCATCCTCGAGACAAATTTTTACTTGATTAGCAAAAAGTACACGCTTGCACCGATACGGTTTCCACTCGCCCTTAAATCTTTAAACCCTGAATTA
Source organism: Neoascia interrupta (assembly GCA_947623515.1). Classification (NCBI taxonomy): domain Eukaryota; kingdom Metazoa; phylum Arthropoda; class Insecta; order Diptera; family Syrphidae; genus Neoascia; species Neoascia interrupta. The sequence continues at coordinate 48,082,990 of OX392462.1, forward strand.
AGCCCAGCTTAAACCAAGATCTGTTAATTCCGGAACAAAACGAATCTAGAGTTAACCCTGCGAACAATTTTTTCAGTACATAGTTAACTCCATCAGTAAAGTTGTCAAAATGTTCGATTTCGAAATTATTGACTCTGCCAGTTCTCATTTTACATAAAAAAAACACAAAAAAAGCAGTTCAAGTCATTTTCAGATTTAATTTTCACAGAAACACGGAAAGCCACTGCCATTTCACACGGAAAAAACATTCAAAGAAGTTCATACTGTTCATCAGAGTTGATCCGGGATTAACTCACCAAATTTGGCGAGTTAAGCCGAGATTAATCCTGAATTCACTGAAAAACTTATTTATCGGGTTAATTTCAGTTTCCTCGGAAACTCGGATGATCTCGCACTATAAAACTGGCCCCTTAATAATCGAACTTCGGAACAGACGTTGCCTCGATCTTTTAGGTCGAATTGGAAAGTTATTTTGTCCCCGGGCTGCTAGTCCAGTGGTCAAACAAAAAGGGGTATCACAATGCATCTCTTGCGTGGACTAAGTGTATCCCTGCTGAGGGATCCCTGGCAGGGACAGCCACCTAACCATATAGAGGCCTTTGACATCTAACTCCATCCAAGTTCTATTATCCCCAGCAATGCTTTAAATTTAATTTTTTTTATAATAAATAAGAAAGCAGTTACCTTTAACTATCACGCCTTCCATGCATGTCATAAGGTTTCACCGACAAGATAAATCCTGGAATTCTTTTCTAAAGTTAACAATTACTAAAGTTAACAATCAATAAAGTAAGACAATTAAAAAACTAATATCAATTACATTATTAGACTGTACGTTTTTTCATTAACCATTTTAGGGCGATATTTCAAAACCAATTTTTATAAAATATGTATAACAAGGCCTCAGGGGTTAAGCGTGGTAAGTTTAAGTGGGTAAGTGACAGCCTAGGATGCTTAGTTACCATTGTACAGATTTAAAGATACCTAAGCACTCTCTGTGGGGTGCCGTGGCGTAGTGGTTAGTGTGTGTGCTTACTACGCCGGAGGCCTGGGTTCGAATCCTGCCATTGTCACCTGAAAAAAAAGTCTTGTTCTTTTTCACGGTCCCCACCTCCGCGAGGGTTTGACAAGCCCTCCGAGAGTATTAATTGTCTTGAAAAACTTCTCAAGCTGCCGTTCGGATTCGGCAAAAAATTGTAGGTCCCTTTGTATGTAAAAGAAATCAACACACCAGCATACATTGTTGAGAAGTTTGCCCTGGTTCACCTCGAGCTGTTGCGCCACTCTATTTATTTATTTATTTATAAGCACTCTCAGACACAATAAATATTGGAATGAATAAACTTAATTTGATGATAGATCATGGCCTTCCAAGAAAATCATTAGGTAGCCTAAATTTTTAATTACGGCTTGTTTCTTTTCAACACTGAACTGTTACAATTACGGCTTGTTTCTTTTTCAACACTGAACTGTTACAGTGTTAAATTGTACTCAGTGTACATTGTGTAAAGAACGACAAGTGAACTCAGTGCACCTAGATTGTGTAAAGAGCGACAACCAGGTGCGTTGTTTTCGTCTACTATCCAAACGCTTAAGCTTCTGGTCGGATCGGACGGTAATTAGTCAGAACTTTTCAAAAATTTCACACCCACTTATTTGATTGTTGAGGTTAAATGTAGCACTTAGGTACATATTCATTGTGTCAGTTGGAAGTTAAGTATATCTTATCTAACCACACAATACAAACCACATCAACTTCAAGCCACAATAGGTTAAGTAGTAGTTGTTGTAGAATTGTAGAATGTTGTAGAATTCTCGCACTGCAGTACGGAATTTGGCCGATTTTCACGTTAGTTTCTCGCTCAAAAGAGCAACTTTAAAGAGTAATAATAAAAATCGTCTTGAAAACATCTAAAACACTCGAAGTTAATATTTCAAATTTTAAAGTTGGAATTCTGTATAGGTTCCAAATTTTGTTGTTGTTGGCAAGTTGTGATGCAGATTGAAGAGCGTATTTAAACAAAAGTCCAAAATGTTTCTAATGCTTCAAAATGATTTTATGACTTGTTTGTTTCGTGTGATTTATTGCAGATCCAAAATTCATTTTACAGGAAAATTGAAAAGTGTAGTCTTAAACTAAACAGTTTTTAACTTACAATTAGGCTTACCACAAAATTTTGAACGGCTGCTAAGAGGATTGATACTTTCGTAGATTACTCATATATTGGTGGATATCTTCAAAATTTATGCCAATATATTCGAAGAGTTGATGCTGAGAGACAAAAATTAAAAAATACTATCCTGCATTTCAAAAAATCTTGCTTCACAAAGGAACGAAAGCCGTTTTTTTAACTTTCTGGTGCTCTTGTATAGTGTTTCGGAAATCTTTATTAGAAATTGAATAGTTTATAAAGAAAGTAGCTATTTCGCTTACTACACTAAGCCAATTGCGAGTATAGGGTGTTGACACGACATAAGACAGAGCCATTGGTTCAAGTGAAGTTGCCTGGTATATTTGCTGCTTCTTCAAAGCCTTGGTCAATACACTTCAAATATTGAATTTTAAATTTTCCTTAAAAAAAATCATTTCGGCTCCACAGCCACAGACACAGATGCTCGTTTATGGCATGCTTTTACTTGAAGGTCTTTTTTACAATTCCTTTCCAAGAATTGTTGTAAATTTTACTTTGTAAAAAAGATGGTTTTCCATCAAGCGTAAACATCTTAATTTCCATTTAATTTGAGCAAAAACAAGCTGTGATTTAGTGTGAGACATTAACGAAATTGTATATTTATGCAGAAAGATGGAATATGGGCTTCGATTCTGGCGCTCTTTCGGAACGTCCAATTTCGAGTAACTGGCGCATATATCAGACTGAATTTGGGGCGCTTTGGTCTATTGACATGGACTTGCGAGTTGCGACTTAAGAAAACGCATGAATAAATTCTAATAAAGTCAAATCGCGCGATCTCTGTGACAAATGTCCGTTTTTCTTAAACTTCGCGTCTGTTGGTGTTCTGCTCACATGATGCGATTATGGCCAAAATAAATTGGTAGCCATCGAGCGATAGCACCGGAAGCACTGTGGGCACATTTAATTCGTTGCAACAATTATTTTTCACTTGTGACTAGATTAGGAAAAAATTCATCGGAAGCTTCGTAAGGCGAAAGAAATTCTAAAATCGATCAAAGGGTTTGACTGATACAGGGACTCAAAGTCGGCTTATTTTTAAAGAGAAAATATATGATTTTTTTCTTAAACATTATCAAAGTACTGACCAGCGCCTAAGTGAATCAAAACCGAAGTCTCGATTCTAAAACTTGACTCATTCAGGATGGGATTCCGTTTTCACATTCATTTTAAGCGGTCCGTCCAAAAATGGAAAAAGGACCTCTTATGGTATCGCTACGTTGTCCGTCCGTCCTTCCGTCCAATCGCTTTATAACTTCTGAACGGTAAGTCGTAGACAGACAAAATTTTTTTTTAATCACAAATAATTTTAATTACAGTTTGAAATTTCATGTGAAAATGGATTTAATGTTTGTTAGTGTTTTTTTCAAGAAGTTAAGTAGGCAAGAACTAGAAAAACGAAACTTAGATTTAAGAAAAAATAAGCTTTAATTAAAAAATAAAACTTTTCAAAAAGACGAAAACTTTTTTGAGAAATGAAGAGTCGGAAATGCATGACGTTTTTCAAAGTGTTGGAGGCCATAATTTTTGAACGGCTTATTGCTAAAAATCGATATTGAACACACGTATAAAGCAACTCAAAGTAAACCAAGTGCTTAGGTCATATTTTTCAAAAACAGTTTGAGTACTGCAGTTTTGACGCATTTTCGAAAGAAAATCGCTAAAATGCATGAAAAAACGTGACCCCCCCCCCCCCCCCGTATCTCCGGTGCTGTTTGGTGGAATTCTATAAAAAAATCACACGTATCAGAAATAATTCAAAATTTTAAGGAAAATTATAGCGGATTTTGAAATTTCAAAATCTTCTGAGATTTAGCTGAAAAACATAAAAGCATTTTCAAAAACAATTTTTTTAAGTCTTCTAGTAGCTTAACGTTAAAAGCGATCTTTTTCAGATTCGGTTAAAGTACAAAGCTCACAAAAAATTTTAAAATTTTTTTAAATTGCCGTTTTGGACCTTAGTTTTTAGAAGCCTATTTAAAAAACAAAATAAAAAAATGAGCTTGTTTAACCGTTTGCGCATAAACCGGTGGCCATAGAATTAAAAAAAAACATCCAAGGCTAGTGCTGGTGATTGTGCTATTGGAAAAAAGTCTAACGGGAAATGGGAAAAACTTCAAAATATTTGTTTTATGGATTTGAAATTTAAAAAAATTATAAAAAAGGTCAAAAGAACGCATGTCTCCCCCTCTTTATAATTCTCAAATTGACACCGGGCATAGTGCATCTTCTTAAATTTTATACACAACTATAGCAGACTTCGAATATTCAAAAACTTCGAAGATTTGACTGAAAAACGTGAAAACATTTTCGAAAACTATTTTTTATAGATTTCTAGTTCCTTAACGGTTATTACCACCTTGTTTAAATTTGGCTGAAGTATAAAATGTTTAAAAGGCAAGCGAACTGCATCAAAAACGTTTCAAAATTGCCGTTTTCGACCCTAAGTTTTTAAAACTAGTGGGAGGATAACAATCCGCCTAGGCGAATCGTTGGATACCCCATCCCGATTGACAACTGTCAAGCTCCAAAATGCGTCAAAAACCTTGGTTGTTAAATTTCAGTTTCTATTAACTTTATTTGCGTTAAGATGTGTCAGTTAAGAACCTTCTTTCTTAAAAAAGGGGCGTGGCATCAACCCCTTTTCAATAACATAATTTTTTTATCATATTTTTTATCAGATGTGGGATACACGTTCTGATCGCTGTTTTATATTAAAAAAATGTTTTTTACTTAAAAACGGCCCCAAAGGTGGGCGCGGCGAAAATTTATTCACTTAAGTTGATAGCTTACGCACATATCTGAACATTTTATAGTGCAAGTTTTTTGGATTTAAAGCAAATATATCAAATAAAAACCGTTTATTAGAATGCATATTAAGTATGACCACGCCTACAAGGGGGCGGTATTCGCTTTTTTTTTAAATGCCAATCACAATACACTTAAGCGAGGATATCGCATACCAAATTTCAGCTTCCTGCGACAACTTTGATTTTTCATGCTATTAAGTAAAGTGGGCGTGTCAGTGGGCGGATTTTGAAAATTTTTATACTTGTACTGCTTCGGGACCTAGAAGGAGCAGATATCACGTTTCAAGTTCCTAGCTCAAAATTTAAGGCCTAAAACCTACCGACAGACGGGTGGACGGACGGACGGACGGACGGGCATGGCTCATTCGACTTGCAATTCGGTCTCGATCATATGCCCTTAAGGTCTTGGGGGTCTACGGTGATTATTTCTCTTTGTTACAAACTATGAATCAAACTTAATATGCCTCCTATCCTATGGGATGGGGTATAAACAGCATATTTTCTCAGAAATCCATGTCCGCAAAATTTGAGAAAAGTGGCAAATGCTAGCACAGGTGGTTGTAAAATTGATCAAAAAGTCTAACGGTAATTAAAAATAATCGAAATTGCTGTTTGTATGGGTTTTAAATTATAAAAATCCTAAAAAAGGCCAAGAAAGAGTTTGTCCTTTCCCTCTATTTTCGAAAAGGTGAAGCTTTTTGTCAGCCTATTTTTAGAGTAACGAAACCCAATATAAAATCACCCAATATAATATAAAGATTATTATGTTGGGTGATGATTATATAGAATCAAGAACAGTAGACAGCACTACGAAAAAAGTATATTACAGACTGTAAAATATATCCAGAATTAATTTTAATAAATAAATAGAATGTTACACAAACTGCGCAATATAGATGACTATAACCTTCAACAAGAGCCGACGGACCGCTCCGCGTATGTCTTCCTACTTGACGGTCTTTTTATTCAATCACACGCTCAAATCGCCTTCCCTGGGAACTTATCTTTTTCACAACAAATAATACAAATCACTTTTGTATGACTTTGCCATAGGGGCCGCTCCCCAATATAAGCAACGATACGTTCGGTTGTTTTGACAGTTATTCGAGGAGCAAACCGCTAATATACAAAACCGTCAGCGGAAACGGAACGGAGGCTAAGTATTGCAGCTTACTTAAATTTGGTTTAAGTTATCCACTGTGAAACCGGCCCTAAGAGTGCTTAAGCTAAACTCAACGGGAACTCATACTCTGACTATTATTGAAACGCATGTTCAAAAACCCAATTCGCGCTTAAGAGAGATTTTCTTGAAAAAGGTTGGCCCTATTAATATATAGCAAAGAGTTTTGTATACCCTACACCCTACCCAGGGTATTGATTTTTAGTCTTTGAGGCATCAATTAAATTTTTAAATTTTTACCCTCGCTTGGACCACTTTTTAACCATTGCAATTTAATTTTTTGCTTCATATTAATAATCCGCTAATTTTTTTCTTTTGCAGTTTTTCCGAAAATTCACGTCGTCCACCAAGTCATCAGCATCAAGGCTTGAAGAGAATTCCGGCAGCCTACATAAGTCATTCGTCCAAGATGAGGCATCTACCCAACACGATATTCCCATGAGATGTCCCTACACAATCAGCTCAAAAATTACATGTAATCGAAACAAAAATAAGACAAACTCTCATCGGAATCGTAACTATGGATCTTCCATGTCCGAGACGAAAAAGTCCACAAACTTCGTTGTGTCTTCACACTATGTAAACAAATTCGACACGTCTTTGTCCAGTGCACGTCAAACTATAAGAACGAGTTTGTTGTCATGCAACGACCGAGGTGTCAGAAGCTTCCGACTTCTTAGCGAAGAGGACGCCGCGAATGTACGCGATGATATTTCAATGCGCCGATATTCCGGGGAAATTGTCTTCGAAAAAGTTAAGTATCGAGACAACATTCGTTACTTCCGTCGAACACCATCAAATGCCAGCCTTTGCAGTCATCCGTCCACTCCTAAGGCTGGCGGCAAAGATTTTAGCAGCGAGAAGAAATTCGAGTATGCCAGCGCCTACAACAGCCAGAGCCGTCAAAGTAACATTTACCTTCAGTTTAGAAATAATATTTCGTATCCAGTAAATGTGACCTTAACGTCGAATGCGGCCGGAAACCTCAACAATTTGGTCATAAGTGAAGGAAGGAATTGGATGAACGAACCGTGTCCTGTTGTCAGTTGGGACATCAATGGGAATTCCATGGACGATGAGATAATTTGCTTGAACGGCAATTGGGACGATTGTGACAATCGATTGAATATGCTGCGGGACAAAAGATTGACGAAAACTCGATCGGATTGCTCACACAAATCAAGCTCCAAATCGAGCTCAACAACACTGGAGACTTGGATTGACGACGAGATTCTCGATAATTCTTTCAACGAGGAAATTGAAAATCATTTTCGAATGTAAACTCCCGATTAGATGATTTACGTAGATAGATGCTCGCATACACAAAACACAAGTGATATAAGTGATTTCAAAAATTGGTACATATAATAGATTTCTTTAACATTTTCCTTAATAAATTTAATTCTAAATCTTAAGAAGTTATTGTTTTTCTATGGATTTTTCTAGTCTTATGATGGGCCTTCACCTCAAAGTATTTTAACGGGGGTTGTTAAAGGCGTGTTATAGGACTTAAAACTGAAAGCCTCAATCGAAATGTAAAATCTGAAAACAGTGCATTGGTAGGTGTCAGTGGTTTGTTCTAATGTCAGTGACTTATGAGCTATGTCTATGAGTATAAAAACAAACTCACAGGTCGCATTTTCAGCTTCTGCAAATTAAAGTAATCTATTACCCTAAAACCTTTCTAGAGAGAGTTGCTGTGGCTTTGCGATGCTGTTACTTTGATATGTCGTTTACAGCATTTTCCCCGAAGAGAGAAGCCAGGGACGGGCTGCCAAATCTGGTTCGAAAATCTGCAACACATTCCGCTAGTTTCAAATCTGAAAATACATACATCGCCTTTTCAGGTTTATCAACATTTGTCATGATATGTTGAAACTCGAATACAACCTTGTCGCCTAATGATTCAACTCGACACCGAACGTTCCCCATTCCGGCAACCATTGTGATTGAATAAAAACGTCACATACAGCTGAATTCGTATTGTAATTGAGTTTAAATTAAGCAGTAAATGATGACAGATGCATAAATAACGAAGCACAACACTCATGTCTGGGTAGGTGCACAAAAAACGTAACTGACAGTTTCATTCAAAAATTTTAAAATTAAACTTTTTCTGGAACTAAAACTGGTGTCAAGGAACATTGAAAAAGCAAAGGGCTTTAAAGGTAATTAAGTACTTGACGACGCTCATGCAAAAAGATCTTTTGCTATTGGAAGAGGCTGAGGAGAAGTGTATTATCTTCATTTACTGTCACTTTCTCAATGAGCATCACTGTGCTCCGCAAAGCCGACTCTTTTGGGCTGACGTTTGAAGTTTTCAGAGCACGTTTCAGTGAGGTCGCACAAATTTAATAGTCGGAGAGCTGATGAACATTTTTTTTACTGAATTCTTGACAACTTTCTAAACTTCATAAATTTGTTGTCCTGTGTGAAAAGATCAGAAAAATCATATTCTGCCGCCTGGTACCCGGGGCCTCTGGCAGATGCAACGACGCAAAGTTGCACACAGAAGTAAGAAAGTTAAGCCATAGTAAGATGTCATACGAAACTGAGATTTCGTATTTAGCATCTGATAGCGACTGCAAGGCTTAAGAAATAAAATCATATACCTCTCGTAGTGGGCGTGGCATAGATTTAAAAAAAATTCAAAAGCATTTTATTCAATATTTTTGTTGAAAATCGAAAAAATTTTACTTAATATATTATGTAGAAAACACTTAGTTCTACAGTTTCTTATGCAAGGTTTTAGGCCATGCCCACATTTGAAGGCAGAATTTAAAAAAAAACCTTAAATTTTTTAAAAAACCATTAATTTAGACCTTTTTTAGAAAAGGATAAGAAATAAAATTTACCATGTAAGTTGAAGCAGGCTTCAATCTACATTCTGTCCATACAATGTTTTTGGCCACGCCAATTTTTAGGGGTCGATTTTACATAAAATTTAATTTGCATCAAAAAGTGCATTTTTGCGTGCGATTTTCTCACTCAGGACAACAAACTTATGAAGGTTAGAAAGTTGTTGAAATCGGTAAAAATAAATTTTCATCAGCTCTTAGATATCAAATTTAGACGTCGAAAAGCGGGTTTTCCAGAGGATGTTTTGCATTTTTATACCCCATCCCATAGGATAGGAGGTATATTAAATTTGTAACACGTTGAAATAATAATGGTAGACCCCCAAGACCTTAAGGGCATATGATCGAGACCGAATTCTGAATCGAATGAGCCATGTCCGTCCGTCCGTCCGTCCATCTGTATGTCACATGTTTTTAGGCCTTAAATTTGGAGCTAGGGTGCTGAAACTTCGTACGTAAGGTACACGTCATGCGAAGCAGTACAAGTGTAAAAAATTTTGAAATCCGCCCAAAGACACGCCCACAATCGGTCTAAATGTGCAACTACCTCCAGAGTTTTCAAAACTGTCTTATTAACATCTCCTTATGAATGTTAGACACAAAAAAGACAAATTTAATTGGTAAACCTTCTCTAGTGGGCGTGGCATCTATTTTAAGGGTAAATTTTCAAATGCAGTTTACTCAGTATTTTTGCTCGAAATTAAAAAAAAAAATTTGCTTAATATTTTATTTAGAAAACGCTTAGTTCTACATTTTGTTTGTACAAGACTTTGGGCCACGCCCAAAGTATAAGTAAAAAATATGCGTTGCTTTTGCGTTGCTTATAAAGTATAAAGCAACGCAAAGTAAACCAAGTGATAAAATCATATTTTACAGAAAAAGTTTTAGCACTGCCGTTTTGAGGCATTTTCGAAAAAAAACTCGCACAAAAAACGTACATATGTTATTTCCTTATTTCTTTATTTGAAGAAATCATGTGAAAAAAATCAGACGCATCAGAAAGTTATTCAAAATTCAAGGAAAATTATTGCGAAATTTTAAATTTAAAAAACTTCTGAGATTGACTTAAAAACATTAAGCATTTTCAAAAATAATTTTTTTCCGAATCTTGTTCAGATTTAATTAACGTACAAAAAGTAAAAAAAGAAAGCAAGTTGCGTTAAAAAATTTAAGAACTGCCGTTGCTAAAATAAGTTTTTAAACCCGACCCAGGGTATATTAAGTTTGATGTATAGTTTGTAACGCAGTGAAATAATCACCGTAGACCCCTAAGACCTTTTAGAGATATGAATGGGACCGACAGGAGAATCGATTAAGCCATGTCCGTCCGTCCGTCCGTCCGTCCGTATGTAAACAACTTTTAGGCCTTAAATTTTAAGGCAGAGAGCTGAAATTTTGTGGGTTGGTTGGAAGTCCAGTCCTTCAGATCAAGTTTGAAAATAAGCTGAATCCGCCCACAAACACGCCCACTACAGGCCTGTATGTGCGACCATCTCTAATTTAAAAAAATACAATTTGCGAATTTTAGCTATGTTAGAATGGCGCTAGCGCATTCATTTTTGGTACGTAGCATTGCCTTATAATTGTCTTTAAGGTAGCCAAAAAATTTTAGCTTTTTCATTGACCACGCCCACTTTTTAAGGGATTTTAGCTTAAAATGACTGTTTTTCAATAAATGTATATGAAATTTGACAAAAAATTATATGACAAAAGCTGTAGATATTAACTTTTCTAGCTTTTATGTATATATTGTATGTGCCTTCGTCCACTTTTGTGGGCGTGGCGTTAAGAAAGTGATTTTTTTAGTTAAAAAGGCGGAGTTTTAGGCCGAAATGTATACAACCACCTAGTATAAAGCATTCAACAGTTATATTTTTATATCCCGCCCACTTTTTGGAAGCGTGGCAGTTTTCTTTTTGGTATGGTCGGGTATTTTGCAATCCGTCGTAGATGGATTAAAGCTTTTGCATACCCACTGTTGCACTTTCCCACTTGTTTTAAGCCTATTTGAAAAACGAAATAAAAAAGAAGCTTGTGTACGCAAGAACCGGTAGTCTTGCTATTGGAAAAACGGGAATTCAAAAAAAGTTCAAAATAGTAGTTTCATACATTTGAAATTTAAAAAATTCGAAAATAGGTCAAAAGAGCATAATGTCTCCCCCTATATCTCCCAAACGGTAAAAAGTATAGTTTTTAGATTAATAAAGGGCATAGTCAATCCTCTGAAATTGTATAAAAAGCTACAGCAAATTTCTTTCTAAAATTCAAAAATTTCAAGGATTTGACTCAAAAACTTAAAAAAAAAATTTCGAAAATGATTTTTTAAAGTTTTCTATTCCTTTAACGGTTATGATGATCTTGAATAAATGTGAATTAATAAACAATACCAGAATTAATAAACAATTAGAATTTTACACAATCTAATGTGCAATAAAGCTGAGCTTAACCTTAAACAGAAGTCAACGAACCGCTCCGCGTATATCTTCATACTTGGCGGTCTTTTTTTCTAATGGATGACTTCAATGGTCATGAATGGGTATGAACAACAGTTTTTACTTGGAAGAGTACAAAGCTGCCACGCACGGTTACCCAGATAAAAAAAAATAATAGAGTAAAGTTGTTGGACTTTTGTGTGCTTGTGGTTGCACTTTTTGGGGCTGCTCAATCGCCAACAGGGCACTGATGGCAGCCCCACCACGTCGCTTAGCTCCTGCGAAAATTGGCAGGAATCGCACAAAAATTATTTTTCGTTTGTTGGGTGTGAGTATGCAAGTGCAACAGAAGTTACAGTGTGACCTATACTCACTTCATATTCATAATTTAAAATATGCTATGTTTTCCAAATAAGTTTTTCACTGGGCACATTAAAAACTTTAGCGAAACTATTGCGTTTTCGAGGCGCGTTTAAGACACGCCGTAAAAACCGAAAATTGTCAGTTAAAGAAAAGAAACCAGTGAGTATGTGCTACAGTGTGTACGCAGAAGTTACAGTCCGTAAAACGGACCGTTGAATACCCCATCCTATCCCACATTGTAAAATGCTGATGGCATAGTTATTTTTTGACATTTTATAAGTAATGCAAACTTCAAAAAGGGGCGTGGTCCAACCGCCCCTAATTACAAACTATTAATTATAAGATATTTCCACAGATATTTCCAAGTTGCACCTAATTGCACGTAAAAATGCAATTTTTTGGTTTAAATTCAATATTTTTAAAAAATCGACCCCTAAAAGGGGGCGTGGCTAAGAACTTTATGTGAACGAAACCTGGACGGAAGTGTTGTTTACTTACTACTTTTTTTGTTTCATGCTTTCCTAATTTAAGCTCAAGGGCAGTCGAAATTAAGTTTTTCTGGAAAATTTTAGGTTTTTCTTTAATTCTGTCTCCAAATGTGGGCGTGGTCCAAAGTCTTGTATTAACATCGAGCAAAAATATTGAGTAAACTGAATTTAAAAATTTACGTGGCATTTAAAATAGATGCCACGCCCACTAGAGAAGGTTTACCAATTAAATTTGTCTTTTTTGTGTCTTATATTCACTAAGAGATGCTAAATGTCAAATTTCAGCCTTTTAGAACGTCTTACAGTTTTGAAAAATCTGGAGGTAGTTGCATATTTAGACCGATTGTGGGCGTGTCTTTGGGCGGATTTCAAAAATGTTTACACTTGTATTGCTTCGCATGACGTGCACCTGACGTACCAAGTTTCAGCACCCTAGCTCAAAATTTAAGGCCTAAAAACATGTGACATAAAGACGGACGGACGGACGGACATGGCTCATTCGATTCAGAATTCGGTCTCGATCATATGCCCTTAAGGTCTTGGGGGTCTACCATTATTATTTCACCGTGTTACAAACTATATGACAAACTTAATATACCTCCTATCCTATGGGATGGAGTATAAAAACAATGCCCCAAACATTCTGTACTGAACAATATTTTAATCTATTGTCCACTTCAACTGGTTTCCTCTGTGTTTCTACAGAAAAGTTGCCACGAAGCACTTTATGAATCTGTAGTCTTTATCTCATCCATAAGTGCTCATATTTTTACATGAAAACTGCAACCCTTGGTCACTATGTAAAGTTGCCAAAAATGAAACGCAAGTCCAGAACATAACAAGTTTTTCACGAAATCTCTAATTGCTACAAAAATCCTTTAACAACCGCATTATTTTCCGCGTAAAGTAGCAACATGCGGAAGGGATTAGCGCCTAGTGAGGTGGAACTAATCATTCGTCCATAATTTTTACCGATGACCAGTGGTCAGCTTAATATTTCCTTTCATCTGTATGTTCATGTTTTACACGCTAATTGCAAACAAGAACTGTGGCTATCCACAAGTTCAAATTGAACGCGTTGACAATGTATTCAAAAGGCCAACGCACTCTTTACTATTGAGGGGAAGCTGCTGAGGAAATTTCCAAAGACTTTTTAAAAAACAATATGGTCAGAGCTCTGGTTGCTTTTGGTGGTTTAAAGCGATTTGGAAACTCGCCCTAATGAGCATAAATTTGCATGAAATTACTATCTATGCGGGTTTTCAAAAGTCGCCGTTTGTTGGGGCTTTGCGAGTACGAACGGGGAATGTCGGCTGAGTTAAGCATTTTAACAAAAATGAAAAACAGGACTTCCTTCAAGGGCCTGAAAGCGAACATGCTACGCGAAGAATTTACCAGAGCGTTTCCAGAACCCATAAACATGTGGTGTTGCGGCCACCTGCTGTTCAAAATATTTGCATACGGTCGCTAAGTTTTTCCATAAATTCAATTCTTTTTCCATTTCGAGTATTGGTTGGTCCAATGTTTTGCATGTTTAACGAGTTGGAAAATCAAGGAAATTCAACAGAATATTCAGTTATCCCACACAGTTTCGTTTCAATAAAACTGTTATTTTTATAAATTCCCATTCTGGTTCATTAAACTTCAATAAAATATTGATGTTCAATATGCAGAATAGGCGAGGGGAGCGACACCGCAGATAATGCAAAATACGCATTAATTTAATCGCAGTTTCCTTGCCATTATCCTTATTTGCCATTGAGGATAGCGACAGGTCTCCGCGATTCGAATATGGCTCTGTTGAGAATCACGTTTCACCAGGTTGACGGAAGAACAACTGAATGCATAAAATATCCCGGATCAGGTACTTGTTGCTACAGAATGAATGATACATTCAATTGTTTCGTAGGGGATGTTTTGTGCATTAGGGGTGGATTGGATAGTTTACCCCTAGCACTGCGGTGAGCGTGGGAAGTTTATGGATAGTTCTCTCTCACAGTCAATATGCAGTTGGCTTTAGGGGTCGAATGATGATAATAATCAGAAATCATACAGCACTCACACGATTGTCTGCGCGTTTATAAGCGTGTCGAACGATTATTGACTTTATTAACGGTAGAGTGATATTTTCTCTTTGAAACTGTAAGTAGTTTTTTCAATGTTTGCTAAGTGTGGTTGCAAGTGTTACGCACTGTATGAGAGGACGCAATTGACATGTGAAATGAACTCGGAAAATCCTGCAAATAGCAATTTAATTTCAAAGACACGCTTCATAAAAGCATTTAAAAATTAAAACAATTCTTCAAATTTTTAACACCAATTTAAGTGGAAACAATCGAAACAATGTCGAACACTTACCAGGTGCACATATCATCTTCGCTGAAAAAGATGCGATCGGTGGAGAATTGGAGAAGAAACGAAGAATCTTATCAGTATCGAAGAATCTTATCAGCATTCTTTTTTCAAGGTTAATTTAAAAATATCAATATGCGTGACAAGTGCCAGACTTGAGCCATTCATGTTTTTTAGAACATCAGTAAAAATACTATAACCGTCGACAATCTGGCAACACCCACTGTTGTAAGCATAAATATAGTTAAGCGCTATTTTAAAGAAGCAAATGTAATAAAAACACAAAAATACATTATACAAATCTTATGTGTCTCCAACCTGCCCTATAATTGAGGGTTTTAACACAAGATCTGAAACAACGCCAGCTAGTGCTTCGAAGGCGCAGAGCCTATATGCCATGTTCTTTTATGGTAACAAATAAAAAAAACGGATGCGCCAAGTTTTATGTCGGAATATAAACATTGAATAATTTTAGCATTTATCAACTGATTGCGTTAAAAAATATATTTATTAAAACGTCAAGTCAGCACAATTTTATCTGGGGTTGCTCAACACTCAAACAATGTAGCAAAATAGAGCAGCATCTGAAAATACTATTAGTCGTTTGGTGTCGAACAGTGGGAGATCGCCGACATGCCGTTTTCAACGCCCGAGATGTTCCACTGAACTGGTCAAAGAAATAACAGACCCTATATCCCGAGAACATACCTAATATCTCCTACCGTTACTGCGGTCAGAATTCTGGGGTCAATGCAGCCTCCTTGGGGTGCTTAAGTGCAATTAACTCAAAAATCCGAAGTACCAACCACCTCACTCGACTGCGTCCAAACTCTTGCTGGAATATGATTGAAACAAATTTTTCTTCCATTTCAAACTCTCAATCGACGCGACGTTAACGAGTGAAAAAAATTAACTTGCACTTGCAGCTCAGAGCCACGGTGCTAGCCACTGCACCACGGCGCCCACAAGTGAAGTGGCCCATTTTTCTCCAGAGAAGACGGTATCTCATTTTATCTGCTCACAAATGTGTAAAAAAAATAGAGGTCTGACTGGACGTTTACTGGTTTTAAAAATGTCATGCCACACTGCAAATCAATTGATGAAATTCCTGCAACAAAAATACCCTGGATGTACAGGGTCAATATATAGGGCATCACCAATCCTTTACTATTGAAGGGCTCAAGACAAACATTTGTCAAAAAGACATCGCTATTATACCGCGCTAGAAGACAATGCGCGCTTATGGACAATGCAAAAAAGTGTTAATTTGCTTTGGTGAATAGAGACGTCCCTTGATTGATGTTGTATTAAAAAACTATTCCAAATGATTTGTAAAGAACCAATCTATATAAAAGTGTCTTATTAAATAGGGAACAGTTGCATTATTTTTTAAATTGTTCAATGTTCTCATGCCGACATAAGATATGGCGCACCCTGTACAGAACAATGAGCGATATCAATTCACTCAACTCACTTGCTATAGAAGTATTAATACTTCAGATGCATCAAAGAGTTTAAGTGATCAAATTTTTAAGGATTAGGGGCAGCTCGTGAGGTAAAGAGCATAACATGGGTATGAAAAATATTGTTTTCATTATTTTTGGCGGGTTTTATAATTGATTTTCCCCGTAAAGGCATAACACTTGCGGGGATAAGGGGTAAGCTTTGGTGTTTCTTAGAAGTTTTTAGGGATCGGGAGATCTTTTTGTCTTCCAAGAGGGTTCCAATTCTTTCCGTTCACGATGTGCTTCGTATTTTAAGGGTACGCATAACCCCTCGAACGCCAGCTTATTATAAAAAAAAATAACTGTATTGTCTCTATTATATATGGTCCGGGAAAATGTCAAACCGGCCTAAATGAACTTTTAGATTTGGGAAAGATTTGTGATCAGGTCCCTTCGGGTAAAATTCTTCAGTATGCTGCAGAACTATTGGGCAAGCGAATACTGTGCAGACGAAAACAAGAATTAAATTTTTTTAACTTGATGTGAAACGTAAGTATTTTTGAGAGGCGCTACTTTTAGTTGTTGTTATCTTAAACAGTTGAAACACGTTTTTCACATGCGCCTGACAACTTTGCTGCATGAGCGATCTTTTTGCATACCAGGAGTAAGCCAAAAACGTTTGTGAGTGAACCTAGTGCAGAACCTTTCTTGGACGCGCATTTGGATTGAACCTGAATAACTTAAGTCGGTAAAGATGATCGGGAGCTAAAGGGCACTCTCGAACCTGTTAATGAAGCACCGTAAAGAAATCAATGAGGTTTTCTTTACGGTGCTTCAAATTATTAGTACCTACACACAAATCCGAATGAAACATTTTACTAAATATTTTATTTTTTTTTTGTCCTTAAAAATGTGGCCAAGTAAAAGAAATTAATTAAAAGAAGTCATTTATGACAACAAGCAACTAAAAATTCGGTGGCAAAACACAGATTTTTAGACTTGCCTCAAACTGGTTTCGTGTTGGTTGCGCATTCCCATACAAGCCCATCAAGAAATCAAAAGGGCAATCAAACCGTTGCGTGACTAAAAGTGTCATGTGTGCGATAAGCCTAAGGCTAATTGCGCACTTGCAATTTTTTTTTGATCATTTTAGTTTTAGTTTTAATTTATTGTACTGATTGAATTTTACTTAAAATCATTTAAAGTTTACTCACAAATACAAATCCAATATTTTACACTTTCCTCTCTTAAATTTCTGAACTTACTTAGAACTTAGAGTTCCAATTTCACGTCGGCGCTCAAAGACAGAGTTGCCTGCGCTAAAAGCTGAATTACTGAAAACAAGCAAAAAAAGGTTTAAAGGATTTGAAAGTTGCTCCAAACTGGTTCATGTCGGTTACTGTTGTGTGCGCATAGGACTAAAATAGGTTATCAAACCGCTACGTGACTGAAAGTGTCATGTGTGCGATTGCGACAAGCCTAAATGTTCATAGCGTTTCACCATAGGTACCTACATTTTTCAGTATTCGATTTCAGCAAAATTTTTAGTTTCGGCTGGACATTTAGAAGTTCGTTGAATCGAACAAACCACTCAGTCAATTATAGGGTGTTTCCACCGCAAATAATACAGAGATTAACGTAGGAAGACTAAAAGTTAATGCCAAAGTGTTTTCACCGGAATAGAGGAGATTAACTTGACGTAGGCTTTCGTTTTTGAAATCTCTCAATGACATCACGTCATCTGCGCATATACTTGTAAACGTGAATTTTGTATCTCTCGCGCAACTCAGATACAGAACTAATTAAATTAGCTTCTAATAGCTATCGATTTTTTTTTCATCTACGAAACGAAATAACCCAAAAATAGAACAACAAAACGTCAAGTAATAACAAATGTTATTCGTATTTCGGAACACAAAGTTGATAGTACCCAACTTGATCAACATCAACCAACAGTATCGACTCAACAACAACATTTATCATTATTTTGCAGTGGGCACACCTTATTGCATTTAATTTTTATGACAGGAACATCCACATCAACAGGAACATCAGCCGTTCTGCGCATTCCCTTACACCACACAAAAAACACTTGTGACTTGATGATGCACAACTGCCAATTAAAGGTGAGTTTGTTTTGTTGAGTCAAAAAACTCAGAACAAGTCAGAACAAGTAAAATTTTGTTCGGTTTGATTTAAGAATTCTGGCGCGGAAGAGATTAATTACGTAATTATTTTTTAATCACCTCGTAAAGAGATCAATATTCTTATGGTAAATCTTGTGATTTAGAGGGGATTTAAGGATTTTTTTTAATCGCGGATTAGTAACCGGTGGAAACACCCTATTATTCTTAAGAGAATTCAAGGAAGCTATCAGAAAATATTCAAACAAAACATTATTGTAATTTGCCATAAATCGAAGAAGGGGCTTTTTGAAGATAATTTTCGTTGTATCGAGTACTGTATGTTTTAGATTCCTCCCCTGACTCTCATTTGGAATATTATGAATTTCGAAATTTTTTCACGAAATTTTTGATTTCGGTGCCGTATAAATTGAAGTCACGAGTCTATATCAACAGGCCTCAAACTCTTGAAGCTCTGAAAAATAAGGGACTTCGGCACCTGGCCGATAGCATTTTTTCAATATGATAAAAGTAAGATATAAGAGATCTGGGGTGCCATGGCGTAGTGGGTAGTGTGTGTGCTTACTACGCCAGAGGTCTGGGTTCAAATCCTGCCATTCGCCTTTGGATCGAACCTGAATAGCTTAAGTTGGTAAGGATGATCGGGAAGCTAAAGGGTACTCTCTAATGAGGTTCCCTCGTGACAAATGCCATTCCTGGAGAGGTCATCAAAGTCTGGCGAAGTAATTACGCTAGCTCGTGAGTTTATATGCAATTGATCGAACGCTGACCTGTGTGTCAAGTAGCGCCGTCTTCTTGGAAACCGCATATTATTGAGATCAAAATATTGAACTTAAGGCCACAAATTTTTTTTTCATCGACGATCGACTTTTACTGTACCGTCATTGGTGTAGACGTACGTTTTGGAGTACCGCAAAAGGGCCACGATCTTGATAAGTAGTAATTTTCACAACCACACAGGTGCCTAACAAAATATAACATTGAAGCGACATTGACCGCGACACGATTAACATCTTTTTGCATGGGTCGCATGTAAGACCGAAAATTGATCTGACTGACTTACAATATGTATGAGCGCATTCCCATACAAGCCCGTTGAAATCAAAAGGGCAATCGGTGGATTAGTAACCGGTGGAAGCACCCTATTATTCTTAAGAGAATTCAAGGAAGCTATCAGAAAATATTCAAACAAAACATTATTGTAATTTGCCATAAATCGAAGAAGGGGCTTTTTGTATATAATTTTCGTTGTATCGAGTACTTTATGTTTTAGATTCCTTCCCTGACTCTCATTTGGAATATTATGACTCTAGTATCAACAGCAAAATTGAATTTTGAAATTTTTTCACGAAATTTTTAATTTCGGTGCCGAATAAATTGAAGTCACGAGTCTATATCAACAGGCCTCAAACTCTTGAAGCTCTGAAATATAAGGGACTTCGGCACCTGGCCGATAGCATTTTTTCAATATGGTAAAAGTAAGATACAAGAGATGTGGGGTGCCATGGCGTAGTGGGTAGTGTGTGTGCTTACTACGCCAGAGGTCTGGGTTCAAATCCTGCCATTGTCACCTAAAAAAAAAGACTTGTTCTTTTTCACGGTCCCACCTCCGCGAGGGTCTGACACGCCCTCCGATAGTATCATATGTCTTGAAATAACTTCCCAAGGTGCCGTTCGGATTCGGCAAAAAATTGTAGGTCCTCTTGTATGTGCAGAAATTAACACACACAGCATACATTGTTGAGAAGTTGGGCCTGGTTCACCTCGAGCTGTTGCGCCACGCTATTTGTTTTATTTTTTTTTTAAGATATAAGAGATTGAGTTAAAATTAATGACTTATGCGCCACCTTGCATATTTTTCCCTCGTGCTCGTTTTTTTTTCCGTTACCAATCAATTAACGTTTATGTATTTTGTTTGTAAAAAATATTTTTATTTTTTTTATAGAAAAAAATGTACAAAAGTTTTTTATGTTACGCTAACATCCGACATAGTAGAACGTCTTACACTCTTAAAACGTCTTCTTTTCCAATGTAAATGTTTAAAAAAATATTTGTTAAAGCTCTCCTCTTTGTCCCTTCGGTTTTTGTTTTTCTTTTTTTAATAAATAAATAAATAATTATACATAATATTATTATTTTCACTATCTCTGGAAATAAAACGTTATCACACACACTTTTTTTGTTGTATTTCTATGACTTAGATGATAAGGAAACTTTTTCTTTTTGAAATTTGTTTAGTGAATCTCTTTAATATGCCATTTCGGCGCCCCACGGCCTGTATGGCTTTGATCCATTCGATCCGGCATAGCTTATGCCGTTGGCCGAGGGATTGTAGACATGTGCACTGCCACTGGGGTATTCCGATGAGTTTCCATAGCTCAGGGGGTTAGGAGCTGTTGCGTTTCTATGATTGCTGGTGGTCAATTCAATGTAGGTGGCTCCTTGGTGCTCGTGTGTCTGTTCGGGTGAGTAATGCGGCTGATGTTGTTGGGGCTGTTGTTGTGACTCATGGTTACTCAGCGGCTGGGGTTGGATATGAGATTGACCTTGCTGCTGTACGGGATGAGGCATCAGTGTTGGGCCGTCATTTGTGTTCGATGCTGAGACCGGGCGACTGCTATGCGGTACGGGGGATGATTGATGCATTGTTGAAGAAATTGGTGTTGAATTTAGAGAGGGATATGGTGTCGGCAGATTAGGCACATACGAGCTTGTAGCTGATGACTGCACCGGGTAGCCGCTTTGGTACGAAGTAGTGGTGCAATTCGGTTGGTAGGAAGTCGACGACCAATTTGGACTGGCACAACTCTTGACGGATATTTCACGCTGCTGCACAAAGTACTGCAAGTGTGACATCAGACGCAGTCGCAATGGATCCTGAATGTCCATTCCCTCAATTGTGACTAGATAACGCGCTACTTCGGCGGCACACTCCCGAAAACCAATTATGTGGTAGTCCATGGCGAAACGCTGAGGGTCGTAGGCCATCGAATCGATTCCTTAAAAAGAAAAGCAACATTAAGTATATTTATACACAGGGTCGCCTGGTGGGTGGGAAAGATTTCGTTCCCAAAATATCTTTTTTCTATTTTTAATTCGGCATTTAGGAATACACCGCCGCCGATTCATAAGGGTTGATAGTTGTGGTGCGGAGTAAATGTTCCCACGTTTACTTTTAGATCAAGAGAAATTATTATGAGGGTGAATGCGTGGTAGTGGTTAAACAATAAATTTCTTTCCCACTAAATTCGTGTGACAGCACAGCACACCCTGTGCTCCTGTCGTTGTATGGGTGAGTTGAGCATAAAATTCGTGAGAACGTTTTCGATAGGGGTGCTGAACGTAAAAGTGAGAACGTATGTTTTTTGGTCCCTTTTTTAATTTCCCGTGTATCGTATGGTGATATCGTTGAGTTGAGCAGCAACAAAGGGTTGTTTACTTTATTGTGCTGAGCTGACTCAACGTATACACTCAGAGCCACTTTCATATTCAATTGATGCTACTTAAAAGAGATTACAGGCACCGCGGTCCAGCAGGTACTAAACTGGTCGGCGATTGCTTTAAATTGAACTTGGGGAATGGAATGGATATCAAAGGAATCTTTTACATGGTGGGTGTTGGTTATCGTGGCACACGAGCAATGTTGGCTCTCGGTGTCAATAGTTCTTTCAATGGACAATGGGGGCATATATTCGTTGTTTAAGTGGCGGACATAAACAGACCATTTTTAAACGGGGGAAATCAAATACTGTTTCCGTTTCCTGTGAGGCATAGAAATTATTTTATTCGTGTGTAGGTGTTAGAAACTTGTTTTTGTTTTTGTATACAACTCATAGACATATATTCGTCTTCAAATCGGTCATTGAGTTCCACGAAGGGAGTGTTTTGGTCAACATTATTTGTCTTAGTCTTCACAATGCACATTCAACTGGTTTTAAGCTACTTTAAAGGTCTTTTTGGAAGCAAACAAACTTTGCTTAGAGCTACTATTTGAGTCTTTCTTTCGGTAATTCAAAACATATCGTAGCTCGAGCTTCATTCATAAAAAGTGAATTTTAACACAGTTAAACGACAAAGATTACGACTTCTTCGTTGGCAGTCATAAGAAAATAAGCCATATGCACGATTTGAATCCATGAATCCATCCATTTTTTTATTTCACCATAAGCCTACACCAGAGGCACAATTATTCAGAAATCCCAGCAAGAAATTTAAGAGCTGTTTATGCTGCGTTTGACCAGGGACATGAGCATAATATTGCATTTGGACCAGAATAGCAGGTATGATCAATTATGCTGTATTCTCTGCGGGAAAAAGGATGCTAATATGGGTCGCAAGGTTTTCGATTATGCTGAAACAAGTTTGGTAATTTGTTTCTCCACTTTCGTATGGAATAAGCAGATTGGGTCTTGTCAACGCTGGGGTTCTTGTCTTGTCTCCGATTTTTTTTTATAATTTTCATAATCATAAAATAAATCTTTGTGTGCCTCTTTTAGGGTTGATTAGTGTGCCAGGCTACTGTGCACGAGTTCCATGTTCGATTACTAATGAGTTATAAAAATCTCCTCGCGGTTTCACATCTACACGGGACTGACAAATCCTCCCAAACTAACATTTTCTCAACACACAGAATTCTCAACTCTCCGTGTGGAATAGACCAAAATGTGTAGATCTCCTTCATGTATGGGTGTAGCATGGGTGTGGAAAGTCAGGCTATGGCTCCGGCAGTGGGTCATAATTCAGCTTTAGAAAAAAATGCTGCTTTTGCAAAATTCTAACTTCAGTAATAAAATTCTGCTTATTCTGCTTTTTTAAGCAAACTTTTCACTTTGTTTTAATAAAGCAAACGTAAAAAAAATTAACAGATGGGGGAGTTGTAGGGGACGGCACGACACAACCCAATAAATATTTTACTGTCTTTTTAGAAAAGATGAATTTCCAGAATTTTGGAAAAAGAATGTATCCCCTATAGCGCCTCTTAGCTTTAACCGCCAAGTTTTTTTCTAAACAGAGTGACGGCGTTCAACTGTCTTGATGTCTCTGTATATGTCTTGACTTATGTTGGAATATGACAACAAATTAGAGAACGTTCAAAACGATGAGAAATCCCAAGGATACAAAAATAATTGACCCCGTCTGAACTAGCTATTTTGGAAGGAAACTATTCGCCATAATCTGAATAACGATTCCTCATGTCTGGGCAGGTGCCCTTTAGGACAGGTACACCCGCTAGAAGGGATGAAAAAACTGACCTTAAAATGTATTGGTGACTCTTGCGAATCAATGTTTAAACAGTTTTCTTCTTACAATGTTCCTAAGAAAAAAGAACAGTCTTTCCAAGACTTGATAGCCGCCTGATTCCCCGAAAAGAACCGTATATTCTTCGCAGATGTTACGTTTTTCTTGAATAAATGAATGAATCAGTGAATTGAAAATTTTCTTTCATTCCAAATGACAGGGATAGAGCTTGGTGATTGGTGCACACTTTGGCCCTTGCGAAGAACAGAAGAAGGAAATAACTTATGCTAAGGGGCTGAGCCAACAGATGGTGTGGATATTGCCATTCAGTAACTGTCATTTACTGAATTCTATGTGGTTGACCTTTCTGACAAAATGTCAAGTACATTTTTTGTCAATTCTAGCCATGGTGTAGTTAAGGAAATATTGAAAAATTTTCGTCATTCAATCTGATCTTGAAAATCGTAGACACATGGAAAAATGGATGGATTTAAAACAGAAGGGTCTTCCTGAAGCTCCGGAACTGCAGTTAATATTTAAAAGGAAACCTAGTATGCCTTCTCTGATGATGTCCTAGAGTCAGCTTTTTCTCAGGGATGTCCTCCGAAAGCAATTTTATTCAGGTTTACCGATGACCAAATTTCCTAGCCAAAAAAGTAATTTCTGAGATAAAGGAACCCATTCCATGAGTTTAAGTAGAAGCCTAATTTGCTGATAAAGTGTTTCCTAAGGCAGTCAGGGAGACAAGGAATTCCTTCGAAAAATGATCTCGGTCAGGTTTCTATGTGAAATTTCGTTGCCTCTTTTTCTCCTCTCTCCGATCTATGAAGAGAGGATGATTCACTTCCTCGAGTCTAGACCGAATCAACATTTAGGGTCCTGAGAGATAAATTCAGTGAAGAAGTTTTTCCAAGAGCAATGGCCGCTAGATATTCCTTTTTGAATACTTTGTTGAAGGTTGTTTTTTCCTTCTTGGTGGCGATTATAGAGAAAAAAGGTTTGAAACTATTCTGTCCGCATGATTTGGACCAGACTCTATTTCATTCGATTTGAGTCAGGTGCCATGAGCATAGATTTTAATAAGTCTTTTGCTGACCCCGCAGAAGAGTCCAGGTCCTAAGAGTGCGATGCTTCAATTTCGGTAATAATTTTCTTGGTCTTTCGGTAGTCAAATGCACTATGCTGTGTCTGGGTCAAATTTGCCAGGCAATCAAGAAAGTTATCAATATCAATATCAATCAACTTTAGTCGAATGTTCATTTTTTCCCTGCTGCAGCTAACTTACGCAACTTATATCGGTTTTAACCGTAACAAGAAAAAGAAACAGACCCGAAAAAAGAAGGACGAATTTATGGCTTTTAGATTGATTAATTCTTCAAGTCGAAAGCAAAAATACAAAACTAAAGAACTCAAATATAGCAGGAGCTTAAGTTTTTCACGAAACTTTAACTGGGAACTAAGGGGTCAATGAATAGCTGAAGCTTGCATTTTTACTAGTTTTTGAGCTTGGTCGAATTTCGAACACTGGGCGACCCTTGAAGTGACAAAGGGCCAAAGGCTTAAGTCATAAAAAACCTTATAAGCTTTTGGCGACTTTTTCTTCTTCTGCCGACTTTTTTCAAATTATGACGGCAGAACAAGTGACACAGGTTTTCGAAAAAGGTTATATGGGTTCGAGGTTTACTGTAGTAAAGGACTCTTCACACCTTCCACATTATATTTTCCAAAAAAAGAAACAGTCAAAAGTTTTGATTCTGTAAAATTCAAAATGCACTCAACCACTTTCACGAAAATCAAAAGTTTTGATTGCAGCTTTTTCTAACAAACGAAACAGTTAGTGAAAGCCGTCGGGAAAATATTTTCGAAAAGTCACCAATCTACGTTTTAAAGGTTGGATAACCAGAACACAGTGGACTTCTTTAACAACGCTTTTTTGCACTTTTCACCACTCATAAGAGTTTCCCTTGTCTTGGTATCCTTTTTTTTACACAAATATAAACACTCACTTAACTCACCTTTCGAATGAAGATTTTTCAAATGCTCCACTGTCAGCTGAAGGATTTCGGCCTTCTCCAATTTAGCAGATCCTTGTTTTTCATAAGCCGATGGAACGAGACGCTTCAGCTCGGACAGTGACGAATTAATCCTATCTCTACGCTTCTTTTCAATGACTCCCCGTCGCTTTTTACGACTTAACAGTTGGCAACTGCCGGGCTCACCAGGAGATACCCTAAAAGTGCACAAACACAAAGAAAAGAGTCAGTTAATTTGGCCAAAAACAGCAATGTCGATTGTCGAATATTCCATTCACACTTACTGCTCTTTGGATGATTCTTCCGAATAGAGTTCATCACAGTCACTCTCGGACAGAGCTCTTTTCATGGATCTTGTTTGAGGTGGGGGCACCCAGTGATTTTGCGTAGTAGATCCGGTACTGTATCCCCAGTGTAACGGTGTATTGTGAATATTGTGTTCCATTATTAATAATAAATTTATTTTTTAACACTTCACTTCTATGTCGTTTTTAAAATTAAATATTAAAAACAAAAAATCACGTAAACAGGTTGTTTTCGAAATTTCTTAAAAAATCAAAACAAGTTGCACTTTTTGAAGAACAGCAAAAAAAACTCAGTGAGGTAGTAGTGAAAAGATTTCGGTGCGCCAGCGTGTGCTCCAGCACGTGACTTATCGTGTGTGCAAACGTCGTTCGACTGATTTCGAGACGCACGACCTACGCATGCAGAACATGTGCCATCCCCTCCCAAAAAATTTCGAATCGTCAAGTCGTACTTGGTCGTTTTCAACTACTAAAAATGTACCTGAACCATTGATGCCATTGGTAAACACTACCACCCTTATTATTTTGCCTGCACAACCCCGCTTTTCACTTGTCCCAACTATAGCCGAGCTCTAACTGGTGTATGTAGCAGCTAGAATGCAATCAACCCTTGTTGCTTAATTTTTTAAAGGGTGAGTTTTTCGAATCGTGATCATTCAGATTCACTATGGAGTATGACGACATGATGTGTCCGAGAGCGAGAGAGTCTGACTAGGAAATAAGGCTGATGACAATTTATTGAAAGATGCGCCTATCAACAGGAAACCAGAGCGAGATAAACTGCGTTTGATGAATTTGCGTATTGTTAAACATAGTGTTATGCTATGGTGTAATTTACAAGTTTTGTCTTTTTGTTGTACAATAATCGACAGTTGACACAATTGCATGCTGAGGATGTGGAGCACGCGTTTGGGTTAGGCGCACACGACCAAGCGTGCGGCCGTGTGCTGCCCCAACAAGTATGCCGCTGGCCGCATGCTGCCTTGAAATGAAGGTCAGTGTGCAAGGTGCAAAAGGTCAATGAAATCGACAGGAATAAACGATGGATAAGTGTGCCAACATAAGGGCATCAGAAGTGAGGTTGCTTTAAGGGCTTATCGAAAGACTCACAGTAGGAGTAGGTCAATCCTAGCTTGAAAAATCAATAGATGGCACTGTAAGATTGGAGTTTTCTAACGCGCTCAACATAGATGCTGTTGATTCAAAACACAAGGGCCCTTGTACGGCCCGAATGGGCTTCCAGTTCGGGGAGAGTGCCTGGTCAAGACACTGCAGCTTTTCATCCTCTGCGCTGATAGTTTCTCTCCTTACAGGTGTTTAGATAAGAGCTCAGAAATTGGCAATTACTCAGTCCGAACGCAAATGCCAATAACTTTCCGGCTCTTATTGATGCCAAGCAGACGAAGTGCGGCAAATAATTGCACGATTTTCTGCCGCAAGCATGCTAAATGCCTGTTTATTTTGATGAAATGTAATTTTCATCATCGAAAAAAATAACAGCTTTTCGGGGAAAACTTTCGTGATTCCTGTGAATTCTTATCGAAACTTTCATTTTCATCGATGAATAAAAAAAATCCAACATTTTGTCGTGCAACTTAAAAGAGTCTCAGTCCGGAAAATTGTCGATAATGAAATCTGGCCACTAATTGTCGTAGCCGGAATTGTTTCTTGTCTGCTATAAAAACCCTTAGGCTACTGACCACTAGCAATTTCTTAGAGCATCAACAGTTTACTCACAATCTTTAATTCGCAAGGGTACCACCTACACACAAACCCTGATGAAATATTTAACTGTTGGCTCTCTAAAATGTCGCTGAACTGAAAGAAATTAAAGAGTTTGCGACATGCTTTTAAAAAGTCATTTATGACAACAAGTTACTAAAAAATCTGTGGCACACAGATTTAAAAGTTGCCGCACACTGGTTCAATGTCAAAATGGTGTCATAGGGCACAAAAAGGCAATCAAATCGTTGCGTGTCTAAAATTGTCATGTTTGCGATAAGCCTTAAGCTTCTACTTCAGACGGTTTTTATCGTCGTGTATCCCTGGCCTTAAAGTTTTTGACTAAAAACAACTTTTTGCT
This sequence comes from Neoascia interrupta, assembly GCA_947623515.1. Lineage (NCBI taxonomy): Eukaryota > Metazoa > Arthropoda > Insecta > Diptera > Syrphidae > Neoascia > Neoascia interrupta. Next base: position 48,110,913 of record OX392462.1, read on the forward strand.
CAATAAGAATTAACATTATTTTTTTTTTCAATCTTGTATAAGCCTGTTAATTTGAAAGTTATATTCTGCGTTTTGTATGGAGTCAAAATAAATTTAAAACCGGTATGATGTGTCATAACTGACATACATCTCGAATGCTTGGAGGTAAAAATACGGGGAAAAAACATTTCTTAAATACGGGTGTTTCCAAATTCGATGCAAATATTTTGACACAAGATTCTTGGGTATATTTGAAGAAAAAAATTGTTCTACAGTATGGTTGTATCTCAAATTTTGATACCACTTATTGGGAATTTAAGAAAACACCTACTTTGAGGTACCTTGACCCATACTAACACAAATATCTCCGCTAACACTTACAACAGGTACTTCATATAGGACTTAAATTTTAGAAGAAATAGTACTCCTTTTAACTGCATTAAAATTAAAATTGATGACTTTTTTAACTTTCGAGATATTTGCTTTTAAGTCGGATCCTTTTTCCCTGCCCATGACATTTTTTTGACTTTCAAGACACATTTCTGCGAAAAATGCGTAATAAACATATCGGTAATTTTTTTTTTCTAGCGCATCTAACAATACTTAATAAAAATTGCAAAGACAAGTTATCCGAAAAACCCACAGATTTTATGATACTTGGGAAATTCCATAGCAGGTAAAATTATGAAAAACTCGATTCATAGTGTTCAATTCCTATTATTCTGAATAAAAATGCTTGCGTTTGGTTTATGTTTTTTTTTTTATTTCATTAAGTTAACTTTACAATCAAATAAGGTGTTCAAAGTGTCCTCCTCCATTTTGTATGCATGCTAGAGCCCGTTTCTGGATTGCGCTGTCAACGTTTATTGAGGATAACTCCTGCCTCACTTGTGACGAGGCTTGGAGAATGCGATCTTCTAAATCATTTAGAGTTGATGTTTCTGTAGAATAAACAAGTTCTTTCATTCTCCTCCATACAAAAAAAAATCCATAACTGTAAGGTCTGGAGATCTTGCAGGCCAGTGAACTGGTCCATTTCTTCCTATCCAACGACCAGCGTACTTTTCATCCAGCCAATTCTTTAACCTCGCGACCAAAGTGGGCTGGAGCTCCATCTTGTTGAAAATATGACGAAGCTCGTTGAGTTACCGGAACATCCTCCAGTAGATCTGTTAAATCATTGCGCAAAAATTCCAGATAGTTTGCAGAATTCAGTGTGGGAGGCAGTTTGAAGGGACCGATTAAGTTGTTTCCAATAACACCTGCCCACAAATTGATGCTAAATCTGTGTTGAAATGATGACTCTCTCCTTGTGTGTGGGTTTTCCGCAGCCCATGTGTGTAGATTGTGAAAATTTGTAATCCCATCTCTAGTAAATTGAGATTCGTCCGTCCATAGGATTCTGCTTATAAAACCGTTGTCATCCAAGTTCCGCTCTAACAACCAGTTGCAAAACTCAAGTCTCGGCTCCAAATCACTCGGAAGCAGTTCCTGCACAGGTGTATGGTGGTATGGATACAAGTTTTCCGTATGCAGGAGACGAACAATTTTATGTGTTGAAACATGAAATCGCAAGGATAAGCGCCTGATGCTGATTGATGGATCACTTGCAACCGCTTCCAGTATTCCTTCATCAACTGCAATTCTTCCTGGTGAAGCTCCTGCGTTAGGTCGTCTTGTTGAAACAGATCCCGTTTCCCGAAGTCTTCGAAACGAATTTGTAAATACGCGGTGATTAGGTACTCTTCGGTTAGGATAAAGCTGATGGTATCTTTGTTGTGCTCTAATAGAACTTCCGTTGCACATCCCATAAACGTAGATAATATCGGCGTATTCTTCGTTTGTAAAAGATGCCATTTCAAGTAGGGTTTCTTAACAACTGTTGTGTCACCTCGACTTCAAAAATGACCTTGATGGATTTAATTTTGTTTTCTAACCTTTTATACAATTTACATTAGGTAAATTTTCCAACTAGGCGACCAACCTCAAACTTAATCCTTTTTGGGATTTAACAGAAAAATGATAGGGAAATTACCTTTTTATCAGGTAGTCTAATAAAAATGCATGCTCTAAGACCTACGTAAATTATTAATACATAGTCAAAAAATCGTTCTTGTTGTCAATCGCGGTTATAAAAGTAGGTAACAAATCATATTTCCACCTTATACCTGTCGCGGCTTCGTGAAAAGAGTTTTTCATAATTTTACCTGCTATGGAATTTCCCAAGTATCATAAAATCTGTGGGTTTTTCGGGTAACTTGTCTTAGCAATTTTTATTAAGTATTGTTAGGGGCACTAGAAAAAAAAATTACCGATATGTTTATTATGCATTTTTCGCAGAAATGTGTCTTGAAAGTCAAAAAAATGTCATGGGCAGGGAAAAAGGATCCGACTTAAAAGCAAATACCTCGAAAGTTAAAAAAGTCATCAATTTTATTTTAATGCACTTAAAAGGAGTACTATTTCTTCTAAAATTTAAGTCCTAAATGAAGTACCTGTTGTAAGTGTTAGCGGAGATATTTGTGTTAGTATGGGTCAAGGTACCTCAAAGTAGGTGTTTTCTTAAATTCCCAATAAGTGGTATCAAAATTTGAGATAGGCCCATACTGTAGAACAATTTTTTTTTCAAATATACCCAAGAATCTTGTGTCAAAATATTTGCATCGAATTTGGAAACACCCTGTATAAAATCAGGTTGAATCAAACTGTGTGCCTAGATTCATTTTTCCTGTAATTTTTACTGGCACTGAGCATTGCCTCAAAATGGCTTGCAGCCTTATCTAAGCTGCAGAATAAAATCACGATTTTGAGTAAGATTTATTTTCAGACCTACCAAATCTAGCATGCTTGGGTTGTTAAGTTCGCTTCTGAACTTTGTGTAAAAATTTAAACAGGTTTATTTTTCTCAGGGAAATAATATGATTCTATTGTATATAATATACTTCCGAAGGTATCCAATAATTAACAAGGGGCACAGAATAGAATTGCTGTATTCGTCCTCATCATGTTCATCGACGCACGGTCTTAGAAAGCGATTACTGGATGTCTTCAGGCGTAAAAGCACCCTTGACTTTGCAGAAAGAATTTTTTTTTAGGGCGAAAAAGTATCGAGTTGCTAATAAGGGACGTTTGCATAAATATAGTGACAAATGCGAATCATAACAATGACTAAAAATTATGTTTTCAGTTTTTTCGCAACACGCAAACATTCCTTGAAACAACACAATAGAAAAGTTAAAGCAATAAAAGTTTAAACAAAAAAGGGAAGAGATTTAAAAGAGTAAGTGAAGATGAAAACGGTAGACCAAAATAGGTTAAAATGGGAAATTTATTTTTTAAATTGGTACTTTAAGGAGTCAATTGTACTCGACCTATTTTTCTATTTAAATAACAGATTTGTTAATCACAGCGTTTTACGCGTTTAAGAAATATTTAAGATTGTTTTTTTTTTTTCTTTTTTGTTAGCACAGCTTAAGCATCTTTCTATCTAAGAAAAATAATTTGACACAGAATTTTTTGTTTGTTTTGACGTTAGACTTAGTTTAATAGTGTCATAACTAAATTTTTCATCCTTAAAATTATCCAAAACAACTTCGTTTTTCTTTATTCAGACTACAGACCGCGACGTCTTCTCATCTTTTAGATAGGTGTCTTTAAATTTTGCACCGTTTGGTATGGCAGACCTCATTTTTATGTATCACAGAATTCTTACAAAATATTGCAACGCGCTTCAGGTCATAACTTTATAACTACTTTTTTCAAAAAGCCGATATTTGGCACACACAAAACAAAAACTAACATCAAATTTCGGTTTTATCAGTTTTTAAAGTGCGGTTTTGGCGAACTTGAAAAAATTTTGTCCCAACAACTTCCTCTGATGCTGCAAAGCCAAACCAAATGATTTGAAAAAAAAAAAAAAAAAAAACAAGTGAGCAAGTGCAAGAGTTCGTCTATCACAAACTTCTATATACCCGACTTTATATACAGTATAACACCAAATCTTAAAGTTTGTTGGCCTAAATTCATATATTACTTTTACAGGCCACGCCCCCCTAAGTAGGCATGGGCGAAAAAGTAAAATCAATTACTTGTAATTTCGTTAGAATCAAGAGAAAATACGGTAAAAGCGAAAATTATTTAAGAAAAAACCTGATTTTTCCTAAAAACGCCCCCTAAAAGTGGGCGGAGCCCAAAACTTTTTAAGGAGCAAACTTAGGAAATAGTAATATTTTTAAAATTTGTCATAAAATTTTTTTAAAGGGTTTTTAAAGATCTAACATGTTTAAAGTTGGCATGGTCGATATTGTGGGCGGTCCAATTTTTGCCTTGTTAAAGGTCTTGGGCCAATATTGCTCTGTAGCAAAATTTAAGTTCCTACGACTTGTGTAACTTGACCAAAAGGCATTTTAAAAGAAAATGTGAAGTAGAGGTGTTGTTGTCTCACATTGAAGCCAGTAGTGGGCCAAATATCACACTTTGTCTGTGCAGCAGAAGGTCCAAGCCGTGTACCAAGTTCAGCTCTCTAGCTTGATTTTGAAGACCTAAAACCTTCACACATACAGACGGACGGACGGACGGACATGGCTTCGATTCACCTCTCAGAGAATATCTCTAAAATGTGTAAGGAGTTTAAGATGATTATTTCACTGTGTTACAAACTATGCACCAAAATTAATAGACCCTGAGTCGGGTTCGGGTATAAAAAGCTAAAAAGTATAGCAACACAATGTCTCGATCTCGATTCTCGCTGTCTCTCATTTTAAGTGAAAAAAAAAAAATGAGGCGAGACACAGCCAAAGGCACAGGCATCCATTGTGGCCGGCTTTTAAAATCATTTAAGTTGCATATATGAAATGGTATGTCTGTAACTATTGATCTGTTTTCATTTTAGCAGGTAAATTTTATACCAGCACAAACCACTTGAATATCCAGCCAAAATGTGTTAAAATTACGAAAAAAATACAAGTTTGTCAATTTTTAAGCTTTGTTAACAAACAAAAAAAAAACGAATAAAAATTTACTCGTTCAAAAAGAATGGAGTAAAATTTAAATTTAATTTCGTCTAAACTAAATTCTTATTTTATTTGATAGACTTAAAAAAAAAAAAAATTAATCAATAAATTGCTTTAATACATATTTATACCTGAAAATTGGACAAATACTCAAAAGTGTCCCCCTTCATTTTCTTCACTACCATGCCAGCATTTGAAAAAACTGTATGGTGTAGGCACAGACCTTATTCATTTACATATGTATCTTCTTAAAATTTCCCTTGAAATTACAAATATCACACGAAGGTTATTTAATAATTCAGTGACTTTGAAATGCTTTTTATGTTTTTTTTTTATTTAATCGAACTGTTTGCCCGGAAATCAAAATCCCGAGTTAAACCCCAACATTAAATTTTGAAAAATCCCGGAAAACTCAAATCTTCGAACTTCGAACTGTTTGCCCGGAAATCAAAATCCCGAGTTAAACCCCAACATTAAATTTTTAAAAATCCCGGAAAACTCAAATCGAAACCCTGATATTTATGGGATTTGTCAAAGATTTGAACTTATATTCCGGAAGAATTGCGGGACTGTACATACAAATTAGGTAAAATTGGACATACGCCGCGTAGCATATGAGATCAAAGGCCGGGCGGTGTATGAGTCGAAGAGATGCCCGGAGTCTACTTTTTTAAGAACCACCCAAACACTGTTTTATTTAGCGGATTTTATCCTCAGGATTTTAAATTCCGGGTTTTCGGTGCCAACTATCCACCGGGATCGAACCAGTTTGCCGAGAATTTAAAATTCCGGAAACGAAAATCCCACAAATCAGAATCCCGGAAAAAATTCCGGGATTATAAAATCCAAATTAGGTTAGGTAAAACTGGACATATGTCGTAACGCATACCCTAAGGACCTGAGGCCAGCAGGCGAATAAGTCGAAGACACGCCCGGAGTCTTTTTTTTTTAATTCCACACAAGAACTGTTTGTCCTACACCAAACTTAAATTTGGCCCGTTTAAAAAAAAATCTGGGATTTTAGATTCAATTCCTGGATTTCGGTGAAAGCCAAACCCCACCCAAACAGTGTTTTATTTCCGAGATTTTGAGGTCGGTATTATGTAAACTGTAGTATGTATGTGGGGTGCTGTGGCGTAGTGGATAGTGTGTGTGCTTACTACGCCGGAGGCCTGGGTTCGAATCCTGCCATCGTCACCTGAAAAAAAAGACTTGTTCTTTTTCACGGTCCCCACCTCCGCGAGGGTCTGACAAGCCCTCCGAGAGTATCATTTGTCTTGAAAAACTTCTCAAAGTGCCGTTCGAAATCGACAAAAAATTGTAGGTCCCTTTGTATGTAAAAGAAATTAACACACCAGCATACATTGTTGAGATGGTTCACCTCGAGCTGTTGCGCCACTCTATTTATATTTTTTTTTATATATTATGTAACGGATTTTTAATTCCGGGATTTTGACATTCGGGATTTTCATTTTCGGCATTTCGTAGAGGGGATTTCGAATTTCGGGATTTCGGGGCCAACCCGTCTTTTTGCTCAAGTAAGCTTTTAACGGGTGATTTTTTAAGAGGTTGAGAACTTTAAAAAAAAAAAACACAAAAAATTCGAAAAAATTAATGAAATATTTATTTGAATCGATAGTTTGAACCTTGCAATTTAATGTTTAAAGATAATTTCATGCAAATGTTGACCGCGGCTGCGTCTCAGGTAGCCCATCCGCTGAGTCCAATTTTGGCATACTCTTTCACACATATCGGTCGGTATCTCACGAATGAATGCATGGATGTTGGCTTCCAGTGCGTCAATCGAAGCGGGCTTGTCCCTATAGACATTAGCCTTGACATACCCCCACAAAAAATAATCTAATGGCGTCAAATCGCACGATCTAGGCGGCCAATTGACCGGCCCGAAACGTGAAATTAACTGTTCACCAAACTCGCCGACCATAAAATGGAAGCAGCGCGCGATGAACATTTCGAACCGAGCACGAATTTTGATAGTAAAATTCAATAATTTGCAAGCGTTGTTCATTTGTAAGACGATCCATGGTTAAATTGCAAACCAAACTGAAGCTGCTTGACAGTGACACAAGGTACTAAACACACGTCAGCTGTCAAAACCAGTGTTGCCAAAATCAAACCAGCTAAAAAATCACCCTTTATTTGTGTTTTTTATGACGTGGTCTTATTTTAATGCGATACACATTTTCCAAAACAGAACTTTTTGTTTTCAATTGGGGTCGTTTTTTTTTTTTGTAAATTCTTGAAAAAATAAAAAGAAAATAATACTGTTAGAATCCTAGTTAACCGTTGCCATTATACATTCCCGGCTGACATTTTGGCTGTTTCGGAGTTCATTTGTCTGCCAAAGTCCCTTGCTTCTCGTTTTTTCATTATGATTTTGCAATAGTCCGTTCAAGATTCGTTTCAAAACCCTTACAAAACTAATTTAAACGGCACTTTAAATTTGAATGGTTTGAAATTTTCATCTAAATCCATTTTTGATCTACCATTTCTCTGTGGAAACTCAATGGGTTGCCTCCACAGATACCCAAGCCACGGATTACCTTCTTATGACATTCGCTTTCAAAAGAGGTGAATGGGAGACCATTGCAGGAGATGACGAAATTGCCGTTTATACTGACGGCTCTAAGACGGACGTCAGAACCGGCGCGGGCATCTTCTGTGGAGCTCTGGGACTAACTAAATCTTTTCGGATCAATGATGACTGCAGTATTTTTCAGGCGGAGCTGGCAGCCATAATCCAAGCTGCCTCCAAGCTGAAGAAACACAGCCCCGTAAACAAAACCATCACCATACACTCTGATAGCCAAGCGGCAATTAAAGCCATGGAATAAGACGTAGTGAAGTCAAGGGCTCTGAAACTATGCATGGAAATTCTGGACGAGTTGTCACTTGGCAACACTGTAACTGTGTGTTGGGTGCCAGGTCACACCGATATACCGGGAAACGAAGAAGCGGACAAACTTGCAAGATATGGGTCTGGGATGAACGCATCTCTAGCCCTTAAATCTATAAGAATCTCGCTGAGTTCGATAGCACGTAGGATAGAAACTAAATCCTTGAGTAGAACCAACCCACGTTGGACAGAACTTGATACGTGCAGACACACAAGGGAGCTATGGCCAGCGGTAAGCAAAAACAGATCACTATTTTTCATCGGACTAGCCCGCAGGGATATCGAGTACTCACGGGAATCCTCACTGGGCACTGAGCTGTGGGTCTACACGCTGAGCGACTAGGCATACTGCATAACGATTGCTGCAGAAGCTGCAGGGACGTTGAAGAAATTGAATCTAGTCGTCACCTGCTTTGCGAACGCCCAGGCCTAAACAGCATCAGGCGTAGTACCCTCGGCAGTTACTTCTTCAACGAGCTCGAAGATCTAAATAATGTAGATCTAATGGGTCCAAGAGGGTGGAGCTCTGAGTGGAGCTCCAGTTGTTAAGAAGGTTCTATGGACCCAACTGCTAGTCCAAGTGAGACGTGACTATTCTCAAAAGGGCATCCAACAACCTAACCTAACCTAACCTGGTCTACCATAAAAAAAAAGCGGCAGCAACCTGAAGGTGGTTCATGAAGGATTCAAATAACGGTCTCGTTTGAAGTTGCTATATTCTTATAGCTTGGTCATGAGTCATGAGCCTTGATTCGGGAATCGTGTAACACAAGATCGTGGCCGTTTTCATAACTCTGACATCATTTGAATGACCTTGGAGCTAAGCATTAACATCTTTAGTGCTTATAGGACAGCAATTATCCACTTGCAAACTATTATAAAAGAGACAACACAACCCAAATTATGTTTTTTCAGTCTTTGTTTGATCGTAGTGTAGTATTTCTTAAAATCGGAACTTCTTTTTCCCCTATTTTGACTAAACCAACCAATTTTATTGACGGATCTACCTTGTTTTTTTTTCGGTCTATGACCTAAAAGAAATAGAAATATAAGAAAAAATTTCTGTCGTGCAATCCCAGCGCCATCTAGCATCAAAGTCACTGACTGATCGAACAGCCAACAAAAAAAAAGAATCTATACTCTGTAAAGTTATAGTTTGATCATTTGTTTGGGTTCAAGCTGATCAAATGATCATTTGTTCAAATGATCATCAACCACCACACCAAGCTGCTTCACCTCACAAACATCTTCTGCTAAATAAAAGAGAATCGACTTAAAACAACGCAACATGTACCCCCATATTGTTTACCCACTTTTTGTAAAAATTTTAGAACGCGGATACATAAAAAATACTTTTGACTTTTTAATAATGTAAATTGCAATTGAAACTTTAGTGCTTAGTAAGGTCCCTGCTGCCAAAGGATTTATGGGAAAAATATGTTACCAAGGTTCACATAAAATTTAGTCCTCCCCAAAGTAAAATAAATTCTTCTTAGTGCAAACTACAGCGAGCTTCTCACAAAACAATAACGTGAAGCATGGACAGCACGTGGCCAAAATGCGTGAGAAAGAACTCGGCACAATCATTCCCACGAGTTGTATAGGAACCATCCTAAAATGCAACCACCTTCCGCAATGGAAATTGGAAATGCCAGGGGGAGTACGGGTTATCATCACAATATCAAGGGTGGAAAATCACAATATCTAATCGTAAAGAATTATTCCTACACAAATTATGTCAATGTGTTGGTGTACCTTCTTACTTCCGTCCACCAAAGGGTGGTTTTGGGCTATGCAACGCTGGTAGCTTTGGCGATTATGTTCATTATCAAATAAAATTTCGTCCTGACAAGATGGAAACGTTTTCTCTAGAGAGTTGTTCGATTATTTGCTCTTTGATTTGTAGACATTATTGTGGAGTAGCCTTTAGTAATTTTGTTTCAATTGCAAACGTATTGCTCGGGTTTTTTGATTGATTTAAAAGGATAAGAGAAATGTTATTTACTTACTTGAAGGAGTTTTTTTCTTCTTCTACTTTAGGAACTTTTGGATTTCTTGCTGGTAAAAACTTTGTGCCTGCTTTTGGTGGTGGAATTAAAGCTTAAGGCTTGTATTGTGTAGTGTATCATTCTGAAATTTTGTAGGTATTCCTGAGGTGCGTGTAAGAAGTTCAATCAGTTTTTCCACCTGCAAATAAATGGAGAGTGTAGTGTGTAGTCAATCGGAATGGAATCGAATTCAAGGATAGAATGCTTTTAAAGGACTAAGAGTTCACTGCTCAATATTTTATTGAAAAAAAGAAGATGGATTACCGATACTGATATAGAAAACTTCCGCGGAAATTAATGCATCCTTTCACACATCAAAAATATACGGAAACGAGATTTCAATAAAAAAAATATGGGGTCCTGTTGAAGTTTCTGCATTGTATGCTTTTGGCGCTTTCGATGCCATAACAGCGCTTGAGATTCTATTAAAGCGCGTTACTATATCGAGTTTTATTGGAAATCAAAAGTTTGAATTCTTATTTTGGAAATAGCTCCATGATGTTTTTACAGCCGCTTCAAAATGCCAACACGAACAAAATTGGTGCAACTATTCCATCCTTGTCAAGATGTCATACACCTACTCGGGTAAAAGCGCTTAACAGGTCTTTGAAGCTTGGCTCTCTTAATATGCTTTTTAAGTACCTTCGTTTCGGCGAGGACATTTTAAATGTTATGCCACTTCTAAATGACCGACGGCGTATTAAAAAGCCTTTAATGGCAAATACGTAACTAGCAAAGGGTTTGCAGCACTGAGCTGACAAATAAAATCCTTCTAATTTAAGCCCAATGACTAGCATTAGGTAATGGTGGCGTAATAAACCTACCCAGGATGGCACTAAATGGAGGCCCACGCGTTCCCTCTGCCTCAGACCTTCTCGGCCGATGCGTTCCGTTTTAACGACGACACTTAACTCGATTTAGCTCAGTCAGTGTAGTCGTCAGGTTATTGCCTACCTCTTGAGGTATGTCCCGCTTGTGTTGAGCAGAAAGTGTTGGGCCAAAAACATTTCCTTGCGGAACACCAGCGTGTTCTTCTTCTTCTTTTTCATTTAGGCGCGAGGTTATGATCTAAAGTGATGGATCATAACCCTCCCACCCTACTGCGTTCCTAATGGTCCGCTTGTGGGGTACGTCGATTTGACCTCAGGATATAGGTACCGGCAGGCAACCCGGTTTTGGATCTCTTCGTCACTGAGGCCAAATAAATGCTGTTGTCGTTGTGCTTGTGTGATCCATGAATGCTTAGGCCTTCCTCTCTTACGCGATTGCGCTCGAATGTTGATTAACATTGCCTTTTTGACGCGGGTTCGTAGGATCTCTCCTTTGAACGTGACAGTACCAACTGAGCCGGTCGTGCACCATTTTTCTGGAGATAGGTTCTTTTAAATGGAGGCTTCCTCGAATCTTCTTATTCTATCTTGCTTTGTTACTCCTGCTGTCATGCGAAGCATCTTTATCTCAGCCGCCGTTAATTTGCTCTCATATTTCTTATACACTGTCCAACATTGGGAACAATATGTAAGCGCGGGACGCACAACTGCGGTGTAGAGCCTTTCTTTCAGCTTAGGGGGCGTTTTTCGGTCACAGAAGATGGCGGAGTTTTCTCGCCACTCCATCCACCCCACGCTTACGCGATGATTGATTTTTTTTTTTTTTTTACTCCGTGGGTAGGTAAAAACCTTCATAGGCACTATGAGAATCGAACGCGCGTGCTCATAGTAGTGTGAGATTTTTACTCACTAAAAAACCTCCCAATCTTTGTAAGACTACGACTAAGTTTCTTTAACAAGTAGTTCAAGCTTCTGTATAGTAATCGCGTTTGGCAGGCTACCTTCCAACGAAAGCACCTGCAATACCGTCATTATGTGCGGTTTTCTCTTACGACGCTAGATCCAACGGTCTTGTTCGTTGTAGTCGGCGTGCAAGATTTGTCTGATCCAGAGTTCGGATTGTTTCGTGGTTGCAATGGCCGTGAAGACGAGTGTGAAGTTTGCGAGCAAAGTTTCTTACTTCGTCGGTCACGGTTGCGATGCCTAGATCTCGACGTAAATCGCTATTTCTTATATACCATGGAGCATTTACGATTGCTCTTAGTGTCTTCTTCTGAAAAGTTTCTAAAATAGATATGTTGCTTGGTTTGGTACAACCCCAAAGTTGTATACCGTACGTCCAAGATGGTTTTAGCACTTGCTTATACAATAGCAGTTTGTTATACACACTTAGTTTCGAATAACGTCCGATGAGCCAATTCAGTTCTCGTAGCTTGATTTCAGGTTCATCGCGTTTCTTTTTAACGTGTGGCTTCCACTTAAGTTTTGCGTCTAGGGTCATGCCTAAATATTTCGCCTCGTTTGCGCACGGAATTTGTACCGAGTTTATAAATAGAGGGAAGTTGATTACCCTCTTGTAAGTAAAATTTACATGCGTTGATTTTGTCTCATTTTGGAGGTTTCGCCAGGCCTTTGTCCATTCGCATATTTTATTCAAAGCGCGTTGGAGTTTTCCCGTTGATAGTTCGACTGTCTTATCCGTAGCGAGGATAGCCATGTCGTCAGCGAACGTGGCTACAGTCGTTGTCTCTACTTGAGGTACATCTCTTGTAAAAAGTAAAAACAGTGTTGGTCCGAGGACGCTACCTTGTGGAACGCCGGCTTGTATTTCTTTGAATTCTGAGTATTCGCTCCCGTATCTCACTTGAAATAGTCTGTTGTCAAGATAAGACTCTAAGAGTTCATACATTTTTTCCGGCAAAACTTTCCGTAGCTTATACTTTAGGCCTTCGTGCCAAACTTTTTCAAAGGCTTGAGATACGTCAAGAAAAGCGGTAGAACATATCATTTTCGCTTCTAAGGCTTTCTCAATTTCATTAGTTATTCGATAGACCTGGTCAATTGTTGAATGTTTGACCCTAAAGCCGAATTGGTAATCCGGAATCAATCGTCTTTCTTCAATTATTGGTTGCAGTCGTTTGAGCACAAGTTTCTCGAAGACTTTAGATATATTTCAAGGAAATAGTTCGACCCTTTATCGGCTGTCACGCTTTCAAGAGCTGTTTGCCTACCTCATGACATTTAAGAACTTGAAGTAGGTGCTTTTTACTATGTCTCCACCGCCAATTTAAAGAGGATTAGCGGGAGACGATTAAAAATAAGTCCCAAAGTGGTTCCACCAGACAAATATAGGATTAATTTGACATGAGTGAGCACTCTTTTTCATTTTTCACTCTTTTTTTGTCATTTTGGCTCTCAAAAGAGAGTGGCGATGTCATTTCCCAATAGCGAACAAAGATTTTCTTTGTTAACGTCATTGAATAAAGAGACAAGGAATAGCTCTTTTTCACATATAGTGTGTGTGAGTGAAGCACTTATTTTGACATTAGTCGCCCGATGGCGGGTAACGACTTGTAATTGAATGTATCGAATGTATCACGAATCGGGGTACACATGTCACCTTAACTCAGGAATGTTAAGCAAAAATAGAGCCAGCTCCCAGAAACGTATGAACCTCAGGCCGTCTCTCATGACATGCCTGGTTGAACACATAAGTAGTCCGCACTAACACAACTAAAACTGATGCTTCACTTTTCCCCCAAAACAAGTGGTGTTTTGGGGGAAACAAAAGTGAACCCCCAAAGTGAACCCTTGTCTCTTTATTCAATAATTAACATCCGAATCGAAATCGTAATTCTGACAGATCTGTCATACGTGGACAGTTTCAGTGTCCTTTTTTGGGTGTTCGAAAAGGGTTAAAAATTGGTTCGTGAAAAGGATAATTGAGATTTATGAGGGGATTTATTTTTAGTCGCTTGCCGAGAGGATTTAAATTTGTATGGATAATTGCGTAATTTTTAGAGGGTTTAATGGAGATTTATATTTATCGCGGATTAGTGCCCGGTGGAAACATGGTATAAGTTAACGAAAACCTAACGCAACCGAGCAAAATACTCTTATGGTCGTGGTATACGAATTGCGTGTAGGTAATGGGACATTAATGAAAGCTGACTTAAGCTAACCTAAGTCTATTACGGTTAGGCTTTAAGTTAGTCCTGCTCAAGTGAGAGGTTTGGCGCGGAAATTCGACAGTTGGATAGGTACATACAAGTTTCACACGATTTTTGAATAGAGGAGCATTGAGACTTAGGAAGCGCACGCAAGTGAGGAGAGACCTTAGCCAACTTCGCATGCTAACTGGTGATAGCTAGCTGGAGTCACAGCTGGCTGGCGAAGCTTGTTGGCTGAGGCCCACGTCTAACCCGGATAGAAGCGCCACCAAAAGTAAGTAAGAACTTATTTGCACAGACTCGATTTCCTCGTTTTTGTGGTGCTTAATACAATTTTCCCTCGAATTTTCTAAGAGATGATGCGAATGATAATCGATGTAACCTTCAATTTTTGGCCCCGATACCTACCTAAATTGTTTTTTTTTTATAATGAGCTTGCGATAAAGGGGTTATGACTACTCTTAACATGCATAGCACATCACGAGCAGAAAGAATTTGAAGATAGAAAAGATAGAAGAGAAAAGTAGTTCTAAATCCAACACAAACGCTGATGACTGAGCCACTACGGAATATAAAAACTCTGCCCAGATATGCCAAAGCTTACCCCGTAAGTGTTATGCCTTTAGGGAGAAAAGCAAAAACATAACTAGCAGAGTATTTCATAAAAATATCTGCTGGCATGCATCTAATTGTTGTTCATTCTATTTGCATATTGAAAGAGAAAAATTCCAATATGCAAACCCTAACCTGGGAGCAGACGCCGACCAGGAAGCCGCTCATTTTGAGGCAGACGCTTCTAGATTTTTGGTTTGTTGCGGGTTTTGGTCCGCCCCGGGTATTTTCCATACCGGTACCCGACATATTCGGCGAGCATTCCCCTAACCGCCACCTGGTGAGGCGCCCTATTGGAGACCAACAATCCCAGAAGAGAGTTTCGAAAATCAGGCATATATGTCAATATTATTCTACCGTAAGTGAGTAAGTTTCCAATGAGTGTTGATTTTACCTTTTCCATGTAGGACCGCAGACGTCTTCTTACCATTATTTTCATTGCCAATCCCGTTCTGCTGACCAACTTCTAGTGGAATATTTGTTGTTTCCATAGCAAATCTCGCCTTTCTGACCGACTTTGGGGTTTTCGGCTCATCAGCTTTAGACGTTTTGGGGTTCTGATTTTATTATTTTTTAATACGTTTCTTTAGAGTCTCGCGAAGTTGTTGTAGCTCCATGGGGACTTCGAAACGTATTGGTGACTCGCTCGATGGCTTCCTTTCAACTGGCGCAAATCGTTGGGCAATCTTGCAAAAGATGACCACCGGCGCGTTTTACGCATCGCGTAAAATACTTCTCTCTGGCAGTACGATTGAGTTTGTCGAAAACCTTCGCTTTACTAGTCTGTGGCCCTTTCGCTTGTGCGATTTTTATCTTTATTGTTTTGTAGAAAGGTCTTATTGCCTTTTTATCTTAAAATGTATCAGTATGCTTGACCCGCGAAGGTTTTGCATTTTCTTTTGTTACCCACTTTTCTTGTCAAAAGGAAAAGTACTGCATGCAAAACGATGTTTTTATCGACTTTCCTGTATGCCCAGCGCATAATTTGCACAATTCAATGCAAAAATATTTTTCAATCTTCAAATTGAGATTCTAAGCAAGTTTTAGAAGCAAATTTGAGTTTCCCAAAAAGACGTCATACAACGAATAGATACTCAAACCAGGAGCAATGTTGTTCTTTGCCAGGAGCAGAACTACCTTATTTGTGCTACTCCGGCTTATTTGCGGCTAAGACTAATGTTTTTGAATAGCAAAAGTTGAGTCTAGTTCGGGTTTCACCTTACGTTGCATCTCCTTGATTGTGACCTTACCACTCAGTTTTTGAGAATTTGTTTGATGTTTTTTTATATATTACAAAAAAGATAATGGGGCTTATGTGAAGAAGCTTTCTCCTTATTCTACAACAAAGAAGTATTGTGAATTAGGATAAGAGCTTTCATTTTTTATGCACAAATTAATAATGTCCCGAAAAAACAAAAACGAATTCACACTGCCTCAACATCAAAGCACTTTAATTACATAACGAAATTGGACCAAAAATAATAAGAAATCAATGATTTGGAACTTGATTTGGATTGCTAATGGTTCCGCGCTTATAGAACTTTGTTGTGGCGGGTGTTGGCGTATTTGAGGGCGTAATAGGTTGAGGAAAAGTTTCAATCGATGGTATACAACCTTCAGCCTTAAGTACTGCAGCACATTTCCAATTCCTGGCATAGTTCACTTCAAATGGAAAAAGTTTATTAAATCAATAAAACCATGGACTTTACAAAGCCTTACTTCTCCAAATGCGAACACATCCATCATCCCCAGATGAAGCTAACATAGTTCCCATTATGTTCCAGCATACGCGCCAAACAGGACAATTGTGATCGTTAAATTGTGCGACTGTTTGTATGTCCAGTCGTGACGTTCCAGTTGGGTCACTAGAAATAATAAGAACATCAGTTGTTATGGAAGAAAAAAAATGAAATTATTTGACACAGTTGTACTCACGATATAGACTTCAAATTAAGAATGTACAAATATTTGCTGGCCACTGCTAGGACGTGGTAGCTTCGCCCCACATTCGGTGCAAACGCCATGTCGTGTACTGGATCTGTGATTGTGTTGATTGTTTCGATTTTGGCACACTTTCTAGCATTATCACTGTACTCAAATATGAAAACTTTCCCAGCAGAAGAGCTGACGTCATCGCTCCCGGCCTAAAACAAAGATATTGCAATTCATGGATAAAACTTTAAACTGCTCGTTTGCAGCAACAAAAAACGGAAGCAGTACCTACTGAGCTAAACAAATATAAATTAAACTTCTCCCAAGTGTCCATTATTCCCCTGATTTTTTAACATTTGTTAAAAGGTCAAACTTTTGAAACTAATTGCTACCAACGCGTCAACTATAAATAGAGTGGCGCAACAGCTCGAGGTAAACCAGGGTCAACTTCTCAACAATTTATGCTGTGTGTGTTATAATTTCTTCACATATAAGGGGACCTACAATTTTTTGCCGAATCCGAACCCCACTTTGAGAAGTTTTTCAAGACAATTGATACTCTCGGAGGGTTTGTCAGACCCCCGCGATGGTGGGGGCCGTGAAAAAGAACGAGCCTTTTTTTTGGGTGACGACGGTAGGATTCCAACCCAGACCTTTGGCGTAGTAAGCACACACAACTAACCACTACGCCACGGCACCAACGCGTCGACTCGTTTCGTCTTTAATTTAGGTTCAAATTCAGAGAAATTAAGCGAACTTTAATTTGGGTTAGAGTTTTAAAAATTCGGTTTCGCTGGTTTACAGGACAAGAAATGGATCTTTTTCTTTTAATTTTGAATTTAAAATTCGTACTTACTGCACGGGAAAAGCGTCTTCACAGATTTATGCGAAGACAGACGAAAAGGTTGGTGGATAAGGGAACGCTCGCCAGATATGGTGGGTATGGGAACACGTATGGAATATATCTGGGGCGGACCAAAACCAGGAGCAAACGAAAAATCCAGGAGCATCTGGTTTAAAATGAGTGCCTTTCTGGTCGGCGCCTGTTATCCGGATCAGACCAGCTAATTTTGCTCTACTGTCTATGCTGACTCATTTGAATTTGAAACTCAATCCAAACGTTTACTTTTCTGCTCCTTAATGTTTCACAGCGCTGGGATTGATTTACATAACAAGAAAGCTCGGATTTACAAGAAGCTCGGAGCTACAAAAAGAACGACAACCCAATTACTTACCGCAATTAATTGTGATGGCAGCATATACATAGACTTGTTCCACGACAGACAACTCAAAGGTAACTTGCAGGATAGTTCATGTTGCACTGGCCACTGCGACAGGTTCATAATGTCTGGAGCTTCGTAAATGCGAATAATGCCGTCTGCAGATGCAGTGGCCAGTAAAAGTCCCAGAATTTTCGGAGCGAACTTCACATCAGTCACACTTGTTCGGGAATCAACCAATACGGTACGACGCGTCCAACGTTTCGCAGGAGTCATGGTTGGGGCGACTTTTTCCCCAACCACCTCCTCCCAAACCGAGGCTGTTCGATCGAAAGAACATGTTGCCAGAACTTGTCCAAATTCAGGATGAGCCCAAGATATGCGCCAAATCGACCCGGAGTGTGCTTTCCAACTGGCTGTGACTGTCCATTTGTTCTGCTCATCTTGATCCCACACCTTAGAAAAAATATAAACTCGAATGTCTAATAAAACTACACAAGTTTGTAAGGCAGTCAAAGTACCTACCTTAACAGTCTGGTCACTGGAACATGTCGCCATGCGTATTCCGTAGAAGTCGTAGGCTATATCGTGAATAACATCCTTGTGGTCAGCCCGAATCTGTTCCACTTCAAACATTTTATTTTTGATAGATATAAACAATCTGTATTAACAATAAATAATATAAAAAATTATTTATTTACGCGCGGAAATATGATAACAAACTCGGCGAAATAAAAAGCCAGACGTTGTTGGAGCCGATTTTGACGCAAATGTGTTATGGCTGTCAAAACACGAGCCGGCCGGAGCGCGTAGAAAAACTAGTACAATTACAGGGTGCGTCCCTTTTGGCTACGAAACGAATAGAGTATTTTTTACAACATAAATTTGATAAATGGGTGTTGAAGGGCAAAAAGGACGCAGGTTGAAAATCTAGTTATTCAGTAAATAATGACAGAACGTCTTCATATATGAATATTTGTAGTTTTAGAATTATCAAACTAAAAGCGGGCCCCAGTGAGAGATCTTTTTTGGTCAAAACTTTGCCGCACACACTTTGTCTGCAGCTCCAAAATGTTGATAACGAACTTTTCGTGAAAAACTTGCTTCAAAAATTGATTGGTGATAATAATTTCTTTAAATATGTGGTTTATTTTTTCCCATGTATGTGGTCTATAAATCCAAAAAATATCTCGCTTATTTCGGAAAAAGTATAAGTATGCAATTTTCAATAAAAAAAATAAAGTTTTCAAAAAAAAAGATTGTCTTGATTTGGCTGAAGCGCTGTTGCCCACACGAGGAGGAGAAATAGAGGAGAAGGATATAACCGAAAACTCATCGACATAATAATAAGGAAGACTGCTAGTTAGTGTCTCCGCTCGTACAAAACCTGCGACAAAAATGGTACACAGTTTTAGAATCGGCTAAGGTGATCTGTGATTTTCACATTTTGTGACAGTCAATGTGATCAAACAAAAAAATCCGTCTGCATAAGGTGATCACAAAAATATTGTTCCGAATCGTTCCTTTATATAGGCTTGTGATGTAGGAACTCCTTTTTTTATTCATGCATGCAGAAAGTCAGCCTAAGTGTAGGCAAAAATAAACCAACTAACCAGAAAATTTGAAAAATGTGGACCAGTGGATTTTGACGGTGATCACAAGAGCTGTCAAAAGAAAATTGTGATGCTCACAGTTTACGCAGACGAAGTTTTGTGATTTGTGACATCACTTATCACAGATCACCTAAGCCGATTTCACCCCTGATCTGTGCTGCTGTTTGGCCCTGGTGGTGTGTTTCCCATTGAATTTCCCTTTGACGGTGTTTGGCCGCGAGTACTAAACAGCGCGAGTTTCTACGTACTTGAATGGGACCATTATGGAGCAGTCCATAGAAATTATGTCAGTGTGCAAACTCTATGTACTGAATTAAGATTTAGTTCAGAAAGCCAAAACACGAAGACAACATTGGCTCGGTGACATCCATGGACAA
Organism: Neoascia interrupta; assembly: GCA_947623515.1. NCBI lineage: Eukaryota > Metazoa > Arthropoda > Insecta > Diptera > Syrphidae > Neoascia > Neoascia interrupta. The sequence goes on from OX392462.1 coordinate 48,130,623, forward strand.
CAACGTTCCATCCAAAAGAGTCTTCCTCCCCGAAAAAGACCGTGAAAAAACCCCCGAGATACATAAACTTCTCCACCTGTTTTAACGGAACTCCATTTATGTGCAGGGTACACTGCACAGGAGTTCCGGAAACAACCATCACTTACGATTTGTTCACGTTTACTTTCATCCCAGCATCACCACAGACGGCTGCAAACCTATCCAGTGCTCGTTGAAGTTCCTCTTTGGATGATGCAAGGATGGCCAAATCATCTGCGAAAAGCAGATGGCTTATCCTGATGCCAGCCAATTCGAAACATTGCTCGCCAAGACTGCGCTTCACCATCCAGTCCATATATGCGCACATCAAAAGGACGGGATTTGACGCCATTTATCCGTACACAGCTTCTGCAGTTTCCATACAAAGACTGGATGGCTCTCAGAAGAGACCCACTCAGCGCCTAGTCCTGCAAAGCTCTCCACAGTGTATCCCGAGGGACTCGGTCATACGCCTTTTCCAGATCTACAAAACACGCATAGACCGGTTTGGCATATTCCCAGGCCTTCTCAAGGATAACCTTCAGAGTAAAAAGCTGGCCAGTTGTGCCTTTGCCAGGCCGAAAGCCGCACTGTTCTTCCCGTCACAAAGGCTCGATTACAGCTCTGGAACGCGTTTCCAACACCTTCGCGAATACTTTTTCCAGAAGACTCAAGAGAGATATGCTCCTATAGTTGGCGCAATCTCTCCTGTTCCCTTTTTTGTAAATGGGCGCTATAACTCCCGTTAGCCAATCGCTAGTTGCCTTCCCGCTATCCCAGGCCACCTTAATGACACGTATTAGCAGTTTAACACCCTCTTCACCCATTGCCTTGAGCATTTCTGGCCGGATTTCATCAACTCCAGCAGACTTGCCAACTTTAAGCGATTTAATCGCTTTAGTGACTTCGTCTACTGTGGGACTATTGTCCGCCCTTACCTCGTCAGCAGTGGGAATGCCATCTTCAGTGCCCTGTTGGGGGTTGAGCAACTCCGAAAAGTTCTCTCTCCATCTGCGCAAGACGTCGCTCTCATTTGAAAGAAGTGTACCGTCCTTGGATTTAACCCCTTGAATGATATTCAACTTCCCTTCTCTGAGCCGGCGAATGGTCTGCCAAAATATCATGTTTGCAGATCTGTAATCGTGCTCCAACTTCTCGCCGAACTTTTTCCATGACTGTTCCTTGGCTGTTCTGACTGCCAGATTGGAAGTCTTTCGCGCCTCATTGTACCGGGCTCGAGAAGTTGAGTTTCTACATTGGATCCACGCAATGTAGGCTCTCTTCTTCTCTCTGGTGGCTTCTTGAACTCCAGGCGTTTTAAACCGAACAGTTTTTTTCTCACCACCAGCCGCTACCCCAAGCCGCTTCACTCCACAAACATTTCCCGCAGAGGCAATGACTGCCGATAAAAACAGCTGCCATTCCTCCTCTACATTCAAAAGGTCAGTTGAAATTTGTTCAAACTTCTCCGAAACATGCTGTGCAAAACGCTCTCTGAAATCAGAGTCAGCATCCTGCAACCTTTCCCACCGTATGCGGGTCACCAGTCTTGGTTTTCGCCTGGGTGGCAAAGAAACACTGTCACTGATAAACGATTTACACAGTAGTGATCAGTTGACAACTAAGCTCCCCTGAAAACTCGAACATCACAAATCAACAAAGAAATCAATCAGTGACGTCTGATTAAAACTGTGCTTGTACCATGTGTATTTGTGAATGTCTTTGTGTGGGAAAAAGGTGATCAAGATGGACAAGCCATATGCACAGCAAAAGTCCAACAACTTCCCTCCGTTTCTGTTTTGATCCGGGTCACCGTGCCTCCCGATCACACTCCTCCAAGTACTGTCGCCCGTACCCACATGTGCATTGAAGTCACCCATCAGGAGAAAGAAGTCCATTTCTGCCACTCTGTCCAGGGTAGCATCAACTTATTTCAAAAATGACTCTTACTCTGACTCTCGATTTGGTGCATAAACCTGAACTAACCTGAGTCAGAGTCGATCGTTCAAGCTTAAGCTTTAAGATCAGAATCCTTCCGCCTAACGGAATGACATCGAATACATTTTTTGCGTTGGCAACGTATGAAATTCTGTTTCTGTTGCTTGGGACAACGCGGTTTTAGTTTTTGTCCACCCGCTTGAACAGACAGAGCCAATTTTTCCTTGTGTTTTGGCTTTTTGAACTACATCCACATCTCAGTAGAAGACAAGGAGGTCATGGTTGTACCTGCTCCTCCATCCGCCCTCCTTGCGTACAAGACAATAAATTTGCAATAGAATTTTTCTTACGAAAAAGTAGAGTATTGTTTCTCCTTCTCAGCTTATCTCCGGCACTTGGCGCCACAAAGCAGAACTGGCAGAATAAGTGCTTTAAGGCTTTTTCTTAACTATCTCGAAACAGGTAGCTGCTGATATCAACAGTGATGCTTTATCCTAAGCGCCCGATGTTTGTTATACCCTACCCAGGGTATATTAAGTTTGTTGTATAGTTTGTTACGCAGTGAAATAATCACCGCAGTGCCATAAGACCTTTTAGAGATATGAATGGGACCGACAGGAGAATCGATTAAGGCATGTCCGTCGGGCCGTATGTAAACAACTTTTAGGCCTAGATTTTAACCTAGAGAGCTGAAATTTGCTGGGTCGGCTTGAAGTCCAGGACTTCAGATCAGGTTGGAAAATTAGCTGAATCCGCCCACAGACACGCCCACTACAGGCCTGTATGTGCGACCATCTCTAATTTAAAGAAATACTTTTTTCAAATTTTAGCTATGTTACAATGCGCACTAATTTTTAGTATGTAACATTTAATAGTCGGTAGCCATTATCTGCTGTTGTTTCAAGTGGGTTAAGCTTACTAACTATTCCGCCAGAGAATCTCTGCTTTCCTTTCTATGTCCTAATGGACAGATGGGCTCTATTCAGGAGGTAATAAAATGCCTCCTTGTGAGGGACTTAAGCACCTTTGGTATGGGACCTGTATCCATGAGGCTGATGTTTTGGAAAGTGCCTTTGATATGGATCACAGAAAGCCAATCACTTGTAATCCCGAAAAAAGACGCCCAAAATTCGTATACTGACGGATCGAAGTCAAGCAGTGGAGTTGGGGCTGGTATAGTGGGGGGAGGTGCCATAAACACATACCTCTCTGCAAAGAATCCACAATTTTTCAAGTGGAACTATTTGTTTAACGAGGCAGCCCACTGCCTTTACAATAGAAACCTCATGAGGGTCCAGATTTCACTATTCTTGGCCAGCCAGGCAGTTGTAAGAGCTCTAGGTAGCTCAGTTAGAACTCCAAGCCCAAGGGTGTTTGGGAATATCAACAAATTCTAAACACACGGACAAGCAAAAACAATGTAAAACTGATTTGGGTGCCAGGACATGAAAACTGTGAGGGTAATGGAAAGGTCGACATGCAAGCTATTCTCTCACATTTTAATAGCTCACCATTTAAAGGGACTCAGAAAGATGACAAACAAACTGAATGACAAAAAACACTAAATTAAAATAGATACCATGTCTCCACCGGGCAGACAAATCCACGAATAATATAAATCTTCATTAAATCCTTTACAAATCACGCGATAAACCATACAAATTTAAATCCTCTGGGCAAGCGATTTAAAATAAATCCTCTTATAAATCCCCTTCACCCTATTCATGAAACTAATTACTTAATGTACCTTTGTAACAGTTTGAGAATCAAAAAAGGAAACTGAAACTGTCCCTGATCTCTCGGGAGTGATTTTCACAAATATAATCTTTTCTCGCTCCTGGGAAATGACATCGGCACTCTCTTTTGAGAGCCAAATCGACAGAAAAAGAGTGTTCGTATCAAATTTATCCTATATTTGTACCGTAAGCCCACTTTAAGATTTATTCTTATACCATGTCTCCACCCAGCACTAATCCTCGATTAATATTAATCTTTATTGAATCCTCTCGCCAAGCGGTTAAAAATAAATCCTCTCATAAATCCCATTCACCCTATTCACAAACCTATTTTCTGCACCTTTGTAACCGTTTGAGAATCAAAAAAGAAAACTGAAACTGTCCCTGTGCTACAGATCTGTCACAAGTACGTTTTCTATTGTGACTTTAACTGAGAAAATCGTTTTCCGCTCCTGGGAAATGACATCGCCACTCTCTTTTGAGAGCCAAAATGACAGAAACAGAGTTTTCGTGTCAAATTAATCCCATATTTGTCCGATGGAGCCACTTGAGGTCGGTGGATTCTCTTTTAATTGTCGGTGGAGACATAGTATTAATCGTCTCCCGCTAATCCTCTTTTTATTACCGATGGCGACATGTTATAAGCCATTAGCCAAATTAACAAATTATAGATTTTTTCGTATTTCGAGAATTACATGTTTCCAGATCTTGTTTCAGATTCTGGACTTTTGTGATTTTTGAAACCGATTAACAAGATTTTGTCTATTTTAGATTTTTATCATTCTAGAAAACGGAGTGACTCAAAATTAATAGATTTCAAACAACATTTAAAACCTTTTTTTTTTTCATTTGGGACAAAACGCATACTGGGGTTGCATATAAAAAATATCCCTTTTTAATTTCCTCCATTTCACGACGTACTAGATCAGCCTGCTCTGCGAAATCCCATCACTATCCAATCGAATGTTGTTTATGTGCGTGAAGCAAAACCAAAAGAAAGCTGTCACAGAACGGTAAAACATTGAAGGGCAGTTTTGGGAACAGTGATTTTTTTATTTGCAAATTGCAAAAAACCCTAGTTTAAACTACTCCCACGTGAAAGTCGCACTCGAAAGTATTATCCGTTGTCTAATTAAAACCGCACAGTGCTTGAACGAAAAGAAAGAAAAAACGCGTCAATACGCAAACCAATTGTGATATTTTTTTCTGCTTAATTGGCACATTCATCGAAAGAAGAAGCCATTCCCATTCGATTGGGCCACTTTAACAATAAATTTATTGTGTTATCCGTTTGCCACTCAATTTTGTGCGATGGAGACAAGTATGTAAAAGAAAAACCAGAAATAATTTTGTATGCAGTGGGCACACGCAATTCCCCCCAAAACGCACGACTTTGTTTCCTGCAACCTGGATCCTTAACGTTCACATCCTCTATCCGTATTGTGTGTTGACGAGTTCTCCGTTTACAATATTGTTGTTCCCCCCTGTGTTGTGAGTGGTGCGGTGTTGTAAAGACTCGAAATATTATTGAGGGACGAGGCATGAGGAGTCCAGCATAACAATTCGTAAATATTGCATCAAAATAGTTTTTAAGAACAAAAATAAAATAAGTCGATGACAGAGTGTTCAAAACAAATTCGACAGGAATCTCTGCTCGGTTCATGCGGAGCGGCGAGCGGATGCGCATGTCGGGGGAGCACAAGCACATGCTACCTGCAACCACTACAGCTCAAACTATTCTTGACCTTGTGTTCTTATTGGACGAAGGCGCTCGCGCCATTTCTATACGTATAGGGCCACCACAAGTGTGTGGGTTAGAAGTGCGGAAAACAATCCAGAGAATCGCGGTCGAAGCTCGGGAGGGCAGCAAGTGTGGAGCCAAGTCGATCGCCTCTCTCTGGGCCGACGAAGAGAATGAGTGGAATCACCACAATCCGAATCTTGTTGCTTTATCATGATATAACTAGCCCAATGTTGATTCACCGGGAAAGAAGGTCCAAAAGAGGGTGTGTGCTGTGTGCCAACTCTTCGTTTCCATTTGGAAGCGTTCTAGCTTCTTCGTGTCTGCTATGTTTCACACCCAGTCGGTGTCAGTGTTCGCCAGAGATGAGGTAGGGCCAAACAGGTGCTGGTTAACCGGTTCTGCTCTCCGGCCGGCAGCAGCAGCTGTTAACTGTGAAACACAGGGAAACACTGCTTACGTCAGAGACCGCCAAACAGGTCATTACCGTTCCGCGTAAACGCAATCGAACGATCTGTGGGGGCTTATCACAGCACACATATTGCGACTGATAAGCAGAAATCCCACCGCGCCGAAAGGGTGGCTCACCGCAAAACTATTCGAAGCATGGACAGGTGACCAAGCTTCTGGCGCGAGTGGTTGTTTATGTTTGCCAACCGTAAAGATCGCAGGCACGAGTGGCAGTTCGGTGTTTTGCTTTCGTTTTGCCACTTATACAATCGGCCTGGCAGAAGATAGTGGTCTTGAGTTTTTTTTTGTCTTGTGGAACTTAATTAATTCGACGTCAACCTACAAGTTGGAAGGAATAAAAGTTTTCTTTTTTAGAGAATAGCTACTTCGTGTGAAAGGTTATCTCGATGGTGGCAAATGTACGAACGTTTGTGTTTTGATTTCTTGTTTTGGGGGATTAAATAATAATTTGGTTGGTGTTGTTGGTGTGATTTGTGGCCAAACTAACTTTTGCACTTTGCACCCTCAAGTGGTATAACTTGTCTTGCAAATATTTCTGCAAACGTGTAAGGTTGTGCATGATTTTCGGCAGAAGCAATAGCTCGTGAGGTAAGTTCGCAAAGCTTGGCAACTACAGGTCCAACAGCTGTTCTAAACTATGATAAAAGAAATATTTTTTGGTTGAGGTCCATACACATAAGAGCCTAGTGCCAAATGTTGTGGTCAGAAGCCTTGTGACGAGCACCTCAGTTTTTTTATCACTCGTTCACATTGCTGTTCGAAAAATAACCTGAGATGTTAAATTTTCTGAATGGATGAAGCCAATCATTGCCTTAGGTAGGAGGATTGAGCAACTGGGTAAACGATTTGAGGATAACTAGATGATTTTGACACGTTTGCCAATGCTATGCCTGTATAACTACTTAGCCTTGCATTCCAGCCCCAACAAACGAAAAAAGCATCGAACACCGTTCTGGCTACTGGCTACCATTCTGGGTACTATTTTAATAGAGCTAAAAAGGCGGTGTTTCTTTCTTTTGCACATGAGTGTTAATATTTTTATAATTCGGTCGAAAAAAACGATCAGCCTACCCTTTAAAAGTTAGACATCTTCGAGCGAAACAGATTAGAAGACGAGGAAAGGAGCAGAGTTACCAGTGCACTATTATTATTTTGAATAGCTGCATGCTGTAATGAGTAGGAAAGGTGTTGCCGTTTGAAGCAAGTGTCCGTAGAAAAAAAACAGGAGTGGCTTTCATAGCCAAGGAGTCTTAGTGTAACGTTATTCATTGTTGAAGCGTAATTTGTTTTAGTGTAAATTTGCTTAACAATAGAGATATCAATACATTCATAGGAGAAAGCGTTGTTAAGGTAAGGTAGCTGCCTGCAAAGACCTATTTTCAGTTTTTTCAAAGGATCTTTTGATTAAGTTATCCAGGCATATAGAAACTCAAATTTAAGTGTATACTAAAGTGGCCAAAAAACTTAAACTGGATAAAAACTGGGTTCACCTACACCATCGACCGTGGGAACTTTTAACAATCCTGCAAAATCCTGCAAATCGAGCCTAAATGATAGAGTTCACTCTTCTCGTGTCTCCTTTCATTTATGATGAGGGCACTGTGTATTCAGCCTTATTTTTACCACATTTTCAAATAAAAAATCTCTTTTAGGAAGGATTCCATAACTGCAGCTTTAAATCTCGTACTCGACTAAAACCTCTTCAACATGCGCTATCTACTGCTACTCGTTGATCAACTCTCTCCTTCTTCACCGCTCTTCTCGACTCCCGCATCGCCACTCTGCTCGTAGCTATACTATGTTTTCAGCATTACACACATCAGCAACAAGCTTCGGAAGCGGGTCCTGCGTTGCGCCTGACTAAAGGGCAGCGGAAATGGTAAAGGAAGCCGCGGGCAGATTGGCGGTGTAAAGATTTTTTACTGGTTGAAGTTGAACGAAATGTAACAGGTCGGTGGAAGTCTTACCAACTGACATCAACCAAGTCCTCTTCTGCTCAACCGAAATCCAAGAACAAGCTGGCTTCTGGGGTAGACGTATTGAGTGACGAACAGCTTAGCTCTTCACTCCTTCAGCTCTAAGCGAATTGAAGCAAGGTGTCTGCATGTTAATGAATTTCTTTTTACAATTAGCTCGCGTTTAAGAGGTTGTGACTACCCTTAAAATGCGTAGCACATCGCGAGCGAAAAGAATTGGGGGATAGAAACGAAAAAAAGTTCCCGATCCAACACAAAAGATATTCTTAAACCGGAACGAATAGTTAAAACCTTGCACAAAAAAATAATAGCTTATCCCCGCAAGTGTTATGCCTTTCCGGAGAATAGCAATCATATAACCAAAAGACTATTCAATGAAAAATATCTGGCATACATTTGAATGCTGTTCTTTTTATTTGGAAAAGAAAAAGTTGTTTCATGTTCGGCCGATCTTAACCTGAATAACAACCACCGACGCCGCTCAGCACGATTACGCTCCTGGATTTCTCGTTTGTTGCTATAGTTTTGGCCCACGCCTGATATTTTGCATACCTGGTGAGCATTCCCCTACTTAAGGGTCCGCCAAATAACTTTTTTTTTTGGAAAATGCTATAAAAAAAACTACTGAATATTTTCTCAAATTTCTTTTTTTATTTGAAAGAACAATCCTTCCGGTTAATAATGGAAAATGATTTCATTCAAATGGCTGCCTCGGCTGGTCATGCAGTAGCCTACACAATCTGCCCAATTTTAAAGCACATTATCGATTGTGTGCAGCTGTGTTTCACCAATGTCGGTATAACACTTATCTTTTACGGCACCCCACAAATAAAAGTCCAACGGTGTCAAATCGCAGCTTCGAGGTGACCACACGACATCAGCTCTGCGGCTAGTAATGCGATCTTCAAAAACAGGGCGCAAAACATCAATTTTTGCACACATTCTGCAACGTTATCATGATTTTCAAAGTAATGTCGCAATATTTCCCAGCTTTGTTCGAGCGTATACACAACCATATTTGTTCAGCGGAAGGATAAAACTAATTATGTATTTGTCAAATCAGACATGAGCTAAGTGTTACCATTCACGAAATAAGCACTAGTTGAAAAAAAAACGTTAGATGGCGGACCCTGTATATGCCACCAGTTGGAGGTACCCAAAGTAGGTGCGTCTCGATAGTAGTAGCCTCCGATAGAAAAAAAACACTTCAAAAATCTCTTTTCGGCTGCTTGCACCCGCGATCAAATTCTTTTCGTCTTTCTTGGAATTAGGATAAATAACTTGAGATACGCGGACAATTCAATTTTATTGTTACAAACTAAAAAGAAGGCTGAAGCACAAGTAAAAAGCGCAGCATCATACCCAGCCGGGGAACCACAAACGGTTTTTTATTTCGACATTTCGTCCGCCAGGATTCCCTGGGAGGGGCCCTGCACGCCTTGATTGTCTTCATAATTGTTATAATTCACTTTAAAAGACATGTTGGCAAAAATAAAAAAATTAATTTAGACTGTTGGTTGGATGGGATTGAGCGCAGGACTATCCGATTGTCGTTCCCAGGTGCTACCATCTGCACCTCATCCCTACTTCCTTCTTGGGTTCTTAAACAGCCTTAATGTTCTCCCTGCGTAAATAATGATCATAAAAATGATCACAAAAATAACAAAACTCTGTTTAATTATGAAAAAAGTTAAAGTATGGCTTGAGAATAAATACCTTAAACCAAAGTAATTGTCATCAGGGTAACATGAATTATTGTAATTTAATAACAAATCGAATCAGGAAACAGAAATAAGAAGTAAAATAGAACAAACAACGATAGTTTTCAGGAAATTTAAAAAGAGAAATTTTAAAAGAAATTTAAAATTTTCAATAAATTTAAAAATTTGTTTCTTTACCTACACATTAAAAATCGTATTTTAATGTGTTATGTATGCACGGAAACTTGGCCAATACGACAGGCCAGAGAGAAAAAATTTAAGTCCTCTGAATCCTAAAAAATCGCTTGAACAGATAGAGAGTCCAACGTAGAAGTGCTAAGCAGAATAGAAGCCAAAGAAGATCTTTTAAACAAAATGGCGCAATTCATAGTCAACCTCATAAAGTGTCTATTATAGTCGACCATAGCTATTTCCCAAACTAAAACAAAAAGCCGACTTTTACTTTTAGTTGTTCATAAATTGAGTTTTTAGTCTTTATTTTCAAATTGAGTTTTCAGATTAAATTTTTATCAATATTCCCGGCGAGTGTCAATACTTCTTCCTTGAAGTCTCTCCTAAAACTAAAAACTCGAGGTACATGCCTTTTCCGCCGAACTTGTCAACCAATCAACCCGAACTTCACTGCTTCCGATTAGACATAAAACCCAAGGCTACGTCTACACGGCTTAGGGCTGCTGCACCCTTCGACACATATGCAAATTTTCCCCCATGTATAGATAATATCGGGCATAAGTTTACCGTAGGTCCAAGTGGAATGTATTGGATTTTTTTATCTTAATATATGGATTTGGGTGTCCTGATTCCGAATATGCTATTAAAAACTGTCGGTCTCAATTAGTTTAGAAGTTATAAGCCAAAGAAGTTCAATAGGAGTGCAACTTTAACATACCCGTAAATGGCCAAAGGTGCCTGCCAGACAACTGGCTCCTACCCTATTCGAAGTCGCGTGATCGGCTAAACCCTGCGAAAAAGGGAGTTGAAATCCTTTAAACCCGCGAAGCGGGCCACCCAAACACTGCTGTCACCAAAAGCAAATTTGAATTTTTGAAAATTTGAAACTTTGAATAGCTTTAACTTTTAAACTAAATGAGACCGACAATTTTTAATAATATATTCGTATTCAGGACACTGAAATACATGTATAAGCATACAAATAACAACTAAATTCCCTGGACCTACGGTAAACTTGTTCCTAATATCGACCTCAGAGTCAAGTGTCAGAGTATTGACGTAAATACGTAAAACACTCTACACTTGAGAGTTTTTAATTTAATTTTGAAGTCTAAAAACAACAAAAGCAATACGACCGAGAACTCAAAAATTTGGCGTACGGTGCTATCGCCCAAAACCACAACGCCCAAATTTTAAAATGTCATAACGCCCAAAAATTTTCTTAAAAATTTTATGTTATGTTAAATTTCAATTTGGGCTATACGACACTTTATTTGGGCTTTGTGACGCTTTACATCTTGAGATTTGGGCGATATGTCGCTTTTTTGGGCGTTCTGACATTTTTAAATTTGGATGTTATGATGGGGGATAAGACCGAAATCATAAGCACTCATCGCCCAAAAAAAAAATAAAGCCCAAATTTATAAATGGTGCTGCTATCTCGCCGCCTCAGTATGTGACTGCTCATAAGAGAACATGTGTTTGTTTTCGCCGCTATCCTCGACTCTCGCATCGCCGGTCTGTTCGCAGCTTCACTATGTTTTCAGCCTTACTGATAGGGACTAGCCTAATGATGACTAGGGAGATCGGCCTAATGATCTCGACACGTTTCTTCGCATACATGCCGACAAACTTCCTAGAAAGGTCATGCTAGTCAAGACATACGAGTGGATCGTCCGTGGCAGGTTTAAAACAGGTGGTAGGACCAGGTCGAGTACTTGTCTTGGACCCGCTGGCGCGGCGATCGCGCCTGGAGTTCTCAAGTTGGTGCCAGAGGATGAGAAAGATGGAAGGACCACTTAACCGCCTTCGCTCTGGGACGTAAAATGGGTCAAAGTGGACAAGGAGTTGGAAGAAAATGATAATGATTCAGCACAATTGATTAATGCCTCTCATGATAAGAGTTACTCTCAAAGAGTTTGTTAGGCCGTGTCCTTGGTTTTGGCCCGTGAGTTTTGCTTGAAAGTCTATGTCGTCAGCTTGTTCAAGAAATTGTAGATTTCGACTGCCCAATTGTGGATTCGACTGCCCATTCGTTGGGAATACATTCTATGGGCGCGATCACACCTGCAAACCGAAACCTTCCCGGTTGCCGACAAGAATTTTTCGCAACGGTTAGCGGAATGTAAAGGGTGATTTTTTAGCTGGTTTGGTTTTGGCAACACTGGTTTTGACAGCTGACGTGTGTTTAGTACCTTGTGTCACTGTCAAACAGCTTCAGTTTGGTTTGCAATTTAACCATGGATCGTCTTACAAATGAACAACGCTTGCAAATTATTGAATTTTACTATCAAAATTCGTGCTCGGTTCGAAATGTTCATCGCGCGCTGCTTCCATTTTATGGTCGGCATTCTTGGTGAACAGTTAATTTCACGTTTCGGGCTGGTCAATTGGCCGCCTAGATCGTGCGATTTGACACCATTAGATTATTTTTTGTGGGGCTATGTCAAGGCTAATGTCTATAGGGACAAGCCCGCTTCGATTGACGCACTGGAAGCCAACATCCATGCATTCATTCGTGAGATACCGGCCGATATGTGTGAAAGAGTATGCCAAAATTGGACTCAGCGGATGGGCTACCTGAGACGCAGCCGCAGTCAACATTTGCATGAAATTATCTTTAAACATTAAATTGCAAGGTTCAAACTATCGATTCAAATAAATATTTCATTAATTTTTTCGAATTTTTTGTGTTTTTTTTTTAAAAAAAAGCTCTCAACCTCTTAAAAAATCACCCGTTATAAAATGAGGCTTAGAAATGAGTTGGTCTGTTCTCACTTCCAAGACAATTCCCGGTGTATTAAGGAATAGTATTAGTAAAAATAGTAAAAAGCACTGTCTACTTTCTGGCTGTGTAGTGGGGCTTTTGGCAAGACATGGGGCCTATCTCCGAAAAGGCTCCTCTGGATCTATACGGCCATGGTAAGACCACTCCTCTCATATACATTGGTTGTTTAGTGGAACAGGCTTTCGCGGAAATGTGTTACTGCCTCTTTTGCCAAACTTCAATGAACGGCTTGTCTTGGCTGCACAGGAGCCTTCTCTAGTACGCCGGGCTAGCTCTAGATGCTCTGACGAACCTAAACCAAAAACCGGACAGGGGTCTAGTGCTAGACTCCACTATCCCTTAGGTAAGTAAATATGCGTCTGTCTTCCAAGCGGAGATTTTTGCTATCCTAATGGCTATGCGCTATATTATGCGCTTATAAGCGGTAAGCCGCTCTAAGTGCGTTGCTCAACCCTCTTACCTCGTCCAAGATAGTGCTCGAACTCAAGTATTCGTTGAACTTAGTCGGACACTGGTATCCAGGGAAATGAGATCTCTGATGAGCTTGTCAAACAAGGCTCAGAAGAGGTTCCCTCAGGACCCGAAACTGCTTTAGGCCTGCCTGTATCTGTTGTCAAGTCTGCCATTGATACTTGGGTTTCTCGTGAGCACAGGGCTCGTTGGCGTGACTGCGATGGGTGCAAACAGACTAAACGACTACGCCCGGACATCTGCGAGGGGTCAGCGTCTTTTCTTCTATCTATCAGGAGAATCGATTGCAGACTTCTTGCAAACTTCAAGCTTTCGTCAAGCACTTGAAAAATCTAGGCTTGAGCGAAACCACCACCTGTTCTGCCTGTGGAGAGGACGACGATACAGCGGAACATTTCCTCGCCTTTGCTCGCATCAGGTGGCCGATTTTTGGGGCTGACGTGGTGAGTGCCCAACACATAGGCTCTTCATCACTGAAGCTCCTTCTCGTTGTTCTTCGAAAGACGGGTAAACTAAATACATTAAAGTAAGGTGTCCGCGTGGTAGAACAATGGACCAGTAGTTGTGTCTGAGTGCTCCATCGGATAGTAGCAACCTCCGACAAATGAATGAAAAGTAATAAAGACCCCGAACGAAATATCGTTCCCGATTCTTAGCCACCAACTCAAGAGACATAGGCGCGATCCCTAGACGAGTCTCGGAGATGTTCTTTACCTGATCCCACCACCTGTTGGGGTATACCTATTTGCTCTTTAAAATGTCGCCGAAGTAAAAGAAATTAAAAAGTTTCATGGCAGCATTCGAAAACAAAGCTGCATATGTTAAAAAAGTAATTTGTGACACCAAGCAACTAAAAAATCTGTGGCAAAACACAGATTTTAAAGTTGAACACAGATTTAAAGTTGCCCCAGGCTGGTTTCGTGTCGGTTGCGCATGTGTGCGAAGTCCCATACAAGCTCATAGGACACAAAAATTCCACAAGACCTTCACAAGCAAAAGATCACCGGGAAAGAAAAATAACGAATTCAGCTTCATTATACAGGAGATCAAGGTCACACTGCAACCGCACGTTAACTTATTATAAAACACGTCGAAACAATCTGATTTTAATGTAAACAATTCGTCAACCAGAGGAAGTATTAAGCTGTGCCAAAAACGCAATAGTTACCGGCTTTTTTAATCTTTTATCCGGACAAACGTATGCAAGAAACATGTACAAGTTGATTTTAGCTACTTGCATAACAAGCTTAGTTTTTTCGGCTACTGCTCGAAACGAAAGCTTTTTTCTATCGGTAAAATTGTATCGCAAAATTGCTTACTATCAGCTCCAACTGACGTTTTCATCTCAATATCACAAAAAATTTTAATCACCTCACTCACGCCAGGGCATCAGAAAAACTATATTATCAGAAAATTTAATTTACATAACAGTATTTTATGAGTGTACAAATCTTATAAGTGATTATAATACAAAATATTATTTTTATTAAATGCCCTTTATACACCATATTACAATTATGTATGTGTCCCGCATTGCGAACCATCTTTCAATACGAGAGCGCGAGTCTTAGGTGAGACACGACACACACGCCAATCACTGTTCGCATGCCGCGCGCAACCGCCTGCCCCTCCGCCGCGACCTTAAACCTCCTCAGCTGATTCTTAATCAGGGAACTGCTGATTTTCGATGAGGTCGCGAGCATTGCTATCAGTTGGATTTAAACGAATTAAAGCCATGATGTTAGTTGGAGTTTGGCTTTCGGTTGATTTAGAAGTTCAAAGACATGAGCGGTCAAGCATAGATTCCGTCTTTCGTTGATCTTAGAGTGAACGCAAGGATTCAATTACATTTTCTTTTTTTTTTACAAGTCGAGAATCGTGCTCAGAGGTGAATAATTGATTTTGTGCATAAATATTTTTTTTGCGAAATTGTGTTGTGGGGAATAGTGTGACGCAAGGCATTTAGCTGGCGGTCGGTACTCGTTGAAATTTGAATTTGAAATACCTCGAAACACCTTCAGTTTCGAAGGATTCTTATGTAATAGAAGCTACGTACATGTGCGTTATTTGACGGTTGTTGCAGCCTAGTATAGCTGCATACAATTTTCTAAAAAACATTTCGTTTAAACTACGCCACACACTTTGTTATATAATCCAAATTGATCAATGAATGAAATAACAATACTCGGTGAATCTTAAGTGGGTGCTTGTGTTTGATTCATAAACAGGCCCAGTTTCCGTGATGAATCTTTGTGATCTTCGCGTGACTATTCAACGTACTTTGACCACAAGATTTATGCAAATTTCTGCCAAACTTCGTACTGGTTATGAGACATTCCAAAGTCATTGACCTGAAACCTTAATAGCTTCAGAGCTAATTAATCCGGTCCTATTTCGATGCTGACCCTCAACAACAACATGGCTAAGCCTCGCCTGCATAATGCATAAATTGCCCGCGCTGTTGCTTCTCAAAACCGCAGCAGTTTGACGATATAAAAATATTTTTATTTTTTTTTTGTTTTGTTCGCCCCAACACCCTTTTCTTGTATAAATTTAAATTTCAACGTTGTAAACGCGCCGCTCTTGGAAACACATTTTCTTTAAGCTCCGATTTCTTTCTAGTTATGGCTGCGCGTTCGTATCGGAAATAAATAAGCGCCGTTTTTTTGTTGTTTTAAAATAAATATTTATGTGTGGCTAAATAAATGCTTTTCTTCGTGGTTGTTACGTGTATCCTTATGCTTTTACTTGCGACTTTTTTGGGAAAACTTTATAGACACTTCTTGTGTAAGAATACCGAAAAAACCGAATCTTCCAGGCAAAATAAATCAAATATTCGAATGTGTTTGCCTTGTTGTTTTTTGCAGCCACAGCTAACGCAGAGGAGCCACCGATTGCGAGTAACCTTATCAAAAAGGTTCAGTTCTCTAGCGAAAATCTTATTCTAAACGGAGTGTGCAGCGACTTGAAAAACTGCAGCAACAACAACAACAACAATAATAACAACAACAACATCGACTTGAATAAAAGTACCGAGATGAGTACTGCAGAGAGGCCGAGTTTTTTGGTAAGCGAATTGAAATAATTTTTACAAGAGCCGAAGCATTTGATTTGTGTTTTTGCAGGTTGGCGATGAAATCGACGCAAGCATACAGGAAGCCACAGAGGCTGTCGATGAATTCCCCCAAGGAAACAATCCCATAGTTCGAACCAATGGAGACTTGATAGAAAAGCGCAAGCGCTTGCGGTGAGTTGAGCTAAATTTTCGTAACACGTTTCATAACACACACTAAAAGTGAAAGAAAGCGATATCGCCTCAGGAGTAGTTCATAAGCCAAATTTGGTTACGCAAGACGCAAAGAACAATTTAACAAAAAAAAAACCAATGATAACCTTCAATTGCATAACATCAAACTTTGTTCCTTAAATACGTTCCATCTCGTGAAACGGTTCCCGTTTCTATTTAAATGCGTCAACAGAAGATTATCTTGAGCTATTTTTAACAGTCGTTTTCGGTCTATAATTGTCATCTCTATTTTTGAACTGTTGTTGCATTGGATTTATGCGTTGCACATTCCTCATGGAGGAACCCTCACTGGGTGCAATCCATAACAATGTGTCCCTTTATGAGCAGTGAGAAGAAATGCACTGCTTTTCTGCAGCTTCATTTTGAGAACGACCCAGTTTATCTGTTTGTTATTGCGACGTGAATTCAAGATTTGTTTTGAATATTTAGTAAAAGTTTTCATTATCGATACGCTAGGTGCGAAAAACTGCGATGATTTATAAAACCTATTTTAAAGTGATAAATTTATTTCACATTAGGGATTTAGGCAAAGGAGTGGCCAAAGTTGGCAACAATGTATTGTTCCAACGATCATTTTATACAAACAAAAGAGATTGGTGAGTCCTATGTCTTTTCCTAAATCCTTTCCTTATTTGGACTTTGTTTGAACGCAACGGATTCATTGGGCTGAAGGAATAAGACAAGGATGTCATCCTGCCAACACTCTGAACTTGTTTCTTATTATTTTTAGGATCGTCCGACCATTGTGTCGTTTCGGTTTCCCTATTCCTCGAACACGCAACTAAGGGCCCGGTACCAAAACGAGCAATTCGGCATTACGAAAGAGCCAACTGGGTCGCTCTTAACAGCTTTTTGAAGTACTTTAACTCGTCACTCTGATTTCTTGATCGTGACGCCACGTGCCGTTAAGCTCACTTACAAATTAAAATAAATGCAGACAGCAGCCCAGCTATGAAGGAAACCCACCCTCTTCGAAGACAAGTTCTACAGACTTAAGATTTTAGACTTTGGTTTTCGCGGTAGTGGGACATTGGCTTGAGAAGAGGCTTTTCTTGCTTACTAATACGAAAAGGACACAGCTTAATCAATCTCCACCACATGAATTTGTCCGGCAAAAAGAAGTTTACCTGTCAATTAGGAGTTAGTGAAATTTAAAGCTTGCGAAAGAGAATATCAAACTTTGAGCTAACCTTATTGAAAAATAGGGAAGAGATTCTTCAACGATTTGAAAGTGGAAACTTATTCCCTCTACACACCGAACCGAAAACTGTGCTCTTGGAAAACTTCTTCAAAAACCTGAGTTTTCCCATACATTTTTGTAAATTTTCTGTTTTCGAAACCCTAGTTTTTTAGTAGTTCAAAATAGTCGTTCAAAATCACTTCGAAAGTCACGAATATCAAGTTGCTTAAAGAATTTCAAATTAAATTTGCAAAGAATATCACTTTTGTCCAACCTTTGGATGTTAATATGTCCGAAACCGAATGTCCTGAAACCAGATTGTAGTTTTGAGGTCAGCGTAAAATTCTTGATATGTTCCCATCCTTATGGATCTTTTAAAGCACGTTAAAAAATAAATATGGGCTAAAATTTGACAACTGATAAATAAATGAAAAACGAAAACAAATTTTATTCGGCGTTTAGGAAGTGTGAATGGCTAAACGAGATTTCAAAAACTTTCCCTAAAACTCAATTTTTGATTCAGTGTGAAGAGCGTTTAAGTTTCGAACATACAACATCACACTTCAACAAAAGCATTTTTTGTCAATAAAAAACAACAACTCAAGGCTGCTAGACTTGCTCACTGAGGAATGACAGCGATATGACTTTATTTGCTACAGAAAGTGAATCCTGTACTGAAAAAGAACAAACTTGCACTAGAAAAACGTGTTGAATATCAGTAGAGACGACTCAAACTCCTATCGTGTGCTGTGTTCAAAAATTAAAACCTTAAAAGATAGAGTAATACCAAAATATCAATAAAAAAACGCTGCAAGTGTTGGTTCAACGTAAGGACGTAAGAACAAAAGATTTTACAACAAAGGTACTTTCACAGCGGGCGAACTTGTAACTTGGGAACTGGCGATTAGTTAGAAATTGCTTTAAAGAATTTCTTAAAACTGAAATGTGTCAAATAGAAACTGAAAAGAATCCTCAATTCTATAATTTGACAACTTAGAATCCATAATTTTCAAAAGCTTTGTGAAAGTATTTACAAAGTTGCTTAGTAATTCGCACAATTCGCTGCGAATTCGATTTGAAATCAGCGAACTCTGAATATCTTGAGATAGAATTTGTGTAAATTGATTATGTTATAGTATCAAGTTATAGATTATTTGGAGTAAAGTCATTTGTTCACCAGTTCGCTGGTGAGTCCAGGCAACAAAGACCAAAAAGGCCGAATAGGTGCGAGAGAACGGGCGAGGGAACGAGACATATCTGTATTGACAAAATTTCCGACTCCTTTGAAAACCGACAACGGTCCTACTGGCTGTTTTGTGCGCGCAGTTTTTATACCCCATCCCATAGGATAGACGGTATATTAAGTTTGATTCATATTTTGTAACATAAATAAATAATAACCGTAGACCCCCAAGACCTTAAGAGCATGTAATCAAGACCGAATTATAAGTCGAATGAGCCATGTCCGTCCGTCCGTCTTTCGGTAGTTTTTAGGCTTTAAATTTTGAGCTAGGAACTTGAAACTTGATATCTGTTCTTTCTGGGTCCCGAAGCAGTACAAGTGTAAAAATTTTTGAAATTCGTGTACTGCCACGCCCACTTTACTAAATAGCATGAAAAATCAAGGTTGTCGCAGAAGCTGAAATTTGGTATGCGATATCCTCGCTTAAGTGTATTGTGATTGACATTTAAAAGAAAAGCGAATACCGCCCCTTGTAGCCGTGGTCATACTTAATATGCATTCTAATAAACGGATTTTATTTGATATATTTGCTTTAAATCCAAAAAACTTGCACTATAAAATGTTCAGATATGTGCGTAAGCTATCAACTTAAGTGAATAAATTTTCGCCGCGCCCACTTTTGGGGGCGTTTTTAAGCATAAACCATATTTTTAAGATGAAAATGCAGTCAACACGTGTATACCACTTCTGATAATAAAAAATATAAACAAAAATACGATGTTGTTATGAAGGGGTGGATGCCACGCCCCTTTCTTAGGGAGAAGATTCTTAACTGAAATTTAACAACCAAGATTTATGACACAATTCAGTGCTTGACAGTGGTCAATTGGGATGGGGTATCCAACGATTCGCCTAACCGGATTGTAACCCTCCCACTAGTTGTATTTCAATATGGTAACAATCTTAAAGAAGTTCATTGATGCTGAGCGCTGTGGTTGTTGGGACAACGTCTTGGCGTGTTAATAACAGATGTTCCCATGCTTCATGTGGGCACGCCCAGTAAATAAGGAACATTTGCTCATTATCTACGTCAAAGACATGATCAAATTGAAAAGCAGCAACAAGGAGCTTACAGAGTATGCGCTTAATTGGAGGAGGTCCCTGGATGGCTGGAAAACTGTATTGCAGAGATCGATCGAAAATTTGTGATTGGTCCGATGAGCATCTCCCATTCTAAACTTAAATCTGCGTATGTCACTGTCATCGGGCATCCTGGGAAACTCAAGTAAACAGCCACTAAGACGTGGATATTGGCACCCACAATAATGAAAAGTTCTATTTATACCTTATTATATAGGACTGCTCCAACAGACTTACTGGTCAGTCTGCTCTAAATGCGAATGAAGAAAAACCTCAATTCATGATTCTCCCAACGTTTTCATCAAGTTGTTTTGGACGGCTTTAAGTTTGTAGTTCATAAAATAAGCGAGCGGGTTCCTAAGGGCTCCGTTTTGTCTCCGACGTTCTTTCCAATATGATATTTGGAAAGAATATGATATGATTCCATATGATATTTTGTCTTCTTTTAATCGAATTCATTCCTTTTGGAGTTGAATGCAATCCAATCGACACCTTTGCCATCCCAAGTTTTCCATATTCGTTCTCGGTTCTTTGCCCCTATTTTTAGGACGTAGAACTGGAACGGCAGCGTATAACAAACTCGTTAAACTTAACAGTATTGTGTCATGGGGATCTTTAAAAAGTGGAGTTTAATGCGCCAAAAACTCAGTGCTGTTTGATATGAATCTAATGCCATGAATCTCAATGCCATTAAATCTAAACCGCAGCACCCAGTCGTTATCTATAAATGGCACTTCCGTTGCCAAACCCGAAAGCCTTTTTATCAAACTAAACTTAGAATGGCTTAAAAGGTTTCTGCCCACAACTACTAGACACCAAATTTCGTACTGCTACGCGTTGTTTAACTTGGTCAAAAGGTCCCTTAAAATAAAATGCAAATTAGAAGTTGGCTTACATAAGTAGTTGTCTTACAGAAGTTGTCAGGCCAAGTGGGCTGCATTTGTGGATTCAAGCAAATTTCACACTTTGTATGTGCAGAAACCAAGCTAAGCCCCCCCTAATGGTTTCCTCGCATGTATATTTTGCATTGCAAATTTTAGGCACAGGATAATTTTAGCCTTATACCATGACTCCACCGGGCACTAATCCGCGATTAATGCAAATCTTTATAAAATCCTCTACAAATCACGCGATTTAGCATACAAATTAAATCCTTTCAGAAAGGGATTAAAAATTAATCCTCTCATAAATCCCATTCACTCTTTTCACAAACCTATGTTCTGCATCTTAACAGTTTGAGAACCGAAAAAGGAAACTAAAACTGCCCCTGTACGTCAGATCTGTCACGAGTACATTTTCTATTGTGATTTTTACAGCGAAAATAGTATTCGCTCCCGGGAAACGACATCGCCACACTCTTCTGAGAACCAAAATGACAGAAACAGATTGTTCGTGTCAGATTAATCCTATATTTGTCCGGTGGAGCCACTTTGGGATTTATTTTTAATCGTGTCCCGCAAATCCTCTTTTAATTGGCGGTGGAGAAATAGCATTGGAATGCCAAATAGAAATTGAATTAATAACATGTTTGTTATATTTTTGTTTTGAGTTCAACTGCAGTGAGAAAGAAGTCTTTAAAATTTTTCCTAAAGTCTTTGTTAGGAAAAAACCGGCTTTTTTGTGTGCTCTTGGGTCCTTTAAGTTTCGAATTTGAAGTTTCTTTGGTGTAATTTACTTTTATGTTACCTTCCTTGTCTCGAGACTCAACAGAAATAACACATTCTAATGTAATAAAATTTTATTATATTACAATGTCTTAAACCATAAAAGTCCATAAAAGTTACCTTAATTTGTCATGGAATTGGATCTTATAAATTCGTTTTTGATTGATGGCAACAAAGGTAGATAATATTATCATTTCTGGGGAACCAGAAAAAATGCATACGGGATTCACGAAAAAATGTCTGACAATTTTCTGAAACAATGTGTGACAATTCTCTTGCCGACTTATTCTCTTAAGTAACCTTGAAACGTTGAAAACAAATGATGTTAGAAAACAAAATTTTTAAAAATTATATGTAGAATTGAACTGGTTTGGAACAATTAAGAAGGTTCCAAAACCAGTTTTGTGGTTGAAACTTGGAAGAAAACTAACCGGTACCCGCTATAAATGAATTTAGCAGGAGTGGGCCCGTGAGTCAAAAAATGTTTTTATTTTCGAAATTTCGTCCGCTCGTATGTAAACCCCATTTTAATTCTAAAAATCTTTACCTAAACTTAAATAATTTTTTTTAAGTTAAAAACGCCTCGCATCTTCACATAAATCGTCGAGTAAATCACCAAAGCGTTTAACTTCGCTTCAAAATGAACAACAACCTCTATACAATACTCAACCCACTGTTATTCCGCAAACATTTTAATTTTTGAACTTTGCATGTTGTTAACTTGGATTTAATCTTGTGCAGTGTCGAGACAAAATCATTATGTGGTTAGAGGTTGAAAAAATAGTAACTTATTTCTTGTGAACGGTGCAGTTCAGTTGAGGTATTAACGATGTGTCGCGCAAACTGAAGTAAAATGAAGATTTAAGCAGTATTAAATAGACGGCGGGACTTAATCGATCTCTTGTGAACAAATGTCGTGTTTTCTTTTTTTTTAAGTGATACCAAAAATTACTTTTATATCTTTTTATGTAATCTTATTTCACAGTAAATCTCAGCAGGCTTAGAAAAAAACTCTTTTTACCTGTTTATGGTCCAATTAAACGGTCAATTAAATTTGAATTCGTAATTATGTTGTTTTTATTCGGTTACATTTTATTTTAAAGTCGTTCGTTTATTTGAAGTTCGGTGTGAAGTAACTTTTTATAGGATCGAGTGGAAAATCAAAGTAAGTGATTCAGGCTAAGATTTCAAGGCTGTGACACTAGCACGATAAATCAATATTGTAACAAATATTGTAAACAATAGAATACGATTTGCCCTCAGTTTAATAAATAAAAAAAGTATCAAGCATTTGAAATTATAGAAAGTAATATCTGTACAGTTTCCGAAAATCGTATTGTTTTTGATTAGCAATTATTGACCTTACGACTCTGTTTAAGGCTATAAAACTTAACAAAAAACAAAACAAAGGCCAATATTAAAAGGGGTTAATAAATAATAATTACTGCAATTAATTCGGTTATTATAGCTCTGTGTGCGAGGCTTAAAATATTTTTTTTGCTTTAATTTTTTAGCATGTTCTTTTTTATATGAAATTGAAGAAAGGGAAATATAGAAACGTAGCAAATTATTTGTTTTCACAATATGTGAATTGCTAATCGGACTGTCAAAATGTCTAGTCATTTGTTTGTGAGTTTTTAAAGCCAAAGAGAGGTTTTATTATTATAATTTTAATTGTAATGCAAGTAAATTACAAAAACAATATTTGCTTACCCATAGCTACAAGGACTATCAGCTAATATTTAATATGTAACATGATAAAAGAAGTTTTAACTTTGTGAAATTATATACTAAATTTTATAGAATAAATTTTAGAAGCTGGTTTTCCTCACCACTGGATTATCACTTTAACCATAAAGGCTATCGGATTTTCAGCCCTTTCGACAAGTAGAAAATCGTTAAAAAAATTGTTAAACCTTGAAAGTTACCTAGCTTCTTGCATTTTGAAAAAAACAGGATATGCTTTAACTGTTATTGAACCTAAGACAAACTGATTGCCAGTTCAAGATGTTCACCACTGTGCAGAAATCACATTTAAACCCCGGTTTATTTAATGAAGGATTACATGTTCGCGCTGTGTATTAAGCTAGATAAAAAAAACTTGACTTGAAGCATAATTTATAAATAAGTTTTCCCCTAACGTTGTATCCTTCGTAAACGTTAAATAAATTTGATACCTATTTCGCGCAAAAATAAGTATTTTTTGAAGAAAATTAAAACTATACTCGACAACGGAAGGCCCACTCCAAGACTAACGACGACTAACTTCAAATCACTTTTTTTCTTTTTTAAGGATCTAAAACTTTCGGTTGTACCCTGCAATCGGTGGTGCAGGGTACAATACTGACTGACTTGTTCAGAAATAAATAAAAATGCTTACCGTGAGCACCTGCCTCATTGTCTTAACTCACGGTGGGCAAATCCACATAGATGGTAAAAATAAGCGTTTACCCGCCCCAGGACCAATCTCTGCTATTCAGCACAAGAAATCACTCAGCGCAAAATGAAGTCACGTTAAAGCTTGAACTTCCTCCTATAGCGGGGCCTGCCAACACCTCTTCAGGTCTGGTACCCCAGGAGCTTGAAGGCAGGACAGCCTTAACAGTCCGTGGCCTGGCAGCCACACAAAGTCCTTTCTAGAATTGCATAAAAGAAGAGGAACTGCAATTTTATTAGCACGCCGACCGACCGACAAGCCGCCCAATATGGACAGACGCTTCCCGGATTAACTAGGGTTCGCGGGTTCGTTAAGCCTCTGCGGGGACCTTTCCCTTAAATTTTTATTCCTAAACTTCGTTGGGCGCATGTAAGCATTAGCCGATTAGAAGATGCATCGATATTCTTCTTGTGATTACGTTGAGGAGTAAAGGTATATGTAGAGACCTGCAACAACGCCAGTTTTTAAAAAAATTCCCAAATTTATCATCCGGCTTTGATTTACTGGCGAAGAAATAAAAAAAAAAAAAAACGGACCAATGAAACTAAGGCGGGAAAGTATCGCATTTTTACATTTCCATTCGTCATTGGAATTGCGATACCTGTTGAACAGTAGAGGAATATGTAGAGACCTGCCACAACGTCTTTAATCGTAAATGAAAAGCAAAATCAAAGGAAAATATGTTTTGTAGCAAATAGTTTTCGAACTCGTTTGACAAATGTGACGACAACCACGGCTACCTGTCCAAATCTTTACATAATCCAAATTTGACCGCCAGGGGAAAGCCTTTCTCAATTTCCTCAGATAATGTTGTTGTTGATTTGCAAAAAAAAAACACTTCTTTTCCTTTTTTCGAAACATCTCAAAATAAAGCGTTTTACCTTACTCCTCTCAGGAAGATCGACTTCAAAAGGGCGGATTTTTGGTATTTATGTGATGAGCAGGGTTGGCTAAATGTCACAAACGCAAGCAAAACTACATGTTACGTATGCTAATTAACAAATGTAGTCAACGTAGAAAACGTAGTTAATTGTAGTACACTGGTGTTTTAAAGGTCACTTTACTGTCAGTCAGCTGTCACATACTTTGAAATTGAACTGTCAAAACAGCTTTTATATATAGATATTGTACTGGTATAGGTAGGCAATTCTGAAACAGTAAAGGAACGTGTGGGGAACGTGTGACTGTGAAGTTGAGTGATTCAGCCTCCGCTGGAGTGGTGAGTGCCGAGCATCTTGCTTCTTCTTCATTGAAGCTTACAGGCAGGGAGATATGGAAACTAATTTTTTACTTAAATAGGTTTGTTTTTAACTTATTTCCCTCACTCTAAAGCCAAAATTTTTCTGATGTTTTTTTTTTTTTGAAGTCCCAAGCTTCTCGAAATTCTGTTTTTTTTTTCGGATCTTGTTGCAATTATCCATCCAAATATCTTTAAGAAATTGTGTAAGTCTTGCCACCGAATCAAGCTTTTCAAGTTCTAACATAATTCATTAGACAAATTTTGAACTGTCGGTCGGTGTCGAAACAAGCCTCAATCAAAAAACTTTCGCGGCCTATTAAACTCTTCGTCCTTTTCATACCTTTTTTCCCCAGGGTATATAATTTTAATGCAAAGTAGTTTGTAACACAGTGAAATAATCACTGTAGACCCCTAAGACCTTTAAGGGCCGGTTTTTCAGTACGAGATCATCCGACTTTCCGAGTTCAACTGAGATTAACCCTAGAAATGAATTTTTCCGTGAACTAAGATCTGGAGTTTATCTCGGCTTAACTCGCCATTTGGGAGTTAATCGCGAATCAATTCTGGAGAACAGTATTAACTTCTTGGAATGTTTTTTCTGTGTGGAATGGCAGTTGCTTTGCGTATTTCTGTGAAAATGACATCTCAGGATAGCTCGAACTAATTTTCCCGTGTTTTTCTAAGTGTGTTGAAAGTTGGGCGTGTCAATAATTTCGAAAGACGAAGATTTTGACAACTTTGTTCCCTTATAGAGATATGATCGAGACGGACAGGTGATTTTTTTAAGCCATGTCCGTCTAGTTTTTTTTTAGTTATATAGACTTTATTTACTTCATACAATTTGGCAATACAATTGCTTAGAATCTTACCATTTTTTGCTCAGTCATTTATGTTTTGCCTTAAGGCCGTCTACCAGATTGACAATCAAGTTTTGTAAAATCAATAAAATAAAAATATATAAAAGGTAAAACGAAAAATACAAAAAGTATGCAAAAATCGCCTTCCAAAATGCGGGTTCTATAGCTGGTTGCAGTAACAGCGTAGTTGTACAGGACCCCCCATCCAAGGCTGCTATTCAGTATGCTGAGTACCTTGTCTAAGTCCAGTGAAGTTGCGCCGGAGTATGTCACGCGGAACTCTCTTAAAATGGGGCATCTTCCTAAAAAATGGTGTACGTCCTCTCTTTCTTTAAGGTTGCACAGATGACATAGAATAGCTAGATCAGGTCGGTGCGGGTAAAAGTAGAGACTTATTAGCTCGCCTCTAAGTTAAAAATTGTATACTGATGAAATGTATAGAGTAGCGATTATGGAAGTAAGTTGAGCCGTTTTCAATGGGGTTGAAGTTCAGCTTTCTGTAAATCAATCGGTATTGCGATGCGCGCGCTTCATTCAAAAAACGATCATATAAGACATTGCCTGCTTTTATCAAAACGCTTTTGAACATAGGCTTTATCGGTGCAAGATGTGTGTTTGCCAAAATATTTGAGTTTTATCCAAAGCTCGCAGCCAGCTCCTGCCACTTTTGTACCAAGGTACCTCTTGTCGAGATTATGTGCTCCAGCACAATCCTCGGCAGCCTTCCTCTTCCATCCCCGCGATCCTTGCAATGTAGTCTGCATGCGGCTTAAGTGTGTCCAAAAAAGAGCCGTGGGACGGATGTTTCCAAGTGAAGCATGTAGATTGGGGTACATGTTGGAAACCTAAAGATTTGCCTCAAAAAATATCTTAAAAATTTTTCAACTTCCTCAAAAAAGCAATAACTCCAAATTTCGGCACCGTATAGCAGTACAGAAGCGGCGGTTGTCCGAAATAATTTTATTTTCACGGAGTGCTCGATATACTTGTTGTCGATGCAGCGGCCCCAAACAGATGAAATAGCTCTTTTAGCTGCCGCTAGCTGGGAATCGAATTGTTTTTTCATGTTTAGATTCGAAGTTATAAGCACGCCAAGGTTTTTGTACTCTTTTACAATGTCAACGCTTTCACCCTGATAAAACCACTTTTCGTTGCGAGAGTATCTTCCGCCACCGTCTTTTGAAGATCATCCTCCTGGATTTCGATAAATTAATCGTCAAATTTCATTCCTTATAGTATTTTTGAAGACGATTCATAATAAGCTGTAGTCCATCGACAGTCTCCGCCAAGAAGACTATGTCATCCGCAAACTTTATCGCCGGAATCCTCGTGCCACCCAACTTAATGTTAATGAACAAGATGAAAAGTAACGTGCTTAGGGTGCAGCCTTGCTTGGCACCCATATGCGTTGCGAATTTCTCCGACATAGGCTCACCATTACAAACGGAAGTCACGTTGTCCTCCGCTTTCAGCACATTGATGACTTTGCTTGATAGTCCAATTTTGTACAGCTTGTAAAAGAGAGCTTCCCTCGCAATTGAGTCAAAGGCAGCGCGGAAATCTACAAAAAAATCATAAAGTTTCTTCCTGCTGCGTTTAAAACGTCTGCTGCGTTTAAAACGTCTGCAATGCTTGTAAGGGTAAAGATGTGGTCTAATGTTGAGTAGTCTTTCCTAAACCCCGCCTGGTAGTCATTAAGGACCCTGTTGCATGCAATCCATTGCATAATCCTGTTTAAAATTTTGCGCTGAAAAGTTTTGCTGAGGTGTTTAGAAAAGAGTGCCCGTGGCACAGCTTGTGGCACAAACTTGTGGCACAGCTTGGTTCTTATGTTTCCCAGACAAATTGAATACATTGATTAAATCCGTCGACGGTCACGCCCACTATTGGCTTCAATGTGAGACCATCATGGATTCACATTTTATTTTTAAAGACCTTTTAAGCAACTTAAACAAGGCATTGGATTTCAAATTTTGGTGTATAGAAATCGCGACTAAAAACCTTTTACACGACGAAAATTAAACCGGCCAAACCGTCGACCGTGGGGTGCCGTGGTGTAGTGGTTAGTGTGTGTGCTTACTACGCCGGAGGTCTGGGTTCGAATCCTGCCATCGTCACCTGAAAAAATAGACTTGCTCTTTTTCACGGCCCCCACCTCCGCGAGGGTCTGACAAGCCCTCCGAGAGTATCATTTGTCTTGAAAAACTTCTCAAATTGCCGTTCGGATTCGGCAAAAAATTGTAGGTCCCCTTGTATGCAAAGAAATTAACACACCAGCATACATTGTTGAGAAGTTGGCCCTGGTTCACCTCGAGCTGTTGCGCCACTCTATTTATTTATTTTTATACCGTTAACCACGCCTCTCCGGGTTTGTTTTTAACAAAGGTATTTTGTATACTTTTACAAAGGTACTTTTATGCTCTCTAGGTTTGTTTCAAGCTCCGCCCACTTTAAGGGAGCGTTTTTAGAAAAAAAAACACGTTTTTTTTGCTTACATTTTTGTTTTTAAATCATTTCCTCACGCTTCTCACGAAATAAGTTTAGAAGTTTTTCTTCTTTGTCCACGCCCATTTTTGGAGGCATGGTCCATACACATAATTGACTTCCAATGAGTGAATGAAGGCTTCAATATTTGGTCGGGTATTAAGAAGTTCAATACAGACAAACACTTGCACTGACTTATTTGTTGGTTATAAAGCACACGCCTACGCGATGAGGTAATGTGATAATAATTTGTTGTGTTGTGACAAACGTTACTTACTATAAAAAGAAGTAAAATTCCACTTCACTCAACAACCAAACGCACGCAACGTTGGTCGATTAAGGAACACTTGTACCTACTCACTAGACAAACGATTTTGCTAGTCACTAGAATTCTTCTCTAAGATTGACTCAGACGTGGACAATAATTATACATCACGACATCTCCCAGCACTAAACCATTAACTAACCACCCCATTCGTATCTAATATAGGAGGAATCGGTGAGGATATAAGAGATATCATTAAAAAATTTCCCGATTCACGTTTAAGAATGATTTGTATGGACTCAATTGTATCGTATAAAAGTAGAAAAATTTGCCCTCAAAAGCTGTGTGATATAAGCTTAGCTTTCTTTCAATCTTTCGTTGAAACCAACGCGTTAAAGCAAAAACAAAACAAACAAAAAACGGCTTGCATAACAGTTTTATCCAAAAACCACTCTGCTCTCTCTCTATTTTCTACCTACTTAAACGCACTCCATATTTTAATTTTTTGCACACTCACCGGAAACACCGGAATCATCAACAAATATTGATTTTGAAAACTAACAACAACAAACCAAAAAAATATTGTTATAGGCGCATAAAAACAATGACATTTTTTGACCAATGTCCACTCCCTTCCAGTCAACAAAAACTCGAATAAATTTTATTGCCAGTAATTATAGCATCAAAGTACAACGCACAGAAAACATTACACTCCTGCCCTTCAGCACATTATCCGCAACCAGTTCCAAGCGTCGACAATGTACACAATATGCCCCCCCACCTCACCTTTCCACCGCATCAACAACAGGTAGTAAACAAACCACCTGACAGCGAATCGAGAGAGCACACAGTGCAGCAATACGTAATCGAGGTAAAAAAAAGAAAGAAATTCTGACTCTACCAAGCCTGGTGGGGTTTCAACAGGCAGACAGGTCTGAAGCGATTAAATTGAAGATTTTTTCTTCAGTAGTTATTGGAATGTGCTTAGTGTCAGGTTGCTGCTGGTGGAAATCAAAACTCTAAAGTTACGTCTTTGTCTGGGTCGTAAACAGTCGCGATTTCACTTTTTCTCCCCTCCGCCCGCCGCTCCCATAATTGGTTTTCCATTGACCGCGATTGTGTTATCAAACGTAGTGTGACTCCATTGGAAATATACCTGTTTGACCATACAAAATTCTACCAAAGAAATGTGCATCTGCTTCGGCTAAAAGAAAGCAATTAAGTGGGTCACCCTGTGGTGACGACAAAATAATACCTCTGTCTGGGTATTAAACTTTGAACCGACCAAATTTTTCGCGTGGTAAATGAATGAGACTTTTATTGCGGGGTGTTTCGTGCTATTGGCAATATTGATTTTGAACATGCTTAAGCGACGTGCCAGCAAACGTTTTGTACTTGTCGAAACTGGCGAACAGAGCTCATCGTGGGACTCCACAGTCGACAGTAATATAATCGTCAGCTCAGCTGAAAATTCGTCTCAACAGCAAAACAATATGCCAGCTAGTGGGTCAGTCAATTCAAATCATACAGAAAAGTCCAACGACTCAAAACCGGAAGTACGAGCACAGAATCAATCGCTGTTAACGGTGCAACAACAGTCGTCTTCTGGCTCGCTGAAGTAAATTTTCCTTCTCATTCCTGTTTCGTTACTCATTGTTTTTTTTCTGTGTGTGTTTCCTCATTGGCTTTGTGGCGGTGCTAAACCCAAATGTCTTGCATTTCTTTTTCGTTTGTAGGCCTAGTATGTCGCGTGGCACTGGTCTGGGTCTGGAGCGCAATCAGGAGCGGGACTTTTTGATTGCTACCACCGAGGAGTTTGTTAAGAAGTTTGGCGGTACTCGAGTCATCAACAGAATCCTCATTGCTAATAATGGAATCGCTGCCGTCAAGTGTATGCGGTCGATCCGTCGATGGGCCTACGAGATGTTCAAAAACGAACGTGCTGTCCGTTTTGTTGTTATGGTGAGTGGAAATTTAAGACCACGTTTAATCGATTAAGCTTTTTAACCGACTCTTTGTTGCAGGTAACGCCAGAGGATCTGAAAGCCAACGCTGAATACATCAAAATGGCTGACCACTACGTGCCTGTGCCCGGCGGATCCAACAACAATAACTATGCAAATGTGGAGCTGATTGTCGATATTGCGTTGAGAACCCAAGTTCAGGTGAGCCAAGACGTCACAAGAAAAATCATCCGATCGATGTCGTAGAGTCGTTATTTGACAAACACTAGATTCGAGTGGAGCATTGCTTCATGAGGTGATTTCTAAATTAATTGCTTTCGAATTAGCAACTTCGCTGATGTAGAGGATTTACGTAAAGGCCACAAATTTTTTTTTGTAACAGCAAATAGCAGCTGCATTGAGTAAACAGAGTCTTTACCCCGTGACGCAGCGCCTAATCAGGAATTTCGAAATCAGTTTATCTATTTCAATTAAGATTTGTTCACGTCATTATGGGGAAAAATCGATATCGATATGTTGGAAGATTTTGGCCTAATTGAGATATCGTATCTCTGTTTTTTTTTTTTAGGCCGTATGGGCTGGATGGGGACATGCTTCAGAGAATCCAAAACTGCCAGAATTGCTGCACAAAGAGGGCCTGGTATTCTTGGGTCCCCCCGAGCGAGCTATGTGGGCTCTGGGCGACAAGGTGGCATCGTCTATCGTTGCACAAACTGCTGACATTCCAACACTTCCCTGGTCCGGTTCCGAGCTGAAAGCTCAGTACAGTGGCAAGAAGATCAAAATATCAAGTGACTTGTTCAATCGTGGCTGTGTGAGTAATGTGGACCAAGGGTTAGCTGCCGTCGCAAAGATAGGTAAGTTGCACACGTGCGGTACAAGAGGCTCATAACCGAATAAATTTGTGTTTTAAGGCTTTCCCGTCATGATAAAGGCGTCAGAAGGTGGCGGCGGCAAGGGTATTCGTCGTGTAGATACTACCGAAGAATTTCCAGCGCTCTTCCGTCAGGTACAGGCCGAGGTTCCCGGCTCTCCAATCTTCGTTATGAAGTTGGCGCGCGGTGCTCGGCATTTGGAGGTTCAATTGCTGGCCGATCAGTATGGCAACGCCATTAGCTTGTTCGGTCGTGACTGTTCCATTCAGCGACGCCATCAAAAGATTATCGAAGAGGCCCCCGCAATCGTAGCCCACCCCGAGGTGTTCGAAGAGATGGAGAAAGCCGCTGTCCGCCTAGCCAAGATGGTGGGCTATGTAAGCGCAGGAACAGTGGAGTACCTGTACGACCCAGAGGGTCAATATTTCTTCCTTGAGTTGAACCCTAGATTGCAGGTGGAGCATCCTTGTACAGAGATGGTGGCGGATGTCAATTTGCCTGCTTGTCAGCTGCAAGTAAGTTGTGTTACGTCTTCAATAAGAAATTCAAATCAATTGTTTATCTTTGTTTAGATTGGAATGGGCATCCCATTGTATCGTTTGAAAGACATTCGCATGTTGTATGGTGAATCTCCGTGGGGTACATCAATCATTGACTTTGAGAACCCTGTGAATAAGCCCGTACCACTGGGACACGTTATTGCGGCGCGTATTACATCAGAAAACCCTGACGAAGGCTTCAAACCAAGTTCGGGAACCGTCCAGGAGCTCAATTTCCGTTCGAGCAAGAACGTGTGGGGTTACTTCAGTGTGGCCGCCTCAGGCGGTTTGCACGAATTCGCAGACTCTCAGTTTGGGCATTGTTTCTCGTGGGGAGAAAATCGCCAACAAGCCAGAGAAAACTTGGTCATCGCGCTGAAGGAACTGTCCATTCGAGGTGATTTCCGAACCACGGTGGAATACCTCATCACGTTGTTGGAGACGAACAGTTTCTTGGACAATTCCATTGACACCGCCTGGTTAGATGCCTTGATTGCGGAGCGAGTTCAATCGGACAAGCCAAATATCCTGTTGGGTGTGATTTGTGGAGCTCTCCATATAGCTGATCGTCAAATCACCGAAGCCTTCACAAGTTTCCAGACATCCCTAGAAAAGGGCCAAATCCAGGCTGCCAATACCCTCACGAATGTGATTGACGTTGAGCTTATCAACGATGGAAATCGTTACAAAGTGCAAGCCGCCAAGAGCGGAGCGAACACGTATTTCCTCTTCATGAACAACTCGTTCAAAGAGGTTGAGGTCCATCGGTTGTCCGACGGGGGTATGCTGATTTCTTTCGAAGGATCGTCGTATACGACGTACATGAAGGAGGAAGTGGATCGCTATCGCATCGTTATTGGAAATCAAACGTGCGTCTTCGAGAAGGAGAACGATCCGTCGTTGCTACGTAGTCCCTCAGCCGGAAAGCTCATCAACCTGTTGGTGGAGGATGGTGCTCATGTCAACAAGGGTCAGGCTTATGCCGAAATTGAGGTGAGTACAAGAAACATATAAAGCTAAGGAACCATTTAAAAGTTTCCCTCTTTTAAGGTGATGAAAATGGTGATGACACTGACATCAAACGAAGCAGGAACCGTGACATTTATTCGCCGACCAGGTGCAGTGCTCGATGCTGGCACACTCCTCGGCCACTTGGAGCTCGACGATCCATCGTTGGTCACCAAGGCACAACCCTTCAAGAGTGGCTTTGCAATCGCCGAAAATACTTCGATTCCGGAAAAACTCAACCGCGTGCACAACAGTTACAAGGCGATTTTGGAGAACACCCTGGCGGGCTACTGTCTACCAGATCCCTACAACGCCCCCCGTCTCCGTGAGGTTATCGAGAAGTTTATGCAGAGTCTGCGTGACCCGTCCCTGCCACTGCTGGAGCTGCAGGAGGTTATTGCATCCGTGTCCGGGCGCATACCCATCTCGGTGGAGAAGAAAATTCGCAAGCTAATGACACTGTACGAGCGCAACATCACCAGTGTGTTGGCCCAGTTCCCATCGCAACAAATCGCCAGCGTCATTGATTGCCATGCGGCCACTCTGCAAAAACGTGCCGACCGCGACGTGTTCTTCCTCACCACCCAGAGCATTGTTCAACTGGTGCAGCGCTATAGAAATGGCATCCGTGGTAGAATGAAGGCAGCCGTACATGAACTGCTTCGTCAGTACTATGACGTCGAGTCGCAGTTCCAACACGGCCACTACGACAAGTGTGTAGGCCTCATTCGAGAGCGAAACAAGGATGATATGTTGACGGTGGTCAATACAATATTCTCCCACAGCCAGGTGTCGAAGAAGAATCTTCTGGTAACACTGCTCATCGATCATTTGTGGGCCAATGAACCTGGCCTAACCGACGAACTTGCGACGACCCTGAGCGAACTCACTTCACTCAATCGTGCAGAACACTCGCGCGTTGCGCTACGATCTCGGCAAGTATTGATTGCTGCCCATCAGCCTGCTTACGAGCTTCGTCACAATCAAATGGAATCGATATTCTTGTCGGCTGTCGATATGTACGGACATGATTTCCATCCGGAGAACTTGCAGCGATTGATCCTGTCGGAAACATCAATTTTCGATATTTTGCATGACTTTTTCTATCACACCAATCGTGCTGTGTGCAATGCCGCCTTGGAGGTGTACGTGCGAAGAGCATACATATCGTACGATTTGACATGCCTGCAGCATTTGGAGCTGTCTGGAGAGGTTCCGTTGGTTCATTTCCAGTTCTTACTACCAACTGCTCATCCAAATAGGTGAGTTTTGATTGAAAAATATGTAGGGGGCCTTAAAAACAGTGGGGGCCTTACAAAGACCTCCATAAACGATATTTTCATGAGTCTAAGATATAAAGTCGACACATGGCGATTAATTAATTTAAATACGAATTTGTAGTTGCAGTTGAATGGTTGATAAGAATGAGTCAGGTTTAAAAACCTCTGTTGCTTGAGGGTTATGTTCAAGCCTTCGAGGCCTACTTTTTAATTTATGCTGCTAAAATCAAATGAACTGACTACAATCGAATTATACGAGTGTGATATCATTTAGCTAATCACGTCATTCAGTTTACGCGCCCGCCAAATCTGAATGGGCTTTTCTGTTCTCTAAAGAAATATGTGCTGCGAAATTGCGTTTACTCGTAAAAAAAATCTGATTTTTAGCGCACTTCCACCCGCAGAACTTCTTATTTTTTGAAGTGAAAATATGAACCTTTAACATTTTTAATACATATTTTAATACTAGTATAAATCTTGTCTAACTACACTTTTTTATGATTGTTTCAAAGGGCTATTCGCCAAGGTGAATGCTCCTAGAGGTGAAACTGTCATGCAGAAGTATATAGTTTCTTTTCTAACAATTTACATCACAAAGTTCACATAGTTAATGTATGCAAATTGTGTGCTTAAATGAGGTGAAAAAGTATTAAGTAAGCAATTTTCAAATTAAGATCACGATATAAACAAAAAGCATTCATAGTCAATTTGAGAACATTTTCCGTAAATAATTATTCAAAAATAGATTTATACTTGAGTTGAATAATTGGTACAAAGGGTTGAAGGTGTTTTCCTAATGTAAAGCAGTAATAAACATCAGTTAGGTCTTTGAACATTGAAAGGCTTGAATGGCTTATGTGACGGTTTATGTTGCTACCAATAAACCGAAGAGTTAGAATAGTTAATAAAACTTACCCGAGAAACTGGAGATGATGTTTTTATGCGCTGAAAATAAGAATTAAAAAGCTTGTCAATGATATAAAAACAAACACTTTTTAAAAATCTTAATAAAATTAACTCCAGAAATAGAATAAAGAGATTCTCGATAGAATCTGAAACACAAATGTAACTTTAATCCGTCCCACAAAAATTGTCAGTACAGGATGATTAGCACGATGGAACGCTTGTCCCCAATATGGTTGCAATCGCTCGGTTTCTTTAATCAAAATACAATTGTGGCAAATAGTAAGAGCATACGATCATCCTGTCATCGGTAAATTTGGAGGGTGGTAGTATAAATAAAATTAATTTAGGTTAAGGATCTAGCGTGGTGATGCAAACTTACTTGCAAACTAACCACCCAAAATTTTAATTTAAAAAATTGCCTATTGGCGCGTCCCAGCCATTGCAATTGTTGCCTAGCCTGCCAGACGCGTCTGAAAAGGTCACGAAAATGGGTTTTGGTCAAAGATTTAAAAAATAAATTTTATTAATCAAGAAAAATGACGGTTCTTCAAATATTGGTGTCCCAGACGCTTTGAAACTCGCTGTCACTTCGCCAGACGCCTCTAAATATGCCCAAAATCAGTTTTTGGAGTCAGAGCATTAACCGAAAAAAGTTACTTTTAAAATTTGTTCGAAAAATCTTCTCACTGCGAGTATGTGAGCCCAGATATTTTAAGCTCAAAACAGATGAGCAGCGGGTCTGCACGTATCACTGCCAGCACAACTACCACTTAAACAGATGTACACCCTTTTTGACATTAACTATGTCAAGTTCTATACAAGTTTGTCATCCGGTTTTGATATATTTGTCAACTGCGTGAAAAAGTAAACGAAAACTGACCAATAAAACTAAGGCGGGAAAACGCACTTGTTCTGTATTGAATTTGTTTGTTAGTCAACAAACAGTTAAAACTTCCAGATTTGACGGTATCAGTGATGCCAGATATCTTATATTTAATTTTTTTTTTTCATTGTGGCTGCCAGGACCTCTAATGTATCACTTCCTTAATCGTCCGTCCGTCCAATCGCGTTATAAGTTCTTAACGTAAGTCATAGAAAGACAAAATTTGGTGTTCTTTTTAACTGCGGAAATATTGAGAGAATCCAACGAGGGCAACTTTTTTCAAAAAAAAAAAAAACAATAAACTTCTAACAGTGCTTCTTAAGTACAAAAATATAAAAACAAATTCAAGAAAACGATTTTCGCCGCCTTTATTTTAGAGTAACGATACCAAGGAATCTCCCAATATAAGAACAGTAGATAGCAACACGAAAAAAGTATACACACAAACTGCGGAATATAGATAAGCTTAATATTCAACAAAAGCCGACGGACCGCTCTCTTTGTATTAGAAAACATGTCGGAAACTTATGGACACGAATATTCAAGGAAAAAAATGGCAGTGGATCGGTCACACTCTTTACAAGGGCCACAGTTTTATTGCACGACATGCAATTAAATGGAACCCATTAATGCATGGTGGTAGAAAAGCCATTCGATCACGCTTGGCATGAGCTTTCTTATCAAGAAACTATTTCTAAATTAAAAATAACTTGCACATAAATTTCAAAAAGGTTTCGTGGTTGCTGATCCACAATAGGGCACCTCCTCAGGTGGTTGATAAGAGAATGCTCACCAGATATAGTGAGTTGGGTACCGGGATGACCAAAACTCGGAGTGGAGCAAAACCAACAATAAAAAAAATCCAGGCGCATCTGTCTCAAATTATAGATTCCTGGTCAGCGTCTGTAATCGCATAGCGCAGAAACAGTAAACGATAGCGAGCAGGCTTGATGTAGATCCTATGATTCATAAGAAGAACCAGGAATTAATGAAATCTACACTGCCTGCTATGGTCTCACCTTTTTCTAAGCGTTCAACTTTTAGTGGGATAGAATTAGTTTCAAACACAAGACTTCGAACTTTGAGCTCTTAGACCTGAAGAAGTGTTCGGTTATGCTGGTTTAACCACTATGTAATCTCTTTCATTTATCTTGCTTAAGTAAACAGTATATTCCGCTGGGGAAAGACCTGCTAAAGAAGATATTTCTTCTCCATCCAGCTATCGATTAATTGCGCTCACATACTATTTAAAACATCATTTAAACTAGAGCTGTCGATTACACGGATAATGAAGAAGCTTAACAGAAGTTTCTTAATGACCGACAGTAAGGCTTCCGAAGCAAAAAGTCTAAAGGTGATTTGATGGTCTATCTAACCGAAAAGTGGAACTTGTTAAACTTTCTTTGGCTTTCATTCTGCTCTGGCATGCGTGAAGCCATCGTTCGACTCTGTTCAACCTTAGCTAAAACCCGGTCAATCTTTCCAGCGTCCAACTGTTAATGCATCCTTCCTACTGTGTGATCGCCAGCCTCGCCACGACAATTCCTTTATTATAAGCTTGACCAGGCTAACACAAGAAGCCAAGATTTCGGCTTTATTAACTCTATGCTGACGATAGATTTCACGGCAGTCTAACAGAGTTGGTGTCGCCCAAGACCGCTATCTCAACACTCTTTTTTAATTTTCATTACTGACTGAACTGATGGCGGATGTTTTTTATACCCCTTTCTGGGAATACAACCTTGTTCATTCAATGTTGAAATGAAGAGCTCGCATAAGGTTAAAGTATGTAGGAATGACAGCCTACGTTGGAATGTTCGGCGTCATAGATATTATACAAGCTGCAAAGCAATCGTTTTTCACTCACAAACCAACCCATAGGGCATATAATACAGGACATAAAATAAGTGCCTGCAAACTCATAAGGCAATAAAAGGCAGCTACCCTATTTTATAACTTTGTGAGTTACGATGGTTCAAATAAAAATATGTAAAGGATAATAATGATCGAGGCCACGCGTTTTTAGTTTTCTGAAAAGTTACTAAATGATTCTTTTTTGAACTGTTTTAAAATATGCACTGGTTAATTTTACATCATTTTTACAGGCTTCAGTCATATCTGTCACTGGATGGTATCGAAGCAACTCTACCACCAGGTTCAACATTTGTCCGAACTGGTTGCATGGCTGCCTTTGATACGTTTGAACACTTCGAACAATACTCTGATGAGATATTTGATCTGTTGGAGGATTTGTCTTCGCCGGCGTTCGTGAGCGCCAAGGTAAGTGACTCTCATTTGTGTTCCCAACAATGCTGCTTAACTATTTCCACTTGATTTTGAAAGGTTCTCGAAGCTGTTGACGCTGCAGACTCTGCTTCTGATGGTCGTCTTAGTACATCGATCAATGTGTCCCTATCAGATCCTGTTTCTCGTGCTAATGCTGCAGAAGAAGCTCAATCAACAGAACCCATTCATATTTTGAGTGTTGCTATACGTGAGAATGGTGAAATGGACGATATCCAAATGGCATCAGTGTTCGGAACATTCTGTAAGCTGCACCGTGACGAGCTGTACCAACGCCGAGTGCGTAGAATCACTTTCGCATCTCTAAAGAGGTAATATGGGACCTTTTCATAAGAAACGTAGATATAAACCAACATTTTTCTCTTAACAGACGTCAGTTCCCCAAGTTCTTCACTTACCGCTCGAGAGACAACTTCGAGGAAGATCGAATTTACAGACATTTGGAACCAGCTTGTGCCTTCCAATTGGAGCTTAATAGAATGAGAACTTATGACTTGGAGCATTTGCCAACGGCGAATCAAAAAATGCATTTGTACTTGGGCAAGGCTAAAGTATCGAAGGGACAAGAAGTCACCGACTTCCGATTCTTTATTCGATCCATTATTCGGCATTCAGATCTTATTACCAAGGTTTGATAACATGAAAGTAGTCACAGGTGACATGTATTGAAATAAATTTTTCTTACAGGAAGCTTCATTTGAATACCTGCAAAACGAGGGAGAACGCGTACTGCTTGAAGCCATGGACGAATTGGAGGTGGCCTTCTCGCATCAGCATGCAAAACGCACTGATTGCAACCACATTTTCCTAAACTTTGTGCCAACCGTCATCATGGATCCAGCGAAAATCGAGGAATCAGTTACCAAAATGATTATGCGCTATGGACCACGTTTGTGGAAATTGAGAGTTCTTCAAGCTGAACTCAAAATGGTCATTCGCCAAACACCTCAGTCGCCTACTCAAGCCGTTCGCCTTTGCATTGCCAATGATTCTGGCTATTTCCTGGACATATCGATGTACACTGAAGTTACCGATCCTGAGACAGGAATCGTAAGTGACAAGAAAAGTTGTGTAAATGTAGAGATTATAACACAAAATATTTTGTAGATCAAATTCCACGCTTATGGCGACAAGCAAGGTTCCCTCCATGGCCATCCAATTTCGACACCGTACATGACAAAGGATTTCCTGCAACAGAAGCGCTTCCAAGCTCAATCAAATGGCACCACCTATGTGTACGATATTCCTGATATGTTCCGCCAAATGACTGAAAAGCAATGGAAGGAATTCTCAAAGGCCCGTCCAACAGTTGAAATTCGTATTCCCGATAAAATTTTACTTGAATGCGTTGAACTTGTGCTGGACGGAGACAGTCTTGTTGAGATGAAGCGCCTTCCAGGAGAAAATAACGTAAGTAATAAGAGTTATAATAACCTTTTTCCCCAGAGTAATTAAGTAATTAGTTGGTTAACCCGTCTACTCGTCCCTAAATAGATGAAAGATATTTCAAGTTGAGATAAAAAGATAAAATTTCAAAACAGCAAAAGCATTGAAAGCCTTACCATCCTCAATTCCGGCCATTGTATTTTAATACTAACACCCGAAGGCAAGAGGCAGCATTAGATAGATTTGGTCCTGTATGACTCGGACATGAAGAAGCTGACAAAGGTCAAGGGCTCTTACATTCGCGATTGAATAGCACTAAAAGCAGAGGTTGTGTTTTTGGGCGTCTCGAAGTTGAGTCGTCTCCAATCATATTGACTGGAGCGTTATTGTTCATCCGGTAGATGTGACCCAGCATATCTTCACCCACATCTTCTTACAGCGCATAAAGTTTACTGCCATGTCTTCTCCTCCATTTGGCCCCTTCGTACACAAGACCAGAAATTCGCAAAAGAATTTTTGCTTACCGTCCAGCAGTTGGCGTCATAGAGTAGTACTGGCAGAAAAAGGGTTTAGGAGTCTTGAATTTTAAGCTAGAGAGCTTAAATTTGGTAGTTATGTTTGAATGGCGCCCAACGTGGAGCGAACTAACGACACTGAACTTAAGTCATAGGCATCCAACGGTCTAAGTACAAAAAACAAGAGAGCTGAAATTTAAATAGTTGTGCTGGATGTTCACCTGATCAAGTTTGAAAATTATTTGAATCCGCTAACAGGCACGCGTTAGTTTCTCATCTAGTTTTAAAGAACACTTAAATCAATATTTATATAATCTTAAAATTGCGCAAGGGTATATGTACTAATTTGTGGTATGTCTAAAAATTACCTTTACATTAACCACGCCCACTTTTTGTTCAGTTTTCACTAAAAATTTACTCTATTCCTACTACAACTACTACTTCCGCATGGAGGCATTACGTGAGTGAATGATGTTTTCTCCATAAGTACTTATTGGGCGGAAACCGTAAGGCGACAAAATTTGTGCAAGCCAATAAGCCAAATCTGTTGAAAGCTTCTAAATTCATTGATGGTTTAAACGTTTGCACCGAACTAAAACCACCCTTCTTCAACCGTTTTTTAAACAACTGGAACAAAATGTTGGTTTTGTCCGACAAAGTCCTAAAAACAGAGAATTTGAAACAACATTTTCAGTTCAGTTTCAGCTTAATAAAGGTAGATACGACTTTCATTTCTTAGCTCCACGTCTTCTGCACTCTCTAAAGGATACCGGCATCCTAACACTGTGCAGGAAAAATAACAGCGTAATGA
The DNA here is from genome assembly GCA_947623515.1 of Neoascia interrupta. NCBI lineage: Eukaryota > Metazoa > Arthropoda > Insecta > Diptera > Syrphidae > Neoascia > Neoascia interrupta. Next base: position 48,171,882 of record OX392462.1, read on the forward strand.
TAAGTTTCCCATATATAAATGGCGCCCAGCGTTTGGCGAAAGAACGAAATTGGATCTCTCTTATTTTAAAGTATTCTACCAGTCTCTAAGTTTTTAGAGTTGATCAAATTTGTAGGTTATTTAAGGTCTCTTTAGAGAGATAGGTTATTTGTTAACAAAATAAAGATTAAAAAAGCTCTAGAAGCGAAAAAGATATATTCGACCATTTTCGTATAGAATTTTTCGTGTTGGGTACGAAAATTATTTGAGAATATAAGTGCCGGTGTCCCGCAAGAAAACGTTCTCAGCGCAATATTATTTTTGCTTTGTACTAGAGACATACCCCCACGACGAGGGAACAATTTCAGCTACATATGCTGACGAAACTGCTATTTTTGCAATGAATACGACTGTTAAATCATCAACAAGAAAACTTTACCGCGCTCTAGACAAAATATGCCACTGGACGAAGAGCTGGCGAGTCGTTGTTAACGAGACTAAGTCAAAACCTCAAATCCTATACTCAAATGAAGCGAAATATCTAGGAATGACTTTGAACGCAAAACTTATGGACATATCGAAAGATTTTCGAAACTACGCGTATATAACAAACTGCTTTTAGACAAGTTTCCGACTTAAACTGAGATTAACCGCAGTTATGAGTTTTTCAGTGCATTAAGATCTGGGGTTAATCTCGGCTTAACTCGCCAAATTTGATGAGTTAATCCCGGATCAAAGTCTGGAGAGCAGTATGAACTTCTTTGAATGTTTTTTCTGTGTGAAACGACAGTTGATTTGCGTGTTTCTGTCAAAAATGACATCTGAGAAGAACCAGAACTTCTTTTCCTGTTTTTTCTATGTGAAGTGCGAGTTGGGTTGGGAGAAATAATAATTTCGAGCGTCGATGACTGAAAAACTGCTCTCTGGGTTAACTCTAGATTCGTTTTGTGCCGATATTAACAGATCTTGGCTTAAGTTGGGCTTAACTCCGCACTGATATACCGCCCCTTAGAGCAATCGTTGTTGCTCCACGGTACATTAGAAATAGCGAGCTACACCGAGATTGAGAAAGTGCAACCGTGACTGAAGAGGCAACACATTTTGCTCGCAAACTTAGTAGTCGACTTCGTGGACATAACATCCACGAAATAATCCGAACTCTGGATCGAACAAATCTTACGCGCCGCCCACAACGAACGAGACCGAACTAGATCTAGCGGCTTAAGACGAAACCGCATAAATTGACGGTATTGTAGGTGCTTTCGCTGGAAGGCAGCCTGCCAAATACGATTACTACAGAAGCTTGAACTACTTGTTAAGGCAACTTAGTCGTCCCCCGTCGAAGTCTCTTTCCTTTCCCCCCAACATAAAAACGAGATAAGCAAAACTCAAATGTATGGCAGATGTTGTAATGCATTTTCTGCTGGTTTACCTTTGCTTTGTTCCAAAGGGTCATAACACTTGCGGTAATGAGCTTTGGTATCTCTGAGCAGGGGTTCCTTGTTTTCGTACTGGTCCATCAGCGTGTCTCCTTAGGTAACTGCTTCTGCTGCTCCTCGTCCATATTTTTCTTTCCGATCACAAAATGTTTTGATGTGGTACGCTTGAGAGATGCGATTCACGTCTACAGACTTTGAATCTTTTGGGACTTTGGGGATAGGACTTCGCCAGAAATGTATTATGCAATTTTTTTCTTCTCCTGAAGAGTTGGAGAGTTTTTTTTTTAGTGAAGCTGGTACGACTTAAGTACATCTCTTGCACCTAATAGACAAGAGTTTAAAATGGACTGCATGTATTCCGTGTTAAGTAAAACCATCCGTTTGTTAGGTTGCTCTATTACGGTGTGCCAGAAGACTGGATGGGCATGTAGAAGAAACGTTATTAGTTGCGTTATGTGTGCTTAAGTGGCTTTTATTTGGACTACAAAAAGACACGTGCTCAATATTTTTTTTTGCTTACGCTGTTATTTTTCACCAAAAATGTTCCTTTTAATTTTAACAATCTTTTCTCTTTTAGTGTGGTATGGTTGCCTGGAGAATCGTTCTAGCCACTCCAGAGTACCCCGGCGGACGAGAAATCATTGTGATTGCAAACGACTTGACTTTCTTCATTGGTTCCTTTGGTATTCAGGAGGACATTTTGTTCCACAAAGCGTCGCAATTGGCAAGAGCCAGAAAAGTTCCAAGGGTAAGGATAAAATTTGTTCATTTCCATCCAATTTTCTATAAATTTTTTTTACCTATCTCTAGATCTACATCTCAGTCAACAGTGGAGCTAGAATAGGCTTAGCTGAGGAAGTGAAATCAATGTTCAGGGTCGCATGGGAAGATCCAGAGGAACCAGACAAGGGCTTCAAATATCTATACCTCAGCACCGAAGACTACAGCAAGGTGGCTAGCCTTAATTCGGTTCGAGCAATTCTCATCGAAGACGAGGGTGAGCCGCGATACAAAATCACCGATATTATTGGCAAAGACGATGGATTGGGTGTTGAAAATTTGCGCTATGCCGGCTTGATTGCTGGTGAAACATCACAAGCTTATGAGGAGATCGTCACCATTTCGATGGTCACATGCAGGACAATCGGTATTGGCTCGTATTTGGTGCGTCTGGGACAACGTGTCATTCAGATTGAAAACTCGCACATTATCTTGACTGGATATGCAGCTTTAAATAAGGTAAGTCCGTCGGAAAGTGTGAAATGGGAAAGAGGTTTTAAAGGTCTTTTTCTTTTTAGCTCTTGGGACGTAAAGTGTACTCTTCGAACAACCAACTTGGAGGTATTCAAATCATGTACAACAACGGTGTATCGCATAAGACTGAAGGTAGGATTGAATCATTGTAGTGAATCCTGACAAAACTAATATTTTCATTTCTAGCTATCGACCTTGATGGTGTCAACACCATTCTCACGTGGCTTTCTTACATTCCTGCCTACATTGGCTGTGAGTTGCCTATTGTTTTGCCTAATGACCCTATCAACCGCCCAATTGGATTTATGCCCACGAAATCTCCCTACGATCCCAGGTGGATGCTCGCAGGTCGAGTTAATCCTGGTAAGAAATGGCAAACCCAATCGAAGATCTTTGTAATTTAATACTTTCCATTTTTAGCTAACATGAGTGAATGGGAAACTGGCTTCTTCGACAGGGGTTCCTGGGCTGAAATCATGGACCAATGGGCAAAGACTGTGGTGACAGGCAGAGCTCGCCTTGGTGGTGTGCCTGTTGGTGTCATTGCTGTTGAGACGAGAACAGTTGAAGTGGACATGCCAGCCGATCCTGCCAATTTGGACTCGGAAGCCAAGGTAAGTCGGTGAAAAATTTCACTCAACAGCATCCTTGTAATTTGTTTCCTAATGTTTACAGACTCTGCAACAAGCTGGTCAAGTCTGGTATCCAGATTCCTCATACAAAACCGCACAAGCCATCAAAGACTTTGGCCGTGAAGAACTTCCCCTTTTGATATTCGCCAACTGGAGAGGATTCTCCGGAGGCATGAAGGACATGTACGAGCAAATCGTCAAGTTTGGAGCATACATAGTCGACGGACTGAGGGAGTACAAACAGCCCGTGTTGATTTACCTTCCGCCAAATGCCGAACTCCGTGGAGGAGCTTGGGCCGTCTTGGATTCTCTCATCAATCCCAGGTACATGGAGACCTATGCGGATCCAGAGGCAAGAGCCGGAGTTTTAGAACCGGAAGGAATAGTTGAAATCAAGTACAAAGAAAAGGATTTGGTCAAGACCATCCACAGATTGGATTCCACAGTAATCTCGGTGAGTGCCGAACTTGACTAAAGCAAATTTTGAATAGTTCTCAAGGTTTTGTTGATTTTAGCTCAAAAAACAACTAGACGAAGTTGCTGCCGACAAAGTGAAGGCCCATGAGATTGAGGAGAAGATCAAGGCCAGAATTAATTTACTGATACACGTGTACCACACAGTGGCGGTACACTTTGCAGACTTACATGACACACCCGAACGCATGCTCGAGAAACAGTGTATAAATGAAATCGTCCCCTGGAGAGAGTCTCGTGGCTGGCTGTACTGGCGTCTGCGTCGCTTGTTATTGGAAGATTCCATCACGAAAACGATCTTGAAGGCACAGGACCATTTGTCAGTTGGACAAGCGAAACAAATGCTACGACGGTGGTTGGTTGAAGACAAGGGAACCACAGAGGTAAGTCGTTATAAAAATTGTGATGGCACTGTTACGAGTTTAAATTTTCGTAGGCCTACGTGTGGGACAACAACGAGGAAATGGTTAGCTGGTACGAGGAACAAAAGAAGTCTGACTCCACTGTGTCCACCAATATCAACGCCGTTAAACAAGACGCAATCATATCGAAGATTCAAACTCTGCTACAAGTAAGTCGAAATTAAGAAGGGTTCTCAACAGCACCACTAACATAAAACTCATTTAGGAATGCCCCGAAGTAGCACTGGACGCGGTCGTTGGTTTGTGCCAAAACCTGTCGGCAGTGAACCGTGGTGAGGTCGTACGAACCTTAGCCCAACTGGAACTTAACGAAAACGAATCCAATACTCAAGTTTGATGATAGCGCTGACTAGCCAACGTGCACCACCACAAACAGCTGTTGTTATAAGCTACTTGTAATTTCGAATCTTAGATTTTTTCCCATTCTAAATGGTAATTTGTAAATAACTTATATAGGGCCCATGCTTGCAAACCTATTATAAATACGTTGGAATATAATTTAACTTAACATTTAGTTGAACTAAATGGAAATTTGCTTTACATTTAGAATGTATAACCTAATACCTAACCCAATCCACCCCACGTCGACATATGTACAATGAATTGAAGGTGAAAAATAACGAATTCGCTTTATGCTTTAAATATTGTTGCAGAAATATTTTTTTTTCTTTTAAGAATGAGTTAAATGTAAATTATATTACAAGCCAACAATTTGATTTAACATCTTGTATATCTTTTTGTAATGAATTTGTATTTATAAAAATACATTATAGTGTATAAAAATAAAAACCACTGCATTAGTTGTAGTATGAACAAATTTCTAAAGATAATAAACTGAAATAATTCAAAAGATAACGAGTTTTTATGGCTGGTAGTGATTGAATTCAAAGGCGACAGTTTAAGGCTTTAATGTCTTGGATCCCACGCAACATCGACAGCAGTTTCGGGGAACACAAAGAAAAATCTACTTTGAATGAGATAATTTGTAAGCTTCATAAGAAATTGGTTGACTTCACATCTAAAAGATCCATACAATATTCTGTACACAACGCTGTTGTCGAATGGTAGTCATGCTCCGAAGACTACTTCCATACGAAACGTGCAGCAACCAAAAAAACTATTTCAAAAGGGAATGGTTAAAGGAGGCAAGCCATGATACTTGCCGACAACTTTGGAATCTTAGCAGGCTTCAAAAGCCCATCAAAAAATGCTAATCCTTGGCCTTGCTAATGCTAATCAACCTTGTCTGAATTTCAGGCCATGGTGCAATCTTGGGAAATGGGGTAGTGGCAAAAAAGAAACCGCTACCCCATTTCCCAAGATCAAACCTTTAATACTCAGAAGAATGTGCTTAGGTTGGCCGGTTAATACTTTGGCCGGCTTTTCAGTGCTGAGTTAGGCAAAAGAAGTTCGATTTATACCCTGAAATAATTTTTCAAAGTAATACGCAAATCAACGGTTACTTCACGCAGAAAACACATTCAAAGAATTTAACTGCACTCCAGAGTTGATCCGAGATTAACTCACCAAATTTGGCGAGTTAAACCGAGATTAATCACAAATCCAAGTTCACTGAAAAGCTCATTTGGGGTTAGTTTTCAGTTAAACTCGGAAACTCGGATAATCTCGCTGCGTTAAGTCCAGCTTAAACCAACATCTGTTGATCCCGGAGCAAAGTGAATCTGGAATTAAACCAGTGAGCAGTTTTTCAGTGCAGAGTTACCTCCGTCAGCAAAGTTATCAAAATCTTCGACTCTCGAAATTATTGCCTTTCTCAGCTCTCACTTCAAATAGAAAAACACATGAAAAGAAGTTCGAGTGTTTCTGAGATGTCATTTTTAACATAAATACGCAAAGCAACTTCCATTTTACACGGAAAAAACATTCAAAGAAGTTCATACTTTTTTCCAAAATTGATTCGGGATTAAGCCGAGATTAGCCCCAGATTTAAACACACTGAAAACTCTTTTCTCGAGTTAATCTCAGATTAACACTGAAACTCGGAGGATCTTAGCGCTATTAGGACCCGAGGTATTAAGAAAAAAGTGTTTCGAGCAGTGGCGTAGCGTAGGTTGGGGCCGCCCGGTGCAGACCCAATTTATGCCGCCCGTAGTAAGTTTTTCACACACTAAAAAAACCTTTGTCCACGGTTTCAACCATAGTTTTACCTGTTTGTCACTAAACTTGGTAAAATTTCAATTAAAAATGTTGTATAAAATGTTACGTGCGTATGCTATAACCTAAAATAAATTAATTTTTGCCACGCCCACTTTTGGGGGCGTTTTTAAGTATAAACCAAGTTTTTTATATAAAAATGCAATCAACTCGTGCAGAGGTATACCACATCTCATAAAAAAGTTGAACAGAAAAAAACGATGTTATTGAAAAGGGGTTGATGGGGGGCTTTTTTAAGGAAGGAGACGCTTAACTGATAAATTCTAAAGACAATTAAAGTTAAATGAAGACAATTAATTAATGACGCTTAACTGATGAATTCTGAAGACAATTAAAGTTAATTGAAACTAAAATCTAACAACCAAGATGACGAAAATCGGAGCTTGACGGTGGTCAATTGGGATGGGGTATCCAACGATTCGCCAAAGCGGATCGCAACCCTCCTACTAGCTTATTAAAAGAAACTTTTTTAATATTTTACAGAAAACTTTATTTAAAATTTTATTTTCGTACTTTTCGTCAGAGCAGAATCTCTTACCAGTTAGAAAGTTTATGTTTAGGCTTACAATATTTTCTTCGTTTGGTTATAACAATTGGATCCCTTTAACAAAATAACTTATTCGCACGAAGACGAAATTCCGTCTAAAGCAGAGATTAAAACGAGCCTGATCGATAATAAACGAACACACAAAAAATATTTTTTTTAATGTTCGTATTCGTTCGTGGCAAAAGTAGAAGCCGCTTGCAAGCCTTTCACGCCAATGTTTTGAGAACTCGGAAGTAACTCGCTCTTGTGTACACGTCGAAAAATGATCGAATCACACACACAAAAGTATTCGAATGTTTGCAAAAAGAACCGCGGTCACAAAAATCGACTTTTTCAATAAGTGTACATACTTTTGTTCGAAGTTCGAACATATTGGTAAGATCGTAGTGATCGTAGTGTTCGATTATGACGAACATTTCTCCGTTCGTTTTAATCTCTGGAGCCAGCTATATTATAAAAAGCTAATACTTACATACTCATACACTACATACAACTTCTAGGGCGCAAAGAGATAAAGTGTATTTTCGAATGCAGATTTTGTGTACTGTGAATTTGTGTGTGCTGCCGGGGTTGTCATTTCTGATAAAATGTATATGTAGTTGCAAACTAAGGACCAGCCTAATTGGATTTTGTTCTTACGCAAGACAAGGAATTTCTGATTAATTACTGTGAAGCACACAACAAATTCATTGGACTTAAAAGGAATCCGTTTTGTAAATTTTATATATAGGTATTTAAAAAAATAGGTATTAAAAATAATATTTCAAAAAAAACCGCCCCTAGCAACTGCCGCCCGGGGCCTGTGCCCCCCTTGCCCCCCTTGCCCCCCTCGCTACGCCACTGGTTTCGAGGCTCTGGAAAGTTGGTGAAAAGTCACATTTTGCCGCTTTTCCCGAGCAGCATAGGATTTTTTTTCCCGAATTTTTAATTTCCAGCAACGTCTTGTCGTACTAAACACAAAAAAAGGTTTATTTTGCACTAAACACAAAAAAAGGTTTATTTTGCACCCTGAGTTACATCCTATTTTTTTCTCAACTATTTTTGGTTTATTTTCACTCTACTATGACTATGAGACATTTGCGGGCCACACCTCTTCACCTGCAATCACATGGTATGGTGGGACGCTTCGACAAGACCCTGAAGCAGGATCATTACAAGATCGTGGAGGATAATCAACGCGGATTGGGATACCTTTGTTCTTAAAGCTTAGTACTGTGGATCGCGAAAAAACTTTGCCCCCATACAAAAATCTCTACGGAGCAAAAATTTTGCAACTGGTATTGCAAAGCCGTACGTAGCAGGCGGACAAAATAATTGTCTGGCACATTTTTTTCGGCAAAATTTACAAAAGCATGTACGAGGCAATGATGAAGGTTCAAAATGTGAGTTGTAGATGTCGGGGGCTGTTTAAAGTTTGGAAAAATATGGAAAAATCAGAATTTTCAGTCAACAAATTTTTAATTATTGACGGAGACAGATGCCTTTGACAGGTATTTCTATTCGCGTGTGTACCTTGAGTTATTTTTTGCCGGCGTTTTGCTCGGTGTTGAGAAATTAACTGAAGACTGCTGCTACAAAAATATTTCGCGATCACAACTTTAGCCTTAATGGCCTGCAAAATGCAAAGGTCCCCGCCAAGTACGCAAATCAATGGCGTCGCCTTCCGAATCCAACGAGGACTAAGAACGTCCACGTCGTTACAACGGAAGCAATGATAATGTGATAATTTTCGAGATGATCAAACTAGAGGGGGGTGTTGCTCAATGGACATTCGGCAAAAACATCGCAGTGATATTTTCAAACAAAATATTTCATCTGCGTATGGAAACAAGAAAAAAAAAAAACCAAAACGTTGGGCTGGATATCTTATTTCCGAAGTACCTAATGTAATAAAAATTATTGCTCGGCAGTGATTGCCGATTCTTCAAAATATGAGGATGAATTTTTGTGATTTTTAACGTTGCTAGTCGATTCCACTCCACAACTTCGCGAGTTAAACTGACATGTTTGCGACATCGAACTCACAAAAGGCAGCCAAGTCTTTGAGATCTGTATGCTTCGTCTTTTTCGATATCCCGTCACAGATCAAGCCGTGTCCCTATTGGACTTGGACCTGCAGCATCCCGGTTTCTCCTCAAGTGCTGGCTCTGTCTAATGCGCCTTATAGCATTCCTGGTCGTTTCGGTCGGGAAGAAAAGCCAAAAAATATTCAGCCCTAATTTTGTAACGTGGTGTGGAGGATACGATTTAATATCGAACTTAACCAGCAACGACAATGGCCGACAATAGTCGGAAAGTGGCGTATCTGGCGTATGAAATGACTGGGCATAAAGATGCAAATAGACACTTACATTCAATACAAAAAGAAAACCGGCAACGTTGCAAAGCATAACCTATTACCTCAGATGGAGCACACAAGTGAAGGATGACATGACAATTGTTAAATGGGGTCAAAACGATATAGGAAAAGTGGGAAACTTAAAAAAAATTTAATTTGGTGCTAAATATGAGGTGAGCCTCCCAGTCAAGGACCATTTAATAAATGCATAAAATAGCTTTTAAGAATGAAATTACCTGTTTGTTTTTACAGTTGATAAGCCGCTGTACATTTATTGCACAACACATTTCCCCAGTCAGTAGAAATATCGAAAGTCTTTAACCCGCACCGCAACACTAGTAACAAAAAACGCACAACAATAACGAAACACATCCATCACATTGCAGGTTCTTTTGCTGACTGATGTTGATGTTCTTTAACTTTGATTTTTGTCTGTGATAAATTCTGTCTCTACTCAAGGCACAAACCACAATATTATTCTCTCAACAGTTTGAGTGACTGGCTGCGATGTTTTCTTCCATATACAGATTCACGAAGTTTCGAGGTGGTTGCACTTGCTTATATTTTGGTTGTAAGCTTGGTGGTTGTACCTGCTTACTTTGATGCGAAGTAGGGGAAGTTGGACTAGAATGATATAAGTTCGTTATAGTTATAAGTTGGACTAGAATGCATAAAAAGAAATAAACTTTTTCGTTTGACAGTTCGAGCTCTGCTCTGAACGAAAAAAGACAAATGCAAAATAATTTTTACATTATTTGTCTCTAACGGACAATCCTATGGCTCGTGAGCTCAAAATTAATAAAACCATAAATGCCACTCACTCTATTCAAACACTTTTATAACGATCTCGAACTGTCAAACGAAAAAGTTTATTTCTTTTTATGCTCAAAGTTTTCAGAGCCCAAAATTCGTGATTCTTTTTTCGCTCAAAACTTGATCAAGTCGCGCTCAATGTGCTCGGAATAATTTAACTTAAAAAAATAATCTATATATAAAAAAAATAATAATTTAAAAGGCAAAAAGGGAATGGCGGACTAGGTTTGTGTTACTAAGTCCAGAATTAAAAGAAATTGATTTGTTTCCCCGTGACCACGCTTGATGTAATTTGAAGCGAAACGTTCGGAGGAAGTTCAGAATTGTGCTCATAAAAATTAAAAAAGCGGCTTATCCGAAAATTATGAAAAATGTTACCAAACAACCGCGAAAACCTAAAAACTTACATTTGATAAATTATTGTAATGAAAAATTATGTTTTTTTATTATTTTTTTCTCGTGACAAATATTTTGTTAATTTGTTTAAGTATTTTTTTGTTTTGTATTCTGACCGATAATCAAAACAAGTAAGCCAGATAGAGAAAAAAACACAAAAATTGTTCATCCTGAAGATTCCTTTGAGTAAATGTAAACCTAAATAGCATATTCCAATCATTCGGAATAATTAAGATGAATAAAGGAATCTACTCCATGTCTCCACCGGTAATAAAACTGTGGAGATAAAAATAATTTTTTAGCAGGCAGCAATTAAAATTAAATTCTGAAGTATCTCCACCGGACAAACATTAGATTAATTTGACATGCACTTTTTTGTTGTCACTTTTGTTCTGAAAAGGGAGTGCAATGACATTTCCCAGGAGTGAGAAAACAATTTCGTTGTAAAAATCCCATTAGAAAACGTATTTGTGACAGATCTGTCATATGTGGACAGTTTTTAACGGCGTTGTCACAACAGAGACAGAATTTAGCAACGCAAAAAAATTCAACGAATTTGGGTCAATCAATTGCTAATGGATGGGAACCTGTTTCTGTCCTACGTTGCTTGTAACAACTCGGTTTTAGTATAATTTTTAAGGAATCAAGCTGCTAAAAAGGTGTGTGAAAAGAGTTAAAAGTGGCATAGAGAGTGGCTGTAACGGCGAATTAATTTTCGTGAAGGGATTTACTTTTAATTTCTTGCCCAGCGGATTAACATTTGAATGGTTAGTCTCGAGATTTGTGGAAGATTAATTGAAGATCTATTTGAACCGCTCCATAAATCATGTCTCAATTAGCTATGAAATTGTGATTACAGGGAGACGAATAAATATAAATCCTCAAGTGTCTCCACCGGACGGACATAAGAGTATGTCTCCACCGGCTATAAGAGCATCAGCAGGAGACGATTAAAAAAAAATCCCAAAGTGGCTCCACCGGACAAATATAGGATTAATTTGACACGAACTCTGCTTCTGTCATTTCGGCTCTCAAAAGAGCGTGGCGACGTCATTTCCCAGGAGCGAAATACTATTTTTGCTGAAAAAATCACAATAGAAAGCGTACTTGGGACAGATTTGTGGTACAGGGTCTGTTTCAGTTTCTTTTTTTTTTGATTCTCAAACTGTTACAAAGGTGCAGGAAATAGGTTTGTGAACAGGGTAAATGGGATTTATGAGAGGATTTATTTTTAGTCGCTTGCCGACAGGATAAAAAATTTGTATGGTAAAACGCGTGATTTGTGGAGGATTTAATAGAGATTTATATAAATTGCGGATTAGTGCCTGGCTCAAAAGAGAGGATTTATGAGAGGATTTATTTTTAAATGCCGAAAGGATAAAGAATTTGTATGGTAAAACGCGTGATTTGTGGAGGATTTAATAGAGATTTATATAAATTGCGAATTAGTTCTCATTTTTTTGTTCTCTTAAAAGAGAGTTACGATGACATTTCTCAGGGTCGGAAATACACTTTCTTTCGAAAAATCAAAATAAAAAAACATAATTTCTGATAGATCTGTCATACGTGCAAAATTTAATTTTTTTAATCTCGTTGTTGTAAAGCTTTGCTCAAGTGGCATAAAAATGGCATACAAGAGGTATGTGAAAAGGGTGAATGAGATTTCTAATCTCTTGTTGTAAGTATTCTGATTTTTGTGGTAATACTATGTTTCCACCGGCAATAACACGAGGATTAGCGGGAGACGATTAATATAAAACTCCAAAATGGTTCCACCAATCAAATATAAGATTAATTTGACATGAACACTCTTTTTCCGTCGTTTTGGCTCCACCAATCCACCAATCAAATATAAGATTAATTTGACATGAACACTCTTTTTCCGTCGTTTTGGCTCTTAAAAGAGAGTGGCGATGTCATGATCAACGAGCTAAAAAAGATTTCCGTTGTAAGCATCCCAATAGAAATCGTAATTCTGATAGATCTGTCATATGTGGACAGTTTTAGTGTCCTTTTTCGATAGTGTCCTTCTCAAACTGTTTAAAAGGTGTTCGAAAAGGGGTTGGAAACGGTTCGTGAAAAGGGTGAATGAGATTAATGAGGGGATTTATTTTGAATGGTTAATCGCGTAATTTGTAGAGGATTTAATGAAGATTTATATGAATCGTGGATTAATAAATCTTTGCCCGGAGGAAACGTGGTATAAATTTGTATGATTAATCGCGTAATTTGTAGAGGATTTCAAGAAGGTTTATATTAATTGCGGATAAGTGCCCGGTGGAAACATGGTATAAGTCTCGAGATTTTTAGGATGTAAGTTGGTTCTTATGTAAATTGTAATAAGAATCACAGATTGGTGAGCGGTGGAGACGTGGTATTAAGCATTAATTGGCGATTTCACAGTAAAAATTTAAGTATCGCTTCTGACACTTCACTAACTTAGGGTAGAGTTTCATTTTCATTTGCACTTTTTGTCTATCACACACTTAAGTCACCAACGTTGGCGAAATAAGTTTTTCACAACAAACAATTCAACTAATTTCTATGTCTAAAATAAAGCAAATCGATGTAACAATAAAGAACATAAAATCAGAAAGCCAACACCATACACTCGAAAATGTTGTTAAAAAGATAAAAAAATAATAAACAAAATTATTTTGACAGCGTTTCCTACGAGCTTTCGGACAATATTGAAAAAAGCTAGCGGAATTCAAACGGAGCATTGAAGCATACTCAAGTGAAATCGGCCCGAAATCTATTAAACTACACTTCAAATTGCATATTTATGTTTTTAATTAAAAAGTGATTTCCAGTTTCACTCAGTGCACCTTAAGCTGCGTTGTCACAAGAAACAGAAACAGAAACCGAAACTGAATTGAAAACGGCGCCGTTTCTGTTTATGTTTCTGTTGCTGGTGCTGCAACAAAAAACAGAAACAGGAACTGAAAATAATCTTAGAGAGAGCTTTTAAATAAACGTCATTGGAGATGTTTGAAATATCAAAAAAAGGTTCAAAAATTAATGTGTTGCAATATGTATGCTGCTAAAATTTCAAAAAAATCAATAACACAATATGCAAGTGCATCATAGGAACCATACTTAGAAAAACCCTCTCACCGCAAATTCAGTATTCAAAATTATAAGGAAATAATCTCCCACTTCCACAACTTTGCGACAAAGTTGTGGAAGTGGGAGATTATTTATATACTGGCTTTATTCAGCAGGGCCGCGTATGACAGGCCGCGTATGACAGCATCTATAGAGACGAGCTATATAGCGCAATGTCTAGTTTTGGCATCCCTGCCAAACTCGTCAGTCTGTGCAGGATGACGATGGAAAACTCACGCTGTTCCGTCAAGGTCGGCAAAGACCTCACCGACCCCTTTGATGTCAAAAAAGGATTTAGACAAGGCGACGCGCTGTCATGCGACTTCTTTAACATCATACTTGAGAGAATTGTGCAGAACTCTCGCGCCAACACCAGAGGTACAATCTTTCAAAAGTCCGTTCAACTACTTGCATACGCAGACGACATTGACATAATCGGTAGAACAAAGCGTGATGTCAGTGAAGCCTTCGTGAGTATTGGGACGGAAGCGGCGAATATGGGTTTAGCAGTCAATGAGGGCAAAACCAAGTATATGCTGTCATCAAGAAAAGACACCCAACACCGACGTCTTGGACAAAACATTACCATCGACAGCTATAGCTTTGAGGTAGTTAGGGACTTTGTCTACCTGGGTTCCGCTATCAATTCAGACAATGACACCAGCGCTGAAATCAAACGAAGGATAACTCTTGCCAATCGCTGTTTCTTTGGGCTAAGAAGGCAATTGAGTAGCAAAGCCCTCTCTCGAGCAACTAAAGTGTCCATGTATAAGACCCTCATCATCCCAGTCCTGCTGTACGGTGCAGAAGCATGGACCCTGTCAAAGGCGGATGAAAACACTTTAGGCTGCTTCGAGAGGAAAATTCTTCGGACGATTTACGGTCCCGTCTGCATAGACGGAGAGTGGAGGAGGAGATATAACATCGAACTGTACGGGCTGTACAGCGATACCGACCTAGCCAAAAGAGTCAAAACACAACGTCTACGATGGCTGGGTCATCTAGAGCGGATGGACACCAACGCCCCGGCCCGGAAAATCTTCGAATCCACACCGCAGGGACGACGCGGTAGAGGAGCACCGAGACTCAGGTGGCGCACGCAAGTGGAAGGGGACCTCAGCCAACTTCGCGTGCGAAACTGGAGACGGCTAGCTAGAGACAGAGCTGGCTGGCGAAGCTTGTTGGCTGAGGCCCAGGTCCACCCCGGACTGTAGCGCCACCTTAAGTAAGTAAGTAAGTTTATTCAGCAGGGACACAATTATGCACACGAAAACTCTACAAATGTGCACTGTCATGTCTGCCAACAGCAATATTCAAAAACGGTATGTCACATATTTGGATGGAAAAAATCAAATGTCAAAGTGCTAAAGTCGTCAAAAAGAAATGGGAAAAATATCCAATTCCAATCTATCAGCCCCAGGGAATAAGTTAGGGGATTGGCCGAGTGCAGTTTTCTTGCTCAAAAACTAATTGTAAAGTTCTCACATTTGCACTAAATTCGATTTCGCAGCATCTTCAGGCCTAACTCTTGACCATTTCCATAAAGAAACAGTCGAGACTTTTCCCGAGACGAAAAAAAAAACACCCACCAGTACTGGCAGCAATTCGATCGCGTTTTTCAATCAAACGAGGCATAAAAATGTTTTCGCCTCCCGCTCTGGAAACCAATGGCTATATTTGAACAAAAACACGAACGAAAAATAACTCTCGATGATACTCAGCAAATAAATTGCGTTATAGAAACAGCCCAGACGGTGCATGGACATACGGTAAAGTAGTTTTTGGTTTTTTCCTGCCCGCTTTGTTGTTGCTTCGGGCCATAGCGTATGACTAATCGAATATTGCACTCGTAGGAGTATCTTCTGCGCCTGCAACGGGGACCATTGAAAGAAAATAGTTGGAAAATTCTACGTCGCTACAATGACTTTGCGGAGCTCAACAAACACCTTCAACCATCTGGCGTTGAATTGCCGATGCCTGGCAAGAAACTCATCGGGAACATGCGTCCTGACTTCATAGCTGAAAGGCGTCAAGCATTACAAGAGTACATAGACGCAGTCCTCATGAATCCAATTCTAGCATCATCGCTGCCGGCGAAGCGCTTCGTTGACCCGGACAGCTATTCACAATCATTTCACGGTAAGCAGGTGTAAGAAAAACCAATGGTTCAATGGTTACATTTCGATGATTTCAGATCAAGCCGTACAAAACGCATCGCTATGCCTTCGCACGGAGGGCCTTTACGTATTGGGACAGACAATGGGAGCAATAGGATGGCGTCTGAGAAAGCATTTCTTTAAGGTGACGCCAAAGCCTCCTGAAAAGTCTAGTGGCAAGCACTTAGTCAAGACGGGATCTCAGTCGCACCAGGGGAAGCACTTTGCCTCGAGCAGCAATGGCAGCGGAAGCTTGGATGCTGGAATGCACGGACCTGCTGGCGAGCTGGTCTTGGAATATATCGAATTCGGACCGGACAAGTACATCGATGACAAGGAAATCCATAGCATACTGAAGAGTTTCGTCGGACTGCAGCATCCCTACATTGATCCGATCATGTATGCAGCATCCAATGAGAACGGTTGTCTCGTTGTGCGCAGGTGGGTCCTCTTAATGCTTTGCTGGGTTAAACAGTGGCTAATGGGATTTTCTTTCTTTAGGTTCCACAAGCAGGGCACTCTAAAGGACATTCTCTGCATGGCTACACCGAAGAATCCCTTCTTAAGCAAGTATGGAAACCCAAAGGGAAGGACTTCGCTGACGCTAAAGCAAATCGCTTTGTATGGACGTCAAATATTAGAGGCTTTGATATTTCTGCACTCCAAAGGAATGCCGTACGGTAAGTGTTGAATGTTTTCAAAAGAAAAACTTTTTTTTATTCTATTGCTGCTAGAATTCCCCTCTTCATTATCTTTGCAATATACAAGTCCCTGCTCTGTCTACCACCCTAAACATTGCTTTCGTTATCACCTACTTCGCACATCTTTTGCAAGCTCCGTATTCATTTCTAACCATTCCCTTGGGTTCCAAACAATTTTGCCAATGAAAGAATTTCTCGCAGTGAAAGAATGTTGTCGTTGTGACAACTCCTATTGCGTTTATGACAGGTCAGTTCTCAGGAAAATGGTCGAGTCGATAGGTTTAAGCCAGAGTCATTCGTCCGCAAATTCGTGAGATTCGCTGCGCAGATGAAAATGTGTCTGGTGTCATGTGGAGTGGACCATCTCCGCAATCAGGACGTATGTCTAGGATGAAAGGGTCGAGGCGGGTAGTTATTAAGGGAGCGGAACCAACCAGAGCGCAACTGGGTCAGGGGGGTGGCCCTTGTCTTGCGTGGTAGGCTGCGCTCCTTCAGTGCGATGGGTGGTGGGCGGCCACCAAGCACTATGTTTGCGCGAAAGCTTTCTCTGGCGTTGGACACGGTCGGCTGGTGAATGCTCGATAGGGATACCTTGTAAATTTGCATGTTGAAATTAGGTCGCTCCGTGTATGAACTGATTTCATGTTTGTACGTTGGGAGTCCCTTGCGCATGGCATGAGGTGGTTGTGGTACTATGGTGATTGAGTGGTTGGGGTGGTCTTGGAGGTGGCGCATGGTGTTGTGGTCCCTTGGCAGCAGCTTCGTCTCGGTGTGGCGGTGCTCTTGGTGGGACATCAGGTGACATCCGTGATTGTCCTCATTTTGCAGGCCTGAAGATGCCGTCAGTTTGTGTCACTTAACTGCGCGGTCCAGATTATGCAGCGTAGTTTAACACGGAGCGTAGTAGGTGGCGAGAAGCTTTTCTTTCTCCATTCCCAAAGAGCTGTCAGCTATGGGCTTAAGTATGTTGTTTTGAGTTCTGAGGCGGTTGCTAATGTTTGCTGCACAGTAATTTGTAGTTGAGATACGACACACATCCCGATATGTTGACATCTAAAAACTGACTTTACTTCCCTTGTCCAGGTTGTAAAAAGGGTTGCTGATGATTTTTCAATTGGATGTTGCGGCCATTAAAAAAAGTTCTCCCGGACCGGGACTGTGCATAGTCTGCGTACGTTGGGGCCAGTCGTAAGAATAGTGCAGTCGTTATATATGACACAATGTTTATTCCGTGAGGCGGGAGGGGCAGGTTGGAACTATAGTAGTTGAAGAGGATAGGTGATAGAACGCCTCCTTAAAGAACTCCTTTTTGACCCGTCTATGCTGAAATTTGACGTTTCCAAACTCGACATACGTTTGGCGGCCACTTGGGTAGTTGGTTATCCACCGCTTGTGTGTGTTGAGTAAAGAGGACTCCAGGATGTCGTGTACAAGTATGGCCCGATCTACTGGGGTCGTCCTATTACGATGTTTTAGGCGATTCGCAAATGTCATCGCATCTCGATTTTGGTATTACGAAGAGCGAATGCGTCCAATTATGCAAAGTGAAGTCGAATGTGGTTGCGATGTTTTCGCGTTCCCGTCTGGATTCGCCCCAATGATGCAATGCGAAGGCGAATCCATCCAAAGTGTCATGGCGAAAGTCAATTCCAATAGGTATTTTGACGGCGGATTGAAAGCGAACACGATCGGAAGTAAATTAAAACATGTTTAATAAAATTTAACAAAGTTTTATTTGATTTTTGTCTCTTAAGCATTAAAAAGAACTGTAAACGCGCAACAATTTAATGTTTTGGTAGATTCCAAAAAGAAATTGCAACCGAAGGGCGGAGCGGGTTGGAATAATATTTTTGTTTTTCATTATTCGCATATTCGTCCTCACATTTTTTAACAAATAGTCACAAAATAAAACGATTTCATTGTAATTAAGTAGAAAAAATTTAGTGAAAAGAGTTCAACATATCGAAATACGAAATGAATTGTCTGATTTTTTTTACTTGTAAAGGGCCAACTATAATAGACTGAATGCTACGACGGAGCCTTAAGAAATTGTGCGAATACATTCGATTCGTATACCATAATGTCGGTCGGGTCAGTTTCGTCAAGTTTTCTTTGACTTTTGTTTCGTACGTATTGAGCGCTCCCCACCGCACATTTCGTACGTAGATTTTGAAATTGGTTTTGGTGTGGCTGATTCTATTAA
This sequence comes from Neoascia interrupta, assembly GCA_947623515.1. Taxonomy (NCBI): domain Eukaryota; kingdom Metazoa; phylum Arthropoda; class Insecta; order Diptera; family Syrphidae; genus Neoascia; species Neoascia interrupta. The sequence goes on from OX392462.1 coordinate 48,190,519, forward strand.
ACTTGAACCAAAAGAAAGCAGAATTGTTTTTATGATTGTTTTTTTTTTTTAATCTTTTAAAATAGATGCACGTAAACAAAATAACGCTTCGCAAAACAAATGAAATTGGACTTGGCAGATTTATACTTTTGCAAAAGGCAATTGCAGGTTGCTTGTCTGTTTGTCGAAACTTAAGTTAACTTTTCGTCCGGTAATGACGTTAGCATCAGTTTGCTTCCGACTATTATAGTTGGCCCTTAAGGCTCGGTTACTTTGAGAACTGGAAACTGGAAGGTAACGAGATGCAACTGACATCGTTTTGCATAATAACACAATTCGAAGCGGATCGCGCATGAAAAGGCGGATTGTGTGCGATGCGCTTCGCAAGTCGTAATCGTCAAGCGCTTTGGAAAGGTCCAGGGCGACAGCCACAGTCCTGTGGCAAGGTTGCCTTTGATTCAGTCCGTTTGTGATCTGCGATGCAATCTCGTTAAGAGCTGTGGTGGTGCTGTGGGATTATCCGGGGAACCTTCTAAGTTCCTGAGATCTGCAGCGACTTTAGGGAGAGGGTTAGAACAGAGTTCAGGTAATCTAGCCCTGGTTCACCGAGCTTTTTGAGCATCAGCACTGAGAACCCGTCTGAGCCCGAGAGCCTTGGAGGGTTTAGCCTTCGTTATGGCAGCCGCAACTTGCTCTGAAGTGAAACTGTGAGGGGCGTCGTCGGTTGAAAGGTGGTGCAATTTCCTGACTGTGGCTCTTTTGGAGCGGCTGATATTGTGCGGGTGTTCAATGAACTGTTGGTTAAATAGTTTGGTGGGGACGCTTAAGTTCTCGGTTTCGCTCATGGCATTTCCGTTGAACGAAATTGCTATGCTGTCACTGTGTTTTGTCTGGTCGCCAAGACTTTTGACTTCTTGACACCCGAGTCAAGATTACAGTCGCTAAGGAGTTCGCATTTTGTGAACTCCGCTTTGGTTTTTCGTTTTGTCCTTTCAAAAATCCGGCTCAAAGGACCAAAATGCTGTGTGCAGTAATTCAATAAAGAGGTCGAATTCACTCTATAAAATTATTTCATTGTTATCGCCTTGAATGTTAGAGATTGAATAAAAATATGAGGCCAAACTTAACTTTGCAATTCACAGGAATAATACATTACAAGACATAATCGCTTAATAATTGTAATAGATTAATAGCAATTAGAATGGGCAAGTACACAATTAAATTCTTGTTACAATTACACAATTTATCATTGTCGCCAACAGAAGTAGTTGCCAATCCTGTTAGACCTGAGTCTGGTTCATCTGTTTGACTTTCTTGGATGGCAGCTATGAGGATATCATTGCCGTCCATGTAGTCAGTAAGTTTGTGTAGATTTTTCCTGAAATGCCGTTGCAGTTCCATTAAAGGATTTTGAGTTTGTGTGGCTGTTGTTTGTTGTAGTTGTTGCTGCCGTTCAGCACTGCAGCTCCTGCACGTGAAATTGGTATTCCAATCGCGATGGATATATGTACAAACTTGAGGCAAGTGTTGAGGCACTCCACTGAGATGGAGTTGTGATGGATGGGCTTTTGACAAACTAAGCATAGTCATATCCTGAGTCGGGTCTGGTTGAATTCCGTCACCCAGTAGAATCAGTCCTGTCGATGTGGGCCGCCCCATTGTTGTAAAAACAAATGTGGTTCACTTGTTCCTTGATGGTTTGGTTTGGGAATGTAGCTCAGGTTGACGATGCTTGTTCGAGATGTTTGGATGTTGTAGTCCTCGAGTAGCTTCGATGCGTAGACCCGATCGCCACAGGACAACGTCTGTCGGGTCAGCTAGTAATTCATAAAATGCACCCCAGGCATGAATGAAATCAATTTTACAAATTGGATTTTGGCGTGCAATGTAACTTGGTTCTCATAACAGCACTCATTCACCATAAGATCCATCTTAACAAGCTCAGATTCTTTGCCCGCAAACGGCATGGACAAATGTCTTCAAAATATGCCTTCTGCTGTTTGCGTAGCAAGTACGAGTAGTTCCAGCAATTTCTGGAAAAAGATAGAAAGAAAAAAAGTCATGTGACCTTTTCAGAAGCATAATTTCAGTATCCCTTTAGATTGAGCGTTTTTCTCTCTCTCTCTTTTCTCCAGGTCACCTACATTCTGGAAACATTGTAATCGAAGATGAATGCGTTAAATTGCTGGACATTGAAAACTACGTATTGGGAGTGCCAGCGTTCTATCGCCCATTCTTCGTCCAACACAGCAAGCTTCATTCGGCGGAAATAATCGATGTCTACTGCTTTGGTCATGTATTGTTCGAAATGACGATGGGTTACCCGCTGCAGGAATCAGTAGCACGTCAAATAAGTGATTGTCCGGAAGGTTTAAGTAATGCATTACATACTTTGTTAAAAAAAAAATTCCTAACAATATTCTTTTGTTTGCAGAAAACATTTTAGAATTAATTTTATCAAAAGAAGCTTGTCGGGCTGGGCTGCCAACGTTAGATCAACTCATAGAGCATCGGTTTTTTGCTGAGCATGTGCCTAGTCTTCAGGAAATACTTAGCCCCGGTGAGGGACCTAATAAGCCACATTTTAAATTATCCATAAATGCCAAAGAACAAATTCGCATTGCCACGCAAAAATGTGAAAGTCGATTAAGAGATGAACAGAAATCGGTACGTTTTGAAATTCATCCAAAAACTGATTGAGTTTTATCTACTTGCATTTTTGTTATGTTAATTTTTAGGTAAAAAACCAGAAACGTCTAGTAAGAGTTCAAGAACTAATGAGTTCGGAAGAGGAGCGTAAAAAGTCTAAGCAAAAAGCGGTATGCTTCTTTTAATTACAAAGTTTTTCTTTTCTTCGTTAAACTAAAAAAAAAATTTTAATTTTACTATAGAAACTGGAACATAAACAATCAAAACTTAAGCAACAAAACTCACTGCAGGCAAACAATGGGCGACCACCCTCATCTTCTGGTGGTGGACATGTCGGTGCGTTGACCATTTCGCCATTTAATAGATCGGACAGTATTTTAAGTGTCAATGCATCGCATGAAACTGTCTCAACACCACCACCGTCGTCGGGAAATAGCTGTGAGTATATGATTTTATTTAATGGTTATTCTTATTATTTTTGTCTACCTCTGTAACATCATTGACCAAAACAAAAATGAAGAGTGCATAGCACATGATATGTGGGATGACCTACAGCGAACGTGCACAGAGAACGCCAAATCACTCCTAGGGACTTCAAAAGGCCACTGCTAACAGGTTAAAGAAAGATGGTGGTGGTTAGTTGAGTTGAAGCTAGTGATAGGTGAAAAGAAAGCGGCATTCAATACATGAAAGAAGTGCTCCTCGAACAACAGAGATGAAATGCTTCGCCTGGAATTAAAATATCAGGCGAAGTTTCGCTAAGAAGAAGTGTGCCCAGGTTCAAGCAAAGAGAACGGAGGGCCTGTATCAGGAATTGGAGGAAGTTTCGTCTTCCACTGCTAAGACACACCATGTCACACAGGATCTTCGACAAAGCACCTTGAAGGGGGGCTTAAAGGGGGCTTAAATCTTCAAAATTGCCGCTCAGAGAAGGAAAAATGCGCAGGGGATTCATTCGCTAAAAGTTCATCAACAATGCTCAGGGACAGGGACAGCTTCTTGTGGATGACGACAAAATTCTTCACATGTGGCGGCAGTATTCTGGGGGATTTTGAATGAAAAGTTTCCCAGGCAACATTTGCTTTTTGTACTACAAAAAGCGAAAATCGGTTGGGCCGGATCGGATACCCTCAGAGTTCTGGAAAAAAATATTGAATAGCGGGTCCAGATGGCCCGCGACTTCCATCTCGAAACTAATAATAGGGGATCCAATGCCTAATCAGTCGAGGAAAAGTTATCTTCTTCTTTTGAAAAGGAAAAGGTGATAGGCGGGTACTAGATAGTCAACTGCGGAAAATAATAAGGCTATCTGAGGACCAGTGCGGGTTTGTCGCGCATCAAATCAACCACTGATGCAATCCAAAGTATAAGGATCATAATGGAAAAACATTGTTATGCCCTTAAAGATCTGCATATGGTGCTGGTTGATGTTGAAAAAGCTTCCGATAGGCCAGCACGAGATCTGATATGGGTGGCGCATAAAAATCGAGAATTTCCAGAAGCCTACGGGCGGAGTTGATCATGGACATGTATGATAGAGCAAAGACAAGAGTAAGTCGTCCTTGCGGAGTCACTGATGAGTTTCCAATTAAAGTCGGTGTACACCAGGGAAGCTTTCTAAGTCATTTGCTTTTCATTGTAGTCCTTGATTATCTGCTTGAAGGAAAACTGACGGAACCCAAAGCACATCAGTTATTCTTCGCTGACGATGGGGCCATCATGATGAAGATCATACGTCTCTGCAGCGAGCACTTGATATATAAGCCGACGTTTTGGAGCGGAATGGGCATCGTATTAGCCAAAAGAAGCCAGATTTCCTTTGCTGCCCATTCTCTGGCTCACCCGAGCCAATTACAGACATTAAATTGAATGGAGATCTGCTTCCCGAGTATAAAAAGTTTAAGTACCTGGGATCTATGATCAATAGCAAAACAAACTCTGATAACGAAATCAATCATCGCGTACTCTTACGCGTGGATGAAGTGGCGAGAAAAATCCGCCATCTTCTGTGACCTAAAAATGTCCCCCAGCTCAAAGGAAGGCTCTATGAAAGCAAGTTAACGGCAGCTGAGATGAAGATGCTTCGCACGATAGCAGGAGTAACATAGCGAGGTAGGATAAGAAGTACGAAGATCTGAGGAAGCCTCCATGCAAAAGAACCTATCTACAGGAAAATGGAGCACGCCCAGCTCAGTTGGTATTGCCATGTTCAAAGGAAAAATCCTACGAACCCTGTCAAAAAGGCAATGCCAATCAACATTCCAGCGCAATCGCTAAACGTTCATGGATCACACAAATTCAACGACAACAGCATTTATTTGGACACAGTGACGAAAAGATCTAAAACCGGGTGGCCCGACGTTATATTCTGAGGTCAAACCGGCATGCCCCACAAGCAGACTATTAGGAATGCAGAAGAGTGAGAGGGTTATGACCCATCACTTCACTTTTTAACACCTCCTTATCCTAAGGTCCCTGCTCTTTGTTGTAGTCTTTGAAGGGAAGGTAACAATTTAGCACCTGTGTCAGGTTCCACGTTTTATAGATAATTTCAAATGTTTTCGCAAGAGCTTCGATATCCTTTTGCTCAAAAAGAAAACTTTTGGTACTTTTTTAAATTTCTGTGGATACTCTGTGTACATAAAGAAATTCAATTTTTCGTTTGACAGTTCGAACTCTGCTCTGAATGAAAAAAACAAAACGCCCACTCACACTTAAGTTTCGAAGAGAGTGTAATGGATAAAAGGGGCTTTTTTCTTCCACTAAGTTTTTTGCGACAAAAAACGAATACGTTTCATTGAAGTTAAACGTTGAAAAGAGTAGTTTGGTTTTTTCCACACATTAATTAAGGACCAAAAGACCGATCTTAACTATTTGAAGTTAACTTTCTTGACCTTTTGTTTGCTATATTCTCTTTTTCTAATTTTCAGCATCACCAATGCCCCCAGTGCCACCATTGCCTCCAGTGGTTCCAGACTCTGACTCGCCTCTTTCGCCAACTGGTGCTGATGATAACGAAGAGGGTACTCGTTCGGCTTTATTGGAGTCAATTTGCAAGTTCAATCGCGGATCTTTGCGTAAAGTTCGTTCTAACGACTAGACACAAATCAACACAACACATAAGAGTTGGCATTCAATTTGGGAGTGACTGAAATCAATGATGCAGAGTAGGGCTGTAAAGATACCGAAATTTGGACCAAAGTAGTTAAAATTAAAAAAACAAAAAAAAACTTATATATCAAACTGGTAGACTTTTTTACCACACACTTAAAAATTGGGTTACACAAATTATCTAAATCGACTGCAACCCTGAAATTTAAAATTAAATTATAATCTCAGTGCACCACATTTAAAACGATTGCGAAATCACAAAATATCTCTCGATCGCGCATTTGTTTCTGGACAAAAAGAGTCATACGCATTGCACTAACGAAATTAAATAAATTATACTCCTCGATGTCATTGTTTTAGCAAGCAGTAGCTTTAATGTTTAGTTCAACTACACCAATTCAATTGTTTTCTGCACCAAAGTCTTGTTTGTTATCGTGTAAAACATTCCAAAATTTTTGTGTTTCTCGAATTAAATTCGATTTCTCTCTTCTTATTTTTTTTTTTGTATTATTATTTATTTTTAGGCGTTTTATCAGTTTTAATAAATTAATATCGATTATGTAGTAAACTCAATAAATACATGGTGTAGCATAGATTTTAGCCAACGAACAAGTCATGATGTTTGTGTTAGTAATTGTCGTTTCAGTTTGTCGTGATTGTTAATATAGAACGTAACTGTTTTGCAACACTACTAGAAGCCTAAGAATATTAAAGTAAAATAATGTATAAGAATAGTCCCTTCTATCCTATTGCGAAAAAATACCACAACCCTCTGTGTTGATGGAAGAACATCTTAAGGCCCAACATCTTTCGCTTCGTATTTTCACTTTTTTTGTTGAGAGAGCTTCGAAATTGTGTCTCAAAAGCCTAGCATTCATGTAAATTAGCAAAACCAATCTAGGAAATCGAAATATTTTTGGATGAAATTTATGCAAGGCACTATTTTATTATTAAAACAAAAAAAATGTCCAGTTGTGTCTATGATGTGTTTATAAAAATAAAATAATGCAAACAACTACAATTAAGATGATTGTTAAATGTGTACACTATAAACAACCTATTTAGTAAGAAACATTTTCTATATACACACAACATAAAAAGGTAACATAATATATATGTGAATCTACTGTAAAGCTCATGTCCAAACATTATACAAAAAAAAATGAATATACATTATATTATTATATACTCTCCCATATCGTATTTACATAACTTTATTATACAACAATCTTTTTTCACAGCATTGTGCTCCTACGGCAAAACCAATGAATAAAATCAATTTTGTTCTGCAGAATGTCAAAATATATTTAAAAAAAGAAAACTAATTAAATTGATGGTGTCTAAATCTTAATGAAATACATTTATACAAGCCTAAGTAAACGTAAATAATGAAAAAAAAAATATAGTAAACAATAAATAAATAATTGTACACCCATTTGCATGTCAGGTATTCGAATGTATATGTGTTAGCACAAAACTACTAATCCTCTAGAAATGATCCTCTGTTTATTTTCCAATGTGTTTGCAATAATTTATATTAAGTTAATAAACCTGTTTAATAAATGTGAACAATACGATTGGTATTTTATTTATGAATGTATCTAATCTCGTACTGACAACGGTGTTCGATAGCAAATGTCTATCGTCAGTGATGTGGTTTCATCTGTTTCAGAATTTCTGGGAATTTTTCAGCTGCTTCACCCATATTACAACTGAATGGCTTCTGTGATTCCCCGATGTTCTTCCAGTTTTGGGAGCACAGACATAAAATCCTCTTATACTGTGTCTTCATCAGCCATAAAACTGCAATTAGCGGCAGACGATTAAAAATAAATCCCGAAGTGTCTTCACCGGACAAAAATACACTGATCCGCGATGAACATAAATCCTCAGATTATCTTCCTTAAATCTCGAGACTTACCATACAAAATTGAAATCCTCTTGGCAAGCCATTAAAAAAAACCCTCGTAAAAACATGTGTCTACCGGGTACTAATCCGCAATTAATATAAATCTTCTAGCAGATAGAAAGCCACTGCCTTTGCACACAAAAAAAACATTTAAAGAAGTTCATACTGCTCAGGAGAGTTGATCCGAGATTAACTCACCAAATTTGGCGAGATTAATCCCGAATCAATTTTCACTGAAAAATTCATTTCTGCTTAATCTCAGTTTAACTCCGAAACTCGGATGATCTCGCACTGAAAAACTGGCCCTTAAGGAATTATTTTTAATCGTCTCTCGCTAATCCTAGTATTATTGCTGGTGGAAACATAGTATAAATCTCATTCACCCTATTCAGAAACCTTTTTATTTGGTTTGTGAATTGGGTGAATTTTTCCACATTCTTCCCTTTTCGCACAATTTGGTTGTGATTCAAGAAGAGAAAAAGGAAGCTGAAACTGTTCACTGTAAGACAGATCAGACAAATACAGATCAGGGGTGGAATCCTCTAAGGTGAAAACTGATAGTTGATCATCACATTTCTCATTTCGGGATCCCGTAAGGTGATGATCACCGTGATCATCACCAATTTGTGATGAATTTCAGCTGACAGCTATTTTGGTGTCACTTTCAATTAAAGCTAGTCGAGTTTTCGCAATAATTGGCTTCTTTTTGTGTTTTTTTTTCTAACCTTGTCAGTTTTAGTGATACCGTGTGCCTGTGATATGTGACAAGTTATATGTGTACCTCATTGAGCTTGTTTTTCAGTCCAAAAACCAATAAAAAAATTTTACGAAAAACTCAAAAGTTTTAGGACTGCCTCACGCAATCTTCTGAAGATTTTTTTTTCTGGGATTGCCTTAACAACCTGCAAACATTTTTCCATTTTGTTTTTTAGTGGTTTTCCAACGCATGAGAGTGGATCGTAGCCTTGCGGTTATTAGTGGGCTGCCATTGAATGTGCCATCCTTTCGGTTTGGTGTTCATTTTAGTCATTTAAACAAAAATAATAGCTTATAATGATGTACATACATTTCTACATCGCAATCGCAGTAATAAGATGTAAATGCACTCTTACCGAAAAATGTAAACAAAAGTAAATTAAGGTTACATATTTGAGAAGCTCTGTATTCAAATGACATCAACAGACAGATGAAAATGTGAATGCTGCCAAGTTTTGAAAATAATTCGGTGATCACTTTACAGAGAGCAAGACCTGGGTGATGGTCAATTTTGATAATCAACATGTTGACCATCATCGATCACTTTAGAGGATTCCACCCCAGTTTTCTATTGGAATTTTTTGTAGCGGAAATTTTTTTTCGCTCTAGGGAAAAGCTCTTTTGAGAGCCGAAATGACAGAAAAAAGTTGTCGTATTCATTTAATCCTATATGTTCTGTGCAACCACTTTGGGATTTATTTTTTATAGTCTCCCGCTAATCGCAGTTTTATGGCCGGCGGAGTGGAGACATATTAGGCCTCTTTGTTCACTTCCCAAAATACCAAAATTTGACTAGATTTTGCCAATTCCTGTTCGATTACCACGCAAATTGGGCACTTTTGCACAGAAGAGCGAGCTGATGAGAGAGTGAAACATTTCCCTTTCTTGACAAATTTAGCCCAAGAAATTTCTTCGGGCAGGAATGTAAGATGGCAAAAAATAAGTTAAAATTAATTTAAAATAAAAAAAATCCATCAATCAAGTTGCAATAATGAATTTTTGGAATGGTTGTTTTTAATTTGTTGACGTTTAAGTTGTGTGCAAGTTTTGTTGCTCAAAGCGTTCGTTTACTTTTTCACAGTTTTTCTCTATCTGAGAGGATTTCATTTGACAAATAGAATGACTCGTTTGACTACAGGAATGATAACAAAAGTCAGCCGTTGACGTGTATAGGTCTTCATATATTCCAAAACTGACTACCAGGGGTAATTCCTTCAATTGCAATAATTATTGTCTTCAACCGTCAATACTAGGTTCTTGATGTTCTACCGATTTGTTTATCACAGTTGTGGCCTCTTCTTACAATAGTAACGTAAAGCAATAGAAAACGTATTTTTGACAGATTCGTCATACGTGGACAGTTTCAGTTTAATTTTTGAGTTTCAAACTGTTATAAAATTTGCGAAAAGGCTTAAAAGTGGCATAAAAGAGGTTTGTAAAAAAGGTAAATGAGATTTATGAGGAGAATGATTTTTAGTTATTTGTTTTTAGTTGTGTGGGTGATGCAGCTGGAGTTCCCTTTTCTGCCGACGAGACTTATCATACATTCATCAATCGCAGCAGGTGGATAGCACAGAGGAGTAGACTTCACAGTCGTATACAGGTAATCTCTCTCCAGATAGCGCAGGCCAGATGATGAACTGCAGCGCTCCTCATCGGTATGTATGCTGTGAACTCCTTCATCGAGAAGTTCTAGCAAGAACTAAGAAGAAAGAAGCAGGAAAATATATGGATGCCTCTACAGACTCGGGTAGTCTGGCACACGAGGGATAATGAAATAGCCGGCCCTCCGCGGATGGAAAGACCCCGCTCTGAAGTAATGCGAAGCCGGTTAGGAATGCAGTAGGAGTGGGAGGGCTATGCTCCATTAATTTAGATAATAACCTCGCGCCTACATAAAAAGAAGGAGAGTTTGTATTTGAACCTATAGGGGAGAAAGCAACGCTGTGGCACGTTGCTTAAATGTAACACTTAAATGGATGGGTACGTAAAAAACAAAATTGTCGAAAACCCACATGAAGTTTAGAAAGACCAATGCATACCAAAAAAGGTCTCGGTGAGATCTATATTATTGGTAGGCGATAAAAATAAGGGATAGAGTGAGAAACGTCAGTATTCGTAAGAATTTCAATGTTGAGCAGCCACTTCTCCGAGTGGAGTGATGGATTCTTCGATGGTATGTACACGTTGTTGGCTTGCCCCCTGACAGACTTCCCAGGCAGGTCAGATGCTAGCCGAGATGCAATCGCGTCGCCCCCCTTGTAGGCCTGGAAACAGGTGGTGGGATCAGGTAAAGAACCTCTGGGCTGGGCAAAAGAAGGATGAATTTTCCTATACGGCGACAGTTTCATCGATCGAGGTAGACTTACGCAAAATGTCTTAAGCTTGAAGGACCAGCGCCTCACGCGATTCGCAAGAAGGCTATATTCGCTAGCATTAGCCTCATATGAGCGTATTCCTCCACAGGGGATATTTTCAATGAGCTCTTGGACGAAAAGTAAAAGCAATGGTCTAACCAAATCATAAAGATTGTCTTGAGCGAAATTAATGCCAAGAGCTAGGGACATGAAGATGTCCCGATCAATCAACCGTCAACCAGATGGACAATTAATATTCAAATCGACGCCACAGACTCTACTAGTAACATGGAGTCGGAACCTTCGAAAAGGCAACATTGACTTGGATCACAACCTTGCTGTAGCCAAGGTAGAACTGCTGATTTCTATCCACAAAGCCAAGAAATGGAAATACTGTGAGGAAGTTCGCCATGAAAAGGTTGCAATCGCAAGAGATCGCCAGGTCCTTCCAAAATGCCGCCTCTGATGTGCTGGGCTTTAAAACGCCATCACAATAAAACCCTTGGTTGGACGATGAAGGCAGTCACATGCAGTTAACCAGAAAGCATGTAAAGCCGCTCTGCACAGAGAGACTAGATGCCGGTGAGCTCTAGGAACAGAGGAGGAGAAGAGGAACACCCACAAGTTTCACAGAAGGAAAGAAGAAATAGAGAGAGCACGAGAGACGCGTATGGTTAAAGAGAAAAGAGATGCTAAAATAGGCTGATGTACGAAAGTTCAATCAAAGTTTTCAAACTTCAAAGGACTTGCCAAGACGGTATAAAGTTCGAACTAAAGCGTGTTACTACGATCAAGGGAACATCGTAGTGGTTTTACAGTCTATATTGGGGATTTGGAAAAACCATTTCTGCAGACTTTATAATGGCGAAGACCTGCTGTAAGGCAGAATGAACCATTTAATCTGAGGATAATGTGAAAGAAGCCTTGTCTATAAGCTTAAGTGCAAGAAAGCAACCCGATGCCAATGGCCTAGCTGCGAACTTTTCAAATCAGCTGGCGATGATATGGTTAAAAGCATGCGCACCAGCTAATCAGCAAAATTTGACCGAAGAAGCGCATGTCCGATGAATACAATATCAGCATTATTTGCCCAGTTCTCATGAAAGAGGACCCTCTGAATTGCGCCAACAACAGAGGAATAAGTTGTGTCCTTTATGCTCTATTGTGTGAATGCATAGGTTTGCCAACAATCTGATGAGTCAATATGAGTGGGGCTTTTGGCCAGGGAAGTCCATCATGAATTAACGGACTTCTAACCTATGGAAGGTCCTTGCTTAAGGCGTTGCAGCATATCAAACTAGGTGATGCTTGACAGATTGCTCCTTTTTCCCATCCAAGCGCTCTGGCATCATCGCTAGATTCTTAAAGCAAGCGAGATACGAACATCATTTGGTTGGGGTATTGATTTCCAATAAATTGCTGGTAGACAAATTGCTTGCAGACTTAGGCTTAAACATTATCCATGTCTTCGTCACAAAGAGTAAACGGTGTGTTCTCCATTCGCTGTCGTCGCTGCGCGAAATACTACTTAACTTTAAAATGGCGGTATAGTCTAACAAGCTTCTTCAGCTAGCTCTGGCCTGAGGCCTGAAATCTGATTCTAAAGGACTGCAACGAAATTGGTTGAGGTCTTCTTTGCGCGCATGTTCAATACTGCTCTCTACCGCAGTCTTTTTTCTCAGTGTTATCTAAAGCCCCCATTTCAGATTTCGCGATTTTGGATTTTTCGCCCTACAGGGGAAAAATGAAGCCTAATTGAAAATTAAATATTCTTCCACCTTTTCATCGACTTCAAGGCCGCGTATGGCAGCATAAATAGAGACGCACTATATAGGGCAATGTCTCGTTTGACATCCCAGCTAAATTCTTTATTTTGTTCAGGATGACTTTGGAAAACTTAAACTGCTCTATTAAGATCGGTAAAGTTCTCATCGGTAAAGTTCTCATCCTGCATCGTCACCTGATAAAAAAGACTTGTTCTTTTTCACGGTCCCCACCTCCCCGAGGGTCTGACAAGCCTTCCGAGAGTATCATTTGTCCTGAAAAACTTCTCAAAGTGCAGTTCGGATTGGGCAAAAAATTGTAGGTCCCCTTGTATGTGAAGAAATTAACACATGCTGTGTGTTAATTTCTATCATGTATGCTGTGATACATTGTTGAGAAGTTGGCCCTGTTCACCTCGAGCTGTTGCGCCACTCTATTTATTTATTTTATAAAGTTCTCACCGAACCCCATATACAGACTCTTCAAGCGTTAACTGTTCAGCGTCACGACAGAGATTCTCAATGCGCCAATCCGCAAGCCGGCAAAAAACGGTAGGGGCTCTTAACTTACAACATAGATTACTATTAAAATAAATAGGTCCTAGATAACTGCCTTTTTTTGACCAGGAACAGGGTGTTCTTAAACACATAAAATATGATTTAAAATTTGTTTGCCGATTTCAAACTGCGAGTCTGGACGTCTCTCATGAGGAATGACACTCTCGAAGGATTTGAGAGGCCCTCGCGGGGCTGGTGCAGCACCGTAAAGAACTTTTGTTGTCCCACTAGGGATTTGAACCCGAGACTGCGCGCACACAGTAGCCAAACACTCTTACCACGACCAGCGACCATACACAACTAAAAGCAGCGTACAGAAAAATTAGGATACAGCTTGGGAGTACCTATGTCAATTTTAGACTTATTTTTATGCGAAATCGCACTTCTCTATCAGTCACATTTATATTATACAATTTTTATGTATAATAAGTCTGAATGTCAGAAAAAACATTTTTTTTTCTAGTTTTCTAGCCCCTTAATTAATTTTCTGTTTTTTCTAATTTTCTATAAATATTCAAAATAACAATGGCGGGAGATGCATCGGCAAAAGATAAAGAAGTGAGTATTTTTGACAAAGCATCAAGTGTCATCAAAATAATTTGGCATTGAATACACTTTTCGTTTGCACAGCGGAATTGTATTTGTATTTGAAAACTGTGAGAACTTTAATTACTTAAAATTTTGACAGCCCTACGACTTTTTTTTGCAATGGATTTGCGCGATTCAGTAATATTACGTAACCAGACTCCACTTTTCTAGTTTAAGCTGACTAGATGTCTCTAGTCTATTGCTGAGCTATATACCTACAATATTGCAGGAAATGTGAAGAAAGCACAAGGTCCTTAAGTATTTTGTGGCGCAAGAAGATTGGCCTTGAAACAAATCTTCGAGCGACAGAATACAGAACTGTTTAGTCGTGACTTATGGGAGCATGAGTGTCACACAGCAGCTGTTTATGTATAAGAGTTCTTAAAACGCCTAACGACAGATACAAGTCCATTAATCAGGTAAGGTAAGGCCTCACCACACTTAGCTCTATTGCGAGACATGTGATGCCCAGTGAGGGAAGATCCATGCTGTAGTTTGGATGATCCATTTTCTTCTAGCGCTATGCAGAATTTCTTAAGCCACCTTGATGATTTAGAGTACCTAAAAAGACAGGTCGTTGGTGGATTTAAAAGTTCTGAAGTGTCCTGGAAGAAGTAACTTCCTTAAGTTCTTTTCCTCAAGTGACTTTCTCTGGAACAGTGGCACAGAAAGTGAAGTGTATCCTTGAAGCTATCCTAATCGCCACGTTCGATATCGTCATTGTCAAGTTTCGATTTCATAGCATGCCTAAGAAGTTTGCATGCTAACCAGATAACCAGTAACCAGATAGCATACCTACTAATAACATATTTCAAGACTTATTACAAGTGGGCCGAATTTGCCTAGAAATTTCACAAGTAAGCAAAGAGGTTTTTACCTAAATCCGAATATTAGTATATTCGACTTATCTTCCGAGGTCACAGAGTCGGGGTTTGATCCATTGAAGGGCCCGTTTGCATAAATGGCTTTTGATAATTTCCTAAGCGGTTCCTCAGACTGTAACTCCTAATAGATAACATACTGTTAAAAGACGTTTCGAAATCGAGTTACGTGATTAGGAAGCCAGAGGAGGAGCGCGCTTATATCCTTAAAGCAATTGAAAGTGAGCCTTACTCTTTTCTCACCCTCCCTGCTGAAATTTGAAGGGAATTCCTTTAATTACCAGGAAATCGAATTGCGGTATGATTCTTCTGTTTGAGAACAGCACAAGGAAGGGTTGAGTGGGTTAACATCTAGTCTCTTGACCGACAATTTGTAGTTCTGTACTGAGGCGAATTCACTTTTGATGAGTAAGCTACAGAGTCATTAAGAAATAACGTTAACGCCAATTTCTCCTACACCAGCTTCGTCCGAAGGCTTAGCCCTATAGCTGACGGTTACTGAAGTAAGACGCTCTTCTCGTCCTCCCGATAGGGGTCCCCGATTCAACTACACCCGTCGCTGGTTGTTTTTTTTTAAGAATATTGAGTAGGGTGCCTGCCAAGTGGTTAGTGTGTTGGACTACAGTGCACGAAGTCCCGGGTTCGAATCTCGACCGGAGTAACAAAAGTGTTTTTTCACGGTCTCACTTCCGCGAGGGTCTGACAAACCCCCCCAGAAAATTATTTGTCATGAGACAACTCTCAATTCTCAAATTTTTTAGGTCAAATGCGGTGAAGAACGCAAATAATTAGCAGCTTTCTAAATATGATCTAATATCGCGGTTTTTTTATTATCGCGGCATACAATGTTGACACAATAGCTCAAAGAAGAACCTAAAGCTCTGACGAAACTCAGCTCACGATGTTAACAATGCAGCCCTTAAATAAAACTCAACCCCATCCAGCAGCCACATAACCAAAAAACGATTCTTTTTCAATTTTCTCATAAAATTTTTATTACCTACTCGGATTATTAGCATTTATCGAAAAATCTTGAAATATAACTGTTCTTTGAAGAGCTTGTCAAGTTTCGTATGAAATATTGTCACGCACTACTCCTCGCACACAATCACACATTTCACATACGTAAACTTCAAAAAACACCCACAATAGCTTCTCGTATTTCCTAGGCAAGGATTTGCAATGCTCTTCTGCACCTTTTGCTTTACCCTTTCACTTTTAACCACCGTGTCGTCGTCGGCAGGCGCCACCTGTTGGCGCTGCCCAAATTTATGATATATCTTTGCCTATCGCAAGTACGATTATGAAACGATTTTTGGTTTTATTTGACATTGGCACACGGATTTATTGCAATTCAATTGGAAATAATTGGCAACCATTTGGATCACCGTGAGGTACCTAAGCCTTTGAATGAAATGTCACGAAACCGGAGCACGTAGTACTGTGTTATATCGATTTAACAAATGGTATTTGAAAAGTGGATTCCTGCAGTACCTACTGAGGGACCTTATTACCCTAACATGGCAGCAAGTTGGTCAGGTTTGATGAAAATATATCTCGGTCGGGAGAGAGAAAAGGTAAAATTATTGGGGTACCTATTCTATTTTTATTACAATATTTGCTCATGAATTTGAATGCGGTTAGATAGGGTTTATTTGTGGTTAAGTACCTACCTTTCTGCTTACTTTTGTGGTGCGAGGGTTGAAGAGAAATTGGCAGAGTCGTCTGATTACAGTTTGTAACTGTCTCCTGCCTGTCATTCATCATGTCTTTGTATCTTTATATAGACGGGCAGATGCTCACGATCCAACTCGCAGAGGCTAAGCACCTTGCTCGGTGCTGCCGCTCCGAAGGTGAGTTCCCGAGAATTATTCATTGTTTTCCCCGTGATAAGCTTAGACGTTTTACAGGTAACGACAGCAAGGTGTATGCCTTCGTATCGCTTGGAACCGCACAATCCCTTGAACCGTGAGCAATGTGAAAAGATTCTAAAGGCAGTGGTTGACAAATCGCTAGAGGATTTTGTATACAACTCGAAGCAAGCTCAAGACCTTTGTCTGCATTTAAGCGAAGAAATCAAGACTCGTGTCAAGGCCAAAAACTACGATAGGTGAGTGAAAACGAAGTGCCAGTGAGTTCTTAAGTGTTTCGGTTCATATCTTGCAGATATCGTCTAGTATGCGTCGTAACGATTGGAGAAAAGTGCATGCAAGGATTCAATTCTGTTATCACCTTTCTCTGGGATGCTGACAAGGATGGATATGTCAAATACGCGTACGATACACCGGACTTTTTTGCAAACGTAACTCTCTATTACTTGTATTACGATTAGAAGGATGGTATCGCTGAATACACTCTTGAGGGAGGTGACCTAATTTTTCTGCTGTTTTTTTTCCATTGCCTGATAGAATTGGCATGAATGGTAGAATAGTGAGTTGTTTTTGAAATGCGTTATTTAGTTTGTACGGAAGTGATTTTCAATGCCTTTAAGAATTTAGGATGCGAAATAAATTATTCAAGTGTTAAGATGAAGCTTTTAATATTTCTTGCTTTTGGTTGTGATATCTTCTACCAACTATATTTTCGCAAATTCTTTCCTTAAACTGCAAATTTATTATGGAGGTACCAGCAAGTGTCTTGAAAGGACTCGTAAATAGACTTTATATGCTCCTACTTATCACTCACTTACTTACAAATTTGTACAATGGATTTTTTATCATTAACAAATTTGTACCAACAGACATCATTCAGCCCATTCAATTCATGTTGGGATTATGTATGTCAACTTTAAACACATGGTCGTTGCATTACGATCGGCTACGATGGATTCATTTGAACACTTCGTTGTAAAAATAGATTCAAAAATAGGATGTCAGATTGTTTAGCCATAATTTTTGACTAAACAATTCCAAGCGCTCAAGTTATAGCTAAAGATAAGATTAGACTGTATGCCAAGAGGTCTTATAAGCTAACGCTGAAATATGACTTAAGTTTTAATCATAAGCCCATTTGACGAGCTAAAAAAGTCAGTTGTATTAGACTATACGGCGTATATTACCAAAACGTTCATATGCTCTCTGCTGGGAGTACGGATGATATAGTTTTAATATATATAGATATATAGATATAGCCTAATAACTAAAGTTATTACACTGTACGCCACTGTTATACTTAAATCATTCACAAAAACTTGAAGTTTGCACGCCACTTGACGATAAATACAAATTTAAAAAAGAGTTCTTTCGAACGACAAGATATAGTCCGAGCTCCCATAGCACTGGAAAATACGTCATATAACACCTATTTTTAAATAGGTTTAATATGACGTAAGAAACAAATTGAAGATGGCAGACAAATGAATTTTTGAAAAGACTAAAAAAACAACCAACTTACGTCATAAGAACACCTCCGTCAATTTTTGAACATGGGAAGCAAATTATACCATGATTTCAAAAATATTGGTCTGCCTAAAAAATAATGTTTTTTTCAATGGTCTGCCTCAACTATTATTGACATAAAATTTTTATGAAACTACCTGACCGAAGACCTCTTTTGGCTTCTATCCTAAGTGAGGTATGGTAGGACGACAATCTATCAAAACTGGTCTGCCATCAAGAAACCGTTATTTACTTTGCCAAACCTCACTTTAAAAGTACAACTCGCGGAAAACGTAAAAAAAATTAATAACAGTAGGCGAATGAAAACACCTGTAGTTTTCTTTTTTGATGGCACAGCTTAAACCCCTTCCTATCAAGAAAAAATAGTTTGACACTGAAAATTTATTTGTTCTTGACGTTAGACTTAGTAGTTAAGTTGCGTCACCACTTCATTTTTCATCCTTCAAATTATTCTTGTCCGCGACCGCGACAAAACACCTTCGTTTTCCTTTTGTCATAATTAAGGTTGACATCTTTTCCATCTTTTAGATTGGTGTGCCTTTAAATTTTGCACCATCTAATATGGCGAAACCTCATTTTAATGTATAAAAAATCACTGTTTTATCTAATTTAGTTTAAAAACGGCTTAAAAAAAGTGATTTATTGTACCTTAAAATGAGTTTTGCCATATTAAACGGGGCAAAGTTCATAGGCACACCATTCTAAAAAATGGAGAAGATGTCGAACCTCATTCTGGCGGACGGAGGTGTTCTTATGACGTAAGTTGGTTGTTTTCAAAAATTCATAAGAAATGGAAATGCACAAAAATTCATTTGTCTGCCATCTTCAATTTGTTTCTTACATGTTTTGCTATCTATTTAAAAATAGGTGTTCTATGACGTATTTTCCAGTGCTCGGAGTAATAGTTTTCAAAAGGATTTGATATTTTCTGGAAAAATTTCAAATCTAAAAATATTATGTGACATTTACGCATGAACTGAAAACAAATTATGATTTTTTTAAGTGACCAAATATTCAATAACGAAAATTTCTAGAATATTTCTAGAGTATTATGTTTGCGCTACTAAATATTTGCACAGTGTGCTCTAAGGGTCATATTTATCTGTCAAAACGTATAAAAAATATATATATTGAAAATATTGACATATGGTCACATTTAATTATGACGATTATACTGTATAACGACAAGTTACACAGACAACTGTCAAAAAAGGAATATATATGACCAAATGGCATGCAGCCTAATCTTACCTTAAGTTTAAAAATTTAAATGAATGCTAGATTTGATTAGAACTTTTTCAAAAAAAAGTGCCTCTGTTTTTCAAAAACGTTTATGTATAATATATATTTTGAATTTTAATTTTTCTTTGTAAGCTTTTTTGGATAACGCTAAAATTTTTCGAAAATTTCATTACAACTTGCAGCATTTGGAGTGATTTAAAAAGCTAAAAGCTTAGTTTTTCTAAAAAAAACTTGTGTGCCTCGAATAAACCAAAAACCTTTAAAAAACGCGGTCAGGCAAACCTTGATTGTGCCAGTTTGTGTACAGTTCTATTTGTTTATTATTATTCCTTAAAATATTTTACATTCTGTTGTATACTTATTCGTAGTGGAGTCTACTGTTCTTATGTAGGGTGATTTATTAGTTTTTTTACTTAAAAAAGGGTGGCATTAAACTTTCCCTGTAATTTTTTTTTATAAAAATGAACTTTTTTAAGCTTATTGTTTTTTTTTTACAAAGCTCTTGTGTTGGTTTGCGTTCACGTGGATGTGCCTGCGTCAAACTTAGTTGACGTAAAATAAATGGCCCAGGAGTTACAATAGATCATACTTGCTAGCAGCATCATTTTAGTCAGTTAACTAAAGTGTCATCAAGCACATCTAGAAAACCATAAACTATTTAAAAACTGCTTCAGTTTTTTTTATTTCAAAATATGGACTACGTTTGGTATTTATTTTAAATTTTTGCCTCTTACCGTTTTGAAAATAGAGGGAAGGGCTATGTTTTCTTGGTCTTTCTTACAATTTTGAAGATTTATAATCCATAAAACAGGAATTTAGATTTTTTTTCAATTACTGTTAGGCTTTTTTTCAATTTTACAATCAGCTGAGTTCCATTGACTACATTTCTTCAATTCTATGGACATGGATTTTTGAGAAAACGGTAAAACATGTTGTTTTCTATTTCGTTTGTTTAAATAGGTTTCGTTTGTTTAAGTTTGGAAACCGCAATATTGAAACTTTTTAAATGCAGTAAACTTGCGTTGTAAACGCTTCATATTTCAGCCGAATGAAAATTAAATCGTCATTACCTAACGTGAACACACTACGAACCGTTAAGAAAACGTTTTCGAAAATTTTTTTACGTTTTGAGTAAAATCTTCGAAGTTTTTTATATTTCGAAGTTTGCTTTAGCTTTACATGAAATCTCAAAAAATGGACTATGCCCGTTATTTATTTCAAAGCTACACTTTGTACCGTTTGGCAGCTCGAGGGGAGACATACCTATTTTAGACCTTTTTTTATAACTTTTTAAAATTTCAAATTCATAAAACAACAATTTCGAATTTTTTTTCAGTTCCCGTTAGACTTTTATCAATAGCGCAGCTACCTTCGCTAGCATTGGATGCTTTTTTTTAATTCTATGGCCAACGGTTTTTTGCCAAAACGGTAAAACAATCTCCCTTTTGTATTTTGTTTTTTGAATAGGCTTCGAAAAACGTAGGTTAAAAACGGCAATTACATTTTTTTTCACGTAGCTTGCTTCCCTTTTGTGCGCTTTACTAATTTATTACTAATTTGTTAATCCATGAATAAAATCTGAACCAGATCGCTTTTACCGTTAAAATACTAGAAGATTTAAAAAAATAGTTCTTGAAAATGCTTTTCTAATTTAAAGTTAAATCTCAACAGGTTTTGAAACTTTTAAATTTGCTATAATTTTCCTTAACATTTTGAATAATTACTGATACGTGAGCTTTTTTTCATATGATTTGTCCAAACAAGACCAGAAATAAGGGAGTTTATTCACACGTTTTTTCATGCATTTTTGCGATTTTTCTTTGAAACTGCGTTAAAACAGCAGAATTAAACCTTTTTCTAAAAAAATATGACTTAAAAATTTGGTTTACTTTATGTTGTTTTATACGTGTACGCAACATTGTCTTTGTGCACTTAAAAGTTATGACCTCAAACACTTTGAAAAACGCCATTTTCAACTCTTCATTTCCTAAAAACTTTTCAATATTTTGAAAAAATTTAATTTTGTAACTTCTTAACTTACGTTTCGCTTTTCTTGTTCTTGCCTGCTTATCTTCTTAAAAAAAACTATTGAAAAACATTCAATCCATTTTCTCATGAAATTTCAAACTGTAATTAAACCGTTAATTCTGCTTAGAAAAAAATGCTCTCGTTGGATTCTCTGACTATTTCCGCAGTCAGCACACCAAATTTTGTCTTTATACAACTTACCGTTCAGAAGTTATAACACGTTTGGACGGACGGACGGACAACGTAGTGATACAATAAGAGGTCCTTTTTCCATTTTTAGACGGACCGCTAATTAACTGTCTAGATTACAACATTGCATCTTATTTGTTCCCGCCCGGATATAGACTGGTGGAAGACAATCTTGATCGTTTATGTATGACTTATTGGGTCGAATTTTAACATTGGGGCGACTCTAACCCAAAGCATACTTTTTGGGGTTCAAGATGCAATTCTACAAGAGGGAGATTATTACACAAAACAGTATATAACGTGGTGTGGACTTTTTCTCCACCGGAAAGCCAAAGTATTGGCCAACCGACAGGAATAAAAAGCCTGACCTTGTCGATTTCTTCATCGCTAAAGGGTACTCCAAGCCAAATACCTTACACGTGTCGAAGAATGTTATGACCTTTGCTCAGACCACTCAGAAGTAATCTTGAAGATGGATTGAAGATTGGCGAAAATAGAAAGAGCTCTCAGAAAGGACTGTAAGGAGGCTGTTGGCTTGAATGTGCCATTGAGAACTTTTTTCGAGTTAGAAACCGTAGTTGACAAGTTCATCGAAGCAATTTAGAGCGTTGCTTGGAACAATACTTCCTTCCAAAAGACAGATGGAAGCACTGACGCAAAAGTTCGCAAAAAATATCGCTCGAAAATCGAAGAATTGATTCGTGAAAAGAGAAAAGCGCGTAAAAGATGGCAAGGCACGAGGGCACCCCCAGACAAAACTCTCTTAAACCATTTTTTTAACAACCTCAAAGAAATGCTTCAAGCAACAATAGATCAAGTCTACAAAGCAACGCATGTAATAATTGAAAAAGCCTTAGAAGGGCAAAAGGATTTGTTCTAGTGGTTTCCTCGACGTATTACAAGTCTTCGATAAGGCATGGCACGAAGGCTTGAAGTGTAAGCTACAGCAAAACTTGGCGGAAGACATGTTTAGAATATTGAAAAACTATCTTGAACACAGAAAATTTCGTGTTAGGTGTGGTACTGAATACTCGAGTTTCAAGCGAATTCGAGCTGCATCCCAGGGAAGCGTCACGCACGGTCCGACCCTGTTTCTGCTCGCTCAAGAGATAAGAGACATACCTCTAGATGACGAGACAGTTAAGGGGCTTTCACAGCCAACGAACTTGTGACCAGCAAACTGGCGAACAAATGACTTTACTCCAAAAAAACTGTTTCAGAATTAAAATCGCAGCACGAAAATCTTTAAACAATCGAATAATCTATAACTTGACTCTTCTACAAAATCAATTTACATAAGTTCTGTCAAGAATTTATGTAAATTGATTTTGTAGAAGTAAAATTGCAAATGTAAATTGATATTTGCAGTTCGCTGATTTCAATACTAGTTCGCAGCGATTTGTGCCAATTACTAAGCGCGAATAGTAAATATCTTCACAGAGCTTTTGAAAATTAAGGATTTGAAGTTGCCAAATTATAGAACTCAGGATTCTAGTTAGTTTTCTATTCGACAAATTTCAGTTAGCAATTCCATAGAGCAATGTTCAACTAAGCGCCAGTTCGCAGGTCGCAAGTTCGCCGGCTGTGAAAGTGCCTTTATAGCCACGTTCGCCGACGACACGCCGATCCTGGCAATAGGTGAATCAGTTGAGTCATCAACGAAAAGCTTTCAACGAGCTTTGGGTAAAATTTATATCTAAACGAAGATTTGGCGAATCATTCTTCGCGAGAAGAAGTGAACGCATGTCAATTTTACGTACAGAAAGGTGAACAATTTACTAGCATTCATAAACTCTATACAAATTTCTTTTTACAGCTATTTACCTGCTATAGTGGTGCACATTGGTATATTTAAAGGATTTTTGAGTTTTAGGATGAAATAGAAATCTTTGACTCATCCGGAGTTTTGACCCGAACCATATTTATAGTAACCACAATTTCGTAACTTAAAATCCACTCACAAAAAATTGCAGGGCAAATGTGTATCCTCACCGCAAACTAAGCAATCACTGCATTTACCACACTCTCTATTATAAATTCAAATGAGTAGTCTTCTCTTTTAAGCTCAAATGTTATGTTTTTGCCTCGTTGTACTACCGCATATTTATAAATAAATTGAATTGGGAATAAAAACCGCCACCGCATTTGAATTACGAGAAACGCCGCAAACACCGCAAATGAATTGCGTTCACACTCAACAAATTTGCGCGTGGTTGAGAGAGAGGAAAGAAGTTTTGTTCTTCTTGTCACATTGGAATGATACGGTTTTTGGGAAATTTGAACGAATGTGTGTAATTGCGGTGTTTGGGGTGTTTTCGTATTCAAATGCGGTGGCTGGCGATGGTTAAACACTCAAATACCGCAGAGTGCTTTACCTTATATGACCGCATGAAAAAACAGAGTTTATACTGTATATGAAGTTACGAATTATTACGATGTCTGATTGCAGATATCTTATAGTTACATATATCCATGAAATAAGATATAAAAAAATGTTCAAGTACCAAATCTATCTACAAAATGCCAATGTTTTGTATTCACGATAAAAAAATTGAAGATCTCGCTTATTCGTGATTTAAATTCCATGTTGTGTGATGATAAAACAAAAAAAATCTTAAAAATACAGCCCTGATTAATTTCTATGACTTGTCCGCGTTTAACTGTCAAAAGCGCTTACCATGAAGACTTCCGTTCCAAGAAGCAAACCATGACGTATTGATAGAGTACCTCAAGTGGTTTTTCCCACATCAAGTTCGAAGCACAGTCACAACATTTTTAAAATTTTGTTCGACTCTCGCCAAAAGAAGAAGAAAACAAATCTTATTCTCATTTAACAAACATTAAGAACTCGTTACAAAAGTTATATACCCATACAAAGATAGATTTTGAAAAATTTTGGAATATACAAAAAACCATGACAACTGCGACGGTACATACACAAGTCCAATTATACCACAAACAATAATTCCAGGTCAGCAGCAGCAAACAGAATGCGAACGCGGTTATTAGCCCTTCGCTAATGAATGAGACACCTGGTATGACTGTCAGCAACCTGTTGTATATATACAAGGCACCTTGCGAATGGCAAGTCCAAATTCTAAAAATGCCTATAGCATCCGACGAGAGCTGCGTCTGGCACAGAATTCCCTCATGCATGTATGGGGGGCTCTACACTCGGTTGAGATTAGATTAGATGCTCCGAGCTCCATCGAGCTCCATGGTCATGAGAGTACCTCTACTCTACCCTATGACGCTCTGCGTGTTCCCAAATCTAACCAAGCTCCAGCACAGCAACTTCTCTCGGAATGCCTATAGAGAGTGGTGAGCGAATGCGACAACAGGAGATGGAATGTACAGGTACATTGGCCAGTCCAGTGCCAAGCCAGGGAAGGTGAACAACACGTTTGGTAGGGGAAAGTGGTAACAGATAGACAGCTTACAGCTAACCAGTCTTCGGTTAGACGCAAGTGTTTAGTTCGAAACTTACGATCGAGACGGTTAGGTCGACTCTTAATTTTATATTGTTCCGTGCGGGCTCAATAGTCATTTTTACTCGCCGTTCGGTATTGAAGTGGCAAGAAAAAAAAAAACATTTCTCTAGCGGTGTTAAGGTGGTTTGGCTAGTCTAGTGTGTACATACCACACGGCATATTTTTCGAATTACACGCCGCAAAAGGCTGTGTAAGATCTCTGTCAGTGATTGCGTTTGCACTCAGATAAATCAGCATCTTGCCAGTGTAACCTGCAATAGTCTCTGAAGGTAATTTTCCAAATCCGAGTATAAAAAAAGTGTTGTTGTTGAAGGAAAAATAAAAAATACCTACGGGAGTTTGGGTGATTTGGAACCACACCCGAAAGTCTGGTTTGGATCGGAATGCCAACGTAGTTTGTTTTTTAACATGTCGATCTTAAAGATTGTTGTTGGTGTCAATAAAAAAAAAAAACATTAAAAATGCAAAACGAAGCATTGTTTGCCAAATAAAGTGTAACCTGCAGTGCCACCCGTTTGTATCGTTATATGGTCGCTGGCCTACTTCCACGAAAGTGTTGCTTTGAAGAAATGGAATCGTGATTAAAGTGTCATTATTAAAATGGAAGTGTTAGTTTTCTAAGCGACTTTCCAAGCCATTTAGGTAGAGTATGTACAGTATGCGTTATGGCAGTCTGACGGTAGGTATGTGCTTGCAGAAGACTTGTTGCTAAAATTATACAATTTGTCTAGAGTGTAAATCGATGTGAACTCTTAAAAAACAACAAAAGCAGATCTTGCGCTTGATATGGCCTCGCTCCAAAAAAAAGTCATATCTTTGTAATGACGTCATTTTAAAACAACAGAGCCGAACGAGGAAACTTGATTAGGTATTCGTATTCAGCTAGAGGAGGCAGGGCTTGGCACTCCAGAATGGAATGACTTCATTACGACTTTAGCTGATCTCGAATGCATAAATCGCGAGGAATTTTATGACTTTGTTTATACAAATTATTTTTAAATTAATGCGAATTCTGTGGCAGCATTCCTCTGGACACTTCTGGAGGCTGTATACTTCTCAGCTGAAATGGATACATTGGTGCGGGCGTAAATTTATTCCAATGCGTTGAAAATAAGTCTTAAATTAATCTTCGCCCCTCAAACGAATTGTAATTTTTTGTTTTTACAGAAGCTATTAAGTACCTACCTTAGTTTTCATGCGCCTTAAGCATTACTACCAACTTTACATTTATCTATACATTATGGTAATTGGTTAGACAGCACCAACTTGCCTTTGCAAAAATAATTAAACAATGCTGGAGAACTACTACGACATTCTACAGGCTTTTTTTTACTGCGGTTTAAGCTTAGTTTTGACCTTAATAAATTCCCGTGATTAATTGTCAATTTATAATGATACCTTGGCTTGGTGTGCGCTACACACTCTGTGATAATACAAAGTGTAGGTACAAATAGAGTACAATGGAAAACGTGTAGGGGTATATATAGCGAGGAGCCTAGTGAGCCCTTTTAACGAACCATTCAGTAAACCTTTTTAACTCTCAACGTATGAGCTTTAATTTTTTCTTTATGCCCTGCAAATAATCTTGGTTATTTTTAATGATTATATAGTCCTTCTTCCACAAATGAAGTCTTCATCTTGGAGGTTTAACACTTCACCTACAACGATCAAAGCCATCTTAAGACTACCGACGCGATGCGAAAAGTTTCCCACGCTTCAATAGTAGCTCGAAATAGTTCAAAGAAGGCCAAACTTCCTAAATTTAAGTTTGAATTTTTTAAATTTAAAATTTTTTAAATTTGACGCTCCCCCTCGGCACTTTATTAGCTTATTGCAAGCTTAGCTTAAAACTAAGAATTTAAACAATCGAAACTTACTGTAACTTAAAGCTAAGAAAAAAAGGGAAGATTAGAACTCTTGGGATTTTAAGAGTATTCGGGATTGGGTAGGTTTAAAAGACTCTTTTTAAGCGTGCTCTTGGTACTATTAAGGTTAAATGATTCTGCGTGCTTGTTACATATTACCGAAAGCCACTGCCACCTTACCTAATCCAAGTTTGTTTTTCTATATAAGACAAGACTGGGTTCGATTCCCGTCTTTTTATTCCTATCCCAGGGTTTTTAAAGTTTAATGTATAGTTTGAAATAGTTACCGCAGACCCCTAAGACCTTTTAGAGATATAAATGAGACTGACAGGGGAATCGCGTAAGCCATGTCCGTCCGTCCGTCCGTCCGTCCGTATGTGAACAATTTTCAAGCCTTAAATTTTAAGTTAGAGTCCAGTCCTTTAGATAGAGTTTAAATGCTCGAAAATTAGTTGAACCCGCCCACAGATACGCCCATTACAAGCCTGTATGTAAAAATACTTCTTTTAAATTTTAGTTACTTAGATACACGGCTTTGAAAAAAGTGATTTATATACCCGACCGAGGGTATATTAATTTTAATGCATAGTTTGTAACACTGTAAAATAATCACCGTAGATCCTCAAGAACTTTTAAAGATATGATCGAGACCGACATGTGAATCCATTAAGCCATGTCCGTCCGTCCGTCCGTCCGTCCGTCCGTATATGCAAAGGTTTTAGGTCTTCAAAATCAAGCTAGAAAGCTGAAACTTGGTACACGGCTGGGTTCTTTTGTTGCACAGGCAAAGTGTGAAAATTGGCTCAACCGTTAACGGCCACGCCCACTACAGGCTTCAAAGTTTTGGTCAGTGTTAGTGTCAGTGTCTGCACAATTCTCTCAAGTATGATGTTAAAGAAGTCGCATAACAGCGCGTCGCCTTGTCTAAATCCTTTTTTGACATGAAAGGGGTCGGTGAGGTCTTTGCCGACCTTCACAGAACAGCGTGAATTTTCCATCGTCATCCTGCACGGACTGACGAGTTTGGCAGGGATTCCAAAACTAGACATTGCGCTATATAGCTCGTCTCTATAGATGCTGTCATACGCGGTCTTGAAATCGTTGAAGAGGTGGTGTGTATCGATTTGGAACTCCTGGGTTTTCTTCAAGACCTGCCGCAGTGTGAATACTTGATCGATGGTGGACTTTCCTGGCCTAAAGCCACACTGATATGTGCCTTTCAGATTGTTGACAAACGGCTTCAGTCGTTCACACAGTACAGCAGAAAAGATGTATTGTATGTGTACTTGTATGCGATGTAAAGAAGACTGATGCCTCTGTAGTTGGCACAACTCAGAGGGTCTCCTTTCTTCAGGATCGGGTAAACAATCTGAGGTTCCATTCGTCGGGCATGCTTTCCTCCGACCATGCTCCTAACCAGCTCATCGCCAGCGGATTTAAAAATTTCGGCAGCTAGGCCGTCTGCTCCGGCGGTCGGGTGGGCAGTATCGTTCGTATGTTTCGTCGGTAACGTCTTCACCCGGGATGAATGGTTCGTTCTGCCTGACAGCGGTATTTGGTTCGTCCTCGCCGTTTTACAGTCTGCAGAAGTGGTCTTTTCAAATCCTCAGCACCGACTGCGATTCTACAACGATGTTCCCTTGTACAGGCTTCAGTTCGAAGTTTATACCCTTGGCAAGACTTTTTGATCTCCTTTGGTAAAACTTTCTAACCTCATTCCTGTTGTAACATCTCTATCTCTTCAACCGCGCTCTTCTCGTGCTCTCTCTTTTTCCTTCGGAGAAGCCAGTGTTCCTCTCTCCTCCTCTGCTCGTAGAGCTCGCGAATATTTACAAATAACAAACAAAACAAATATTAAGGTTCTTGAATTAATTGCCTGTGCTTGATAAATAAAAGTTGATAATTTGAAACTTCCTTACAAGCCTCAGGTTTAACTTACTAGTTACTAGTCCTATACTCTCTTTCGATTTTGCAGTACTTTTCAAATATATATTTGAAAAGCAATATATATATCACTTTTATGTCTCCACCGGCAATTAAAAGAGGATTAGCGGGAGACGATTAAAAATAAATCCCAAGTGGCTCCACCTGACAAATATAGGATTAATTTTTGGCTCCAAAAAAAGAGTGGAGATGTCGTTTCCCAAAAACGAAAAACGATTTCCTACGTTAAAATCACAATAGAAAACGTACTTGTGACAGATCTGTCCTACAGGGACAGTTTCAATTTTCTTTTTTGATTCTCAAACTGGAACAAAGGTGTAGAAAATAGGTTTGAGAATAGGGTGAATGGAATTTATGAGAGGATTTATTTTTAATCGCTTGCCGAGAGGATTTATATTTGTATAGTAAATCGCGTGATTTGCAGAGGATTCAATAAATATTTATATTAATCGCGGATAAGTGCCCGGTGGAGACACGGTAGAATATTTATAAAAGCTGCGTAACATCTGCGACATGTTTCAAATCGTGCAACAGCATATAGGTTCTAAAGACAGAAACCTACCACTGCGACTGCGACTGAGTTAGGGTCAGTGTAATAAGTGTAAGTGTCATCGCGTCGAGTGAGTCATTGTGGATACATTCTTTCATTTGATAATAAGGAATTGAGAACGATAAGACAGTCAGTAATAATCTGTCTATATTGACTCAGACGGCTGACAATGATTTCAAACGTGATAGATAACTCCGACATATCAATCCGGGATAAATACTGTTTGATTTCAGATTTTATAAATGACAGTAGGTAGCAATGAATGTTAGTAAACAAAGTTTCTACAAATCGTGCATGTCGTAAGACATGTTATGAACATGATAAGAACATGTTAGAGTCTGATATCAAGCATTGGCTTATTATTATTTCCTTCTTATAATTATGATCTCGACAACGCAGGAATGTTAGAGAGAGTCAAACCAATTTATTGAATATTATATAATATGAATAATGCGTGTTTCATTAAAGTTGGGAAGATTAGACACAAAACAAGTATTAAGTAAACTGAAATAACATTGTGTAAGTTTATTGAAAGTCAACACCAGAGGTGCAATTTTTTAAAAGTTTACAAAAACTAATAAATGCAACGGTAAAGTTAGAGATGACACCGATGCTCACGTCAAAAACTTGAAGCCTTAAATTCTTAATTGAAGGGCTTAAAACAGACTTAAATTCCAACCCACGCAACAGTCAGGTGATGACTGATCTTTACAGAGTCAGTCAGATAACAACAACTGGGTCACACGTCGCACCTTGAATTACTTCAAGGCTAGTTCGGATGCTATCATATGATCAAGCAATTTTTCTAATCTATCTGGTATCAAGCTTAACAAATCTAGTGAGCCTTATTGCCGACGTAGTGTCATTGTTAACAAATAGAAGATTGTGCCTTTCCTTATAGATATTTTTAGTCGCGCTGGTAACTCAATTATTGTTATACCTTTTAAATTTAGATTGAAAAGATTAATCGACACATATTAATTTGTAATCATTTTTTTAAAGCGTGCACTGAGGTCTTTGATCGATTAGACAAGTTTGAGTGCCGGCGGCATACCTACTTTTTTGTTTTAAATATAGATTCGTAGTTAAATAATGACATACCAAGAAAAAAACACCGATAATGACAACCGAAATCGCATAGAGTCAAATTTATAACCATAAGTGCTTATTAGCTTTTTTTAATCAGTAAAATATCGCCTTGACTTATCATCTATTGTCTGTCTTCGTTTAATTTACTTGTACTTTGGTTTTAATATCTTCACAAGATAGTCCATAGGCGAGGAATTTGGACAATAAATTTTTAGTTCAATTTCATGGTCTAGATATGATTAGTTGTTTTTTGACAGGTCGTAGTTTCGTCGGCAAGTACAATCATTATAAAAGTTACACTATAAAAAAAGAAGCGATATCACAGGTTTGTACTTGATTAGCATTGTTTATGAGACTTCATAACTCAAACGAGTGTCCCGATTTAAGCACCCTCCAAGTGGGGGTCCATGAGTCCAGGAGGAATCCAGCCTACTGTCAATAAGGGCAATACCACTTTATAGAAAGCCAGGCAGCCATAAGGCTGAAATAGAAATCAAATCCGAACTTGTTAAATGTTGTCGCAAAGAACCTAAGGTTTTTGGCTCACAGCACAACGTAAGACTCTGCCGGATTTCTGGCCACAGGAACGTTCGGGGCAACGATAAAGCCGACGAGCTTTCACGACATGGATCAACATTAGAACCTCTAAACTAAAGAAGGCGGGTGGAAAACAAGAGCCGGATGAAGGCAAATACAAGATGGGCCCATTGTGCACCTGTGAAATTTCTAGACAAATGTGGCCAAATATAATAAGTCCCGAACTAATATGCGCTCATCAAGGATATCAGGAAGACTCTGTCGGTACTAGCAGGTATACTAATTAGTTACAATCTTCTGAGATGTCATGTTAATTCTATGAAATTAAATCTCAATAACGACGACATCGACATCTGCAGAGTAAATATATGGCGGTACGGATTGCTGCGAGGACACACTTCACTTTCTGTGCCACTGGAGCAGTCCAAGGCAGTTCTTCCACGACATTTCAGAGATTTCAAAGGCACCAATAACGCCTCTTTCCAGGCATGTTAAATCAACAAGGTTGCTAAGGGAGATCTATACGGCGTAAGAAGGAAATGGATCATCTAAACAACAGCAAGGATCTTCTCCCATCCAACTGAGCTTCACAATCGGTCTCCACAGACCTAAGTGCGATGAGGTGCGTGTTATCTCGCCTCATCAACCCAACAACTTAACCTGACTTATAGAGAATAGATCGCTGAGCTTTTGGAACCAACTGGGCTACTTTGGAAATTATGGGCTTTACAGTAAAGACAAACATAACAACGACGTAATTTCTCTCGCCTGTCATTATTTTATGGGTTCTTTTATAAACAATGTCATAGAAAAATGCTCAAATGCATTCCACTAGTAGAGTCTTGTCCTTTTAACTTGTAGCAAGCGAATGTTCCACCTCAATGCAATCTACATGTCACGTCATGTGTATTGCCCATCCCCGTCCCTCCGTCTGCGTGAAGTTTTAAAATAGAGTGGCGCAACAGCTCGATGTGAACCAGGGCCAACTTCCCAACAATGGTCCTACAATTTTTTGCCGAATCCGAACGACACTTTGAGAAGTTTTTCCAAGACAAATGATACTCTCGGAGGGCTTGTCAGACCCTCACGGAGGTGGGGACCGTGAAAAAGAACAAGTCTTTTTTTAGGTGACGATGGCAGGACGGCGGGAAGTTTTAGGGCCTTTTAAATTTAGTTTGAGAGCTGAAACTTAGAACGTAGCTTGGTTCTTATTTTGTTCAGACAAAGAATGAAAAATTGGTATAATCTTCCAACAGCCACGCCTACAATCGATTTCAATATAGGCTAAGTTAGGTTAAACAGGGGTGTGGTGAAAAGGACCCGCACACAGACACTAGGCACCAAAACGATGGGTCAAAAGGCAAAACAACCTAAATATTCTCCCTGTTGAAACAACCAATTTCCCTGTAAAAGCCAAGAAAGCCTTTGAAGTTTGTGCCTTCTACTTCCGCTAAACTTTCGACGATATATCGAAGTTTCTCGCATTCACACAGTATGTGCGCTATATCCTTAACCGCCTGCAGATCACTGCAGAAGGTGCAAATATCCGTGTCAGAAAGCCTGAGAGTCTTTTCGTGTTTTCACAGGAGGCAGTGTCATGTCAGAATTCCCACTAAAGCCCTTGTCCCTGCTCATTTTTAATGGTTCCCTCGATCCTTTTTCGTCAGATCGTGGCCAGAGACCCTTGGATACCATGTGTCCAGTCAGACTAAACCACCTTTGGTTGGCCGCCATCGTAATTTTCTCCTCAATAGTGCCTCTTACTACGCAGAGGGGTGGTTTGATGTTAAAAATCTCTCTATTGCCAAGGAGCCCTCCTCTTCTTGCAAGCTCGTTAGCTTGTTCATTTTCCTATGCTGCAGTGCGACAGCCATTGACAATATCAGATTTGATGTTGATGGATTCCATTGCTTCGAGCATAGCCTGGCTATCGATCTAAACTGGCGATACCTCTGCCGGATATCGATCTCATCTGCATAGGCTGGGTCGCTAGAACCTCTGTTTAAAAGACATTGCTTTTATCGGGTAGTTTTAGGATACTATTAGTTACGGATCTTTTGAGAAGATACCAAAACCTAATCCTTTCTCTGTTTTCGAACCATTTGTGAAAATTGCGATTTTATTAGGCCTGGCAATGGCATTATTTTCCCACTCCGTCCTCACTGGATAAATAACATCATACGGTGTGTCGAAGTCAACCAGGGCGGGAATTTCATCCGTTGGAGTTGTATTGCGTGGCAGTAGCTCCGACAGGATCGTTTCGTGTCCGTAGCTATAGCTCTACAGCAAGTTTTTTGATCTGTAGATCATGCTGTGTTAGGCGCAGCAGAAAGCTGATTTCAATGTAAAACAACCTCAAATTTACATTTTATTTAAAAAAGGTTTAAGTCATGTTAGAAAACTTAACACTTAACGTCTTTATCCCCTTCGACATGCTATGAACCGAACAAATGAGCCATGAGCCTTACGAATGTAAAATAGTTTTTAAGATTAGCTCTTTCCTGGTTATTACCTCAGGAGTTTGAAACCAAACTTTTGTGGTTCGGTGGTAATCATACTCACTGCAATTGTATTAAAAACAGCATGGAATGATGGAAGACCTGTTGACCTGTCGATGAATTTTCAGGTTCAATCGGCGATCCTCACCATCGCAGTTTCAGAGTAAGAGACCAGGTTTTCGATTTGTGGCTTATGGAACCTATCTTCTTTCTAGGGTCATGCTAAAAGGACCAACAAAGTCGTAGACTTCAACTTTTCTTGAAGTTTGTCATATGCGTTTTTTGTTATTAAGTCGATAGCAGTCGTCAAAACGTATGGTTTACTCCCATGTGTTTAAAGGCTTTCGGAAGCAAGATTTTTAACCACCAGGTATTGTATCTCTGCTTCTAAGAACCTAAATTTGAAACAAATGAATTGGTGATTCCAAAATATCACACTCGCAATCGGCATCAGGTCAGTGAAGTCAGCGTTTTAACTTCGCTGAGGCTTTGTGAGGTTGTCATAAAATATTTAAGTATGCGAACAATAAAAAAATGAAAGCATCAATTTTAATTGGTCAATTCGCAAATGTCTTTTAGCACAGATTATTTATAAATATTTTAAGAGTTATCTTTTCAACTCACAATTTAAAAAATTCATTCCAAACAAAACAAAAGATCAACACTTCTAAAAAAGGTAAACATCATTAAAAAAAAAAATCAACAGTCGCTTATATTTAATGTACATTTAACAAGTCAAGGATATAGATCTGTCTATATAGGATTATAGTTAGATGTGTCAGTCAGGTATGCAGTAAATGTATTTCCACCTGAATTGAATTTTAAAAAAAAAGCCACATTGTTATTTTCAAGGTTACCTGTCCGGTATTTGTTTTGTTTACCAAATGTTGCTGATATTTGGTTTTGCTTTTAAGACCACTTTTTCTTTTCTTAGCTTATAAAAGCCTCAATAATTCCTTGACTCGTTAATGTTTCCATTTAAAACAAAAGAAAAACCAAAAATATTAATGTGAGGCTGCTGTCGAAAATGTCTTTATTGTTAAACACTGATGTAGGTTGAACTCTCGCCTCGTTTCATACAAACGTGTCACTTTTGTGACATGATTTGTTGTACATTATTCGCCTTGGTATTTACTTACTACCGACTGTATGAATAAAATCTCAAAATTGCCAGGTGTAGGCTTGGCATATCCCACTTATCCACAAACCATATGCATGCGGATTCGTTGCGTCATGTGAGAATAAAACATAAACTCACAAGCATTTCACTGCGCTATGCTGAGATCGGTGGGAAATCCACATGTTCTGACAGTCATCTCATGAGTCAACCTTGTGCCCCTCGGGTTTAAAAATTTGTTCACGTTTTATCTGAGTCACGTCGCGTCGCGAGTAAATCGAAGGTAATGTTGAGGCTTGATCGCTCAGCGATATGACTTGCGCTGGAGGTGGGGAATCGATTTAAAAGATTTTATTGCGACGGAAATAAAAGTGAAACAGAAACCGGTTAAGTGTTAATTTTAATCAGTATTTACTGGGCTATATTCATTTCATCAAACGATGCAGCCTTAGCCAACCGACAACCGAGTCACAAAGTACTTTTGAAAAAAGCTTTAAAACACTTTTTCTATGATGACCTTCATCATTATATGCGACACTTTAAAAGAGTTATTAAAAAAGTTGGCAAAAACGATTGACGTGGACTGAATAAGTGATTCAAGGAAGTACGTAAAACGAATGCAAAGCACAGGGCAGGGATGTCCTCGTTTGTTTGAAAGTGTATCACATTTGGGTGGAATGAGATTCTGTCGCAGGAAATATGACTTCTTACAAGTAAAATGCGGAAAATTTAAAGTAGATCTGCACACCCTGAAAGAAAGTCTTCGTGGTTTCAAATTTGAGGGTTCTTTCAAACCCACTCTTGAATGAAGGTATTACGCTAAGAGTAGAGATAAGTTTTATGATGCGGTAGTTAAAAGAGGGAATGCACTGATATAAACTAAAGCCCGACGCACACTTGCGTTTTTTGACGCGAGGTGACGCATCGGCACCGCTGCCATGCTCAATGCACACTTGCAAGTTTTAACGCTCGTTACAATTTGCCATTCACGGTGATGCTGCAGTCTCGCGAAAATTTGCGAGATTTTTTAACCGCAAGAAAGACGCGCGGTGACGCAGCATCGTCGCGCGTGTGTGTGCATTGCTTAATATGTTCGCAAGTACTGTATGACGCGTGTCAAAATGACGCAAGTGTGCATCGGGCCTAAATTCAAAAACACGAATGCTTTAGCAGTCTGAATGTTTAGAATGTTATTCTTGAGAAGGCCTTAATACGCCAAA
The DNA here is from genome assembly GCA_947623515.1 of Neoascia interrupta. Lineage (NCBI taxonomy): Eukaryota > Metazoa > Arthropoda > Insecta > Diptera > Syrphidae > Neoascia > Neoascia interrupta. The sequence goes on from OX392462.1 coordinate 48,226,238, forward strand.
CCGGTCTATGCGTCTTTTGTAGATTTAGAAAAGGCTTATGACTGGATTCCTCGTGATAGACTCTGGAGAGTTTTGCAGGACTATGCACTGAGTGGGCCTATGCTGAGAGGCATTCAGTCTTTGTACGGGAACTGCAGAAGCTGTGTTCGGATAAATGGCATCAAACGCCAACTTTTTGATGTGTGCGTTGGACTTCGCAAGGGTTGTGTTCTATCGCCTCTCCTTTTCATAAAATATATATGGACTGGATGGTGAACCGCAGTCTTGGCGGGGAATCTTTCGAAATGGCTGGCGTCAGGATAAGCCATCTGCTTTTCGTAGATGATTTGGCTACCATGGCATCGTCTGAGGAGGAGCTTCAGCGAGCACTGGATGGGTTTTCGACCATCTGTGATGAGGCTGGGAAAAGGTAAACGTGAGCAAATCCGATGTTATGGTTCTTCCCGAACTCCTGTGCAGTGTACCCTGCACAACAATAGGGTTTCACTGAAACAGGTAGAGAAATTTAAGTATCCCGGCGACTTTTTCACGAAAGATGGAAGGAGTTATACTGAGTTATCCTGTAGAATTGGCCAAGCTGGAGCAATAGTAAAGGAACTGCGCCGCCCGGTCATCAGAAAAGCTGAACTTGGAAAGCAAAGATCTCAGTTTTTAATTCAGCGTTCGTTCCAACCCTCATCTATGGTCATGAAATTTGGGTAATGACCGAAAGAATTAGATCGCGGGTACAAGCAAACGAATTGAGAATTCTGAGGTGCGCTGCTGGTGTTACTCTTAGGGAGAGATCGTTAAAATCGCAGTATTTGTAGGAATCTTAATGTTTGGCAGCTTCTCCCAACGAGTCTCTCGATGGTTTGAAGACGTTGTTCGCATGCCCCCCGACAGACTTCCTAGGCAGGTCATGTTAGCCACAATGCGAACGCGTCGCCTCCCTTGCAGGCCAAGAAACACGTGGTGGCATCACGTAAAGAACATCTTCGAGACCCTTCCGGGGATCGTGCCTGCGTCTCTTAAGTTGTTGGCGGTGGATCGGAAACGATGGAAGGACCATTTAGACGCCCTTGCTTCGCGATCCTTTTAAGGATAAGTGGTCAAAGAAAATGATGATAATGATGACTTTTAGTGACTTAAAAAAAGTACAATTTACGCAACACCACAGTTTTGTTTCCCAATTTTATTACAAAAGTGGACGATCTGTGGAATTTAACGGGCGTTAAACGATAAGACGTTTTGAAGAAAGTGACTCGATATCGCGTCAAATGAGATATCAGCACACTCGGTCAGAACGTACATGTCAAAACATTGTCACTGTCAGTGAAGGGGTTCAAAACTGGGCAAAACGTTCTCATTTTTTAATGGCGTTTTTCCTCGCTCTTTTTTTCAAAAAATAAAGTTGGGTGCCGTGGCGTAGTGGCTAATGTGTGTGCTTACTACGCTGGAGGTCTGAGTTCGAATCCTGCCATCGTCACCTGAAAAAAAAACTTGTTCTTTTTCACGGTCCCACCTTCGCGAGGGTGTGACAAGCCCTCCGAGAGTATCATTTGTCTTGAAAAACTTCTCAAAATGCCGTTCGGATTCGGCAAAAATTGTAGGTCCCCTTGTATGTGAAGAAATTAACACACACAGCATAAACTGTTGAGAAGTTTGCCCTGGTTCACCTCGAGCTGTTGCGCCACTCCATTTATTTATTTTATATATATAAATAGGTTGGGTTTGAGTGACCTCTGGTTTTGAATGGCTCTACAAGCCATCAACTAATTATGTCTACGAGATTTCAGGATTGCATTAGTTCATTGGCATTACTAGGGATAGATTGCTTTGGGTATTAAGAAGCTACATAACTTACAAATCGGCAGGACCCGACGTTATAATACCAGCCAAACGACAAATGACTTTAGATATTATCCTTCCTGTCCAGTGTCCACATGCCGCTGTTATAGAGGGAAGTGAAAGTAGTCATGTGAGAATAAAACATAAACTCACAAGCATTTCACTGCGCTATGCTGAGATCGGTGGGAAATCCACATGTTCTGACAGTCATCTCATGAGTCAACCTTGTGCCCCTCGGGTTTAAAAATTTGTTCACGTTTTATCTGAGTCACGTCGCGTCGCGAGTAAATCGAAGGTAATGTTGAGGCTTGATCGCTCAGCGATATGACTTGCGCTGGAGGTGGGGAATCGATTTAAAAGATTTTATTGCGACGGAAATAAAAGTGAAACAGAAACCGGTTAAGTGTTAATTTTAATCAGTATTTACTGGGCTATATTCATTTCATCAAACGATGCAGCCTTAGCCAACCGACAACCGAGTCACAAAGTACTTTTGAAAAAAGCTTTAAAACACTTTTTCTATGATGACCTTCATCATTATATGCGACACTTTAAAAGAGTTATTAAAAAAGTTGGCAAAAACGATTGACGTGGACTGAATAAGTGATTCAAGGAAGTACGTAAAACGAATGCAAAGCACAGGGCAGGGATGTCCTCGTTTGTTTGAAAGTGTATCACATTTGGGTGGAATGAGATTCTGTCGCAGGAAATATGACTTCTTACAAGTAAAATGCGGAAAATTTAAAGTAGATCTGCACACCCTGAAAGAAAGTCTTCGTGGTTTCAAATTTGAGGGTTCTTTCAAACCCACTCTTGAATGAAGGTATTACGCTAAGAGTAGAGATAAGTTTTATGATGCGGTAGTTAAAAGAGGGAATGCACTGATATAAACTAAAGCCCGACGCACACTTGCGTTTTTTGACGCGAGGTGACGCATCGGCACCGCTGCCATGCTCAATGCACACTTGCAAGTTTTAACGCTCGTTACAATTTGCCATTCACGGTGATGCTGCAGTCTCGCGAAAATTTGCGAGATTTTTTAACCGCAAGAAAGACGCGCGGTGACGCAGCATCGTCGCGCGTGTGTGTGCATTGCTTAATATGTTCGCAAGTACTGTATGACGCGTGTCAAAATGACGCAAGTGTGCATCGGGCCTAAATTCAAAAACACGAATGCTTTAGCAGTCTGAATGTTTAGAATGTTATTCTTGAGAAGGCCTTAATACGCCAAACCGGTCTATGCGTCTTTTGTAGATTTAGAAAAGGCTTATGACTGGATTCCTCGTGATAGACTCTGGAGAGTTTTGCAGGACTATGCACTGAGTGGGCCTATGCTGAGAGGCATTCAGTCTTTGTACGGGAACTGCAGAAGCTGTGTTCGGATAAATGGCATCAAACGCCAACTTTTTGATGTGTGCGTTGGACTTCGCAAGGGTTGTGTTCTATCGCCTCTCCTTTTCATAAAATATATATGGACTGGATGGTGAACCGCAGTCTTGGCGGGGAATCTTTCGAAATGGCTGGCGTCAGGATAAGCCATCTGCTTTTCGTAGATGATTTGGCTACCATGGCATCGTCTGAGGAGGAGCTTCAGCGAGCACTGGATGGGTTTTCGACCATCTGTGATGAGGCTGGGAAAAGGTAAACGTGAGCAAATCCGATGTTATGGTTCTTCCCGAACTCCTGTGCAGTGTACCCTGCACAACAATAGGGTTTCACTGAAACAGGTAGAGAAATTTAAGTATCCCGGCGACTTTTTCACGAAAGATGGAAGGAGTTATACTGAGTTATCCTGTAGAATTGGCCAAGCTGGAGCAATAGTAAAGGAACTGCGCCGCCCGGTCATCAGAAAAGCTGAACTTGGAAAGCAAAGATCTCAGTTTTTAATTCAGCGTTCGTTCCAACCCTCATCTATGGTCATGAAATTTGGGTAATGACCGAAAGAATTAGATCGCGGGTACAAGCAAACGAATTGAGAATTCTGAGGTGCGCTGCTGGTGTTACTCTTAGGGAGAGATCGTTAAAATCGCAGTATTTGTAGGAATCTTAATGTTTGGCAGCTTCTCCCAACGAGTCTCTCGATGGTTTGAAGACGTTGTTCGCATGCCCCCCGACAGACTTCCTAGGCAGGTCATGTTAGCCACAATGCGAACGCGTCGCCTCCCTTGCAGGCCAAGAAACACGTGGTGGCATCACGTAAAGAACATCTTCGAGACCCTTCCGGGGATCGTGCCTGCGTCTCTTAAGTTGTTGGCGGTGGATCGGAAACGATGGAAGGACCATTTAGACGCCCTTGCTTCGCGATCCTTTTAAGGATAAGTGGTCAAAGAAAATGATGATAATGATGACTTTTAGTGACTTAAAAAAAGTACAATTTACGCAACACCACAGTTTTGTTTCCCAATTTTATTACAAAAGTGGACGATCTGTGGAATTTAACGGGCGTTAAACGATAAGACGTTTTGAAGAAAGTGACTCGATATCGCGTCAAATGAGATATCAGCACACTCGGTCAGAACGTACATGTCAAAACATTGTCACTGTCAGTGAAGGGGTTCAAAACTGGGCAAAACGTTCTCATTTTTTAATGGCGTTTTTCCTCGCTCTTTTTTTCAAAAAATAAAGTTGGGTGCCGTGGCGTAGTGGCTAATGTGTGTGCTTACTACGCTGGAGGTCTGAGTTCGAATCCTGCCATCGTCACCTGAAAAAAAAACTTGTTCTTTTTCACGGTCCCACCTTCGCGAGGGTGTGACAAGCCCTCCGAGAGTATCATTTGTCTTGAAAAACTTCTCAAAATGCCGTTCGGATTCGGCAAAAATTGTAGGTCCCCTTGTATGTGAAGAAATTAACACACACAGCATAAACTGTTGAGAAGTTTGCCCTGGTTCACCTCGAGCTGTTGCGCCACTCCATTTATTTATTTTATATATATAAATAGGTTGGGTTTGAGTGACCTCTGGTTTTGAATGGCTCTACAAGCCATCAACTAATTATGTCTACGAGATTTCAGGATTGCATTAGTTCATTGGCATTACTAGGGATAGATTGCTTTGGGTATTAAGAAGCTACATAACTTACAAATCGGCAGGACCCGACGTTATAATACCAGCCAAACGACAAATGACTTTAGATATTATCCTTCCTGTCCAGTGTCCACATGCCGCTGTTATAGAGGGAAGTGAAAGTAGTTTTCATACTCAAAGCTGGCAAACATCCGCATGTTACACCAAAAGATCTCAGAACCATGATACGTCTAGCATCATTTTTCCTAGGAACGCTAGACGCTTGTTCGGTGGACTGCCATGAACAAAGCGTTGTTAATCGCGACAAACTGAGCTAAGTCCAAAGATTGCTTATGTATGAGCGGAGCACTGCGCATCACATCCTCAGCAGCACTGGGCAGCCTGTTGCCTCTAATTCCACTTGAGATCTTTAGCAAACAACTGAACTACTTGTCTATTCGCCTTCAAGCAACCTCTCAGTGGACCTCTCGATAGTGAGATCGGCCACTGCGTTATTCCGAACAAATTAAGGATCATTTCTCGAAACATAGACTTCACCATTCCTCAACTACAAGTTTGATAAAAAAAACATCCAAATAACCATCCCCATTGGTCCTCTTGGGATGATCTTGCTCCTTTGGAATGTGAATCGATCCACTTCATTACCGATGGATCCAAGACAAATGGTAGTGTAGATGGGAGGGGGCATCTTCTCAGATAGACTGAATGATAGTCTCTCTTCCCGTTTCACTGGTCCATTGTAGCGTTTTTCAAGCTGAAATTATGGAGGTAAAGGAAGACTTGTCTTGGCTTAAGAATAACGTTGGTTATATCCTTATAGGAATCTTTTCTCCAACAGCCTGGAGGGCATCAGTGCCTGGTATTAGTCCCGGTTAGTAAATTAGTATCTCTCAAGTATCCATACACTGCCGATCGTCTCTAAAGGAGACGTCGAAGCAGTTCAACATTCACCGGTACTGGATGCCAGGGCATAGCGACATTCCAGGTAACTGCACGGAATCACGAACTCACGAAACTTGGAACTACTCTCTCAAGCAAGGGACACGCTTCTGGAGCTGCTGGGCAGGCCTCAACCTGGTTATGACAGGCAATATCTACCATTTAATCCTCAACATTTAAACTGCAGATGTAGTCAATTAAAATAAATAAATAAATAGAGTGGCGCAACAGCTCGAGGTGAACCAGGGCCAACTTCTCAACAATGTATGCTGGTGTGTTAATTTCTTTACATACGAGGGGACCTACAATTTTTTGCTGAATCTGAACGGCACTTTGAGAAGTTTTTCAAGACAAATGATACTCTCGGAGGGCTTGTCAGACCCTCGCGGAGGTGGGGCCGTAAAAAAGCGAGTCTTTATACCCGAAGAAGGCTACTCGTTGGCGTATATTAATTTGTAACACAGTGAAATAATCACCGTAGACCACTAAGATTTTCTAGAGAAATGATTGAGACGACTGCTGAATCGATTAAGCAATGTCCGTGCGTCCGTATGTGTAAAGTTGGTCTTCAAAATTGAGCTAGGACGAAATAGTTTTCGGTTTCAACGCATTTTGGTATGACGATGGCGATGATGGTAGGATTCGAATCCGGACCGCCGGCGTAGTAGACACACACATTTAGCACTACGCCACGCTACCCCACGACGGACAGATTAACTAATACCAATAAACCATGAGGTGGGGCACAACAAAAGCAAAAAACGAATACCCTGATTGCTTGCCTACCCCACGATGTAGTATACGATCGCCAGCGGAATGATTATTCCATGTCTTCGCGGGAGTTATGCCTACGAAGGCATTTATCGACTGACGACTCAGGATCAGATATATAAATTATGCACGCCAACGAATAGCCTTGTTGGTATCTTGGGAAGCTTTCTCACTTATCGAGAGCAATACATAAAAATCACCAAAAGTACGAGTCTTTGGTATCCCAAAATTATACGGCCGTATTACAGCAATTATACGAACAACACAAATCTTCGCTGCCGTTTTTATAGTGGAGTTTACCCAACGGAACCGTATAGGACCGTACGACAAAGCAGTTCTGTCGCTCTTGCAAAGACGGCGTAGAGTAAGGATTTAGCCAAGTGTCGTGCTTTGTTTGAAAGTTGACGCTATTTTTGTGGTTCTATTTCAAACGCTCCTATTTGTGGTTTTATTAATAATTTATGCTTGCTCCATTTCAAGCACCACAAGGTCTACGTATTCATTACACAATAGCGATTCATACTGTCCTAAATATGTTTTTTTTTTTTTTATATGAACATTTATGAAAATTAAACATTCACAGAAACTTTTTCTTTAAACTCATACTCACAAGTAAAGCTAAAAAGTACAAACTCGATATTTTCTCCTTTTTTATTTTCTTATCACGACAATTAGTCCTTTGGTACAATTTATATACCTGCATGGCATAGTTGAGGCCACAATTTACCCTCGTTTATAAAAGAAGGGAAAGTGGTCAAGAAAATAGAACGATTCGTGCGTGTTAAATGGAGGAGAGTTGAACTAGTTCCTTTCCTGACTTCCTTACAAAAAAAAAACAACACAAATTCGTTGGTCAACTTCTCGGAAAGGTCAATATACTGGAGAGGGTACTAAAGAAAACGTCTGGTAGTGCCTTAAGTTAGGGGAGGGTGAGTTCAAAGCAAATAGATTTTTATATAGATTGGCATGTGTTTTAAGAAAATACTTTTGAGGGCGGCTAAAGGAAACAAAAGAGCCTGTGTGAAATATCGTGCAACTTTATTGCCGGCCATGTTACCAAAAAAAAGACATAACAACATTTACGTGGTAACTCCCATTACGTCGTTCAACTCAAAGATAATTATCACACAAATAGTTTATTATTCACCTCTGTTTATTGTCAACTTTTTTTAACTTTCAAGCTCGTTTTTTGAAAGAGACAAAAAGAAGGCATTTTTATTGCCCCTATGCACCTATGGCCGTGCACACATTTCACAATTTCGGCATACTACATTAAACAACAAATTCGCAACAGATTCAGATAAACAATTCATATTATGTACGTAACAAGGTGAGATTCTTTTCGCTGGCCATTCACAGGTGCGTGTGTATATGAATAAATCGGGTTTGACAGTGACAACCGAAAACGACGTACAAAATCGGTGTTGCATGCTTAAAAAGGGAAAGCAGTTACTTTTGTTACAATTTGTTTATATGCCGACATTATGAACCATATGGATCTTATGACAAATTAAAAAGTATTAATATTCATCTTCTTGTGTTTTCAATAAAAATTCAATGAGATGAAACAAGGTCAAAAAGTTAATGACCTTAAAAAATTTCCGGTTTTTGAAGTAGGAAATTTTATGATAATATTGCGACTCGCGACAGGCTTTTAAATATGATGATGTGTAGAACTGGTGCAGAAAAGCACTCTGCAAACTAAAACTTAAATTTACTATAGCGGAAGTGTATGAAAAGCGATGTTGAAACTACGGGTAAAAGGTGATTTTGGTTTTAAGATTCTAAGTAAAAGATTAGCCGTTTCTAATATGAAATCTTAAAAAGCAATCAAAGGCCCTATGGTATGCCTTGCAAAAATTGTCATCACGAAATTGAAGAAAAACGTAAGTTCTGACTTTGAAAAGTCAGCTTAAATAAAATGTTGCGTATACGCCACCGAATTTGTAGTTGTGAATGTTGTTCAGTTCATAATGCAACTGTCACTTTCGCACCTTGCTGTCAGTAGATTGTGTTCTAAATACGATTTTTGTTATTTCTTTATTGTATTGATAAACAGTTCGGGTTGCAACTGCGCCAGGATCTTCTTGCCTCTCAAGTTTGTTCAGTCTCTAGCAAAAAATCTATTGCTGTGAGCTTACAACGAACTGAAGCCACTCTTAATTGTTAGCCTTGTTGCTCTGTCTTTTAGGACTCATGTCAAATATTCCGTGCGAACATTTTTGAATAAGGTTATTTGGTTTCGCGAATCGTTAGCTCTGTGGTCTTAACGTCTTCTATATCCCGGTAACTGTAATGAAATCGAATATTTGAAAAAAAAAAAATTTCTGCATATGTTTTTTCGACCAAGGATATTTGAGACGACGGATAATAACGTATGAAACTGAGGAACCTTCAAAGATTATGAACTACACCCATGGCTTGTAGAGTCAGTAAAAGAGTGTTCAAGAACCTTATAAAAGAAAGCTAGCTAGAACCGAATCCGACGAAGTTTGGCTTAACACACCTGGACAGCATTGTTCTTAAAAAACTCTTTCCCAAAGTCTCTCCCAGGACCAGGAGGTCTTATACCCTCAAAAATTTGAGCAGGGTTAACCTTAAAATCTCTTTACTGGAATTTCTCATGTTTTTTCTGATGTTTTTTTTCAATTTGCAATCAATGGCTCAGCAGCCATTTTCCGTAAACTGAAAAAAACATAGCCATTGCATCATCCTTTCACCGGAAGCCACATCTAGCGTTGAGAGCGTTGAGTCTTCACTACACACAAGCAAGTCCTTTGCGACTGAAAACGAATATCCTCGGCGAAAAAATTATTCATTCGGCAAACCTAGCCGATATCATCCGACTCATACAAAGGAACCGGCAGCACCCATAAACTCGATAAAGTTCCACCTGGACATCGAAGCCATCATAATGGCAAACAATGGGTGGAATAACTTCAGCACATGCCTTTCTTCCAAACAAATCTGGCCAGAGCTTGATCGTAGGAAAACAAAGAGACTCATCTCCTTCAATAGGTTGAAAGTTAGACAGATTATTGGGGCCCTCACAGGCCACTGTCTGGTAGGGTGACACATGCCAGAAGAATTGGTGCTCCCTTCAACGATTTTTGCAGAAGTTGCAGGGATGAGGAGGAAGAAGAGACCATGGTTCACATTCTGTGCAACTGTCCCGCCCTTTCGACATTGAGAAGGAAAATTTTAGGTAAATACTAAAGAGGATAATGAACTTTATCTCCGGGTAATACTTGCTAAACGCCTAATTGTGAATCACAAATCCCATCTCTCCTCCGCACGGAAACTCTATGTGGGTGAGGAAGCACCTTACAATGGAGCGCCAAATATTCCCCACCACACCCCCTCCTTCTCAAGCCTTCCCAACAGGACCGGCCTGATAAGGGCTCATACCGTTTCGGTTGCCTTTATCTCTCCGCTCTTATGGGAACACCGGTTCATATTCCTCTTTGATACGGGTTTATACCGCTTTGGTTACCCTACCTCTCCTGTTCTCCTCCCCCCAAGATTAATTCTGATTTGAGTCACCTGAGGTACGGGTTCATAACGAAACGGTTACCCTACATCAGTGTCTAAACGAAGAATCTTCCCCCGGCAACGGTTTTACCGTAATGGGTTACCCCACCTGCACTCTCCAATCCTTGAGGCTAACTCTCACTTCAGAGGGAATAGTAAACAAAAGATCATAAAGGGGATAGATACCTTATATGTCCCTCATATACCACCTGGGAACGTAAATAGTAGAATTCCTACAGTAATTGCCATTCTCCCCATTTTCACCCTCCACACCTCATTCCAGGGTCTTACCTTACAGTGCTGGACTGGTGTGGGCTTATACTGCTTCGGTTGCCCTCTCCCCTCCACCTCTACGGGATCACCAGCACATAATTCCCACTGGTACGGGTTCATACTGTTTCGGTTACCCCTACTTTCCCATTCCACGTCCCCTTCCGCACAACTCTAACGTGAGTCGCCTGTAGTGCGGGTTTACACCGAAGACGATTACCCTACACCCACTTCTTGCCTTAGCACTCCCCCCTGCAAGGGTTTACACCGGATTCGGTTACCCCTGCACCATCCCATCCTCGAGAATAATTCTTAGCAGAGAAGCAATTGGCACGGACTAATACCGAAATCGGTCGCCCCTGATGTGCTTTTCTCACATAGATACCATTCCTCACTGACCGCATCAACCTCGCCCCTTCCATCCTCAAGGCAAATTCCTATCTGGAGTCCAACAGTTACGAGACCACCCTTTCTTCAGGAAGGTCTCACTGGCCCCCCTCAGCCCTGCTGACAGTGGTTCACACTGAATCGGTTACCCCCAGCCTCCATTACCCTCGGGTAAGTCTTCAACCAATTAACAATTGATTGGTGACCTTCGGTAAAAGTTTACACCGTCACTGGTTGCCTGGACCCCTCCCACCCAAACGGTTAGTTGTCAGTTCGGTCCTCGGGCTAGTAGATCCGGTCCTACAAGTGGTTTCCAATGGACCTTCTTTCGTTTAAGTGTGCCCCTGCCTAGCGAGGGCAGCCCCCCAAACCTAACCTAACCTAACCTAGGACATCCTGCAGCGCGAAATAAGGTGTCTTATGGTCTTTACATCCGTATGTTCATTGCCAATAAGTTTTAGTCTCTATAAGTATTTTCAGGCTTCTCTAAGCCGCGGTTGTTGTCTTTTTTGTTTGGTTAGAAGACTCTTAGGGCTAAGTCAGATTAAAATTGCCAGGTCTATGTTTGGAACTCTCAAAATCAAGCATTAAATCTGTATTCAATTCAACGTGCTTTTCGGGTTGCGTTCAATTCGTACTATTGGGTGGGAGGGGTCAAGCTATGTGAAAAGCTCGAAAGATCTGGCTCTAAGGAATATTTTTGCTTTAAGGCGTGACAGGAAAAAATTAACACTGAGATCAAAATAGTTTCATTGACCAGAAAAGGTTTTGCATCGATCAAAAAATGGTCGATAAAAGGATCGATTAAGTAGCAGGTAGCGCTAACCACGAAGCAAGAAAAAAGGTAGCTGAATGCTCTTACAAAGAATGCTCTAGAAATTACAAGAAATCTTATATTGAAGAAAAGAATTCTACCAGTCTATTCGAACTTGGTCGTAAGCCCACCTCCCTTCTCCTTTTCAATATAGCCCGCTAACCCTGATTTCCTAGCATCGCACTTTTGTGAAGTTTTTAAACCATTTTATTTGACATCTAATAATGTCGAGATGAGACCCTTTATTTAGCCCTAGTGCCCCAGTTATAACCTGTTACAGGTCGTTGTTGCCTTCAGGAAGTTAGGAACTCATCTAAATAGGTATCCTATTAGGTGTGATCTTGTTTTGACTGGAACTTTATTTTTACTTGTAAAAATAAATATTTGATTTCTTACAGCACAAACAACCCGGGGTAGCCATGAGAGACTAATAAGACAAAGTCTTACTCTTTATAAATGGTTGTGTTTATTGGATAAGGGTCTAGAAAAAATAATCGCTTCTGGCTTATTTTTTGTTAAACTCAATGGAACTCAATTACTAAGTGCGTATCTGTTTGGTGACTGGCAGCTCCTACCCACCACAAAACCTATAACAAGGCCCCATGTCAGTAAAATGTCAATAGCCCGTTTTGGCCATGCATTGATACATATATACGATAAAGCGAAATCCTTCTAGCCACAAATGGTTCGTTGTCATTCCATCAACTTGGCGTTGGCATAAGTAATTTGAAATTCACTGAAGCATGCATTCACGGTCACACTGTGTGGTCGCGGTATGTGTCTCCAAGTCACTCCCTAAATTACGCAAACCGCGCGATGTCTTAACATATTAATTCATTTGTTAAACCACGGCGCAACTTAATTGCAGGTAATCTGCTCCGAAAAAAAAACTTTGCAACGTTTGGCAACAGTTTTACGCAGATTTCAACGCACTTGGTTGCACATTTTGGCCCAGCTTTCACTGCCAACCGCGTGCACAAGGTACCATTCCGCGGGGTAAGTCAACTCTGTAATCGCACTTTACCAACTGGAAAGATTTAATAATATTTTTGACGGCAAACGTTACAAACAAAGGGTATACCTACACTTAACCAAATTTAAATGCCAATTTCGACAGTGATGGCTTATTTTTTTTTTAATCTTGAAGTCTTAAAACGATCTTTTACTTGTCTTTCCAGATATGATTCATCACAAATGCTTGGTTGCTACCATTGCGGTATTACTCATCTCATGGACGCCAATATCAAGTTTGCCTCAAGGTGCTCCCGAAACAGTCTGTGATACAATGTTGCCGTTCCATGGAGGCGGCATACCACCGGCCAATTCAATACCACCTTTTCGGGTGCAAACATCGTCGTCGGTGATTGGTCAAGGACAAACCCTGAGGGTGGAAATAGTGGGCACACCTGCGGGCCTCAGTTTTGGAGGTTTCATGATTCAGGCAAGGAATCGTAACCCACCGTATCAAATTGTGAGTATGACCCCACCGCACTGTCCATCAATCATTGTTGGCAACTCGAAACATCGATCAATTTCAGTTGGGTCAATTCAATCCAAGTTCGGATGGTCTGGCCAAGCTAATGAATTGCGAGAATTCCGTGGATAATTCGGCTACTCATTCCAATGCCAGCCCGAAGCCGACAGTTAGTCTGGAGTGGCAATGCCCTGTGGATTTCCTTGGGCAAATTGTGTTCAAGTAAGTAGAGCATTCGTTGAAAAAGTTGCATTAAAAACCTTTCTACAGTTCGACAGTGGCGCAAGCTTACGATACATTTTGGGTCGGCGTCCCATCCAACCCGGTTCAAGTTGTAAAGCGAGATGTCGCTCCTCCACCAGTCATCGGCATATCATCATCTCGCCCACCCCTAACAACGACCAGGAGGTCATACATACCCGAACCAGAGCGTGCTGCGCCAGTGGTAGGTTATGCATTCATTATTCCTGTCAAAACTTTTCACATTTCAATTGGACTCCTATACAGATAAAGGCTAGCGATCCATTCTACAGTCAGTGTGCCAGAAGTAAGACTTGCTTCGGCTTCCCAGACAGGTGCCTGTCAACAAAGACGTGTACGGCCGTGACCGCTGTGACGGTTCGAGGCGATATCTACGAGTTTGAGCTAAAAACTCCCTCGAGTAAGTCAGAAAAATACCCAAAGAAGACGAATTCTAACCTTGTTTGTTTCAGCACAACCGGCTTACGTTGCAGTGGGCCTCTCGACTGACAACAAAATGGGTGACGATTTGGTCACCGAGTGCCTTTCACAGGGAGGCCGCGTCGCACTGTATACCTCACTGACGTCCGGAAAACCGAACTATGGAACAACACGTATTGGAGTTGTAAGTTACTTCTAAGGTTCTAAGTAGTGCTCGGTCTTATCACTTTCTTTTTAACAGCCTCAGAGCACTGCCAGATTAGTGGAGTCTTCACTTGAAGACGGAGTGATATATTGCCGGGTGCAACGAGACATTATAACCAATGTTCAGGGACAAATGTTTGACTTGATGAACAACAATTACTACCTCTTGTTGGCATACGGAAGTAGCGTGAAAGGTAGGCCTATGTTACTTAAACAGTTCAAATCTTAAAAAGTTTCAGCCGGCGTCCTCGAGAAAACAAAAGGTCAGGAATCTTTGTCAACTGCTCAGAAATATTAGCAAAACTTCAGTTCATGACACTGTCAAACTTTTAGCCTCAGGTGCCGGGGTGGCCATGCTTATACTGACAGGAGCCTGCGACTAAAAAAAAACAATTTTATATGGATCTCTTTGAATCTACTTCCCACAGAGCATCTTGAGAAAACGGTAACAATTTCAATTTCCTGCGCTGCAGACTGATTCTGGGACTTGAAATATGCAAAAAAGTATTTTGGGTCATTCGCTAATGGTCATTCGTAAAGAAGAACGGGTCTTTATTCAGATGACTGAAGTTGGAAATCGAACCCACGATGAAGGCAAACCACGCTAACGTCATACTTACCAGCACTTAACGTGGTAAAAGTCTGACAAACTTTCCGAAACTAAAAACTGTCCCGGTGGCGGTGCTGTTCTTCAAAGAAGCGAGAAGCGACTATTTATGTCCCTGTCTCGAGACTGTGAACGGGTTGCCTTAATTCTGAGCTTTCGGTATCGTTATTTTAAGGGAACACCAGGAGATCAAGGAGTCTCGTATGAGTCTCAGAGTAACAGCGAAAACCAGTAGAGAAAAAGAAAGCAGCAGAACCCGATCAAATTGAATCAGTGGTAAGGAGGGAGGCCTCAGTTTTCAGCAGCTCTGCCAAGCCCGATTTCAGTGGTGGCGCAAGTATACAGTAAACTGTGCCGACGTAAGCAAGCCTGAGGGCTAAATCATGAGATTTCATGATATTTATGTCTGAGAGTTATATCAGCAAAACCGGAGCTGCAGTGGACGCACCCCTTCCTGTCGACTTACTCGTATAGAAAAATTATTGAAGCCAGCCCTCACCGAGCTCTAACAAGAGAAACGACAATCACTTCGATAACAACGAACACTTCACAACAGACCGAGCTTGATGGTCGTTTCTTATTCAGCGTGAGAGCCTATTCAACGGCGGGTCATAACTCACAACAGCGGTTGACAGAATAAGCGTCGACTTCGGCGAGGGTTTTTAAATTTTTCAAAAAGGTCGGCGTGCGAAACAGCGATAACGCGGGTATTGTGAACCACCCCATACATAACACATTGCCATTGATTAACATTCATTTGACAGCTCTCCTGACACTCTCGCTCGCTCTTTCGCTCATGATGTGAAATAGGCATGATAACAGAAACGGAGTGTTAGAAATCTTTAAACTTGGGTTTAGCATTTACAACGTTTCCATGCAAGTGTTTCCGAGCACACATGAAAACCTTAACGTGCTTTCAAACGAGCTACTCGTACGGCATAAGAAATCTCATTTGGTGTGCGCGAAGATGGGAAACATTGACATCTCGACTACTCAACTCACCGACTCGCGTTTCCAAGCCCAATTAAGGCCAGGTTCAACTCTGCATCGCATGTAACCATGAACTCGACTTTGAGGGAGTCATCTGGTGCGGAAACAGTCACCCTCACCCAACCTTCCACCAAGGGCCAGTGCGAGATAGTCAGATGTACGTACGCATGTTTTCAATGCGAGATAGTCAGAGAATCAGAGTTTAACTGAGATGAACCCTAGAAATAAGTCCTTCAGTGAATTTCGCTCGCGGATTAATCTCGGTTTAACTCACTAGAATTGTTCGGTTAACCTCGGATCAAACTCTGGGAAACAGTTCAAACTTCTTTGCCTGTTTTTCCTAGGTGAAATGGCACATAATATTGCTGCCTCGAATTCAAACTTCTTTGCCTGTTTTTTCTATGTGAAATGGCACTTGTTTCGCTGCCTCGAGCTCAACCTTCTTAGCTTGCTTCTATTGTAGGTAAGTGACAGTTGGATGAGACAATAATTTCTAGTGTCGAAGATTTCGACAACTTTATTTGACAGAGCTATCATTCCACTGAAAAACTGCTAGCTATAGGCTTACTCCAGATTTTTGGATTCCGGGATTAACAGATCTTGGTTCAACTTGGGATTAACACTGAACAAAAAACCGCTCCTAAGCAACTTATCCTGACAGGAAAACTAATGGTAGGCAAAAGCTTAGGCGCCGAACCTGGTCAAAATTCTGTCCGGGTCAAAATTCAGCCCGTGTCAAAATTTTATCAAGGTCAAAATTCTTTTTAGTTTTAAAAAATTCTGTTTTGCAAAATTCTGGAAATGCAACTTTGACAAAGCGACACAGCGACACGCCCTGTCCTTATCCCCCCAACTCCCCCTGTCTGTATTTTATTTTTTCCTGTGCTTTACTTCCAAAAAGTGAACAGTTTGCCTAAAAAAGCAGAATAAGCAGAATTATGACCCGCTCGCGCTGAACCTAATATGGTGGCGACACTTCTGAGTTAAAAACGTCCACCCCTACACCACCTTTAGGCAGGAAACCCGCCTTATTGGGAAGCCCTGCGGTAGGAAACAAAGTTTCGGCTTACAAACATTGCAGATCTACGAATTTACCACAAAGCGTCTCCTCCAAAAGGGAGCAACGAATTTTAGTTACTTATCGAGAGTAGTCGTCCTCTTTCAGGAAGGCACTCTGGAAAAAGCTCAATAGATAAGCCTGGAGAGGCAAACTCTGGTGTGCCACCGTGTTATAAAATTTCACCCCGCTTTGGGAAAGTTTTTCGATAGAACAAGGTAGAAACATCAACGTACAAAGGAACAAGTATTAAGGAGGCCCCTTAAA
The DNA here is from genome assembly GCA_947623515.1 of Neoascia interrupta. Taxonomy (NCBI): domain Eukaryota; kingdom Metazoa; phylum Arthropoda; class Insecta; order Diptera; family Syrphidae; genus Neoascia; species Neoascia interrupta. The sequence continues at coordinate 48,243,083 of OX392462.1, forward strand.
TATTTTCGAACAAGGCCCGATAACCTTGATGGTGCCTAGGGTTTTTAGTGAGGTCAGGAGAGACCATCTGAGCTTCGGTATTTGAGAACGGGTAACTGGAGGCTTCAAAAGCCTCAGATATTGTCAGGCTTTTAACTACATTGCCTGGCCAAGTCCAAACTAGCGCCACCGATTTTTAAGTCGGAATTAAGGATGGTTTAACTGGTATCAGGCGGGTGCTATTAGCAGGTGGTGTCTATATCAGCTGGCTACAAAATTCAAAGACCGGTGCTGTATAGCCTGAAACTGAAAGTAAAGCAAAAGACCGATATTTCGACAAGGCCGGAGTGCCAGAGTTCAGATTCCCCGGGTCCCAGCAACCCAATAGAGATTTTTCGGCCCACAAGAGTAAACAGAATCCTGACCTCTCAACGAAAAATTTAAAGGTCATAAAAGCTAAGGACTAAAATGACGCTGGCGCCGCCAATCTATTAGCCTCATTGCTACTAAGTCCGGGATCCATTGCAACCTTCGCTGCAAGGACTTCAAGTTTTTTTACGGACTAAAGGCGCTTCACATGAAACTGGTTTTCAGTTTAGCCAAGGAATCGACTAGTCATCCCAAAGGTTCCTGAGAAAGACGTCGGTGGTGAGCAATCTTATGGTTGGTAGGATTGCAGTACCAGAGTTGTAGAGGCGTTCACATCAACTAGCAATAATGCTTCGCTTCGGTTGGTCTAAATCTCGACAGAGATCAATCCCCACCACTCTATAAGCAGCCTCTGCTTCCTTATTGGTCTGCTTACAAGAGGGTGAAGGTGATACGTTTTACCCTGTGGTAAATAATTATGAAGTATTATTTCGGAGGTCATATGGGCGGCTCCATCAATGTCACGCTCAGGAAGGTGAAGGTGATAGGTTTTACCCTGTGGTAAATAGCCATGAAGTATTATTTCGGAGGTTTGTTGCTCTCTTTTCGGAGAAAAGAGAGCAACCATATAAAGGCTTTGAAAAGATTGTTGAAGCTGTCCCAGTTGGCTTTTTCCTTTTCCTTACTGTACTTAATTTGGGCATCTCCAAACGATTACTGGATCGAGAAGCCAAAAAAGCCAGGCTTCAGAGAACTTAAGAGATTGCTATAAATGTAGACCGCCTTAAGTGACAAACTTTTGACAGTTACCGAAAGAGTAACGTAAAAGTAGTGTCACACCTGGAATTTTGTATTTTTCAGAGCAGATTTCAATGAATTCATTTTTTTTATTTGCGTTTCCAGAAAACGGTGCAGGATACCACGACCTTGGTCGCATTGTTTCGGCCAAAGCAATAAGACTGTCTGAAGTTCAAGACCTCTCAGGAGCATCGAATATTCTCCTAAGGCTGCATGGTGCTTTCATGATCACCGCATGGATTGGAACAACCTCACTGGGAATATTGTTGGCGCGTTACTTTAAACAGACATGGGTTGGAAGTCAGTCTTGTGGAAAGGATCAATGGTTTGCTGTAAATGATCTTGAGTTCGCCATTTAAAACTTCATGTATGTAAATGAATGAACTTCTTCTTTTAGTGGCATAGGATTTGCATGGTCACAACATGGTCACTCACAATGGCTGCATTTATAATTATTTTCGTTGAAATCGGTGGTTGGTCAGCTGCACAAAATCCGCACGCGATACTAGGACTTATTACAACTATTTTGTGCTTTATTCAACCGATTGGTGCTTTCTTCAGGCCAGGACCAAATGCGAAAAGTCGTCCCATTTTCAATTGGCTGCATTGGCTGGGCGGAAACTTGGCACATATACTCGCAAGTATGATTGCATAGCACTAAAAAGTAGTACGATGGTAACACTTGAAATGTTTTTTATGGTTCTTCAGTTATAACGATCTTCTTTGCGGTAAAACTATCAAAGGCAGAGCTGCCCGAATGGATGGACTGGATTTTGGTGGCATATGTTGCTTTCCACGTTATTGTTCACTTGATCTACTCAGTAAGTACTAACGTTAAATTTTTATTTAATAAGTTAAGTTTTAAAATAGATTTTTTTAATCATACGCCAGCTTAGTCATTGTTGTTCTACGATTAGATTTAATGGAATCAAAAAAGGTGGCAATTTTAGCTGCGACATTGTTTATTTAGATGACTTTAAACAACAAAACGGTTTGCTAAATGAAGGACAAATATGTCTATTTAATGCGCAATTTGAGGGTGTTAGTCAGACTCCTAAGCCATTTAATATCAGTAACAGCGATAAAAAAAATATTGCCGAAGCAGCGCGGATCGAGAAAATTCTCATGACAATCGAGACTGCCTCTTTCGATAGTCTGTGAGACCCTCGCTAAGGTGGAGATAAAAAAAACCTTAGTTAACCTGGTCTAGATTTCAAACCGAGACCTCTTAGCCCCAAGCACAAACCCTTGCCCCAGGGTTCCCATATTTGTCGCGTTTAAATAAAAACTCTTCAGTTTTACGAATGAGTTCCCCCGATTGGGAGATGTCTTGATTGCGCTGAGCCCCTTTAGGAAGCCTAATTCGAATTAAAAGTGTGAGTTTCAATGGATGCATGGGCAAAGATTACGCCTTCTTGAATTGCTGCAGAGCTATTGTAGAGGTACTCCGATCTGCAGGTGAATGCAGCTTCCCATTAAAACTCAAATTTTTAAGTGCAGGGTTGACCTCGGGTAAAACTTCAATTCGTTGATCGCGGAATAAAATTATTCTGCGTTTTACCCAGGGAGCAGTGCTGCTTTAAATCCGTCAATAAAGCTATGGAACGCTCTATAAACCCCTCGCTCTCTCGAAACTTATCATCAAGCTATCTCGAAACTCTCCCAACAGGCATTTTAATAGAAATCCAGAAAAAGTAGTTCATTGTGCTCGCGAGAGGTTATGCCAGAGTAAAACCACCAAATTTTGTGATTTATACAATAATTAACACCGGATCAGAATTGACTAAACAACTCATCTGGTTATCCTCAGTTTAACTCTGGCACTTCTTTATCTCGCATTGAAAAACTGACCCGGAGTAGCCTATAGCTTATTGCTCGTGTCCATTTTCGATCCTTGTCTAATACCAACTTTTTTGAACTCATGACACAATCTAATCATTGGTGATTAAACAAAATTTTTTTCAGGACAGTTCAGCTCTAATCTTATCGTCTGGCTAAAAACTCTTAAGGTCTTTAGTTCAGAATTATTGAGAGCCGTCTTTTCTGACCACTTCGCGACTCAAAACATTCACCCAAAGTTCTTCAAGGTTTCTTAACTTCAATGTTTCGAATTATATTGCCTCCTATGAGCTATGACTTTTGGCTAATAAATTCGAATCACCCACAACGGAAAAGTTTAAAATAGAGAAAAACTGACGAACGACCTCGAAATCGATTAAGATCGAGACCGAATTGTAAGGCGAGTTAGCCATGTCCGTCCGTCCGTATGTCATATTCTATTTTATGAGCCATAAATCTTAAGCTAGAGAAGCCTTAAGCTCTTTGGCCTCCGAAATAACACGAGTGTGAACCTTTTCCAAACCTGACACGCCTACTATTGGTTAAAATGTTTCAGCTTTCTCTTTTAGTTTACCTGCTGTCTATTTTTTCAAATGGAAAGGCGTTACGGGAGGCTGTTATTTTGTACTTAGCATCTTCTAGAGGTCATTGTTAAATCAAGCTCAACCATCAATTGATCCGACATACAAGACAGGTTTATCAAAAGGAATACATTTTAATGCTTCAAAAACAATCTTAACTCTTTCCTTAAGTCTACCGATACGTTCTGCTTTGTCAGTTTATCCATGCGTAAAACCATCAGTGATCACTTGGCCATAAGTTCTAAGCAACCAAGCTAAGGCTTCTAAGGGCCAGTTTTTCAGTGCAAGATCATCCGAGTTCCCGAGTTAAGTTGAGATTAAATCCAGAAATCAATTTTTTAGTGAATATTGATCCCGGATTAATTTCGGCTTAACTCGCTGAATTCGGTGAGTTAGTCCCGGATCAACTCTGGTGAACACTATGAACATCTTTGAATGTTTTTTCTGTGTGAAATGGCAAATGCATTGCGTGTTTCTGTGAAAAATGACATCGGAGAACAACTCGAACTTTTTTTCCTGCGTTTTTCTATGTGAAGTGAAAGAAGGGAGAGTCAGTCAAAGTTTTTAACAACTTTACTGACGGAGTTAACCCTGCACGGACAAACTGCTCGCTGATTTAACTCTAAACTCATTTGTTCCGGAATTAACACATCCTGGTTTAAGCTGGGTTTAATATGACACTGACAAACCGGCCCTAAAAGAAAGTAAAGGTAAAATAGGAAGTTGAGTACATTTCACTGTGTCGCATTGTGGCATTTTAAGAATTCTTTAAAACAAAATTTTGAAAAACTGAACGGAAAGGTCTTTACTCTGCAGGGTGGATAAGGTTATATTGTACAATCGTAATTGTGTTTTTTGTCACTGTGTTTCTACCCTAATATCCTTGTATAAAGGAGCAAGTGTTCTAATATTGATTACTATTCCTTGAAAGAGAACGATTTTGTTGTAAATATTTTGCTAAAAATTCCTTTTCTATACTAATTATGTGTCCGAGTTTTTTAAGGGAACAGATTTTTTCTATTAGTTTTGTTAAAAAGGTGTTTTATTGTTCACAGGTTGGCGGATGTATGGCTGATCGTCATGCAAGTCAAAGAGTCAACTCTTTCCCAATGGGTGACATGACCGGCACTAGGAATGGAACAAAGATTGAAAGGAAAATGGATGCACCGGTAAGATCCTTTTTGAGCCAAGCAATCGAGAGCAGTGCTCTTTATTTATAATATTTTACTTGATCCCACTTTTTTAAAACGAATTTAACTTCTCTTCCAGTTTGCAAGCTTCCGTAAAGGCCTTCTGGGCATTTATATTGTCGTGCTGGTTCTGTTCGTGGTGGCGCTGGATGTTATCGTCTCGTTGGCACCAATCGATCGAACTTACAGTGAGCTCAAAAACAAGCTATCTGAATAGGGTGCTGCAGTACAAACCCTTATTTTTTTATATTTTTTACATGCAGTTTTTTTTAAGTTTATGTTTAGTGCTGTAATATCGTGTTTGTTGATTTTAAATTTTACAGTGTATAGTACTTAAGGAGTGTACCATGTCCTGATTCAAGCTTTCAAAACTAAAGTGATCCACACATTTTTGTTGTCTTAAATACTATATTCCAATTATTGTTTTGTATCATATTGAATTAATTTTTTATTTTTTTGTACAGTTTTATTTAACCCGCATGTGTATGTATATAGAGTAAAATGTTTTAATATTTTTGTAAGACTAAGTTTAATTTATTTTATGAAAATAATAAAAATCAAACATTATTGTAATAGAAATTTTCAACTAAAGATGATTGGGTTTTATTATTGTGAATTTTGAAAGATTTTTACCTTTGCAACACTTCGTCATCCAAAAGTAAACCACCATTCTAATTATTCACTATATTAATAGTCTTCATTTCTAGTTGGCAGGACGAAAACTACGCAACTACTAAGGGCCGGTTTTACAGTGCTGAGTTAAGCCTAGCTTAAATCAAGATCTGCTAGTCCCGGATCAAAAAATATCTAGAGTTAACTTAGCGAACATTTTTTCAGTGCAGAGTCAACTCTGTCAGTATGCCAAAATCTTCGACTCTCGAAATTATTGACCCTCCCAGCTTTCACTTCACTTAAAAAAACACAGGAAGAGAAGTCCGAGTTATTTTCAGATGTCATTTTTTACAGAAACACAAAGCCATTGACATTTCACACAAAAAAAAAAAACATTCAAAGCAAAACATTTTGTTTACGAGAATTGATCTGGGATTAACTTAGTAAATTTGGCGACTTAAGCCGAGATTAATCCCGGATCAATATTCACTGAAAAATTCATTTCTGGGGTTAAACTCAGTTTAGCTCGAAAAGTTTAGCCTTGAGCTAGGATTTGGCTTAGTTTAGCTCTAGGGACTTTGCTTACCTGGATTCCGTTATATATTCAGTCAACGAAACCAGCGCTGAGACAAAGGAAGGCTATTTCTTTGCGACAGTGTCTTATATGTGGCAACCTCTAGAAGCATTCCACAGGGAGAGTTCCTTAAGTAAGCTTGTTCAGTTGCAGAAAAGTCAATTCTTTCTATAGTCGAAGATTGCGACAAATCTACTGACGGAGTTAGTAATACCCCAAAAAACTTGCTTCTTGGGTTAAACGCAGATTATCTCCACGCTCATGTTCATCTCAGATCAACAAATCCCGGTTTAACTCTAATTGGGCTCTATTGGACGCGGAGTCAAATCGCCCAAAGCCAAAACGCCCATATCTTAAAAATATCACATCACCCAATACTTTTTGTGATTGGATTTTTGTGATTTTCATGATAGATCACAGAAAAAGGAAAAAAGTCAAATCTCACAAAATGGATCGTGTACTTTTTGAACAAATTCCAGCTTATTTATGCTAGTTTATTGCCAATGTTTTTGTATAACTTTATTTTGGGAGTTTTACAATGTTTTCACCGGTTACTTATCCACAACTAATATAAATATTTATTAATCTTATACAAATTACGCGATTAATTATGCAAATTTAAATCATCTCGGCATGCGATCAAAAATAAATCCCCTCATAAATCTCAATTACCCTTTTCGCGAACCACTTTAAGCCCTTTTCGAACACCTTTTTAACAGTTTGAGAATCGAGAAAGGACACTGAAACTGCCCGCGTATGACAGTTCTGTTAGAATTACGATTTCTATTAAGATGTATTGGAAATATTTTTTCGCTCCTGGAAAATGACATCGCCACTCTCTTTTGAGAGCCAAAATGAGAGAAAGAAATACCTCATGTCAAATTAATCCTATATTTGACTGGTGGAACCACTTTGGGATTTATTATTAATCATCGCCCGCTAATCCTTGTATTATTGCCGGTGGAAATATAGTGTTAAACTATACGGTCGATAGATGTTCGAAGGTGAACAAAATGTCGTGCTGAAAATGGAATTCAAATTGTGGGGGTTGCGTACATTTTGTAATCTTCATTGTTTGAACACAACAACCTTTTTGGGTGATTTTACATTCGAAATAATTATAATGTCAAATTTGACATTTGTCAGTTTTGATGATAGACAGTTCACATTTTTCATCCCATTTTTGAACCTAGGAATGCTAAGCAAATCACGTTTTTATATGAAAAAATTCAATAATTTCTGTAGAAGTGTTAATTACTGATGATAAAACACTTAACCTAAAGCAATAGCCCCTATCAGGCGCGAACGCAGGGGGGGGGGGTTTTGGGGGTTGAAACCCCTCCCGAAATATGTTGCAATGAAAAAAAAAGAACTGGAAAAATGAAATTCGAAACTAAAATTCTCGGACAAACATTAACAATCTTTAACATGTCCCCAACACCCCTGGAACTACCTGATCAAAACATGGGGGCTACTCAAGGGCAGTACCCAAAAACGTATTTCAATCATATTTTTTGAAAACCCCCCCGAAATTTTTTTCTGCGTTCGGCCCTGGCCCCTATTGCTTTTGTTGGCACTAATTTTTGCCTATAACTATTTTTCTCTAACAAATTTCCTTAAACGAAAACAACGCATACAAAAATAAATAGACAAGTTATTTTTATGACAGATAAAAGATCCCTAGCCACGTTGTCACAAGGAACAGAAACAGAAACCGAAATTGAACTGAAAATGGCGCCGTTTCTGTTCCTGTTTTAGTTGCTGGCACTGCAACAAAAAATAGAAATAGAAACTGCTTTCACCGTCAGCGTTTCAATTTAACGTTTCACTTGACAATATACCTTTTATCACAGCTGTCAAAATCTGACGTCTTTCGTATCTGCTTATACCCCATCCCATAGGATAGGAGGTATATTAAGTTTGTCACATAGTTTGTAACACGCTGAAATAATAATGGTAGCCCCCCAAGACCTTAAGGGCATATGATCGAGACTTAATTCTGAATCGAATGGGCCATGTCCGTCCGTCCGTTTGTCCGTCCGTCCGTCTGTATGTCACATGTTTTAAGGCCTTAAATTTTGAGCTAATATGCTGAAACTTCGTACGTAAGGTCCAAGTCATGCGAAGCAGTACAAGTGTAAAAATTTTTGAAATCCGCCCAAAGACACGCCCACAATCGGTCTAAATGTGGAATTACCTCCAGAGTTTTCAAAACTGTAAGACGTTCTAAAAGGCATTAGGAGATGCTAATTTGACATTTAGCATCTCCTAATGAATGTAAGACACAAAAAAGACAAATTTAATTGGTAAACCTCCTCTAGTGGGCGTGGCATCTATTTTAAATGCCACGTAAATTTTTAAATTCAGTTTACTCAATATTTTTGCTCGAAATTGAAAAAAATTTGCTTAATATTTTATGTAGAAAACGCTTAGTTCCACATTTTGTTAATACAAGACTTTGGACCACGCCCACATTTGGAGACAGAATTAAAGAAAAACCTAAAATTTTCCAGAAAAACTTAATTTCGACTGGCATTGAGCCTAATTTAGGAAAACATGAAACAAAAAAAAGGAGCAGGTTAGGTAAACTAGACTTCGTTCCAGACTTCGTTCATATAAAGTTTTTAGCCACGCCCCCTTTTAAGGGTCGATTTTTCAAAAATATTGAATTTGAACCAAAAAATTGCATTTTTACGTACATTTAAGAGCAACTTGGAAATATCTGTGGAAATATCTTATAATTAATAGTTTGTAATTAGCGGCGGTTGGACCACGCCCCTTTTCGAAGTTTGCATTACTTATAAAATGTCAAAAAATAACTATGCCATCAGCATTTTACAATGTGGTATAGGATGGGGTATTCAACGGTCCGTTTTACGGACCGTAACTTCTGCGTACACACTGTAGCACTTACTCACTGGTTTTTGGAATTGATTCAATAGTTTCTGTAGAAGTGCAAATTTATTAATAAACTACCCAGCCTACAATAAGATGCCGAAAAGCAAAGAAGTTGTTGTGCATATTCTGTTCTTTGAATTGGCCTTAAAATAATTTAAATTACATAAGTGGAAGGTATCGCAAAAATGTTCCGAATAAGCAATCTTCCTGAATTCGTGTACCATTTTGTGGTCTAATGCACTATTTTTACAATGCAAACCAGCCCTTACACTTTTACAAGCCCAGCCCTTTTACACTTTTTGATAAACTCTACATTTTTCTCGTTCATCCAAACACAAGGCTCTATTTTCTAAATAGTTATTTATGTTTATGTGTAATTTTCGTTCGTTTTCCGTATAAAAGGGAACTTTGTTTAGCATCCCTTAGGCTTGGGGCAGACGACGACAGAAAAACGCGCGGGAAAAAACAGCGCGACTTTCTGCAGCAAGCTTAGGGCTCAGTTATAACAAAACGAAAAAACGATACGGAAAAATTTATTTCTCATTTTAATTGTACTTGCACTTATGCAATTATGCCAAATTTGGATTTAAAATGTTGCCACTGATTTGCTTAACCAATTCACACGAAAATATGTATTGATTAAAGTTAATTTTTCTCAGGAAAGTAGTTTTATAAGAATTACTTTTTCTGAACAGCTGATCGAAAATGAAACCCATTCATTCATCACTGAATTGTTCTATATTTTTTTACTGTTCCGACTGTCAGAAAAATTTTTTCGGTTCAACCCTAACCAAAAAACTGAAGTCGGCTGTTTGGTTGTTCGGTTGTTTTTTTCTGATTGCTGTAAACGGTTGTTTTTTTCTGATTGCAGAAAAAATTCCATTTTTCGACTGTTTCTCGTTTTTCGTATCCTTTTTCCGTTTCGGTGTAACTGAACCCTTACTTAGTCAACACACGAACAATAATTTTCCGTGCGGTTCCTGTCAGTTTTGATCAAAAATTAATTTTAATCGATGAAAAAAAAAGAGTTTGCAAGCCTTTTGTCAGAAACTCGGTACACAAACACTCATTTTCGGGGCGATTCCGGTGAATCGTGGTGACAACAGTCATATTTCATCGTTAAATAAAATAAAATTGTGTTTTTTTCGTGCGGCTTGAAAGAGTCACAATTCGGAAATTTGTCGCAAAACGAGTGTCGCAACTAATTGTCGTAGCCGCAATCGTATGTTGTCTTGTATATAAACGCGTGTGCCTCTAGTCGGACGGTAATTAGTCGCGCGTTTTTCTGTCGCCATGTGTCTCTGGCCTTACTGAAAATACCAGTAGACGACAAACTGTTAAAAGGTCTATTGATGGCTTTTTCGGTTGGCTATCCCGAATCAGAGCCGTTTGCTCAATTTGCTCTCGGATTGGGGCTTATACCATGTTTCCACCGGGCACTAATCTGCGACTGATCTTGCCGAGAGGTTTTAAATTTGTATGCTTAATCGCGTAATTTGGAGAGGATTTACTGAAGATTTATATTAATAGCAGATAAGTACCCGGTGGAAACATGGTATAAAAGGGACAAAAGACATTTATCCAAGTTGACATTATGTGTTGCATGTTTCTGTGCGTCCTCCTGGTTTTGATTCTTAATTTTTGGTCAGATGCAAATTACTCTTCTTTTCAGAAGGGGAATTGTCAAATGATTGCCAAGAAAACAGTTTAAGGACAATCCAGATCCAGAATGCTTCCGGGCCCGGAAGCTTCCGGATGACCAACAGAAAAGACCATGTATTTTGGGCGACTTGACTTTGACCCGTGCCATTGTGGTTTGACCCTTAGTTTCTTTTATACCAACTGGCATAGTTTTATTGGGAATTTTGATAAGGTTTTCTTAATTGAATATAGGTAGGTATGCTTACAAATAAATAACTACTAAGCATTGTTCATTAGTTTGGTAGCTACGATTTGAAGATTAATATAACTACGAAAAACATATGTAAATAAAAGTTAAAAGTTAGGTACTCACACATTTCAATCAGTCCGTTTTAGTGATTTTAAAATAATATTTCACCACATTGCACTGTGTTCTTTTGAATTCTTTTCGCTTTATTTGCCCACTTAGCAAACTCATCGCTTAAACTAATACGAACGACTAGGCACGCGCACAACACGAAATTTTTCTTTAAATAGTTCATTTCCGATAAAACTCACTGAATCACACAAAAAAAATAAAAAACTAATAGGTAACGGAATTACATTCACTAAGATTTCCCGTTATACAGAAAACAAGTCTGCAAATTAACAGTTGCACTCACGCACTTCCAAACGAAAGAAAACAAGCACTGACAGTGACGCTGATCTTTCTTGTTATTCACAAAGATGAACATGCAGCTAGAAGCGGAGGTGTTGAATCGTTGTCGTTGTATGTGCCAAAGCCAAAATAAAATGGCTTCAGTGGAAATCAGACTGGAAAGGAATGCACTTTCAATCCTCTGAACTCGTTTTTGTTACAAAGGATATAATTTAAGATAGATAAACTAAATTCATGCCTACATAATGACTTCTGGAAGATGGTGTGGAAAAAAATGTTCAAGCTAGTGCCAGTGGCACTATTTACTGTTGCTTATTTTAGCAATTGCAACAACACTACCACCTAGTCCCAATAGAGTGGGCAACTGCATAATGGTTATTGTCGTGGTCAGTGTTGCCAGATACAACGATTTATCGTATTTCTCCCGATTTTTAGAGGTATTCCCGATGCCCCGATTTCGGATGAAAATCTTGCATTTTCTCCCGATTTTCGAGCTTAGAATAGGAAGTACGTTGAAAGATTTCTCAGATTTCAGTAACTTTTTTTAAAAGCCGGGTAGTGACTTGCTGAAAATTTTCTATTTATCACATATGTTCTGTCAACATATAGGCGTTATGTGCCTTTCTGAGTCAACGAACGTTTATGTATATAAGCCAAAACCTGGACAAACCAAACACCTAAATTGCAAACCTTATTTGTACCCTTTATGCTTTTCTGCATCCGGCATCTTTAAGGGATCTTTATTTGCCAAAGATCACTTAAAGCTTATATAATACTACACCTCTATAAAACTGCGATTAGCGGGAGACGATTTAAAATATATATTAAAGCGGCTCCACCGGACAAAATAGGATTAATTTGATATGAATAATCTGTTTATCTGTTTCTGTCATTTTGGCTTTCAAAAGAGAGTGCAGATGAGGTTTCCCAAGAGCGAAAAAAGATTTTCGTTGTAGAAATCTCAATAGAAAAAGTGTTTGTGACAGATCTATTACACGTGAAAAGCTTCACTCTCAATTGTCAAACTGTGATAAGGCTGCTCAAAAAGGCTTACATGTGGCATAAAAAAGGTTTGTGAATAAGTTGAATGATATTTATGACGGGACTCGATTTTAATCACTTCTCGAGAAGATTCAATATGTATCGTATATCTCGAGATTTAAGGGAGATTGGTTTAGTATGTATGTTAATCGCGGATAAGTATCCGAGACACGGCATAACTGTCATATTTTAAGGTTAACTGATGGCTTGTGCAAACACTAAATAGCAGGAGGGGTATATGATATTTTTAGTTTAAGTTTCTGTTTCAAGCAATGTTTTGAGAAGGGTACATTCAAAATTATTTATTTAGTTTTAAGTTTGCATATGCGCGGTATTCGAAGTATATTTTCCTATTAAATTAGTCTCAAAAACAACTGATTTTTCGATCAACACCGATTTCTGATGTGCTAATCTCCCGATCTAAAAAAAAATATTTCATGACAGCACTGGTTGTGGTGTTTATGTAACTGGAAGGAACCATAAAGATAAAGGCTATGTCACAAAGCTGCGTTGCGCCAACGTTGATTTGACAACTAAAATTCAAACCCATTGAATTCAATGGGAGCTACAACAACGTTGCTTCGACAATCCGTTTCTACGTTTTTTTACGTAAGAAAGTTTTGAGAAATCAGACAACTTCAACGCGATGAATTTTCGCGTGCGTTTTGACGTATCTGTAAAACTGAAGTTGTTGGCTTTCGCGGTGATTTGTGTTCTTTTTGATTGGTTGCCTTTTTTCTATGATTTTTAATCGTTTTTCGAATGGCATATTTTCGACGCGGTTGTAAAGAAACGGGAACGTAACGGGGCGAAGCAAACTACAACGGAGCTTTGTGGCATAGCCTCGTTTATATGCAGAGTTCAAGCGACCTTTAAGCCTGGTTCGACTTCATAAAATCGCGAACATAAATTACTGAATAACTAGATATTCAACTTCAACTTCGGACATGTTAAATTTTTGCCCATAAAAGAAGAATTTACCCATACTGGGATAGTTGTTTACAAATGTGGGTATATTCGTCAAGTCGTCAGTTTCTTTGAATTCCGTTTTAGAGCTTTTACATCAGCTGATCGCGGTAAATTGTTGTTGCGAATTCTCACACGTATTCACCAACACGCAAATTTAAAGTTTAAAATATCTTTGAGGGCTACATTAAAATATAAACAAATGGGTGTTTCAAGTGTCATAAAGTAAAGATGTGTGAAAAGGGTTAAAAGAGGTATAACTCGGCGAGGGTTTTTCAATTTTTCGAAAAGCCAACAACGATCACGCCGGTATTGTGAACCACCCCCTATATTTTGCCATTGTTTGAAAGCTCGCCCGAGACCCTCGCTCGCTCTCTCGCTCTTTATGTGAAGCAGCCATTAAGGGTCTTACAGTTACAGACCTTACAGAGGTTGGCTGAGGTCCGTTTCCACTTGCGTGCGCAACCTAAGCTCTGTGCTCGATTTGTCCCTATACATCTGCATATCAACTTGCAATCGTAATAATGTATCAGCCCCATTTGCTAAGCTACGCGGTTATACATCAGTTCGATGCTCGGTTAGCTTATAAACATATATTTCTTCCATTGTTTAAGTGCCCTTTATCAAGCTGTCAAATGTATAGTGTTACGAAAGTTAAATGTTGGCCATACGACTTCTGGCTTAGTCACACATTGTATGCGCAAAGCAATGAGTGCAGTCTTTGTATCGAAAATTTTGCACGTATTTCAAATGAATAAGCAGACGATATTCAGTCACCACACAAAAAAAAACTCCACAGAGAATTACTTTTTACGGTAAATAACATTTTACGAGCCTTATTTGCCATTCAAACAAATAATGTCGGATTATCTCCGTAACAATAAGACATTATAAGTCCATTGTGTCTCCATCCTCATGCCAGAAATCCACCACAATCGACGAGAGAGAGACGGGAAAACAGAAACATGTACACAAAGAAAACACAAAATCAAAATACAAACCAACCACCATCTCAACAGCGCGGAAGCGAGACGTCTCGACTCGCATTGGGTGGTAGCGTCGCGTTGATATTGAATTTAGTTGTGAAAGTATTTTCGAAAGGTTCTGTCTCTGTGGTGTTTCGTTACAAAACATTGTGAGCTCCATCATCCATGTAAAATGAACAAATTAAATGGTTCCCAAGTTGAGAAGCTAATTGAATTGATTAAAGAAAAACCTTTTATGTACAACAAGTCGGAAGATTATTATAAATGTTTGGACTTGAAGGAAAGGGTTTGGGAACAAATTTCTAAAGAAGTAGGAGTTGAAGGTATGTTTACATTTTAGATTTTCCCCTTTTAAATTTGTTGTTTTCGATTGGTGTATGTTGGGTGTCACTCGATTCCTACTGAAATGGTTGTCTGGCAATGATTGTGTGTGTTGCCAGGTCTGGAAATATATGTCACCTATTCAGCAACATAGCTGATTCTTTCTGTCAAAACACAATTCATTTTTGAACTAAGAAAATGCCCTTATTTAAAAGATACTGGATGAAGCTAAGCAAAAGAAGAAATGTGCGTATCGGCGCACAGAATAGGTGCGGCTTAATTCCTTTTCTTTTGAAGTCTAAAGCCGTTCTAAAATTCATTGGCGACGTTTTCTTTTGTAGAGACTAGCATTGCTATGCTAGTGTAGATAGTTATTCATGGTTTCACGTTAGTTTGAACGCTTGTTTCATTAAAAATTGAACTATTGTTTCATTAAAAATTTAATTTTATTAATTTTAGCGGCTGCGTAAGATTTATGAAGGGATTTATTTTTAATCGATTGCCGAGAGGATTTAAATTTGTTTGGTTAATCGCATAAGTTGTCGAGGATTTAATAAAGATTTATATAAATCGCAGATTAGTGCCCGGTGGAAACATGGTACCTATTAGAATTAACACAAAGTTTATTCCTTCCTAGAAAAATTGACAGAAAATCAGTTTTGGGGGTTAAACTGCCTTTTCACCGGTAATACAATGGAGATTCGTAAATGCAGATTTAAACGTAGCTATGTGAAAGCGAGCATGACATTTTCCGCAGGAGCGAGCGAAAAACACAGCGTATCTAAATATTTTGTATGTACTGTTAGCGTCAAAAGTGTACACTTATGGCGTGTTCTTTTCAACACCAAATCGTGAAACTGGTGTGGAACATAGAAAAAATTGTTCTTTTCTCGTACACCTGAACGGAGTCTTGCTCATGTAAATGTTCTGTTGAACTACGAATTAGTTCGATGTCGACACCGAACTCGAATTTTTGTCACTGTCGTATTTGACGGAAGAGGCTGAGTTTATCTTTGATTGTGTATGTGAAGTGACGTTTCGACTCAATTTTCATTTGTTATTTATTACGACCCGACTGCAATTTTATGAAATCGATAAAAAGTTACTAAATATCACACGCTCAAAGTTATCAAAATTCATTTTAACTAAAAAGTACAAAAAATCGACGCCAACAAAATCACGGTACGAAATGGGAAAAAAGTAAACAAAACGAAGTCAAAGTCATTTGACACTTAACCTGATGACTGCAACGGTGCAGTATTATTTGTCGTTCTGTGCACAATGAAACCGAGTGTAAAGAAACCACCCTGGAATTGTAGCGAACACCGAGTTTTATTTGACAGCTCGGTGTGGCAGTTCAGTGTTTAAAAAAATACGCCATTAAATTTGTCAATCGTAACAGTTTATTACAAAAAATATTTCGCAATTTTTTGAATAAAAATATGTATGTATTTTTTTTTTTCAAATGTAGCGGTACTGCCATTTGATCAGTAAATTTGTCATTGTTTTCTAAGTAAATATGATTATCTTGGGGGCTTAAAAATCTAGTTGGGTTCATTTCAAACTTGCTATAATCTAGAAAACAAGACGTACAGAAATTTATTTAAATTAAATTTGACATTTACAAATTTTGTATTTCGTCCATTTCCTCTGCTTTTGTAAATGAAAGAGTAAGATATAAAAATGCAAAAATATATTTGACTCTTTGATTAATTTGACCGTGTTGGTGTTGTAGAAAAGAAATATCAAAATAAAGTAGTATAAAAAATACCAGTACATTCTACATGTATATTATTTTTTGCACTTCAACGGATTGAGATTTTATAAGGAATTTCAACAAGATGCAGATCAAAAATTCAAGCGCTTCAGTGAAATTCAGTTACAATTATTTTTTCTCAATTTAATTTTACTCAAAACATCTTATAATACGTCTACACCGCACCTTATTTCAGCATTTAAGTTAAAATCAACATTTACACCTAAATGTTCAGCGTTTTGCCTTATTGTCTTATTCGATTCTTTTCAGCTATTCTCTTATTTTTAGATAATTCAGGGCAGTTGACAGAAAATACTCAAAAAAACTTTTCCAATTTGACATAAATCGATGGGATCTGGGAATTTGAAAACAAAAAAATAAGAAGTAAAAACAGAAATTTCTTTCAGTATTTGATATTTCAGGTTTTGACCTCGACTGCCATTCGCAACGTGGAAACTCCAGTATAAACAGCAAAATTTGATTTCGAAATTTTTTCACTTAATTTTGAATTAAAGTGACACAAGCACTTGTACTATTACAAGCAAATGTACTATTACATACAACTATTACATACATACTCTGATTTTAGATTTGAAAGCCAATAAAAAGGCGAAAGGAAACTGATACATGTGTATTTGTATTATAGTTTTAATAACGTATTTTATACCATGTCTCCACTGATCACTAATCGTCGATTCATATAAATCTTTATTAAATCCTCTACAAATCACGCGATTTACCATACAAATTTTAATCCTCTCGGCAAGCGATTAAAAATAGATCCTCTCAAAAATCCCATTCACCCTATTCGCAAACCTATTTACTGCGCCTTTGTAGCAGTTTGAGAATCAAAAAAGGAAACTGAAACTGTCCCTGTACGAAAAATCTGTCACAAGTACGTTTTCTTTTGTGACTTATACTGAGGAAAACGTTTTTGCTCCTTGGAAATGACATCGCCACTCTCTTTTGAGAGCCAAAATGACAGAAACAGAGTTTTTGTGTCAAATTAATCCTATATTTGTCCGATGGAGTCATTTTGGGATTTATTATAATCGTCTCCCGCTAATCTTCTTTTAATTATCGGTGGAGACATAGTATTAGCGACATGTTTTACGAAAGTCTAAATATTGATGTTTTTTTTTCTTTGTTAAAGAACGTAGCATTAAGAAAAAACGTTACAAAGCGATGGTACAGTGAAGCATCAGGT
This sequence comes from Neoascia interrupta, assembly GCA_947623515.1. Classification (NCBI taxonomy): domain Eukaryota; kingdom Metazoa; phylum Arthropoda; class Insecta; order Diptera; family Syrphidae; genus Neoascia; species Neoascia interrupta. The sequence continues at coordinate 48,260,499 of OX392462.1, forward strand.
TTTTTAATTTCACTTTTGCGTTAAAAATTGATTTTCCCCCGAAAAACCGTGCGAAATGGAAAAATATGAAATATTTTGGCAGAAAGACAAATTCTTTCCATTAATTGAAAACGCGTAGCAGTAATGCATTTTCTAGCGGTCTTAATATTAAGATAAATGAAAGAAGCCCAAGGAAAAATCTTGGCGTGTTTCCAAAGAGGACAAAGCAGTGTTGGGATGGTTTTTTTACCTCGTTTTTCCATTTTTTTCCTTCGTACCTTGCCGAAATTACCTTTTCTTGTCTCAAGTCTTTTTCGAAAGAAATATTTTTATTATATGCCAAAATAAAAAGAACTTTCAAAAAACAAATTCAATAATACGTTAATCAATTTAAAAAAATAAATAAACATAAATTCTTTAATAACAAGTAAAAAAAAAATTATGTATACATATTTCTTAGCTTACTATCGTTAAAAAATAGAAAAACTTATAGAACCGTCATAATTTTTCAACTCTTTATCTACATATTTTTCCATTTGATAAAATTGTAAGAAATAGCAAGTTTCCCTTTTTCCTCTCATGCATATTAATTTCATGGGTTTTCCCTCAAAAAGGTTAACCGAACCACTCTGTTCTTATCATCTCGGCTATCAAAAGCGAATGTGAATTTTCAAAACAAGAAAAAAGACAATAGAACACTTATTTTTGAAGGATGTATCAAACGCCGACTGTTTCAAAAAAAAAGCCAAGAAAATAATTTTCTCAATAATTCAATAACTAGCAATTATGTAGGAGTATAATACTGGAGAGCAAGTAGATTTGTAAGTACATAATGCAGACATATAGAAACATTACAGACAGTCAACAATATTTCAATAAATGGAAATCATAATTTTATGAATGGGCCATTTCTATGCAGTTTTAAAACCATGCATTTAGCAATTTTTCAAAACCGATATTTCAATTATATCCACAAAAAAATAATGTATTATTCATTGTGCCTCCATCCTTATGCCGAAAACCTACCACAATCGACGAGAGCGAGACGGGAAAACAGAATGAGCACAAAAACAAAACAAAAACCCACCACCACAATAGCGCTGGAGCGAGACGTCTCGACTCGCATTGGATAGCGTCGCGTTGTCTATTTAATTTAGTTGTAAAAGTATTTTCGAAGAGATAGGTGCGTTTCGTTTCAAAACATTGTGAGTTTTGCGTGCAATGAACAAGTTAAATAGTTCGCAAGTTGAGAAGCTAATTGAGTTAATAAAAGAAAAACCGTTTATGTACGATAAGAGGCAGAACTTATACAAACGTGCGGACTTGAAAGATAGGATTTGGGAACAAATATCTGAAGAAGTGGGAGTTGATGGTATGTTGACATTTAATAAGCTAAACAGAATGCGTTGCTGTGTCTGTGTTTGTACCTGTGTCTCCAAGTTCAGCATGCGCAGCACGTATAATAATTGTGCTGTGTCGCTGGATTAAGGTCGAAACAAGTGGAACGCAGATACAAATACTGATTGTGGCACGGCCTTCGGACTGTCTTTTAGATTTGTTATGTTCCATTGGTGTCACTCGTTTCAAACAATTATACCATAGAGTTTTAACAGTTTGACGTCTAATGGTATTTGCAGTGAGGCATGCCAAAAAAAGTTCCTTTTTATGTGGAAAACGAACAAAAATTACACAAAAACATAAATACCTGTTTAAAAAATGCAACCCTGACTTTCAGTGAACGAGAAAGTTGTAGAATTTGTCGTAATATCTTTTAGTAAATGTGACAATTATGCCATAGAGTTTTAACATTTTGACGTCTAATGGTATTTTCAGTGAGGCATGCCAAAAAAAAGTTCCTTTTTATGTGGAAAACGAACAAAAATTACACAAAAACATAAATGACTAATTAAACAATGCAACCCTATCTTTCGATGAAGAGAAAGTTGTAGACTTGATCAGCCTCCCAAGAAGAAATCATTAACCAATGCTAAGGTGCTGTGAGCTGCAAGCAAAAATTACCCTTTTAACGATTTCGTAACTTTAAAATAACGTATCAAGTAAAAAGTGGAGAACCAATCCGATGGTAATGCCAACTCTATTTGATCGGCTAATTTGTCGTAAATTTTTTTTTAGTAAATGTGACGATTTGCGGAGCCAAAAGTTTACCTACGGTTGCATACCGATAAAAACAACCGGAATTAGGTTTGACATTTACAATTTCGGCCATTTCATAACTTCTTTCCTTGTACTATATCTCCACCGGCAATTAAAAGTGGATTAGTGGAAGACGATCGAAAATAAATCCCAATCCCAAAACGGCTCCACCGGACTAATATAGGATTAATTTGACACGAACACTCTGCTTCTGTTATTTAGGCTCTCAAAAGAGTGAGGCGATGTCATTTCCAGGGAGCGAAAAACCATTATCGCTGTAATAATTACAATAGACAACGTATTTGTGACAGATATGTCGTACAGGGGCAGTTTCAACTTCCTTTTTTGATTCTCAAACTGTTATAAAGGTGCAGAAAATAGGTTTTTGAGTAGGTTGAATGGGATCTATGAGTGGATTTAAATTTGTATGATAAATCGTGTGATTGGTAAAGGATTTAATAAAGATTTGTATTCAAAGATTTGTATTCATTGTGTGTTGATATGGTTCACTTGTTTCGTTTTCTTACTCTGCCAATGTCAAGCCAAAACTTGATTTCCTTAAAGTAAATGAGCCACTTAAGAAGGCTGATTTTCTGCTATTTAAGCAGCGTTAAATTATGTACATGTTATTTTTTCCGCCCCTTCTGCTATGATTTTTTAAAAATTATGCACGATTCTAATATCTTTTACAAATGGGTACGTTTTCTATTGGGGTTTTTATGACGAAATTTTTTTTTCGCTCCTGGGAAATGTCATCGGCACTCTCTTTTTAAACCGAAAAATGATAAAAAAGAGTGCTCTTGTCAAATTGATCCTATGTTTGTTCGGTGGAGACACTTAAGCTTAGATTAGACTGCATGCTATTTTGGCATATTTGACGTACCTAAGAAGAAACACGCAGTAAATATTCTTCTTCTTAAGTCAAAAATGCCAAAATGGCATGCAGTCTAATCTAAGCTTAAGTGTCTCCACCGGACAAACATAGGATCAATTTGACGGTGGTCGGTGGATATAGGTCAAATTGCAATAAGTTAGTTTTAGGAATTCGTCAACTGCGTTGACCCTAGTATTAACGTTACATTTCACCTCAATGCGTTCCTGTTATTCTTTTAGACAAACACTGTCGGCTTGCTTGGAAGTCCTTAAGGGACCAATTTGTAAAGGCTTACAGGGAAATAAGCACAAAGCCTGTGCAAGAGGAAACAAAAAAGACGTACAAGCATTACGACCAACTTATGTTTCTACAGGATAGTTTGACATTAAGAAAGTATGATTCAAATTAACCTTTATGTTTTTACATTCCATTAAACTTCATTTATTTTAGTAAAAGGACGTGCAACGATGAATCTTGGTCAGAATCGGATGTCAATGCAATTTTAAATACACCCAAAGTTAAACGGATTACTATTGATGATGTCCATGAGCGTGATCCTTTTGAAATTGCGATGCTGAAAGCGGAGGAAGTCTCGCAAGCATCTAGTTTTTCTTCAGCACCATCAATTAGATCCAATGGCAAAGCAAATGATAATGATAACTGGAAAAACTGCGTACACGAGTTGATAAAGGAAGTAAGAAACCCAGTTTCACAACCGCAAAATGAAAACGATCTTCTCCTTGCGACTTTGGCCACAATGATTAACAAGGCAAATTTAACAGCATTTCAAACGCGACAAATCCACCGAAAATTATTTAATCTTGTTGCTGATGAACTTGACAATATTGAGAACAATAAATAAGATCATCCGTTACACAAAGTTTCTTATGGTTGGTTTGGATCGTATGCCTAGAGGCATTTGTTTTTGTGTTTTTGTATTTTAACTGGCATTGCAACATCAGGCAGTATAGACGGATTTTTTTTAACGCCTCAAAATACTGACTTATCAAAATCACATCAAATTTGTGTATTTTCCTCACTGTACGACATCTGTTACAAGTACGTTTTCGATTGTATTTTTTGCAGTAAAAATCGGTTTTTGTTCCTGGGAAATGACATCGCCACTCTCTTTCGAGAGCTCAAATGACAGAAACAGAGTGTTTTAAATTTATTTTAAATTTGTGCAAGAATTGTGCAAAAACTCAAGAATTTTTTTGGAATTTGAATTACCCGTTTGAAAAAAATTAAGTAAAAACAAAGCTCAGGAGTGGAAATTCTTAGCTATTGCTTACAAACGAATTATGTTTCTGTCTGACATAAGCGCGCTTCACCATTGAGTTCGAGTTTTTCTTGTGCCGTGGCGCATAGCTCCGCGCATCATACTGCCGCTGCGGGCATTGTGGCTCTACGATTATGATCTCGATAAGCTCGAGCACACCGAGTCGAGTGGTCCAGTCAAAATAATTTATCATATACACAACCCATAGTCCCGTCATTCGTATTCAAATGAATCTTTTTTTCATTCTCCAGACAGACACACACAAGTCTTGAATAAAAGAAAAAAAAGATTATCGCTTTAGTCCCGATGCACATTTGCGATTTTTGACGTGCGGTGACGCAGCGGCACCGCTGCCATGCTCAATGCACACTTGCGAGCTTTGGCGCTCGTTACAAATTGCATTTCACAGTGACACTGCGGTCTCGCGGAAATTAGCGAGATTTCTTAACCGCAAGAAATATGCGCGGTGACGCAGCGTCATTGCGCTTGTGCGTGCATTACTTAATATGTTCGCAAGTACTGCACAACGCAAAAGCGGTGACGCTGCGGACTCGCGCGTATGGTCGCAATTTTTAACGCGCGGTGACGCTGCGGCACCGCTGCCAAGCTCAATGCACACTTGCGAGTTTTAACGCTCGTTACAATTTGCAATGCACGGTTACGCTGTGGTCTCGCGAAAATGTGCAAGACTTTTTGCGGGTGCGCATTATATGTTCACAAGTACTTTCGACGCAAAAGCGGTGACGCTGCGGGCCTGCGCGTCTAAAATCGCAAGTGTGCATCGTTCCTTACGCACATTGTGACTTTGTACGCGTCTAAAAAGGTCTGTTTGTTTACATAACAATCTCTACGGTCCAATCACAGCTCTTGAATCTGTTTTTCTTAAAATCCGATGACAAGGCTGCGTTGTGTATGAACTTTTTTTCTCAACATTATGTAATCTCATGAATGAAAGAATATAAAGATTACGACATGCGTTTGTTATGGCATTTGTTTGACAGACCTAACTGTAAATCTGACGTCATGAGATGAAACTGTCACTTTGCATGCATGTAAAAATAAGCCCGTTTGGTAACACAACAAAGTATGCTGGCCAATCACAGATCAGCAATTTGTTTTGTTTGGAAACGGATGACGAGGGACGCAGTGGGTGTACTGTTTTTTTTCTCAATGTGGCAAAAACTTATGTTCTGTGATTTGTGGACACAAGTTACCCATCAACATAAATTGTGTCGCTTCAACTTCTCATGTCGCGTTTCCATACATTTCAGCTGGTTTCAACTCTGCCTGGAAGGACGTAAATCAATTCAATTTCAACTCCTCTGCTTCTAGGTGTGTTTTTTTCTTTGTGAATAAGAAGAAGGATTAGATCAGTGCTTATGTTTCACAAAGTGCGCGAGTGCAGCAGCCAAGTTAACAGTTTATTTTTTGTATAACGGTAAATGTTTCCAAGTGAAGTTTCGTAAGTTGTATTTCCTTTTATTTTGTGAGTCGATATCATCGATTTTACGGAGTGAAACTATTCAAAACTTGCGTGTGTTCAAGTAAGCTTTATTAATCCGTTATGTTTGCTTAAAAATGGGCGTGAGAAAAAGTTTTTAGAGTATCAAATCGAATGGAAGAGAATTTTTATAAGAGAAAGTGGTGAGTAACTTATATGTAGCTCCAGCTTTGATGTGTATTTTCGCATGCCTAATAGCCTTTTCTTACTGATACTTTTTTACATTTATCTTCAAATCGTAAGGTAAACTTAACAATAAGCTACCCACCTTTATTTTTAAATAAAGGTTTATAAAAGTCGTAAAATAATTAGAGCTAAACAACCAACATTATAGGCGCCAAAGTCCCCTCCGTGGCGCCTATGATGTGAGACCGAGTCTTAGCCGGTGTTTGAGTCACATCCCAAACAGGATGGGGCGATTTCCTGGATTTAGACTTTAGGGATTTTCATTTTCGAGATTTTAGTGTCGACCCATGATTATACTCGAGATTTCTGGGATATTTTTATTGGAAAGGTTATCACAATTCTCTTACCACAACAATAAAATTCAATTTAAATTTTATAATGACACAACGAAACACTTTATTTATCAAACCAAAACTTATTTAAATTCAAATCACACTTAATTCAACTTCGCTACTTATAATTCAATACTTTATTTCAATTCAATCGCCTTTTCCTTAACTCTCGATTTTAAACAAGTCATTCGTTTCGAATATCACTGTCTCGTCCGAGACTGTCATCCGTGTATTAAATTCTTTCTAAATTTCCATTGGTATTTTTCCACTTTTACTTTTCCATTGGAAAGGAATTAGAAATTCAAACTTCGAATGTCAGTTTGTCGAATGTCACCGAAAAAATGAGATTAGTGAAAGGAGATTAAAAATAAATTTCGAAGTGTTTCCACCGGACATATTTAATATTAAATTATCGAATTTAATATTAAATATGTCCGGTGGAAACTCTCATTTTGACACTCCGAAACGTGAGAATTTATGGACATCGTAAACTATATATAAAATTTTATGTAGATAAATAACTGCGCAGTTTTAAAAGTGCCCCTTAATATGAATTTTCTTTTTTCCATACCTTGTTTCCACCGGCCATAAAACAGCGATTAGCGACGATAAAAAATAAATTCCGAGGTGGCTAACTTAAAATTTATTTGACACGAGCACTCTTTATCTGTCATTTAGGCTCTCGAAAAAGAGTAACGATGTCGTTTCCCAGGAGTAAAGAAGATTTCCGTTGTAAAAAGAGTAAGAAAAAACATATTTGCGACAGATCTGTTATACAGGGACAGTTTCCCCTTTCAAGTTCCAAACTTTTCTAAAGGTGTTTGAAACGTTTAAAAGTGGTATGAAAAGAGATTTTGGCAAAGGGTTGCAAAGGGTGATTGAGATTTATTTTCAATTGATTGCCCAGGGGATTCCAATTTGTTTGGTAAGTCGCCATTTGTAGGGGATTTAATGAAGACTTATGCCTTCAGCCCAATGAATCCGTTGCATCCGTTACGCTGAAGTACACAACTGACAACTCAGTGAAATACACACGTTCTAATGGGAAGCGGCGTACGTCACGAAGTTCTTCTATGGGCCGCTTCCCATTAAAACGTGCATATTTAACTCAGTTGACAGTTGTGTACTTTAACGTGACGGATGCAACTCATTCATTGGGCTGAAGGCCTTACACTGTACATTGGAGACATGGTATAAGTTCAAAGTCTCATAGCAGTTTAGGAATAGCGCGTAAATCTCGCATAAAAAGTTTCGTTTAGAATATAGCGAAATAGTTCAAAACAAAGTCTGACCAGCCTAGCTTGACTAAAATGTGGTCCTTCTGGTCTTTCATTTTTGTCACCCTTTTGCTAAGTCGTGTCAAGACGGACAAAGTCAAATTACCTCGACGAGTTTGAACCGTCCTTTATTGATTTCTTGCATTCACTGTTTTGAGCTCTATATTATAATAGCACCTCTTTCCTGCTATAGAAGTCTTGAGCTGATCGCTTAAACATTTCCAAAACTAGAAACAAGAATCTTAAAAGCTTAAAACAAATTGGCAACGCATTATTATTACCCTTTATGAAAATTTCGAATTTATTTTCAGTATTGATTTGTTGTTGTTGATTTTTTTGTTTGTTTTTTCTTTTCTTAATTACTTAATAAACTTATCTCTTGTGTTTAATAATATATAAGAGTAATTAAAAAGATAATATTAATTTATTAAGAATATATTTTAGCAAAATAGGCGTGTAAGTTATTCGTTTAACCATCATCGTTATCGACTTTTGAGAATCATCGCTCCTCCAGAATGACTGTTTCTTGTGGGTATAACTGTAGACTATGTAATGTTTGGTTGGTTTCGATGGTTGTTAAGTCTCTTCGTGGCCAACTGGCAATAACTTTATATTCTTCTATTAAGAAGCCATTGGATGTGATGAAGTTAAGCAAATCCTAAAAAAGATAAAACGTTTAAGCTTATCAGTTCTAAAAAAACAGAAACAAACAAGGCAACACTCACCTGCAACGTATTTTGGGTGTAGAATCTCCGTTCTAAATAGTCGCCAGTGGGCTTTCGGATGCGTATCTTCGTGGCATTTGCTTCGGTTTCATTTGGTTCGGATGGCAGTTGTCTTTCAGCCTTTTTAAGAATACTTTTTAAAATTGTTGAAACGGATAAGATTGGGTTTTCTTTACCTCAAAACGAATCGACTCCTTTTTGGCATCCTGCTCGGCCTTCTCGGATTCTAGGCGTTGACGTTCAGCTGCAATTGCGGCTTCTTTCTGTCTCTTGGCCGCTTCCTTGGCCATGTCGGCCTGCAATGTGGCCTGATATGCCAAATCCTGTTCGGCTTTCACTTGATCGCGTGCGGCCCGTTCGTCTTCTTCCCTGATTTCCACCTGAATGTGTTCGGAATACATTTCGACGGCTTCAATCAATCTCGAGAACAGGTCGTCCAGTCCAACGTTCCCTAGAAATACCCCATAAGTTCGCTGTCTTATGCCAAAGAAGTATTTTAATTTCAAGCTTACCATGAATCACAGATAAGACTTCGCAAGTGCTTCGGCCAGACAAACGGCTTTTGCCAATTATCAGAATCGCTGGTAGTTTGTCTAAAGGAATATTCCGGACAGTCATCGAAGCTGTGTTTCCCACGCACGCCGACACCGAAGATAAAAATCTGGGGATAGATAGAAACGGGGATAAAATTCGCCTATTAAGTGAACATCAAGGACAACTTACAGATTTTTATTGCTATCGAATGTTAGATCCCATCCATAGAGTATAAAATTCTGAATGAGCGTCTGAATAACGCTGTCATGTTTCATAAGACGATCACAAAAGACATTGGTAAGTATGCTCTCGCCATGGTGCAGATAAATGGCTAAAAGTTTTCTCTGAAGAAAAGAGAAATTGGATTATTCTGAGTCTCTATTAAACTGTCGTGGGGAGCATACATCTTTTGCGGGCTTGTGACACGCCTCCTTCAAGGCATCTTCTAAACTTCCCCGGAAAAATACTGGATGTGGCTCACCGAATCTCTGAACGTAGTTGTCGACGAACTGGGCCGAACCACGGGCTTCATCGTCGGTGTGATTTGGAACTGAAAAGAATCCAAGAAACACTCAAACCCAATCCTTTATTCTGTCAATTTTCATTTACTTAAGTGACGAGACTGTGGCTGAATGGGCGGCGAATCCGTGAAAAACTCCTCGCATGCATTGAAATCCGATGCGTCCTCAAATTCATCAGCGGAACTGTCGCTGTCCAATGCCAGTGAACTACAATTCGAAAGACACAAATATTAAAGAAAATTTATACGAGTTTTCGGGCGATCGAGTAACTAACTTGTTGGCTTTATTAGGTTTGGAGTTATTCTTGCCTTTGTCAGCGTTTGAATGAAGGATGAGATTATGAGAGAGCTCAATGCCTGATTGCTGTGGAAATAGGGATTCAGTAATAGATAGTGGGTTATGCGTGTGGGATGTCAAGCTCCGACTTACGGCTAAGGTGGTTCCGTTTTCCGATCCAGCTGGCCAGCCGGTCCACTCCTGGTGTCTCACCGGTATATTTGTTATGTAGTATACGTCTGTTTTCACTTGTAGAATCGTTTCTTTACCCGATAAGTTAAGGGAAATTTCTCTGCCTTCTGGCTGTTGTACTATATTCAGATTGAATGTTTTTTCAAACCGCCGAATGATCTCGTCACTGAAAAAAAAGAAGCAAAATAGAAAGCGATTGCTTAAGATTCTGTCTGTCTACGAACATTTGAGTAGTGTTTAATATTGAATGGTTTTCAAGTTGGTAATCCAATGGAAATTCGGCCGACCGACGCACGTGACATTCTTTATCATTAACTTAGATTAACAATATCCGAGCGGTTTTTTCCTACCTGATTGAATAAAATTAAAATGTTTCCTTCGCTGATAAATCCCTGGTTTCCACAGTCTTGATGCTTAATCACCCTAAATCCCCTTCTTCCTAATCCTGTGTAACCATAGATAAATCATCAGTCTCACTCAACTGCTGTTTTAAATACTGCAAGGATTCTACAGCATCAACATAAAGACTAAAGGCCTAACCATAATAGACTCAAGTGAGCTAAAGTCACCTTTCATAAAATTCCCATTACACGCAAGCCTTTTGCAAGGTTTCTTTAGGTCCTCGTTAACTCGTTTCGTTTACTACGTTTGCTCTCTTAAGTTTAGTCCCACTCAAGTGAGAGGTTCAGAAGAGCATGGAAGTTTGACTGCTGGGTAGATGCACACAAATTTCATATGTTTTCCGAAACGTTTACTGAAGTCTATTACGGGCACCGTACGCATTTGGCAGTAGGATTTTCGATGTATTTTGACTTAAGGTTAATCCCACTTAAGTTTATTTTGGTTGGGGCTTAAGGGTCTGATCAGAATGTGTAGCTGTAGCTAGTAAGTAATAACTAGAAATAGTCTTCAGCTAGGTAAGCAAATCATATAACTGACATACAAAGACAAAGGCCCGAAATAAGATCACATGTTGAAATTTTTGTCACTTTTGACAAATTTTAGTGCTTGGAAAGTCATGCTTGAAGTGGAATAAATATATCTACAGCTTCAGCTTTGAAAGCCCCGCTGGTAAACGGTTTTTAATTGTATTTCAACTTCACTCTAGCTAGAGTGTTTTTCAATGTGTGGGTCGAGACCCCCTGGGGGGTCCCCAAGAAAAACTAGAGGGGTCGTGGGCTCAAAACTCCTTAAGGATATGTGTGTTCAAAAAGTTAAGAAGTGGCGAGTCCCGAAACCAATTTTAAGGCTTCTTTTTGAGCTGAGAATATGCTAGTCTTTTCTTTTCTTCATGGAGTAATTTTCGATGTTTTGCGGATTTTTATTCTTCTTTATCTTTGTTAGTGGTCGATCGATCGGTTGGAATGACATTAATTTCGTACCCATCTCTTTCCTTGTGGCATAAGAGTAAAATTCCAAAAGGTGTCTCTTCACGCAAAGAATGTTATGGTTTACTCGTAATGATTCATCTGAAGAAATTTCTTCGAAAACTCTGATCATAAAGAGTATCGAAGAAAGATAGTTTGTCGTATCTTCTCAATAAGACAGTTCTCATCCTTTCCTTAAAGTTAAAAACTTTAACTAAAAAGTTAAGAGAGCTTAAATATCAAAAATAAACAAGCAAAAAATGGTCCAGAAAATTGCTCTTTTTCAGCTTTTAGAGCTCAAGAATTTTAAAAACTTTCCATAATCTCAATAATTTGTCCTTCCGTACTCAACTGGCATCGCTGAACAATTTGAATTTTGATGAGACTCACCCAAATGATAAGGTATCAACGCAACTGCTCAACTTATGAATGCATACTTATTATTGGTCTCTGCCTTCTTTTGTGAACGTCGATCAGAAAGTTTTTTTTTAATTGCTGGTCTTTAAGTTTTGCAATAGTTCGGGGGTCACCAGGGATTTTTTATTGTTTAAGGGGTCCCGCATTCAAAAAGTTGAAAAACACTAAGAATATACGTCAGATTAGAGAGGCCTGTATGGCTTGATAATCATCATTGATTATCAAGATAAGATCTTTGCTTTCACTCCAAGCTCAGCCTTCCTGATGACCGGCCGGCGCAGTTCCTTTACTATTGCTCCAGCTTGGCCAATTCTACAGGACAACTCAGGATCACTCCTCCCATCTTTTGTGAAAAAGGCCCCGAGATACTTAAACTTCTCCACCTGTTTTAATGGAACTCCATTTATGTGCAGTGTACACTGCACAGGAGTTCGGGAAACAACCATCACTTCTGATTTGTTCACGTTTACTTTCATCCCAGCATCACCACAGACGGCTGCGAACCTATCCAGTGCTCGTTGGAGTTCCTCTTTGGATGATGCATACCTTCCCGCTATCCCAGGCCACTTTAATGACACGTGTTAGCCATTTGACACCCTTTTCACCCATTGCCTTGAGCATTTCTGGCCGGATTTCAGCAACTCCAGCAGACTTGCCAAGTTTTAGCGATTTAATCGCTTCAGTGACTTCGTCTACTGTGGGACTATTCTCCGCCCTTATCTCGTCAGCAGTGGGAATGCCATCTTCAGTGCCCCGTTGGGGGCTGAGCAACTCCGAAAAGTGCTCTCTCCATCTGCGCAAGACATCGCTCTCATTTGAAAGAAGTGTACCGTCCTTGGATTTAACCCCTCGAATGATATTTAACTTCCTTCCTCTGAGCCGGCGAATGGTCTGCCAAAATATCTTGTGTGCAGATCTGTAATCGTGCTCCAACTTCTCGCCGAACTTTTTCCATGACTGTTCCTTGGCTGTTCTGACTGCCAGATTGGAAGTCCTTCGCGCCTCATTGTACCGGGCTCGAGAAGTTGAGTTTCTACATTGGATCCACGCAATGTAGGCTCTCTTCTTCTCTCTAATGGCTCCTTGAACTCCAGGCATTTTAAACCAAGCAGTTCTTTTCTCACCACCAGCCGCTACCCCAAGCCGCTTCACTCCACAAAAATTTCCTGCAGAGGCAATGACTGTCGATAAAAACAGCTGCCATTCCTCCTCTACATTGAAAAGGTCAGTTGGGATTTTTTTAAACTTCTCCGAAACATGTTGTGCAAAACGCTCTCTGAAATCAGAGTCAGCACCCTGCAACTTTTCCCACCGTATGCGGGTCAGCAGTCTTGGTTTTCGCCTGGGTGGAAAAGGAATACTGTCACTGAAAAACAATTTACACAGCACTAAGTGGTGATCAGTTGACAACTCAGCTCCCCTGAAAGCTCGAACATCACAAATCATTCTTTGAACACACGATGGTACAACAAATCAATCAAACAAATCAACAGTGACTTCTGATTTAAACTGTGCTTGTACCATGTGTATTTGTGAATGTCTCTGTGTGGGAAAAAGGTGTTCATGATGGACAAGCCATATGCACAGTGAAAGTCCAACAACTTCCCTACGTTCCTACGTTCCTGTTTTGATCCGGGTCACCGTGCCTCCCGATCACACTCCTCCAAGTACTGTCGTCTGTACCCACATGTGCATTGAAGTCACCCATCAGGAGAAAGAAGTCCATTTCTGCCACTCTGTCCAGGGCAGCATCAACTTCGTTCAAAAAGGACTCATACTCTGACTCTCGATTAGGTGCATAAACCTCAACCAGAGCCAGAGTTGATCGTTCAAGCTTAAGCTTTCAGATCAGAATCCTTCCCCCTAACGGAATGACATCGAATACATTTTCTGACGACCGGGGCTTGTGAGTATCCCCACACCCGCCTGTGCAGTCATGTGATTTGGGACGCCAGACCAGAAGAGCTTCCACCCATCATCGAGGTCTTTGGTTCAAGAACCCTTCCACTTAGTTGAGGAGATGCCAGTTGCATCGAGCTGATACTTTTTCGCCTCCTCAACCAGTTCAAGTTCCTTTCTCGTTAGCGACGAGACATTCAATGTGCCAATTTTGAGTTGGTGCCGTTGTCGATTTGTAGAGTTTTCACCTAAGCCCTCACTTTGACTTGGCGCTGTCCCCCTCCGCCCCCCGTAATGGATAGCGGCACCATTGACGGGCTGCTCGTAACTTCTTCGGGTTAAACCCGGTCGGATGCCGAGCGGGACCTTCGAGGCTGTTTTCGTTTTCTTTTTATGGTTGGGAGGGGGGGGGGGGGGGGGGGGGGTATGGCTTGATTGTCATCGTAATTGTTATAGTTTACTAAACAAAACATGTTAGCAAAATAATAAATAGTCGATAGTCGGTTGGACGTTAGACCCAGCAATTGAGCGCAAATGTCAATATTTATTGTTCGACATTTACTCCGCTAGTATTTCAACTCCACTCCACAACTTTTGTTTGTATTTGTCCCACTGTATCTACTGCAATGCTCAATTTTTGGTTTAGTTTTGAGTGCTCCAGACAATAAGGCAGTAAGTTTTGCTTGTCAGCTCACTTTTAACTTTTTCTATAAGCAAAACATCGCGAATGTAGAACAGACTTCCACGTAAGGTTTTCGTTCAAAAATACATACTGATACTTTAAAAATACTGATCATCTAGTTGAACAATAGAAATGGAATCTGGGCTTGAGCTATTCAAATCTACGCGCGACTATCAAACTGGGCGTTTTTCTTTTTTAGTTCAGAGTAGAGCACTGAACAGAGTACAAAGCTCGAACACTCTGAGCGTTCTCTGAACTGAGTGCGCGTAGAATACTCTGTTCTAATTTTGTAACGCAGTTGAGCAACTTTTTTTGTTTTCTGTCAGAATGCATAATTTAAGAAAACTAAGCTTAAAGAAATTGAGAAAAATATTTTTAACGAGTCAAAAATAATGGAAAAAAAACCCCAAGGATAATTTATAAAATTGTTTTACTTTCGAACTAACAACCACAAATCTCGCCCGCCATTTCTTTTTGCTGTAATTTTTTTAAACTCCATCACTGTCATTTCGCTGCGCTCAGAAATTAGCTCAGAATCAGAATGCTCGGTCAAATTATTCCGAGCAGATTGAGCGCGCTCTGATCGTGCTCTAAACGAAAAAAAACGAATCTCGTTCGCGAGCTCCTTTGATTACTCGGGGCACAAAAAGACATACAATTTTTTTTTTTTTTGACAGTTCGGATTCTGCTCTGACCGAAAAAATACGCCCTTTGATTAAGCTGTGAAGAGGTTGAGCCGTTTATAAATAACTTCGATACAATAAAACGCCCACTGTCATGCCTGTTGTGGAACACCAAATGGGGTGGAGGCTACCTTTACAATTCCATTGAACATTTGCTGGACCCGACCAGCATTGCGTATGTCATGTACTAGGAATTTACTGTCGACTAAGAAAATATTTAGTTTTTGGAACTTGAGTTGTATGGCAACGAGAATAAAGGCAAACGCAATCAAAGATTGGAACAAGATTAGGAGGCGCTCCAAAATTTTGGAGCTTGTTTTAATTGAAATGATATTTGATTTAGGTGTTTCTGTGAAAAATTACATTTTTTCAGAATCTGGAAAATAACTCGAACTTCTTCGCCTGTTTTTTTTTTTTGTTTATATAAAGTGACAGATGGGTAGTGAATAATTTCAAGGGTCGAAGACTACCTCAGCACTGAGAAATTGCTCACAGGGTTAACTACAGATTTCTTTTGTTCTGGGAATAACAGACCTTGTTTTAACTCGGGCTTTACTCTGCACTGACAAATTGCGCTATGAGATCGGGGATCATACAGAGAAATGGAAAAAGTGAGAACGAGTTACCACCACATTCTTTTAGATTTTTTGTGCAGTTTGTTGAATAAACACAAACATTCGCATTTTGTTGAATAAACACATCGCCAACATTTTAAGGGCTAAAATAAGCGGCAAGCCTATACAAGAAATCAAAAGCAAGTTGAGATAGCACAGACCAACGCTCTGTCTCTGATAATTTTTGTCGAATAGAGTATTAAAAGCCTGGTCCTAAAAATTTCACATTAATCATTTACATATGGCCTTTTAACATGAAAATAGGAACCTTGAACTTTTGTGTCAACGAACTTATATGTAAACTCTAGGCCTATTCAAACCAAACACCTGAATTACAAACCACATTTATACTTTTTATACTTTTCTGCATCCGGCATCTTTTAGGGTAATCTTTTTACTAAAAGATATGAAAATATGTTACTGCCATAGTTTGAGCATGACTAATGGGGCATAGGTTCATAAGTCCATGGGCCAAAAGTCTATAATGGACTTGTGACCCACTTGGGTGTGTTATGAGTTCAGAAAACAATTATAGACTTATAACACGCCTATGTGGGGTAAAAATCCACAAGATCTTTGGTCATAAGTCCACAATATTTTAAAGGAAAAGGGCTATAACTCCAGAATTATTTTCGAAGGGAACTCATTTTTTTGCAGCAAAGCAAAAGTAATAAAAAAAAAACAGTAAGGGGTGTTGCAGGGGGGCGGCACGTATACTGAATTGGTCACGCCTCCAATGGGCGTGGATTGAAAATTGAAATCAATTTATTGTTATTTCTTTATAAATATGGGACAAAGCGTTGAAAGTAAATATTATTTCTGGAAAAAACTTTCAAAAATAGAGCAAGAATGGAGGCTGTTTTCATTGGCAGTCATTGCCTCGGCAAGGAATGTTTGTGGAGTGAAGCGGCTGGTGATGAGAAAAGAACTGCGTGGTTTAAGACTCCTGGAGTTCAAGAAACCATCAGAGAGAAGAAGAGAGCCTATGTTGTGTGGAATCAATGTAGAAACTCAACTTCTCGAGTCCGGTACAATGAACTTTTGAGTCCGGCGAAGAACTTTTAATATGGTAGTCAGAAGTTCGGCGAGAGCTTAGAGCACGATTACATATCTGCAAACAGGATGTTTTGGCAGATTATTCGCCGTCTCGAAAGAGAGAAGTTAAATATCGTTCAAGGGGTTAAATCTAAGGACGGTGCACTTCTTTCAAATAAGAACGACGTCTTTCGAAGCTGTTCAATCTCCAACAGGGCACCGAAGATGGCAATCTCACTGCCGACGTGATTGGGGCGGAGAATAGTCCAACAGTAGATGAAGTCACTGCCGCGATTAATTCTCTAAAAGTGGGCAAATCTGCTGGAGTTGATGAAATGTAGCCAGAAATGCTCAAGGCAATGGGTGAAGAAGGTGTTAAATGGCTTACACATGCCATGGTAAGCCAAGCATGTTAAGTTGGCATGGAAAAGCAGGAGAGCACCTAGCGATTGGCAGACAGGACTTATAGTGCCCATTTTGAAAGGGGCAAGAGAGATTGCTCTTAATATAGGAATATATTTCTCGTAAGTCTTCCGGGAAAAGGATTCGGAAAGGTGTTAAAAGCGCGTTCCAGAGCTGTCATCGAGCCTTTGTTGCGGGAAGAGCAATGCGACTTTCGGCCTGGCAGAGGCACAACCGACCAGCTTTTTACTCTGAAGGTTATTCTTGAGAAGGCCTGGGAATATGCAAAACCGGTCTACGCATGTTTTATAGATTTGGAAAAGGCATATGACCGGGTTCCTCGGGCGAGAGGCATTTTCTGAGAGGCATTCAGTCTTTGTATGGGAACTGCAGAAGCTCCCAGTCAAATCCCAACCTTTTGATGTGTGCGTTGGACTTCGACAGGGCTGTGTTCTATCGCCTCATATATGGACTGGATGGTGGACCCAAGTCTTGTTGAGGAATCTTTCGAAATGGCTGGTGTCAGAGTAAGCAATCTGCTTTTCACAGATGAATGAGCTATCCTGGCATCGACCGAGGAGGAACTTCAGCGAGCATTTAATGGGTTTGCGGCCATATGTGGTGAAGCTGGGATGAAGGTAAACGTGGGCAAACCCGAAGTGATGGTTGTTTCCCGAAGTTCTGTGCAGATTCTCGAATGCCCTGCACATGAATGGAGTCCCATTGAAACATGTAGAGAAGTTCAAGTATCTCGGGGTATTTTTCACGAATGATGGAAGGAGTGATACTGAGTTATCTTGTAGGATTGCCAAAGCTGAAGCAATTGAAAAGAAACTGCGTCGGCTGGTCATCAGGAAAGCTGAGCTTGGAGTGAAAGCAAAGACCTTAGTTTTTAATTCAGTGTTCGTTCCGACCCCCATCTATGGTCATGAAATTTGGGTAATGACCGAAAGAATTAGATCGCGGGTACAAGCTGC
The DNA here is from genome assembly GCA_947623515.1 of Neoascia interrupta. Taxonomy (NCBI): domain Eukaryota; kingdom Metazoa; phylum Arthropoda; class Insecta; order Diptera; family Syrphidae; genus Neoascia; species Neoascia interrupta. The sequence continues at coordinate 48,278,405 of OX392462.1, forward strand.
CGAAATGAGATTTCTGAAGTGCGTTACTGGTGTTACCCCTAGGGATAGAGTATTGTTAGGACCCTTAATGTTGAGCAGATATTCCTCCGAGTGAAACGATCAATTCTCCGATGGTTTGGACACGTTGTTCGCATGCCCCCCGACAGACTTCCTAGACAGGTTATGTTAGCCGAGATGCGAGCGCGTCACCCCCCTGGTAGGCCAAGAAACAGGTGGTGGGGTCAGGTAAAGAACTTCTCCGAGTCCCGCCTGGGGACTGCGCCTGAGTCTCTTGAGTTGGTGGCGGTGGATCGGAAACGATGGAAAGACCATTTAGCCACCTTCGCTGCGCGACCCTTTTAAAGCATAGGCGGCAACAGAAAGTGATGTTGCCGCCTATCCTTTAAAGGGTATGATGTGATCTGCCTGTTTTCGAATTGCATATTGAATCCAAAAAAGTATGCTTTGCGTTGAAGTCCTCAATTGATAAAATTTGACCCAATTGCGAACTAGATTAGAGATGGGAAACATCTGAGTGAGTCGATTCAAATGTTTCAGTCCATCTGCTGAGTCGACGGATGCACCTCAGCTCAAAAGATTCGAGTCACCTCAATGTGTCGTATCAACTCATTGAGGTGATTCGATACCAAAGGTCTTTGATACACAGAAAAGTCGATACACACAGGAGTCGATTCACACAAGAGTCAATACACGCCACATCGACAGATCGACAATCACAAGCGCCACACACAGTCATGTCACGGGATGAGTCGAGATCGGGAGGCGATCAACATCAGACACACATGTTTGCTTGCCTTTCTCTCTACCTGTTTGGATGGATGGATTTGTTGGGTTGGATGGAATTGTAATGGTGGTGGGTATTTTTGTGATGTGAGTTTCGGTTTTGTTTTGGCCTTCAGTTCCAGTCCTCTACCTGATGGTTGGATAGGATCGATGAAGATGGATGGGTTGTATTTGGAGTGGCGGTGGGTATTTTTGTTTTATGTGTTTCGGTTTTTATTTTTTTTTTGCCTCATTTTCGCACTCGTATATTTGATCGACTGGCATGCAAAAAAGGTATAGCTTGAACAACTGAAACCATTCGTGCATGTGTTGGGCATACATGCAGGTTGGGTTGACTCTCTCGTTTTTTTTGAGTATTGTCGACTCTTTTGAAGCAATCTTTCGTGTCGACTCAGTGAAGTGAAAGAGTCGTTGTTAGTCGACTCACTGAAAAGAGGCGAATTTCAACAGTCTATATCCCTGCGGGAACAAGATGCAATTGTTGTAATCTGAACAGTTTATTGTTACAAAAACTAGTCTAGCTCAACTTCTGCGTTCTTGAAGTGCTTTTTGCAGTTTTGGAAAATAGAGGGAGAACTCTACACCATTCTATGTTTATATTTTAAACAACTTTTTCATATGCATGTTCCCTTGTTGCTTTTCAAGGTTTAAATTTGAGCTTGCTCAGTTTGTTAAAAAGTTTAATTTTAGCACGATTCCCAAATTCTGACAACGCATCTGTTGTGCGCAATCTTGCCTTGTTTTCGTCTGACGCAACCTGTGAGGAAGATTTCTGCTCAACTAGTGGCAGTGTTTTCGCTGCACCTGAACTGATGATGCTCTTTTGTGAAACTTTTACGCTTTCTTTTTGCCATTTAAACACTTTTGATCGGTAAAGGAGTCTTTCGATCAGGTGTTTCCTCGAAATATTTTCGTAGTTTCTTGGCTTCTTCTAAGCTTGCTGAGCAGCTGCACTGTGCGCATTTATTAGCATCAGGGGTGAGAAAAAAGTCATGCCACCATATGACTACCAATGTCTGGAACCCACAATTTTTTTTGCAACGTTCAGTGTTAAGAGCTGCTGAGAAACCATTTAAATAAGCTTAAAAGGTTCTTTTTTTCTAAACCTAGTTTGATAGATTCTAATCTCGTGGATTACTTAAGGAGCAACAAGGAACTAAAAAAAATATAAAACTCATACCTCTCATCGTCCATGTAGCCCTCCTCGGTAAGGTCAATAAGAATAAGTTCATTTTCCGATGTTAAGTCTAAGTTGCACAGCTGTGTCGACGAGTTCTGCGCATCCTGAAGTTTGGCTGGAGGCCAGCCGCGTATTGCCTGACGGCATATGGGAACCTTTGTGGTGCTGAAAATCTTATCCTTTAAATCACCTGAAAAGCAAAAAACGAGTTTAGCACATGTAACCATGCCATCACCACCACACTTACCAACAGTAGCATTCGACGGAAGTTTTATGGTGTAGACTTGCTGGTTGAAGTGTATATTGAAAGTTAGTGTCTGCACTTCCTTTTTTGATGAGTCCAGATCAATGTCGGACGTGAGATCAATAATGTCTGCATCCGCAGATGTGGAAGCAACTAAAAATAGCGAAAACAAAGAACTCATTAACGACTCGCACTCAAATTGAAGAGTTTATTGTCCGCCTGATGGACACGTACCTGGCACAAAGGCGCTCTCAGCGCCGCTGGAGTCCCACCTGTTGAAATTGTTAACAACACTCGATAAATTGTTCATAGTCGTCGCTCGGCTGGAGCTGAACGAAGCCTCCTCCATGGGGCTCTCCTCCTGGGGCATAACACGCTGAATGGCCGTCTGAAAGAAAATCACCGAAACCAACAAAGCAAAACACACACAAAGGTGGCGAATAGCGAGTCAGTATTTTCGTGAAAGAAAATTTCATTTTCGCACAAACCATGAGATCCCAGTTGGACTCCTCGAGATGGGAGAATGCCTCTCCAATGTCGTCTATTCCAGTGATGCTCTGAAACGAGGTTTTTCATTTTATAAACAAAAGAACTCCTTGGTACAAATTTCTTTATTAGTCACTGTTGAAAGTGAAATGTCATTGCTCAGCGACGATGGTGGAAGACACAGAAGAACCACGAACGTCGAGACATTTCCTAACCTCGGTGTCTTTTACGCAGAAGAAATGTTTTTTTTTTTATTGTCGAGTTTACTTACTTGGAAATTAGCCAACACCTCCTCTTTGTTCTCTGACATTTTTACGTGAAAATAAATAACGAGTCCGCAGTTGAAAGTTTTTGATTAATTTTTCTTTTGCTGCGAAAAGACAGGAGCATACACAGTAAAAATTCAATAAAAACACGACTGGGGACTTTTTTTGTGAAGGAAATTCTGACGGCTGATTCAAAAACTGACACTGAGCGAACGAGACAAACGGATGTGGCCATGAGTGTGGGATGTGTGGACGGTGATTGTGTGGAATGTAATGACGCATGCAGCTAGAGTTTGAATAAGGGTGGAAATAACATGGTGTTGTTGGTGAAATGTTTGTTTTTTTAATATTGTAAAAATATGTCCGTCGAATTGACGATTCAGAGCTCAGCCCTTAGAAGCTTAACAAGTTTGTCACCATTATATTTCTTGACAGATGGTTGAACACAAACTGAGCAACAAAAGCGGGAAAAATACGTATTCTTCATCGAGGTTTTTGTAAATTTTGATTTATTTTACGCATGGATAGGCTGCTGCTAACTTTTCGGCTTTTACCATGTCTCGACCGGGCACTAATCCACGATTAGTATAAATCTTTATTAAATCCCCTACAAATCACGCGATTAAAAAATAAATCCCATTCACCCTATTCACAACCTATTTTCTGCACCTTTGTAAAAGTTTCGGCACAGTGCCAGTGGGGTGCCGTGGCGTAGTGGTTAGTGTGTGTCCGACCATCGTCACCTGAAAAAAAAGACTCGTTCTTTTTCACGGTCCCCACCTCCGCGAGAGTCTGACAAGCCCTCCGAGAGTACCTATCATTTGTCTTGAAAAACTTCTCAAAGTGCCGTTCGGATTCGGCAGAAAATTGTAGGTACCTTTGTATGTGAAGAAATTAACATACACAACATACATTGTTGAGAAGTTGGCCCTGGTTCACCTCGAGCTGATGCGCCACTCTATTTATTTTTTTTTTTTTTGTAATAGTTTGATTTCAAAAAAAGAAAACTGAAACTGTCCCTGTACCTACGACAGATCTGTCACAAGTACGTTTTCTTGTTTTTTACAGCGGAAATCATTTGTCGCTTCTGAGAAATCACTAACCCACTCTCTTTTAAGAACAGAAACAAAGAGTTCGTGACAATTTAATCCTATATTTGTTCGGTGGAGCCACTTTGGGATTTATTTTCAACAGTAATTTTCGTTTTGCACCAAGTTTGTACATATAATTTTTCTTATCAACTAGGAGTCAAACAAACTCAAAATTCACTCTTATAATCAATTTTTTTTTAACCAAACACAACTTCTTTAGGCTATTTATTCTTCCACGATTTATACGTTATCTCAATCCAGAATTTTTTACTATATCGCTTCTTAAGTTCTCAATTATTATTATTATTATTATTATTATCGAGTTTATATTCCATCTCGGCATTGGCCGGAGATAACATAATCCGGGTATGGGATACCAAGGTATTATGCTCTGGGGGAGCGTAGGCCAAGTTCTACGCCCTTGCGTGTTATCGTGTGGTGTGTGATTGTGTGTGAATTGTGTGTGGTGTGTGATTGTGTGTGTTTGTGATGCACACATTGGTGTTTTTTTTTTTTTTTTTTTTTTTTTTTTTTTTTTTTTTTTTTTTTTTTACAGGTTCATGAATCACTTTTCCAGATTAGAGGTTAGATGTTTGGGTATTAGTCCAATTTTTTTTTTTTTTTTTTTTTTTTTTTTTTTTTTTTTTTTTTTTTTTTACAGGTTCCTGAATCTACGGACGATGCTGCACGTATCTAGTAGAACAGCTCTTTGGATTCCTGGTAACAGGTGTCCAAGTTGAAACTTTTCCAGATTAGAGGTTAGATGTTTGGGTATTAGTCCAGTGACCGAGATAACTAGTGGAGTTATGCTTACTGATGAGGCATTATGGATTGCTCTTAGCTCAACTGCTAGTGCTGCGTATTTCGAAATCTTTGTGGAGTAAGTCGTTTGCAGGTTCCGATTCAGCGTTACTGCAACATCAAAGATTTCTATTCTGTTTTCTGCTTTATGAAACAATATAATATCTGGTCTATTAGCTGGGATATGCTGGTCTGTTGTTATGCTTCGGTCCACGTAAAGCTTTTTTCATGCACTTTCAAGAACAGGAGCCGGCTGGTATTTATAGTACGGCAGGTGGTCAGTAAGAAGAGCATTATCGAGGGCTAACTGTTGGTGGACTATTTTTGCGACGTTGTTATGTCTGTGTGTGTACTCATAGGAGGCAAAAGCAACGCATCCGCATATAATGTGTTCTATTGTCTCTCCAGTTTCTCCACATCGTCGGCATTTGTCTTCCACAGATTCTCTAACAACAAATTTCAGGTGGTTTCTTGTTGCTATGACCTTATCTTGAATGGCCCTTATGAAACCCTCTGTTTCTGAAAACAGTTTTCCTTGCGTGAGCCATAGGTTTGAGTTCTTTTGGTCTATGTGGTCCAGGTAAACGTCATTTGGATGAGCTCCGTGGATTGGTTTTGCTCTCCATGAACATACCAACTGATCTAGGCTTTTTACATTTGCTGTTTGAGCTAGAGTATCTGAACTGAGACACAATGGTGTGAATCCATCATCAACACAGGATATGGCTCTAAGTAAGGGAGAGTTGTTAGTCATAAAGTAACGACGCAGGTTCGTAATTTGGCTGTGGTGCAACTGACTTAAATTTAAAATGCCAAGTCCGCCTAATTTGCGTGGAATCGATGTTCGCTCCTTTGCACTGTGAGGGTGATGGCTTCTGTACCTTGTCATCGTCGTCCGGATTATCATTTCCAGCCGGAGGATGTCAGTAGAGGACCATTTGATGACTCCAAAAGAGTAGGTAAGTAACGGTACTGCCCAGGTGTTGATGGCTTTGGTTTTATTTCCCCCATTAAGGTTTGACTTCATAATAGTCTTCAATCGAAATTGAAACTGTGAAGTCAATGATTTTTTGATGGTGGTATGGTTAATTCCTTTAAGCTGGAGAAATCCAAGATATTTGTAGGAGTCACCATATTGCATATCTTCGATCACTCTGTCTTCGTCAATTTGGCATCCTTCGCTTCTTTCGTCAATTTTTCCTTTTACGAGGTGAATCATTTTACATTTTTGTATGCCGAATTCCATTTGTATATCGGAGCTAAAACTTTTGACGATTTCGATCATCTGATGAAGTTTTTCCTTTCTATTGGCATATAGCTTAATGTCATCTACGAAGAGGAGATGGTTAATAGTGTGATCAAAAGTTTCTGTTCTGATATTGAATCCAGTTTTAACTTTGGCCAATATAGTGCTGAGGGGATTGAGACCTAAGCAGAACCACAGAGCGCTGAGGGAGTCACCTTGAAAAATTCCCCTCTTTATGAAGATGGGTTTGCTTAGTGATCTTTGGCAGAGCCTTGTGTTCCATTTAAGCATCAAATTTCTCAGGCAGTTGACTATAATTGGATCTACTTGATATATTTCAAGGATCCTTATCAGGTAGTCATGGGGCATTGAATCAAATGCTTTCTGGTAGTCAATAAAGGCCATGCTGAGGTTTCTCTTCTTCCTTAGTGCTAATCCTGTTATAACCGAATCAGATATCAGTTGGTCTTTGCATCCCATAGATTGCCTTTTACATCCTTTTTGTTCCTCCGATAAGATGTTGTTGATGGAGCAGTGTTGGTATATTCTGTCTGCTAGGATTCTGGTGAAGAGCTTATATGATGTTGATAGGCATGTGATTGGGCGGAACTTTGCTGGATCCTCGCATGGGGAACCTTTTGGTAGGAGGTATGTTACTCCAGTTGTGAAAAATGGTGGACAAGTATTTAAAGATAGTATCCTATTGAAGCATTTGGCCAGAAAGTCATGAGTGACGTTTAATTTCTTGATCCATATATTTTGTATCTTGTCAAGACCTGGGGATTTCCAATTACTGGCTTTAGAAATAGCTTCAGTGACTTCATCCTTATCGATAAGTTGGTGATGCATAGGAGTGATATCACGCACGCGGTCTATCTCATCAGCTATCCAATGGGCGTTTTCATTGTGTACCTTCTTGTTGCTCCATATTCCTTCCCAGAACATTTCTGTTTTATCCATTGGTGGGTAGTTGGCGTTATTATTCATTTCTGGTTGTACAAGGGCTTTCTGATAAAACGTTCTTTGGTTTTGCTGAAAGAGAGCATTTTCTGATTTTCTTTCGCTACACTTCACATATCTGTTTAAGCGCTTCTTGCATGCTAGGAGTTGTTGGCACTTTCTGTCTAACAATTCAGTGATCTGCTCGGCCGAAACTGAATAAAGCTGTTGTGGCCGAATCATCTGTTTTATGTGCCTACTCAATCTACTGGATCTAGCCCCACTTCTATAGGCAGTCAGTCTCCCTATATCTTTCCTTAGCGTATCTATTTTAGATTGCAGTCTCTTTTTCCATTTGGGAACAATAGATCGGGCGTGTGTGTTTGCGCTTTCGCGAATTGAAATGGTATTTTTCCCTAGAGCTCTAACAGCAGTGACGGCAGCGATATAAATAAGAGAATTTAGATGTTCTATCTGGATGTCCTCATATAAGTAATGAGGGAGTATTTGCGAGTTGATAGTGTTTAGGACCACATCAAGTTTTTTGGCATCATATGTTCTTGGAACTCGTGGTCTCGCAAGCGGATCCATTCCCTCAAACTCAATAAGGTTTATTCTGAAGGAGTCCTTAAGAGCTTCTTCTTCTTCAGATACGGTTGAGCCGGTGGCGGCAATGCTGATGTTGTTGTTGTTGTTGTTGTTTGGATTTGGCAGGGTTGTTTGTATAATCGTTGCTGATGTTCTTGCTCCTATATCTTTTGGTGTCTGGTTTGATTGTATCTCCAGGTGGGACGGTTCACTGACCACTACATTTTGATTTGCATTAAGCTGCTCAGCAAGTTGGACTGCTATTTCAGATGCGATTCTTTGCTGTCGGTTTTGTTCAACATAGTTATTAGCTATAATAGCGTCTTTTCTGCGTGCTAAGTTGTTTTCGTTTATTCTTCCCTGGAAATTTCCATATCGATCCGTGAAAAGATTGAACATTTCTCGTCTGTATGGGATTCTAAGTTGTGGATTTTCGTAGTGTGTGACAGTGTAGTAGCAACGTAGGACGTGTTCGTTCATTTCGTTCGTCCATTGAATACGCTGTCTACGGCGGCCTGCTCTCGTGGTCCCAAGTTCATCTTGGAAAGCACTTGTCGCAGGTTGTTGTTGAGTTGATTGTGGTGCCACTGGCGACTCATCTCTTTGCAGAGCCAAGCCCGCGCCGGCAGCCGCGGCTTCTACCGACGTTTGAGTGAATATCCTCACTCGGTTTATGTTTGCATTAGCTTCCATATCATAAAATTTTCTCCATAGCTAAGTATGGGTTTTTCCATTTTATACCTTCTGGCAGGTTTGGATGAAGCCGCTTCGTATATGAAGAACAGACGCTTACCTTTATGCTGTCTGGATGCCAGTTTAGGATAAAGGATTTTGTATTGTTGTTCAGTCCACGGGTGGGATGCCCCACCTACCCGGTATATCTACCGAGCGTTCCCCTATCCGCTACCTGGGGACGCGCCCTCTAGGGATACAACACCCCCCGAGGGTTATTATTATTATTATTATTATTATTATTATCATTATTCCCAAAATAGTAAGACCTAAAGAAAAACGTTGCTTAAGATGTTGACAGCTTCTTTCGCACTCACCAGACCATTTAAATTGTCCAAGCTTCTCAACAAGCTGATGCAGACACTTTGCGATTCCTACGAAATCTTTCTCGAACATTCTATAATACGTGGTGGGACTGAGAAAGCTTCTCAACTGGTGTATGTCTTCGGGAACAAGCCAATTTCTCTTGGATTAGATTTTTTCCGGATCCGGTTTTACTCTAAGGGCCAGATATTCAGCGCTGAGCTAAGCCCAGCTTGAACCAGGATCTGTTAATCCTGGAACAAAACGAATCTAGAGATAACCCTGCGAGCAGTTTTTCAGTGCAGAATGAACTCCGTCAGGAAATTTGTCAAAATCTTCTCATTTCACATAGAAAAATACAAGAAAAGAAGTTCGAGTTGTTTTCAGATGCCATTTGAACACGCAAATGAACTGCCATTCTACACAGAAAAAACATTCAAAGAAGTTCATCCTGTTCTCAAGAGTTGATCCGAGAACAGCGATGACAGGCTCCACTGTCAAACTCTTGTTGCAGTGTTTAGTTTGCTAAGCTTTGATTATGGTTGTGGGGGCGTCGATGCATTCCACTACTGCATGTCAACTGCTGCTACTCCGAGTTTTGTTAAACAGGTAAAGCCTTATCCCTGCCAGATGCTTCGCCCTTTTGCCTCCTCCTAGCGCAGTGTGCGCAGTTATTTTGTCTAGGTGGAGCTTTGCATTGTAGGTGTCACGCTTAGATCAGTACCGGTGTTATCGCTGTGTCGCACGCGGACCTTTTCAAAAAATTTAAAATCCCTCGCTGATTACGACGATTTTTCTGTCAATCGCTGTTGTGACTGTGAGTTACGACACGCTGTTGAAAAGACCTTTTTTCTGGAAGTTAAAATACTTGTTGTGAAATATTAACTATTCATGGGCAGTCAAAACAGTCGTCGTCGTCGCGGTTTCTTCATTCTCTAAACGATTTCATAAACGATTTCTCTGGTCTCGCGTTGTCGCTGCCGCTCTGGTTTAACGCTCTTGCGCTGAAACGGCTATAAGTGTAGTATTTTTGCATAGGCTCTTTGAATAAAATTCAATTTCACTTTTATAATTATTACACAATCAAACACTTTATTTATCAAGCGAAACTTATTTAAATCCAAATCACACTTAATTCAACTTAACTACTTAAGCCGCGTTGTCGCAAGCAACGTAAAACAGGAACAGAAACAGAATCCCATACATTAAAAACTGAAACTTAAATTCGCTGAATGCTTTTTGCGCTGCTAATGTATGAAATTCTGTTTCTGTTTCTGTTCCTGTTGCTTGTGACAACGCGTCTTTAGAATTCAACACTTTATTTCAATGCGATCAATTTTTTACTTTACTATCGATTTTCACCAGTCAACATATAAAATATACTGTCCTCGTCCGAGCCTGTAATCCGTGTATTTATACAAATTCGCCGTGTTCTCGACGTTTCCAATCTGGTAATTTTCCATTGGTACTTTTCCGCTGAATTCTATGGAGGGGAAATTTTCGATATCGAAATTCGAGCTTCGAATATAAGTTTGCTGTTAGTTGACTGGAATGACAGTTCGGTGTGTTCGTTTAGCGAATCGATGGGTGCATTCAGCGACTCCTGCATGTCTCTTAACTTCTTGTCGCCACATTATAAGATATAAAACACTGATTTTAGTTCGAGTTTCACCTTTGGCAATTTTCCACTGGGGTATCGAAATTCGAATATCGAATGTCAGTTGGCCGTCAGAGCTGACTGGATTGACATTTCAGGTATGCTCAGTGAGTTAGTAGATGGGTGAGTTAAGTATATTTTCGCCTTAAGGTGGAAACACAATACATCTTCCGAAAATCATAAAATTTTGCCACAAAATCATAGTTCATTAAGTATGTGGTGTGTGCTGTCACTCTCATCAAGAAAAGGCGACAAAGTCAAAAGGACTCTGTCAACGGCGAGTGATGCTTAAGTCTGATAAGGCCCGTCTGCATTGGGTTGAACTGTTGCGTGGAATGACGCCAGCGTCCCAGAAGAGTAAATATTTCAGGTCATCCACGAGTAGGCCCATGCTCTTGCTCGAACATCTCGAGGAAGACAGAGAAGCCTTCAGGTGGCCCGCGCAAGTGAAAGGCGGTCTCTCAAAAAAACAACGTTTTTGGAACACGAATACAAATAAATTCTTTAATAGAACAATAATTATAGACTTACTTCCACAAATTACTTATGCAAATACCAAATGGCAATTAAATTCGAATAGAACGCCAATCCCAAACTATTTATGTGGTTCATACACTTCACCTCACGACCATCCTCTATATTTACAGAAAAAGCGTTAAAACACCCCCCATTATTGTATTGCCATGACGGTATTGATTTAATTGTTGCTGCTGCTAGGAATTCCGAATGGCCAGCTAATCCGCAAAGTAAGCCTGTGTGGAATGACATGGGCGATAAATTGTAGAAAAGTGTCAGTGTAAATATTTATTAAGCTTACTCTGTTCCATAAATAAGTCACGATATTCATCGGGAACACCCTCTTTAGATAAAATGCTGTGTTCGCCGTATATGTCGGAACACTTTTGGCCGATGATAAAATCAATTGATTGATCAATTGGCAGGAAGTTGGAGCATCTTTTCAACATAATTAGGAGTAAGAAAAGCAGCCTTAAATTTGGGAAAGAATGATACAATTATTTGTTAAGATGGGTACGGTAATACGGACAAGGAATTGCGATTTATAGAGGAAAAGATTTTCCGGACTAGGAGGGAAAGCTCACAGTGTATTCGGCAGTGGTGGGTGTTAAAGTTGATGCTGCTGGTTGAATTTTGACCGAGCTCGTCTACTTTCGAGTTTATTTTGTTTCGTAGAATTGAAAATTTCGTAGCACTAACATTTGATTATTTCTGAATCTGACGGAATATCCTAGGTGCCCAGGTGCTGAACTCACATTAACAAGGAGTTGTGCAGAGAGCCTGACATTACCATTTTACAAAATTAAAGGCTCATCTTCCTTCTTCCGGTGGAAACATTTTGAGCTTAATTCTAAATCTTTCTTCATCCGATCTTGCTCTGGAGTGCAATTTTTACTTTCCGCGAGTCCCCAGATCCGGTAAAGTTCCTTATGCATTGCATATGGCGGATAGTGAAACGCTTACCAGATATGGTAGGTACCACTGGCATAAAAGTAAACCAAAGCCAGGATTATTCTGGTGCATTGCATATCATGCATGCCGTATGTGTGCTGTATGCGTTTAAGGTATTCTTACACGAAAAGAGGGGCCTACATATCCTAAGACTCTGATAACAATTTGTACTCCAGAAGGATTTGCTATATCCTCGAGTCTTGTAAAAATCTTTTTCGGCGCCGGGAATCGAACCTGGCACTTTGGGCATAGTAGCCTGACACATTTACCGCTGCTCCAAGCAGCCTTTTTTGTATTTACAACAAACAAGTCTTAGAGGACTTACTGCCGAAGAATTTCCTTTTAGTTTATACAGTGCTTTTTTTGAGGTTGAACAGTTATTTCTTAAAAGAGGAGTTTCCACCGGACACTAATCTGCGATTAAGACAAATCTTCCTTAAATCCCCTCTAAATCACGAAATTCACCATACCAATTTTAATCTGTCTACAAAGAGATCAAAAATTAATCTCTTCCACGCATGGATTGTCGATTCAAACCGTAAAGATTTCTACTAGTTGTGTGCGTTAGCGAAACAAATCAAACAAACCTTTATTTGACAGCTTGGTATCATCAACTCAGCTAAAACCATTGAATAAAGAGAGAAGGAAGTGGTGTCTTTGGGGAAAAGTGAAGCATCAGTTTTAGTTGTGTGAGTGCGGACTACTTATGTGTTGAACCAGGCATGTCATGAGAGACGGCTCGAGGTTCATACGTTTCTGGGAGCTGGCTCTACTTTTGTTTAACATTCCTGAGTTAAGGTGACATTTGTACCCCGATTCGTGATACATTCGATACATTCACTTGCAAGTCGATACCCGACATCGGGCAACTAATGTCAAAATAAATGCTTCACTCACACACACTGTATATGTGAAAAAGAGTTATTCCTTGTCTCTTTATTCAATGGCTAAAACATGATCTTGGTGTGGAGTAAATTTAATGAAAAAGCTTGCAGAAGTACAAAAATCACCAGTTTGAATTTTTATCGTCGAAGGTGGCACATCTGCATTTCAACATGGTCAAGACTCTTTAAGTCATTAATGGCATGCATCAAACGTTTCTAAGAACTTTTCTTCGAAAAAGTAGTTCCAGCTAATGGTACCATCACATTTACCAATTTTAAAGTCTCATAAAGTTTGAGCAATTCCTGATAAGTGCCGCTCTTAATGAGTTTCACTAATGACTCTTTTTAAGTGACTGCATTCAAGTTTTCATCGAGTTTTTATTTGTTTTAAAGTCAGAGTTTGATACCTTGCGGGGCACATGACGTGTTATATGTAGGTTGTGGTATGGCTTCGGGGTTTATCTATCAATGGGTTCTTAGGATTTTGTGGCAGGTAGGAAGTTTGAAAATTTGTTAAGTAGAAATGTAAAACACACTCAAGTAGAGTAACGTTTGAATGACATAAGTAACGGAAAGAAATGTGCAAAAGAGAAGAGAGGGATTAAGGGAATCCGAGACCGGAAGGTAAAATCCTGCGTAATGTTTTTAGCTTCCGCTTCTTATCGCATGTGTTATGCCTTTACTAAGCAGTGAAAAAGACAACAGAGTTTTCAGTGACTGCCCGCCAGTTATGTATATAAACGTTTATCCCGAATATTTACATATTACTTAAAGTGAACTGAATAAAATGAGGGTAGCAGCGTTTATTTTATTTAAGATAGGCTTAAAAATCATGGCTGGTTCACAACGAGCGTAAAGGATCGACTGGAAGCCTCGGCGAGTTTACAAATTAATTTCAAACAATCAATGGGTTCATTCTATTTAAGCCAAAGAGTGCCATTGCCATATTATGGCATCATAGAGTGCACTTTTTCGTAGTTCAGCGTTTGCTGAAGCGAACACAACCGCCCAGTTTTTACCCTACACTGTAATCGAGCACTGTCACCATTGACATAATATTAGCATAGAAGTCCATAACTGCTGTGCTTGTTAGAGTCTCCGCTTATACAAAACCTACGACAAAAATGGTACCTTGAATTGTGCTGCTGTTTGGTACTGGTGGTGTGTTCAGAACCCCAGAAATGAGTTTTTCACTGAACTTAGACCTGGGGTTAAACTCGGCTTAACTCGAAAAATTTGGTCAGTTATTCTCGGACCAACTCTGGGTAACAGTATGAACTTCTTTGAATGTTTTTTTTCTGTGGCGAATGGCAGTTGATTTGTGTGTTTCTGTGAAAAATGAAATCTGAGAATAACTCGTAATTCTTTTCCTGGGTTTTTCTATGTGAAGAGAGAGTTGGGAGAGTCAGTAATTTCGAGAGTCGAAAATTTTGACAATTTTTTTGGCGGAGTAAACCCTGCACTGAAAAAATTCTCACTGGGCTAACTCCAGATTCGTTTTGTTCCGGGATTAAAAGATCTTGGTTTAAGCCGTGCTTAACTCAGCACTGAAAAAACGGGCCGCTTTTCGGTGCGAGATCATCTGAGCCTCGGAATTAAACCGAAATTAACCCCAGAAATGAGTTTTTCAGTCAATTGCAAACCGGAGCTAATCTTGGTTTAAGTCGTCTGATTTGGTGGGTTACCGGCCAGGTTCTCCAAACTCTGGAGAGTAGTTCGAACATCTTTCATGCCTCTTCTATGTGAAATGGCTTGATTCTGTGAGAAAAAAAAAACATTTGAGAACAATTTGAGCTTCTTTGCCTAGTTTTCTCTATGTAGAGTCACTATTGAAAGAGCCAATAATTTCGAGAGTCAAAGATTCCGAGAACTTTATTGGCGGAGTTAAGTCTGCAAATACTAAAAAAAAAACACGGCTTGCTGGGTTAGCGCCAGCTTTGCCTTGTTCGGGGATCAACAGGTCTTGATTTAGCATAGGCTTTGCTTTGCACTGCAAAAACTGGTTCTAAGGAAAACAGGCGATGATGTTCGAGTTGTTCTCCAGATCTGAAGTCTGTCAATAAGTTTTTTTGACAGAAACATGCAAAGGAGTTGTTTTTTCTTAAAAAAAACTTTTAAGAGTCTATTCTAGGGTTCTATTCTGGGCTAACGCACCAAATTTGGTGGGGTTAAACGCATTGAAATTGACGGAAAAACTATGTAATTCATTCAACTTGGATAACCTCAAAAAACACAAAAGAATCCTCCAAAAGTCTGTGGTATCCTTGTGAATTAGCGATGGGCTATAGGTACTTTTGTTTAGCAAGAGAAACTATCTCAGTGTTAACTTTAGAGTAAAAAAAGAACGAGATGACAAGTTCAGGTCCTTATTCGCTAAAAAAGTTTAAAACTTACAAGCCAGCACCAGAGGTACAATTTTTCAATATTCAATTCATTAAAATTCTGAATTCTGAAGCCTCGATTTTGACGACATAAGTAGGAAACTAGTTCGCTGTTAACCTCTTAGAGTCAAGAGAATATGACAAAGATAAGCTTTTTGTTAAGTTTAAAATAAAAGACAGCACCAGAGGCACAATTCTTTGAAGGTAAATTTAATAATGTACTTAAATGCGCCGTTGATTTTGACACCATTTGGCAGAACTTGGCGAGCGGCGCTATTAGTTTTGATAACACCGATCTAGTGAAGTTTTGGCTATGTTACACTACCAGCCAATTAAGGACTTCTGGTGCCCAAAGTATATTTAAGGGAATACACACTAGTATGATAGGTAGATATAAGGTTATTTTGGTATAAACATCCTGGCGAAATAATAAGTCAAATACTTTCCAAAATTATACATACTGATGTGTCTTGTGGTAGCCATATGACGGCTTCCTCGATGTCATTATTGTCAAACACTTGGAGCTCACCACACACGACTCAGTTGCTCCCAACTGAGCCATACACCTGTCTGCAATTATTGTGAAAACGAAATTTTGATTTGACGTAATAAATGTGCTCGTCATTTTACCTGAATCTATTGTGCTCGGTTGGCCCTGGTCCACTATCCATTCATAGTCAGAGAAGTTGTAGTTACATTTTGCAACATCCAAGTGGCGGTACTTGGTCCGTCGTCGTCGCCACCATACTTCAGAACTCTCCGAAATACTCTCCAAGACTGGGAAAAGTTTCAAAGGGTTTAAAAAATAAAAGAAGAAAACCGCACCGTATTAAGGAAATATTCGTCGGCTCACTTATTTCGCCGTACACGGAAACATTTCGAGTGTGGCGGCTGCTCTTCAGAACTTTCAGATACTCCAAAGTTTCCCAATAAAACTCGTTTCGATTTCCATTGCTCTCCAGATGTGGGCGGATTCCTTGGAACAAATCCTTGTACTCGTCAAGTGAAATTCATTTGAATCGGCGGCGGTATACAACCTACCCGAGAGTATTTTGTAGGCTAGGTTCAGGCCAAAGACTATATCCCTGGGAAAGGAATAATTTGCATCCTTGTAGTTGTCCAAGAGCTGGGTTAAACTTTGCGCGATGTCGTTGCACTGCCTTCCGGGCGATTGAATAAGGCAGATGGCCAAGAGCAAGACTAAATACCGAGCCAACATTTCAAGGAAGTGTGCTCCACCAAAAGCAAACACTGAATGAAAAACAAATAGGGAAAATTCCATTCGAAGCGCACCACCACCACCACCACCCTCGAAGGAAGGACAAGGATAATTGAAATGAATTCGCTCCTAATAAATTGAATGATTTGACTGGGCGACCAACTAATGATGTCTTCTTCAAGAGCTTACTGTGGCTGTGTGTCGAGTCGTGTCGTCTATTCATGGGGCTGTGTTGTGTGCACTGTCTTTAAGAGCAGCTTGGTTCCGGGATACTCAGGCAGGCGATGGATTGAATTTTTAAATGGCCTGCGATTTACATCTGCACCGAGAGGACTACGCTCCAGATTGCTCTTTGTGTCTTATTAAGGATATTTTCCGCACAAGTCCATATCGAGAATTGCTTTTGCTTTTCATCATTCGTTCACATACTGACACTTTTGTGTGGGGGGGAGGGGGTGGTTCTGTGCATACTTCAAGGAGGTAATGCATATGTACTCCAGGAGTAGTTTAGTTTTATTTGTGCCCGCAATGGTAGAGTGCTTTTGTTACATCCTTTCAGAGGATGTATGCTAAAAGCAATGCTTGGTGGTTTGATTTTTGTGCACCTTCGTGCGCTCAAATATAAAGTGATACTTCGAGGATTTGAAAGGACACGAACAAGGAAGAAAATTGCAATAATACAATGTTCCTGTTCGTCGTTCGCCCACTTTTATTCAGTGTTTGAGTGACATATTCAACTTTGAGCGCGCACGAGGCGCTTGTGATTTTGAAGAAAGTTTGTTTAATGCATTCACCGTGGCGTGGCAGTAGTTTTGTACGTTTGACTGCCAGCGAACATCGGGGCGAAGGAAGGCGGTATAGGTAAGCACCATTAGAATGTTTTATGCATTATGAACTCGCTTATCCTTAATGTGAACGATAGGATTTCCGTTTCGTTTTATTTTTGCGAATGTATCGGGAAAAACTTTTATTTGAACTTTCGAGTTGATTCGTGCATTAAAAAAGTGGAATTTCAGCACAAGCTGAGAAGATTGACAAGTGAAGTTAGGCACCTAAGACGAAGCTTGAAGGTGGGTATGGGTCATTCCTTCAAATTGTTTACTCTCTCTGCTCTGCTTGTAGTAACTTTCCATGTGTGAAGGAAGAAACTGTTTCCTTTTTCGCCTCCCAAGAAGATGTGCAAAACGTCAAAAAAGTCCTTGACATATAGCTCCCTCGTTAAATTCGGTTAGGTTAGGCTGCTGATGCTCTGGCTCAGCAGGGACAGACTTAAGCCTCATAAGGTCCGTTGTCCGTTGTAAGGTGCGTTGTGCGTTCTACTATTTTGAACCGGATAACCAGCTTCCGAGACCTTTAAGGACTCGATTTGTAAGCCATTATGCCGAAGGAGATCTCTGATGTTGGACTTATGGTGGGGTCGAGGGCATAAGACAAAGGGGCGTGGGAGCAAGGGGAGCCATCAATGGAACCCCTTAAAAAAGAAACAAAACGATGCAAAAGTGTTCACTCTAAACCTGTACCTGTCCTAAAGCAGACTTGTGTGACAAATTTATTTGAGGTTATGGCTAGGGTATACGGGACCTGTATGGCGAAAGTCCGAGCGGGATAGAAAAAAAGGCGAAACTGCTTTGAGGGTGAGATAGGAGGTACTTGAGATTCGCCGAAATAGGAAACCGGCTCGAATGAGCCTCCCTTACTGGAGTCGGAAAGATGGAGTTACCAATGCGGATGCTTGTTGAGTTGGCTGAGCTTGTAATCTCGAGTCTGACTTGACTACGGTTATCATTTTCTCAGGGATGAAAGAGCTAAAAAGTAAAATCACATGGTATCTTTCTCTTCTTCCACCCTTCAGCCTTCGAGAATTCGTTGAAAGTACCACTACCGGCAGGCTTTTCAGTTTTTCCGAGTTAAACTGAGATTAACCCCTGAAATGAGTTTCTCAGTAAATTTAGATCTGGGGTAAATCTTGGCTTAACTCGTCAAGTTTGGTGAGTTAATATCGGATACAATCTGGAGAACAGTATGAACTTCTTTGAATGTTTTTTCTGTGTGAAATTGCAGTTGATTTGCGTGCTTATGTGAAAAGTGATATTTGAGAACAACTCGAACTTCTTTTCCTGTGTTTTTCTATGTGAAGTAAGGTTTGGGAGAGTCCATAGTTTCGAGAGTCTAAGACTTTGACAACGTTGTTAACGGAGCTAACTCTGCACTAAAAAACTGCTCACTGGGTCAACTCCAGATTCGTTTCATTACGGGATTTATAGATCTTGGTTTAAGCTGGGCTTAATTGAGCACTGAAAAACCGGCCCTAAGTGGATGTCTATGTGCACTTAAAAGGATACAAGCTTCCTCAGGTTCTCTTTACCAACCTCTGTCTATTAACTGTTACATCTCCCCGTGAGGAGAACACCTAGTGCCTATAGTACCTAAATTGGACATTGGGAGCTCTTTTGGTAGGTTATTGGGGTAGCAGACAACAAGAGAGTCTGTTTCCATTAAGGCACTTCTCTTTGCATCCGGATGGCAGCGGAAGAATTCCCCAGATGGAATCAACGGTGGACGCCACCGTTCTAGACAGGTCTAGACTAGAACTGTGGACGAGTTCGATAGATGTGCTTACTAACTATTCTTAGTGAACACATTATAAGGGCTTCTACGACGTTTTCGGAGCTCAGGCTTATAAGGAGCGGGCTATCCGGCTCTTGCTTTTGGAGAAACTAAAGGATCTGGTCCTCCGGGTTGGAAAACCCGTCCGGGGTGACTTTCCGGCGTTATGAAAAAAATAGTTACGAACCAACAACAAGCCTCGAATTCTGACGGATTCACTGCTGACGACCAATGATAACGAAATAAGGACAACGAGCTTCGTATTTGGCCATGGGATGTTAGGTCCCTTGATAGATTACGTGCAGCTGAGTCACTAGCCGAGGCTTTAAACGACTACACTGCAGTTATTTCTGTCATCGAAAAAAGACGTTGGAATTTGCCGGGCAAAATGGGGATGAAAAATGCAACTTTTACTACGGCGAGCGCTTTCCAAATCAAAAGCAACGCTAACTAGAATGTGGTTTCGTTGTTGTAGGTAGACTTAGGCAAACAGTCTTGCGTTTCAAGTATGCAAGCGAGCACCTCACGACGCATTAGGCTACCTTTGCCAACATTAGCCTCGTGTATGCACGCATGCCCCACAGAGGAGAAAGATGACAACGCCAAAAATATGTTCTGCGAGCTCTTGGACAAACCGTGTGAGCCATTCTATTTTAATGCCAACCTAGGAAAGCAGGGTCGCTCGATTCGAAAATACAGCCTGCACCACAAGACCTCCTGTAACGGATTCAGGTTGATCGACTTTGCTTCAGAGGGACACGTTGCGACATCATATACACTGTTCCCACATCCCAACATCCACATGGGATATGGGCATCTCCCGATCAATCAACCGTCAACTAGAGTGACTAATTCCGATCGGCTCAAGGCAAGCTTTGAGCTTTCCGAGAGATAGACATTGGCTCGGAACACTTTTTCCTTGTAAAGATGCGGATCTCACGACCAACGCCGAGAAATGGAAACGCTATGAGGAAGTTTGACGTCGATAGCGCAAGATATTGCCAGGTTCTTCTCCAACCGAGTCTCTTAAAGCCTTCTAGGAAGCCCTATGCAGCCAGTACATGTATTGATAGTCAGTGGCAACATTGCTTAAATGTCGTCAGAGATGCCGACTTTGATGTGCGGGGTTTCACACTGCCTCCGCTACGAAACCCCAGCTTTAACGATGATTGCCGGCAAGTAGGTACACTCAGCTAAGCAGGACGCATAATACAAAGCCGCTCAACACAGAAGGACTAGAGTTACTCATAAGCTCTACGAGCAGAGGAGGCGAGAGGAACACTGGCCTCTCTGGAAGAAAAATGAAGAGAACATGAAGCGTGCAGTTGAAGAGACATAGATTTACCAAAAGGTAAAGGGTGATCAAAAGGTCCTGCGAAGGGTATAAGTTTCAACTGAAGCCCGTAAGGACATTCAGGGAAACACATCGTAGTGGAATCAAAGTCGGTGCTGAGGATTGAAGAAAAACCATTTCTGCTGACTGAGTAACTGCTAAGACAAACCGAATTCCGCTGTCAGGCAAAATGAACCATTCAACCAGGGCAAAGAATTCGCCAACGAAACATACGTCCACCTGACCTGGATAAAGTCAAATTAGCTGTGTCTAAGTTTAAGGGCAGCAAAGTAGCTAGAGCTGACGGCATAGCTTTTCTAATACACTTTTCTAATACGGCCCAACTTTTCAAATACGCTGATGACAATCTAGTAAGGAGCATGCAACAGCTCATCTGTAGGATAAGCGCGGAGGAAAGCATGCCCGACGAATGGAACATCAACATTGTTTGCCCGATCCTCAAGAAGAAGACCCTATGAACTGTGCCGACTTCAGATGTATAGCTCTTCTCAACATCCCAATCCCAAGTAACAATTTTACTTCGGTAAGGCCTGAATTTTAGATTTTGGGAACCTATTGCTTCAATAAGGCCTCCATAATACTTACCATACATTTTCGAGGCAAACATTTCAGACACAATTTGTATAAGATCTTAAAGAAGCTACAAGGAGGTCTCATAGAGGGATAAAATTCTGTTTATCTCCTCTGTTACTTAGTAGGAAGTCCACTACTTCTATAAGGCCTTATAGCAGCTTCGGTATTTCCGTGCAGAATGTGAACTTTTTACCTCTATAAGGCCGTATAGAAGTTTCGGTATCACTAAACCTGTAGCATACATTTCGTTGGAAGCCTATCCGAAGGTGCTACTTATATAAGGTTTCTTTCTGCAAAGCTTAACCGAAACTGTTGCTTGTGTAAAGGTTCCCATTGCAAGCCCTACTGAAACTGTTGCAACTAGCTTCATTTTGCAAAGCCTTACCGAAACCGTTGCTTGTACACGGCTTCCTGAGGCAAGCTTTACAAAAGGTGTTAATTGTATATGGTTTCCTGTTGCAGGCTTGACCGAAACTGTTGCTTGCAAAGACTTTCCTGCAGCAAGCCTTAGTGAAACTGTAACATGTACAAGATTTCTTATTGCAAGACTTATCGAAACTGTAGCTCTAATGTAGAGTTCTGTAGGAATGTTTCTGTTGTTAACGTAACAGAAAATGTTACTTGTATTAGGCTTCCTGTTGCAAGCTTCACAGAGGCTGTAACTTGTAAAAGGCTTCCTGTTGCAAGTTTTATCGAAACTGTTACTTGTATAAGGCCTTCGGTTGCAGTCATAACCAAAACTGTTGCTTGTACAAGGTTTCCTGTTAAAGGCTTTAGCGAAACTGTAGATTGAATGTAGTTTTCTGTCTCCGACTCTGGCTGACGGCCCTTTTGGCCATGCCTTACTAGATTGAAGTAAACAAAATATGTACATAATCCTACTTTCAAATGAACTATGAAAAAAATCGTTTATCTATATCTATCCTCTCGTAGACACTACCGAAACTGTTGCTTGTATAAGACAGGCAGGCAGGTTGCTGGTATAGGGCTTTCTGCTGCAGGCCTTATAGAGGCTATTACTTGTATAAGACTTCCTGTTGGCGGCTTTTTTAGAGGCTGTTACTTGTGAAACGCTTTTTTTGCAAGCCTTATAGAGGCTGTTACTTGTAAAATGCTTTCTGTTGCAGGCCTTATAGAGGCTATTACTTGTATTAGGCTTCCTCTTGCAGGCCTTATAGAGGCTATTACTTCGGTAAGACTTCCTGTTGCAGGCCATATAGAGGCTATTACTTCGGTAAGACTACCTTTTGCAGGCTTTATAGAGGCTATTACTTCGATCTGAGTTTTTAATCTTTAATCTGAGCTTAACTCGCACAGAAAAACTGTCGCTAAGAAGTCTCCAATTAGTAGTTAATGATACCAGCAGTCGGATGATATACTTCGCTATGCCTTGCTAAAGGGCCTGAAAATCGCCGAGAGCCTTCTTTGGAGCTTTGACCGTGTTGTGACTTGGATCTCTTAGCCTCTCTTATCGCAACGGCTTCAGAGCTTTCCAGAATATTGATCTGCGTGTTCTGCTTCGCTCTATTTCAGAGTCTTCGAGTTCTATTTGAAAGTCGAGGAGACTTTCTTGGCGGAAAACGAATGTTGATTCTATAATATGCTTTTCCCAACACATCTTGAGTCTCCTCATAGCACTGGGCAGACTCTCAATCCCTCTCACTCTAATCCCTCTCACTCTCAGGGTGAAGTTTGTTGATTCACTTGATTTTTTGTGACAGTTTTTGAAGTTTTGGTTCCTACCGTGAGGCAGGTTTTCTGTCTTTAGGATGTTTAACTGGGCATAGTGCGTAACATATGATGTAGAAAGTTAGTAAAACAGCCCTTTGATTTACTTAACCCCTCAGGTTTAAGACCTACCTTCCTCTGTAGGTGTAAACATTTGTGCTAATTATACCCTACCCAGGGTAGGTATGTATTAAGTTTAATGTAGTTTGCAACGCAGTGAAATAATTACAGTAGACACCTTAAATCTTTTAGGGATATATACGAGACCGACAGGAGAATCGATTAAGCCATGTTATATCGTCCGAAAAGAATTTCGCTCAATTTGACATTTTTCAGGTTTGGGCAATTTGGTTTTGTGCGCTCTGACACTGAGCCATTTTAGAGAGCTGAAAGTTAGTGAGTAGGCTGGAAGTCCAAGCATTCAGATCAAGTTTGAAAATTAGTTAAATCCGCCCACAGACACGCCCACACCGAAATTTAAGCTATGTGACATTGATTTGTAATTGTCTTTGAGGTTGCAGAAAAAGTTCGGCCTTTAACTTAAAATGACTGATTTTCAATGCGATTGTATGAAATTTGGCATTTGCTTACTTTATGGTGCATATACAGTATATAACTCCGCCCACTTTTGTAGGCGTGGTTAAAAAAAAGGGATTTTTTTAGTTAAAAAGGCGGACTTTTAGTCCAAAATGTATGCAACCACCCAGTATAGAGCATTCAACAGTTATATTTTTATATCCCGCCCACTTTTTGGAGGCGTGGCAATTTTCTTTTAAGGCAGGGTAGGGCATCTTGTATCTTTTGTATCTGTAAGTTGACTGAAGTTTTTACGCACTGTTGCCTGTTGTTACGCATTGTTGTGAAAGCATTCACCATGTTCATCTGGCTGTAATCAATCTTCCCAAGGAAGTCACTGAGTTATTGCTCTAACGGTGCTGCTGCCCCGACCCTCTTCCCCAAGTAAAACCTTCTAAAAGTGTAGAGTGACGGGCCATCTAACAATAACCCTCACTCTTTTTAAAGCTATAACTTTTTGACTGCTTTTCGGCAAGTTAACGAGTGTGTCGAGAGACAATAGATACATTTGCAAATTGAACAACAAGTCCCCATAACTATGCTAAAATGATGTTAAATTTTCGATAACTTCAAGTCAATTCTGTGACGTGGTCTTAAAAACTCAAACTTTTCGAGTTTCCTAATTATATGGCTTCAAATTAACTTTTAACTTACCTACGCATAATTGCGCCATTGTTCGGGATTAAAGTCTTTTCTCCTTTTTCTTGCCATCGATTTATGACCAGCGCCATAATGTGAATAGGAAATGGCTCTTTCATTCTGAAATTAAGATTTATAGACCTTATGGACGAAACTAAAACTATCGTCCTTCTTCTCCTGTTGGGTGCGGAATGCTAATAAACCAAACCATAGGGCCGCATATCTCCACCATTGCTTATGGTGGCAAAAGCAAAACCGTTGAAGTGAAACAAAAGCTATTCAGAAAATATAAACACGTTTAGATACATTCCATATTATATCTATGTGTTTAGGTTACACACAACAAAACACACACTTTCACCAACAGAACTTTAATTCAAGCAAAAAAGGACAAAACACCATGACATGCTCTCCTAATTCAATGGGGTGTCTGCGTACAGGCGGTATCCATGACGGTTCACGACTTTTGTCAACTCAATTATGTTCGCACTTACTTGGATCTGGATGTCATTCATTTTCATATTCAATTAAATCAAAATCGGGAACACGTACGACATTTGAGAATGTTGATCCTAAACATTCCAATGTGTTTTTGGGCGGCCCGGTACATACAAACGTCGAATATATGTATGCGACGATGTGTATGAAGGTGCGATTTGTCACGAACAAGTTTCAAGGAGTATATATGTAGGTGCCTAGGACCTAGGCATCCAAAGTCTCTTATATTTCACACTCAAGGAAATTTATTTTCGGGTTTTACCGAGCACACTCACGACTGTGTGACTTCTTCTCTATGCATTTGCATTTCATGTGAGATGAATCCTTTGGAAGAAAAAGAATTTGGTTCACGTAGAAAGCTGCACCTTTAGAAACCACCTAAGAAAAGAGGGAGGTATTCGGTCTACGAGAAATGGCAATCATTTTGAACGCAAATAACTTGTCCCTGCGAGGGCTGTAAATCACAAAATTGTCCTTTTTATAAGGATGAACAGATGTATGAAATGATTAAGTGCTTCGCAGGTAAAACGAATCGGGTCTTTGGGCGATTTTTATTCACCTGCAGGGTCTAAGAGATGGACTGCTGACCATGGTAGTTGTTGTTGAAAAAAAGGTGTATTGACATGACACAACAAAGTAGAAGGCGACGAGAAACACCACGAGGGTTTCGGTCCGGTAGAAGTTTCCCGATTTTCCGCGTCTCGATGGGGTTTACAGTGGAACTCCCGTCAAGGGCATATCAAAATCTGGAAAAAAAATCAAGGAGCATCTGTCCCAAATCTATAGGAACATCAGTCTCTCTTATCTAGGTAAGGGTCAGCCGCTTGGAAACATTGAAACACTGAAATATTTGACAGGATGAAACAGAATAATCTGCTGTTTATACCACTGCTTACCTCTATAAAGGCATAACAC
Organism: Neoascia interrupta; assembly: GCA_947623515.1. NCBI lineage: Eukaryota > Metazoa > Arthropoda > Insecta > Diptera > Syrphidae > Neoascia > Neoascia interrupta. Next base: position 48,303,562 of record OX392462.1, read on the forward strand.
TTGCGGGTATAAGCTTCGGTACTTTTAAGGACACGGCTATCATTGTGTATTAATAAACGATTTCTGGTCTAGTGTTGTCGCTGCCGCTCTGGTTTGACGCTCTCGCGCTGAATGTGAAACGGCCAGTAATGTTTTAAGTTTACCCGTCTTTACCCGAGCTTCAGTGATGAAGAGCTTATGTGTTCGGCACTCACCCCGTCAGCCCCAAAGATCCGCCAACTGATGCGAGCAAAGACAGGACAACTACATAGGAAGTGTTCCGCTGTATCGACGTCCTCTCCACAGGCAGGCCAGGTGGTGGTTTCGCTCAAGCCTAACACTTTCAAGTGTCTAGCAAAAACTTGATGGCCGGTAGGACGCATACAAGAAGTCTGCAATCAATTCTCCTGAGAGACATAAGAAAAGACACTGACCTCTCGCAGATGTCCGGGCGTAGTCTGCCTGCACCCATTGCAGTCACGCCTACGAGCCCTAAGCTCACGAGAAATCCAATTATCAGTGGCAGAGGTGACAGCAGATGCAAGCCAGGCCTAACGCAGGTTCGGGTCCTGACAAAGAGAGCCAAATCTGGCAAGCTTATCATAAATCTCATTTTCCTGAACACCAGTGTGACCTGGGACGCGAACAAGATTCACTGCATTTAGCTTTCCGACTTAGTTCAACAAATGCTTGAGTTCGAACACTATCTTGGACGAGGTAAGAGGATGGCGGTGAAGTAATGCATTTAGAGCCGCTTGGCTGTCACTGCAAACGTATTTGCTTCTGGCCCTCCATCTGTTAGTCACAATACAGCGCATAGCCATTTGGAGTCTTACTTACTTACCTACCTTAGGTGGCGCTACAGTCCGGGGTGGACCTGGGCCTCAGCCAACAAGCTTCGCCAGCCAGCTCTGTCTCTAGCTAGCCGTCTCCAGTTTCGCACGCGAAGTTGGCTGAGGCTCAGGTGACTCAGGTGGCGCACGCTTCCACTTGCGTGCGCCACCTGAGTCTCGGTGCTCCTCTACCGCGCCGTCCCTGCGGTGTGGATTCGAAGATTTTCCAGGCTGGGGCGTTGGTGTCCATCCGCTCTAGATGACCCAGTCATCGTAGCCGTTGTGTTTTGACTCTTTTGGCTAGGTCGGTATCGCTGTACAGCCTGTACAGCTCGATGTTATATCTTCTCCTCAACTCTCCGTCTATGCAGACGGGACCGTATATCGTCCGAAGAATTTTCCTCTCGAAGCAGCCTAAAGTGTTTTCATCCGCCTTTGACAGGGTCCATGCTTCTGCACCGTAAAGCAGGACTGGGATGATGAGGATCTTATACATGGACACTTTAGTTGCTCGAGAGAGGGCTTTGCTACTCAATTGTCTTCTTAGCCCAAAGAAACAGATTAGCAAGAGTTATCGTTCGTTTTATTTCAGCACTGGTGTCATTGTCTGAATTAATAGCAGAACCCAGGTAGACAAAGTCCTTAACTACTAACTGAAAGTTATAGCTGTCGATGGTCGTTTGCGTATGCGAGTGGTTGAACGGACTTTTGAAAGATTGTACCTCTGGTGTTGGCGCGAGAGTTCTGCACAATTCTCTCAAGTACGATGTTAAAGAAGTCGCATGACAGCGCGTCGCCTTGTCTAAATCCTTTTTTGACATCAAAGGGGTCGGTGAGGTCTTTGCCGACCTTGACGGAACAGCGTAAATTATTATCCATCGTCATCCTGCACAGACTGACGAGTTTGGCAGGGATGCCAAAACTAGACATTGCGCTATATAGCTCGTCTCTATAGATGCTGTCATACGCGGCCTTGAAATCGGTGAAGAGGTGGTGTGTATCGATTTGGAATTCCTGGGTTTTCTACAAGATCTGCCGTAGTGTGAATATTTGATCGATGGTGGACTTTCCTGGCCTAAAACCACACTGATATGTGCCTATCAGATTGTTGACAAACGGCTTCAGGCGTTCAGGCGTTCACACAGTACAGCAGAAAAGATCTTGTATGCGATGCTTAGAAGACTGATGCCTCTGTAGTTGGCACAACTCAGAGGGTCTCCTTTCTTCAGGATCGGGAAAACAATGCTGAGGTTCCATTCGTCGGGCATGCTTTCTTCCGACCACATCTTGCAGATGAGCTGGTGCATGCTCCTAACTAGCTCATCGCCAGCGGATTGAAAACGTTTGGCAGCTAGGCCGTCTGCTCCAGCTGCTTTGTTGCACTTGAGCTTAGACACAGCTACTTTCACAGCTACTTTTGGCAATGTTGCCATTGGCTATCAATACTTGATGCTGGCTGCATAGGACTTCGTAGAAGATTTTGAGAGATTAAAGTCATTTGGAGTCTTATGTTCTCGCTTTCCAGGGTTGGCCTAGGGTTGGTCTTTACCCTAGTTTGATAACCACGTCTGTTTCGATCGACAATCTTGACTGAAACTCATCAATGGGAAACACCACCAAAACTCAACTGCAATTTTATATTTCACTTCGAAAAATCTTTTTATCAAACAAACTTTATCATTGAATGATTGAATTTAAATCATCACTTTATTTAAATTTAATCACTTTTTACTTTACTCTCATTTTTCACAAGTCAAAGTTTTAAATATAACCGTCACTGTCCGAGCCTGTCATTCGTGTATTTATAAAAATTCACCGTGTTCTCGACATTTCCAGCCTGGTAATTTTTAATTGGTACATTTCCGCTGAATTCCATGGAGGGAAAATTTTCGATACTCGAAACTGTCAAATCAACAGTTTAGGTGTGTTTGTTAAGTGTAGCGAACGGGTTTGTTCGTAAAGCCCGGTGAATTCAGCGACTCCTGCATATCTTTACGATGATGTTGTGTGAACAGGAAGAAAAAAAGTGACAGATGATGCATATTGTAGTCAACCCACCACTAAACGTCTAAACGGACTGAAGCGGAAATAAATCAAGAAGCAAAGCATTGCAATCCGCCTGCATATTATGACATAACGTAAGATCAGTTTATACCATTGGGTGGCTTGGGATGGGTAGCGGTAAGGGGTGGGGGTAGTCCTACACTGGAGCCAGCCATAAGTGGTGTCTTATGTCAATCATGGGGTGACGTCCCAATTAGAGTTCAATTGAACTAGTTTTCTTTTTTTCTTGTTTTTTTTTTATATTCAGTGCATGAAATAAAGCAGAAAGTTTTTAGCTACGAACCAAGTGTTTTGAATTCTATATGGCTTTTAACTAAGCCCTGCTAGAAGCATATTTTGCCAGAGATATTATGGCACTCGTGCCCTTCCTTTATTTCGTACCATAATACATTACATTTCATACATAATAACAACACATACATTACAATATGCGAAGACGGTTCAGTTGCAGCGTAAGAATGGTATCGAGCCAAGAAAAAAAGGAGAAAAGGTTATTGCGTAGAAACAAGCGAGCCTACGCAATCTCCCAATCTAAGGAGATCAAATAGTCTAACAATCGAAACAAGATCAGAAAGTCTTACAAAACGGCCAAGAAACTGGCTGATTGCTTAAGAACCGGAAAGGCTTTTCAAAATAACGAAGGCAACCTAGTCACCGAGGCACACGTACTACAGTTGATGTATGTGTAAAGCAGGATTTCCCGCAGCAGTTTGATGGACATTATGTAGATAGGGAGATTACAAGATAGAGAAGGAACTGCACCAAAGGAGAACGAACGTCCAGTCGACCAAGAAAAAGTCCTACCACCTGGGTATTGAAGAAGTTAGCTTATTTATATAAAGGTTTAAAAACAGCAAGGCCACCGGCGATGGTGGCTTACATTCTTACTTTAGATGGCGCTAGAGTCCAGGGTGGACCTGGGCCTTCGCCAAAAAGCTTCGCCTGCCACTTCTGTTTCTAGCTAGTTGTCTTCTGTTTTGCACGCTAAGTTGGCTGGGGTCCTTTACACTTGTGTGCGCCACCTGGGTCTCAGTGCTCCTCTACTGCGCTGCCCCTGCGAAGATTTTCCGAGCCAGGGCGTTGGTGTCCATCCGCTCTAGGTAATCTAGCCTATGGATGGAGCTGGATGGACATGAAAAAATTAGCTTACTTACTAAAATTACTTACCTTCTTACTTTAGTCGGCGCTGCAGTCCGGGGTGGACCTGGGCCTCAACCAACAAGCTTCGCCAGTCAGCTCTGTTTCTAGCAGACGACCTCGTGTATTGCACGCGAAGTTGGCAGAGGTCCTTTGCACTTGCATGCGCCACCTGAGTCTCGGTGCTCCTCAACCGCGCTGGTTGGTGAAGCTTGTGGGCTGAAGCCCAGGTTACGTAAGTTTGAATATTGCGATTACCAAGTCACACAAATTTTTGATGATAAGACATGTTTTCTCATTTGGCAATAGTTTCTTTTCTTTATTTTCCTGATTGGTATAAATTTGCTCTTGGCCAGATTCAGGGTAACCCATGAAAGGACTTTCGGGAACTTAAGGAAATATGAAGAGGAATTAAAAATCGGGCTGTCACAATACCCCTGACGACTTACCTGCTAGTTTTACTTAGTTTTTCACTCCTTTTCAGTAGCCCTGGACGACAGAGTCCTTACCCTCTCCTCCAACCATACTTGCACCGATTTCATGTCGAAAACGTTTAATCAAAAAAGCAAACCTGTTGGTATACACAAAGCATGCTAGAAATGTTCATTTCGTTCCCCCTAAGCAGATTTTCAACTTATTCTTTACGAGGATTAGCATTGTAATGCATAAATATGTGCGAACACATCGCCTCCGATACATGCCTAGATAGATACGTATGGATATCTGTATGTGCATGTATGAAACGAAAAGATTTCATGTTGAAATTCTCATTTTCTTGCGGTGGCGTTAGTATTCCCATATTGTGCCCTCTGTAGGTATGTGTATATATGACTTAAAAGAAAGGATGTACGAGTGCAGACTGCTAATGCAATGCTTCAACGTTCAACAACGCCTGAACCCGCAACGAAATAGGGTGATGTCTAACATTGGAATGGGTACAGTGTTTATAGCAATTCGGAGGGCGGGTGTGTGATTAAATGCGATAGGGATTAGCGAGCTCTGTTTCACAAAGCGAACTCTGTAGACTAAGGACGAAGCCATTTTAATATGAATACAACGAAAGATTGCCTTTTTGCTACCTTAATACGATTATACATTTAAATTTTTTCCAACGCATTTTTTTTTCCAATCGGCGCATAATTTTGGAAACAGCACGCAAGCTCTCGCGTATCCCTTATCCCTTATGTCTATTTGCGTATTTTGTGTAAATCGAACGCATAGTAAAAACCACAGGGGAGAAACATGATAAAGTACTCCTGTCGGATTTATCGTGAAATAGGACATGGGCCCAGGAAGTGAAATATATCCTCTTGGAAAAAGTATAAAAATAAAATATTCACAGTATAAACTGGCCTGATGGCCTGATATGGGACTTTGATCAAACAAAGGAATTCTCTGATTGCCGGAAAACGAATAAACTCATATCCGAAATGAAATTAACTTCTGTTTTTTTTTTGTTGAAATAAATCAGTTTGGGACGTAATGGACAGGTAACACCCTGTTTGATTCAAAGAATTTTGAGATATGAATTAAGGAGGACGGCTTAACATGAATTAAAAGTTATTTAAAAAAATTGTTATTGCGACGATCATGCACTTCATGATAAATTGCCTGTGCCATGGTCAAGACTCCGAGACACAGAGACTTAGGTGGAGGGTTGCGTGGCCACCTGAGGCACGGTACTCGACTGCATCATGCCTGTCCCTGTGGTTTCGAAAATTTTCCGAATCAGAACTCTTCTGTCTGGCAAGGTTGGTATTGCTGTAGGTACCTACAGCCCGTTTATGGGTTGATGTTATTATGGGTTGGATGTTATGGGTTTGTATTAGACGGGACCATTCTAGAGTGTTTTCATCCTTCTTTGACAGGGTCCATGCTTTCTGCACCGTAAAGCAGGACTGGGATGATGAGGGTCTTAATGATTACTTTAGTTGCTCGAGAGAGGAAGTGCTACTCAATTGCCTTCTTAGCGCTGGTGTCATTGTCTGAATTTATAGCGCAACGCAGGTATGTCTCCACCGGACACTAATCCGCGATTAACATAAAATCTCATTGAGAGCCAAAATGACAGAAAAAGAGTGCTCGAGCTCGTGTTAAATTAATGTGATCCACTGTGTGTGCCTGTAATGTGTCCGGTGGCTCCACTTTAGGATTTTTTCTTAATCGTCTCATTTTAATCCTCGATTTATTGCCGGTGAAGATATAGTATAAGACATAGTTTGATATAGTAAGATATAGTTTTGACTACTAAAACCTTATCCGCCACTTCCGTCCCAATACTTATACGAATCAACGAGTACATCACGCTGTGTTCTTCTGCTCATGTCCATGTCGTCTGCGTATGTGAGTAATTGTACGGAATTTTTCAAGCGCGTACGTGAGTAATTTAAACGAATTTTAAACGCATGATTTTACGAAATCGTGTTACAGCGCGTCGACTTACCTTGAATCGCTTTTGACATCAAAAGGTCGAGTTTCCTCGTCTTTCTGCACAAAATCTGTGGAAAGCAGTTAAGTCTTAAGTCCACCAAGAAACCTATAATTCAATAAGGAAGGCTAACGGAAGAGAAGGCAAATTTTTTGCGGAACATTTAGAAGAAATATTCAAGCTGTTCGACCGTGTACCGTTGGTTGACGTTCAAAACAATAACGAACCTGATAGCCTTAGAATGAAAAAAGTATAAGTTGAACTTCGTTAGTTGAACTTTGACAGACAATAATCAAACTTATAAATAACAAGGCCCCGGGCTACGACCTGATCACTGGCGAAATCCTAGAGGAACTACTGTAAAGGTGCTAGTCAAGTTTCTTCTAAACACTTATCTCTTATGGCGTATTTTTTTCAGCACGGAATCGTGAAACTGGTATAGAATACAGAAAAAAATTGTTATTTTCTCATACACCTGAACCGATTCGTGCTCATGTAAATGTTCTTTTGAACTCCGAATCAGTTTGGCGTCGACACTGAACTCGAAATTTCGACACCGTCGTATTTGACGTGAAGTGACGTTTCGACTCAATTTTCATTCGTTATCATTTACAACACGACTGAAATTGTATGAAATCGATAAAAACTCAAATTTTAAGCAATCAAAACTAGTTTTAACTAAAAAGTACAAAAACCTGACGCCAACAAAATCACGCAAATCTAATCAAGAAATGAAAAAAAAAGTAAACAAAATTAAGTCAAAGCAATTTGACACTACTTACTTAACGTGATGATTGCACCTGTGCAGTATTTGTCGTTCTGTACACAATGGAACTGAGTGTACACCACGCTGGAATTGTCGCGAACACTGAAATCTTATAGGCCCATATCACTTCTGCCCATATAATATTGAAAGTATTCGAGAAACTTCTACTGAAGCGTTTATAACGAATAATTATAGAAACTCGCTTGATCCGGGATCATCAATTTGGTGTCAGACGTAACCATTCCACAATAGATCAAGTTTACAAAACAACACATAAAATTGAAAAAGCCTTAAGCCGCGTTGTCACAAGCAACGTAAAACAGGAACAGAAACAGAATTCCATACATTAGCAACTGAATCATAGATTCGCTGAATCCTTTTTGCGTCGCTAATGTATGAAATTCTGTTTCTGTTTATTGTGATAACGCGGCTTTAGAAAAGAAAAAGATATGTTCAAGTGCTTTCTTAGACGTATCGCAAGCCTTGGACAAGGTAGGTAAGGACCATCAAGGGAACATCGTTGTAACGGCTGATTTTTTAAGAGGTTGAGAACTTTTTAAAAAAAAAAACACAAAAAATTCGAAAAAATTAATGAAATATTTATTTCAATCGATAGTTTGAACCTTGCAAATTAATGTTTTAAGATAATTTCATGCAAATGTTGACCGCGGCTGCGTCTCAGGTAGCCCATCCGCTGAGTCCAATTTTGGCATACTCTTTCACACATATCGGCCGGTATCTCACGAATGAATGCATGGATGTTGGCTTCCAGTGCGTTAATAGAAGCGGGCTTGATAGACATAGACATTAGCCTTGGCATACCCCCACAAAAAATAATCTAATGGTGTCAAATCGCACGATCTAGGCGGCCCGAAACGTGAAATTAACTGTTCACCAAACTCGCCTCGCAATTGCGCTATTGTTTCGCGATTAACATTTCGAACCGAGCACGAATTTTGATAGTGAAATTCAATAATTTGCAAGCGTTGTTCATTTGTAAGACGATCCATGGTTAAATTGCAAACCAAACTGAAGCTGTTTGACAGTGACACAAGGTACTAAACACACGTCAGCTGTCAAAACCAGTGTTGCCAAAACCAAACCAGCTAAAAAATCACCCGTTAGAATCGCAGTCGGTGCTGAGGATTTGGAAAGACCACTTCTGCAGACTGTATAACGGCGAGGACGAACCAAATACCGCTGTCAGGCAGAACGAACCATTCAACCCGGGCGAAGACGTTTCCGAAGAAGCATACGAACGATACCGCCCACCCGACCTGGAGGAGGTGAAAGTAGCTGTGTCTAAGCTCAAGTGCAACAAAGCAGCCGGAGCAGACGGCCTAGCTGCCGAACTTTTTAAATCCGCTGGAGATGAGCTGGTAAGGAGCATGCACCAGCTCATTTGCAAGATATGGTCGGAAGAAAGCATGCCCGACGAATGGAACCTCAGCATTGTTTGCCCGATCCTGAAGAAAGGAGACCCTCTGAGTTGTGCCAACTACAGAGGCATAAGTCTTCTTAACATCGCATACAAGATCTTTTCTGCTGTACTGTGTGAACGCCTGAAGCCGTTTGTCAACAATCTGATAGGCACATATCAGTGTGGCTTTAGGCCAGGAAAGTCCACCATCGATCAAATATTCACACTGCGGCAGATCTTGGAGAAAACCCTGGAATTCCAAATCGATACACACCACCTTTTCATCGATTTGAAGGCCGCGTATGACAGCATCTATAGAGACGAGCTATGAAGCGCAATGTCTAGTTTTGGCATCCCTGCCAAACTCGTCAGTCTGTGCAGGATGACGTTGGAAAATTCACACAGTTCCGTCAAGGTTGGTAAAGACCTCACCGACCCCTTTGATGTCTAAAAAGGATTTTGACAAGGCGCTGTCATGCGACTTCTTCAACATCATACTTGAGAGAATTGTGCAGAACTCTCGCGCCAACACCAGAGGTACAATCTTTCAAAGTCCGTTCAACTGTTTGACATAATCGGTAGAACAAAGCGTCAGTGAAGCCTTCGTGAGTATTGGGACGGAAGCGGCGAATATGGGTTTAGCAGTCAATGAGGGCAAAACCAAGTATATGCTGTCATCAAGAAAAGACACCCGACACCGACGTCTTAAACAAAACATCACCATCGACAGCTATAACTTTGAGGTAGTTAGGGACTTTGTCTACCTGGGTTCCGCTATCAATTCAGACAATGACACCAGTGCTGAAATTAAACGAACGATAACTCTTGCCAACCTCTGTTTCTTTGGGTTAAGAAGGCAATTGAGTAGCAAAGCCCTCTCTCGAGCAATTAAAGTGTCCATGTATAAGACCCTCTTCATCCCAGTCCTGCTTTACGGTGCAGAAGCATGGACCCTGTCAAAGGCGGATGAAAACACTTAATACTGCACCGAGAGGAAACTTCTTAGAGCGACTTATGGTCCCGTCTGCATAGACGGAGAGTGGAGGAGGAGATATGACATCAAACTGTACGGGCTGTACAGCGACACCGACCTAACCAGAAGAGTCAAAATACATCGGCTACGATGGCTGGGTCATCTAGACAGGATGCCCCAGGACACCAGCCCCTCGGCCCGGAAAATCTTCGAGTCCACCCCACAGAGACGGCGCAGCAGAGGAGCACCGAGACTCAGGTGGCGCACGCAAATTGAAGAGACCTCCTCCAACTTTGCGTGTGAAACTGAAGACGGCTATCTAGAGACAGAGCTGGCTGGCGAAGCTTGTTGGTTGAGGCCCAGGTCCACCGCAGATTGTAGCGCAATTTTAAGTAAGAAGTGGCTGGCTGTCATAAAAATGCACGCCAACCCCCTCCCCTGGTTAAATACCCACGTGGCGGTGGCAGTACAATGGGCCTACTTTGGCCTCAGTGTACTTAAAAGCGACTTACCTACCTACCTACCTACCTAGTAGGGAGGTTTGCATTTTCAGATGGCTTTTTCTTAAATGCCCAGCTTTCACTTAAGTCCTCGAGACCCCAAAAAAAGTTTAGTTTTCTTTTCTTCGGAAAATATTCTCGCGCAACTGGCAGGTGCTTTCGGTGGTTGCTTTTGTGAACTCCACTATAAATTTAACAGATCTACTTTTTTTCAACATTTTCTTTGTTCTTCCTATCAATAAACAAAGATTTGTGTGTTAGTGATCAACATTTGTTTTATCAATGAACGAAGTTTGTAGTACCAATGAACAACGTTGCATCAATGAACAAAACTTGTACTGTTAATGACACTTTTATTGGATCAATGAACAGAGTTCGTTATATCAACGATAAACTGCTCCTGACAGTTATATTTTGGTGTATGCTCGCCCATTTCAGCAACCTTCTAGTTCTTTCCTAGGAAAGTAAGATTTTCCTTTGGATATGAGCGTTTCCTTTGAGATGTTACATTGTAGGTGCGAAAGCAAATTTTTTTAAGGAGATATACCAGAACTCCGAGTCAGATTACTTATGACTCCCCTTAGTTCACTTATTCTCTCTTGTTATTAACCTAATTATTGTCGCACGAATCTAATTCTAAAAAAAAAAAAAAAAAAGCTTCAGCAGACCCCCGATAGATCAAGTATCCTTGCCGTCCAGGAAACACAAGTCGTTCATTATTTTGATAACCTTAAGTTTCAGGTCAAAATTAATTTTAATTGCACTTAGCCGCGTGTTCCATCTACCTGCTACAAAGCCTATGTACGCGAGTACACAAACATTATTTTTCTTTTTACTATTTTATACATGAATTATTCACCAATAAATAACATTATTTCGTGGCAGTATTCACATTTCACAAATTTATGTCTGGCACGCAATGGAGCCGGCGGTGGCGGAGCCAGCCCTGTTCAATATGAGGGACAAAACATATTCTCCTGGCCATCATAGGTAGGTAGGTTAGGTACAACGCGAAGTCCCTGTCATAAAAAAATAAAACATTTGCTTTCCCCAAGTCCTCCATTATGTCGTATTCCTGATGATTATCTCATTTCCATCGGCCGGAGGCACGCAATACTCTGTGCTGACTCTACTGTGTCTGTGCTAAGAAAAAGGCGGGAAATACTTCCCATAAACGTTTCATTAAACGCCCCCGTTTTCAACTCCTGAACGAAGGAATTATGCAAATGTAATAGACTACTCTACAGAGCGCACTCAACGTGTGGATGACTTACTGAGACACCCTGTTGTCTTGCAAGCTCCATGAATGGGTTCCTTGTTGTTGTTTTTTTTTTCTCTCAACGAAAATATACCCATAAACCCTCAAGTAGTGCGAGTAAGTTGGGTTTTTTTTTGCTCCTTCTAGTTGGGTATTGATTTTTCCCGCACCGAGCAGGCGATTTGAAGATTTCTTTTCGCTTGCGAAGCGTTGTGTGTGTCGTGCTCAAGACGGGAAAATCGAACGACCACTTTCCTTCCGTTCCTCGCGCCCGAGCTGATCAGCTGCGCCTTATCTTTCTTACCTGCTTTCGAGTTGTCCTGCTCCCCGGTGTGAGTGGTCATGCTCATGCGCCCAACCATAGTTCCGACCGCTCTCTCACCAGGAGTGGGTGGTAAGTCGTGACACTTCTGCAATAGTGTTTGTTACACCCTCACTGCCTGTGCATCACCCTGTGTACTCGAATTACCGTAAAGTCAAAACTCAACACACGCACACAAGTACAGATGAAAAACGCTGAGTTGTAAAAGCGGAGAAAACTCGCTCGAACCATCGGCCAACGTCAGTTTAAGAACGGTTCCCGTGGAAAGCGCCTCATAACGGTTATCATATTGGAAAAAGCCCAAATTAAGGACACAAAATTATTATCAGTGTGTGGATTTCTTTTTCTTCTTCCCTCCTCTGTGTATAGTAATAAAATCAAGCATTTATTGTTGCGTGAACAACAAAAGGATACGGCGTAAAATGTCCTTTTCAATTGTACAGAATTGATTTTAACGGTGTTGTACCTACCCAAAAGTCCGGCGACATGGTGATGTGTAGGAAGTGAAGTGAGTACAAAAGAAAAAAAAACGAGGAAAAACCACTGGGGTGACATTCATTCCGCATCCGACACAGGCACCCACCCTTTGGTATATTTCCTATAATCAAAAAAAATAAAATAGCTATCCTTCGACAACACACAAACCTCCCCATCATATTACAACTAGAGCTCTGCCATTCTGAAAATGTCCTTTTAATAGGCACCTGTGTAATTTTTTTCAGAGTCATTAGTCACTTATGTCGTTCAATACCATCAGTGCTCAAAAGGACGGAAGCAGAACACCATTTTAGGTACTCTGAGTGCGAAAAACTCGATTGTTGTTGGCAACGGATGGAGAAAACACTGCGAAGGTATACCCGTCGTCCTTTGTGTGTTTTAGTTCAGAATTTTGCCCGTTTTCTTTTACAAAAATAATTAAAATCAAGTCCGAAACTTTAAACCGAGTCTTTAAAAAAAAAATCATCCTAACGATCGGGTGTTTTTCTTTTTTCCTTCCCTAATTTCCTTGAAACTCACTACTCGTGGCCGCCGCCGCTGTCGTCGCATTCAAAGAAAAGTCGTCCTGGCCGATGGGATGATAAAAGGGAAAAGCCAATTTCGACCTCTTTCGTATTTCTCTATGAATTCGGTGGCGAGAATCGCTGGTGTTGGTGCGTGTGCAGATGTATCTTGGTCCTTAAAATCAAATGTGTATTAAGTAAATCGATGTGCCAGTGTATTGTTCTTTGGTTTTGGCTCTCGTGAATACAAAGTCGGAGAAAATACACCACCAAACAAAAAAAGAGCAGCAAAAATATCCTTTTTCTATATAGATATGTGAGTGGAAGAACAAGTGCAAAGAAAAGAGTGGAAAATTAAGCTTATTATCCGCGCGTCGTTGTCCTCGATATATGTGTGTAGAAGTATAAGTTCGGGAATAAAATAAAATTGCAAGCGCCCCCCGATTATCGGCCCCTGCGGCAGGAGCCCAAGCACCAAATAAAAATAAAACCCTGATAAGAAACTGGAGTGGGGGAGTCTCATCATTCGCAAAGCCAGCAAGGAGCGCGTGCACACCACGACGGAAAATAGTAGAATAGTCCTGTGGCTGGCGCCCCACCCCCAAAACAACCCACTCAGACGGTGGTTGCCTTTTGTGATTTCTTGACAGTGGCACACATATACCTATTCGCGTTTAGAGTCTTGTTTATATTGTGTACTTGTTGTTTTGTCTATTTTTTATGATTCTTTTATTTTGCTTTTTGTCCTGCTGAACTCGTCCTTTTCTGCAGCGCTCTTTCCATACATAAAAAAAAAAACGTTTCTTTTTCGGTTTTGTATTTTCTCAATTTTTATGTGTACACAACTACTACTATTTAGGGCTGCCACTACTATAGATATGCGCGTTTGGATGTGTGATTGGTTTTCGGAATAAATCGAATTTAAGGATAACAAAATGTGGCTAAATGGATTAATCCTGGTGACAGTACTTGCTGCGGCCAAAAGCGCTGAGGCAGAACTAAATGTGGAAGCGGCTTTTCAAGGTAAGCACATAATTTCCGATATATATCCTTGTTAAGTACGAATTTATTGAGGTAATTTTTGGGTAGATCAAATTGTTGGAAATGCCGTTTTTTGTGTTTAATCTCGGACTATTTAGTTAGCAACTTGTTGCACTGGTTACACAAATAGTTGAAGAGCAGTCGAATTGGAGGGCGGAATACCTTCGGGGTGTATGCCAACTCTCAACGTGCAAAGGACTTTATTTACTCGACTTCGGACTTGAAGAAAGTCTTTGGTTTGTAAGGAGAGAAAAAGCCAGACATCGATTTTATTTTTAAACACCTTAAAGAGCCTTAATCCGAATGCAAATCATCGAATGAATATTCTCAACAAAACAATGGTTAACCGCACACTCTTAGGATGTAATGCTTAATTGTACCCAACTTCCGTGCGCTCCTTAGACCCCCTTTTACATGTGGAAAAAGCTTGGTTAACCCCTTTATTAAAACACTCTTCAAAAGTGAGGCACTTTTGTATCCACTTACTTGCACCAGACATCATTCATTTCGTATCGAAAGTGTTCCGCTGGATGGTTTTTTTTTTTTTTTAAAAAAGGGATAAAGCTTTTCGAACAGCACTTAAATTTGAATGCCAAAGAGGTTGCTCTGGCATACATAAAAAATGTTTTTTTATAGACTTGACGAACTCGAGCGTGTCTCAAACGTTATACGTATGCGTCGTTTGGTCGATTTTATGCACGAAAGTCATGTCTCGGTGCTGGTGCGGAAGTCAGGTCAAGATCTAAGGTTTCATATTGTCGTTATCAAGGGGATAACCAAGCCAAAGTCAAGTTGTAGGCTGATGGCTAAAAATAGCCAGACAGAGATGCATATAGAAATTTACTTTTGTTTTATGTGTGACAGTTTGTCTGACCTCTGAACACTCGCAGACTTTCAGATGGCAGAAGTGGAATTGAAAGCATTCCTTCCGGGTAGTAAACACAAATAACTTGACGAAATGGGTCTAAACCAACAAGCTTTGTCAGCCAGCTCTGTTTCTAGCTCGAGACGAGCTTTGCCCGCGAATTTGACTGAGGTCCCCTTCCTCTCCTCTACAGTGTCGTCTCTGCGGGGTGGATTCGGAGATTTTTCTGGCCAGCGCTTCGGTGTCCACTCAACATGATGCTAGCTTTCGCAGCCATTGATTTCTGACTCTTCTGGCTAGCTTGGTGTCGCTGTATACAGTCCGTACAAATCGATGTTATATCTTCACCTCCAGTAAGCACAAACAACCGATTTAGAGGGAAGAAGTACTCTTAAGGGAGACAGTTAGTAGGTTTGTCAGACTCTCGCCAAGGTGAAACTACCCTTATCGGGGCTTAAACTCATGATCTCGTGCACAGTAGCCCTTCGCACTAAGCACTGCATCAAGGCGCTACCCACAAGTATAAATATACTTCTTAGGGCCGGTTTTTCAGTGCGGTATCAACCGAGTTTCGGAGTTAAACTGAGATCAACCCCAAATGAGTTTTTCAGTGAATCCATCCGGGGTTAATCTCGGCATAACTCGCCAAATGTGGTGAGTTAATCCTGGATCAACTCTGGAGACCAGTATGAACTTCTTTGAATGTTTTTTCTGTGTAGAATGGTAGTCAATTTGCGTGTTTCTATGCAAAATTACATCTGAGAACAACTCGAACTTCTTTTCCTGTTTTTTTTTTTTTTTTCAATGTGAAGTAAGAGTTGGGAGAGTCAATAATTTCGAGAGTGTGAGCTTCTTTGAACATTTTTTTCTGTGTGAAATAGGAGTTGCATTGCGTATTTCTGTGAGAAATGACCTCTGACTCGAACTTCTTTTCCTGTTTTTTTCTCTATGTGAAGTGAGCGGAGAGTCAAAGATTTTGACAACTTTATTGACGGAGTTTGCTCTTCACCAAAAAACCGCTCAAAAAAATTAACAGAACTTATGGCGTATTCTTTTGAACACCGAACTGTAAAACCGAGCTTTCAAATAACACCCGGTTTCATTGTGTACAGAGCGACAAATACTGCACCGTAGCCGTCATCGCGTTAAGTGTCAAATTGCTTTGACTTCTTGTTTACTTTTTTTTTCATTTCGTAGCGTGATTTTGTTGGCGTTGGTTATTTTTACTTTTTACTTAGAATTAATTTAAGTTTCTATCGATTTCGTACAAAAGCAGTCGCATTTTAAAAAACCACGAATGAAAATTGAGTCGAAACGTCACTTCACATACGCAATCAGAGTTATACTCAGCCTCTACCGTCAAACACGTCGATGGCAAAATTTTAAGTTCGGTGTCGACACCAAACGAACTCGGAGTTCAAAAAACCATTCGCATGAGCCCGATGAGTACGAGAAAAGAACAATTTTTTACTGTATTCCACACCAGTTACGATTCGGTGTTGAAAAGAATGCGCCATTAGTTTAAGCTGTGCTAAATTTAGCATTAAAAACTAACCCTTAGGGTGACCAATCTACTGTTCTTCGCTGAACGGTTGTGCCTACAGGATCCCTACCCGATTTTGTCATTAGCGGGTGCATTCAAAATATCTTCGTAGATATCATGCGGATCATGCGTGTTGCAGTGGTTAGTGTGTCATACTACTGCGTCAAACGCACCGGGTTCAACACCCAACCGAGGCAATAAAAGTTTTTTTTTCACTCCGCGAGGATCTGACAAACACTCCAAGAGTTTCGTTTGTCATGCGAGATTTCTCAAACCGCCGTTCGGAAAATGCCAAAATTTAAGTTCCCCTTTATGATTGCCTGATTGCCATGACTCTTCTGAGCTTCAAGTGCCAGTTAGTTCTGCTTTTTATCAGGATCATAATAAATCATCAATTATTTCGGGGGCACCATTAAACGAATGCCTTAAAAGGATCGAATTAAGTAGCCACATGACAATGTCTGTAAAAGGTACCTTTGGCTGTGAGTTTTCGTCAGAGGGTTGTGAGTGTTTGTCGATTCCAGCATTACGAAGCTGTTAAGCAATCACCCCGATGAACCCGTTGCGTCCGGCATGTCGAATTACCAAACTCAGTGAAACACAAACGTTCTTATGGGAAGCGCACGTACGTCACGCAATTATTCTATGGGCCGCATCCCATAAGAACGTGTGCATTTAACTTAGTTGTAAGTTGTGTACGTCAACGTGGCGGATATGCAACGGATGTCTTTTTCAAATATAGATGACACCACAGCTTCAGATTCTTCTTGACGGCGCGGCGTGACGTTTATGAGTTCAGCCATACAAATTCAATGGCCCATATTCACAGTCGTTCTTTAAACCCGAGTCTTATGGCGTATTCTTTTGAACACCGAACTGCCACACCGAGCTTTCAAATAATACTCGGTGTTAGCGACAATTCCAGCGTGGTGTACACTCGGTGTACACACTTTTATTGGGTACAGAACAACAAATACTGCACCGGTGCAGTCAGCACGTTAAGTTCTGTCAAGTGTCAAATCGCTTCGACTTCAATTTGTTTACTTTATTTTCATTTCGTAGCGTGATTTTATTGGCGTCAGTTTTTTGTACTTTTTACTCAAAATGAATTTTGATAGCTTTGAGTTTGTGATATTTAGTATTTTTTTTTTATCGATTTCATACAATTTCTGTCGCGTTGCAAAAAAATAACGAATAAAATTTGAGTCGAAACGTCACACATACACAATCACCCAGACTCCACCGTCAAATACGACGGCGGCGAAAATTCGTGTTCGGTGTCGACACCAAACTGATTCGGAATTTAAAAGAACATTTGTATAAGCACGATTCCGTTCAGGTGTACGAGAAAAGAACATTTTTTTTCTGTATTTCACACCAGTTTCACGATTCGGTGTTGAAAAGAATACGCCATTAATAAACATAGGTCTAATACCATGTCTCCACCGAGCACTTATCCTCGATTAAAATAAATCTTTATTAGATCCTCTAGAAATCACTAGAAATCCCAGTTTTGTCCTGGGAACTGACATCGCCACTCTCTTTTGAGAGCCAAAATGACAGAAACAGAGTTTCGTGTCAAATTAATTCTATATTTGTCGTATGGAGCCACTTTGGGATTTGTTTTTAATCGTCTCCGACTGATCTTTTTTTAATTGTCGGTGGAGACATTGTATTAAGTTATTTTACAGCTTAAGCCGCGTAATCACAAGGAACAGAAACAGAATTTCATACATTAGCAACGCAAAAAGTATTCAGCCAAATTAGGTTTCAGTTGCTAATGTATGAGATTCTGTTTCTGTTCCTGTTTTACATTGCTTGTGACAACGCGGCTTTAGACACAGCTCATATACATAGACAATTTTCTTACTGTGTTTATTTAGATCCGAGTCTAAGCACAGTTTTGGAAGCTCTGTACATGAAAATACTCTTAACTGAATGATTCTCTGAGAGAATTGTGTCAGAAAGTGACATTTTAATCAAATTTTCATATGCTCGCCTCCTTTCTTCAGTAAAATATCTACAAAAGGCTGAGTGTCTTTAAAAAAAAAATGTATGGTATGCCCATGTTGCGATTTCTTAATGTTTCTTTTTGCTAATGTAACAAACATTCCGAAACACTCGAGTACCGAGAATGATGAATATTTGTTAATATTTATTATTTTCTTGGTCTTTAGCAGCACAAAACATAGCTTAAACATACCTCTTACCGTGAATAACGTGAAGACTCGAGTTTTTCATTTAGAAATGGGTTAAAAACGTCTATGAATAGCTTAAACTCCAGTTTAGCTTTGCAACAACATAGCAAGAGCTTATCAAACATCTAAGAATATGGTTCAATGTTTTCTAACAGCAAAGGCTTTAGCCTCAATGACTTCGTTGAGTTTGTCACGCTGAACACAACTGACAATTCAGGTAAATATACACGTTGTTAGGGGAAGCGATATACGTTACGCTACGCAATTCTTCTATGGACCGCTTCCCATTAGAACGGGTGCATCGTTGTCAGTTCTGTACTTCAACGTGACGGACGCAACGGACTGTGGGCGGTTCAATTTTCGCCTTGTTAAAGATTTCGAGCCAGTATTGCTCAATGGCAATATGTGAGTTCCTACGCCTTGTCTAACTTAACCAAAAGGCATTTTGAAAGAAAATGTGAAATAGAGGTTGTCTCACATTAAAGCCAGGAGTGGGCGTGGCCGTTGGCGGTTTTAGCCAACTTTGTGTGCAACAAAAGAACCAAGCCGTGTACCAGGTTTCAGCTCTGTATCGCTTAATTTTGAAGATCAAAAATCTTCACACGTACAGACGAACGGACATGGCTTAATCGATTCACCTGTCGGTCTCGAACATATCTCGAAAAGGTCTTAAGGGTCTACGGCGATTATTTCACTGTGTTACAAACTATGTATTAAAATTAATATACCCTGGGTCGGGTATAAAAACTCAATCAAAATGCGCGACTGTAACTAAAACGAACGAAAATAAGGCTCGAGATTTATGTGAGACATGTTAAAGACTCATATTATTCGCGGTTTCCATCGTGCAATAGGTGAAACATGGCATAATAGGTTAGGTACTACATTTTAGTACCAGATCGAATCAGTAGATTTTACTTTAAAAGTAATTTATGAAACCAACATAATTTTTGTGCTATTATCTATACCTAATGTTTCCTACATAATGGACCTCAGCCAACTTCGCGTGCGAAACTGGAGACGGCTAGCTAGAGGCAGAGCTGGCTGGCGAAGCTTGTTGGCTGAGGCCCAGGTCCGGAGTGTAGCGCCACCTTAAGTAAGTAAGTACTATCTACATAATGTTACACTCCTAATGCGTGCCTAATGTCACTAATTCTCAATCCTTAAATATCACAGTTTCAAAATATTTGCTGACAACTGAACTGACTGGAAATCATGTTCAAAAAGCGACACACAGAAAGGCAATCCACAAAAGGACAATCGTCTTGATAATTTACACAAGAAAATTAACTCACGGGGGGCAAATGATAAAAATGAACTGTCGACTAAAAAAGTGCGGGGCTGTTTGTCAAAACTTAATGTCAGCTGTTAAAAAAGGTCTGTTTGCCATGGGTACCACCGTATTCGGTACAATCGATGGGTTTTCCCTGTAAATAGCAACACATATTTTAAACAGACCAAAAATTAGATTTAGTGCTAATGTAAAGTGCATGAAGCAGTAATTTTATTGTTTAAATTTAATAAACTTGACTAAAAAATGTGTAAATTACGCTACAATCAAACCTAACACGTAGGTTATTAGGACTTAATAGCTTCACCCACACTCAATAATCATTTTTTTTTTACCCAAAAGACCATCCCTGTGCACTCATATCGTTGATAACGTGTCTGTTTAGTGACAAAATGTCATTTAAAGTGGAGTTGTTGTGTATTTGTGAAGCGTGGGTGCAAATATGAAACTTTTCCGTTAATTGCATTAACAATTGAATAAATTTTAGTTAAATTTACTTCAAATTCACTTAAAACTTGCGCGTTTCTTGAAAGTAGTGAATAAATAGTCGTGTAGGAGTGAGTGAAATGTTTTTTCTTTTATTCAAATGTGTGGTCTTCTGCGTTGTCATTTATGGTGAGTTAAAGATTCTTATTTTGCAACTTTACCTATTTTCTTAGAACATCCTTGACACATGCAATGCTGGAATTTAACGGTTTTTTGCAAAATGTCATAAATGAGCAGCAAAAATTGTTCTGAATTAAGAAATCCTTCTTTCATCGATTATCCGAAGCAAAATCTTTGTTTCGTTATCTTTGAAGCGACCACAAAGAGCAGCCGAAACTGCTTTAAATTTTTCCGCCCTTTAATAAATTAAACTGGGCCAACTCCTTCCTAAAAAAATCGTTTCCAGGCCCCTTTTTTTGTATAATGACTGGGTATGTGGAACAGTGCTGGAAACTTCCGACTCTTTCTTCGGATTGAATTTCAGCACAATGAGAGTCAAGTCAAATGGCCTAAAGTTTACATAAATCTAGTTGTTCATTGCTCTGAAATGGAAACTTTTTCTTAGCCCCTCAACACAACACACAGCATCGGCGTTGTCAGGCAGATGAAGGGATGAACTTGTATCTTGGGAAAACCACAGCGCGTCGGCTATTTATGAGGGTTTTCAGTGCCAAATCGTTTTTTAGGTTTTATTTATTCCACTTTATACTTTTTCATGCAAAAAAAAAACAGCTTTATAGACTCTGAAAATAATTCTGTTTGCCTTCGCAAAGAAGACTTTAAATAATCTGAATTCGATACAAAATCATTTTTTGCACTCAAAACAAAGTGTAGCCTTAAACTTTAAGTGATTTTGCCTGGAAGTTAAGAATAAAAAAAATCATAAGATTTTTCTCAAATTACTAGGAAAACCATAAGCCCAGCTGTCAAAATTTGACCCTGTTCTTTGAAAATGTCAAAAGTTTTTTTTCTTGTGTTTTTAAATGTTTAGCGACTTATCCACTTGCCATAGAATTAAAAATTTTACCCTTTAATAACACCTTCGCTGCCCTTTAAATACCGCACTCAAATTCGAGATTTTGGGGAAATATTCAAAATCTCGATTTTAATAAAATCACTTTAAAAATTAAGGGCATAAAAGCACATGAAAGAATGCACAAACTCTTCTTTTGTAAAAGTATAATACATAATGTATTTTGCTTCAAATCAAAACTACAGCTGACCGACCAGTCAGAAATTTCACTCTTTTTTTTGTGTTGGCACGTTTTCTAGGCGTTACAGGGTGTTACCATCGCATACAAGGCAGAGTTTAAAGTAGGAAGATTGATAGTTAATTTCAAAGTGTTTCCACCGGAAACGAAGAGATTAATTTGACTTTTCTCATTGACATTTCTCAATGACGTCCTCTTGTGTGTGAATGCAATGTCTGGTCGTCACGTTCTCTGCGCATCTCCTTGAAAAAGTGAGTTTTTTGGTTCCTAAGCAATTTAGATTTAATTCAGATTCAGCAATTCAGATAATTAAAGTCATATACATATCATTGCCACCGATTTTTTTAATCTACGAAACGAATTAACCCAAGAACGGAAAAACAAAACGCAAATTATGTTGAAGTGATTTTGGCCAACAAATTCAATAGTAGAACAACTTGACCAACATCAATCACCAGTACCAGCATTAACATCCATCATTCAGTTGCAGTTGGCACTCCTCAGTGCATTCAACCGTTTTGACATGCAAAAGTTTTCGTGATTAAGAGGGGATTTAAGGAAGATTTGTCTTAATCGCAGATTAGTGTCCGATGGAAACACCCTATTAAGTAATAAATAATTTATTAATGGTTTTTGCTGTGCGTCTTTATTATCTGAATAACATAATTAAAAAAAAAACAAAGGCAAATCTAATTGAAATGTCAAACAATATTCCGTGCGTCGGTGGTGCATGGAGGCGATTTTGTTCATAATCTCGAACATTTATTTTATTGCGGTGTAAATGGGGTATAACATTGTGAATCAGTTTAAAAATATTGTACAGCCCTGTAGTACATACCTACGCATATCGATTTTTTAATGTGATTTATTGCACTTGAGTTTATTTTATTGTTTATGTTTACATTTTATTTAGTTTCTTAATTTTTAGGCAAAACTTATTTTGAAAACCAAAACGAATTGGGTAGTGGACTTCAGCGGAATTCGATACAATTTTCATAAAATTTGCAGACGTTCCAAAAAGGGTGATAAAAATCGCTTGGCTGTTTAATATAGTTGATGGGTACATATTGTAATGTTTTGGGTTCGTCGAATAGAGCTTAATTTCACTCTTAGTACTCTTAATAACACTCTTAGCAAAACACAACCAAACACTATATTTATCAAACAGAACTTATTTAAATTCAAATCACACTTAATTTAACTTCGTTACTTAGAATTTATCACGTTAGTTCAATTCAACGTTTGAAATTTAACTGTCCTGCCCAAGCCTGTCATCTGTGTATTTATTCAAATTCACCGTTTTCTCGACGTTTCCAATCTGGTAATTTTCCATTGGTAATTTTTTTTACCGCTGAATTCCATGGAGGAATATTTTCGATATCGAAATTCGAATATCAATTTGCTGTCAGCTGACTGGAATGACAGTTGGGTGTGTTTGTTTAGTGAATCGATGGGTGCATTCAGCGACTCCTGTATGTCTTTTTACTTCTTGACGCCACATTACAATGTGTTTAAATAATAAGTTAATAAATATAAAGAAATTAATAATAAGGAGAATAAATTCTTGCAATATGCTCGCGCCCAGCTGTGGTTAACTAAGGTCGAGGTGATTGCCGGTTATAATACAACCAGAAGGCTTAGGTCTATTAAAGATCTATTGCAGTACCAACTCGATCTACAAAAGTCGCGCTTACATTCAAATTGATAAAGCTTGAGAGACAACTGGGGACGGTCGTGTTTAGATCGCTTCGATCATTGTAGAAGAAAGCTCGACGCTGACGAATTTGTTTTAAATTCATCCGTAAGCAGCTCCACACAAAAGTCAACATCATAAACACCAAGACTTGTTGGCAGCTCTGTAATGGCACCGATTGTAGCACTAATGTGTGATATTCGAAAGGTGATCAAACTCTTGGAGCGCTTATGAGCTTAGATCTGTTCCAAGATGTAAGATGCAAATCTGTTTCGACACCGGTTCCATAAAAACGTGTGTATTTCACTTAGTTGTCAGTTGTGTACTTCGACGTGATAAACGCAACGTATTCATTGGGCTAATGGCAATTTATGCGTGCTTTGCCGGTGAGCTAAAATAAGGTTTTACGAGTCTATTTCGACAAGCAGCAGAAATGTTTTCTATTTTTTAAAAAGACTTTTAGATAAGCCTCATTCGGTCTTCTTGGTTTTTCCTTCTTCTTTCAATGTACACCGTTACTGAATCTTGTCTGAGAGGACAGCTGTCAACAAGGTCTAGAACATTTGTGTCCATCTGCACCCGAAGGCAGGTCATTGATGAATGTCCCTATACTGTGCAAATTTAAATGAAGTTTTAGCCAACAGTCAGTGTGGAAATCTGCATTAAATTAAATATAGATTGGTTTTAAAATAAATGTAAAACATTGTTGCTAAATGATGGTCGGTATATGGCATTTCTTGAACACACCTCCATTGATATGAAGTCTACGACTTTTTTTGTAAGGATCATCCGAAATTAAACATACCTATTCTATGAATTTTTTAAGACTAAATCCTGTTTAAAGACCTGGTAGGTTGAAAAATATCGCCTCTTTCAGACTTTAACCCTATACCCCCCAAACTCATCCTTCATTCGATGGCCCAATTCATTGAAAAAAAAAACCGAAAGGCAGAACATCTCAAGATGATCCAGGGCCAATTTTTCACAACCATATGTTGTGCTGTGTATTTATGTTGCAAAGGTTCACATAAACGGGGACCTTAAACTTCTACCGAATGCGAAGGTTACTTTGGGAAATTTTTCTAGACAAATGTAAGTTTCTGTCAGAACCTCGTGAAGGTGAGGACCGTTAAAAAGAGCAAGTCGCTTTTTCTTTATATGACAGAGGTTTGACTTGAGCCAAGACATCCCGCTTAGAAAGCAGACACACTAGCCACGGCGGCGCCACGTCTCCCCGAATTTTCCAGTTAAAAAAATTAGGTGACAAATATGTCGTCATTGTAACTGTGTCAATGTTG
The DNA here is from genome assembly GCA_947623515.1 of Neoascia interrupta. Classification (NCBI taxonomy): domain Eukaryota; kingdom Metazoa; phylum Arthropoda; class Insecta; order Diptera; family Syrphidae; genus Neoascia; species Neoascia interrupta. Next base: position 48,327,869 of record OX392462.1, read on the forward strand.
GCATGCTGCCTTTGTAACTGTGTGGCCAACCTCAACCCTCATCTTTGGAAAAATAGGTACAGGGCAATCATTCAGCGAACCCATGATCCGAACCAGACTGTGCTTTGCTTTTGGAATGCATTGGTTCTTCTTGAATTTCGAAAGGGTTTTAACACTTGTAAATCGACTTCTTGACTCAAATTGTCAATGATCGTTTTTGACATCTGTCAAAAAGATCAGCGAAATATGTTGTATACTGTATGCCGTATGACGGATGCAGTATATTATATGTTGGATGTCATATATTGGATAACGTATGTCGTCTGACGTGTATCGTAAGGCGGATGCCAAATGTCATTTATTGTATGTCGTTTGTCAGATGCCGTATAAATGTCATATGCCGCTTGTCGTATGCCAGATACCGTATGTCGTTGCCGTATATCGTTGTCGTGTGCCATATGTTGAATATCGTGTCGCGAATATATGACGCATTTTGACGCGGAAGTAGTATTTCTGTATTATTGACTTTCGTACACAGTACAAAATGTAATTTCCCCGAAACATGCACCTGAATGACTTACCTATGCGTAATTACTTATTTTCCAGCACCTTTAAATAAAAACATTTAATCAGATAGCATCATAAAACACCGGATATATGAAGCCCTTGAGTCCTGGTGAGTCATAATCATAACTGCCCATACTTGGACTCTTTGGCTGTGAGAAGGTCGCTGTCATAATCATTCTTAAGGTGCCCAAGATGTTGCCATCAATCTATTTCAACCATAAAGCTTTCACCTTGGGTCATAATAAAAGCGATGCCAAAAAAAGAACGAAATGTACAATTTTGCAATATCAACGCCCACTCCTCATGCTCGCCACCGACCCAATTATGCATTTTATCATATGGTTTTCTGCATTGAAATCCTTATTGCATGATTTCCTTACCCAAAATGATTATCGTAACTGATTTGATGCCTTGCTTGAGGCCTTATTAGATTCAAACATTCCGAATATAACTTTGGTACACTTCAGAAAGCATCAATCATTGCCATAAGGTGTCGGGTATTAAACGTCAGTTCGTAACCCTCTTATACAATATGCCGAGGATGATTGCCCTTGGCGAAGGATGTATCCTTGTCTATACTTCTTTCCTAAGGCTTACTACGCCATAGAGGATGAATAAAACCCCCCCAACTCGGCCTCTATAAAAAAAGAGTTAAAACGAAGCTCCTTCATTTCGTTCGCAAAGTCTTCTTTCGCATATAGCTTCACACATAAAGGAACATTCCTCAAATCGCAAAAAGCTGTAATCTGAAAGAACAATAAGAGATATTGCAGGATTAGATTGATATAATCCTTGTTGTTGATTACTAATAAATGTTGCTCTTGGGGTCTACCCTTAGTATTACCTCCCTATGCCACAAACAATGAATCAAATTTGTTATGTACGTGTATGTACGGATGCTCTTGTGCGGTCATGAGACATAAAAAAAGCTGTAAAAAAACATATATTGAAGAAAAAGCACTCCTCACGTAATCCAATAATCTGACAGACAGAAACCTTAGGCTCCTCGGTGCACAAAATTTTTCGCAAAAATATATTACGAGTACGTTAAACCACAGGAAGAAACAAATGCACCGGAAATTGATTTCGGAGGAAATTGAGAAAATGTAAATGAATATGAGTTAAATTACTTCATCCTCTGGTGAAGTATATGTGGTGGGTGCACGGTGTACGGTAGGGACCTACTCCATGTCCACGCCATTTGCGATATTATTTTTCTCTTATTTAAAAACGGATACGTGCTTGTCATTCGATCAACAAGTAACATCACATTGCGCATACATAGGAAAATCATAGACACGAATGCGAGAGAAATATTGATTTTGCTGAAGTTTCCATTGTTTAAGGTTTAAGAGCACATTTGTTTTGTTTTATTCTGATTATAAAATTTCGGTATCCAGTATCCTTTTCTTGGCGTTGCGTTGGTCGGGAAATCCGCGTCCGTACCGCGCCCACAAATCAGACTATTTAGAGATAACCAACTCCGGGCAAGCATTCACACTCTAGTAGGGTGTTTCCACCGCATGTAAAACAGATATTAACGTTTTAAGCTTTAAAAGTTAATCCCAAAGTGTTTCCAGCGAAAAAAATAAGATTAACTTGACATATGCTTTAATATTTGATATCGATGATTCCGAACATGTAATCCGCATACATTTTTGTTGATGTAGATGTCGCAAATTGCGAACAAAATAAAATTTTATTTCACGATCTAATTTAATTACTTTTACTAATTTAATTACTATGAAACCAAATAAAGACAAGAACAATAGAAAAACAAAACTTCAAATAATTCTGGTGGAATTTCAGTCCGCACAAGGTTGAAAGTACAGCAACTTGATCAACATCAACTAGCAGCATCAGCATCAACATCCACCATTTTGTTGCAGTGTGTACAGCTCAGTGCATTTAACTTTTTTGACAGGTCCAACTAGATCAACAGCAATCATTCTCTGCACATAGCAAAAAGAACAACTGAATTGATCCAGCGATGAAGGAAAGAATATAAAGATTACGGCAAGCGCATGTTGCGACATTTTTTCGGTAGACTTTGTTGTCAATCTGACATTAACGATATTAACTGTCACTTTATGTGTTCGAAAGAGTTTTTTTCTTTTCTTTGCTCACACAACAATCAATACACAATGCGGCCAGTCACAGATCATGCATCTGTTTTACTTCCACACTAATGAAGGGGTGCGTAGTCGAAATGTAGGAACATACTTTTTCTTCCTTAACTCAAAGTTAGTAGGTTAGTAAGTAAGCTGTCAACAAAACGTTTTTTTGATTTTTTTTAGTCAGATTGTGAACAGAACACGTAGAGAATTCAAGCTCGGAAGAAGAATTTTATTACGAAATTAATTTTAAATCTGTGCGTGAAGACACATTAAAATTCGTATGGTAAAGAAATCTTGGTCGCGTATTTGTGTCCGGTGGAAACATACTATGACGATTAATTTTATGATCAATTATCATGTCATTTTACTTTTTCATGTCATTTCATTCTATCTTATGACCTTTATGTCATTTTACATTTTAATGTGGGTGCTGTGCTCTAGACACAACAATGTTTTGTCTCGCATTAAAGTCGACAAGCCCAACTGTAGAACGACGATGGAGTAGTTGTAGCAGTACCTATATTAATAGTAGTAGGTAGTATGTAGCTTGGAGTAGTAGCTATAGCCTTGGCTGTGGCGGTGGAAAGAGTTTGGACAGCTTCATAAAAGGCTAGTCAGCAGTTTGGCTGCTCGTGATCTGTTAAGGGACATGCCATGTGCAAATCCATTAACGTTCGCTGACCTTATTTGGTTTGCATGGTTCGATATCAGTCAGCGAACCATGCGAACGAAATAGTACTATCGTATCGTTGGAAAGTTACTCCGGCGGCACGACACCGGACTTAAGTTACGGAACAGATATTTTTTGTGACTCCAAGGACACTAAACTGGATAGATTGGTAGCTGATGATACTGGACTGAGTTTTGATAGCTTTGTGGAAGCCCACATAAGGTGTTTACTAAATAATTCAAGATTCAACTTCTGCGTCGGTAGTTTGAAATCGTTTTCTAGCTACTTTTCTAGGCTTGGACATATCTAGGTAAGAACTTAACAAGACTAATTCCGTTCTGCTTACCGAAAACCCACCCTAGAGACGAGCTGTCACGCGTTAAAAGCAAGCAGGGGTTATCATTAAAGGAACCAAACACTCTTATCATACCTTTGTTTGGAGAGACTAAAGGATCCTTTGTCTTCCGGCCCATAGGGCAATGTGTTGTTTGGTAGGGATGCCGGTCTGGGATGCCGGTCAAACGGAATTTTGGGCATGTTCCGGGAATGCATCGGAACCCTACGCTGCCATGATGGAACCTTAAAACGGGAAAAGTGGACCTTAATATAAGGGGACTTAAATGTTTTTGCCGAATCCGAAAAACACTTTGAGAAGTTGTTCAAGACAAATGCTACTCTCGCAGGGGTTGTCAGACCCTCGCGGAGGTGAGGACCGTGAAAAAGAACAAGTCTTTTTTAGGTGATGGCGCGGCGGTGGGATTCTAACTCAGACCTCGGACGTGGTAAGCCAAGCACACACACACTTATCACTAAGCCATGGCCCCTACATATTATCGTCTAACCCCTCCTTAAAAGGACTGCCTGGGGGTGTACTGTCCATAGGGCAGAAAATACGATTCGTTACTAGTGGCGAAGTACATTCCTGGCGGTGGTTTTTTTGCTTTCACAATGGAAAGTCTTAAGAATTATTGCTTAAAACCGATGGCTCTGCGCAGCCATGCACTAAGAGGCCAAACCAAGATGATAGGAACTAATGCTTGGGCATGTACCACCGACTAATGTGTGCAAATTGTGTGCCATTCCTTGAATCATTGTTTCTCAATGATGTCACTGATGGCAGCACTCATCTCGTTATGTATTTGTTTCATGCTCCAACAATGTAAATTGTTAGCAGTCAATCCAACTCACTACCTACTTAGTGTTAGGCATAAAAAGAATTTGACCCAAATAAAGTTTGTCGCGTCTTTTGGAAAAAGACTGTTGCCTGTTTTACAATCAGCGAAAATCTTTTATTGACACACAATGAAAGTCAGAAACCGCGATGACTGTTTTGACTGCAAAGTGACAGGACATATCAAATTAGTATAAAAAGTTTCAGCTTTGTTTTTGGTTAACACATTTCTGTTTAACACCATGTCACAACTCACAATAGCGAATGTCAAAATAATCGTCGAGCTCGGCGAGGTATTTTAAATTTTTCGAAACGGTCAGCCGGCTGGCGTTCCAGACGACGCGACGATTATGTCGACATTGGGAATCATTTCATCCCCCATAGCCCATTCATTGCCATTGACTTGACGATTGAAGGCAACCCCATGTGGAGAATAGAAGAATATGTAGAGACCTGCAACAACGTCAGCTTTCAAAAAATCATCGAATTCATCAACCGATTTACTTGTCAACTGACGAAAAAATAAACAAAAACTGACCAATCGAACTAAGGCGGGAAAACAGCATTGAAGTTTTTGTCTTAGTAGCAAGACAAGTAAATCAAAGCCGAATGATAAATTTGGGAAATTTTTGCGAATTGGCGATTGAAGGCAGCCCCCCGGTGGAGAATAGAGAATATAAAGACAGACACTGACACAAATAGAGACACTGACGCAACAACGTCAGTTTTCAAAGATTTTCCAAATTATCATTCGGCTTTGATTTACTTATCAACTGGGTGAAATATAAACAAAAACTAACCAATCAAAGTAACGCGGGAAAACAGCATTAAAGTCTTCGTCAGTCAAAAAATAGTCAATATATTCAGTTTGACGTTGTTGCAGGTCTCTATATATTCCTCTACTGTCCTGTATCGCATTTGGTCTTTTCCATTCGTCAATAGAAAACCAAGTTTTGACATTTCTTAATTGCTATTATTTAATCAAAAACGAATTGACATGAATGATCTTTTTTTATACCCCATCCCATAGGATAGGAGGTATATTTAGTTTGTCACATAGTTTGTAACACGGTGAAATAATAATGGTAGACCCCCAAGACCTTAAGGGCATATGATCGAGACCGAATTCTGAATCGAATGCGCCATATCCGTCCGTCCGTCCGTCTATATGTCACATGTTTTTAGGCCTTAAATTTTGAGCTAGGGTGCACACGTAGGGTGAAACTTCGTACGTAGGGTCCACGTCATGCGAAGCAGTACAAGTGTAAAAATTTTTAAAATCCGCCCAAAAACACGACCACAATCGGTCTAAATGTGCAACTACCTCCAGAGTTTACGAAACCGTAAGACGTCCTAAAAGGCTGAAATTTGACATTTAGCATCTCCTAGTAAGACACAAAAAGGGCAAATTTAATTGGTGAACCTCCTCTAGTGGGCGTGGCATCTATTTTAAGGGTAAATTTTCAAATGCATTTTACTCAATATTTTTGCTGGAAATTGAAAAAAATTTGCTTAAATTTTATGAAGAAAACGCTTAGTTCCACATTTTGTTTATGCAAGACTTTGGGCCACGCCCACATTTAGAGGCAGAATTGAAGAAAAACCTAAAATTTTCCAGAAAAACTTAATTTCGACTGGCCTTGAGCCTAATTTAGGAAAGCTTGAAACAAAAAAAGTAGCAGGTTAAGCAAACGAGACTTCAGTCCAGATTTCGTTCATATAAAGTTTTTAGCCACGCCCCTTTCTAGGGGTCGATTTTTCAAAAATATTGAATTTGAACCAAAAAATTGCATTTTTACGTACATTTAAGTGTAACTTGGAAATATCTGTGGAAATATCTTATAATTAATAGTTTTTAGTAAGGGGCCGTTGTACCACGCCCCTTTTCGAAGTTTGCGTTATTTATAAAATGTCAAAAAATAACTATGCCATCAGCATTTTACAATGTGGGATAGGATGGGGTATTCAAGGGTCCGTTTTACGGACTGTAACTTCTGCGTACACACTATAGCACTTACTCACTGGTTTAATAAACAAGTTAATAAGTGCAAGAGTTCGTCTGTGACAAACTTCTATGTACCCGACCCTGTATACCGTGTAATACCAAATCTTAAAAATTTTTGCCCCGAATTCATATATTATTTGTATAAGCCACGCCCACAAAAATGGGTCTGGGCTAAAAATTAAAATCAATTATTTATAATTCCTTTAGAATCATGACCAAATCCATTAAAACCGAAACCGTTTTTTTCTAAAAACGCCCCCTAAAAATGAACGGAGCCCAAAACTTTGTATGGACCAAACTTAGCAAATAGTAATATCCCTAATATTTGTTATATATTTTTTTTTCGATCTAGAGTGAACTTTCCGAGAAATCGGGGTTTTAAAGATCTAACATGTTAAAAGTGGACAATTTTTGATTTCTTAGAGATTTTGGGCCATAATTGCTCTATACCAAAATTTAAGTTCCTACGCCTTCTCTAACTTGACCAAAAGGCATTTTGAAAATTGGAAATAGAGGTTGTCTTTCATTGAAGCCTGTAGTGGGCGTGGCCGTCGGCGGATTTAACCAATTTTGTCTGTAAAATATAAGAACCAAAATACACTCCGAGTTTGAGCATCCTAGCTCAATTTTAAAGACCTAAAAACTTCACATATACGGACAGACGGACGGACAGACGGACCGACATAGCTTGATCGATTCACCTGTCGGTCTCGATCATATCTCTAAAAGGTCTTAGGGGTCTACGGTGATTATTTCACTGTGTTACAAACTATGCATTAAAATTAAAATACCCTGGGTCGGGTATAAAAATTAATAGGCTGGCGCCGTGGACCGTGGTTAGTTAGTTAGTTTGTCAGGCACGATGTTCGAGTTCGACTCTCAGTCCAGGCAGTATAAGTTTTATTCACTGTCCCACCTCTGCCGTGCGGTTCAAACAAACAGGTCAAAGAATTCTCTGAGCCCTACGCTACCAAAGACCTTTCCATGATTTACGTTAGACCTCTCCTCGAGTATGCCAGTCAGGTTTGATTTTGGTCTCCTTACCAACCAAGAAGATTTCTAAGATTTCCATAGGAAGAGCTCTATGTGACCCTGCTTGGAATGATTTTTTTTGTTACGCTGAACTTAAGTCAGAAGTCCAGACGCTGAACCCAATTTTTGACGGTTTTAAAGCATAAATCGGCCGATACTGCTGCAGTTTAACGTTCAATATTCGTACGAAGTTTATCAATCGTCGCTGGCTTGTTGGCATAGGCCAAAGACTGGACGTAGCACCAGGAAAAGGCCTAACGGGGTCAAATCGCACGACCGAGACGGCCAAGCGACTGGACGCTCAATTAATGATCTGCTAGGACGATTATGACGACCATAAATTGGACGTAGCGCTCTTAACGTTTAGGCCACTGACCCGAATTTCGGAAGTAAATTTTAATAATTTCGACTCGTTATTGGCTCGTTCATCTTTCCATCTTGAAATGGCAAAATTTACTGAAGAGAAATGTCAAAAAACCGCACGAAAAATATGGCGTCGTTTGCTGTCCCTGTCGCTCTACTTTTGTAGCGACCCTATTGAAAAACCCTTTATAAGGCCGTACGCATTGAATGAGCTTGGAAAGTATTGAAAAATTTTTATAGTGAGCAACATTTGATAGTTTTTGTTCATAAGAACCAAATTATGGTTTCGAAACGACTAAAACATTTTCCGTCGTAAAAACTCTTCCCGTTTTTAAATTGCTGTTCTGTTTTTTAAATGTTTGCCTGATATACTGACAGAAGTGAGGAAGTTTCTATAAGGGAACATCCGTTATAAGATTTATTTCAACAGCAAACATTAAACGAATAAAGACAAACAATTTCCAAACGGTTTTTGTGCACGTTGCATTCGCCTTGCAAACTTTATCATCTCTTAAGTTCAGACTCCACTTTAATGTCCGAGACTTTGTGAACTTCTACAGCAATCGCCTTTGTCTGAACATGACGGGAAATAAACCCCAATCGACCATGAAACGTTTCTAAATTTATTAAATTTTTAATTGTCTTCCTGTCTCCTGATAAACGTACATTAATTCCTTCTTATCGTTAGCCTGACTGACTCAGCCACACTAACTCCCATAAAAAGTGCCTTAAAAGCAGTCTCCTTTTATTGGTTTTTGATTGCTTCACCTCAAGTTGCAAGCATTAAATTATATTGCAAATGTATATATGTTACACCGTTATAATGAACCTTACGGTGTAATAATGATCCTTACGAGAGTCAATATCGTATACAGTGTAGGAAGTGTCTGTAAAGACTGCGTAGATAGTCGTTCTCGTACTCCATAAAACCTCACTTGCTTCCGAACACACAAAGAAATGTTTGTGACAAGTAAATATAAGAAGTTTCTTGTTGTTATGCTTCGCATACAAACTTGAAATTTATTTTGTTTATTATTAATTATATCCTGTTTGCAAGGATGGCAAACAAAAGTCGTGGAAATTTGTATAAGAAACGGCGTCGTGGTTAGGTTGTTGCGGGAGAAAATGACTCTTGTTTGATGTACTACCTACAAACGTGCACGCAGTTGTCTTTGAATATTTTTTTTTTGTGTAGTTAGAGAAGAGGTACTTAATTGTATGGAAACAGCTTAAAGGTTATCACCTTTAATGGATTAATACAGTAGTGGGAAGATGCTATCTTAGGAAAGGTCAGCTGGGATCCAATTACTTTGGAAGTAAAATTATTTTGCTAAGAAGATAAATGGGTCATGACAACGCTTCGGGTTCTAAACAAAAAACCATGCCATTTGAGGGACTTATGACACCTGTCCTTTAACTCAAATGAATGATTAAGATGAACACCTACTCAGATAAGCCGAGAACTTAATAATAAAAATAATGGAAATAATGCTGAAACCTGCAAGTGTGCATTAAGCGTCTTAAGATTTAAAGTCATTTACATGCAGATATTTAGTTAAAGTTGACCCACTACCGAGGGTTGGCAAAATATCCTAGGCCTGTGACACGTCTTCCAAAGCACAAAAAATAAGTATAAAAACCACCACTAGGGAACACATTAGTCTAAATTCGTTTTGCTTAAGAAAGTGTTGTTCATTTGGCTTCACGTTTGTATTACAAAGTACCTACGCCCAGCTCAGCTATACTCATGGAAATTACATGACATTTAGCTCAACATTTTACAAAACACACATGTCACCCACAAAAGGATAATTGCGGTTCGACATCATTCTGTCATTCGTCCCTTTGGTCTGGTAAAATACAATGAGGCTATCCTTGCTTTTCACTTTCTCTCTCTCTCTCTCTTTCTCTATTTGTACTAAGTACCGGTAATGTTTTAGTCAAACGTTGTGTAGGATGTGGTGCAAAGATAAATTAGCACATACTGGCGGGCAAACAAAAAATAGAGCTGAGCGTAGAGTAGGTCCCACACCCCTTGTGCTTTTAGTATGTCCACACTTAAAAATGAACAATTATTCTAACCATTTACAAAACGGTTAGTTAATAAACTTCCGATTGTAACTTGAAGAGTGGCACAGAGTCTTTAAAGTTTTATTTTTTTAAATAAAAAGTAGTAGATTTTCAGATATATAAAAATAAGTAAAATTTTATAACATTGTATAGAGTCATGGAAACATAAACGAAAATTTGTTGATGGTAACAATGAAAGGACTTCTCTATCCTTCACTATTTTGTTTAAGAATGTAATGCCTCTTGGCTACTGTTTATCACTATACAATTCCGAATGCAGTAAGTCGTGTTCATGGAATTGCAATTTTCATGAACGCCCGAGGATTTGTCTTTGGCAATCTGAAATTATTTTCAAAAGGATGTCAAGCAACATTCTGAATTCTGGGTTTATGTCATATCTTTCTGACAATGCGCTATAATTGTTTTCTTTGTGAAATAGTTTAGACAGAGGCATTTGTGCCAAAGACTGCGTATCTTATCCAAATAATCATATAGTGGCTGATTCAAATGGTGGTTTTACTTTTAGTGCATTATTGTAAAAATGGATGCCAATAAGGTTACGCTTTTCGATGGCCTAATGCTGGTTCCCAATCTTTTTCGGTCGGGAAGTGAATGCGCGGGAGACGATTAAAGATAAATCCCGTAGTGTCTCCACTGGACAAACAAAGGATTAACTTAACGCAAGAACTCTCTTGTTGTCTTTTTGGCTGTCAAAAGACAGTGACGATGACATTTCCCAGGAGCAAAAAATTAATTTCATTTCTACATTTTCAATAAAAAAGTTATTGTTGCACATGTATCATGCGTCGGCATTTTCTGTTTCCAGTTTTTCTAGTCTTAAACTGTTCTAAAGGTGTGCGAAAAAGATTAAAACAGACAAGTGCTAAAAAAGAAGATCTACGAGAGGAACTATTTTAAATCACTTGCCGAGGGGTTTGAAATTTGTATGGTTAATCTCTAGATTTATTGGAGGTAAGTTGAAAATTTGTTAATTACGGATTTGTGTCCGGTGGGAACATAGTATTCCTGTTTTGTAATCTTACGGCTCCCGAAAATTACGCCAGAATTTTTTATGGAAAAAACCCCAAATGAAAATAGGCGATCGAAACTTTTTTTTAAACGAAAATGACCAAATTAAGACGAGTACTACTAAAATCCGACCTACACACATAAGTTAAATAAATAAATAAATAGAGTGGCGCAACAGCTCGAGGTGAACCAGGGCCAATGTCTCAACAATGTATGCTGTGTGTGTTATAATTTCTTCACATACAAGGGGACCTACACACATAAGTTACAGAAGTGAAAAACTCTTAAGCCATTTTTCCCGTTCGTTTCCAAAATATTTATAAGCAAAGTCCGAAATGTTCCTAGGGGACTATGTCACTAGTCCGAGTCTGATAAAGTTAAAAGTCCTACAAAAGTCCTACGCACATACAAAAAGTTTCCGTTTTTTGCTACTATGTTAGGGAAGCCGACTTTTCGACGCAACACTGTCCAGGTCTTCAGCCCATTTAGGTTCGCCCTACCATTTTTATACCCGACCCAGGGTATATTAAGTTAGATGCATAGTTTGTAACGCAGTGAAATAATCAGGAGAATCGATTAAGCCATGTCCGTCCGTCCGTATGTAAACAAATTTAAGGTCTTAAATTTTAAGTAGAGAGCTGAAATTTGTCCGCCCACAGACACGCCCACTACAGGCCTGTATGTGCTAGCTCATTTTTGGTATGTTACATTGCCTTGCAATTGTCTTCGAAGTAACCGAAAAAGATTGGCCTTTTCATTGACCACGTCCACTTTTTTAAGGGATTTTATCTTAAAATAACTGTTTTTCAATAAATATATATGAAATTTGACTAAAACTTATATGACAAAAATTGTAGGTATTAGCATTTCCTAACTCTCATGTACTTTATGTAATATGTGCTTCCGCCCACTTTTGTGGGCGTGACGTTAAAAAAAGTGATTTTTATACCCGACCGAGGGTATATTAATTTTAATGCATAGTTTGTAACACAGTGAAATAATCACCGCAGACCCCTAAGACCTTTTAGAGATATGATCGAGACCGACAGGTAAGTCGATTAAGCCATGTCCGTCCGTCTGTCCATCTGTCCGTATGTATGCAGTTTTGAGGTCTTTAAATTTGAGCTAGGAAACTAAAAATTGCAGCGTTGCTTGGTTCTCATTTTGTACAGATAAAGTATGAAAATTGAGAAGGCCCGCTCAAAGCCACGCCCACAACTGGCTTGAATGTCAGACAACCTCAAATTTACATTTTATTTTAAAATGCCTTTTGGTCAAGACAAATTTTTGTAGAGAGCAATATCCCCAAGAAGCCTTTAATTAGACAAAAATTGGGCCGCCCACTCTATTGACCATGCCCACTCTGATATCTCGATATCACGGGAAATTCATTCTAAATTTAAAAAAAAATTATTAAAGATATAATTAAAGATATTACTATTTGCTAAGTTTGTTGCATACAAAGCATTGAGCTCCGCCCACTTTTAGGGGGCGTTTTTGGGAAAAAAACTATTTTTTTAAATATTAATATTCGCTTTTAACGCATTTTCTCGTGATTCCAACGAAATTAGAGTTAATTGATTTTAATTTTCAGCCTACGCATTTTTTTGGAGGCGTGACCAATACAAATAATTGACACTCAGTATATGAAACAGACCAAAAAATTTTAAATTTAGTGTTAATGGGTAAAGAGGGTCGGGTATTTAAAAGTTCGTTACAGACGAACTCTTGCACTTACTTACTTGTTTTAGTTAAAAAGGCGGAGTTTTAGGCCGAAATTGATGCAACCACCTAGTATAAAGCATTCAACAGTTATATTTTTATATCCCGCCCACTTTTTGGAGGCGTGGCAGTTTTCTTTTTGGTATGGTCGGGTATTTTGCAATCCGTCGTAGATGGACTGAAGCTTTTGCATACGCACTGTTGCACTTTCCCACTTGTTAAGCTTATAATTGTATGAATAGCTTAAAGCTATATAAAAATTTGATATTTGGAATTGTCCGAACCTTTTTCTTCTAAAATTTTTTGACCTTCAGGTTGTTGTGTGGATTTTGGTATATATTTGATAAAAAATTAATACCAAATTAAACGCTTTTACTTCTGAATAAAATGCGGTTTTGGTCATTTCCTGAGGCGACAAGAGTAAATCATTTACATTTTTCAAAATATTTACGAGAGACACTCTAAGGTCCATAGCTCATAAAATACCATAACCTCTCACACACTCAAGGTATTTAACTATGAGAAACGATCAACTCTTAGGCCCATTTCACACATATCCGGCAGCCGGCTAAACGGTACTGTTTACCCGGTCGTTTGTATGGGCAACCGGGTTTGCAGGTGTGAACGCATCCATAAGAATGTATTCCCAACGACCGGGTAGTTGTTGCCGGTAAACCTGCAGCCGGGTATGTGTGAAATGGGCCTTATTGTAAGGCCTTCAGCCCATTGAATCCGTTGCGTCCGTTACGTCGAAGTACACAACTGACAACTCAGTTAAACACACACGTTATTATGGGAAGAAACCTATAGAAAAAGGGCATGACGTCCGTCGCTTCCCATAAGAACATGGGTATTTCGCTGAGTTATCGGTTGTGTACTTTTGTGTGACGGACGTAACGGATTCATTTGGGCTGAATGCTCAAGACAGTCGGCTGGCGATCAAAATTTTGGCTTTCTTATTTTTGGTCTTTTAGCTTTAAGATTTTTTTTTACTTATCGGTTCGAGGAGCACTTGGTCAATGCTCGCGGAGCACACTTTGGGAACCGCGGGTCTAAATTGGTATAGGAAGGCTTCGGATTGAATCAAAAAGCTTTTAGTTAAAGTTTTCGTTTAGTGCCGTTTCGGTACTCACTTTTTTTCGAAAAACAGGTGGACCCAAAACTTTTTATTTTTTTTTTGTATAATTCAATAAATACCAAATGTGGGTTTTGTTCTCCAAAATTAAAGCACATTTTGGCTTAGTGTTGAAATTGTCCAAAATTTTAGGGAAAACTATAGGAAGCGGTGCTAGAAGATAAAAAAAATCTTAGATTTGACTCGAAAAAAAAACCGTCAAGTATGAGAATATACGCGGAGCGGTTTGTCGGCTTTTGTTGTAGGTTAAGCTTACCTTTACTGCGCAGTTTGTGTTAAGGTTTAAAGGCACAGAGAAAAAAGAACTGATAATATAAAAGCAAAAAAACAAGGAGATATTTCTATGGTTTTCACCAAAGAAGAAAGCCCAATCAAAAATATAGGGAAAATTTTATTAAAAAAATTTCTAAGATGACTTCTAAAATCAAGAAGAAAACTTTTATAATTAAAAAAAAATTATTTCGTTTTTTAAATAGGCTTCGAAAAACGTAGGTTTGAAACGGCAATTTCAATTTTTTTTACACAGCTTGCTTTCTTTTTGTACGCTTTGTACACACGTTTTTTTAATGAATTTTTGCGATTTTTTTTTTGGAAAATGCATTAAAATTGCAGTGTTAAAGCTTTTTCTGACAAAAAAAAATTACTTAAGCATTTGGTTTACTTTGTGTTGCCTTATACCCGTCTTTCATATTGGCTTTGTGCACGAAGCGGTTCAAAAGTTATGCCCTAAAACCCTACTTTGAAAAACGTCACCTTTTTTGAACTTTTCTTTTCTTAAAAACATTTCAATATTTTCAAAAAATTTAATTTTTTCGTTAAAGTTCAGTATGAACTTAACTTAGGTTTCGCTTTTTTGTTCTTACCTTCCTAACTTCTTAAAAAAAAGTATTGAAAAACATTTCATCCATTTTCACATGAAATTTCAAACTGTAATTCAACCGTTTTTTCCGCTTTAAAAAAAATGCCATCGTTGGATTCTCTGACTATTTGTACGTCTTACCGTTCAGAAGTTATAACACGATTGGACGGACGGACTGACAACGTAGCGATACCATAAGAAGCCCTTTTTCAATTTTTGGACGGACCGCTAAAAACACGGTATTCTACACTAACTTTTTAATAAGGATGAGCCAAACCTTTAACAAAGTTTGATGGATGGCTCGGTGTATGACTTTACACTTGGCTGGATTTTTTCTGAAAATAGCTAAGAACCGCTGTATTAAAACTTTTTTCTAAAAATTGACCTTAGCCTTCGTTTAAACTAGAGTTGCTTAATTTTTTTTCTCAATATCGGTTTTTTGAACAAAATGGTAAATTTCTTTCGTTCCTGATTTCTCAAAAACTTTTCAAGACTTATTTCTTAAATGCTACATTTTTCTGTGAAAATTCCATAATTTTTAGAGTATTTTTCGATAAGCTTCTTTTTGGCTGTAAAGCTTTTCAAGAAAACTGCCGATACACTTTTTGTGTAAGTTACCGTTAAAAAGTTTTAAGTTACAGTTAAAAAGTTACAGCAGAAAACCCGCATCGAGGTCGACGATTATTTTGACATTTGCTGTTGTGAGTTGTGATATGCTGTTTAAAGACTTTTTTAAGCCTTGCTGTACCATAAGGGTGTTACCAAGACGACAAATTTTACAAATATGTTACGTCCTGTGCAGTCTACAGGTATAGTCGTTTAGGTTTCTCGCTTTCATTTTGAATTACCAAGCGATTTTGATAGTTCCTCCACGTTGACGTTACTCTTGTTTGATACCCTCATTGTGAAACAAGCATAAGGCTTATCTTTTAAAGGGCTTATTTCGGTTGTATTCGAAATTAAATGATCCTGTAAATGACTGAATATTGGCATCTCCTAGCAGTATTGGCCTACAGACACAATTACAGTACCCCGTATTCTTGGCATTGAAAAGGAAACTCCTAAGCGAACACTTCACGAAAATCTCAACAGTCTTCGAATACTCAAATCTACGATTCGTGACTTTGTCAAAAAAAAGTTGTCCACGGTTCAAACTGTTTTAATATTTAATCAGCATAGAGCTTCCCCGACCTTTTGTCCCATTTGCGACATATTTATATGCAGGTCTCCCTTCAGATAAAGAATTTTTCCTTCTAAAGAACCCGCAGTTACATCCCCCAGACCAACCCAATGGTTTTACGTCATAAAAAAAAATGAATGCGGTAGAATATAATGCGAGAGCTTAAACTATACATTTACGGTTATGTTTAGTAAATTTTAAAATCTCATGATGCCTACAACTTAGCACCGTAGAGTTCCTTCCATCCGACCTGACTGTTTGCATCAAACGATCAGCGTTAATTGTTCACTTCTCACCAACCACATTTAAGCTAAACATATCCCTTTCCTACATTGTATCCTAAATAAAGAGGTTAAGGAGCGTGAAATCACAAAGGAAAGTTTCAAACCGAGATTCCCATTTTGTCTAATTTATAACCACTCACATGTCAGAATTCTTTTCCCTCAAAAGACTTTGCCAAATTGTAGCAGAAATACTTTGGTAACCCCCAACTGATTCTTTGGCAAACGTATAACTTTGAGTGAATTGCTATAATTTGCATCCTTATACGCCTTTACTCTGCGAAACATTTATCCCCCTCTTTATCGTCACCGCATTACAATCAACCCCCCCACACCTATGCGCACACTGAACAAAGCAAACATTTTAGTGAGAAACAATCTAAGGCCCTGCAGGTGCAGGATAATAGGGGGAATGCAATGGTGGGCGATTTCATTCATTCGTTCTAAGCACAGAGCGGTCCCCCCCCTATGATTTTATACTTTATCACATACATGTGTACAATTGTTTTACTACGGTGCTTTTATTATAGGCCGCATGTTCCTGCTCCTTAGGTTAGGGTCACCATAACCATCAACATCAACAACGTTACCTCCCGCGTCGTTGTATTTACTTTTGTCCTGGTCGGAAGGAAGGTTCAATACGCAGCCAACAACAAAATGCACTTTTCTTTATTACTTTCCACGATAGAGCCCACCCCCTGGGCGAGCCTCTGGGAGTTAATTGACACAAAAAGCTTTTAAGTCCATCAAGCGGATTAAGGAAAAAAATTATTATTAAACCGACCGACTTGATTCGTACAAAGGACCCAAAAACAAAGAAACGCAATTTTTTGATATTTTGAAAACAAAAAAACGTAATAATTCCTTGCCCTTAATCCTGCGCAACATTAATCATTTCTCGTTCACAAATAAGGATTTATTTAATTTCAAAGGCTTCATCTGATTGAGTGTAATTAGCCTAAGAGGTATCCCCTTGATCTGCCTTATTCAAAATTGCCTGGTGATATTTTGGGGGCCACAAATAATTATATCTTATTAATTACAGAAAATAACAAAACAATTTACATAATTTTAGTGGTAATACGCTTCGAGTTATTAATCTATAATTAATTTTCGTTCTTATTTAGGTCACTGTGGGCACACGAGTCCTTGTGAGCAGCTTTGTTATGAAATCCATGATGGAATGTACGAATGCGATTGCATAGAAGGATACGAGCTCAACAAGAATGGCTATAGCTGTCAAGGTAAGAACGAAGAAGCAATTAATTCCAAACGTTTTAGTTTTTCTTTTTTCCTTTAATTGTTGAAACTAAACATCGGTTATAAGCAAAAGGATTTCAGGTCTACACCTTGAGCTAGTTTTTAAGTTTTAATAAGTTTTGGTATGCATATTGTGAAATACTTTTTAATGGCGACGTGATTTTGTGATTTTTAGTTTGACAATAGTTGCTAGCTGAGTCACATTGTGAACCAAAAAAAAAAAATAAAGAAACTTGCGACTCTTTTTTATGCTGGCCTCGCTCCTTATTCGAATACCTAGTTTGGCTTGAGGTGTACTTCTTTAACCATACTTAGGTTAAATGGAGCCCTAATTTTGTCACAGGATTAAAACAAAATAAAAGAAAACTTCTACAAAAAATGTTATCCCTCGGGCGGGTGATATGGTTCACCCTATTGGCTGATTTGGCGCATTCAAGTTTTTCATATTATTGTTGCGGTATACATAATGCACTTGTTTGTAGTCCATATATGTGCCATTAGACAACCTTTAGAGAAGAATAAACTGCATCGTTCTTTGGTGATGGCGGTGTGAATTCTCCACACATCCTGTACAAAGACATTTCTTTGGGCCATCATATTCGTCATAAAGAGACTCATTTAAGTGTTTGTGGCCTAAGAATGGCGAAAAATTGTCAATTTTAGCAAATGGCATAAGTTAAGAGCAAAACCTAGCTACATTTACATATTTCTGCGCCATATTTTCTTGTAAAGTCAGGGCTCGAGATGTTTACTTTGTTAAATGTATCCTGCTGGATCTGGAAGTTGTGGAGTGGATTCAAAATCGACCGACTTTATATTCGCGTAATTTGGTTAAGCATTTTTCTCGTAATTCCCAGCTAACATTTCCGTCTTCACCTGTCAAAACAAACTAGAAAAAAGAAAACGCAAAATACCTAGTTTTAACAAGTTTTAAAAGCTTAAACCTTTCTTACCTTCGATGTTCCCTGCTTTTCAGGATGTGAAAATAAAAGACTCACTGTTTTGGAGGTTGATAAAATTTTTAATAAATTAACCTTTGTGAATTTTATGCAAAATTACGTAGAGGACAAAATGGTACCCCAGCCATATCACCCTCACAAAACTCCAGATATCCGCCTTTTGATAACACGCAACAACTAGATTCAAAGAAACTTGTGCTGCATTATTCGTTGCCATTGCCGGTCCTAACACATTCAATTATACAGGAGTACGACCTTCAGTCGTCAAAAAATTACTGAAAAATTAACGGAGTACTATAATAAAAAGAAATGTTTTTCGATAGTTTCGATTCTTTTTTTGTAACACGAATCTAGGTCAGTTGAGTAAATCTGACCTGGTGTTGCAATATTACCTGACTTTACCCAAATAAAAAAAAGGTTTTGTTAGGTTGGGTCCCTGCTTACAAAATATGAGAACCATTGTGATACCACTGTAGACGTAAGGCAGTAACAGCTTCCCTAGTGTAATCGGTGCCAAAAAGAATAACCTACCTCTCACCTCGGTCTCTTGGATGTTAGAATTGTCGCTTCCGTTCTGGCTTGGTTGAGAGTCTTCGAAACGAGTTGAAACTCCTTGTTACTTGTTAGCCTTTGGTCTGACTTTTCTTATCAGAATGGGGCAGAACCGTTTGGCAGTCATCATCATCATTGCTGAGGGAGGGCGGCTATATGATCCTATCGTTCTCGATCCTCCGCCACCATCTCAAGAGACACAGGCGCGATCCCCAGACGAGTCTCGGAGATTTTCGTTCTAGAGATATGCGGGGCGACGCACTCGTCTAGCATAACCTGTCTCGGAAGTTTGTCAGGGGCGAAATGCGAAAAACGTTTCCAACCCTCCGAAGAATTGATTGTTCCACTCGGAGAAGTACCTGCTCAACATAAAAACTCCCACGAATACTGCCGTTTTCCTTTCTATCTTTAAGAGTAACACCAGCAACGCACCTCAGGAATCTCATTTCGGCAGCTTGTACCCTCGATCTTATTCTTTTGGTCATTACCCAAATTTCATGACCATAGATGAGCGTCGGAATGAACACTGAATTTATAAGTGAGATCTTTTCTTTCACTCTAAGCTCAACTTTCCTGATGACCGGCCGGCGCAGTTCCTTTACTATGGCTTCAGCTTGGGCAATTGTACATGGCAACTAGTATCACTCCTTCCATCTTACCCGTTCGATTACAGCTCTAGAGCGCGCTTCTTCCAACACCTTCGAGAATACTTTATCCGGAAGTCTCAAGAGGGATATATAGTTAGAGCAATCCCTCTTGTTCCCTTTTTTTAAAACACCTTCCAATCGCTAGGTGCTTGCCCGCTTTCCCAGGCCACCTTAGTGACACGTGTTAGCCATTTAACACCAACCAATTTTCTTACAACTCCAGTAGACTTACCCACTTTTAGCGATTTAATCGCGGAAGTGACTTCATCTAGTGTAGGACTATTCTCCGCCCTAATCTCGTCAGCAATGGGATTGCCATCTTCAGTGCCCTGTTGGGGATTGAGCAGCTCCGAAAAGTGCTCGCTCCATCGCTCCATCTGCGCAAGACGTCGTTCTCATTTGATAGAAGTGTACCCTCTTTGGACTTAACCCCTTGAACGATATTCTACTTCCTTCCTCTGAGCCGGTGAATAGTCTGTCAAAATATCTTTGCAGATCTGTGCTATAACCTCTCGCCGAACTGTTTCCGTACCTGTTCTTTGGCTGTTTTGAACTCCATATTGGAAGTTCTTTGTGCCTCAGTGCACCGGGCTCGAGATATAGAGTTGCTAAATTTATTCCACACAATATAGGCTCTCTTCTTCTCTCTGAGATGGCGTCTTGAACTCCAGGAGTCTTAAATCACGCAGTTCTTTTCTCATCACCAAGCCGCTTCACTTCACAAGCATTTCTTTCAGTGTGTGTCAATGACTGCCGATGAAAACAGCTGCCATTCTTTCTTTACATTTAAAAAAATCAGTTGGAATTTGTTAAAACTTCTCCGAAACGTGCCATGCAAATCGCTCCCTGTAATCAGATTCAGCATCCTGTAACCTTTCCCACCGCATGCAGGTCACCAGTCTTGGTTTTCGCTTGGATGGCAAAGAATCACTTAAGCGCAATTTGACAGTTCAGCTCGCCTAAAAAACCCGAACATCACAAATCATTTTTTGAACACACCATGGTACCACAAAGAATTCAATCAAAGATATCTGATTGGTACTGTGCCGGTACCAAGTGTATTGGTGGATGTCTTTGTATGGGAATAAAGTGTTCATGATGGGCAAGCCTTAAGTCCAGCAAAAGTCCAATTAGTTCCCTCCGTTCTTGTTTTTAAATTCTCCACCTTACGATAATTCACAAAATCTTACAACAGGTAGTTGTGCTCATTTTTCAGGTGTTGCGCCCATTCAGTTTGTCGTCGGACTACAATGATTATTCGAAATAAAAATTTAACCAATCCCCTTACTTTTAAGGTTGTTTTTTTTTTAACTTGGTTCTCCCCGTTTCTTTTCCAGTTATCAATTCAACTATCCCCGCAGAAGGCTCTGCGAAATCTGAGGAAGACGTGCTCTACCAGAAAGGTGCCTCGTTTAGCGCTAAACTGGCAAACGGTGTCAATGGCAGCAACCAAATGCTCACCTCCGGCGAAGATGAAACCGACGACGACGAAGATTTCATCACAGACCCCGACGACACAGCGAGCAATCGCAAATCAAAATCATATATCGAAAGCAATTCAAAGGACTACTACATATCTTCAGATAGCATAAGTTTCAACGACGATCAATTAGACTTAAACCCTGTACCTGAATTCAAGCAGACAAATGCAAATTCGAAGAACTTCTCAAACCGTTTGGACATGTACGCGGATTCAGTCACAAGCCAGCAGCGCCTCCAATGGCTCCAGCAGCAACAGAACCAGCAACGCCACCAACAGCTGCGGCTATTAAACGATAACACTCCTTTCAGGACATCCACATCATCGAAAGAGAGTTCAGCGGAAGCCCACGACGATGATGGCTCGCCCATCACGGGCAGCAATCTCATAGAAGATGATTACTACTCGAAGCTCGATATGTCTGTCTATGACGACGTTAATAATAATAAGTTGAACCTACGACCATTGGATGCAAACACATATCAAAGCGCGTACAATCAATTGCAAGGAACATCGCTTGTGCCAACGACACCCACACCGGTGCCGGCGAAAGCCAATCGCCTTAGAAAGAACGACAGTCAGGGAAGGCGGATCTCGAGTGCGGCATTAAACACTCAAGCGTCGGCCAACAAAGGACACCCCGAAGCGCCCTCGATTGCTACCAGAGAGATGAAATCCGTTTCCTCGAACTACACCAGGATGCCAGCAGCAGTGTAAGTACCAATTTTCGTCTTCTATTTTTAATAATAATTCATACTAAAGGGGGGGCGCTAAGCGAAACGAGTAGGCGTGCTAATTTAATTAGTACCCTTGAGTGCGAGAACAATATCCCTTGATGCCTCATGTTTTTCTTTCTTTTTTTGCCTTAAAATATTAAAGAGGCAATATTAAAACTGTCAGGTTGAAGTGGATAGCTTAATTGTATTAAGAGAAAGTGGATCGAATTATTCGCGGTTTCATTGAAATAATGAATTTTTGAGGTTCTTCTTGGAAAGGATATTATGTCTGTGTGCATGAGTTGAAATTATTATTACGATTTTTCAACTAGCGAAAAGCGATTTTAGTCTGAATCTTTGATAGCATATCAATGGGGGGTCTGAAATGGAAAAGTGTGAATATTTGATCGATTGAAGCCTATCCTATGGCCTGAAACCGCTGCGACAGGGTCCAATTAGGTTGTTGTCGAATGGCCCCTGGGTATTGATAGAGCAGATCTTGCAAAAAAGCCCAGGAGCTCCTAAAACAGAATCCGTAGAGTAGAGCTCACACTGTTTCATCAAGATCGGCAAAGACCGCACCAATCCCTTTGATGTCAAAAAAGGAGTCAGGCAAGCCGACACGCACTGTTATGGGACTTCATATTTAAATCATTTTTAAAAGAATTGTGTAAAGAAGCAAAAATAACCAAGCATCTTTGATTTGGATCAGAAAAAAAATCCGAGGGATTGTGATCTTGCCAACTCTTCGCCGACACTTAATTGTTACACGTTTTTGATTCACCGCGGAGTGCGAAGAATGCGTAGGAGGCCCACTGAATAAAACTCTTCCCAAAAGCGCTTAACTTACTATTTCTTCGCGAATGGTTCGGTGCGGCGGCAAAGTAGAAGTGCAAGGGTAGCTCGGCCAACTCTGTGTTTCAAACTGGTGACGACTAGTTATAGGCAGTCCTGGCTGGCGAAAGCCTTCGTTCTGATTGAGGCCCAAGCCCATTCCGGACTTTCGCGGAAGGTTGGTCCGGAACCCCATTCCAAAGGTTGCGTCTTACGTGACTGTTCCCTCTCAGCAGGGACACATTTAGATCGAAAAAAAAGGCGCATTAAAAAAAAGTATATATAAATAGAGTGGCGCAACAGCTCGAGGTGAACCAGGGCCAACTTCTCAACAATGTGTGCTGGTGTATTAATTTCTTTACCTACAAGGGGACCTACAATTTTTTGCCGAATCCGAACGGCACTTTGAGAAGTTTTTCAAGACAAATGTTACTCTCGGAGGGCTTGTCAGATCCTCGCGGAGGTGGGGGTCGTGAAAAAGAGCAAGTCTTTTTTTCAGGAGACGATGGCAGGATTCGAACCCAGACCTCTGGCGTAGTAAGCACACACACTAACCACTACGCCACGGCACCCCAATAGGCGCATTGTTATACCACATTTTGAAGTAAAACGTGATCTTAGCACCCGGGACATAAATTACGACTTTCCTAGTTAGGGGGAAAACGACGAAACAACCAGGCTCGGTGTTACCCTGTTCCGAAAGGTACAAGACGAAAGACGGGCGGCGTAGGAAATGGTGTGTTCTCTGAGTGCCTTAACTTAAATAAATCCCTTCGCCTACCCAAGCAATGCAGCGTCTTCCAAGCAGAAATAATGGCAACTAGTGAAGCCCTGTCCTGGCTAAAGTGGAACGTGATATCCGCCCGCGATATCTGTATCTTGGCTGTCTTCAAATCCCTGATATCAATCTCTATAAACTCTAAATTAGTTATTAACTGTCGCACATCTCTTGATAAGCTGTCCGAACAGTTCCACTTCCGCCTGTGCTGGGTGCCAGGTCATAGAGACATCATGGGAAACTGTGAGGCTGATAAACTAGCTAAGAACGCCACTGGACTGCCAGAAGATGAAATCTCCTGTAATAAAGGTACTCCCCTATCTATCTTTAAATTACAGCTCAAAAATCACAGCATACAAGAAACTAGCGCCAGATGGAGGACAAGCACCACTTGTTTAACCTCCAAGCAAATCTGGCCTCGCCTCGATCCAAAAAGATCAGATAGCTTGATCTCCTTAAATCATCATCATCGTTTTCGAATGCCGCTTATCCTTTAAAAGGGTCGCGGAGCGAGGGTGGCTGAATGGTCCTTCCATCTTTCTCGATCCTCCGCCACCAACTCAAGAGACTCCGGCGCAATCCCCAGCCGGGACTCAGAGAGGTTCTTTACATGATCCCACCACCAGGGGGCGACGCGCTCGGATCTCGGCTAGCATGACCTGTCTAGGAAGTCTGTCAGGGGGCATGCCCTGATCTCCTTAAAGAGATCCAAAATTAACACTGCAGTGGGATTTATCACCGGACACCGCCTATAAGTCTTCACGCAAAAAGACTAGGTCTATTCTCAAACGACTTCTGTAGAAGATGCCTTAGATGAGGAAGAAGAAGAAAGCGTACAACACTTTCTCTGTTGCTGCCCGGCACTCGCGTCGTACAGGAAATCCACACTAGGATCCTACTTCTACGACTGCCTAAGCGATCTTAGTGAAACACCGGTCAAAAAGCTACTAAAATTCATTGAAAAGACTGGCTGGCTGTCATAGAATCCACGCCAACCTACTCCCTTGGTCATATACCCACGTGGCAGTACAATGGGCCTACCTTTTGGCCCAAGTGCATTTAATAAGCCACTTTCCTACCTACCTAACCTAAACTTTCCTGAAAAAGGTTTTTATGGAACGGGGGTTAGCGTGTTAGTGTGAACCATTACCAGGGATACTGGAACCCGCGTAAGAACGTTTGCCTTGAGCATGGCGAGAGGTAGGGTTGGGCAGTTGCGGTATAAATCAGTAACTGAGATAATTAATTCAGGCTACGGGGCAGCTGTTTTTGGGGTTCACCCACGCCAACAAGGTAATGGGAGTAACATTCTTAAGTGAGACACCAAGGCAGGTCACCCTGTTTAGGTGGAAGTCCGTACCTAAATGAGACTCAAGTCAGAATTTACCTCGAGGATCGAAAAGGCAGGGTGCTCAGTTGCGGAATGAACCCGCGACGGCGCGCGGTGGTAAATGAAAGGCACGGGTGATATATATGCAACAATATTGTCAAATAAAGGGCTAAAGCACGGGGTAATCGTTTTCGCTGTAAACTTGTGCCGCAGGCGGCTCAAGTAAAAGTTTACCTCGGGAATGGGCAACCGGTACCAGCGAAAATTTATGTCGGTGATCCCGTAGGCAGTATGGGGAGGTGGGGTGCAACCACATTCAGTATGAACCCGAACTGAACTAGACCAGTCCTCAAGAGGAAAACCCTGGTGGAGGGGAGGTATATGAGACTTCGAAAATTTTGTGGGTGATCTACAATTGAACTCGTAAGTAGAATGCGAGGGAAAGGAGGACAGCTATATCGGATGAATAATAATGCCAATGAGGTGCTCTACCATTTGGGCGCTTAACCAATTGGATCCGGAGATAAAATTCATTATATTCCTTAAGTCAAGTCTGGTTAGATTTCGACGTTCTTATTCACCTAAGGCTTTCCTTCGCAATTTCGATAGGACGGGACAGTTACACCAAGTTACACCAAGGAGCACCAAGTCTTCTAGCTGTGCAATGGGCAATGCATGCCTCTACCATACAATGGCCGTGAGGCTACAGGAAAAGTGTTCTGCTCTATTGTTTTCCTCTTCAGATGCAGGACCGCTGGTAGTTTCGCTGAAGCCTAACACATTTAAATGTTAAACAAAAGCTTACTGGTGCGGAAGGAAGCCCTCTACTGTCGATATCTCCTGAAAGATAAATAGTAAAGACGCTGATCTGTTGCAGAGGTCCGGCAGTAGTTTTTTTAGTCCATCGTAGTTACAACAGCCGTTGCCAAAGTGTCGTTCGGATTTGGCTAAAAATTGTAGGTCTCCTTGTATGTGAAGAAATTATAACACACACAGCATACATTGTTGAGAAGTTGGCCCTGGTTCACCTCGAGCTGTTGCGCCACTCTGTTTATTTATTTATAGTAGCCTTGAATATCCTTTTGGCTCGAAACTCAATATAGAGACACTCGTATGTCGTTTCTGACACCCATCAAGCAGTCCTAGTTAGGCTGCTCTAAAAAGGTTTTAAAGAGTTGAAAATCACTCTCGTCATCTCTCTGAGAGTAGAGAGATCATCCTTCTTCCAAGAGAAGAATTGGTTTCTTGCTGCTTTAGACTGAACACGAGACTTTGTATGCAATGTCCGTTGGAGGTGTATTTTGATAAATGAAGTTGAGAAGGAGCTTCATCGATAATCAACCCACTGGACGTAACCAAAGGCAAGACATCAGCTACATGAAAAGTGTTCTGCTGTATTGTTTTCCTCTTCAGATACAGGACCGCTGGTAGTGTCAGTCTCGTTACATTATCGGCTACGGTCGATATTTCTTAAGATATAGAAAAACGCTGATCTTTGGCAGACGTCTGGCAGTAGTTTTAAGTCTATCGCAGTTGAAAAATGAGGACCTGACTAAAATTACAGTCACAATCAGCGTCAGGTTCGGGCCCTGAGAAATCCCCTTGTCTAGCAATAATAAGCTTATTAAATATCTCAATTTTTCCGGATACTAGCGTTGTTCGCACTCCGGAGTCCAAACAAGATTCACCCCATTTAACTCTAGCTTCTTCAGTTAAAGCTTGAGTTCAATCATTATCTTGGACGAAGTAAGAGAGTTGAGCAGCGCTTTTAGGGTGGCTTGGCTATTACTAAAAACGCATTAAGCTTCTTGCCCTCCAACGCATAACAATCAGGATTACGAATATCTTCGCTTGTACAATAGACGATTACTTATGTTTTTAAGGGTTAGTGGAGTCTAGTATCCTTGTTTTCCGCAAAGACGTCACCGGTTTCCATTAGTCAAGTTTCGGAGCCATTTGCGAAACACGATCGGATTGCTTCCTTGGCTCAAAGTCTAACCGAAGCCTTATCGTTGTTTAAGAAAGAAGAAGAAGTTTTGTGGCAAAAGTATTTTTGGTTTCTTACGTCAAAGAAAATATCTATTAGACAGGGTTTGGAGGTCGAGTGACTAATCTCGTGCAAGTGTAAAATTCCGATGCATAAAGCTGTCTCTTTTACCTACACATGATTTTCAACTAACATTCCATATTAATACATCAAGGGGAAATTAATCAGATCATCTAGCATCAGTTCTGAACATTGGGCAGAACTCGGCATACTAGAGAAGGCGCCTGTGTAGCCAAACCGTTTTTTGGAGTTTGGCCAAATGGGAGTAACACGTTTTCGCGAAAGCCTTTTTACCAAAGAACTGATGCGTACAGGGAATCTGGTCTAACCATGGTATTTTTTGACTAAGTTTACTTCCAAAGATATGACTTCATCGGAGATCAGGGGTGGAATCGGCTAAGGTGATTTATGATAAGTGATTTCACAAATCACAAAAATACGTTTGCGTAACTGTAATCATCACAATTTTCTTGTGACAACTCCCGATCAATCACCGCCAAAATCAGCTGGTCACCATTTTCAAACTTTCTGCGGTAAGTTGGTGTTTTTGCCTACTCTTAGGCTAACTTTTTGCATGTACGAATAAAAATCAGTGTTCTTATATCACAAGCCTAAATAAAGCAACCATTCGGAACAATATTTTTGTGATCACCTTACGCGGACGGATTATTTTGTTTGATCACATTGACTGTTAAAAATGTGTAAGTCACAGATCACCATAGCCGATTCCACCCCAGTATAGTGACACCTTTGAGCAAGAGGTGTTGGAAAAACAATCGTAGCTTAAATAGGATTTACTGAAAGCCGATTTCATTTTCAGCAATCATTTATCAAGCGTGGGAAAATACCCAGGCCAGGAAAATATGGACTGGATGATTTAACACTTTAAAAAATTCGATTCCACATTCGATAAAGTTGTCAGTTATCATTAAGTCGATTAAGTCTCTTAAAATCAGGCGTCACTTTGAGCTTCTGACAGCGTTTTCTCCCCGTTTTTATGTATGTACTTAAGTTAATAAGGTATTCCCAAATGAGCACAATGGACACATCTGCTCTATAAGTTTGCCATTGGTCATTCTAGTGCTACGACCTACGAGGCACCCGAAATTAGTAAAAGGCAGGAAGGACATGGTCAATTTTGATCATAATAATTGTCACAATTTACTGAACAAGACATATTTTTAAGTAATTTAACAAAATAAAAAAAATTGGTTTGACCGGGCATTGAACCCAGCAATTTCCGATTGTCAGTCCGAGGCACTACAATTTGCACCAAAGTCCCACTTGGGGTTGGGACTTGATGACCTGAGGTACTACCACCTGCCACAAAGACCAGCTCCCATCCCGGGAGATAAAAAGCCTTCTTGTTCCGCTTGAATACGCTACAACATACTTCATGTAGGTAGTCACTGAATTTGAAGTGTCCATTTGACTTATGACGTATATGGTGTGCTTTGCGCCAATTTGGCGGTATAGGTACTAACTTGTGCCAATTTTGCTGAGCTCTGACATTTCACTGAAACAATTCAAGAGGTTTTTTTCTTATCAAATGGATTATGTTAAATTTACTTACATATCAATTTCACTTATATGAAACGAAATTCTTATATAATCTACTACTTTTTATTTTGAATATTTACAGTGAATCTTGTACATTAGATTGCGGCCCGGATGGAGTGTGTGAAACAAATGAAGAGGGCATCCCCCGATGCTTGTGTACTTTTGGAAAAAGTGGAAACGGATGCTTAGACGGTAAGAAAACAAAGCCTATTTTTGACTAGCTATTACGGGTCCCTTATCCTCCCTAAATCTGAGTCACACTTTCAATCACTTTAGATTTCTTATATACCAATCTGCGCTGATTTAATTATGTCAAACAATCCTTGGTAATGATGTTTAGGTGCCATTATGCAACTAGATGTTCAGAGCAGGGAATAATCCGTATTAAGGCTTATGATATAAGACATTGATAAATAGTGCCAGAGATTATGAAATAGCAAATAGCCGTATTAAAGCTTAGGCAATGTAGAAACTAAATTAAGCCAATTCAGACAATCGGGTCATGGTTGTTGGGGTTGAAAGCAATTGTTAGCCGACCTAAGGTTACCACAAGGACCAAGCATCCGCTGAACAAGTGGAAGCATATTAAAATTCCTTTTGCGAAATAAATTACATTGGCTGTTATCTCGTGTGCTGTGCAGTGCATATGCGCAAGTATATGTATGGTGGCAGGCATATTGATTTATATTGCAAAACAGTGCATTTCCTTCCACAATATGCGGCAACAATATAATGGTGTAACACAACACTAGACTCAATTACGATGCCCTGACGAGATATGCCGATGGACGGAAAATGGTGTCACTGAAAAGAACGACCAGTAAAGCCGGCCTTGTTTCAACAAGCCTGTGCAATATGATACCGACAAATTATTGTTGTCTATCATTTTTTTGTTCCATTTACTTCCATTACATTTAGGCCTTACTTGACAGGTGTAATTAAAATTTTCCCTTGTGATTTAAAGAATAAAATCTATGAGGTTTTAGAACAAAATTTCTTGTCAACGACATTCTAAAACTTTAAATTTCAAATTTAGACACAAAAATGGAGATATACCTGTGTATCTTCTGAAAGTCGTACACACTGCCCCCCATACAAGACAACCAACTGGGACAACTGATTGCAGCATTCTCTTATGAAATCTTCTAAGGGGTAAACCAACAACTACAGTGTTAGTAGTTTTAATTTGATTAAACTCACATTAATTATAAAATCAATGAATAGAATTTTTTGATTAATTGAGTTCGCCTATGAATAAAACACAAGCGACTCAAGACAATTGATTGATGCTATAACCACAGACCCATTTCATTCAAGATTGAAAGACAGACCAGTTAACATGTTGGCTGCATCTGTCTCCCGAACCTCATGTTTTAAGACGTATAAACGACCACATCTTTTTTGGGATGAAGTAGTTTTGTTTTTGACCCATCGCCCATTTTTGTAATATGACTGAATAACAAAAATTGTTGTACATGACATCTGTCAAGAGATCAAACACATTGATTCTAGTATATCACAGAAATTGGCAGTCAACATCCACACCATCCGTTGGCTTAGCCTCAAAGGGAGCTCATAATGAAACTGAAAAACATGAAGCCGAGATAAATGATTCTACGTGCGTAGAAAGACAGGTTAATGGGGCATCTATAGAAGAAATAACTTCTAAAGTTCCAAAGTCATGCATCATTTTACGAACACATGCGGCTTTCGGAAGGTGACACTCTTTAACAAAATAATGACACTCCCTTTTGCACTCCCTGGGTCCGAAATAGTACCTCATAATTACAGGGATTTTTTTTTCAACAAGTGGAATTGCATTTCTGCAAAACGCAGTGCTTGACATTCAAACAAAATGTTAAAACGAAGTCAATGAATTGTCTATGAATGACATTTGAATCGCTTTAGCTGAAATGGAAAGCCAAAGCATGGATGGCATTGAAAGCACACCAGTCCCTTAGAGCCTACTTTCTGACTATTAAGACTTAGAAGATTTCTCAAAAGCCGCCTGAGCGATTGTTGAATACTCTGCCTCGTTCAGGCAGGACAGACCATGCATTTATCTTTATGCCTGCTCTAGAGGTGATCCTTTCTTACTCCGCCCCTTTTCGTTGGCAAGCAAAATTACGATCCTATGAAATTGGTCGACATAATTAACTTCACCTCACACGTTGTTCCATTCGTCAGACTCATGACTTACCAATTTTCACGATTGAAACACATTTAAAGGAGACACCGATTGACAAGACAACTTTCTCCGGCACTATGGGCAAACTATTTTTTATGTGACTTCGGCTTAGCTGCCTTAAGATACCAACGTGTGACTCCTAGTGAAAATCTCAATAAAATAGAACACAAATTTGTTGTCAAATCAACGAAAACTCCATTGATTTATGAACTTCAGTCAATGGAAATTTATCAATGGAATAAAGCTTTGGTTTTGTGACCATAAAAGATTTCTAAAATCCTCAATCGTCGAACTTTACTCTAAACTGAATCCGACAGAAAGAAGTGTGTAAAGGTGTGTAGAAGGTGTAACAACTTCTCCCTAACCAAATTCATACGAGCTTCAAATTTCGTCGCACCTTAATTGATTTATGACTTCTCAATAAACATTTAAGCTCCTATAAGACTTTCCGAGAGCCTTGAATCTCCAAGAGCCTTGAGAAATTTTTCGAGTCTAATGTTACTCTCGGAAGGTTTGTCAGAGCCCAGCGGAGGTGGGGACCGAGAAAAAGATCGAGTCTTTTTTCCCTGGCTTTTTATGAGAACCTTATAAGTGAAGGAAAAGAATTCTGGCTTACAGTGCAGCCAATAGTGGTTGAATGAAATGAAGTGTTCTTACAAGACTAAGGACCCTTTGATGAGAGTTATGACAATAGGGCCTTGGCTTCCTTTTTAAAAATTCCTTTAAAAAAATTGCGCTTATAAGAAGTTTAGAGCTCTTATTGGACTCTATAAGACAATACTTATTTTACAGTTTAAGTTTTGTTATAAGGATCTAAATATACTCTTATAGTACTGTGTAGTATAAGTGTAATGTGTACTATATACTCTTAGAACGACCCTAGACTAGACTTTCATACCAAGGAAAATGCTGGAAAAAACCAATGAATTTCAAGTCGCGACACACCATAGGAGCTCTAAGCCTGGCGACGGCAGAATTCAAGATCCCCCCATGTAACATACTCTTGAGGGCTACACTCTAAAAACGTCAAAATAGTTCATCTAAGACCATTGTAACGCTCTTGAAACTCTTCAAGCATAACCTCTAGTTTAAAGATCCAAATATTAACTTGTAGCATTCTTCTTAAAGGATTATCACTCTTAGAGCACTAAACTCTTATAACAAGGGTGTATTTGCTTCTATAAGACTCTCGTTTTAAGACCTCAACTCTTGTAAAGTTTAAGTTTTGTAATAAGATGCTTATAAGACATTAAATCTTGTAATAAGAGTGCAACTCTTGCAAGGGAAGATTGGATCTAATAATAGAATTTTTAGGCTTATAAGACTTTAGGCTTGAAATTGAGCTAGAAAGCTGAAACTTGGAGTGTATTTTGGCTCTCGTCTTATACATACAAAGTATGAAAATTGATAAAATCGGCCTACAGCCACGCCCATTGACTTCAACGTGAGACTATCTCTAATTTCCATTTTATTTCAAAATGCCTTTTGATCAAGTTAGACAAGGCGTAGGTAGGAATTCAAATTTTGGTACTGGCAAATGGTGGCCAGAACACTTGATTGTTACAAAAAATTTACCGCGCACACCATCGACCATGCCCACTTTTAACATGCTAAATCTCTAAAAACATGATTTCTTGAAAAATTCATTCAAAGTTGAAAGTTAAAAAAAAAAAATTAATATGACAAATGTTAAACACTATCTTTAATATTTCTCATATTATTTATTAATTTATTTATTATTGCCAAATTTGTAACATACAAAGTATTGACCTCCGTCCATTTTTAGGGGGCGAGGAAAAAACTTTTTTTTAAGCAATAATTTTCGCTTTTACGCATTTTCCCATTCTAACAAGATTAGAATTATTACTTAAATTTTTAACTCAAACACATTTTTTGCAGCACGAATTCAGCAAAAAAAAAACTTAAATTTGATGTGACATGGTAAAGAGGTTGGGGTATCCAAAAGTTCTTTACAGACGGACTCTTGTTTTTATTAAACTATCTTGTACTCTTTTCGTCTTTATGTTCTTATGAAAATATACAAAAATTATTCTTGTAGCATGATATCTCCCTCTTCTTTTGGCAGAGGTAGCAATAAGAATGCAGCACTTTCAAAAAGAGTTATAGCTTCCTTATCAGAGTAAGCCTAGTTTAATAACTTGGTCACTTAACTCTGGTAAGGCTCTTATAAGACTCTTATAACACTCTACAAAAGTGAAATTGTAAGAGCTTTATTCGTGAATTTAAAGTCTTATACTAGCTAAAATGTAAGTTGAGCGGCAAAACTAATCAAACAGTGCCATGTAAAATAAGAAGATACGCGCTGCAACTTGCAGTTTGGTAACAGCTCCTCGGAACTGTTCCAAAAATTCACCAGATTTCGGCAAGCAGGTACATTGTCGTGTGAATTTTTCAATCCTGTTTGGCACTACGGGTGGCAAAACGGGTGGCACTATTTTCAGTAGGTCTCTGCAAATACTAAGGTACGCAGACGATATCGACATCGTTGCCCGCTCCATCCGTACCGTTATAGAGGCTTTTACGGCGATTGAAAAACAGGCGTGGTTGGTTTGGAAGTAAATGAGGATGTCCTTTCGCAGCTTAGGACAACACGTCACTGTGGAAAGGAGAAGCTACAAGGTAGTTAAGGAGTTCATCTATACCTTGGAGTTATCATCAACTCCAAAAACGATACCTTAAGCGAGAAATACACGATACAACGATCGTACCGATCGTTGTACGAACGGGGGTCGTATGCGATGCTTGTACTGCGTGTTTGCTCGAAATTCTCGGTTGTGCCGATATCGCACGGTCGAAAGCTTTCGATCGAAAACCAGCCGTCGTATGCGACTGATTGTATGGAAATTGTATCGTGTATTTGCGTCGGTACAATTATCGTACCGATATCATTTATTTCTGATGCTCAAAGTGTGTAGACGGAAGTGCCTGGGGGGACTTGTTTGCACTATAATGGCAAGAAAAAAAGGTCAGGTGCCTGAATGGCAACGATTACCATCAAAAAGGGTGTGATACCTATTTAACGAATTTATTACATCATTATTATTCCTTGCAAATTAGCTGGATAAGGATAATCCTTTTCAAGCCATTGAAATTGATATTGAAAAGGATTAAGGATAAAGAATATGCATTTGCTTGTTGGTTTTTTTCAAAGGAATTCCTCCTTGTTTTCCTGTTGTTACACTGTCCTTTTCAAGGATTAGTGATCGTTAGCACTCGTTCGTTTTTCTACACCTACTGGAGTACCAGGCTAACTTGTATGCACTATTATGACAAGAAAGAGGTGAGAAATGAAAAATAAGCCCTTCACATTTAAAAAAAAAATCTTCACACAAAAAAAAAACAAGTTTATTATTCAGAAAAACCGCACATTCCATTCTGAAATGAGACTTTTCCCTCGTTGTAATAGTACTCTTTCAATTTAATTCTTATATCCTTTGCGGAATTGGTTGGTCTTCCGGAATTATTAATGTCGAATCATAAAAAAGAATCCTCTTGACGCCAACTTCCTGGAATCACAATTCCAGTTTCCAAATCCTCTCGATCGACGCATGTTTGTGTTATATAGTTAGGTGCATTGGCTCTTAAAAAATTATGCAGAGAACAGCCAGCTAAAATGGCTGCGTCGGCATGTTCGAGGCTTATTTTTATAGGTCGTTGAAAAAGTTTAAACCGAGAGCACAATATGCCGAAAACATTTTCAACCACTCGGCGAGCACGTCAAAGGCGATAATTGAAAATCCGTTCTTCTCTTGTAATGCCATTTTGAGAAAAAGGTTTCCATATGTTCTCCGATAAAGAAAACGCTTCGTCGCCTATGAAACCATATGGGCAAACGTATGAACTGTTTTTAAGTTTTTCTGGTGGAAGTATATTAAGTCAAGGGCTCTCCAGTTTTTCATAGAAGTCGGTTCTCCTTAATACTCCTCCATCGGAAATTCTTCCATTTGTACCTTCATGAACGTAAACGAATTCATAGTTTGAGTTGACCAAGGCAAATAACACGACGCTATACGTTCCTTTATAGTTAAAATAGTATGATCCACTTTTTGGAGGCTTTGTAATAAGGACATGCTTTCCATCCATAGCACCGAGGCAATTCTCAAAATTCCACTGTGATCTGAATCCTTCGGCAATAGACTTCCATTCATTTTCTGTAGATGGAAACTGAAAAGAGGAGAAGCGTTTGATACATAAAATAATGATATAAAATCATAAATAAAAATGTAGATAATATTGATTACTTTCAAGTACTGCTTTCTAAGGACTTTGTATATTGCCTGACATGTTTCTGGAACAATTTTTCCAATAGCTTGTGGTGATATTCTGGAGCCAAATTGAAGATCACTATAGTCACATCCCGTAGCAAGATATCGTAGCGTTACTATTAAACGCTGCTCAGCTGATATTGGTGATCTCATTAATGTTTCTTTTTTGGTTATAAATGGTTCCACTGAACGCAAATGTTGTTCAAATTGTTCACCGTTCATACGCAAATAGCATTTAAAATCATCGGGTTCAGTCAACTTTCAGAGATCGTATCGTGTGTATGCTTTGTACAACGCGTTGTATCGATATCGGTACAACTTAAATCGGTACGATAATTGTATCGTGTATTCCTCACTTTAGTGGAGATTCGTTGAAAATTAACCCTATAGGGAAACGTTGCTATTTTTCGGTTTGGAAAAACAAAGTCTGAGCTCTACAAAGCGCTAAATATGTCAGTTCTGCTTTATGGAGCCGATTGCTGGAAGATAAGCAGAGAAGGTGAAATTATACATGGGTCTTTCGCGAGATCAAAAATTTTCTCGAATTCATATGGTCCTGTGTGTGAGGAGGTTGAATGAAGGAGAAGATATAATCGCGAACTCTATCTGCTGTACCAAGATGTTGACGTAGTTCAAAAAACCAACACACAAAGACAAGATAACTACATTGGCTCGGTCGCATCCAGCGGATGGACAATAATGCTTCGGTCAAGAGTGTTTTTGAATCTTTGAATTTAATCCGACCAGAAAAACCGAACCTCCGTTTTAATGAACCAGCCATCGCTGATGCCAGAGCGCTTTGTCTGCACAATTTGAAGCAGTGCCGTGCCTAGAATCGCTTGGAATGGATGGACAGCTACTATGAACCAAGTAGAGACCTTCTTGGATGGGAAGCCCTATAAGTTCACTATAAGAGTTATTCTCCTTTAAGAAGAGTATTGCAAGTGTACTACAGTATCTTTGTTAGATCTTATAACAGGAGCTATAACATCAGGATCAGGAGTATCATGAGCGTGATAAGAGTTTTATAAAAGCTCTTTTTACGTTTGAAAGAGCATGACTCTCAGGATTATGTTAGTTGGGGTGTGTGAGGTATCAACATTATATATTGAAACCAACAACAATTTGATCAATTGAACTTATCAAAAACGATCAAATGACAATCATCTGCAGTCAATATCTTCACCATCTGTTGACCATATGGCTCACTTGTATAAATCGGGTATAAATAAGCACCTACACTCTTTGCATTGCTCCAGCTGAAATGTGGAAACTGGTGGTCTTGGTGACCTTGGTGTCCCTCAGCCTCCTCAGTTGTTTGTGGAGTGTTATAGAACTACCTTGATTCTGTTTCAAATCTCTTCATGTGCTGCCATGTGGGACATGCTCTGTTAAAAACAAGTTTGTCTAGTCTACCCTATGCTGGTATCCAAATCTGTGCAGGATCCACACAGATCCACAGAAATCTGTACGATATTTGTCCTCGCGCCTTTGTTATATGCAGTAGTTTTCTTCTTGTGTTGATCAAACATTTTCTATTTTTTTTTTTTTTGTCTAATGGCGTTGGTTCCTTCTTGGCGAACACGATATTTCTCTTCTTTTATATACAAATATCCTGAAAATTTTGAAGTCTACGTGGAATTCCATTAAAACTTTGGTGATTTCTCTCGCCAGCCTTTCAAGTACGAGAACATTTAGTCTGCTGGTTGTTGTGACTGTAGTAAAAAAAACCTTAAGTAAAAGTGCCCAAAAGTTCAAGAGAACAGAAAGACTTCCCTTTCAGAAGTTTTACAAATAAACTGACAATCTCCATTGGCCTCTTAATACAACACCAATGGGTATGTCGGGTCCTATTAAGAATTGCTGACTAATCTACAGCGATGTTTCTATCTTAAGATAAAGCAATAAAGCTAGACCCTCAAATTGCTTTGTTCTTTACTTCAAAAGCATTCATGCTTACCAAAGCACCAGTAATCAATTATATTAATAGGCTACACGTGTTTTTGTTACTCCTTAAACTGCGTTATTTTCTGACCAAATTTTAGAAAACATGAGCCAAATGAAAGGCGGATCTCCATAGGTGTGTTCAATACCAATTTTATTTGTAGCCGGTAGTCCTAGCCGGCGATATTTCCGAACTTGACCCTTGTTCTTACCACCAAAATTTCATGGTTCAAAGACTGAAAAATCACAATTTTACCTGGTCAATTTGTATCTGGTTTTCCTAGTGTTTGGGAAACCTTAATTCGTTTTCTTCTATTTGTTAGAAGCCTCTGTAGATTTTCTAATCAATTATTTTGAATTATCCTGGAGATTATCCTAACTTGTAAAATTGCACTTAAATCGAATGAAGGAAGCATTATTCGAGCCGTAACACAAACACCGATTAAATCATTAGTTTTAGTCCATTTAGCCTTCCAGTCAGATATAATGTAATGCGAAACGGATACTTTACCCAATAACCCAACACCGTCACAACAAACACACCTTGGAACACAGCCACACGTCGGCGTCGTCGTTGCCGTCGCACGGTGTGGGTGTTCTATCTTTGCTTGCACCTCCTTCTCGACACATATCCTCCTAATTGGATTATACTCGTACAAATTGTAATATTTACTTATCTCTTCCACAGATACCAAGATTCGTACTCCTAGATTTTCGAAAAAGTCTTGGTTGGCGTTCCCAGCCTTACGCGGAGCTTATAAACATGTGCAGGTAAATATACTTGAAAAACCATACACACAGGTGAGATTATTGATTTTTCTTCTCCTTGTATTTTTCTTTTCTGTTTTTTTTTTTTTTTTTTTTGTGTAACAATTCAGATTAGAGTTGAATTTCGACCGGAATCCGTTGACGGCATTATCCTTCTAACTGGCGAAAGAGACGATTTAACTGGAGATTTTATGGCTTTGCTCATACATCAGGGCTTCATTGAATTTTGGTAAGTAGATTAAAAGGATCTGAAGGTGGTAATAATTCGTGTATGCGATTTTAATGCAAAATACACCGTTAAACTGTACGACGAAGACACGTTGCCATCAGGGCTGGTGTGTTTGACTTTCGAAATGCGGCCACGTACAGGGTTTTATTGATTTTCTTTTTATTCCCCATCGAACGACGCGAGTATGGAAGCCGAAGCCTATACCTTTCCACGACACGCCGCCAACTTCCATGGCAATTTGCTGCTAAAAACACAGAATGCCACAAAAATACATATATATATGGGTTTCGACTGAATATAAGGGTAGTAAGAAGAGGCCCGCACCAACCTCAATCTCTAGGTTCAATAAAGTCGCTCTATAATCTTACGGGCTTCGTGTACGATTTCTAACACACACGTGTGCTATAAAGTATACCTACACAGGAAAATTACCCACTAACCCACCCCCAACCTATGGGGTTGGGGCTGCTGTAAGGAAAACTCAAACGGGCAGAGAAAAGCGACCAATGAGTCATCTGCTCTGCAACTGAGGAGTTTTCTTCGTGTCTCGCTCTTAAAACGATTTCTATTTGCACAACCTGTTGAAAATTCTCTTGTTTGCACAAGAAAACTGGGAAATGTTTTTAAATTTTATTGGCAACTATTAATTCCAGCACGTTAAAGATAAACGAATTATTAACAAGGTTTAGTTAGGCTGTGACCAGAAAATTGCCAAACCATTTTGTTTTTATGTCGGATCGAAAGGCACGATAGGCGGGCGGCCGGCGCGCGTTCTAGTTGGCTCGTTATTTTGAATTTTTATTCCTTTGTGCTGTGAAAGTTATGTCATTTGAGTACACGTAGGTATAGAGAGAACTTTGATTGATTTGATCCAGTTTTCAGGTTTTGTTGAGACTGCTGGAGTCTGTTGGTTTCGATGTCTGTAGGTCATAATAACGAGTCCTTGCACTCAGAACTATTTCGTTCTTTTCCTTTTCTATTAGGAAGTATTTTAGGGCTGGCAAGGTTAGGTTAGGTTAGGTTGGGTTGATGGATGCCCTTTTGACAATAGTCACGGCTCTAAGTGAAGCCCTACCAGCAGTTGGGTCCATTGTGTCCATTGGGAACCTTCTTAAAACCTGGAACGAAAACAGAAATAGACCGCTCTTGGACCCATCCGGATTTGTATACAAATCTTAGGAGGTCCTTTAGATCTACATTATTTGGATCTTCGAGCTCGTTGAAGAAGTAACTACCGAGGGTACTACGCCTGATGCTGTTTAGGGCTGGGCATTCGCAAAGCAGGTGACGAACAGATTCAATTTCTTCAACGTCCCTGCAGCTTCTGCAGCAATAGTTATGCGGTATGCCTAGCCGCTCAGCGTGTAGACCCACAGTGCCCCGTGAAGATTCCCGTGAGTACTCGGATACTCCTGCGGGCTAGTCCGATCAAAAATAGTGATCTCTTTTTGCTTACCGCCGGCCATAGCTCCCTCGTGTGTCTGCACGTCTCAAGTTCTGCCCAACGTAGGTTGGTTCTACTCAAGGATTCAGTTTCTGTCCTACGTGCTATCAAACTCAGCGGGACTCTTATAGATTTGAGGGCTAGAGATGCATTCATTCCAGACCCATATCTCGCAAGCTTGTCCGCTTCTTCGTTTCCCGATATATCGGTGGACCTGGCAGCCAACATACAGTTACAGTGTTGCCAAGTGATAACTCGTCCAGAATTTCCCTGCATAGTTTCACAGCCCTTGACTTCACTACGTCTTATTCCATGGCTTTAATTGCCGCTTGGCTATCAGAGTATATGGTGATGGTCTTGTTTGCGGGGCTGTGTTTCTTCAGCTCGGAGGCAGCTTGGATTATGGCTGCCAGCTCCGCCTGAAAAATGCTGCAGTCGTCATTAATCCGAAAAGATTTACATAGTCCCAGAGCTCCACAGAAGATGCCCGCACCGGTTCCGACGTCCATCTTAGAACCGTCAGTATATACGGCGAGCTCGTCATTCCCATTCACCTCTTTCAGGTATTCTGGTAGCGAATCTCTTGTTGAAGGCGAATGTCATAGGGAGGTAATCCGTGACTATGGTATCTGTGGAGGCAGCCCAAAGAGTTTCCACAGAGGCGTGTCCATAAGATCTTGAGGACAACAGTCCGGATTCCCTTAGGCGAACAGCTGTGTATGTCTAAGGGGGTGAGGTTGAGTAGTACCTCCAGTGCCGCGGTGGGTGTGGTCCTTAGGGACCCTGTTATACCCATGCAGGCTGCCCTTTGAACTTTGGTGAGGTTAGAGAGATGAAACTTTCTTTCAGTAGTCTTCCACCATACAACTGCACCGTAATTTAAGATGGGTCTTACAACCGCTACATCCAGTGTACCATGTTTGGTTGCAGTCCCCACATGCTTCCGAACGTTCTGCGGCAGGCGTATAATGCCACGTATGCCCGCTTGACACGATCTTCTATATTATCCCTCCAGCTGAGTTTTGAGTCTAATATGACGCCCAGGTATCTTACCGATTTGGATACCGGTAACTCCACTCCCCCCATTCTTGGGCTGCTGAAGGGTGGAGCTGCCCTTTTCCTGGTAAACACTACAGCTTCCGTCTTAGAGGGGTTTATTCCCAGTCCTCGACCCTCAACCCATTTTCCAACAATGCGAAGTGTGTAGCTGAGTCGGTCACTGAGGATTGATGGGATGCGTATGCGCTCACAATGAAGCCTTCCCTCTTCAGGGTTTTTAGCAATTCGTCCATTACCAGGGTCCATATGAGCGGAGATAGGACACCTCCCTGCGGTGTTCCTCTGTTGACGGTTCGTCTGCTGCATACTTCGCCTAGGTAGCAGTTTATTTTTCGTGTGCTTAACATGAGCCCGATGTCCCCTTCTATGTGAAAAAATTAACACACACAGCATACATTGTTGAGAAGTTGGCCCTGGTTCACCTCGAGCTGTTGCGCCACTCTATTTATTTATTTATTTAACATGAGCCCGATCCAGTCACATAGACTGCTATCTAGGTGGGCGTTTCTCAAGCTGCGCAGTATCGCGTCTGCCTCAATGTTATTAAATGCCCCCTCTATGTCTAGAAAGGCACCCAAAGTGTACTCCTTGTGTTCCAAGGATTTTTCTACTACTGTTACTACTCTTTGTAGTGCAGTGTCAACCGATCTGCTTCTCTTGTACGCATGCTGTGATTTTGATAAATAGTTATCACCAATCAGCTCTCTCACATACACGTCAATAAGCCGGTCCAATGCCTTGAGCATAAATGAAGACACACTTATGGGTCGATAGTCCTTTGCCGTAGTGTGGTTTGTCTTCCCTGCCTTGGGGCTGAATATCACTCGGACTTCTCTCCAAGCTTTGGGAATATAGGACAGCTTTAGGTAGGACTTGTATACGTTTTTCAACCATGGAATGATAGTTTCCCCTGCTTTTTGGAGCATTATTGGTCGGATGTTATCCATACCTGGTGCTTTAAAGGGATCGAAGGGGTTGATCGTCCATGCCAGCCTTTTTACATTGGTTATAGCCCTGATCTTTTCTTCCTTCATCTTCCTCCAAGAGCCCTGCGTTACTGTAGCGTAATCCTCATTTGCGTACGTAATCCTCAGTTGCGTACTTCGACGTTACGGATGCAACGGATTCATTGGGCTGAAGGCTTAAGAGAGTAGTAGAAGTCGTCAGCCATGCAGCTTCATCTGACACTCGGCACAGATTAATGTTGAGCTGATCTGACATTGCCCTAAGAGACATCAGCATAAGGCTTCGAACTGTCCGATAAGATAAGTATATCCTTGGCGGACATAACACTATTCTTAAGCCAGAACAATACTTTAATCGCTGTAGTTTCCAATTTCCAATCGTGGTGAACGCCGGGTGCCTAGTACGTCAACTGGAGATTGGGTCCCAACACGTTTGGAAGGTTGTTAGGGGAAGCAGACGAGAGAGAGGGGGAGGAGTGTTCCCACTAAGGCACTTCTCCTTGCATTCGAACGGCAACGGAGGAATTCCCCAGATGGAATCAACGGTGGCGTCCATAGTTCCAGTCAGGCCGAACTACTTAGTGAACACCTTATATGGGCTACTACGACGTATTCGGAGCTCAGGCCTATAAGGAGCGGGCTATCCGGCTCTCCGTCCTTAGAGCTAAGCAAAGGATCTGGTCCTCCAGGTTGGGGATCGTGTCGTCGGGGTGACTTCCCGGCCACGTAAAGAAACACCAGTCACGAAGCAGAAACAAGCCTCGGATTCGGACGGATTTACTGTTGACGACCAATGCAAACGAGAAAAGGACAACGAGCTCCGGATCTGCACGTGGATTGATAAGTCCCTTAACAAACCACGTGCAGCCGAGCAACTAGCGGAAGCCCTTAACGACTGCAAGGCAGACATTACTGCCATCCAAGAAATGCGGTGGGACGGGCCGGGCAAAAGTAGGATGAAAAACTGCGACATCTACTACGGCGACTGCTATCGGCATCAAAGACAGTGCCTATTTGGATGTGGTTTCGTTGTTGGAGGCAGACTTAGGCAAAAAGTCTTGAGCTTCAACCCTGTAAGCGAGCGACTCGCGACGATCCGCATTAAGGCTAAATTCGCCAATATTAGCCTCATATGCGCGCATGCATATGGAGAAGGAGAAAGATGACGAGACCAAAGATATGTTTTATGAGCTCCTGGACAAAACTTATGAACAGTGCCCTAGCTTATGCCAAGCTAGGAAGGGAGGGCATCTTTGGTCGTACAGTCGGAAAGCATAGCCTGCACGACACGAATTTCGATAACGGATTTCATGCTGATCGACTTTGCTGCGGGGCGACACGTTGTGAGTACACAGTTCCCGCATCTTAACATAACAGCGGAGGGGAGAGGAACACCGGATTCTCCGAAGGAAAAAGAGAGAGCACGAGAAGCGCGCGGTTGAAGAGATAGAGAGATGTTACAACAGGAATGAGGTTAGAAAGTTTTACCAAAGGATCAAAAGGTTCTGCCAAGGGTATTAACTTCGAACTGAAGCTCATAAGGGCCATCAAGGGAACATCGTTGTAGAATCGCAGTCGGTGCTGAGGATTTGGAAAGACCACTTCTGCAGACTGTATAACGGCGAGGACGAACCAAATACCGCTGTCAGGCAGAACGAACCATTCAACCCGGGCGAAGGCGTTACCGACGAAGCTACTGCCCACCCGAACCTGGAGGAGGTAAAAGTAGCTGTGTCTAAGCTCAAGTGCAACAAAGCAGCCGGAGCAGACGGCCTAGCTGCCGAACTTTTTAAATCCGCTGGCGATGAGCTGGTTAGGAGCATGCACCAGCTCATCTGCAAGATATGGTCAGAAGAAAAAATGCCCGACGAAATACACCTAAGCATTGTTTGCCCGATCAGGAGACCCTCTGAGTTGTGCCAACTACAGAGGCATCAGTCTTCTTGACATCGCATACAAGATCTTTTCTGCTGTACTGTGTGAACGCCTGAAGCCGTAAGCCAGGAAAGTCCACCATCGATCAAATATTCACACTGCGCAGATCTTGCAGAAAACCCAGGAATTCCAAATCGATACACACCACCTCTTCATCGATTTCAAGGCCGCGTATGACAGCATCTATAGAGACGAGCTATATAGCGCAATGTCTAGTTTTGGAATCCCTGCCAAACTTGTCAGTCTGTGCAGGATGACGATGGAAAATTCACGCTGTTCCGTCAAGGTCGGCAAAGACCTTACCGACCCCTTTGATGTCAAAACAGGATTTAGACAAGGCGACGCGTTGTCACGCGACTTCTTTATCATCGTGAGAGAATTGTGCAGAACTCTCGCGCCAACACCAGAGACACAATCTTTCAAAAGTCCGTTCAACTACTTGCATACGCAGACGACATTGACAGAATCGGTAGAACAAAGCGTGATGTCAGTGAAGCCTTTGTGAGTATTGGGACGGAAGCGGCGAATATGGGTTTAGCAGTCAATGAGGGCAAAACCAAGTATATGCTGTCATCAAAAGACACCCAACACCGACGTCTTGGACAAAACATCACCATCGACAGCTATAACTTTGAGGTAGTTAGGGACTTTGTCTACCTGGGTTCCGCTATCAATTCAGACAATGACACCAGTGCTGAAATCAAACGAACGATAACTCTTGCCAATCTCTGTTTCTTTGGGCTAAGAAGGCAATTGAGAAGCAAAGCCCTCTCTCTCATGGACTACTAAAGTGTCCATGTATAAGACCCTCATCATCCCAGTCATGCTTTACGGTGCAGAAGCATGGACCCTGTCAAAGGCGGATGAAAACACTTTAGGCTGCTTCGAGAGGAAAATTCTTCGGACGATATACGGTCCCGTCTGCATAGACGGAGAGTGGAGGAGGAGATATAACATCGAACTGTACGGGCTGTACAGCGATACCGACCTAGCCAAAAGAGTCAAAACACAACGGGTCATCTAGAGCGGATGGACACCAACGCTCCGGCCCGGAAAATCTTCGAATCCACACCGCAGGGACGGCGCGGTAGAGGAGCACCGAGACTCAAGTGGCGCACGCAAGTGGAAGGGGACCTCAG
This sequence comes from Neoascia interrupta, assembly GCA_947623515.1. Classification (NCBI taxonomy): domain Eukaryota; kingdom Metazoa; phylum Arthropoda; class Insecta; order Diptera; family Syrphidae; genus Neoascia; species Neoascia interrupta. The sequence continues at coordinate 48,372,169 of OX392462.1, forward strand.
CCAACTTCGCGTGCGAAACTGGAGACGGCTAGCTAGAGACAGAGCTGGCTGGCGAATCTTGTTGGCTGAGGCCCAGGTCCACCCCGGACTGTAGCGCCACCTTAAGTAAGTAAGTAAGTAATTTCCAAATTAAAAGAACTACAATATATTAGGCAAACTTGAAACGAGACTCAGTTTATTCTATCTGAGGAAACGTCCTGACCTACGCCAAAATTAATTCTTGATCCCATCGGATTGAAGTGAATCGCTTCATTTTCTCGGAAAGCCAGATCATCCAAGAACTAGCCAAAAACAACCAAGTCATCCTCATCTGGATTCCAGCGCACAGTGACTTTGGTGGCAATAAATCAGCAAACTCGCTAGCTAAGGTCGGGGCAACTACAACACTCATAGGGCATGAACCATTCTGTAAAGTCAGTAAAAGACTCTTCAAGAACTTTAGTAAAAACCTATCTAGGACCGAATCCAACTAAGTTTGGCTTAGCACATCGAAACGGCATTGCTCCAAAAATTCTTTTCCTGGAATCTTCAGAGGCAATTGTAAACAGAATAAACATCTCCGTCGCATCGGCCTTTCACCGGACCTCACTCTACATACAGACTTTGTTTCGAGAGCGAAAAGTTCTCTCTATACAATCATGTATTGCCCGATCCTCCTGCGTCTAGGGAAGAATAACCTTAGCGAATAAATCTTTCCTTCAGGCAATATTGTCGGCACCGTGATGCAGTGGTTAGATCGTCGACTAGGAACAAGCTGAAACTTGGTACGCGGTTCTTGTTCTTGTGTGGCAAAGACAAAGCGTTAAAATTGGCTTAACCCGTCAACGGCCACGTCCACTACTGGCTTCAATGTGAGATAACCTCTATTTCACATTTTCTTTCAAAATGCCTTTTGGTAAAGTTAGACATGGCGTAGAAGCTCAAATTTTGTTACTAAGCAGTATTGGCCCAAGATCTTTTACACAACGAAAATTGGACCGCCCACAATATCGACCATGACCCTTTTTAACATGTTCTATCTTTAAAAAGCCGATTTCTCGGAAAGTTTACTCAAAATCGAAAAAAAAAATTATATGACAAATATTAAAGATATTACTATTTGCTATGTCTGTTCCGTACAAAATTTTGAGCTCCGCCCACTTTTAAGGGACGTTTTTAGGGAAAAATGGCTTTTTCTGAAATAATTTTCACTCTTACCGTATTTTCTCATGATTTTAACGAAATTACAATTAATGGATTTTAATTTTTAGCCTATGTCCAATTTTGTGGGCGTGTGGCTATACAAAAAATATATGAATTTTTGCCAAAAAAAACTTTAAGATTTGATGTCACATGGTATATAAAAAAACGGTATATGCACTTACTAACTTTTTTTTTGTTGGCATATGGTAAATTTTCTAGGAGGGTTTCTGGATGAACTCAGAAAAGCGAACTGGTCGATCTTGCTCCGTCTCATCCCGTTCTGACCCCATAATAATCCCTAAGCCGCGACAGCCCTTGTTTACTGATGTATCTCGATTCCATTACTTCTTACGCTCATGCTTCTACCTGATGCTTGAATGTATTCAATAATAACATTCTTATGTGGATCAGAATAACAATGTGATGTATAGCAGCGGCCGGCGGTATCAGAGAAAACAAGGACTTGGCTAATTTCCTTTGGGCTGGAACTTTAAGATCTACTTGGCCTCAGCTTTGACACTCGTATCGTCGAGATGTGGCCAAGTATAGTTGGTCTTGTCACAGTGCAAAAGGTTTGGTCATGCAGCTCCTTCTTCCATCGTCAGCACTTGGCGTCATAGGGAGGAACGTCATTTTTCGCAAGCAAGTTTTCGTACCCCATCATTGCATTGAAACATGACGTCAAAAAATTAAATAAGAGACATTGGTGATACCCGCCGTAATTAACAAATTAGGAGCGACATAAGTACAATGACAATCGTCCTCACAGTCAGTGCGACGGTGGACCAGCACATTCACACTGGTGGATTCGGATTGGATACACTGACTCTAGACTAACATATTGACAAAAGTCGAATTTAGTTTTAAAAATCAATTTTAAAAGAAGCCAACTAGCAAATTGCTATAGTAAAAGGCCATAATTAAAATTTAAGGGGGGTCGTTTAAGTTTTAAATGGTACTAATGGTAGTCTCTACACCAGGTGTTTCACTGACATGAAAGATAAGTCGTGGTTTTAATACCTTATTAAGGAATTGTAATTTCAAGCTTAATTTTCCATTTTCTTATGGTTAAGTTTAGAGAATGAAGTACTTAAGATGAATTCACAAACTGGTATTGGCTTCTTCTTGTTGGGTATCAATAGGTCGGCAAATCTTCAGTTCATTCGAACTAGAGCTTCGCTTTGCAGTCACATTACGTAACACGGCGATTGTTGAATTAAACGAAAGTGTTAACAACATTGTGTTAGGAACATTGAAATCGCATGGCTAAAATGGCGGACAGCCAAAGCTTGTTTGTGAATTCCGGCTTAATTCAATGAATATGGCTTATTTAAGCTCAGATTTTAATAATTCAACTTCAGCGCTCCTAGAATTTAACACTCTATGTCTATGTCAATTCATCCAACTTTCTTTTGCAACAATGTCAGCTTTAAGTCATTGAAGGATCGTGATGTGTCAAAAATTGAAGGATTGTGATGTGTCAAAAATTGAAGGATTGTGATGTGTCAAAAATGTGGCAAAAATGTGTCAAAACTTTTTCTTAGTAGATAATCACAAAATTCAAGAATTTCTAAAAGGTGTTTTCCCATTAAGGATATTTTTATGAAAATTAATTTCATTTGACGTCTTACTTCTCTTGATGTGTCTTAACCATGTACCAAACCCCACTTTAATAGGAATTTTGTCTAGGTTTTCACTTTCTTATTATGATAGCAGATAGAATGGCGTACGCAAGATGTGGTTGTGTGTACAAAACTCAAAAACCTACATCATAACGACACTGGAAATGCAAAAACTCATCCGTTTACTGTCAGTGTCAGCTAATATAGCCTGTTGTCAAATTACTGCTATCTATATGCAATTTATCTTTAAGCCTTTCTAATAATAAAAAATGTATATCAGACTCTTTTAACTTTTTTGCTTTTAAGAGTTTTTTTGTTTATTTTATTATCCCTTTACTAAGAAATCAATCGTTACTATACTTTCATTTTAAAATGAACATCTCAAAAATGAGGTACTGATTCCTGGAAACCATGACGAAATCCCAAAATAAAATACTTTGCCGTAGCCTTGGAGCCGAATACCTAGAAATTTACGACGTTTTAAACAATAATTGAGAATATCTGTCTGTTGGATTGACAGCTACGAGTGACACCCACGAGGATATCAAAGGATATTATATTGGAGGTGTTTTGAGATTATAATGCCAGTTGCTCACATGCCTACATGCATCGTAAAGTTACAAGAACTCACTATCTTAGGTCAAAGAATTTCTTGGAAAAGGTTTAAAATGTGTATTTGTCAAGTGGAATACCGTTTGTTTCAAAACTTATTATTGGTCATGCTAAGCTCCATATACGAATATTTCCGAGAAATATTTTATTCCTCTTCGACACTTGCGGCACTTATTTCAACATTAATACAAACTTAAACCATTCAAAAGACAGTAAAATTTAAGTTCCCTTGGAACTTTTCCTTGAGAATGAGCGTTGAGTTAATGCCTTCCTCGTGGTAGATTTGTTCTTCTAGCCTGAACAATTTCTCCATATGTGATCCTTAGGCCGAAAGCAGCAACATCAACTAGGTCGCCAGTCTCCAATATTTCGGTATAAAGCCAAATTTCATGCGAAATGTGTAGGCTACTTACCTTGCCCAGCCTGATGAATGAGGCTGCAATTCGGACTACATTGTCCCCCTCCTAGACTTTATTGTCAGTCTAAGTCTGACTTTTGCGCCTTTCATGGAAAATTGGACATATCGGATGAGCGCCACATGCAAAAGCCGCGAACGACATTTGAACGATACATATGTATATTTGATTTTATATACATAAAGGCACTTGATGCTATTTAAATTTAAAAGTAGCAGGCTCTTAATGAAAAACCCTGTATTTAAGGCTACATTTATTATATCTAATTTATTTTAAGGTCAAACAATTACTTAACATTTATTCCCAGCTAGGAGCCCTTAAAAAAGACCCCAACGAAGGCTGTTAGTAGGTGTGTGTGTGTACACGGCTCAATTATTTCAGTTAACCATAAAAAAAAACTCTCACGTTTCTAAGGCGAAATTTATCGTTACAAAAAAAATCTTTATCACATCAGGTATTCCCTACCAACCTTTGACTGTGTCTGTATTTCCTTTTTTACTCAAAAGCGTCGTTTCACTACATTCGGAAATTTTGAGGTGTAAATTTATTTTCCAATTACAGGTTTGATTGCGGCTCTGGTGTTGGAAGTGTACGTTCACAAGAAATGGTTCAACTCAATCAATGGAATTCGGTGACCATTTATAGACACCGATGGGACGCCTGGTTATTACTAAATCATGGATCACGTGTACAAGGCCGATCAAAGGTAAATTAATCTCTTATTATTACTTTAACAACCAACTTTGTAAAAAAAAAAACAGAAAACTTTATGACGGTCATCAGTGAAGCAGAAATTGATTCATTTTTTGTCTTCGGGCAATCATTATTGATTTTAATTAAGGTTGATTAAATATGATTAAATTATGAGATGAGATAGAAAAAGTAGAATACTTTTCGGTGTGTATACTTACAAAAATCAATAGGTACGATACGAACACAATATATTTTCTAGGTATTAAGAGTGATTTTGTGTGGGGATACGAAGAAAAAAAACTCCTCCATGCATTTAAGCTTAGTGTTCAATTTAATTATTTAGTTTAGTCATACCTCAATGAACCTGTAAAAAATCTTAGATTGTTCTGTGTCTGGTGCATAAATGATAAGTGTTAAGTTACAATGGGATTAGAGGTTAAAAGTTTCTGTATTGATTCAGTCCCTTTCAAGTATTCGAAAAGAAATCTTAAAAAAAAAATTGTTGTTTATTTAAATTTACTCCAAAAAATAAGAGGGGTTTTTAAAAAAATTATTTTTATTATTTCTCAAATGGAAAACACCTCGTTTTCAAAAGCCTAAATTTGCAGCATTTTAGCCAAACTCTTAGGCCAATTTTATTTAGGAAAAACACCAAAACTTTGTTTATTTAAATTTACTCCAAAAAATAAGAGGGGTTTTTAAAAAAATTATTTTATTATTTCTCAAATGGAAAACACCTAGTTTTCAAAAGCCTAAATTTGCAGCATTTTAGCCAAATTCTTAGGCCAATTTTATTTAGGAAAAACACCAAATGTGAAGGTTTTCAATAATTTTCGAATTATCTAAACGCCTAAATGGGCTCAGACTCTTATTTGTTGAGAATGAGTCCTGTCACTTACCAACGTTGCTTTCAGTAAGTTCTAGGCTAGCTAGTAACATTTTCTAAAATGGAAGGCATTAGAGTTCAACGGCATAGGTCTTTTCAATATTGATCATAGGAGAGAATGCTCTCACAACTTCGTAGGACTGTTTACTGGTCTAAGTGAGTCTTTGGTAAAATACAAGAGTGTAAAAATCAGTCGGTGCGTCAGTGCCGATCTCGGCAACCTGAAAATCCGCTTCAAGAAGGAGAAGAAAGGATGAAACATGATATGAAATATGATATTTATAATGATATAACTAATATTTTCGATTCGAATTGAATCGACCGTCACCGGGAAATTGCGCTTTGAGAGCGTTATAATTAATATAGGCTTCGCAGGTTGCTTGCTATAGTTTATATTTATCAATGGCTACGTTACCTGAGTCCTAGATGCCAACATTCGTTTGGAAATGCTTTTCTTAGACACCTTATAAAAATCATGTTTGAAATTCTGCAATAGTCTTTTGGCTGGTCTATTAGAAATTGGAGAGTGAAGTAGTTGTCAAAAAAAAGTGCCAACTCATTTGTAAAGAGAAAAAATAATAATAAAACAGAATTCCCGCAAACATGATGCCACCTGACAGCGTTTCGTTAATGTCTTCCATCAATTAGGCGTGTATGAAGGAACTCAGAATACAACCTTGTTCAAACACAACTGTAACTGTCAGAGCCAGCTTTCCGCCTATTTTTGCACCAAGCCCTCGAAATTCCTTGCACTGGTATTTTTCCACTGAAGGGGAAACTAAAGATATTGTAATGTGGCGACAAGAAATAAAACGACATGCAGGAATCGCTGAATGCACCCATCGAACTGTCATTCCAGTCAGCTGACAACAAAATGATGTTCCAAGTTCGAATTTCGATTTCCCCTCCATGGAATTCAGCGGAAGAGTACCAATGGAAAATTACCAAAGGGGAAGTGTGGAACGTACTAGAAGGTGCTTAATTTTGTATGCGGGTGACAGGCACGTACGAGACAGTTATATTTTAAACGTTGACTTGTGAAAATCGGTACTAAAGTGAAAAGCGATTGAATTGCAATAAAGTGTGGAATTCTAAAAAGCGAAGTTGAATAAAGAGTGATTTGGATTTAAATAAGTTTTGTCTGATAAGTTAAGTATTTCGTTGACGTTTTGTTTTTCTATTTTTGGGTTATTTCGTTTCGTCGATAAAAAAAATCAGTGATAATTAAAAGTGAGTTTAATTATTTTTTGAATATGAGTTGCCTGAGAGATAAAAAAAATTCACGTTTACAAGAAGATGCGCAGGTGACTTGATGTTGTTGAGAAATGTCAAAAACAAAAGCATTTGTCAAGTGAATCTCCTTTATTTCGGTGGAAACACTTTGGGATTAACTTTTAATTTTTCTACGCTACGTATTCTACGTATTAAACGATTGCCTACGCGGATGATGTAGATAATTCTTCTCGGGGACATATCCCCAAGTACTGAGAGACTTAATGCAACACGCCCTCACTCTTCTCCACAGATGGACGACTGAGAATGGTTTAAGAATTAATGCACAAAATACCGAAATTGCCCTCTTCACTAAGAAATATAAAATCCCCCGCATTGCCCCTCCCACCTTAAATGGCACCAGCCTACCGTTTTCAAATAAGGCGAAGTACCTTCGCGTTTACTATATTGGACAGTAAACTAAGCTGGAAGCTCAATACAGCTGAAAGCGCAAGGAAAGCCATCACGGATCTTTATATGAGCAAAAAAGCCATTGGGCGCAAATGGGCACTACAACCTCACACGACGCATTGGCTCTTCACAGCTGTGATTAGACCAATACTTCTGTACGGCGTAGCAGTATGGTGACCCATACTCAACGTCGGCATACATCTCAACGTTTTAAGAAAAGTAAAAAGGAAGCAGTTATCTGTATAAGTGGTGCCCTGAGAACCACTCCTACTAATGCGCTCGAAATCCTATTGAACGTTACCCCCTTAGACATCTTTGGTAAGCAAACAGCTACCAACCGCGCAATTCGACTTAAAGCATGCTCCCAATGGCGTGATTACGTTTACGGACATGCCTATATTCTAAACGAACAGCATCTCACCTCCACGAACCTGGATTATACTTCACCTTCATACTTCCCAGAGAAAAGCTTCGAAACCCGGATTCCGAACAAAGACCTGTTGTACGGCGGTAATATACCCTTTGGTAACGCCATACACTTTTACACAGATGGATCCAAGACGGAAGACGGCGAAGGAAGTGGTATGTTCTCTGAGTGCCTGAGACTTAAATAAATCCCTTCGCCTATCCAACCAATGCAGCGTCTTCCAAGCAGAAATAATGGCAATTAGTGAAGCCCTGTCCTGGCTATAGTGGAACGTGATATCCGCCCGCGATATCTGTATCTTTACAGATAGCCAGGCTGCCATCAAATCCACGACATCAATCTCTTTAAACTCTAAATTAGTTATTAACTGTCGCACATCTCTTGATGAGATGTCCGAACAGTTCCAAATCCGCCTGTACCAGGCTGGGTACCAGGCTGTAGAGACATCATGGGAAACTGTGAGGCTGATAAACTTGCTAAGAACTAGAACACTAGACTGCCAGAAGATGAAATCTTCTGTAATATAGGTACTCCCCTAGCTACCTTCAAATTACAGCTCAAAAATCACAGCATACAAGAAACCAACGCCAGATGGAGGACAGGCACCACTTGTTTAACCTCCAAGCAAATCTGGCCTCGCCTCGATCCAAAAAGATTAGATAGCTTGATCTCCTTAAAGAGATCCAAAATTAACACTGCAGTGGGAATTATCACCGGACACCGCCTATTAGATCTTCACGCAAAAAGACTAGGTCTATTCTCAAACGACTTCTGTAGAAGCTGCCTAGATGAGGAAGAAGAAGATGAGAAGTCATAGAAATCACGCCAACCTACTCCCTTGGTCATATACACACGTGGCGGTACAATGGGCCTACTTTTTGGCCTAAGTGCATTTAATAAGCCACTATTCTACCTAATGACGTCTATAGTATAAATGATGTCTATAGTATAGATGACGTCTATAGTATAGATGACGTCTATGTGCCTGTTTTCATTTGGTTTATCCTAACCTGATGTGTCAGAATTACTAAGGTGAGGGGAAGCGCCAGTGTGGTGGCCACCGTTCAACCTCAGTTTTATTTTGAGAAATAAATTTTGGGTTAGGTTAGGATAAACCAAATGAAAACAAGCACTATAGTATAGATGACGTCTATAGTATAGATGACGTCTATAGTATAGATGACGTCTATATTATTGATGACGTCTATATTATTGATGACGTCTATAGTATAGATGACGTCTATGTTATTACCTTCCTACCTATGTATTATGTGCGGTGGAAACACCCAATTAAGGCAATTTGTTCTTCGTATTTCATTAGCCAAGGTATTCCAGAGCTGACGACTTCATATTACGTTGGAGTTGGCGTTGATTTATGTAGAAGTCCATTCGTCAACTTTTATGTACGTTCTAGTACCCCGATTATCAGTTCCAAAAATCCTTATTGTTAGCTGGGGTGGAGAAAGAAATTGAACTTATATTTCAAAGAGAACTCGCTACTTGCAATGTCATTGATGTTGATGTGATTGTTTGAGAATTCATCTGCTGCATCTGACTCTTCAGTGGCCTTAAAATCAGTGGCCCGAAACTCGATCAGCTAATCATTTTGGAACGGTAAATTTAAAGAGTTTCTATTTTATTTTTGCGCGTTACAATTGGCCACCAAGGGACGTCTATCAGTGCCTTTCCTATTCCATGCAGCACCATAAGTCAAATGTGCTTCTTAGATGGATGGGCTCAAATAAAATGATTGTAGTCTCTCCTCGGAAATCTATATTTCGTTTAGAAAAAAAATTAAAAAAAAAACATGTTAATAATGTTAACAAAGGCTTTTATATTGGTTCATTATCCTTAGGGCAAAATTTACTGTTAAGCGAAATCAACTTGAGCTCTAAGCTGAAATTTAGAAAAGATTCCGTAACCGGTCTTGAAAAAAATTTAGAAAATTTAGAAAATTTAGAAAAGATTCCGTAACCGGTCTTGATGGAAGCAGCAAGCAGGCCACCACTTATACCTCATCCGTGAACCCTTTTATGAACTCATTCCGTTTATCCCAACATCCCTGCTATATGTAGCTCAAACAATTATGTAACTTTTTACATAATTGTAGCTACATTCGTCCTTGAAACTTGAAAAATCTTTCATCAACGATGTAAGTGTTTAGCGACGATATTACATTCGTGTTGCAGCACAATATTATACCTCGTGGATTCAACTAAATCCTTGAAACCATGTTACGGAAAATTACTCCCGCATCATTTTATCAAAGAGATCCTTAAGTAGGTGAGAGAGATTCGCATAATGCCGTGCATTAAGGACGAAAATTGACAACGACGAGGTATAGAAAGGACCAATATTGTTCTTTATTCCTAAAGATTCGCATAACTTTTAGCTCTCACACTTAAGCAGCTTTCATGGAATCTGATGAATAAGAATTTAATGCACAAGATTGTGAGAAGCTTATGTTATGTCCTTTGTGCATTGTCCGTGGAAACTAGGCCCTGGTTTGGGTTTTTTTCAAAGTGAAAACTACAAAATATGTGAATGAAACTAGGTAAGAATTCCCGAAGTAGTCCTTTGCCAACTGAACCGTCTTTCCTGCAACTTCAACGTCCAATTCCGATTATACATTTATCCATTGTGTATTTATCTTTCTAGGGACTATTCTCAAGGATAACATTCAGAGAGCCAGTCTTCCTTGGCGGAACTGGCAACATCACCGGCTTGGCCAAGCGACTGCCAGTCTACGAAGGCATGGTCGGATGCATACGACGATTCGTGGCCAACGAACACGAGTACAGGTTTAGTGAGCACCCTCTGGGAGATGTATCCAAAGGATTTGATATACGTGAGTAATTTAAATAATAATAATAGCCATACACAACCACTTCCGTGTACGCAGAAGTGGGCGTGTGAGGTTGGGGAAACCTTTTCAGTGTATTTTGTGAACCGTGCAAGTGTTAAGAGCTTGATATCCGTTTCGTCAAATAGGCTAAGAGTTTTCCTCAGCTCCCCTAATGATGTGTTGTGTTGTTGTCAATGCAAACCTAATTAAAAAATGAGAAAATCCACCTCCACCCCTTGATACACACTTGTTTCGTTTTTTTTTTTTTTTTCTATTTTCTTAGAGGACTGCACAATGGACAAATGCTTCAAATACCCGTGTCAGCATGAGGGAAAATGCTTGCCATCCGATCAAGGTGCAATTTGCCTCTGCCCGATGGGTTTTGTCGGAGACCTCTGTGAACTCAGGCTAGACTTGCAAGTAAATACATAAATTCCGCTGATTCTACAAACTCAAGGGTTGTTCTACTCTTCTGCATGAATGTCGACCAATTGCCACGGTGTACTCATTTCTTGTCATCATTTAGACAGCAAAAAAAAAAAATGGGGTGGGAGAGAAAAAAGTCTGCACCCTGTTGTGTGTTGCAAGCATGCAGAAGGGCTGAAAGCTTGGGGTGTACATTTACATACGTATCCGAGTAGAGAGCCATACACCTGCAATTACACGTTTAAGTACGTATTAAATATTCTCGAATTTGCAGGTGCCCTCATTCAACGGATCGTCTTACCTGCGATATGCACCCTTGGGAGACAGCGCTCTTATTTGGCTTGAACTTCAGGTTTGTAATTAATTGATGTGCTAATTACCTGTTTGGGAAAGAGTTCTTTTCACATTCGCATCACACACACACAACGCAATCCTGGTGTCAATTTTTTTTTTTTTTTTTTGTCTTTTGAAGGTTATAATTAAGCCAGCGGAAGAGAACGGTATCATATTGTACACTGGCCATGAACACCATGGAGACTTCATAGCACTCTCGTTGGATATGGGCTTTGTGGAGTTTTCATTTGACCTAGGAAGCGGACCTGCCTTAGTGAGGTTTGTACATTATGAAAGTTATAAAATATTTAATGAGTGCCGCAAAGGCTGTAATATGCACTTTTGTGCAGCTTGAATACTGCTGACCATGTGACTAAGGTTTTTCCCTTGGCCCTAAGGTAGTTAGTAAGGATGCAAGTCTGTTGCATCGTTCCGGTTATAAGAGGAAGGACATCGCTTTTGATTTATTGTTGTTTGATTTATTGATTCTGTGTGAATAGGGCGAAAAAGGGTGGGTAGAATTATTAAAGGGTTGAGCAAAAGTAATTAACATTTTTAAATTAGTTTTGAAGCCTGTAAACCTTGTGCCCATAATCCATGTGTCTATGAACTCATTTATATTGATATTTAAGGTTCTGAAATACTGGACTTCCTCCCTTCATCGGACTGAACAAACAAGAGCAGCACTGACATTGTTTGTCAGTTGTAGCTCCGCCTAATTTTACTTATACCTCCCCACATACCTAATAAATAACCATGTGCCATGAAGGCATCAGAAGAACGACCTATGTTTAAGCTATGATTTACTCATGTTAGTTTCTCGGTATAGAACCGTTTTTCCATCAACTACAAATTTTAATTTTTAATGTAGTGTAGTGTAGTGTCGGGTAATGTGGCGTAGCGGAAAAAATCGCGAACTTCAGTTTGGTTACCCAACCAGTACGTTTTTGAATTCGCGCCTCACGAAGGCTCACCAACATAAGCCTCACTTGTGCGCATGCCCCCACAGAGGAGAAAGATGACTACCAAAGTGTGTTTTGCAAAGCCTTGAAAAAACGTTTCACATGTGCAATAATGTCAAACTAGGAAGAGAGGGCATCTTTCGTGGCACGATCGGAAATCATAGCCTGTACGATACAAACTCCGATAACGAATCCAGGCTGATCAACATGTCGTGGTAGATCGCTAAAAGCTCCTTTATCTCAACACCAGAGGAGCAAGCAGTTCTCCCGATACAACAACCGTCCATCAGATAGACCAGATTGTGTTCGACGCACGACACTTATCCAGTATCATGGACGTTCGAACCTTCTAGAACCAAATTTTAAATCCGAATCGTTGTAGCCAAGGTACAGGTGCGGATATCCCGACCATCAAGTTTGGAGAGCCATTGATGATGCGGGGATGCCACCTCAGTTCATGTGCTGGGTTTCACACGGCCAAAACCCCTGGTTTGACGATTAACGCCAGTAAGAATCATATAGAGCGGTTCCGCACTGGCACAACAGAAGGTATAGAAGCTTTTTGCGAACTTTATGCAAGCAGAGTAGAAGAGAGGAACTACGGCTTCTAAGAAGGAAAAAGAGAGAGTACGGGAAGCGCAAGAGTTGAAGTTAAGGATGTAGAGATTTTCAATAGCAGGAATGAGGATAAGGATAAAAAGTTATACCAAAGGGTTAAAATGAGGTGCCAAGGGTGGAAAGTTCGAGCTGAAACCTGTAACAACGATCAAAGGACCATCAAAGAGCTCACAGCCGGTGCTAAGGATTTAGAAAAATCATTTATGTAGACTGTGTACCGGCGAAGACCAACAAAATCCCGCTTTCAGGCAATATGAGTCATTCACTGGTCGGTGAAGACATCGACGAAGAATATAAACGATACCGCCACCTGATGGATGAAGTGAAAATAGCTGTGTCCAAGCTTAAGAGCAGCAAAACTGCCGGAGCTGACGGCCTAGCTGGTATTGGCTTTTCTAATAAGCTGGTATTGGCGTTTATCTGGTCAGAAGGATGTCCGATAGGTTTGAAGGAGATTCTCTGAACTGCGCCAACTGCAAAATTGCCTTCTCCTTAATATCGCAACCTAGTTGTTTTCTGCCTCACTGTGTGAACGCGTAAAGCCGTTTATCAACAATCTCGTAGGTCTATGTTTGGCGTGAGGTCAAAAACAACCGATCAAATATTCACACTGCGGAAAATCTTTAAAAAAAAAACCATGAATTTCAAATGAATACCCACCACCTTTTTGTTGATTTTAAGATCGCGTGTGACAGCATCTGTAGAGATGAACTATAAATGCCAATGTTTTGTTTTGACATTGCTGTCAAATTCTTCACTCTGTGGAGGATGACGATGAAAAACTCACGTTGCTCCATCAAGATTCATAAAGACCTCAGCGAGCCTTTTATACACAAGGCGACGAGCTATCTTGTGATTTCATTAATATCATTCTTGAGAGAAATGTGCAGAGCTGCCGCGCCAACACCCAAGGCACAATCTTTCAAAAGTCCGTACGATTGCTCGCTTACGCAAACTAACCTAGACATAATCAGAATAAGGACACACCGCGATTTCAATAAAACCTTTGTGAGTATTGAGACGGCAGCGGCCAATATTGGCTTAGCAGTTAACGAGGGCAAAACCGAGTTTGTGCTATGGTCAAGAAAAGGGACCCAACAGCGATGTCTTGGACAAAACATTACCAAGGACGGCTATAACTTTGAAAATGAGGCTGGGAACAACGTTTCGGTCAACAGTGAGCGCTGCAGACAGACCACGATCATAATTCCTGCAGGATGGCGTGTCATGCCGCACAGTACATGCCATAAATTATTGCTCTTTTGCGCACCAATTTTCCAAATCGTGTTATAAGCAGTTTTGACGATGTCAATTGGCAGCCTTGCAATTTGACTCCTTTGGACTCTTTTTTTGTGGGGAACTGTAAGGGACCGTTGTTGAACGATTTAAGCAAAAAACATAATTTGTTGATTTTATTGCATTTTTATCATCATCATCATTTTCGAATGCCGCTTATCCTTTAAAAGGGTCGCGGAGCGAGGGTGGCTAAATGGTCCTTTCATCTTTCTCGATCCTCCGCCACCAACTCAAGAGACTCCGGCGCAATCCCCAGGCGGGACGCAGAGAGGTTCTTTACCTGATCCCATCACCTGCTTCTTAGCCTACCAGGAGGGCGACGCGCTCGCATCTCGGCTAGCATGGGGGGGCATGTCAGGGGGCATGCGTCATTGCATTTTTAAAATGATAAAACTCTAATGCGCCAAGTTACCTGAAGGAGTGTTCCATTTTACTCGTCCTTGGGGAATATGGTTCTATTTTCGATGGTTTGAGTTTTATGTTTTTTAAGCCCTAAGCTGAAATCTGTGTACCTTTTTCAACAAGAAGAATAAACCTCTAGAAGAATCCTTAAACAGTACATAAACTAAATCACGAATTGGAGTAAGGCCCGACTTCTCCAAACCATGGCTATGGAGGCGACCTAAACTTGTTTGTCGATTCCGACCGCGTTTTGAAAAGCCCCTCACTTCAAATGTTAATCTGACAGTTCTTTCTTAGTCAGGACTTAAGCCCATGATCTCGAACACAGTAGAACCAACCACTGCATCACAGCGATTACTAATCTCAGGGTTCACATGGTTGATGTCTGATTACGTGAACTCTTCATTATGGTTACGTTCCAGTAAAGTTTTGCAAAATTTTAAATCAGTTAAGAATTCAATCCTAAATCGGCCTGGATATCAGTTCATTTATTTTCAAAAATCAATCTTTGGTTTTACTAGTATTAGTTAATGCCATGTCTCCACCGGGCACTAATCCGCGATTAATATAAATCTTCACTAAATCCTCTACACTACAAATCACGCGATAACCGTACAATTTTAAATCCTCTTAGCAAACGATTAAAAATAAATCCTCTCATAAATCCCTTTCACCCTATTCACAAACCTATTTTATGTACCTTTGTAACAGTTTTAGGATCAAAATAGGAAACTGAAACTGTCCCTGTACGATAAATCTGTCATAAATACGTTTTCTATTGAAATTTACGGGAAATTGAAACAAGGGAAATCATTTTTTCGCTAGTAGGAAATGACATCGCCATTCTCTTTTGAGAGTCAAAATGGCAGTAAGAGAGTGCTCGTGTCAAATTGAGCCTATATTTGGCCGGTGGAGCCACTTTGCGATTTATTTTAAATCTATTTTTAAATAAATAGATTGCGATTTTTATTTTAAATCCGCAAATCCTCTTTTTATTGCCGGTGGAAACATAGCATAAAGCGTGATTAAACGAAGTTTTTTTCGCAGAGTTTACAAACTTCACAAAATAGCCGTTAAACTAGGGCTAGAACACTAAAGAAGAGAATATCTGCTTGCGTTTGTAGGGGGCGGTTTTTCAATGCAGATTTAACCGAGCAGATTAAGCCGAGATTTGATATTGCTTAAAACAAATCTTTTTTTCTTTGCAGATTTAACTCCTTCCTTCCCTTTCCCACCCTTTCAAAAATTTTGACTCCTTCAATGGCCTGAACTTTTCTCCAGACTTTCATCAGGAATAAACCCACAAAATTTGACGAGATTAACCAAGATTACCTCTGTATTGAAATTGATTGGAAAACTCATTTCTGGGCCTCTGCGGTTTTGGCCCTTTCACAGTCAGCGCGGGAGCGTTAAACCAGAGCTACAATGCGAGACCAGAGGAATCATTTGTTACTACACAATGAGAGCGAGAAACCGCGACGACTGTTTTGACAGCACAGTGACAAAACGTAACATATTTCTAAAATGTGTCGACTTTATTCCACATGAATGTTTATATACAACAAGTATTACTTACTAAAGGTGGCGCTACAGTCCGGGGTAGACCTGGGCCTCAGCCAACAAGCTTCGCCAGCCAGCTCTGTCTCTAGCTAGCCGTCTCCAGTTTCGCACGTGAAGTTGGCTGAGGTCCCCTTCCACTTGCGTGCGCCACCTGAGTCTCGGTGCTCCTCTACCGCACCGTCCCTGCGGTGTGGATTCGAAGATTTTTCGGGCTGGGGCGTTGGTGTCCCTCCGCTCTAGATGACCCAGCCATCGTAGACGTTGTGTTTTGACTCTTTTGGCTTGGTCGGTATCGCTGTACAGACCGTACAGTTCGATGTTCTATCTCCTTCTCCATTCTCCGTCTATGCAGACGGGACCGTAAATCGTCCGAAGAATTTTCCTCTCGAAGCAGCCTAAAGTGTTTTCATCAGCCTTTGTATGACAACAAGTGTTAGCTTTGAGAAAAAAAAGTCCTATCAGCAGTGTCACTCACAACAGCTATTGACAGAATAATCGTCGACCTCGTCGAGGGTTTTTCATTTTTTCGAAAAGGTCGGCGTGCGACACAGCGCTACCGCCAGCATTGTGCACCACCCCATACATTGCCAATGATTGAAATTTATTTGACAGCTCGTCCGAGAGTCTCGCTCGCTCTATCGCTCTTAATGTGAAACAGGCATTTATCTCAGTTTGATTCCGAGGCCCGGATGTTCTCGCACTAAATAACTGGCCTAAAAGAGCTGCTCTCCTAGGTTTTTAGAAAAGGTTGTGCGGTTGCCCCCGTTCAGTAGAGGTAGAATAAGGCCGAACAAGATCCATCGTGATACCACTGCTTGGACTCGCTTTTCGATTGGCAAAAAACCGACGGAGGAGATCTAGTTCGTACTTTAACCAAAGGGGTGATGAGATCAAGGGCGTCTATTCACGGTGAAAACCAAGATCCGAACCAAGCGGTAATGGAAAGGAAAACAAAGAAATGGTTTGGTATGTTTAGTCAGCTTTACCGTCAGCTTATGGTCTTTGGTAAAGACTTACATGGGGTTGGGAGTCGTGCCGTCGGGGTAACTTCCCGGCCAAGTACGAAACCACTAGTTCAAAAGCAACAACAAGCCTCGGATTCGAACGGATTAACTGTTGAAAACCAATGAAAATGAAACAAGAACAACAAACTCCAGATCGCAATCTATGAATATTAAGACCTCCCTCGCGGCTTAGGTTTTTCTGCATCAAATTCTGGTCTTATATTTCACATTCGAGCCTAAGTAGGGGGCAAAGTTAGTTAATTACAAGACATAATTGTGGCATAATATAATTCATAAAGATAATTATGGCGCTTACTTATATTATTACAAGGCGTTACAGGGTTTCTCCTGTAGTGCTTTGTTTACCTCTGTAACATTTTTCATATTCATATTTTTTGGACAGCTCCCTCCTATGGTGTAACTTATTGTTAAAAGGTTAAAAAGCTCATTTTTTAAAATTAACTAGCAAAACCAAAAAAGTAAAAAATTGTGCCAATAAAGATTTCATTTTTTTTAAAGGAATATTTGCCTGAAACTTCTTGTGAAAAGCAAGGCAATATCTCTTCATTTCTCGCCTTATATCGTTCAGAATCGAGCTAATCCGTTCACTCCCTTATTTCATATTGTTTTCAGTTTAAGGGTAGCTTCTGTACACAATCGAAATACCTTTGAGTAATAAAAATCAACGCCGATTTCCTCTACCCCTCTTAAAGAATAACTCACAAAATTTTCTTAAAACTTAAAATATTATCCTAAAATTAATTTTGAAACTATTTTTTTATTTCATTCACAGGAGTGACCATCCCATAACCACCGGCCATTGGCATACAATCAAAGTTTCAAGAACTGCTAGATTAGCTGTGCTAAAGGTGGGTATTTTGTTCATTTTCAGCTTCTATATACTATTATTTTCTAAGACAATATATGTGTGCACTCTATGTGAGGCTTTGTGTTAGAAAACATCACTATTGCACCCGACAATATTGTGAATCCTTTCATCTTTCCAGGTGGACCAACTTCCAGAAGTGATGACCATATCGTCCAATGGTTTCTGGCACTTGTCCTTACCACACAATCTCTATCTGGGTGGTGTACCACATGCTGAGCTTCTTCCAACCATCATCAGGCACCGAGGATTCTTTACCGGATGTATTCAAAAGGTTTGAATAGATTTTATTGTGTATATGGCGTTGTGCAGGACGAACATGCATAAAATCGAAACTATGTGTGTACAATTTTTTTTTTCTGACTGAGCAAAAAAAAAATGCAGGATTCTAGGAAAACTAATCGAACTATCTGCTTTCAATTTAAAAGTGGATATATAACAAAGTTGAATTTAAATTGAGAGAAAAAGTTTCTGGGATGCATGGAAGTTAAGTTTTTATAACTTCAGTTGCTCTGGATGTACACGAGTACACTTGTACACCAAAGCTGACGAGTTTGGCAGAGGGAATAATTAATCATGTTAGACTTGAACTTATTTGTAAGGAATTAACTGATGCTGAGCAATAGAGTTTGTTTGTAAAGTCTTTATCCTAAAATATCTCAATAGCGCTGTCAGAGTTAAACAAAAAAGGATGTTTCGAACGTTATTAAATTCGCAATGGTGTAGGTTTTCGCCATTTGATGATCCTTCTGGAAACTGGTAAGCTGTTGAGCTAACTGTACTTTTGAAAGTAAACGTATATATTTCATTTGAAATGTATTGAAGGCCTTTGCGGTGGTACAAAAGCTAAAATTTATTGTCTTGTAAATCTTTCCTAACAAAGGAGCAACTAGTTTCAGTTTCAGAATCATTTTTTGCGGGTCAAAATTTCCGATTCTAATCTCAACTTCTTGAAAGATAATCTTAAGTTGCCCCGTTGACAAGTTTTGCTGTTATCTGTTGTCTTTAAGAGTCTCTCACAACCCATCTTGCTATCTCATGGATCACTGCCTTGGCGCTGAAAAGTTTAGCTCTTTCGCAAGAGAATCTATCAGAATCAGATTACCGCATTATAAAACCCGCTCTTCCATTTCTGTATCACTCGATTTTTTCGAGCCAACTTTTGATAACTTTTTTGCAGGTTTCGGTGGTTATCTAAATCGCCACTCTCTTTTGAGAGCCAAAATGACAGAAAATTAGTGCTCATGCTATTGTACTACGTCTCGACCGGACATGAATACACAAGTGAAATAAATCCTTGTGTTTTCTCACTTAGATTTCGCGATTTATACCATGTTTCCACCGGGCTTTAATCCGAGATAAATATAAATCTTCCTTAAATCCTCCACAAATCACGCGATTCACCATATAAATTTAAATCGTCTCGGTAAGCGATTTAAAATAAGTCGCCTCATAAATCTCATTCACCCTTTTCACAAACCTATTTCAACCCTTTTCGAACACCTTGTAACAGTTTAAAAATCGAAAAAGGACACTGAAACTGAACACGTATGACAGATCTGTCAGAATAACGATTTCTATTGGAAAGTTTACAACGGAAATCTTTTTTCGCTCCTAGAAAATGACATCGCCACTCTCTTTTAAGAGCCAAAATGACAAATTGTGCTCATGCTATTTTACTACGTCTCCACCGGACATGAATCCGCGGATAAAATAAATCCCTGTCTTTTCTCCCTTAAATCTCGAGTCTTATGCCATGTTTCCACTGGGCACTAATCCGCGACTAATATAAATCTTCATTAAATCCTCTATAAGTTACGTGATTTACCAAACAAATGTTGTTTGGTAAATGTTTACATTCACCCTTTATGTGATTTACAAATTCAACCCTTTTCGCACACTTTCGTAACAATTTGATAATGTAATTTGTAATTTGATAAGTATGACAGATTTGTCACAAATACGTTTTCTGTTGGGAATGTTTCAACGGAAATCTGCACTCTTTTTTGAGAGTTCAAATGACAGAGAAAGACAGCTCGTATCAAATCAATGCTATGTTTTTCCGGTGGAGCCACTTCGGGATTAATTTTTTATCGTCGCTCGCTAATTACAGTTTTATGGCCGGTGGAAGTATAAAGTTTAAGTTTTTCATTTTGTGACGCGATTTTTAAACGACTACAAACGACTCTTCAGACATTCTAAACTCATTCATACTTACTTATAGGGTCTCTGCTTGGCTTACAGAGCCATCCATCCTCTGCGATTCTTGATCATTAAATCGGAGGTTCGATCTTCCTGGCGGTTTCGAACCTAGGGGCTAGCATTCAAAGACGACCCTCTTGCCTGGAGCATATAGTTTTTCCGCTCAATGTGGACGAGCCAATTTAGAATTCTTGCCTTGGCTTTTTGAAGTTTATCAAAAACTTGGTACAAAGCATAGAGTTCGTGGTTGTGTCTTCTCCTCAATTCGCTATCTTTACACGCAGTTGTTCTCTCGAAAGAGTCGAGCATGATTTCTCCTTCTCCGATTAGATAGGAGAGATAAGCCCGAAAAACATTGGATCATACGGGAGCGACAGACGATGATAGCTCTCACTCGTGGAAGGCCTCTTGTAAAACTCTTAAAACTGTTTCGTTGCTCGGAGAAGGCCAGGCTTATCGTCCAGCTCTCGGCGCCATAAAGCAGAAGTGGCAGAAAAAGGGTTTTGTAGAGCTTACACAATGTCCAGCACAGAACAGTCGCGTGCCCCGTCAACAGTTGGGAAAAGCCCGGAAAAACATTGGATCTTATAGGAGCGACGGACGACGATAGCTGTCGCCTCTTGTACAACTCTTAAAACTGTTTCGTTGCTCAAGGAAGGCTAGGCTTATAATCTTGCTGTCGGCGCCATATAGCAGAAGTGGCAAAAAAAGATTTTGTAGAGCTTAGACTTTGTGCAGTTTGAGAGGAGTTTCAAAATCATTTGTTTTGTTAAACCGAAATAGCAACGGTTTCCTAGGGTTATTCTTCGAATCTAGGGTTGACTTTAGCTCCAAGGTAGATAAATTCTTGAACTCGAATTTGCTGCCACCAACAGCGACGTTTTTTTCCTAAGCGGTGGCAGACGAATGATACCTTATTTGTTGATAACATATCCCCGTCACATAACCTATTCCCGTTGCATTAAATACCAACCAACTTCGCCTGTTCTTCAATGGCCGTGAAAGCCCTTTGTCGCAGCACGGTTGGTGAAGGCAATGATGTTGATATCTTCTGAGCACCTCTGTGTTTGCAGGGATCTGTTGAAAATAGTATCTTTCGTGCTAACCTTTGTCCTGAGCACTACCATCTCCGGAACTAGCTTGAAAAATGCACATGACACTGCATCTTTTTGCTGAAATCCGGTGCATGTTTGAAAAAGGGTCGAGTTACAGTCTCAAACTATTCGCCCTAGTACGGGTTCTTGCCGCTTCAGTTACTTCTACCTTACGCACGCCTACCTTTCCCTCGATGGTGAATTCTGACTTGAGTAGTCTGAAGTACGGGCTTCGACCGAAGACTGCATCAGCGTCTGACCCAAGAAGTTTCCCCTGGCATGGACTTATACCGAAATCGGTTGCCCTCGCCTTGTCATCTAACATAGCACTATACTCCTCACTGAACTCCCACAACCTTGCTGAAGCGGGTTCTCACCGAAAATGGTAACCCTCGACCTCAAGTCATTCCCTCCAATTCATTCCAACCCCACCTCTTTCATCCTCAAGGCAAATTCCTTCTGTCTACACTCGTTGATCAGTTTTGCCGGGGTCTTGAATTCGGCCATCGCCAGGCAGAGCTCCTGATGACAATGAATGCTGTCATATACGGCTTTAAAGTCGCTGAAATGATGGTGTGTCTCGACTTGAAATTCATTGGTCTTTCCTTAGATTTGGCTTAGTGGGAAAATCTTCAAAATGGTTGAGTGGTTGGTGAGTGCCCGTTAAGTGTGTCGCAGAACTCTACGACGCCTACACAGTACGTTTGATATATGATCTTGTATGCGACATTTAGCAGGGACATACGTCAAAAGGTCTTGCAAAACATAGGATCACCTTTCCTGAAGATCTTGCCAAAACATCACCTCCGTATTTAAAGATCTCCGTCAGGTGAGCCGTGGCCCTCAAAGCCTGCGGCCTTGTTGTTTTTAAGACTTTTTATAGCCAGGTAAACTTCTTCATTACTTACTAGGTGGTACCTCACTTCCTCTTGGCCAATTTGAATTGCGTCCTCTTCTTGTACAGTTTTTTCTCTTTCGCTTGTAACTTTTCAACTGTCGCATCACCTTATGCAGCTGTTGGAAGTGCTGGTTAAACACTTCAACTATTTCCTGTGCATCGGTGACTAGGTTTCCTTCGCTATTTGGAAGAACCTGCGTACCGGTTTTAAAGGCAGCAGCCAGTGGCGTGCAATCGTTGCTTCTTTGGGCTAAGAAGGCAATTGAGTAGCAAAGCTTTCTTTGGAGCAACTAGAGTTTCCATTTATAAGACCCTAATCACCCTGTCCTGTTTAGCGTTGCAGGAACAAGGACGCTGTCAAAGACGAATGAGAGGAAAGCTTCGAGAGGAAAATCCTTCGAGTGATTTATGGTCCCGTCTGCATAGACGAAGAGTGGAGCAGGCGATATAACATTGAACTGTACGTGCTGTACAGGAGCGACGTTAACCGACCTAACCGAAAGAGTCAAAATACAACGACTGCGAAAACTGGATCATCTAGAGTAGATGAATCCCCCGCAAAAATTATGCGGGAATCAGGTATCACACGCAAGTGGAAGTGGACCTCAGCCAACTTCGCCTGCAAAACTGGAGACAGCCAACTAGAAACAGAGTTGTCTGGCGAGGCTTCAAGGCTGAGGTCCAGGTCCACCCCGGACTCTAGCGCCACCTGAAGTTGCTTGACCATTTTATAGAACTTTCTGGTCTTGTTTCGACCGCTAGGCTCTTTTATTTCCTCGAGTTGGGAGATTGCGTGAGCTCTCTTTTTTTACGCCATAACCATTTCGCTTCTTTCCTCTTGCCGCAATACTCTTCTTATGCCCTTTTTTTATGTTGCAACGCCTTTCGTCTTCGCATATGCATCTTCTGTCACTTTTTGCTTTATGCCAAGGATTCATTTTTAGGGGTGGCTGAAAAGCTAAGGTTTATTCAAGCATGTTTTTAAAGGTGTCGCGGTACTTGCTCCTTCAATTGGTTATGGGCGTCAAGGCGGAGAAGATCATTGAATAAAAAGACAAGGAAGTGGTGTTTTTGGGGAAAAGTGAAGCATCAGTTTTAGTTGTGTGAGTGCGGACTACTTATGTGTTGAACCAGGCATGTCATGAGAAACGGCTTGAGGTTCACCCGTTTCTGGGAGCTGGCTCTACTTTTGTTTAAAATTCCTGAGTTAAGGTGACATTTGTACCCCGATTCGTGATACATTCGATACATTTACTTACAAGTCGATACCTGACATCGGGCGACTAATGTCAAAATAAATGCTTCACTCACACACACTGTATATGTGAAAAAAGCTATTCATTGTCTCTTTATTCAATTGAGCAGATAGTCTCACACTCAAGTGCTCTCTGCACGCTCTACCTACTCCAGTTGTGTATTTATCTGGGTGGTCCGCAGCTTCTTCTCGACAAGAAAATGGAAAGATTCAGCGTTTGGCTTGAAGCATTGGGATAAGATGGTGCCTTGTACCCGGTCTGATTTAGTTGGCGATTCGACCGTCTAGACCTTGAGGACACTTCTAGTCAATGCTGAAAGTCTGTTCTTATCTTGCGCGTGGACATTTGAAACGGACTTGCAGGCATACGGACTTGCAGACATGGCACAGCAGTCTCTTACATCGGTGATCACCAGCACCTGCCTCTACGCATTCCTAGTCTACCCCAAACTCCTAGGTTAGTGAAAGTGTTAAGGAGAAGGTGTTTATCTTCCTATACTTAGGGCATAAGGATCTGTATGGCCAGGGCGTCTGATCCTTTCACTTAAATCTCTTGTTTCATTTGCACTGCTTTGCTGTTTGACACTCATCTGCAATCAAGCACCGGTATTATGCAAAGGTAAGATGGAGGAAGGTTCCCTGATATCCAGAGTTTGCTGTGGCGTGTGCGCATTCCTCCAGCACCGAAGGGCTTACTTTTTGCGAATCTCTCTTGGTGGCTAAGTCGCGATTTGAACCCACGACCTACTGGAAGTATGTCTTCATCCTAACCACTGTAGCTATCAGAATCCTGCACACTTGGTGGGTCGGTCTTGCGAAAATATTTTGTTTTCCCACCTTATGCCACCTCCTGGTTAGAGATAAAAAGTTGCTGTAAAACTGAAATTCCGGGACTCACTTCCCAATCCACTTTGGCTGTCCTTGGAGTTTAAGTTTGCGTGTTACGTGCTATATGTAGGTATTTACCTACTCATTCAATTTCCTTAACCAGGTTTCTACTTGTGTCATTCTTTTTCCACCTAATAGGACTTCAATTTAACTTATATATTGGCTCCATTTCTGTCGAAAGCAACATTGATTTTCTGCACAGCGCAGCGGTCTTTATTGAATTCCGGTTAAGCACTGAATTTTTCCATGAACCAGCTTAATTGAATTTCTCTTCTGCAGGTCAAGATAAACAGCAGATCCATGTCGATTGTTGGCGAGGCACTCGGCGGCACTAACGTGGACAATTGCCCTCATGCATGCAATGCACAGCCATGCGGGCCACTGGCAGAATGTGTACCACTTTTGGACAACTACGAATGTAGATGCGGGGAATTCAACCCTGAATGCAATAAGACCACCATCGTCGTCGCACCCCAGCACCCATTATCGGGCCTGGGTTACTACGATCCAAAGACAACCAGCTCAACGACAGCAAACACCTATGTGCCGCCGCCGCCAATTGGGAATCATCAACAGCACAAGCAGCACAAGAAACCGTATTCTAAACACACTAAAAGTCATTACCCGCAACGTCAATCACTGGAAAATCCTGTGCACAGCTCCAAGTCAAAAAGGAACCGGAAGACACCCAAACCAACCACAACTAGCATACCACGACTCATCGATAGCGCACCATGGGGTGAGCACATAGCGCCGGAAATGTTCTATTTCGACCCCGAATCCAAGGACTCGGCACTAGCCGACGACCTGTACGTCGACGACAACCCCATGAGCTACGACGAATCGCCCGACACTCCACAAGCCGAAGCACCTCAAAAGAAGGATTTCCACTTGGATGAAAACAATTTGCAACCAGACATGTCGACCATACACTTTCGACGACGAGGCGAACACCCATCATCGGCAAAAGAATACCCTCAAGTACTCCCACCGCCCATCGGTGTTGGGGCGAAACACCACAAGGGTAGAAAACATCAAAGGACTCGGTACAATAATGACTTTGGCGATGAGGAGGGTCAGCACAACGAAGATAATAAGCAGGACGACGACGACGACAACGACAACGGCGAGGACGCAGAGGAATTTGAAGCACATTCGAATACGCTCGAGCACGTGTCCGCAACAGGCCAGCCCAGGAAATGGTTGCACAAAAGACCATCTCATCGCTGGAAGTACCATAAAAAACACAACAATAATTATGTTGAGAGGAAGCCCCTTCACGAGCCTGTGTCGACCAAGAGCCAACCCGACGATGGGATCACCATCGGTGAACCCCTTACCGCGGACGATGGGGACTACCATACAAAGGAACTTTTCCAGGACATGAAACGCATTATGAAAAACAGCGACGATGGTCTCTCGACGATCTCGACCGACACATTCGAGTCAAGAACAGGCGCATACTATGAATCGTTCCCGGAGCAAGAGCCTATTGTTAAAAAGAGTTTAGGGGCCTGCTTCACCGGCACCGATAGCTATTTCCACTACAACGATGCCGAGACTATGAGTCAAATAATCAGCTATAAAATTGATTTGAATCTGCGTATCAAAACACACTCGAAAAACGGGGTTATCCTGTGGACAGGACGCCAGAGTGCCCTCGACACAGATGATTACCTGTCGCTGGGCATCGAGAATGGGTGAGTTGGCGCAAAATAGGCTTCTCTTCCTCGTTTGCTTTTATACCATATGCGGTGTGGCTCTTTCAGGTACCTTCATTTGCGCTATAATTTGGGATCGGGCGAGGCCAATGTCCAGTTCAATGCAACCAAAGTCAGCGACGGGCTCTGGCACAGGGTGCGCGCAATCAGGTGGGAGAGGTGTTTTAATTCGGTCTACTTGAGCGTCCATTATCATGTATTGTGTTCCCTTTGTTTGTTGTCCACAGGAATTCGCAAGAAGGCTTCTTGGAGGTGGATGGCCGGAAGTCCGTTGTGCAGAGGTCACCAGGAAAGCTAAGACAACTGAACACGGATACAGGACTTTATGTTGGTAAGTTTTGGTTATGCTCGATGCACGGCATGGGATAACGTATATAGCTATTCGGTTTTCCAATAGGGTTGTTTGAGGTGAAAATGTGAAAATGGGGAGGGCTGTAGAAAATAATCCACAGTCTGGTGTCGCACCTGTAAAGCACACACGGATGGGGGGTGGAACACCATCGATTTTATATTGACTTAGGGCGGAAATAATTTGTTTTACATTTCCTCTTGGCTGCTCACACTGCATCGACGACGAAGTGAATGTCAATTCATGCAGTGTTTCATGGGTGTTTTTGGTTAATTTGGTTAAAGTTTTAAAGACCGATCGATCTTTCGAACCGGGTGTTTGAGGGTGGCTGAAATTGCTCTTTTAATGACTTTCGTTCGATTCTAGTATAACAAGTCTTACTTACTTACTTACTTAAGGTGGCGCTACAGTCCGGGGTGGACCTGGGCCTCAGCCAACAAGCTTCGCCAGCCAGCTCTGTCTCTAGCTAGCCGTCTCCAGTTTCGCACGCGAAGTTGGCTGAGGTCCCCTTCCACTTGCGTGCGCCACCTGAGTCTCGGTGCTCCTCTACCGCGTCGTCCCTGCGGTGTGGATTCGAAGATTTTCCGGGCCGGGGCGTTGGTGTCCATCCGCTCTAGATGACCCAGCCATCGTAGACGTTGTGTTTTGACTCTTTTGGCTAGGTCGGTATCGCTGTACAGCCCGTATAGTTCGATGTTATATCTCCTCCTCCACTCTCCGTCTATGCAGACGGGACCGTAAATCGTCCGAAGAATTTTCCTCTCAAAGCAGCCTAAAGTATTTTCATCCGCCTTTGACAGGGTCCATGCTTCTGCACCGTAAAGCAGGACTGGGATGATGAGGGTCTTATACATGGATACTTTAGTTGCTCGAGAGAGGGCTTTGCTACTCAATTGCTTTCTTAGCCCAAAGAAACAGCGATTGGCAAGAGTTATCCTTCGTTTGATTTCAGCGCTGGTGTCATTGTCTGAATTGATAGCGGAACCCAGGTAGACAAAGTCCCTAACTACCTCAAAGTTATAGCTGTCGATGGTGATGTTTTGTCCAAGACGTCGGTGTTGGGTGTCTTTTCTTGATGACAGCATATACTTGGTTTTGCCCTCATTGACTGCTAAACCCATATTCGCCGCTTCCGTCCCAATACTCACGAAGGCATCATTACTGACATCACGCTTTGTTCTACCGATTATGTCAATGTCGTCTGCGTATGCAAGTAGTTGAACGGACTTTTGAAAGATTGTACCTCTGGTGTTGGCGCGAGAGTTCTGCACAATTCTCTCAAGTATGATGTTAAAGAAGTCGCATGACAGCGCGTCGCCTTGTCTAAATCCTTTTTTGACATCAAAGGGGTCGGTGAGGTCTTTGCCGACCTTGACGGAACAGCGTGAGTTTCCCATCGTCATCCTGCACAGACTGACGAGTTTGGCAGGGATGCCAAAACTAGACATTGCGCTATATAGCTCGTCTCTATAGATGCTGTCATACGCGGCCTTGAAATCGATGAAGAGGTGGTGTGTATCGATTTGGAATTCCTGGGTTTTCTCCAAGATCTGCCGCAGTGTGAATATTTGATCGATGGTGGACTTTCCTGGCCTAAAGCCACACTGATATGTGCCTATCAGATTGTTGACAAACGGCTTCAGGCGTTCACACAGTACAGCAGAAAAGATCTTGTATGCGATGTTAAGAAGACTTATGCCTCTGTAGTTGGCACAACTCAGAGGGTCTCCTTTCTTCAGGATCGGGCAAACAATGCTGAGGTTCCATTCGTCGGGCATGCTTTCTTCCGACCATATCTTGCAGATGAGCTGGTGCATGCTCCTAACCAGCTCATCGCCAGCGGATTTAAAAAGTTCGGCAGCTAGGCCGTCTGCTCCGGCTGCTTTGTTGCACTTGAGCTTAGACACAGCTACTTTCACCTCCTCCAGGTCGGGTGGGCGGTATCGTTCGTATGCTTCGTCGGTAACGTCTTCGCCCGGGTTGAATGGTTCGTTCTGCCTGACAGCGGTATTTGGTTCTTCCTCGCCGTTATACAGTCTGCAGAAGTGGTCTTTCCAAATCCTCAGCACCGACTGCGATTCTACAACGATGTTCCCTTGATGGTCCTTACAGGCTTCAGTTCGAAGTTTATACCCTTGGCAGGACCTTTTGATCCTTTGGTAAAACTTTCTAACCTCATTCCTGTTGTAACATCTCTCTATCTCTTCAACCGCGCGCTTCTCGTGCTCTCTCTTTTTCCTTCGGAGAAGCCGGTGCTCCTCTCTCCTCCTCTGCTCGTAGAGCTCGCGAGCAGCTCTAGTCCTTCTGTGCAGCGCCGCTTTGTTTGCTTCCTGTTTAGCTGCATGTGCTTGCCGGCATTCATCGTCAAACCAGGGGTTTCGTTGTGGTCGCCATGTGAAACCCAGCACTTCAGAGGCGGCGTCTCTGATGGCATTTTGGCAATGTTGCCACTGGCTATCAACACTTGATGCTGGTTGCATAGGACTTCGTAGAAGGTTTTGAGAGACTCGGTTGGAGAAGGACCTGGCGATCTCTTGCGATTGTAGTCGGCCGACGTCAAACTTCCTCACAGTATTTCCATTACTTGGCGATGGTCGGGATATCCGCAGCCTTACCTTGGCTACAACAAGGTAGTGATCCGAGTCAATGTTGGCCCCTCGGAAAGTTCGGACATCCATGATACTGGAGGAGTGCCTTGCGTCGATCGCAATATGGTCAATCTGGTTGACGGTTGATTGATCGGGAGATCTCCATGTCCCTTTGTGGATATTGAGATGCGGGAACTGTGTACTAGCTACCACAACGTGTCGCCCCGCAGCAAAGTCGATCAGCCTGAATCCGTTATCGGAGGTCGTGTCGTGCAGGCTATACTTTCCGACAGTACGACCAAAGATGCCCTCCCTTCCTAGATTGGCATTAAAATCGCCTAGGACAATTTTAATGTCGTAGCTAGGGCACTGCTCATAAGTTTTGTCCAGGAGCTCGTAGAACATATCTTTGGTCTCGTCATCTTTCTCCTCTGTGGGGGCATGTGCGCATATCAGGCTTATGTTGGCGAATTTAGCCTTGATGCGGATCGTCGCGAGGCGCTCGCTTACAGGGTTGAAGCTCAAGACTTTTTGCCTAAGTCTGCCTCCAACAACGAAACCACATCCAAATAGGCGCTGTCTTTGATGCCGGTAGCAGTCGCCGTAGTAGATGTCGCAGTTTTTCATCCTTCTTTTGCCCGGCCCGTCCCACCGCATTTCTTGGATGGCAGTAATGTCTGCCTTGCAGTCGTTAAGGGCCTCCGCTAGTTGCTCGGCTGCACGTGGTCTGTTAAGGGACCTAACATTCCACGTGCAGATCCGGAGCTCGTTGTCCTTTTCTCGTTTGCATTGGTCGTCAACAGTAAATCCGTCCGAATCCGAGGCTTGTTTCCGCTTCGTGACTGGTGTTTCTTTACGTGGCCGGGAAGTCACCCCGACGGCACGACCCCCAACCTGGAGGACCAGATCCTTTGCTTAGCTCTAAGGACGGAGAGCCGGATAGCCCGCTCCTTATAGGCCTGAGCTCCGAATACGTCGTAGTAGCCCATATAAGGTGTTCACTAAGTAGTTCGGCCTGACTGGAACTATGGACGCCACCGTTGATTCCATCTGGGAAATTCCTCCGCTGCCGTCCGGATGCAAGGAGAAGTGCCTTAGTGGGAACACTCCTCCCCCCCCTCTCTCGTCTGCTACCCCCAACAACCTTCCAAAGGGGTTGGAACCCAATCTCCAGTTGAGGTACTAGGCACCCGGTGTTCACCACGGGGAGGTGAGAGTAGGAGTTGATAGACAGAGGTGGGTTTAGAAAACCTGTGGATGCTTGTATCCTCTTGAGTGCACATGTCTATCCTTTGACCACAAGTCTGATTCTTAGATGTTTCAAAAGGCTATTGACATGTTGGGTTTCTGTACAGGTTCAAAACCAAAGTCTCTACGCTTTTTTTATGCAAATCTCAAAGCGATTTGGACCTTTAAACTCTAGGTCCTTAAATGTGACACAAGACGCTGCTAAACTCAGTCCACAGACCGCGCGCCACCATGACAGCCGTATCATTTAGATATTCCATTCCATACAATTTAAGCGGAATTCGCACACAAGCTTTGACTCCGCCTCGGTCTGACGTTTACGGGTTCAGCCATGCGATTTCAATGTTTTCTAACACAAGCTCTATCCATTCTATGTAAATTAAGCGGAATTCACAAAGCAGCCCTGATTCCGCTTCGGTCTGAAATTTACAAGTTTAGCCATACGAATTCAATGTTTCGCCACACAATTGGCAATCGTTAAAAGAAAATAAATTGTTACCTGACATTAGGTAATATGTGACCTCTAGTTCAAATGTATTGAGCATTTGCTTTGTATTACTTTGACTAGACTACGTGACCTCTAGTTCAAATGTACTGAGCATTTGCTTTGTATTACTTTGACAGCTTGACGGCTCAGAGAAACGAAAGCAAAATTAAAAATCGTAATGTGAGCGCGCTGTTATTAATTTTACAAAGTTTTACGTAAATAAAAAAAATAAGCAATTTATTTTCCAGTAATTGTCATTTTTAAGCAGATTCAAAACCAATTTATCGCAATGGGACGACAACGAAGCTAAAGCCTGGTTGTGAAGCTGCCTTTAAGTTTAGAAATGGCTTGTTAATAGGGAAGTAAAGTAACTCTTATGAGTTCGATATTGAAGATTATGATCCGTTAGTCTCGGAACAAAAAGAATCTGAAGTTGACTCAGTGCTGCTCACTGAGCTAACAGTACTGAGTTAAAGCCATCAAAGAAGTTATGGAAATAATCGTCTCTCGAAATTATTGACTCTCTCAACTGTCACTTCACATAGATAATACGGACAAAATAGTTTGAAATCTTCTCCAGAATTTTATCAGGCTTTGACTAAATAAATTTAGCGAGCTAAGATTTAACCCGGATCAAAATTAACTGCAAAATGAGTTTTTGGGCTTAGTCTGAGTTTAACTCCAAAACTATAGGATGATCTCGTACTGTAAACCTGGCCCCATCGTAAGCTCGCTGTCGCTGCCTGAAACGGCTGGTTCACTTGAGCCTTCATGGGCACGCTGCTTCCACTTTGTCTAGACCAAGCACTTTTTCATCCGCGATCGCTTGTTCCCTCAAATAACGCACGATACTAGGATGTTTACAACGGAAATCTTTTTTCGGTTCTAGAAAATAACATCGGCACTCTCGTCTGAGGGCCAAATTGACAGAAAAAGAGTTCTGATTAACAAATTAATCCTACATTTGTCTGGTGGAACCACTTTGTTTATTATTATTAATCGTGTCTCGCCAATCCTCGAACTATTGCCGGCGAAAACATAGTTTAACGAGGGGCGGTTTCTAACCGCATGATCTCAATAATGCCATGCCAATATGGTACGGGCTGAAGGGTACCTACCTTAGCACCGTCTTGCCGAAACCACAAATGGTCAATATCCATTGCATTAAACCCGTCCCAAAAAATGAAGATCAGCCGGGCTCTCCCTCACCAAATTAATACCATGTTTCCACCGAACACTAATCTGCGTTTAACATAAATCTTCAATTAATCTCCTTCAACAAAACGCGAGAGCTTTCATACAAATTTAAACCCTCTCGGTAAGTAAATTAAAAAAGGTAAAACTTCTCGTAATTCTCATTCACCATTTTCACAAACCTCTTTTATGCCACTTTGACACTTTTCGATTTTAACCTTTGCTTACCAAATATGTTTTTGGTATGGATGTTAATAACGAAATTGTTTTCTGGCTCCTGGGAAAAAATCATCGTTGCTCTCTTTAGAAAATCAAAATGACAACAAAAGTGTGCTCGTGTCAAATTTATCTTTTCTTTTTTTTATTTATTTGTAATCATCTCCTGCTAATCGGAGTTTAGTGACCGGTGGAGACAAAGTACCTATAATTTTCTCTAGATGCATTCTAGTATAGATTGTGATCGTCTCGGATTCGACAATTTTGTTCGTTGATTGACGAGTGCATATGACGAGTGGTTATGATTGTTTATCGAAAATGGGGTAAGATCCTGCTGATCGAGTTGGGCTCTCAGGATTTGCTCCGTAAGATTGACGTTCCTGCGGGTATTGCTCATTGTGCACTAATTAAATCGACCGGCTCAAATTTATCGATAACGTTGCGCCTATCCATTAGGCGCAACCACCTGATGGATAGGTGTACGGTATACCTATGCATGTTCATATATTAAAACGGACTTAGTTTATGACAGTCAATATGACAGATGAAGCCTCAACAATAGAGCTTTTAACAGTTTAACGTCTACTGGTATTATCGAGGCGGGATGCCAAACAAAGTACATTTTTATATGGAAAACGAACAAACATTACACATAAACGTAAATAACTATTTAAAAAATGCAACCCTGTGTTTCGATGAACGGGAAAGTTGTAGACTTGTTCAGGTTTCTTAGGTTATACTAAAAATATTTTCATTATATAACACGGAAACGATGAGAAATGTGTTGTATGTGTTGTAGAAACAGTGTATACGACCACAAAAGGGTACACGGATTCAAGGAGATCATATCTTCGGAACACTTTTTCGATACTTTCCACATATTTTATTAAAATAATTTTTGGGTCAATTTAAAGACCGGAATAAGCAAAATAACTTCTTTCCTTATCGGCACACTTTAGGTTGAGTAGTTTGTTAGTAATTCGCACTTCTATAGAAACTATGGCATTTTTTCATAAGGTTCATTCGATGAAAGCCCTAGTGCGCCATATGGCGCCACAGTGCGCACTTTTTTATCAGTTCTGTATTCGATGAAGCTAAGAGAACAACCCAGTCCACTTTGCACTTTATTCGATGAAAGCACTGTGGCGCACTATTGCAGCACTAAAGTGCCCTGAGGACTTTGTCGGGGCAGAAAGTTCAGTGCTTTTTAAATTTGACATTTCAGTTATTTGTCAGTCAGCTGCCCAGTGCAAATGAAAAATTTCTGGGAAGGTAAAAACAAATTTTCTTTGCTTTTATTTTAATTTTGTTTACAATTCTATAATTACAGGTATTTTCACAATGGAAAAAATCACCATGTTGAATTCTGCGACTGGAGCCTCAGTTAGTTTTGAGTGTGACGAGGTTTTGTTTAGATATTTTTTAGCTCCATATGTTTTTTGCCTGTGAAATGAGAATGACAGGATCCGATGTACAGATTTGCGATCGATGAACAGCGCACTTTTCAGGGTTGTATTGAAATTTTGACAATCAACTGATCGCACTGAAAAGTGCGAGTGCGATTTCAGGGCGCACTGGGGCAAGTTTCATCGAATGAACCTATATAAAAACGCGATTTACTTGGCATCCCGCGGTCGATAAATGTGAAAGACGTCAGATTTTGACAGTCGTGGTAAAAAGTCTAAGATGGCTTTTAATCACCTGTCAAAGTTCTGAAATCCCCATTGGAAAACAACACGTTACTTAAAGTTCACCCCTCAGTTTGATCAGTTTTTGCAAGATCTGAAATTAATTCACCTCCGATATGGCTTTAAATCACCTGTCAAAGTTCTGAAATCCCAATTGAAAAGCCAACACGTTACTGTTAAGTTCACCCCACAATTTGATCAGTCTTTGCAAGATCTGAAATTGGGCCTCTTGGACGAAGAATGTTTATGCGGCTTTAGGGTCTATGAAAATATATGTCTTTGATTTTAAAAATCTAGGACCGCTACCCACACTATAGAAATTGACAATTAGCGTACACATCACAACATGACCTCATCTAAAAGCAGTATCTGTCTTTATCGGCACTGACACCTTGTGCACTGGGATTTCGTAAAGACACCAAAAACCTTTTAAATGTAGAGGAAGAATGGCAGCTGTTTTCATCGGCAGTCATTGCCTCTGCAAAAAATGTTTGTGGAGTGAAGCGCCTTTGTGTATGACGGATGGCGGTGAGAAAAGAACTGCGTGGTTTAGAACTCCTGGAGCTCAAGAAGCTCTAGAGTTCAAGTCTGAAGCGAAGTCTTGGTGAGGAACCTTCCGAATGGCTGGCGTCAGGATAAGCCATCAGCTTTTCGCAGATGATTTAGCTGTCCTGGCATCGTCTGAGGAGGAACTTCACTGAGCACTGGATGGGTTTGCGGCCATATGTGGTGAAGCTGGGATGAAGGTAAACGTGAGCAAATCCGAAGTGATAGTTGTTTCCCGAACTGCTGTCCTGTACAGTGTACCCTGCACATAAATGGAGTCCCATTGGTCGAGAAGTTCCCAACAGGTAGAGAAGTTCAAGAATCTCGGGCTCTTTTTCACGAAAGATGGAAGAAATGATGCCTTTAGGACATCCTGTAGGATTGGGCAAGCTGGAGCAATAGTAAAGGAACTGCGCCAGCCGGTAATCAGGCAAGCTGAGCTTGGAGTGAAGGCAAAGATCTCAGTTTTTAATTCAATGTTCGTTCCAACCCTCATCTATGGTTATGAAATTTGGGTAATGACCGAAAGAATTAGATCGCGGGTACAAGCTGCCGAAACAAGATTTCTGAGTTGCGTTGCTGGTGTTACTCTGAGGTGAGGGATAGAGTGAGAAACGTTCGAATTCGTGAGAATCTTAATGTTGAGCAACTACTTCTCGGAGTGGAACGATCAATTCGTCGATGGTTTGGACACGTTTTTCGCAGGCCCCGCCGCAGACTTCTTTTTAGACAGGTTATGCTAGCCGAGATGCGAGTGCATCGCCCGCCTGGTAGGCCAAGAAACAGTTGGTGAGATCAGGTAGAAAACTTCTCCGAACTTCTGGGGATCGCGCCTGTGACTCTCGAGTTAGTAGCGGAGAATTGGGAACGATGGCCCTTCTAAATACCGCGACCCTTCTTAGGTTAAGCGGTCACCGAAAATGATGTTGATGATGATTATTGTGTTAATCTATATTAATCAAGCATTAATTTGATGTAAATATCATGCAGATCTGCTAAGTACTAACGGAGTTTTCAACCCGCAAATTAAAAGGTTGGACTATTAATACATAAAATCATTTAAAGCACCTTTTCATTTCAGCCCTGGGACGAATGAACACAAACCTTGTATTTAAATATTATAATGTTCTTTTTCTAGGCGGTATGACTGATGTTGCATACTTCACAAGAAGAAGATACTCCACCGGCATGGTTGGCTGCATATCAGAAATAATTCTAGCAGGAGAGCTGAAACTGAATTTTGATCCGGCCACTCTTGGAACAGCGCACAATGTCGAGACCGGAATCCTCTGAAAATTCTTAAACAGTCAAAACACTTGACATTAGTACAATATTATGTTTTATTGTATTAAGTTTGTACTATACCAGGAATACTAAATTAGTTCATTACGATCCCTTTTGCAAGAAAACAAAAACCAACAGTAACAAAAACAATTTACAAAAATCTAGCCGCAATAGAAATGAAAAAGGTGAGGAAACAAAAAAAAACTCCGCTACATAACCATACTTTTGTAAACCGTACATTATTTGTGTTTTGCATCGATAGAATTAAGCTAAACTTTTTTTTAGGACGTAGGTACTACAATACCATATAGACATGAACGTAATTTCATTATAAAATATATTTAAAAAAACGATATAACGCTATTTGTGATCTAAAAAAAAGGAAAACAAACAGAAAACCTATATATCATTTTCTTCAATTAGTCAAATAATAAAAAAAAAGAATTATTAAATAATTGTTTTCTAGAGATATTTATACAAGTAAAAAAAATAAAACAAAAATTGTAAAAAATAATAAAAGCAACAGAAGAGAAATGAAAAACCCATGGTAATTAAATAAGGCGATAGAGTAGAACAATGCGTAAAGAAAATAATATCATTTGTAAATGTATACAGACGAAAACAAATAATAATGATAAACACTGATCAACCACCAACAATTTAGACAAAAAATCTAACGTAGCTTATTTATATAAAAAAAAATACAACAACAAAAAAAAGTATTTAAACACAACGCTAAAAAAAGAGAAGCTGAAAATATTATATTCTTATGTATGCGTCGTTATCACTTAAAAATTAAAATAATTTCTATCATTGAGAATAAATAACAACACACACATACACACTCACAGCAGAATGATGGTTCAAGTAAGGACAAACATTAAAACGACGAATAAAACTAAAAAAAAAATGGGGAAAAAAGTAATAGTAATAAAAAATATATACATATTAATAAATTTAAAAAAAATTATATATACTAAATGATATATGTATAGGCGACATTTTTGTACGAAGTTTAATAAGAAAAATCAAAATAACTTTTAATTTAAAAAAAAAAAAAAAAAACAAAAACAAACATAATACTCTTATGTCAAACATGAAAAAGTTTGTGGTGGTGTCTAATACATGCAAATGCAAAGACTAGTATTACGAATACTATCATGCAAATAATATGTTCAGTGTAAACTTGATTTTCACCTATATATCTATAGATAAAATAACGTTGAGTAGCCGATTCTTTGTTCAAACTAATATTGTGTTGGGGGATTTTCGTTTCCAGTCTTAAAAACTTTTCACGTACCTAAAATTAGAACTTATCACAGGCGTCAAAATCCTTATCTTGTCTTTTTTTAGGAAAACCTATACGGTTCTAAAAAATTATAACTCATATGATTTCCGAATCTTGATTAACGTAATTGATTTCCACAAAATCCGATACAAATCAACTGTTACACTGAAAGGCCACAATGAAAGTCAAAACTTAGACACCTTCTTTAATTTTCATCGCAGGTGACGAATGCTAAACTGATACGTGAAAATAAAACAGCTGACTGATGACATGTTTCCACTGGATACTAATCCACGTTTAAGATAAATCTGAAGTTATGGAGATATTTATCATAGAACTTTAAACCCTCTCGGAAAGTAATTTAAAATAAGTCTCCTCTTAAATTCCACTTATCCTTTTCGCAAACCTTTTTTATGCCCCTTTATTTATAACCCTTTTCACACACTCTTAACACAGCTTAAGACTCCTGTTTCGAATATAGACACTCTCCACGTATGAAAAAATGTGGCACGCTACGTTTCCTATTGGGATTTTTACAACGAAATTGTTTTATCGCTTCTGGGCAATGTCATCGCCTCTCTCTTGACAACAAAAAAAGGACAACAATTAATGTCAAAAATTTATTAGTTAAGCTTCTATTAAATTAATCTAATGTGTGTCTGGTGGAGACGCTTCGGGATTTATTTATTTTTCGTCTGCCGCTAATAGCAGATGTATGGTTTTATCATCTTTTATAGCTAATAAGCTGATGTCTTGATATTAACTAAATGTCAAAATACAGATCAAATCCCACTCAAACTTTGTCAAACGTCACCCACATAATAGACTTGAGTAGGCGTTAAGGAAAAAGATTAATATTTTTGTGCTTCTCATCATTTGTTGTCAAATTTCCGTACTTTTCGAAAGTCTTAGCTAATTGAGATTAGGCTCGGAGCCTGCAAAAATTAACGAATAGAACGTTAACGAGTAGAATTCAGAAGAAAATTGTTCTTTTCTCGTACACCTGAACGGAATCATGCTCATGTAAATGTTCTTTTGAAATCCGAATTAGTTCGGTGTCAATGCCGTCGTATTTGACGGTGGAGGCTGGGTGTAATTTTGTGAAGTGACGTTTCGACTCGATTTTCATTCGTGATTATTTACAACACGACTCAAATTGTGAAATCGTTAAAAACTCAAATTTATAGCTTTCGAAATTCATTTTAAGTAAAAAGTACAAAAAACTGACTCCAACAATATCACTCTACGAAATGAAAAAAGTAAACAAAATGAAGTCAGAGCAATTCGTCACTTAACGTGATGATTGCATCGGTGCAGTATTTGTCGTTCTGTACACAATGAAACCGAGTGCACACCATGCTGGAATTGTCGCGAACTCCGAGTATTATTTGACAGCTCGGTGTCGCAGTTCGGTGTTCAAAAGAATACGCCATAAGTTTTCGCGTAAACTCGCACGTGCCTTCTTAAAAAACATAAGTTTTCCTATTTTTTTTATAGGTAAATATTCTTTTTTGTAAACCCCTGGTAGTTTGTCATGAAAACTAGTATGAACGTTGAGCAATAAAACTTAAAATTGCAAAGAATGCCACTTTTGCCTGAACTTTGGATACAAAAATCTACGAAAAAGAATGTCCAATCTGAACACCTGTTAAAATTTTTGAGGTCAACATCTAATTCTCGGTATTCTTAAAAGCACTTTTCAAAATAAATATGGGCTTAAATTATGACAATTGATGTACCTATGTACTTATGACAAACAAAAACAATATTTAGTTTCCGTTCAGAAGTGTGCAAAGCGATACAATT
Source organism: Neoascia interrupta (assembly GCA_947623515.1). Taxonomy (NCBI): domain Eukaryota; kingdom Metazoa; phylum Arthropoda; class Insecta; order Diptera; family Syrphidae; genus Neoascia; species Neoascia interrupta. The sequence goes on from OX392462.1 coordinate 48,410,774, forward strand.
TGGTGTAAACTTTTTCCCAAAAACTCAGTTTATGAATCAATCTGAAAAGCGTATAAAAGGAACAAATGTTATCTATTATAAACCTGATAAGTTTTATAATAGAAAACATAAAATGCCTATTTTGCAGTACTTACAACATTAAAATCCTTTTCACTTGCTGGAATGCATTCTATTTGTGACGGATTTGACGTCTGGTGTCAAATTTACGGAAACGTCATTCGCCAGTGTAATCTGGATTATTTGCGCTGTGGTGGTTCGCAGTGTGAAAGCCTCCGTAATGATTTAAAATCTTAGAGTAGAGAATCTATATAACGGCTCGATCTGAAAAGGTTTTAGGGTAGTAGTTAGAACTCACACATCACGCAAGTCAAATCAGTAAATATGTGCGACATTTCGAAAATAATTTTCATTGATAAATTTAGACATGTTGGAATACTAAAGATAGTTTTAGCTCCATGTATTTCTATTCCGAGCTTCTGTCATCAAAAAAGGTAAAGTAGGTATTGTGCCTGTACCTTCTTTTTAGATTGAAGATTGTTTAACGAATAAATCTCTTTCTGTTTGGTGAAGATTTTGGGATGTTTAGGCACCCGTACGCTCTGCTTAATTTTGCGTTCTGTAAAATTGGACAACAGATTAGGTAATAGGTAGTACCTTGGGAATTAGAGCAAAGAAAGGAATTCAGGCCTAGTTTTTCATTTGGTCATCCGAGTTTCGGGGATAAACTGATGTTCACCCCAGAAATGGGGGTTTTCTGTCATTTTCGAACCGGACCTAATTCGGTTTTAACTAAATTTTATATGAGTCAAGTCTGGGGAACAATTCGAACTTATGAGAAATGACAGTCGCGAGAGTCAATACTTTTGGAAAATTATGTTTTCGAAAACTTAATTGACGAATTTGACAGTGAGTTAAAAACCGTCCCTGGGTAAACCCCGTATTTAATCCAGCTTAGTTTTATTCCGGAATTTGCTAACCTTGGCTTAACTTTGACTATTTTTTGGTTGAACTTAGTGTTAATTCTGCACCACAAAACTGATCCTTTCTTAACAAGGAATAACAGAGTTAATCTCAATCTAGATTCTGTTTTTCAGTAACTAAAAGCTTTCCGGTTGAATGCTGTCATTACAAGGTTGTTAAGTCATAGTTGGCGCATCGCAACTTTGTGGTGGTAAGTCTTTCAAAATATTTTATATGACAGTTGACACTTGCGCAGGGTGGAGTCTCATTTATTAATTTGACGTTTTACGTGATTTTCAATAACGGCAATGTTGTCGGAAGTCCTATCATTCTTCCTGAAATTAGAAATGAATTTTCTAACAATGGTTAGGTTACCCTGTACGAAACCAAAGCAACCAACTCTCTTCTTCTCTTCCAACAAGGTTTTTCTTGAACCAACTTATTATACAAAAAAAATATTTTGGAAGCCCTCTTCCCAAGGTAGCAACAAAGAATCAGGCAATTGATGAGTGTAGTCGTAAACTAAAATCAATATAAAGTAGTTAATGTCAATTTATATACAACCTCATATGAGTATCTTAAGTTCACCTCTGTTCTTAAATAAATATCCATACACCGATTTCGTAAAAACTAAACAAACACACAAATATACAACAACAACAACAACAACAACAACAACAAAAGGTAACAACCAACACCAAAGTTTGTATTATTTTAGTATCCACATTTCCCACATCACCCAAGCGTCCACACAATGTCCACATAACCAACTATTGTCCAATTCTTATCAAACAAAAAATAATAAATTAATGATATAAAATGAGTAAAAAAAACATATTAATAAAAAAAAAACAAATCACAATTACTAATGCTGTTATCTATTATGCAAAGAGTAAAATATATGTCAATTCCTAAAAAGCAAAGAAAACGCTATAAAAAAAGTAAAAACAACTGATTGTAAATTGAATTATTATTATAAAACTAATAAGTTCTCCACATGCAACACAAAAACAAAACAAAAAAAAATTAACAATGAACTAAACTATGATTTACAATAATTATTATTATTATGGCTGAATAAATTTATTTTGAATTTGTGATTGTGCAGTTTTATTTTTGGTGTGAAACATGGCAACAAGTGGCTGCAGTGACGTTAAGAAGTCGCCATCTTTAAAAAAGTGACAAACGTTATCAATCAGTGGATGATTGTTGACCAGTAATATTGTGTTTGTGAGTTTGTATTTCTAAGCCTAAAAAGACCAGCTAGAACTGAAGTTAGTTACATAATATTTATAATAGACATAAAAAAATTTATTTTATTGTGGTTTATACAATTCAGACAGTTATGCGTGTCTTTCGTATTTGCGAAAAAGCGAAAAAAAATATATATTCAAAAATCGCTATAGAAAACATATTTGTGACAGATGTTTCGTTAACAGTTTCATTTTCCTTTTCCCAAACCGTAAATTTGGGTACAATCGATAAATCGTTACTATGAGATTCAACCAGATCTCATATACATTTTAAGAAAATCAATTTTGATTTATTTTTAAGTTTTCGAGCCGTATTTCAATCCGTATTTCAAATCCCCCAATATATTTGTAAAAGTTTTATCTGCGTAAAACTTGAAACTAAAATGAAAATTTTTTTTATCATTTCCTCTTAAACACAGTTTTTCATAAGCGCTTCTTTGAATCTAAATTAACCAATGCCTGGTTTCACAGTGCTAGCTTTAACTCGGTTTAATGACATTCGAAGCTTAAACTGACGTTAAAAAAGTTGACGATGTAAAATGCCATTTAACGTTGAAACCGACGACGCTTGTGAGAAAAACGGGAATAATTAGTATCACGTTGCCTTGAGAATTTCAAATCGAATTTGCAAAAAATGTCACTTTTTGCTCAACTTTAGATGCAAATTACTACGAAACAAAGCATCCAATCTGAAATCTGCTTGCAGTTTAAAGGTCGGAGTACAATTCTTGAGAATACGATTCTTTTCCATCTCGAGACTTAAGGCAAGCGAAAAAAGAAATTCCCTCATAAATGTCATTTATTAATAATCCTTTTTATGCGACATTTAACCTTTTTCGCACGCCTTTGTAACAGTTTGGGAATTGCAAAAGGAAACTGAAACTGTTCTCGTACGAAAGATCCGTCACAAATGGGTTTTCTATTGTTTATTTTGCAACAGAAATCGTTTTTCGTTCTAAAGAAACGTTATTGCCACTCTCTTTTAATAGTGAAAATGGCGGAAAAATAGCGCTCGTGACATGTAAATCCTATGTTTGTCCGGTGGAGCCGAGAGATTTATTTTAAATCGGCTGTCATCATTTTTCTGGAGCGATAAAAGATTTCAATTGTAAACATCCCAATATAAATTGTAATTCTGACAGATCTATCATACGTGGATAGTTTCAATGTCCTTTTTCGATTCTCAAACTGTTAAAAAGATTTTCGAAAAGCGTTGAAAGTGGTTTGTGAAAAGGGTGATTGAGGGGATTTATTTTTAATCGCTTGCCCTAAGCATTTAAATTTGTATGGTTAATCGCGTAGTTTGTAGAGGATTAAATGGAGCTTTTTATTAATCGCAGATTAGTGTCTGGTGTTTACATGGTGTAAGTCACTTGTAATTGATAACTCAGCTGTGTTATGGCCGGTTTTTCAGTGCTGAGTTAAATGAATTAGTTAAATAAAATGAATCTAGCAGCGAGCCGTTTTTCAGTGCTGAGTTAACTCTCGAAATTATTGACTCTTCCAGTTCTCACTTCAGTTAGGAAAACACGAAAGTTCGAAGCATTATCAGATCCCATTTTTCACAGAAACACGCAGTCACTGCCATTTCACACAGAAAAAACATTTTAGGAAAGTTCATACTGTTTACCAGGGTTGATCCGGGATTGATTCACCACGTTTGGCGAGTTAGCCCGAGGTTAATCCTGGATCAATATTCACTGAAAATCTGCTTTCTGGGGTTTATCTCAGTTTAACTCGGAAACTTGGATTATCTTGCGCTGAAAAACTGGATCTGAAACTATGTTAAATCTATGCCCTTATGCTATGTACTCACCGGCAATTAAAAGAGGATTAGCGATTAAAAAGAGGGTGACGATTAAAAAAATCCCAAAGCGGCTCCACCGAACTAAATATAGGATTAATTCGACACGAACTCTCTGTTTCTGTCATTTTGGCTCCCAAAAGAGAGTAGCGATGTAATTTCCCAGGAGCGAAAAACTATTTTCGTTGTAGAAATCACAATAGAAGACGTATTTGTGACTGGGAAAGTTCCAGTTTCCTTTTCTGATTCTCAAACTATTACAAAGGTGCAGAATATAGGTTGGTGAATAGGGTTAATGGGATTTATGAGTGGATTTATTTTTAATCGCTTGCCGAGAGGATTGAAATTTGTATGGTAATACCTGTCTAATATGTCTCCACCGAGCACTAATCCTCGATTAATATAAATCTTTATTAAATCCTCTACAAATCACGCGATTTACCATACAAATTTGAATTCTCTCGGCAAGCGATTAAAAATAAATCCTCTTATAAATTCCATTCACCATATTCACAAACCTATTTTCTGCACCTTTGTAACAGTTTGAGAATCAAAAAAAGGAAACTGAAACTGTCCCTGTTCGACAGTTCTATCACAAGTACGTTTTCTGTTGTGACTTTTACTGAGGAAATCGTTTTACGCTCCTGGGAAATGACATCGCCACTCTCTTTTGAGAGCCAAAAAGAGAGTTTTCGTGTCAAATTAATCCTTTATTTGTCCGATGGAGCTACTTCAGGATTTATTTCTAATCGTCTCCTGCTAACCTCCTTTAAATTGTCGGTGGAGACTTAGTATAAATTCGACAATTTATACTAATCCGACATTAATAAAGACTTATATTAATGTCGGATTAGTGCCCGATGGAGATTAAGCTGAAATTAACGGATTTACCCATACTCTGTCATTTGCTCATAAATTTAGTTAATTCGTCAATTTGTCTGGTTCATTCAGTTTCATTTTGGTGGTTTCATAGGGTATTTCCACCGCACATAATACAGAGATTAACGTAGAAAGATTTAAAGGTAATCGCAAAGTGTTTCCACCGAAATAGAGGCGATTAACTTGACGAGGTATGCTTTCTTTTTTGAGATTATCGTAAATATGAATTTTTTTGTTATCATTTGGGCAACTCAGATTCAGTAGTAATTAAATTAATTTTTAATTGCCACCGATATTTTTAATCTACGAAACGAAATAACCTAAAAATAGAAAAACAGAACATTAAATGTAGGTATTGTTGGGATTTCGGTTCGCAAACAAGTGGGTTTTAGCGGGCCAGAGGGACGGAAGTTGAATTTCTAGGAGAAGGTCGCTTACATCGAAAAGGTAACAGTCACATATCGAAAATGTCACAGCATATTCCAAAATTTATCACCAGGTGCTGCTGCATTCGCTCACAAACAAAAATATTTAGTGTCTTTTCCGGTTGTACACTTCGCTAGATGTACCCTAAGCCATCTATCGGCAGCTAGCCATACCACGGTTAGTACTAAAATCCAACTTTTGTTTTGACACATCTCACAGCTGCGCTCTCTTTCTGCCTTCCACGAATCTAAACTACACTTGACAGCTGTCAACAATTTTCTACGGCTGCGAGCTGATGCAAAATTTGCCAAAATTTTTCATTCGTCGTCGTCTTGCAACACAAGTTTTTTCTCCGAAACAACTTTTTTTCAGAAAAATAAAATCTCGCAATCGCAGCACTTTGCGTGAGACGTCTTCGCTTCGAATCCAAATCAAAGGTCGGTTCAAAAAAGTCGCATCAATTGCGTCATAGTTTGTCAGTGAAACAAAACAATGTGAAGCCAGCCAGCTAGTAAAAAAAGTGGATTACTTATGATAATTAGCGGAGCAATAGTTTAACGTACAACTTGCAACTGGAACCACCTGTGCCCAGCGGCCAATCAATGTTCTGTTCGCGGACAAAGTAGAATTTCGCAATCGCCAGTGTTCTTAACTTGATCTCGTGTTATTTTTTTGTTTGGCCAACAGGAAAAGCAGGGGTTACAATGTTGCGCATGAGGATAGCCACCTAAAGCACAACACTCTTGAGAACAAACACCCACACGGCGAGTAAGGACAGTAGAAGACCACACGGAGACAATGTCCGAGCCCCTTGATCATAATCTGCCGCGCCCAGAGGCTGGCAACAATCCAGATGTTATAATCTCGCCGCCCGTAAACAACAACCCAAACAATCGAAACAGGAACACTCAAGTGAGTCGAGGACAATAGTTATTGGCTCGTACTTGACCGAGTATTCAACTTTTTTCTTGTGTGTCTTTGTAGAACGCATTGATCAACGTGAGGGACAGACTTTTCCATGCGATTTACTTTAAGGCGGCTCTGTTTTACGCGCAGATATTTCCCAAGTATGCGGGGGCTTCGCTCTGTTGATGGGCTCTGCCACTAATGATTCTTTCTTCTTTCAGACCCATACAGAGGGCTCTTGAGCTGATAATCCTCCTCAAGGCACTGGTGTTCTTCTTTGCTCTAGTCTACATACACGTAACGTTTATCAAGAATCCAGCCACATGCCTACAACATGTCAAGGATTGGCCTCGGGACGGTGTTCTCCGGTAAGTTTTGCAAGTCGCAGCCTTGACAAATTTGACGAGCCTTTTTCCCACTTTTAGAGTCGAGGTCTTACCAAATTTAGACAAGCACCGTGCTAAACTTGAAGCGGCTAGAGCGGACAGATTGCTTTTAAAGACACTTCAGGAAAATTTGTAAGTAACATAGACGTAATTTAGGAGATTTGTCTTGTTTTCAAGCCTTCAATTGGCGATAGGATCCGTCTCTATTGCATCGAAGGTCGACCTTGATTTGAAAAGCATTTAGGTAATGAAGAGTTTGGTTTTAACAGGAGCTTCAGCTTGTCTATTGAGCAGGCAACGCCTTCGCTGCAGGGTTTTCCGAAATTGGTTTGAACGGCAACTGGACTGAAAGGCATTTCGTAAGGAGGTTAAGTGTTGGTGAATAAGAAAAGTCAAGCCAGTGACTCTTGGAAATACTGAACCCTTGTAACGCTGCAGTTCCAGGATTTTCGTCTCTTAGCGCCCAAGTTTCACTTTTACTTGACAACAACTCTACTGTTGTCGGTTGGTTCATTGCCTTTTTGAAATTAGTGCCTGGCATTCGAAGCCTTGGCTTGTGAGCTGTTGTTGATATCTAACAAGGACCATGCAGATGCTAAGGAATACTGGAATAGAGCCTGAAAAAAACATGATGGAGTGACAAGCGAGAAGAAAACGGAATTATGAGTGGGGAAAAAGGGTTCCTCGACCAATGGAGATAAATAATTTCGCCTGAGAGTTCAAGGAGAGTTCCAAGGAAAGTCTCGCTAAGCCCCAGCTGCCAGCTCTTCTCCCTGATAGTGCGTTGTCTCCGCGTTTGCTTGAGTGCGCCGAACATTCCATGGGGGACCACTCCAGTTTCGTACTCGTAAGTTGCAGGAGTTTGACTCTACACTACAACTCTGAACGCAGGAGTTCAAATCTCAAAATACCTAAATCCAGATGGCTTATCTCTACAGTTCTGAATAGCTGTTATTGTACGTTGCAAAGACCATTGCGTCCGATTTTCTATGTGTCCTAAACTTCTCGACTCTTTCCGAATGGAAAATAGCATTTGTCCGATCCGTTCCGAGAAAATGTGTTTTTACTACCCAAACCGCCTTGCCAGAGGTGGTAGGGAAAATAGAGAGGAGTCTACAGTGTAATGAGTTTGCGATGGCTGCCTTCCTTGACATTGAAGGGGCCTTCAATAACGTGGAGAGAAGTGGCATTGAAAGTGCTCTAGTAGACGCTAGCATCGAACAGGGCATTATAAACAGGGTTTGCAACATGCTTGCGAATAGAATTATTAACTCTTCGATTGTGCATAGCCCGATTAGAAAGTCTGTAATCAGGAGAACACCTCAGGGTGGGGTATTATCTCCACTTCTGTGGGTTCTGGTTTTCAACAACGTTCTGAAGAAGTTAGTGCTATGGGTATCAGCGCCACGGCTCACGCAGATGACGTAGTGGTAATGGTGCATGGAAAGTACTTAAATATCTTAAGTGAAATCATGGAGGGTGCTTTGGGGGGCGATCAGCATCTGGACCCAAAGCTGTGGTCTCAGTGTCAACCCTTTGAAAACGGAAATGGTTGTTTTTACCAGGAAGTGCAAAATACCGCAATTCAAACTCCCAAAGTTAAATGGAGTGGAATTATCCCTATCGGATAGTGCGAAGTATCTGGGTGTAATCCTGGGCAAAAAACTGAATTGCAATCTTAATGTAGGGGAAAGAATCAAAAAGGCATATAATGCTCTTTTTATCTGTAAGAGAACGGTAGGGAAAACTTGGGGCTAAAAACCCGCCATAGTCCACTGGTTGTATACTGCGGTGGTAAGACCCATTCTTACTTACGGTGCCTCGGTTTGATGGAAAGCAACAAACAGTTTATGGAAATGGACGGCCTGCATAGCTATCACAGGTGCGCTCAGTACTACACCTACGGAAGCTCTGAACACTCTGCTGAACCTAACACCGCTTGATCTACAGATAAAAAAAACTTGCTGGAAATAGTGCGCTACGGCTCACTAACTTAAACCATTTCAAGAGCAGTAGCTACGGACACGGCTCAATCCTGTTGGAGCTACTGCCAGGCAATCCAACTTTAACGGATGAAATTCCCTCCCTTGTCGACTTTGACACACCCTATGAAGTCATTTATCCAGTGAGGGAAGACTGGGAAAATAAGGCAATTGTCAGACCTAATGAAATTGTAATTTTGAACAGGTTGTGTTATCTTCTCAAAAGACCCGGAACTAAAAGTATCCTTAAAACTACCGGATACAGGCAGTGTCTTCCAATCAGAGGTTCTGGCCGTACTTAGGGCGGCCGAGCTTTTGCAGATGAGATCGATATGCGGCAGAGATATCGCCATTTACATCGATAGCCAGGCTACGCTCAAGGCAACGGAATCGATCAACATCAAACCTGATATAGTCAGGGGCTGTCGCACAATGCTTAAGGCATTGTGCAGTCAGAACCGTTCGATAGAGGGTATCGAACAAGCTGATGAGTTTGCAAGAAAAGCAGGGCTCCTTGGAAACAGTGTGGATTCTAACATCAAACCACCCTTCTGCGTAGTTAGCACTATTGAAAAGAAAATTGAAATAACGGCCAAAGGTGGTCTCGTCTGACTGGAAACAGGGTATCTAGGTCCCTCTGGCCACGACTAGACGAAAAAGGATCGAAGGCACTATTAAAACTGAGCAGGGACAAGCTTAGGGCTTAAGTGGGAATCCTGACAGGACATTGTCTCCTGAGGAAACGCGCAAGGAGGCTCAGGCTTTCTGACACGGATATTTGTCGATTCTGCAGTGATCTGCAGGCGGTTGAGGATATAGCACACATACTGTGCGAATGTGAGGCAATTTCGCGGGTGCGCAGAAAATATTTTGGAGAATATTTCTTTGGAAGTTTGGAAGAGGTACACGGCACAAACTTCAAAGGCCTTCTTGGTTTTTACATGGAAATTGGCTGTTTCATGGTGAATGTTTAGGTTGTTTTTGCCTTTTGAATATTATTTTCAACTGGTTCCCCTGGGATCGCGATGGGCCCGTTTTGGTGCCTAGTGTCTGTGTGGTCCTTTTCACCACACCCCTGTTTAACCTAACCTACCACCGACCATATAACGTTCGTTGTTTCCAAGGTCACGAAAACCCTGGTAAATCATCAGCTTATGAAATAGTTGGAGCTTCTTAATGAACCCTCCCTAATGAAGACCCTCCGCGAGGGTCTGACAAGCCCTCCGAGAGTACCATTTGTCTTGAAAAACTTTTCAAAGTGCCGTTCGGATTCGGCAAAAAATTATAGGTCCCCTTGTATGTAAAGAAAACAACACACAGAGCATACATTGTTGAGAAGTTGGCCCTGGTTCACCTCGAGCTGTTGCGCCACTCTATTTATTTTTTATGAATTTTTGTTATTTTTTTTCCAAAAATGCTTAAAAAGGCAGTATTGAAACTTTTTCTGAAAAATATGACTTACGCACTTGGTTAACCTTGTATTGCTTTATACGTGTGTTCAATATTGGCTTTGTGCACTAAGCGGCTCGAATGTTATGGCCTTAAACTCTTTGAAATACGTCACCCATTTTTCAACTCTTTATTTCTCAAAACCTTTTCAATATTTTAAAAAAATCGCATTTGTGAATGTGACGGACAGACGGGCGGATGGACGGACAACGTAGCGATACCATGAGAGGTCCTTTTTCCATTTTGGACGGACAACTAAAAAGAATTAATATTGGACTAGCAATATTAATTCTTTACAATTTTTTACAATTTTAAAAATGAATCATCACCCCAAAATATAAAATATGTTTCTAATTCGCGGATTTTGCGTTGTTGTTGTCTTTTACGGAATATTTTGGGCCTGAATTCATTCACCTAGAGCGACATCTAATCATCAGCGAATACTGAATCGATCTTAAATGGTGCATATACCACGTGAGACAAAAGTGACTATTCAAGGTGCGATTAAGAAGACTGGCGTTCTCTATCTAGTAAATCCTTGCATCCGTAACATCTCTTGGATCTGGACTCTCAGCACAAATTTAAATTTGAGTATTGGAAAATTTAGATTTTTTCAATCTTGGTCTGCCAGGTTTTTTAAAGAAGAGTTTTCGCGGATTACCCTGCAAGGTCGGGTTTTAGAATAGACTTGAGGTAAGGTATGCCTGTCGTAAGAGCCGACTAAAATCCACTGGAAGAAGTAATCTTCAGGCATAAGTGATGCTGTCCAGGAGTATAAACTCCTTGTGGGGCCACCCTTGGCAGTAAAGTTAGAACTGAAAAAGATGAACCCGAAGGTTTAAATTAAACCCAGCAGCGTCTGTTAGATATTGTGCGGCTCGTTGGTCAGCGCCTGATCCCAGAGGGACGGCTGAAATTCAAATAACAGAAATCCAAGAGCGTCTGTATCGGGACGAGCGGCTTCCTGGTCGGCGTCTGTTGTCCGGGTTAGGATCGGCCGAGTATAAACCTGGCAGCTAAGTATAAAATGCACCTCCCCCCCCCCCCCCCCCAACCAACGGCGCCAAGTCAAAATGAGGGCTTAGGTGGAAACTCTACAAATCGACAACGGCACCAACTCAAAATTGGCACGCGGAATGTCTCGTCGCTAACGAGGAAGGAACTTGAACTGGTTTGAGGAAGTCAAAAAGTATCAGCTCGATGCAACTGGCATCTCCTCAACTAAGTGGAAGGGTTCTGGAACCAAAGACTTCGATGATGAGTGGAAGCTCTTCGGTGTGGGGATACTCACAAGCCCCCGGTTGTCGGAAAATGTATTCGATGTCATTCCGTTAGGGGGAAGGATCCTGATCTTAAAGCTTAAGCTTGAACGATCGACTCTGGCTCTGGTTCAGGTTTATGCACCAAATCGAGAGTCAGAGTATGAGTCCTTTTTGAACGAAGTTGATGCGGCCCTGGACAGAGTGACAGAAATTGGCTTCTTTCTCCTGATGGGTGACTTCAATGCACATGTGGGTACAGACGACAGTACTTGGAGGAGTGTGATTGGGAGGCACGGTAACCTGGATCAAAACAGGAACGGCTTGTCCATCATGAACACCTTTTTCCCACACAGAGACATTCACAAATACACATGGTACAAGCACAGTTTAAATCAGAGGTCACTAATGATTTGTGATGTTCGAGTTTTCAGGGGAGCTGAGTTGTCAACTGATCACCCCTTAGTGCTGGGTAAATTGTTTTTCAGTGACAGTATTCCTTTGCCACCCAGGCGAAAACCAAGACTGGTGACCCGCATACGGTGGGAAAGTTTGCAGGATGCTGACTCTGATTTCAGAGAGCGCTTTGCACAGCAAAACTTTCGGAGAAGTTTGAACAAATTCCAACTGACCTTTTGAATGTAGAGGAGGAATGGCAGCTGTTTTTATTGGCAGTCATTGCCTCTGCAGGAAATGTTTGTGGAGTGAAGCGGCTTGGGGTAGCGGCTGGTGGTGAGAAAAGAACTGCTTGGTTTAAAACGCCTGGAGTTCAAGAAGCCATCAGAGAGAAGAAGAGAGCCTACATTGCGTGGATCCAATGTAGAAACTCAACTTCTCGAGCCCGGCACACCGTGGCGCGAAGGACTTCCAATCTGGCAGTCAGAACAGCCAAGGGACAATCATGGAAAAAGTTCGGCGAGAAGTTGGAGCACGATTGCAGATCTGCAAATAAGATATTTTGGCAGACCATTCGCCGGCTCAGAGGAAGGAAGTTGAATATTATTGAAGGGGTTAAATCCAAGGACGGTACACTTCTTTCAAATGAGAGCGATGTCTTACGCAGATGGAGAGAGCACTTTTCGGAGTTGCTCAACCCCCAACAGGGCACTGAAGATGGCGTTCCCACTGCTGACGAGATAAGGGCGGAGAAAAGTCCCACAGTAGACGAAGTCACTAAAGCGATTAAGTCGCTAAAAGTTAGCAAGTCTGCTGGAGTTGATGAAATCCGGCCAGAAATGCTCAAGGCAATGGGTGAAGAGGCTGTTAAATGGCTAACACGTATCATTAAGGTGGCCTGGGATAGCGGGAAGGCACCTAACGATTGCCAAACGGGAGTTATAGTGCCCATTTTCAAAAAAGGGAACAGGAGAGATTGCGCCAACTATAGGGGCATATCTCTCTTGAGTCTTCCGGGAAAAATATTCGCGAAGGTGTTGGAAACGCGTTCCAGAGCTGTAATCGAGCCTTTGCTACGGGAAGAAAAGTGCGGCCTTCGGCCTGGCAAAGGCACAACCGACCAGCTTTTTACTCTGAAGGTTATTCTTGAAAAGGCCTGGGAATATGCCAAACCGGTCTATGCGTGTTTTGTAGATCTGGAAAAGGCCTATGACCGAGTCCCTCGGGATACACTGTGGAGAGTTTTGCAGGACTATGCGCTGAGTGGGCCTCTTCTGAGAGCCATCCAGTCTTTGTATGGACACTGCAGAAGCTGTGTACGGATAAATGGCGTCAAATCCCGTCCTTTTGAAGTGCGCGTTGGACTTCGCAGGGCTGTGTTCTGTCGCCGCTCCTTTTCATAGCATATATGGACTGGATGGTGAAGCGCAGTCTTGGCGAGCAATGTTTCGAATTGGCTGGCATCAGGATAAGCCATCTGCTTTTCGCAGATGATTAGGCCATCCTTGCATCATCCAAAGAGGAACTTCAACGAGCACTGGATAGGTTTGCAGCCGTCTGTGGTGATGCTGGGATGAAAGTTAACGTGAACAAATCGGAAGTGATGGTTGTTTCCCGAACTCCTGTGCAGTGTACCCTACACATAAATGGAGTTCCATTAAAACAGGCGTGGCGAAGTTTAAGTATCTCGGGGTCTTTTTCACGAAAGATGGGAGGAGCGATACTGAGTTGTCCTGTAGAATTGGCCAAGCTGGAGCAATAGTAAAGGAACTGCGCCGGCCGGTCATCAGGAAAGCTGAGCTTGGAGTGAAAGCAAAGATCTCAGTTTTTAATTCAGTGTTCGTTCCGACCCTCATTTATGGTCATGAAATTTGGGTAATGACCGAAAGAATTAGATCGCGGGTACAAGCTGCCGAATTGAGATTCCTGAGGTACGTTGCTGGTGTTACTCTAAACGTCAGTATTCGTGGGAATCTTAATGTTGAGCAGCTACTTCTCCGAGTGGAGCGATCGATTCTTCGATGGCTTGGACACGTTGTTCGCATGCCCCCTGACAGACTTCCTAGACAGGTCATGCTAGCCGAGATGCAAGCGCGTCGCCCCCTTGGTAGGCCAAGAAACAGGTGGTGGGATCAGGTAAAGAACCTCTCTGAGTCCCGCCTGGGGATTGCGCCGGAGTCTCTTGAGTTGGTGGCGGAGGATCGAGAACGATGGAAAGACCATTTGGCCACCCTCGCTCCGCGGCCCTTTTAAAGGATAAGTGTCATTAGAAAATGATGATGATGATGTTTTCTCGGAATCTAAAAGCATCTCTGGCCACATTTCTCAAGTTAATTTATTTCTTGTTAACGTCGAGCTAACACCATTCTGTTCTGCTCCTTTACATTTAACCCGTAATGGGTAAAATTACATCTTCTATTGTAAAATATTGAAGGACATTTTTCCCAAGCACACAGCCAAACAATTCCGACAAAAACGCATAAACTTAAGTTTCATAAATTGTTTCTCTTTCGTTCTCATTAAAGCTACTACGGCATTGGTCCCCAGTCAAAACTATATTACAGCAAATACAAGGAGTATCTTAAAACAACACCTGCGGGCAAGCCTCGCCAGATTTACTTTGCTGCAGGCGCAATTGCTGGAAATGACACAACTGTACAATATTTTGAGTATGTTCTTCCTGAAACCGCAACCAATGAGAAATCAGCCGCAACAGAGAATCCGGACTATGAAGGTAAAATTGTGTGTGCTTATTCGATTTGCAGATAAAACTGTGATTAATTTCCTTTGCAGAGGACCAATACATTGTCGAATATTCCTTGGAATATGGTCACCTGCGTTTGTCGCAAGCCACACGTCAACGTCTCAAAATTCCTGTACGAGTTGTCCAGTTGGATCCAATGAATAACAAGTGTTTTGGTGACACGTTTAGTAAATTTCTTCTCAAGGAATTTTTGGGGTGAGTTCAAACGGTAATACGAAAATTTGTTCTTTTAACCACATTTGAGCATCTCCTTGCAGATATGATGACCTTCTTATGGCTTCTGTGCGAGTCATAGCCGAACAGGAAGACAATAAGGGCTATTTAAGAAATGTAATCACAGGTGAACACTATCGTTTCGTATCGATGTGGTGGGCAGCGTGGAGTTCGTATCCAACAGCTTTTTGCGTTATGATACTATTCGTAAGTTTTTTGAAATCAAAAAATTTTAAGAACTTTTTTTTAACTTGTTTAATATCCTTTGCAGACGTTCTCCATATCGATGCTGTTACGATTCTCTCATCACCAAATTTTCGTTTTTATCGGTATGACCTCTGTCTCTATACGCATTGAAACTTTAGCTTATAATCCTTAATTTCATTTTAAGTGGACCTACTGCAGATGCTGGAATTCAACGTCACGGCTAGGTTCCCGATAGCGCCCTTATTGACAGTGATACTAGCTTTGGTCGGTAAGTAAATCATGACTTTTGTGCCACTTCTTTACATGAGTGCAGCAAATAGGCGCCGCAAATGTTTTGAACTCATTTTTGGGACCAATTTTTAGGAGAAATTTGTGTTTTTCAATTATTAAAGCTTGAGTGATTAATGCGAGGGGCTTATGATTGTTTAAAGTTGCGCGAATAGGTCAACAGCTGAAAAACGATAGCTCTGTGTTGTAATTAGGATTTTTTACTCTAGTTTTACATTTTTCATAAATGCATGGTAGCCGATGGGTTCTAGTGTTGTCGATTTAAACTTGGCTTCTCAAACCTAATAGCAGGTACCGTACAGGTTCTGATGCAAGACAAAAAAGGCAACCTGAACGCAATGCTCTAGTTTATCGAACACTTTTTCTTTTTTTTCGTTTTGGCGAAGCTATCTCCTGATCTAAGGGTTCACAACACTCCCACTTTTAGTACATTTCTCTTGGTCCGCTGTGACTAGGCCTAAAGGCTCTCAGAATACAAAGGTGGGACATCTGATTTTGGGTCATTTCAAGCCAATTATCTGTTTTTGTTCCTTTTGCGAGATACGCGAAAGTTGGTCCTTCCTTCTTCATGTTTATTATTGTGGGAAAAAGTGTTTTGACATTGTTCGTAGAGGATCCTGACAAAAGCACCTGAGCCCGTCATGCTCTATTTTTCTCCAGATGGGTTTTTTTTTTACCTGAAGGCTTTCTCGGATCTTCGTACTTCGTATCCTATCCAGCCTTGTTACTCCTAATGGGATGCGAAGCATATTCTCTCTCAGTTGCCGTTTGTTTCCTCTCAAACTCTTTCTACGTTGCCCAACATTTGTAAACCATTTGTACGCTGGAGCTGAGCGTACAACGGCAAGGTAGAGCTTGCTTTTTTTGGCTTAGGAGGAAATTTTTCAGTAACAGAAGAAAGCGGAGATTCCTCACTACTTGCTTCACGCTATGCTTAGGCGATGATTAACGTCGTCAGGCGCTCGTTCAATATACTTGAAGCTCAAGACTTTCTGCTTAAACATGCCTCCAACGACAAAGTCACAGCCAAATAAGCGTTGCTTTGGTAGCTTTCAGTAGCAGCCGCCGTAGTATTCCAGTTTTCTAGGCGTCTTTTGTCCGGCCCATCCGACCGCGTTTCCTTCAGATGGCAGTGATATCTGCCTTACAGTTGTCAAGGGTCTCCGCTCATTGATCGGCAGCACGTGGTCTGCTAAGGGACCTATCCTTCCTCTTCCAGATCCGAAGCTCTTTGTTTTGATTCGTTTGCATTAGTCGTCGACAGAAAATCCGCCCAGTTCGAGGCTTGTTTGATGATTCGTGACTTCTTTACGTGGCCGGGAAGTCACCCCGACGGACGTCACGATCCTCAATTTGGAGGACCAGATCCTTTTTATAACTTCAAATATTGAGAGCCGGATAACCCGCTCCTTATAGGATGCTGGTTATCCGGCTCTATGCTATAATACGTCGTAGTAGCCCATATAAAGATGGGCACTAAGTAGTTTTACCCGATTGGATGTGTGGACGCCACCGTTGATTTCATCTTAGGAATTCCTCCACCCGTTCGGACGTAAGGAGATTATGGCGACCAGAATTGGGTTGCTTGGATATATTTAAACACTTTGTTCAGAGCGGAGATGTTTTAGCGTGAACATTCTAATATGGCGTTTAACCCCATATTGAAACAGTTTCTTTAAAATGCCTCGCTAATGCACAAATTCCAGATTCACTAGAACAATTGTGTTGGCCGAAAAATTTAGGAATCCAAAGTTTGCGAAGCAAATGACTCCACTACCAAAATTGCCAAGTATTGTACAATAAATTTGTAAAAAAAAGATCGAATGTATTAGGCAAAAAATTAAAGTAATTGACAGCCAACACTCACACCCTCTATTGGCTCACCCTTTAAAATTGATCTGAAATACTAGCGATGTGATTTCCTTGCCAAATTTTCGATTCGACAAGCAGTCAAATAGAATTTACAATCCCCTTTAAGCCTAAACGCAGAAACAGAGAGCTGTACGAGTTTTTACTCCGGGAACGATGTTGTTAATGACTTCAATTTTAACCGAAAGAAGACTTATGATGGCTGCTTTTAGCCGATTAACGTGACCTAAAATTTGGCAGGTAAAACAGCGATACCTCAGTTTCTACGACTTAAAACTATGTTAATGAGGAGTAACCTATACGTTGAGGCAATAAATAACTCCGTATCACAGGGTAACGCACCTGATGGCTTTGCTAAACATCTTAAATAGTTTCTTTTTTTTTAAATAAAAATCCAACTTTAAGGATTCCATGTACCACATCTGAAGTGATCTTAATCCGATAAACAAAAGCCACCACCCCAAAATTATAGCATAATTTCTCCCCAGAAAGTTGCAAATTAATTTAAATCCGCATCGAGATTCCTCCTTGAACCCCTTTAAAGTCCCAAAAGGATGTGCCATCAGCCATAGCAACCGGACCGCACGTCATGATTCCATTATTGTTATGTGACGAAGTCCTGATTTCCGTCATTTGTTCGAACAATGTCTACATTTATGAAATTAAACAAAGGTTCGAAATTAAATCAACACGATATTCGATATAGTACATACGAGTTTTGAGTTGAAAAATATTATGCCATCCTAATTATGTATTCCGTAGTTGGTCCTTGCCGATGAATGGGACCAAAATGTCCATATGGTTAGTCGAGATGCAATCACACATCGCCGATGCACAGCACACAGTGCGTCCAATCATCGGTTTCTGAATGGGGGTGGTGGTCATCCAAAATCTGATGGCAGACATGTGATCACGTGACATCGAAAGCGTCTATTGAACAATTGTATCGGCCTATTCATCGGCACAACAAGGAACCCACAGATACCACATTGCATTCAGTATTACGGCCGGTCGGCATCGGAATCGATTTGCGATACGATACAGAGGCACAATGGCTTTGATTTTATTTTAGCAGATAATTAATTAACCGCGTATTAAAGCTGGAAGTGGGGCCCTTACTCACGCACAGAGCCTGGCCTTTGAGAGTGTTTTGTCAAAGTTGGAAGGAAGGCAGGGAAATTGGGTGAGTTTTTTGGCCTAAAAAGCAAAACACAAGTCCAAAACAATGACGATTAGTTCTGCGAGAAGTGTGCATGCAAGTGTGCAGGAGCAGCAGAATTAATTTCCAGGCTCGTATACACATACATGAGGCACGTTCCACCATTGAATAAGCTTACTGTACCGTGCCTCTGGGCACAAGTGCAATCTGATTAGCACATTGCTTTAATTAAAACAAATTATTGCAATAATTAAGCGTGTAAATTCGCTGATTTAATTGGTAGCTAATATTTTCATTAAACTGATTACCATGTGTAGTTGGATGCCTTTGAAGTTTTATTTTCCGGATAGGCCCCGCTCCCAACTCGTCACGGTAGATTGATGCTGCAATTACTGACTGCGGGGGTAGTTGGTGGCTAAAAACCAAAGTGTGGGGGCAAGGTGACAATTTCCCATAAATCGTAAAATATAATTTCACATTCAATCAATGATTAATGCAAACCCTACAGGGAGTAGGGCCGCGTACATATGATTACGACTTTTTCCCGAGAATTTAATTTTAGCCTGGTGCCCGGTGGCGGTATGGAGGCAAACGTGAATTTCATTTAAATTCGATTTTTCGATGGGAAAGGGTTGCAGAATGCAGCGTCAAGGATCAATGTGGTCTGTTGATTTCAAATCGAATTTTAAGCTTTAGAAGTAGAAATTTTATTTTACACAATATTCGAGTGAAAAGTCATAAACAAAGAGTTGCAGACAAGTTTCAGTGGACTTCAACAGGCATCGGGACCCTTGACGTTTCCATTTAAAGTATTGTTATATATTTGACAGGGGTTAATCTTGATGTCACTTTTCCTTTTTATTGTCACTCGATTTCGAAACCCCAAATTCAACTGTGTTGTAGCATCCATGTTTCTTGAGAGAAAAAAAAAAACTTACTGGCGCTTACAACTCAGAAGATCCATGCTTTGACCACTCACAATCATGCATACTGTGTGCGATAAAGGTGTCCTTACTCACGTGGGGAGGACTTACAATTTTTGGTACATCTTTTTTTGTATAGGCCCTCTCCATGTAACCGGGGTATGTTTTGGATTTGTCAGACCTTCGGGGAGATCGACCGTGAAAAAACTTACTGCCCCGGTCGGTATTCGAACCCGAGATGAGATACGCACTAACCATGGCGCCCACTCCTTAAATACTTCCGAACTGTTGGCTCACATTTGATGTAATAATTCGAGGGGAAATTTCCAACAACTACATTTTAGGGCCGGTTTTTCAGTGCGGGATTAATTCCTGAAATGAGTTTTTCAGTGAATCTAATTTCAGATTTCTAGATCTAGGGTTAACCTCAGCTTAGCTCGCCAAATTTGGAAAGATCTTGGTTTAAGCTGGGATTAACTTAGCATTGAAAAACTTCCTCTGTTGAACCCTGGTTGACGTTACTTCTCAAAGTCCTTAAGACGTTCTCTAAAAGCTTACTGAAGTTGGAAAGGGATTTCTTATTAACCATTTTAGGTACTTTGTTGACGTAAGCCACCACGAGAATTCCTGACATGCTCAGTTTTGTTACTCACGGTGGTGCTTCAGTCTGGGGTTGCCCTGGGTCTCAGCCAGCTCTGTTTCCAGGGCCGGGGCGTTGGTGTCCATCCGCTCTAGATGACCCAGCCTTCGTAGCCGTTGTATTTTGACTCTTCTAGCTAGGTCGGTGTCGCTGTACAGCCCGCACAGTTCGATGTTATGTCTCCTCCAAACGGGAACATAAATCGTCCGAAGAAATATCCTCTGGAAGCAGCCTAAAGTGTTTTCATCCGCCTTTCGTCCATTCTTCTGCACTCTAAGGCAGGACTGGGATGATGCAGGTCTTATAAATGGCCACTTTAGTTGCTCGAGTGAGGACTTGCTACTCGATTGCCTTCTTAGCCCAAACAATCAGTGATTGGCAAAAGTTATCCTTCGTTTGATTTCAGTGCTGGTGTCTTTGTCTGAGTTGATAGCGGAACCCAGGTAGACTAAGTCCCAAACTTCCTCAGAGTTATAGCTGTCGATGGTGATGTTTTTTTCCAAGACGTCGGTGCTGGGTCTCTTTGAAAGCTTAATCCTGAAAGCAGTCAAAGAGACCCAGCACCGACGAATTCGCCATTTCTGTCCCAATTATGACGAATGCTTCACTGACATTACGCTTTGTTCTTCTAATTATGTCAATGTCGTCTGCGTATGCGAGTAATTGAACGGACTTTTTAAAAATTGCGCCTCTGGTGTTGGCGCGGGAGTTCTGCATAATTCTCTCAAGTATGATGTTAAAGAGTCTTGCTAGTAACTTATTCACTACACTAGTACCCTTAGCAATGTTGATAATGTTGAGATGACACTCCTTCTGCCGGGTGCCTCTAGAGGCAGTCACCTCTGCGACACTGTCGCGTATTAAAACAATCATTACTGTAGTGCCAAGCAGATAAATTTTTATTTCTATAAAAGACTCGCTATCAAAGGGGTTCGTATTACCCTTTAAATGCGTAGCAAATCGCTAGCTAAAAGAAAGAGTAGAAAGAGTAGAGGAAATGAATTTCCTATCCAAAAAAAAAACTCCGCTGGTGAACCAGTATACGGAACATAAAATCCTTCACAGAAACACCAAAGCTTACCCCCGCAAGTGTTATGCCTTTCTATCAGATTGATTCAAGCTTTGGTCAACGTTATTCCGAGCTACGAACTACGTTAAGCGAGGGAATCTTTTAAAGACGAAGCTTTGCCCGAGACTACGCTTTGCTAATGCGATGCTCTTTATGGAGTTAAGTTTTCACCGAGACTGTTCGCCAACTGGTTACGCTCTTCGTGGTATTGTGGGCAGTGAGACATTATGCGCCCTGCGTTTTCAACTGTTTCTGTGCACGTTTGACAGGCACCGCTCCTGTAGGGCGTCTTCGTTTTTCGACTGTATGACTTCGTTTTTATTGCGGTATATTCATATCCAAATTTAGAAGTCATTCAGAGGATTATCGTTGGCGTTGTTATTCTAGCCAATAGTGGTCACATCTTCTGTTTAGATTCTCCTCAATTAAGCATGATCCTTGTGGCTGTTCCAGAGTGGCTGTTGTACTCTTGCCGCCTTCTCAGCTGCGTTTGCAGATGTTGCTTAAAAATTAACCTCTTCTTTACCTTTGTTAGGGCCGGTTTTTCAGTGCTGAGTTAATCCCAGCTTAAACCAAGACCTGTTGATCCCATAAAAAACGAATCTGGAGTTAACCGATTGCGCAGCTTTATTATTGACTCTCCCAGCTCTCACTTCACATAGAAAAACACAGGAAAAGAAGTTCGAGCTGTTCTCAAATGTAATTTTTCACAGAAGCGCGCAGTTGATTTAACTGTCATTCCACGCAGAAAAAACATTCAAAGAAGTCCATACCGTTCTCCATAGTTGATCTCAGATTAAATCACGAAATTTGGCGAGTTAAGCCAAGATTAACCTCTGATCTTGGTACACTGAAAAACTCATTTCTCGGGTTAATCTCTGTTAAACTCGGAAAGTCGGATGATCTGGTACTGAAAAAGTGGGATTTAGACGTAGATCCCCGCTTACAGCTAGTATCAACTTTGTATCATCCGTCTTGTATCATTCCGATATAGCTTCATTACAGTCATGCTCTAGCTTTTCGAGAAATTTGGCCACAACAATAATCGCTCATCGCCGTCAGCGATTCCGATTACTTTCCAGGACGTCGAAGTATCCGGAGCATGAATGCGTCGTCGTACGATAAGATTCCACGGCAGAGGCTTTAGTATGGAACCTTTGGTGGACGCCGCCAGTGGCGTTATATTTCCTCATTCTGTCATAAGTGTCGTATTACAGTAGTCCGGCACTCTCTTCGAGGTGAGTGCTCGCAGGATTTTACTCCAGTTTACAGTGTTGAAAGCATTCTGACATTCAGCGTGATTAAAGCACAGTACTTAGATCCGTTTCCTTCTATGGCTTTTTACGCTGTATTTACGACATTGTCGATGGCATCGATTGTATAACGTGCCAGTACGATAAAGGATCCTGCGGCGGTTTATTGTCTTTTGGCAAGAGAACATGTCTTTGTTTTCTCCATTGTCTTGGGAAAACTCCGTCCTGAAGGCTAGCGTTGTAGACACCTGCAAATAGGCTTAAGCTGCTGTTTATTGCTGATTTTAATGCAATGTTCCATCGATGCAAAGTTCTTTTGTCTCCTTGATGTTCGCAGACTTGGACAATTAATCCTTTGGGGTGTATTGGCATAAGCAACACCTCTGTCGTCCTTCTGCTGTCGTGCCAGTTCCTCTATTCCCTCTTGCCGTGGAAAAAGCACAGCGACAATTTCCTAAAGAAACACTGCAGACGTGGGCGGGGGCTTTTGCCCGCCCTCTAACTGCGTCATAACCACTTGGTAGGCTTTCCCCCACGGATTTTGATCAGCTTCGTTGCACAGCTCGTCGAGGCTCTTCTTCTTGCTGTATGTGATAGCTGTTTTTAAGTTCCGTCGGTTCCGTGATTGATTTTGTGTTCCCTGAAGCGTACGCAATGGGGCACGCAGTCTGGAGATCTCATCATTCCACCAGTATACTAGTGACCGTCTGAGCTTTTCTATTTTCTGTTGTATGGAAGCGTCGCATTCACATGCTCTTTTCATTACTCTTGAGAGCTTTTCTTTAACGCGATATATCCTCCATTATCAGTTGGAGCACCTCGACATACAGGGTGTTTGGTTTCCACTTCTTACTACGAAACTGTCTTCTCTGCTCTTCTAAAATTTCTACATGAGTATCTGGAATTCGTTTTCCCGATGGTCTCTGTGCGTATTTTTAGCTTACTCTCCACGTTGCATCTTTGCCCGACTTAGGCCCATTTCCGGGCTACCCGGGCTACCCAGTCGTTTGTATGGGCAACTTATAATAACGTATTCCCAACGACCGGGTAGCCGGCGCTGGCTGCCGCGTATGTGTGAAATGGGCCCTAGGCTCATAGAGCTGAAGGTCAGCTTGTTTCAGGTATTTGCGAAGATTAAGCCTTTCGCTGGTGTTCGTAGCGCGTGAGTCCCATGCAACCACCTACGCGTTGAAGTTGCCTGCGATGACATCACGGGATCTTCCTCTTGCATAGTGGATGCAATGTTGTCTACCATTTGTTTAGCGGCCAAAGTCAATGGCATCTACGTCTTCAATTGGGGAGGAGGGAGATTCCTTAGACTTTGGTCCCCACGAAGGTGGTCTGAGGCGCCACCATCTTTTCTTCGAAGGTTCGATGCCCGCATGCCCTTATTGCGGTTTTGCCAGGATCTAAATAAGTGGAGAGAGGACACCGTCTTGTGGGTTATACTCACTAACTTTCAGTCTTGTACGCACGCGTACTTGACCTAGGTTAATATTGATCGTTTGTGTGCCTAGCGTGAGTCCGATACAATCGCAATGAGTAGGTACTTCTCAGGTGAGTATCTCTCAAGCCGCGCAGTATAGCGCCTGATTCGATGCTGTTGAACGCTCCCTCTATGTTTTCAAACGCACCCAAGGAATACTCCTTATAAGTGTCAAGGACTTTTCCACTGCTTTTACCCTATGCGTTGCAGTGTCGACAGCTCTGTATGCCATGTACGCGTCTTGAGCATGAACGAGGTCAGACCTATCGGTATAAAGTTTTTTTTTTTTGCTGTGGTGTGGCTAGACTTCTCTGCTTTCGGGATGAATACACCTCGGCTTTTCTCCAAGCTCTGGGAACGTAGTACATGCATCAAGCAAGACGTTTTTCAACCCGGCATTGGGTTGACCGTTCCATGTGCTTTGAGGGGTAGTTTTCTCGTGTGTTGCGTTCCATCACTCTTCATGGGTGAAGACAACGTTGTTGGTGCTTTGGGAAAGACTTTCCTGAGCCTGAGCCTGAGCTTGAATTCTAGTTTTGCCTGATTTGCCAAATTTGTTCCATGATTTTTTTCTGGGTGAATCTAATCTTTTGTCATGATTCTTACTCTCTCCTTGTCGGCCACCCATTCTTCCCTGTATAGATTGTCCATTCATAAGCCCCTCGAATGCTTGGTTTGATCTAGAGTTTGAGCTACGCGACCTTGGATTTCCACCAGGGAGGACATGTCTTCCTCCTGTGCCGAGCCGATTCCCGTTGGATTTTTCGAAGCAGCCCGAAAGTACCTTGGCAATATATATCTTCTGTTGTGTTACAATCTCTTATTGTCCGGTGGTAAGATCTATGTCGGGAAAAGGAGGTGTCAAAGGAGGTTCCGAGTGTTGTACCAAAAACAATAACATGACAGTGCGTTACCTTGTCGGAATGATCTTTTAACATCGAACTCCCAATGCTGATGGTGCTTCGAATACTCAACTTTCGTTCCGTACAAACGAGTTCTGTACGAGGCTCTGATTAGGTCGTCTTAAATCTGTCATGTGCGGTTTTGAAATCGATAAACAGATGGTGCAGGTATCGATTAGGAAGTCTTGTGTTTTACAGGATCTGTAAAAAAGTAAACACAAAAAGTTAAACAAAGCCAGAGCTAAAGAATTTACGAGCTAAGCTTCCTTATCGTAACTCTGATGCTAAAATAGGAACTACAAGACTCCCTGGACTTTGTCATGAGAGATTGGCTATTAGAACTAGAACAAGGAGTTAGTTAATTGGTGTTTACCCCTGAAAAATGCTTCGATCAACAGAAGTCATAGTAGTTTTCGATCGTTTTACGAAATCCAATCTGGAGCCATTGTGCAGACATAACTTCTGCCCCCAGTAACATATGTTTCCATGTATTTTTCCCGTGTTGATAAAAAAGTTGTGTGAAAATCAATCGCCAAGGTCAACCGCCCTACAAAAAAAGTGAAAAAAAAAAAAAATAACTCAAAAGTAAATCTTCTAAAATTTTTCAAACACAAAGGACCTTGCATAGCGACTTATCCATTCGACTCAACCAAACCGTGATGAATACACTTTCGAGCAGCAAAAAACGAAGAAGTTAAAAACCCTCCCCGCCACCGAATCAGAGATCATCTTTACAACACTCCAAGAAACGGCAAAACCATCGCTGAACAACACATAACAACAACAAGTTAATATGGGAAAATGTATAAGGACTTTGTGGTGCGGTAAATCCACTTGGGTAAAATAGCAAAAGTGAGCACAAAGTTAAATTGAGTGCACGCTTTTGATCTTTTCTGGCACCCTCATTCTTTCACCTCGGATGAATGCCAATGGGCTCTATTCATACTTTGTTGTCTTTGTTCTCATCAAAAGCCGCCCACCGTGGCAACACAACTGATGGCAACCTCCTCCACTCTTTGTGTGTGAGGCTTCCTTTCGCATTCACAGGCGAAACAGGAGGACCCATCCAACTTGAATAACAAATTACCGACTTTAAATTATAATTTTCACCGGCAATATTCTTTGAAAGTTTCCACAGCCGATGGATGCACTGTACCTAACCTACCTGCCTACAACTGCCCCCCCCTCTGCTCTTCCGTCCGCACAGGACCTGTTCAATGTCGGATGGGATGTTTATATGTACTGACAGTCATCTTTATCAACTTACTTTGCACACTATTAATTTATACAGCCACTGGAAAATCCTTATTTTATCTTATTTACTACCGAGTCGGGTAAACATGCAAACAACCGATTCTACGCAATAGCTTTGCGAGTTCATTAAGGCAAAGTGTTGAATGCTGGTTGGGTCGGGTCTGTAAAGTGTTGCTGCTTGATGGGCTCTCTGCCGCAATTCAACTGGAAAAAGCGAAGATGTTAATGAGCGTTCTCGACACAAATAAGGTTCATTGTGCAAATTCGAAACGGTTTAATCGTGAAGCCATGAGTTCGGGCTGTAAAAGAATTTTGGGTTTGACTAATTTTTAGTGTTCGCAATGTGTTGGTGATTAGTATAGCTTCAATCAATATTTTTGGATCGGAAAAAAATCTAATAAAAAAAAAACTTTTTGAACGATATTTAAAATACCTGTGAAAAAAACCCATTTACTACCCATTACCGCTACAAATATACTCCTATATATGAAGGGAGAAGTCATGAAGGGATAAACCAACCTATAGAGTCCTCTAGGCGCGAGGTTATGATCTGAAGTTATGGGTCATAACCCTCCCACTCTACTTCATTCCCAATGGTCCGCTTGTGGGGTACGCCGATTTGACCTCAGTAGAAGTACCGGCAGGCCACCCGGTTTTGGATCTCTTCGTCACTGAGGCCAATTAAATGCTGTTGTCGTTGCATTTGTGTGACCCATGAATGTTTAGGCCTTTCTCTCTTTCGCAATTGCGCAGGAGTATTGGTTGACATTACCTTTTTGACGGGGTTCGTAGGATCTCTCCTTTGAACGTGGCAATACCAACTGATCCGGTAGTGCTACATTTTTCTGGAGATCGTACTTCTTATTCCATCTCGCTTTGTTACTCCTGCTGTCATGCAAAACATCTTCATCTCAGCTGCCGTTAATTTACTCTCATATTTTTTATACGCTGTCCAAATCGTGAACCATATGTGAGAGCCGGGCGCACAACTGCGCCACTGCGGTGTAGAACGTTCCTTTCAGCTTAGGAGACATTTTTCGGTCACAGAAGATGGCGGAGTTTTCTCGCCACTTCACCCACCCTACACTTACGCGATGATTGATGTCGTCGTCACAGTTTGCTTTGCTATTCATCATAGATCCCAGGTACTTAAACTTTTCACACTTGGAAAGCCCATTTACATTCAATTTAATGTCTGGAATTCGCTCGGGTGCTTTAGAGAATGGGCAGCACAGGATACGATACCCATTCGCCTCTAAAACATCCACCAATACATCATGTGCTCGCTGCAGGGATGTATGATCTTCACTTATTATGGCCCCATCGTCAGCGAAGAATGAATGATGTACTTTCGGGTCCGTTAGTTTTCCTTTAAGCAGATAATCAAGGACTGCAATGAAAAGCAAAGGACTTAGGATGCTTCGTTGGTGTACGCCGACTTTAATTGGGAACTCATAAGTGACTCCGGAAGGACATCTTACTCTTATCTTTGCTCCATCACACATGTCCATGATTATCGGAAAGTAGGCTTCTGGAACTCCTCGTTTTCTTAGCGCCACTCATACCAGATCTTGTGGTAGTCTACCGACAACTTTTTCGAAACCAACCAGCACCACATGCAGGCCCTTAAGGGCCGATATTTTTCCATTAAAATATAAATAAAAAAAAAAGTGGCGCAACAGCTCGAGGTGAACCAGGGCCAACTTCTCAACAATGTATGCTGGTGTGTGTTGATTTCTTCACGTACAAGGGGACCTACAATTTTTTTTCCGAACCCGAACGGCATTTTGCAATTTTTTCAAGACAATTGATACTCTCGGAGGGCTTGTCAAACCCTCGCGGAGGTGGGGACCGTGAAAAAGAACAAGTCTTTTTTTTTCAAGTGACGATGGCAGGATTCGAACCCAGACCTCCGGCGTAGTAAGCACACACACTAACCACTACGCCACGACACCCCCATTTTTCCATTATAATCTTTAAAAAATGGATTGCGTCAGTGGTTGATTTTCCAACAAACCTTCACTTTCCCTCAGATAGCCTTGTTATTTTTCGCAGTCGACTAACCGCTCAGTTCCCGCTCGACGATCTTCATTGTGTGTGACATCAGCTTGATAGAACGGTAATTGTCACAGCTTCGTGTAACACCTTTTTCTTTGAACAAGGAAAGAAGATAACTTTCCCTCCACTGATTAGGCATTGGATCCCCTCTTATTAGTTTGGAGATGAAGGTCGTGAACCATCCGAAACTGCTGTCTGCTATTTTTGACCAAAACTCTGAGGGTATTTGATCCGGTCCAACCTTACTTACTTAAGGTGGCGCTACAGTCCGGGGTGGACCTTGGCCTCAGCCAACAAGCTTCGCCAGCCAGCTGTGTCTCTAGCTAGCCGTCTCCAGTTTCGCACGCGAAGTTGGCTGAGGTCCCCTACCACTTGCGTGCGTCACCTGAGTCTCGGTGATCCTCTACAGCGCCGTTGGCCGTGGGCCAGGGCGTTGGTGTCCATCCGCTCTAGATGACCCAGGCATCGTAGACGTTGTATTTTGACTTTAACTGTGTTTTGATGTCATATCTACTCCTCAACTCTCCGTCTATGCAGACGGGACCATAAATCGTCCGAAGAATTTTCCTCTCGAAGTGTTTTCATCCGCCGGAATTTCATTGACGGAACAGCGTGAGTTTTCCATCGTCATCCTGCACAGACTGACGAGTTTGGCAGGGATGCCAAAACTAGACATTCCGCTATATAGCTCGTCTCTATAGATGCTGTAATACACGGCCTTGAAATCGATGAAGAGGTGGTGTGCATCGATTTGGAATTCCTGGGTTTTCGCCAAGATCTTCCGCAGTGTGAATATTTGATCGATGGTGGACTTTCCTGGCCTAAAGTCACACTGATATGTGCCTATCAGATTGTTGACAAACGGCTTCAGGCGTTCACACAGTACAGCAGAAAAGATCTTGTATGCGATGTTAAGAAGACTTATGCCCCTGTAGTTGGCACAACTCAGAGGGTCTGCTTTCTTTAGGATTGGGCAAACAATGCTGAGGTTCCATTCGTCGGGCATGCTTTCTTCCGACCATATCTTGCAGATGAGCTGGTGCATGCTCCTAACCAGCTCATCGCCAGCGGATTTAAAAAGTTCGGCAGCTAGGCCGTCTGCTCCGGCTGCTTTGTTGCACTTGAGCTTAGACACAGCTACTTTCACCTCCTCCAATTCGGGTGGGCGGTATCGTTCGTATGCTTCGTCGGTAACGGCTTCGCCCGGGTTGAATGGTTCGTTCTGCCTGACAGCGGTATTAGCTTCGTCCTCGCCGTTATACAGTCTGCGGTCTTTCTTTCCAAATCCTCAGCACCGACTGCGATTCTACAACGATGTTCCCTTGACGGTCCTTACAGGCTTCAGTTCGAAGTTTATACCCTTGGCAGGACCTTTTGATCCTTTGGTAAAACTTTCTAACCTCATTCCTGTTGTAACGTCTCTCTATCTCTTCAACCGCGCGCTTCTCGTGCTCTCTCTTTTTCCTTCGGAGAAGCCGGTGTTCCTCTCTCCTCCTCTGCTCGTAGAGCTCGCGAGCAGCTCTAGTCCTTCTGTGCAGCGCCGCTTTGTATGCTTCCTGTTTAGCTGCATGTGCTTGCCGGCATTCATTGTCAAACCAGGGGTTTCGTTGTGATGGCCGTGTGAAACCCAGCACTTCAGAGGCGGCGTCTCTGATGGCATTTTGGAAATGTTGCCACTGGCTATCAGTACTTGATGCTGGCTGCATAGGACTTCGTAGAAGGTTTTGAGAGACTCGGTTGGAGAAGGACCTGGCGATCTCTTGCGATTGTAGTCGGCCGACGTCAAACTTCCTCACAGTATTTCCATTACTTGGCGCTGGTCGGGATATCCGCAGCCGTACCTTGGCTACAACAAAGTGATCCGAGTCAATGTTGGCCCCTCGGAAAGTTCGGACATCCATGATACTGGAGGAGTGCCTTGCGTCGATCGCAATGTGGTCATCTGGTTGACGGTTGATTGATCGGGAGATCTCCATATCCCTTTGTAGATATTTTGTAGATATTGAGATGAGGGAACTGTGTACTAGCTACCACAACGTGTCGCCCTGCAGCAAAGTCGATCAGCCTGAATCCGTTATCGGAGGTCGTGTCGTGCAGGCTATGCTTTCCGATAGTACGACCAAAGATGCCCTCCCTTCCTAGCTTGGCATTAAAATCGCCTAGGACAATCTTAATGTCGTAGCTAGGGCACTGCTCATAAGTTTTGTCCAGGAGCTCGTAGAACATATCTTTGGTCTCGTCATCTTTCTCCTCTGTGGGGGCATGTGCGCATATCAGGCTAATGTTGGCGAATTTAGCCTTGATGCGGATCGTCGCGAGGCGCTCGCTTACAGGTTTAAAGTTCAAGACCTCCAACAACGAAACCACATCCAAATAGTCGCTGTCTTTGATGCCGATAGCAGTCGCCATAGTAGAGGTCGCAGTTTTTCATCCTTCTTTTGCCCGGCCCGTCCCACCGCATTTCTTGGATGGCAGTAATGTCTGCCTTGCAGTCGTTAAGGGCCTCCGCTAGTTGCTTGGCTGCACGTGGTCTGTTAAGGGACCTAACGTGTTGCTTTATTAACGTGTCTTTAATGTTGTCTTCGTCCACTAATAGGTTTAAAAGTTATGACCTCAAACACTTTGAAAAACGTCACCCATTTTCAATTCTTTATTTCTCAAAAACTCTTCAATATTTTGTAAAAAGAATTAATTTTTTCTTTAAATTTTAGTATTTACTTAGCTTTAGTTTAAATTTTCTTGTTCTTGCCTGCTTATCTTCTTAAAAAAAGTATTAAAAAATATTTAATCTATTTTCCCATGAAATTTTAAACTGTAATTTAACCGTTAGTACCTACTGCTTAAAAAAAATTGCTCTTGCGGAAATAGTAAGAGAATCCAACCTTTTAATATTTCCGCAGTTTATAAGCACATCAAATTTCGTCTTTCTACGACTTACTGTTCAGAAGTTGTGGGCGGACAGCGCAACGTAGTGCTCCATCCATTTTTGGACGGACCGCTAAAAATAGGAAATTTTCGTGGTAATCCAGCTTTATTGTTTTTTCTCTTGTCCAAGTGTTGTTGTTAGTTTCCTCGAAGATCGGAGTTGCCCTCGGTATTATTTAATATTTTTATGCCCGATATTTCCAGATTGCCTTATTGCCAAGTTGTTATACTTGCGGATGACACGGCAATTATTCGTCGGATGAGGTCTTAATATGGAGGCGAGGGTTTTCCAATTTTTCGAAAAGGTAACGAAAAAGACGCGCGAGACAGCAATAACGACGGTATTGTGAATTACCCCATAGATTGCCATTGATTGAAATTTATTTGGAAACTCGTCCGGGACTCGCTCGCTCTCTCGCTCTTGTTGTGAAACAGCCATCAGCCTTTTTCGCGCCGTCGTTTGTAATTCCTGTTCATTCGGTAATTTATTAAATCACTTTTAATGACAAAAAGTAAACCAATTGTCTTTTTAAATTAATAGAATCTTCATGTGCTTTGCCCTTACAACTTTCTGTCGCTATTCAAAAAGGCTAATATATCAGCCTCTAAAATACCACCCACATTTCCGTGTACGAGGACCTACCGTTGTTGGCTAACTAACTTCGTTCTGACATTTTCCCCCTATGATTTATGAGTGTCTAATTTTAATTTTCTCGCAGCAAACCCAATTCGCACTGTTTTTAGACAAATAAAAAATCACCTGTAGAAAAACACAGGCACGAAATGAGCTTTACACCCGACGCTGTTTTTTTTTTTTTTTGCCTCCTTTCAATTACGTGACGTATTTCCACCTCGAATACGCAACCCCCAGTCCGTTTCAGGGGGCAAGGTTTTTCCATTTCAATTTCGAAGGGATGGTTTTGAAATGCGAATATACCAAGTGTACAAATCCTTCATAATTTCATTCATTAGGGCTAATTAGATGAACTTTCCATAAGCTGTTTTCAAAATATAATTGGCCAGATTAAAACTGTTATCCAATTAGCAAACTACAGATAAAGATGCGTCGGTTTTGCACTCAGTGTATGTAGCAAAACGCAGAGGTGTTGAATCAAATCTTTCAATGTTTGTCTTGAAAAAAAAAAACGATTTCCAAAAAATATAAAAATAAATATCCATTTGGAAGGATTCCTTTGGAAAAGGAGTGCTTTGAATTTTCAACAAAACAATATCCTTTCTCTTCCTTTTTATTTCGTTACAGGCATGGAAGCCATAATGTCGGAGTTTTTTAATGACACGTCAACCGCTTTTTATATAATTTTAATTGTTTGGATTGCGGATCAATACGATGCCATTTGTTGCCATACCAGCATCACCAAACGCCACTGGCTTAGGTAAGTGAAAAGAACAAAAAAAGAAAAAAAAAAATAGCAACATTTCCAACAGTGAAAAGCAGAAAACTTATAAGGCAATTAGATGAAACGAAAACAAAGTCCTTCAAATGTTTCAAGCAGACGTAAGCCGCAGCTTGTGAAGCTGAGTGTTTTGCTTCTTCTTGTTCTCGTGTATTTTTTTTTTTTTTTGTTTAGTGTATTTCGCGCATTTATCGTTATTGTTGTTAATATTTGCTTAATTGTTTCAATTCACTTTTAAATCCGCCTTCGAACGATACCTGTAAAGGTGGAAAAGGCGCCTTAAAAGTTCCTCCAGATCCGGCATTTCTTCTTATAGACCGAAGGAGCGCAAACCGAAAGGAATAATTTGAGTTGTTTCTGGAAAGCTTATTTTGCTCCTTGATGGTAATTGTTACCCACTTGAAACGGATTTATAGCTGCCAAGCTAAGGCGTCTCATGCGGGCGCAAGGAATGGGCGGCACAAAGTAGGTGTCGTTGTTATATGACTTTGTTCCGATAGAACTTTGATGGGGCAATTAATGAAATGAGCTTCTCCGAGAGCAATACAAGCCTTACTATTTACTAACAGAAGAATCGATGGTTTTAATTAGTTTAAAGATGCTTCCTAATTAGGTTTGAGTGTATAAGTCTCGGAAGTGAGCTTAAAACTAATGCTAATGTTTATACCAGTTGAATAGTCCCACGGAGGCATAGGAATTAGTCGACCGACGCGGCTAAATGTTGGGGGTATTGTGAAACTAAGAGGATATAAACTGCTTCCACAATTATATTTTTAAATTGAAATCATGGGCTTCGTTAAATTTCAAGACCAATTAGTCCAAATGCCTATAAACTCATTTGCCGATAAGGAACTTTCTTAAAGAGTGAAATAAAAGACCTTGATGAGTGCTGCGACCGAGCTACACAACCTTTAACATAGAGTGAGTTCGTTTCAGGAGCAGATCCTTGCGATGAAAAAACAAAAATACAATCTTTATTAGGGAATTGAAAACTTCGACAGAACGGAAAGTTTTGTCTACAAATCTTGTTTCTAGGATAGGTAAAGAGTGCGCAAACCTACATCGTTACTTACACATGGCTGATATTAACGCTGATGATTTTTTTATAGGAATTTGGAATATAGGAATATATAGAAACCATATAGGAATTTGCTGGAGGATGGGAGGTAAGGATCCAGCCCATGAAACAACTTAAAGCTTCTTGCAGCTAGGGGCTCAATAGACTCCGAGTTTAATAAGTGAAACTAATTGCCCGGGCTCTTTTGGTTCCTTAGTTTTAACAGCCTTTTAATTTTAAGTCGGAATTCTGCACTCCTATACGCCGACTTTCGGGTTTTTGGGACCTTGTGAATCCAGGCTCTGGCTCTCGGGATGACAAGGGTTTCGGCTTGTATCCAGTTTTTAGCTTTGCATCGGGCCATACAGGGCCTACCTCTGAGACTGCCGACTTGATATAGTCAGCTGAGCTGTATGAAAAGCTTGGCACCCACATGATGCCAGCCGCCGTCCATGATGGTCTGTAGTGCTAGGATGGGGTGGGTCGGCTATGTCTGAATATAACTTGACGATCAGAAGCCTCTAGATGTCCGAGCTTATCCGACCTTAATCCCTCAAGATCTCGATCACTTTCATTTCGCCTCTTCCTTTTTCAGGAGACGTTTAAAACTTTTAATGTGTTGGTTGAGGATTTGGGGTCTTTGTTAAACTCTGGCGATGTGGCTCAGTTTTTTCAAATCTTTGTTTCCTGCCACAGGACTTCCAGCTGGAGCAGGTTGTTTAGTGGCAAGTTGGATTACGGTTGCGGCTTTCGAAGCAGATGATTTTTGATAGGCAGATTGAGGCATAGTCATTAATGCTCAGCCTGTAAAGCTGTTTCTCTAGATTCCTCGTTTTGTCCTATCCGTTATCGTCGTTGTCGTCGAGTCGATTTCACGTCGGGCTCTCGAGGCTCGATAGTTTTTTCGTGGGAAATGTTGTTTTGTGTGTTCACGTGTCACGAGTTAACCGGCAAGAAAAATGTCCAACCACTTCAGGGCGGATTTTGCTGGGATTAAGGCACTATGTGCAAATTTTTCTCTGTGTAATTTATAAATATTATAAGCGCGATTAATTATTTTATAAGTTTATATGTTAACTTTTACCACAAAGCTTCCATCTTTTTCCCAAAACGTGGGGCATAAGCTTACCGTAGGTTAGGTTGGAAAGGGTTGTTTGCAACTAGTGCAAGTTCACTCGGTGGCCAGATTGGCCCATTGTGATTACCCTTGTGAGGTAGACAAACATGGTTGGAAATATGTCTTACTAACTGAACCAGCCTGATCTTTTGCTAAATCTTTTTAGGTCAAGTAGTGATATTCCTGCCAGGTCGTCCAGGCTATCAAAGAACCTGACTACTAAAAAGGCTGTGACTTCACCAACGACTGTTCTTATGAAATTCCTACTGAGAGATAGAAGGGTCGTTGTTCTTTTTAGGTCGAGTACTGGCCATAAGCTGTGAGTTATGATACAATCTTTAGACTGTTGCCAACGTTCACCGGCTAGTTTGATCGTGTGTTGATCTATAAGACTTTTGGCTGTGTTGAAAGGGAGATAAACCCGTCGGTCAGCCATCGTCGGTCAGCCATCCGTGACTACACCAACGACTGTTCTTATGAAATTCCTACTGAGAGATAGAAGGGTCGTTGTTCTTTTTAGGTCGAGTACTGACCATAAGCTGTGAGTTATGATACAATCTTTAGACTGTTGCCAACGTTCACCGGCTAGTTTGATCGTGTGTTGATCTATAAGACTTTTGGCTGTGTTGAAAGGGAGATAAACCCGTCGGTCAGCCATCGTTATGTCCATATCAGAACCTTTCCTTGCCAGTTCGTCTGCCAATTCATTTCCGGCCACGCCAACGTGCCCAGGAACCCAGCAGAGTAGAATTGTGTGGAAGCTTATATCCTTTAATGCCATGAGGCCGTCCTTGACACATTTAGATTATACGAGGTTGGAGTCCAGGGCTTTAAGTGCTGCTTGACTATCAACACATATGGTGATTTCCGTTGCTGGAAGATCCATAGATTGAATTGTCTGTGCAGCTCTCTTCACCGCATAAATCTCAGCTTGAAAAACACTGCATTAGTCCTTTAGTCGATATGACTGGTTGATTTGCAGTGTTTCCGAGAAGACTCCAGAACCTGTTCCATTCTCTGTTTTCGAACCATCGGTATAGATAGCTATACCTTTGATGTCAACTTTAGTCTCTACCCAGTCATGCCCACTTGGTATAATGACTTTGAATCTTTTGTCGAAGTCAAATTGAGGTTTCTTATAATCCGTACGGGTTACCGACCCATTTTGATTTAAGATGTTCAGAATGCTCGAGTGTCCCAGACATTGTGATTTCCAGAGGTTGTTCTCTCTTAGTCTGAGAGCTCTCTTTGCCGCCACATTTCTTGTGAAAAGCTCCAGAGGTTGGAGGTGCCTGGTTTCCAGGCCTGTTTGAGGCGTGGATCTTAATGCACCTGTGATACCTAAGCAAGCTAATCTTTGTACTTTCTTCAGATTATTGATTATTTTAGGCCTTAAATTTTAAGGTAGAGAGCTGAAATTTGGTGGGTTTGCTGGAAGTCCAGTCCTTCAGATCAAGTTTGACCCACAGACACGCCCACTACAGGCCTGTATGTGCGACCATCTCTAATTAAAAAAAAAAAAAGCTTTTTCCAAATCTTAGCTATGTTACAATGGCGATTGAGCATTAATTTTTGGTATGTAATATTGCCTTGTAATTCTCTTTGAAGTAGCTAAAAATGTAAGCCTTTTCATTGACCACGCCCATTTTTTAAGGGATTTTAGCTTAAAATGATTTTTTTTTCAATAAATATAGATGGAATTTGATAAAAAGTTATATGACAAAAGTTGTAGATATTAGCTTTTTCTTACTTTTATGTATGTACCTTTTTTTATTGTCTGTGCCTCCGCTCACTTTTGTGGGCGTGGCGTTAAAAAAAGTGATTTTTTAGTTAAAAAGGCGGAGTCTTAGGCCGAAATGTTATATTCAACAGTTATATTTTTATATCCCGTCATCTTTTTGGGGGCGTGGCAGTTTTTTTTGTATGGTCGGGTATTTTACAATCCGTCGTAGATGGACTGAAGCTTTTGCATACGCACTGTTGCACTTTCCCAATTGTTTTTATTTTAATACACGTGTTTGGGCTCCTGCTGACTCCTAATATGTTATTTAAAAATGTCCGTCTCGATAAATTTGAAAGTTATATGCAAAAAAAAAAAACAGTTCAAAAAGAGTGCAACTTTAACATACCCGTACTTAACCACAATCGTCTGCCAGACAATCACCACCTACCGTTAGCATAGCGACGAAAAGGTGTGAGCGGCTTTACCCTGCCAAAATGAGGGTTTAAATCGCGCAAAGCGGGCGGCCCAAGCAC
This sequence comes from Neoascia interrupta, assembly GCA_947623515.1. Lineage (NCBI taxonomy): Eukaryota > Metazoa > Arthropoda > Insecta > Diptera > Syrphidae > Neoascia > Neoascia interrupta. The sequence continues at coordinate 48,447,329 of OX392462.1, forward strand.
TATTCAGACACTAGTCTTCAAAATCATTTTTTTTTTTTGCAACGAAAGTTAGTTAAATTGCAATTGCATATTCCTAGGCGATAAATGACAAAATCAAATGAGGCATTATGTATGGAAAAATTTAAGCTCTGAATTGCTATATCTTTTAAACTAATGCCCATACACACCGAACCCAAAATTGTGTTTTCGTGAAAACACGCGAAAACTTTTTCAAAAACATGAGTTTTCCCATTTTTGTAAATTTTCTGTTCTCGAAACCCCAGTTTCTTAGTAGTTTTCGCTCAAAATCACTGTGAAAGACCCGAATATCAAATTCCCTTAAGATTTTGAAATTAAATTTGCAAAGAATGTCACTTTTGCTTCAACTTTGAGTGTTGATATCTTCGAAACTGAATGTCTGTAAATAAATCACTTTTATTTTAAAGCCTCCTTGCCCTGGGTATGTGGTGAGGCTGGGAAACGTGAGCAAAGTGATGGTTGTTTCCTGAACTCCTGTTTAGTGCATCCTGCACATGAATGGAGTCCCATTGAAACAGGTAGTGAAGTTCAAGTATCTCGGGGTCTTTTTCACGAAAGATGGGAGGAGTGGTACTGAGTTATCCTGTAGGATTGGCCAAGCTGGAGCAATAGTAAAGGACCTGCGCTGGCCGGTCATCAGGAAAACTTAGCTCTGAGTGAAATCAAAAATCTCAGTTTTTAGTTCAGTGTTTGTTCCAACCCTCATCTATGGTCATGAAATTTGGGTTACTGACCGAAGGAATTATATTGCGAGTAGCTGCCAAAATAAGATTTCTGAGATTTTGTTGCGTGATTTTGTTGACGTCATTTTCGAAAGCTCTAAATTTGAGTTTTTAATGATTTCATACAATTTAAGTCGTGTTGTAAATAAGCACAAATGATAATTGAGTCGAAACGTCACTTCACATACACAATCGAAGCTACACCCAGCCTCCACCGTCAAAAACGACGGTGGCGTAATTTCGAGTTCGGTGACGACACCGTTCAAGTGTAGGTCGATTCCGTTCAAGTGTAGGAAAAAATTTTTTTTTCTGTATTCCACACTAATTTCACTATTCTGCGTTGAAAAGAATACGCCATAAATGTTGAGCAGCTACTTCTGCGAGTCGAACGATCAATTCGTCGATGGTTTGGACACGTTGTTCGCATGCCCCCCGACAGACTTCCTAGACAGGTTATATTAGCCGAGATGTGAGCGCGTCGCCCGCCTAGTAGGCCCAGAAACAGGTGGTGGAATCAGCTAAAGAACATCTCCGAGACCTGTTTCGGGATCGCGCATGTGTCTCTTGAGTTGGTGGCGGAGGATCGGGAACGATGGAGGGACCATTTAGCCGCCTTCGCTCAGTGACCCTTCTAAGGATAAGCGGCCACAGAAAATGATGATAATGATGAGGTAGAAGGAAAGATGTCCTTACGTTAAAGTCCGGGCGCAGTTATTCTGTGTGCACCCATCGCAGTCGTGCCAACGAGCCTTGTATACGAAGGCTCATGCCCTGAGAAAACCTCTCCTGATGACAAAAAGAATTAACCACGAGCTTTCTATCTCTCTATATTCTCTATAGTCTCATCATGTTTCTGGTTCTTTAGCCAGAAGTTGCAGGATTATTTGCGCACAAGTTCCAATACATTCTTCTTAAAGAGGAAGAGATACTGAAACTAGATAACGGACCTTGTGTGTCAATGCATCTTATCTGATTTGAATGTCATCGCCTTTATGCACATTTACGTGTGATTACACGGCAATTTCTCATGCGAATCGTTTTACAACAAATGGGATCTCCTCAAAATGGACGATACCCGTGAAATCGTCTGCTTATCATTTTATGATATTTTTTCCCCTGTATAACGTGAGAAATGGTTTATCAACAATATGGTCTGAGCGTTGCATTAGCCCTGGAGAGCCAAATTAGATCAAATTTAATAGTCATGCACCCCGGAAGATAAAAAAAAAACAGAAATTCCAATTGACATGTGTTGGTTGAATCAGCATTGAAAGAGACGCGCTAAATACAGAGCCATTTCGAGGTAAACACTGATTAAACCTAAGAATTGTTGAAGATTTTGAAAGGGTGATGTGCACTCATATTATTAAAAAGAGTCTCAAGACAGAGAGCTCCCGAAAAGCTCTAAAAACTACACTTCGCAAAGTGGAAGAAAATTGAAATTTGGGCTCATTGAATTTTCCGGTAAAGTATGTCTTTTAAAGTCAGGATTTCGAGTAATACTCGTTTTCTGAGACACAAAAAATTTAAAACCAGCTTTCGGGAATTTTTTGTCGGCGCTCAAATAGGCTTCGTCTTTATAAGCTTAGGTTTTTCCAAAACCTGCAGGCCTTTTTAAAATCATCCCCCATCATGACCCCTTCCAATGGACAAGAGCCAGCCGATTGTCATTTTGAGTTGTGACGACCGCAAGCCTCAAACAAACTTTTTTCATTTCGTAAAACTACCAGAGGGACCCTTAACAGTATTCAAAAATTGACAACCCTTAAACAAATAGCCTGTGCTTAGATAGTTGAGCGCATGTAAAGAAGAAACAAAGGATTTCAATGGGCCTGAACCATGGTGGCTTTCCAAGAAGATTTCGTTTACAATTTCACTTTTATTAGACTGGTCGTGTATATGCTTTTGATTTACGCACAGCAAGAGTCTATTTCGACGTAAGTCCCTGTCCCTGCCCTGCCATTACCCAAATAAAAACGAGCGTCGCAGTGACGACAAAAACAACGACATAGACTCCGACTGCAATCGACAGTTTTAATCTCACGTCGAAGGAAGAAAAAGCAAATTCATTCAGCCTCATTGTTTCCTTTCATTGGCTCCTTATTCATAGTCAGAGCATTTGCTCTATTTGGCAGCTGTCTATACTTTGAAGACACACTCTGCTGTAAGGGATATCTTTTAACACGAAGTAATAATAATAAGAGGGCTATACATAATGTATCTGCAAAATAATATTTTTAAGCGATTGGTTTATGAAATGTGAAAATATGCTTTTATTTGTGTATGGCGGCGCGCCCCATAGTCCCTTGTTCTGACGTTTGGTCTGCTTTTCGTGACAGCTATATACCCGTCGTCGTCTTCGTCGTCGTAGTGTGTACTTAGAGCTTCATCCAGCCATACCTCCCACTGTTATCAATATTTTCCACTTTTGGTGATGAACATGAAATCCAATCCGAAACCAGCCACCCCCTATAGATGGTGCTGCAATGAGCAGAGGAAAGGGGTAAGTGTGCAAGGCTATCGATGACATCAGAGGCTGATTAGGTAAATTTAAATAAGCTAACCATCACTCAGTCAACTGACATCGGGGTTGTAAGTCGGAAGACGTACAAGACTAGCTATCACGGTGGAACTTGGAACTTGGTTGGTGGTGAGAAATTTTTGAGCGCAACACTTAATTGCACACCGCTCGCACGAGATTTCGTCAACGACGAGGACGTTCCAGCATTCTGCGCTTTCCGGGACCTATTCCCGATACGATGCCAATTACTGCGAAGCATAAACTTAATTAAGCACCACACCAACACCGTGCCTCCAGCAGTGGCGGCTGGGGGGAATCCCCGTTTTTAATATGTTTGCACTCTGGGCACACCCCAGTGTGTTGTACAACGCGATTTCGATGAACTTAAAATAAACAGGCGATTCGGGGGCGGAGTGGGGTGTGGTTCCTTCTCCGTTTGTTCAAGCTGTGTGTCAAAGGATTACGTTGCTCCCCTCCTCACTGGTGCGGTGTGGGGTGGTATGTTAAGCGACACAGAAGTTGAAAATCGCTCCATTATCAGTGGTGAATGTTTCTGGCTCTGGGTGATTGCTCCCGTTACGAGGGTGTGTTCTGGTTCTGTGTTGTATCGGAACTAAGCAGTGCCTCACTGGTGTGTAAATAGACGATGTTTTCGGTTCGTTTTGTTTGTACACACACTCATCTGCACGCATAGATGGCAGCAGAAGCGAGCGCTCTCCTATATACAGCGTGAGCAAGCTTTAGACGGCCTGTGGTCACATTCCACCTTAATTTAACACCATAATTCACACTGATGGCCGGCAACTCGGATGTAATTAATTTTTAGAACAAATATCCACTCGATATCCTGGTGCTCATCGATTCGCATTTATTCTATTTGCTTTGTGTGTGTGTGTGGGGGGGGGTATAGTGCCCATTATTTTCAACACAAGAGTCGTGGTGTAATGAACCTAAAACAAAATCGACAAAGAAGAGGCAAGATTTACGGTTTGCTTACTTTTGTTTTGAAATTTCTAGAATAATCGTTTTTTGTAAATTTATCTATCGGCTTTCAGGAGGAGCTGAGTTTAGGTCACTCCTTCACAGCCCTCTGAGGACTGGGGCTGATGCTTCACTGAGGGCCGTGAAGGATCTCACAGCTTTTATATGCACTGTGCGGGTCAACAAATTTCTGTTCTTACAGTAGAATCGCGCCCAATTATTTTCAAGCTTTGGTCACTCGTTTTTCGGGATTTAAAATAGCATTGATGAGTTTTTCTTTAGGACTAAGGACGGTTGTTGGCGACGATAACTCAGCTTGTAACTTAAAAAAGGCAATCTGTTTAGACGGGCGCGCTGAGAACGAAAAGTGAAGGCTTCATGATCATTCTTCTATTGCAGTGTGAAGAGCCTAAAAAGAGACCTTTCTACCTCTACTAAGAAGAGTCCTAACTTGACACTTTACATAATTCATGTTGACTTTAGTTACAGCAGATTATTGGATGGGCTAACTCGCTTTAACAAGGAAGTACACCATTTTAACATCCATATCAACATGACGCCTGGACCTTCCATTAACTGCAAAGCACGACTATTGGCTCCGGATCAACGAATACCACCAAATCGAGGTTAGAGGCAATGTTCGAATTAGAAATCACCCGGCCGGCGTTCAGAAAGCTGTTGGTACTCGCCCCTTTACGCAAGGTTGCGTTACTTAAAAAGTGAGGACTGGGTTTCGTGTTGTAATAACCGTCCAAAAGGTTAAATACCTTCGATCACCTATCCTCCTCGGAATATTCAGGACTGCTAAGCACATCTAGCCGTAAGGAAGGTGTTTTTAAAAAGAGATCTAATAAAAACTTGCCGACATGAACAAGACAACAATAATCACACCGTTTGGACTCGTCGGATTCTCGTTTTCACGAAGTCGCATTTCACAAACGGTCTCGATTTTTGCTCTCGTGGACGGGCCCGCGGGGGTCTAAAAAACCCTCTAAGAGTAACTTTTGGCCTGAAAAACTTAACTTGGTGCCGTTCGGATTAGGCAAAACAATTGTAGATCCCCTTGTTGATCCCCACACACAGCATACATTTTTGACACGTTGGCCCTGGTTCACCCCGAGCTGTTGCGCCACTCTATTACGTAGACGGTGGCGTCGGATGTTGATGAACAGCAAACACATCTTCAAATCCTTTTCAAACTGCTCAGCAATTGCGGAGTGGTTGTCAATTTTACAAAATAGTGTAAATCTTGTAAAGGTCTGTAGGATCTTGTAAAGGTGGGGTTTTGCTCGCCGACCCAGAGTCGTTGCTAATGTAAACTGATCCTTTGGCTGTCAAAAAGAAAAGACGATTGGTTGAATATGGAATGCTCTATTAGCCTGGCATCACACCAACGGCAAAATAGTTTTTGGGTACAAAGAGTCTTATGAGAGACCTTCCCGAGCGATAGCTGTCGCTCGCTTAAGATTCTATGTTATCTTAACCGTCAACGGCAACTGTTCTGTTGTCCGTGGAAAAAGACTCTAATCTAAGTCTATTTTCTAAGGCCAATTTTTCGAAGCATCAATTGTTTACTCACGATTCGCGAAAGCAGCGCTCACTTTTCTTATTCTGCAAGGTGTCAAAACTAAATGAAATATTTTACTGTTTGTTTTCTAAAATGACGCCAAAGTACAAGAAATCAAAGATTTGAATTGTGGCGCTCAAAAATAGGCCAGTTTGTGCTAAAAAGCTCATACGTTAATGACGGCCAGCAACTGAAAAATCTGTGGCAAAACACAGATTTAAAAGTTGTCCCAAACTAGTTTCGTGTCGGTTTTTTTTTTTTTTACAATTCATCCGCGTTCAAGGGGGTTATGGCTGCCCTTATACTGAGTTATTAAAACGCGAATGGAAAGGATCAGAGGAAAAAGAAGAGAGGAACTGATGCACTTTGGTTTTGAACTGTTGTGGACTGTAGTGACAAGAAAAAACATCCTTCGGAAGCCTTGTCCACATGCGTGTCGTTCGGCTAAAAAAAGAACTCCAATACAACGCGGTTCGTCCGAAATTAGGGTCAAGGGTGTACTGATGAGCATTCTTTCTTGCGCGAGTATTGCAGTTGAATTCTTTAAGGGGTGGAATGCAACTGGGGTATTTAACTGGGTATTTTACTGGGGCACTCTTTATGGAAGAAACGATAAAACAATGAAAGATAAGAGACATTGCGACGATGTTGCAAGCAGTTGATTGAATTCGCAATGTTTGAGTCTCCTATCAATTTCAATGCTCTTTTTTGTATCCGATCGAGTAGGTGTAAATTTGTCTTAGGAGCTCCTGCCCAGACATGAGAGTTATACTCCAGTTTTGGTCGTATGAACGATTTATAGATGACAGCCAGATCAGAAAGTGTAAAGTATTTCTTGCATCGACTAAGGAATCCTAAGCATTTCGCTGCGTTCTTGGCGACGTCGAATATGTGGTCATTCCAACGTAAGTTGTCATTAACACATACCGAGGATGGAAAGCTTTTCGGTTTCAGTGATGCAAGTGCCGTTCATGGATAACGGCTGAAGATTTCTATTCAGCTTGTATGACAGTAAACAGCATTGCGTTTTGGATGCATTAAATTCCACTCTATTTAAAAGCCCCCATGTTGATATGCTGTTTAAGTCGGAATTTAATGAGTTCAACATACTTAACCGTTCCCTTTCGACGTCCGATGGACTGGGGCGCTTGCAAGGAAACGAATATGAAAAACTAAGATTACTGTCATCAGCAAAAGAATGAATTGGATTAGATGTGGCAGACAAGAGATCATTTATAAAGATCAAAAAGAGTGTTGGAGATAAAACTGAGCCCTGTGGAACACCAGCATTAATATGATGGACATCAGACTTGAAACCGTCCAAAAGCACTTGGATTGATCGGTTCGAAAGGAAATTTCTAATCCAATGAATAAAAGATACATCGATTCCAAATGCACGCATTTTCGACAAGAGAGCCTGGTGCCAGACTCTGCCAAATGCTTTAGAAATGTCCGGCGCAACAACCTTGCTTTCGCCATGAAGGTGCAAGGAGTGGTTCCACTTTTCGGTGAGATAAGCCATCAGATCACCAGTGGACCTTTTGCCACGAAAGCCGTATTGAGCCGTATTGCCACGACGGTCATTGAGAAGCCTCCGTGATTCTAGATATTTTATAAGCTGACTATTCATCAGCGTTTCCATGATGAAGAATGGATGTTAGTGCAATTGGTCGGTAACTGGTCGGAGAAGTTGAATCGCCTTTTTTTGGGACGGGCTGAACAAATGCAGTTTTTCATCTACTCGGAAAGAGACCAGAAGAGTAGGACAGATAGAAAAGCCTACGCAGTGGTTTTGCCAGCGTGGAAGCACACCTCTTCAGAACGCGGACTTGTGTATGTTGAGATTTTTAAAGACTCCTGCTACTGTACGAATGCGAAAATGAATTTGCCCCGTGGAATGTTCTACGCTCTTGAGTAAAGGTGGAGACAAGGCACAATCAGGGAGCGAGGAGCTGGCAGCAAAATGAGCTGCAAGTTGATTGGCCTTGTCCAAGGAGCTGACAGCTGGGATGTCATTGAAAACGAGTGTCGGGATGGAGGATGAGGCACAATTTTTAATATTTTTGACGAATGACCAGAAACTTTTACTACCTTTGGGACACTGAAGTATTTTTTGCCTCAATTTCTGATCATGAGAGAATTTGGCACGACGGATATGAGCATTGCAGACATTTCTGGCTTGTTTAAACTTTTTCCGGTTTTCCTCGGTTGGGTTGGCTTTATATGACCGAAAACTAACCTCCTTTATCTTGATGGCCTCTTTACAGTTCGAATCACACCATGAATTCTCCTTTGGTTTGATAACCTTAATACAATTGGGAATGAAGGATTTCATGCGAATGAGAATTATTTCTGTGAGCATATCGACTGCGGCTTTAACGCCACGATCGAGGAAGCAAAGTGACCAATTGAAAGACTTAAAGAAACTGTTTAATATGTCCCAGTTGGCTTTCTCGAATTGCCAAACTGTTCTTTTCGGAGCCGGATCTTTAAAGGTGTTATTTTGAAACGAGTAAGAAGCCGAAATGACACAGTGGCCTGACGAGCCTAGAGGTGAAAGTACGCTGACCGAGTACTTGTCAGGATGGGAGGTTAGGAACAAGTCCAGAGTATTGGCAGCATGACTGTCAATGTCAGGGATCCGCGTAGGCTCGTTTACATGCTGGGTTAGATGGTTGCCCACAGCAAAAATCTCAACATACCTGCCTTCGGGTGTTGTCTGTCCAGAATGTCGAAGCCACTGAGAATTGTGTTTATTAAAATCGCCTGCAACAACGATTTCAGTACGAGGATGACGGGATACAATTCTATTGATGGAGACCGATAGCTCATCAAACTTGTTACAGGTTAAATCGCTATTAAGACTAGGGCTTCTGTATAAAAAGCAGTGATGTGACACATGCCTACGAAATGAAAATTTTAACCACTTGAAACTGAATGTGGGATCGGAGCTGTTGTTGATGTGGGGTGGAATTTGGTAGGCCACATCATTGCGGACGTATATGGCGAGGCCGCGGTGAAAACGGAATAATGGCACTAACTTATACCCCGGTAGATCCAGATTTAGATCCGAACGAGCTGGATCGTCTGGATTCTCACCTACCTGAGTTTCAATCAGTGCCAGAACAGCTGGTTTCTAAAGTGAGGTGTGGACGTACGCTGCAAAGAAGTTTTTGCGAAGTCGACGGATGTTACAGACATCCACACGAACTTTGGTCAACATTAAAGCTTTTTACTTGTTGTACGAACTTTCGGCTCCAGCGCGTCTCTGATATTGGAGTTGTAGGTACTTGATAACTTAAAGACAAAACTGGAATGTGAATCATAACAGTACGTAAAATTTTTGAGCATAAAAAACAAGTGGGAAAGTGCAACAGTGCGTATGTAAAAACATCAGTCCGTCTGTGACGGATTGCAAAATACCTTAACCTACCAAAAAAGGAAACACGCCTCCAAGAAGGGGGCGGTATAAAAAAAAAGTTATTGAATGCTTTATACTAGGTTCATTTCGGCCTTAAACTCCGCCTTTTTTTTAAAAAAAAAAAGAACACAGGTGTTGCGTTAAACTAAAAAAGGCTAAGTTAATCTACAACTTTTGCCATATAATTTTTAGTCAAATTTCATTTATTTAAAAACAGTCTACTTACGCTTAAATCCCTTAAAAAAGTGGGCGTGGGCAATGAAAAGGCCAAACTTTTACTGCTACCTCAAAAAATATTACAAGTCAATGTTACATACCAAAAATTAGTGCGCTAGCACCATCGTAACATAGCTAAAATTTAAAAATTACACCAAGTTAATTTCAGTGTATTTACCAAACTAACAGTCTGGACAAAAAAGCACGGGAATCGAAGACGGAATTGACGTTCTATTTTTGGAAACCGAAAAAAATATTTCTTCAAGATTTCGGAAAGAAACCCACATCTTTTCCGAACTGTCAAGTTTAATTCACATTCCACATGGTCCGAATACCATCCACAGGACACACTACCAAGTTTTTAACCTCAATTGCGTTATTTTGTTTCTTGATTGCGAGCAAATTGCTAGTCACCCACTGCCGCAACCGATACAACTGGCTGTGAATGAAATGGCTGTCAAAATTTACAACCAGTGTATGGGGTCTCAGTTCGGCGGCTGTAAATCTATACCTTTAGAGCATTCTTCAAAGAAGGCTACAAAAATCTGTGTATATACAGACACAGTAGCAGAAATTGTATGCGAAAAGAACAATTCGCCTGCCTGGAGACATTTTCTTTTTTAATCCGTCGCAACCGCATTGTTGAACCAACTACGTGCGATAGTTGAGAAAAATCAGCTAACTCAAGCTTCACGCCACGGAACAAGGTCAAATTTTATCTTCAAGCAGCTTTCAACAGCATCTTTTACGTGTTCTTAAGAGACTGTGTCGCACAGAAATTCCTCAGCCTTCCGAAGGTCGGTTTTAGGTGTAGTGGAGAGCCGATAAGTGGTTTGTACTTACAAACCAGCCAACAAGTTTCGCCAGCAAGCTCTATCTCCAGGAAGCCGTGTCAAGTTTTCACGAAAAGCTAAGATCCCCTTCAATTGCTCCTCTACTAAAAGCGGAGCAGTATTCTAACACTTCTACCTAGTTTGGTGTTGCTGTACGTACAGTGCGTTGTGAAATCTCCTCCTTCGGTCTCGGTCTACGCAGACGGGACATTAAATTGCCCGAAAGATTTTCCTCTCGAAACGCTTCCCTAGAGCGTTTTCATCTGACAGGGTCCATGCTTCTGCACCGTAAAGCAGGACTGGGATGTTAAGGGCTGTATATAAATGCACAATTTAGTTGCTTGTAAGAAGGCCTTGCAACTCGATTACTGTTTAGCTATTAAAAGCAGCGAATGCAAAATGTTAGCCTTCGTTTAATGATTTGTTCTGACTTACCGTAGAACCACAGTGATGTAGCTGTGGCGGTAGTAGTAGCGGTAGTAAGAGCTGTCAAAAGTTAAAACACATGTATTCAGTGTATTGCGCACACAATGTGTGTCTGTGGCGGTAGCGCGTAGCTGTGGCTGTAGTAAGAGTTGGTCAAATTTTAACTTTCGTAGCGCTACACGGTTGACAGCGCTACACGGTGGACAGTTCAATACAAGTTAAGTAAACAATGGAGGAAATGGACGTCGAAAAGTTTATTGAGATGGTTAAATCTAAAGAAATTTTATGGAATTTGTGTCATCCGTTGTACAAAAATATTAAATCTAGTTCAAATTAACTCAGAGTATCGACCATTGTTTGTAAACGAGGTTTTTGTTCGACATAGCCGCGCTACACCATTGTGTTCAATTTTTTTCCGTACTACGCCACATGGCTCCGCGGCTGTACTATGTACTACTGCTACATACCACCGCTACGGGCATTGTGGTCCCACGGTTAAATGCAATTATTATTAACGGTCACTCAAAATCTGTATTTTCTGTGCTAAAAAATTGTGAGCCAATGAAGCCTCCAACCCATAATCCGCTCTGGTTTTCAGTTCCTATTCATTAAAAAAAAATCTTACTGGAAAATATTAAATTTAAATAGTTTTAGAGACCCAATTTCATAATAAGATTGTCCACCAAAAGCGCGTTTCTGGTAAACGACAGCGAGACTAAAAGCCAACGATTGTACTTGACATCTGTCAAAAAGATCTGCCACAATGAATTTAGTTAATTACAAAAATTGACACACCATGTGTTTGCTCCCTCATTAGTACCTAATCGCGAGAGTAGTGCTCAATAGGCACCTTAGCCGCTCCCAAACAACCGAGAAGAAGTTTTTAAAAAATTAGAAGATTACTTTAAGAAAAGAGATTCTGGGCAAAAAAAAAGTCAACAAAATAAGTCGCCAATGAAGCCGTAGATGACGTATGGCTTAAATGTTAAGCCTTCAGCCCAATGAATCCGCTGCGTCCATCACGTTGATGTACACAACTAATAACTGAGTCAAATATACGCGTTCTTATGGGAAGCTTCCCAAAAAAGAACTTCGTGACGTACGTCGCTTACTATAAGAAGACGTGTGTGTGTTTTTACCGAGTTGTCAGTTCTGTACTTCGACGTAACCGATGCAACGGATTCAATGGGCTGAAGACTTTAGTTACACAGGACAAATGAGGTTGGATCGACATAGAAATGTGATCGATTGACCTTTAGGTTAGGTAAGGAAGGGTTGCTAGGAGCCAATGCTACCAGCTTGCATAGGCCTACGAAGGCCCTTAGCATTATCCTATGGAGAAAACCTGAAAGGGATAAAAATGTTAGTGTAGATTAGGATACTCAATCAATTAAAGTATCCTGTGCTTCAAAGAGAAACTTGGCTCAACATGCTTCACAATATTCGCCACAGATACACTTTCAAGATTGTTCAGTTCCTCAAAGACGAATATTATCCTAGAAGGTGAAGTCGTTGTCTGCTGCCAGTTGGACACTAGCAGAGATCGTTTTTCACCTTTTCTTTCGCTTCGGGATCATGAGAACCTCTCCAAATGTAGTTGGTGTTAGGGACTCTTAATTTTGCTAAGTGTTTTTCGAACAGATTGTGACCTATGGGAGTTCGGAAGATGCTCCTGCTTGCGGGAATTGTGCATTGTCCTTAGTCTAGGTCTAGGCGAATTAGACGACAAGATTATGGTTTTGCTAAAGACATAATTACGGTGCCAGAACCAAGTTTTGAGCTCTTCATTTAACAAGAGATGTTTACCAACTACTTCAGGCGCCTCAAAGTCCATACTTAGTAATGCTGTCTGGCTTCCTATTTTGTTAAAAAATTAGAATTAAACTTCTCCTGACTTAGTTTTGGAATATGTTCAGGGATTCAATGGTTTTACACACAACAGCAGATTGTTAAGGTAAAAGGTCCTCTACTGAGCATTGTTAAACACCAGCAACATATGGGGGCGTAATCTTTTCGGCACACTAATTAAATTAAAAGATCTCTTGCAGTTCAACGACTATGGACCAAGTACTAGGTTACGCCTAGTACTAGATTAGGCCTTTATTAAAATGACTAACAATTTTGTTAGCTTTTGTTTGTTAGCTTCAAGCCTTCACCTAAAAAAAAATTCAAACGATCCGCATACGCATTCTACGGTGAGACTTTATTGTTTACGTCCGAAAGTAGACAATAGACTTTTTGTACGCCAGGCGTATTAAATTTGTACGCCAAGCTGCTTGTTGACATGTTAATATGTTCAACAATTTACTTGCTTATTTCTATACGTTTCTTGCTCTGACTACAATCTTCTATATGAAAGATAAAGAGATCAAAACAAGGACATAAATCCTTTCAAAATCTTCTAATTTTCGGGATGCTTGGAATATTTTATCTATTCCTCCAGCTTTATGTTAGGATATGGCTGTACTATGCAAAAGCAAAGATCATCGCCCTTACTGCAGTGCCTTAAAGGGACCTTTTGTTATAAGTGAATAAAATCTGTGTTTCCTAAAACAACTATTAGGAAAATAAAGTCTATATGGCGCATAAAACAACAAGTAAAGTTGTATTCTCGCCCTTCCAAAAGCAATTATTTCCTTATTGATGAAATGAAATTTCATTAAGGACACCAAAATAGAATTCAACTCCAATCTTAGTCAAATTGAAGCACATAAAGGCAACAACATATCAAACCGCAAAGCACATTGTCAAGGAAATGACGAATGACTTCTAAGCACTTTGCCGACTTGTGGTGTATTGTATTAATGTATAGGTATGTAGTATGCTATTTGGTTTGGGAATATTTATCGATTTTTCGTTCCATTCCCGATAGTCCTTAGAATTTCATTTCTAATTACTCATCGAGTTTTAGTTGAGGAAAAAGCAAACAATTTTTGACCAAAAAATTAGACGAAAACCCACCTAGAGTGACTAATTCCTTTTGGTTTTGGGTGGGCGGCAAACCTAACCGCCTTTCATAATAATTTAAACACAATATTATATTTCGAATAACTAATTTGAATAAATGAGATTCCAGCTGCCGAAATTCATCGGCCATCGGGAAAATGCTAATTACCCTTCAGTCGTGGCGGCGCGGCGGCGGCGTTTTCCAAATATACGCCGCGCATACATACATTAAGAATGTATTATTTTCCTTTAGAAAAACATAATTGAAATTTCGAAAACACAACAATATACACAGAAGCAGAACAATTTTGGAAAACAATACGCACAAGGAAGGGGCGACAGCGCAAGTTCGATGTTTAAGGACACACATATAAAAGAGTATATGTATAGGAAAATGTGTATGCTAATATTATCGATAAATAAAATTTAAATAAAATAACACTGTGCTAAATAAGTGATTAAAATTCAAGAACCAATTCCAAGTGATGCAACATTTTTGATGTGCACACGAGGGCGAAATTTTTTAGGCGAACGCTCACATTTTAATTGGTTTAGGCGGGCGAAAGTTTGAAAAAAATTTGAATGCGGAGTGTGGTTAGTGCCCCATGGAGTCTTTGAAGCTTTATAAGATATCCAAACGTTTCGATTTTGAATCCTTTTTGAGAAACGAAATTTAAATCGGAAAGTCGATAGTTCTTGCACTAGAAAACTTTTACCATGACTGCTAAGCGAAGCCATTAATTTATCGTTTTGTAGCAAATCTTTAAGTGATTCATAAACTGTTGTTAATGTATCAGTTTCAGGCAGTAAACTCTATCTTACCTCAAGTGAGCTGCTTTCAATATTTTCGCCTTTGCCAATTATCCATTAGAAAAACTGAAAAACTTTTATCTTAAGTCAATTTTCCTCATAGGAATGGTCGCCAAAAGTGTGTTTCGTTGGGTCCCTTAAAAATATACCAAAGAACCCAAAGTTTTATGTAGCGCCATTATAGCACTGTTATAGCACCTAAGGAAACCTTTAGAAAATTTGGTTTTCATGTCAAGCTGTAGGTAAAACTTTTATAAGACACTAACTGATCTAGGCTCCAAGGATATTATCGCTCTGTTTTCTTTTAGGCTATACTTAATTACTTATTTAAAGTGGCGCTACAGTCCAGGGTGGACCTGGGCCCAGCCAACAAGCGTCGCCAGTCAGATCTGTCTCCAGCTAGCCGACTCCAGTTTTGCACCCGAAGTAGGTTGAGGTCCCCTTCCACTTGCGCGCGCCACCTGAGTCTCGGTGCTCCTCTACTGTGGCGTCCCTACGGGGTTGATTCGAAGGTCCTCCGGGCCGGGAAGCTGTCGTCCATTCGCTCTAGATGACCAGCTATCACAGGCGTTGTTTTAGGTCGGTGTCGCTTTACAGTACGTACAGTTCGATGTTATTTCTCCACCTCCACTCTCTGTCTATGCAGACGGGACCATAATTCGTTCGAAGAATTTTTCTCTCGAAGCAGCCTTAAGTGTTTCCATCCGCCTTTGACAGGGTCCATGCTTCTGCATCGTAAGGCGGGACTAGGATGATGAGAGTCTCATAAATGGACACTTTAGTTGCGCGAGAGAGGGCTTTGCTACTCAGTTGCCTTCTTAGCCCAAAGAAGCAGCGATTGGCAAGAGTTATCCTACGTTTGACTTCAGTGCTGGTGTCATTGTCTGAATTAATAGCGGAACCCAGGTAGACAAAGTCTCTTACTACCTCCTATTTAAAGCTGTCTATGGTGATGTTTTTTTCCAAGTTAGTAACTGCGCTCTTTGACCGCTAAGCCCATATTTCCCGCCTCCATCCCGATACTCACGAAAGCTTCAATAACATCACGCTGTCTTCTTTCAATTATGTTAGTTACGTCTGCGTTTGCGAGTAATTGAACGAACTTTTGAAAGATTCTATACCTCTGGTGTTGGCGCGGGATTTCTGCACAATTCTCTCAAGTATGATGTCAAAGAATTCACATGACAGCGCGTCGCCATCGTGTCTAAATTCTTTTTTGATGTCAAGACAAGTTTTCCATTGTCATCCTGCTAGACTGACAATCTTCGCAGGGATGCCAAAACTGTCATACGCGCCCTGAAATCAATGAAATGGTGGTGGGTATCGATTTGAAATTTCTGAGTTTTCTCCAAGATCTACCGCAGTGTGAATAGTTGATCGATGGTGGACTTTCCTAGCCTAAAGCCACACTGATATGCCTATCAGATTGTTGACAAACAGGTCCAGTCTAGGCGTTCACATAGTATAACAGAACAGATCTTGTATGCGATGTTCTTGAGGATCGGGCAAACAATGCTGAGGTCCCATTCGTCGTGCATGCTTTCCTCCGATTATATCATGCAGATAAGCTGGTGCATGCTCCTAACCAGCTCATCGTCGTCAGCTCCGGCTGCTGTGTTGCACTTAAGCACACAGCTACTTTCACTTCTGCCATGTCGGGTGGGTGGTATGGTTCATATGCTTCATCGGTGGCCCGGATTGAATGAGTCTTCTTCCCCGTCATATAGTTTGCAGAAATGGCTCAACATCGACTGCGATTCAACAACTATGTTTCGTTGATGGTCCTTACAGTCTTCCCTTGGCAGGACCTTTTGATCCTCTGATTAAACTATTGAACCTCATTCCTGTTGTAAGATCTCTCGATCTCTTCAACCGCGCGCTTCTCGTGCTCTCTCATTTTCCTACAAAGAAAACGGTGTTTCTCTCTCCCTCTGCTCGTAGATCTCGCGAGCAGCTCTAGTCCTTTTGGGCAGAGCCGCTTTGTAAGCTTCCTGTTGAGCTGTATGTGCCTGCCAGCGTTTATCGTCAAACCAGTGGTTTCGGTGTGGTGGCTGTGTGAAACCCACCACTTCAGAGTCGGCATCTCTGATGCTATTTTTACAATGTTGCCACTGACTATCAACACTACTTGGTGCTGGCTGCATAGGACTTCGTAGAAGGTTTTGAGAGACTCGGCGTCTAACCGATGTCAAACTTCGTCTCAGTGTTTCCAATTCTTGGCGTTGGTCGGGATATCCGCAGCTGTACCTTGGCTGCTACAACGAGGTAGTGACCTGAATTAATATTGGATGCTCGGAAAGTTCGGACATCCATGATACTAGAAGAGCGCCTTGCGTCGATCGCAATGTGGTCAACCTGGTTGACGGTTTATTGATCCGGAGACCTCCATGTGGATGTCGATCAGCCTGAATCGTTATCGGAAGTCGTGTTATGCAGGTTGTGTTTTGCTAGCTTCTCGCTAAAATCGTCTAGGACAATCTAAATGTTGTAGCCAGGGCATTCACTGGACATTCAGCTAGGGTAACACTGCTCATATGTCTTGGCGTCGTCGTCTTCTTTCTCCTCTGTGAGGCATGCGCACATATCAGGCTAATGCTGGCGAATCTAGCCTTGCTGCGTATCGTCATAAGGCGCTCGCTCACAGTGTTAAACCTCAAGACTTTTTGCCTTAGACTACCTCCAAAAACGAATCCTCTTTTAAAGGCAGTTTGCGTGCTTGTTTTGATGTCGGTAGCAGTCGTAGCGCCGTAGAATAAGTCGCAGTTTTTCATCCTTGTTTTGCCTTCTCATACCCCGTTTCTTGGATGGCAGTAAAGTCTGCCTTGCAGAGACCTCGCTGGTTTCTCGACTGCACGTGGTCTGTTAAGGGGCCTCATTTCATGTTCAGATCCGAAACTGGTTGTCCTTTTACCTTATTTACCAGTTTTTAAATTTAAAATCCATGAAACGACTATTTCGGTTTTTATACCCCATGCCATAAGATAGAAGGTAAATTAAGTTTGTGGAATAAGCCGTGTCCGTCCGTCCGTTTGTCACAAATCTTTAGGCCTTAAATTTTGAGCTAGAAAGCTGCAATTATTTGTATGCAAGCTCTCTGTCACCCGAAGCAATACAAGTGTTCAAATTTTTAAAATCCACCCACAGACACGCCCACATTCGGTCTAAATGTGCAACTACCTCCAGTGCCTTCAAAACTGTAAGACGTCGTGAAAAGCTGAAATTTAACATTTACGAAATAGGCAGATCGCCCCTGTCTTTAGCTTAAAAAGCTTAAAACGCCCTCATGTCGACGTTATCACATTTCATCTGTATTTTTTAAGCGATGATTTTTTAAATATTTTGTGTGAAATCAAGAAAACTTGCATAATACAATGTTCACATATATCCGTATATTATTAACTTACACGAACTAAATTTCACCACACCCATTTTTGAGAGCGTTTTTATGTTAAAAACCAAATTTTTATATTTAAAAATGCAATCGATACAATGTAAACCATGATGGAATATTTGATCAGTTCATGTCACGCCTCCTTTTGTATTGTGATTTTAAAAAAATTGATTTTTTTAGTGAAAAATGTGGAGTTTTAGTCCAAAATGTATTGAACCACCTAGCATAAAGCATTCAAGAGTTATTTTTTTATATCCCACCCACTTTTTGGAGGCGTGGCAGTTTTCCTTTTTGAGCGTGAAGGGGATTTTGCTATCCGTCGCAGACGGGCTGAAGTTTTTACATACGCACTGCACTGTTGCACTTTCCCACTAGTTTTTATAAAAATAAGTTTCCTTTATGGAGTTCTTGTCTATAATTAAAGCGTTATGAAGGTACGGTAAAATGTTCCTAATACGTGTTCTTTTTAATTTTAATGCAGCCATTCAACTTTATAACTTTAGTCCGATATGAAACTCATATTGCACTGCTAACTATAGTTCGTTTTTTTTCTAACTGTCATTGAAGTGCTATAAGAGTGCTGAGTAGAACCTGGATTGTGCGATAGCTTACAAGATAGATGCTATGCAAGTTTAACGAACCTGCGGTGCAGCACATAACTCTTCAACACTGATACGCTTAGTGCTTACAATTTTAAATGTCTTTTAAGTCCAATGCTTAAAAACCAAGGCTTGTTGTTCCAGAGTGTGATACTGGGAATTTAGAAAACGACAGTTACTGACTGCCAAGAAACCTGTGGTTAGTGGTACCACAAAATTTGGTTTGCAGTTGTTACCGAAAATATTAGTGTTTGAGCAATTATTTCTGCTGATTGTCCGATTCTTTTGGTGCACTCTTTGCGATGTTCAACTTCAACTTTGGTTTGTTAAAGAAAATTTTTTTAATGATCTGAAGATGCAGCCTTTGAGTTCGGCAACACTGCGCAAATGCGTTTCAGTAAGAATCTAAAGCAATGTCAATGCCATTCCGTATTGAATAAAAAATAATATTTTTTTCCTGAAATGCAATGATTCCACTTCTAGAAAGGAAAGGTGGCAGTGGTTTGGTTGGTACCTCGTCCTTTCCCTATTCCGAGGAGCACCGCACCGAAAACTGACGATACAGCAAAAATGTAATGATGTGTTACTCTGGCAACCATCATCAGAGTGGCATCTCTCACACAGGAAGTATCCTTAAAAATCTACATCCTGTAAAAGTGTAGATACATAATTTGTTTTGTCACACAATACTTGTTTGTTGAAAACATATACGAGCTGTTTCCATAATTGCATGTGTTACGTATCTCCATCGGATGAAGGGGAATCTCATCGCGGAAGGACGACTCGATACGTTACGGCGCGGTGCGGCGGTGGTATCTGGGAATCCTCTGGATTTGCTTCTTTATTTTGTGTGTGCCGCACCGCGTCAGCCAACATACAGTCAAGCAGTTCTGATGGCGGCGCGGCTATGGCAAAAGTCAGGATCCCAGGGCCAGGACACATAGAGATGCCCCCCCATACACATATGCGCCCGGGTTCCATTATAAGAACCCGGGGAATCAAAGACTTTTTCTTTATTTTCCGCACACTACATCAAAGGAATTCACAGGAAAACACGGTCTCCTTGGTTTTTGTCTACCTTCTGTGCGCTGCGCTATTATTTGTGTACTTTCACCCTCTGTGATTGCCATATTTGCGGTATTTTATATCTCAAGCCCAATAAGTTAATTTCAGGGGTTGTTTTTGTTCGAGTGTGTTGTCATAGCTGCAAGTGGGCGCATCCGGTCCCTTATTTTCCTCACTTAGCACATTTTAAAAGGTTTCTAAATGATGTACCTACATATATGTATAGGTGTATAGTCGTCATCGTGTCGTCGTCGTTTTCGTTTCGTGTGATGGAGCTGCTGCTGCCGCTGTTGTTGTTGTTGTTGTAGGCCAGGCGCGTATAAATTAAAATACATAATTTGGTGGTGCCTCCTCCTCGCAGCCAGTGCCAACAGTAACAGCTCCTTCTCACCGCACACACATTAGTAGAAACTCGCATAAGACTCTCGGTGGGGCTCTCGGAATGGCTTTTGGTGTTTTGCAAGTTTTCTTCTACTTAATTACGTTACCCTTAAATGTGCCACTGTACTCATGCTGCCTGCAGGAGTGAGCCTTTTTCCCTATGCCTTCCCTCACCGCACCGCACATTCGGTTAAAAGATGAATTGTGGCGAAAAAAAAGTTTACTTCAATTGAATCTTGGAGACTCCGGGGGAGGGTTCTAGCATCTAGAGTCCCGGTTTTCTTTTCATGTAGATGCAAATACCATAAGCTTCATTTTCTTGGCCCTTTGTGCTCGGCTTTTTATATGAAATTTTTAATGTTTATCTTTAATTAGGCCTTAATATCGATGGAATGTCATTTGTTAGCGATACAAAGTAATTTGACTAATTTAAGATTACCGGTTCGGGGGAATGGTTTGGTTGACTACCTCCGCCGCGCCGCCCCAGAGGAGCAAGCACAACAGGAAAAAAATAAATATGAAATTGATTTTATTTCGACAAAAGAATGTGCGGAAGCTTCCTTTGCCTAGGGTGCAGTTGCCTGGATATCCTGACATTAACAGATTGTGGAAGAAAGGCCAAATTTAAAAGTAATTTTAAGCACAGTTTTCCTGTTGTATGTTGGCGCAGGTTATATACGGAAGGTAGGTATAGGCACACAGGGGAATTTAGAAAAGAGGGTCAATGTAGCAACAGTTATTAGGTTTTAATATATCAAATTATAGAAAATTGTATTAACTTTTATACGGCACAATGTACATGGGGCTAACGATAAAGTTGAGGCACAAAAGATGAGGAAACTTTTGTCGTTGGCCCGTATACCGCCCTTATATGAGGGCGTATATAGTTTCATACAGTTGTCCCTCGTGTAATTACTTCCCTTTAAGACTCAATGTACTCGGACCGGAAAATAGGACAGTTTTGTCACTAGATATGCCCTTCAACTATCAAAATGCACTTAATAATTGGGTCTTATTCGTAACCGGAAGGTAAATTGGGATCTGAGTAGAGTAAAAAACAATCTGTGTTGAAGCTTGACCTTTAACGTGTAACAAGACTTGTGGAAAATTATAGAGATTGTTCTCAAAGATACCTTCTTTCGGTTTCCTCCTGCGCACAACCTGAGATCCAGTGTAAAACTTTCAAATGGCACCCCATCCCTTGTATCGATTTAAAACGAAACTATTCGCTTAACACTTCACGACTGGATGCTGAGACCTTTAACCCAGTCGAAGGAACCGAGAAGTCTAATGGCTAAACACCGAATTGCGACACCGAGCTGTCAAATAATACTCGGTATTCGCGACAATTCCGGCGTGGTGCGCACCCTGTTTCATTGTGTAAAGAACGACATATACTGCACCAGTGCCATCATGACGTTTAGTGTCAAATTGATTTGGCTTCATTTTGTTAAATTTTTTTTCTTTTCGTAGCGCGATTTTGTTTGCGCCGGTTGTTTGTACTTTTTACTTAAAATTAATTTTGATACCTTTCAGTTTGAGATATTTGGTAAGTTTTTATCCTTTTCGTACAATTTCAGTCGCATTGTCAAAAATCACGATTGAAAATTGAATCGGAACGTCACTTCACATACAAAATCAAAGTTACACTCAGCCTCCACTGTCAAATACGTCGGTGGGAACGAATTCGGAGATCAAAAGAACATTTACATGAGCACGATTCCGTTCAGGTGT
Organism: Neoascia interrupta; assembly: GCA_947623515.1. Lineage (NCBI taxonomy): Eukaryota > Metazoa > Arthropoda > Insecta > Diptera > Syrphidae > Neoascia > Neoascia interrupta. The sequence continues at coordinate 48,468,960 of OX392462.1, forward strand.
ACGAGAAAAGAACAATTTTTTTCTGTATTCCACACCAGTTGTACGATTCGGTGTTGAAAAGAATACGCCAGTAGTCTACTAAGAAACAGTTTTTAGCGGTCCGTCCAAAAATGGAAAAAGGGCCTCTTATGGTTTCAATCCGTTTTCTGTCCGTCCGCACAACTTTTGAACGGTAAGCCGGAGAAAGATGAAATTTGGTACACTTCTAAAGGCCGTGAATAATGAGAACGCTTACTTGGGCAATTTTTTATATACACGCATAACAGTTTAATTACTGTTTGAATAGTGAAGGTAAAAAAGAAAAAAAGTGTTTTGGCCTTATCTCAAAAAGTTTTTCAGCCAGAAGGAAGAAAATTGAAAAATGCCCTAAAAATATGGGTTTTGATAATAAAATCAAAGCTTAGGAAAATATTGAAAAGTTTTTGAAAAATAAGGAATGGAAAATAGATACCCATTTTCAACGTGTTTAACGTCATAACTTTTTTATCACTTCATTTTAAAAGGCCGATTTTGAGCTTACATATAAAACAGCTAAGCAAAAGCTATAATCGGATTTTGGTTAAACGGTTTTAAGACAGTAGTTTTGGAGTGGATATTTTCGAAAAAAATCATGAAAAAATTTTGTTACCACCACTATCTTCGATACAGCATCTGCCAAATGATTTGAAAAAAAAAAAACACATCAAGAATTATTTGTAGTTTTCGAGAAAACTAAATTTTGAAATTTTGAAATATTTAGCGGATTCTGAGATTTAGCTCAAAAACTTCAAAACCATTTCAAAATTATTCTCCAAAATATTTTGGTATTTTAACGGTGGCACCGATTATAAAGAAATTTGGTTTGTATATAAAACATGAAGTAAATTCCAAAACTTTTAAGATCTTTCAAAAATCGCGTTTCTAACTTAAAATTTGAAAGGGTTTTAAAAAAAAATAAAAAAAAACTCGCTTATATAACCGATAACTAAAAAATCTGTGCTCTGAGTATTAGGAAAAAGTAACCGCTACTAGCGCAAAGTATAATCAAAGAAAATGTAAAGGTATTCAACTAAAGGTTCCGAATAGACGTTTTATAGATTTTGAATAAAAAAAAATGCAGAAAAAAGCTAAAAAAAAACGCGAGTCCCTCCACAATATCTCGATAACGGTAACATATAACAGACAATTTTTTGAGGTTCGAAAGTAAAATATAAAGGGGCTAAAATATTGCGCGGTTTTTGCAATACGCTTAAAATAATTTAATTTAATTTACCAAAATGGTAGCGTTAAAAAATGCATATAACTTCTAATTTGTTTTTATGTTATCAACTTAATTTTACACAATCACAAACCTCTGGAAGAGAAAGCAAAATATATAAAAAAATTTGAAAACAGCAAAATCGTTTGTCATTTTTTTTTAAGTTTTTTTTTCCAAAAAAAAATATTTGTTACCTTGCGTTTCAATAAAAATTTGAGTATCTTAACTTAAGATTCGGCTAAAATAAGTACAAAATAAATAAGTAAAAAATGTTAAAGTGAAATAAATGAAAAATAATCTATTGTAAGAATTTAAAATCCGAAGATAAAAATCCGAACAGTCAAAAATCTCCCCTTTATTTACTACACTGCAATGGCAGCATTTAATAACTCGTACACCTACACAGATCATACATAAGATCTAGGAAAATCAAGAAGATTATATCTTCTTAAAATTGCACTCGAAATATTCGATAAATATTATATAAGCGAAACAAATGAGTCATCGAGATGCGCTTGAAAAAAAAAGAAAAGAAAAAAAAATCGCAAATATACTTAACAACATTTTATATGCCAACTAAGCCTTGAAAAAAACCGTGGACGGACCACGGTAAAAATACACTGGTTTTTTATTTACCTCAGCTTAACTCAAAAATAGTAAAAAGTTTGCTTAAAAGGGTAGGTCGAACTCCGAGCTCTGTAAATAGGCTTCAATGTATAGGAGTCGATCTTTCGGGCAAGACCTGCATGCCCTTCACGTCTGAAAACACTTTCGTGACTGAGGCTGAAACTATTCTGTATTTGTATTGTATTTGTCGTGTGAAAATTTGATATATTTAAAATTTTAACAATTTTATTTCATAAGGAGACCGATTGAAAAATTATCCCGTCCCGTCTGCATAGACGGAGAGTGGAGGAGTAGATATAACATCGAACTGTACGGGCTGTACAGTGATACTGACCTAGCCAAAAGAGTCAAAACACAACGTCTACGATGGCTGGGTCATCTAGAGCGGGTGGACACCAACGCCCCGCCCCGGAAAATCTTCGAATCCAAACCGCAGGGAAGGCGCGGTAGAGGAGCACCGAGACTCAGGTGGCACACGCAAGTGGAAGGGAACCTCAGCGAACTTCGAGTGCGAAACTGAAGACGGCTATACTCTGTCCTATAGTTTCTAAGTTTCATATCAATTATAATTATCGGGGTGGAAAGACGTCTTTAAAACTCCAGCTTTAAAACTGACAGGCAAAACGAACAAATAGTGCAATCATTTTTTGACTCAACTTTACTTTCCATTTTAAAATCTGAATGAACTTAACAGCCAAAGCCAACTCACGCTGCGAAAAAAACAGCTTTTAGCTTCACGTGCAATTGTTTGTGTACTCACATTAACAAATTTTGCTTCTCTACTTTACCGTAGGACCACAATGCCCGTAGCGGTAGTATGTAGCAGTAGTACGTAGTACAGCCGCGGAGCCATGTGGCGTAGTACGGAAAAAAATTGAACACAATGGTGTAGCGCGGCTATGTCGAACAAAAACCTCGTTTATAAACAATAGCCGGTAGTCTGAGTTAATTTGAGCTAGATTTAATATTTTTGTACAACGGATGACACAAATTCCATGAAATTTCTTTAGATTTAACCATCTCAATAAACTTTTCGACGTCCTATTCCTCCATTGTTTACTTAACTTGTATTGAACTGTCCACCGTGTAGCGCTGTCAACCGCGTAGCGCTACGAAAGTTAAAAGTTGGCCAACTCTTACTACCGCCACAGCTACGCGCTACCGCCACAGACACACATTGTGTGCGCAATACACTGAATATGTTTTAACTTTTGACAGCTCTTACTACCGCTACTACTACCGCTACAGCTACATCACTGTGGTTCTACGGTTAATCTTGCACAAAGTACATACAAGAACTCTCAGTCTTACTTTTACTTTGACAAGGGTAGGTTACTTCCGGAAGACGTAGACGTCTTCTGTTTTGGTTCTTGAGATGAGGGATTTATAATTTTCTTTTCTATGTTCTGGACCAACGCGGTTGACACCTGGTCGATACGATGTAGGTGGTTTTGCTGCATTCTGTTTCGGTTCTTGGGAGCCCACTGATCCGCTGGTGTAAGGGCCAGGGCCTTTATAACGCTGTTTCCTATGTCCCCCAGGATCGAGACCAGATCAATGCGATGCCCTAGAATTTTGACTTGATGCCATGAATATAAGAGATCTCCTTACTCGTTTACAGCTTATGACAAACTGATGAGTTAATCTTTTTGACCCATTGTAGAAAATTGAGAAATGAAAGCTCTTAAATAAGCGTATTCGTTTGTAGAGGTTAGTTAGATTCATTCTCGAATTCATTCAGATTCATTCTCGAATTCTTCGTATGATAAAGATATCAGTTTTTTCGGCACCATAAAATGAGCTTTCTGCGATTCCCCATTGCTGGAGTGATAAAGTTTTCTTATTTCTAAATGCTTGCATTTTTTTTTTCAAAGAATGAATGAAATCATCTGTTGATCACAATTGAATACGAAAATAAGCTAAAGAATATGTTAATACAGAATATACTAAAGACAGTCTTTGTACGCTACTTGAGTACCCTATTCCTATTTCTCTCATGTGCTGTTATCAAAGCATTTTTAAAAGATTTCGCATGAGAAGTTGTTTCGTGAGAAGCTTTTTATTAACACCGGAGACAAATCATTGACAAATCATTTGACAAAGCGACACATACTTATTTCAATGTGTCGCTTTGTCAAATTTGCGTTTCCAAAATTTTGTAAAACAGAATTTTGTAGAAAATAATGTTGACCCCGACAAAATTTTGACTCCAACCCCAATTTTTTTAAGCTATGCCTTGTAACAAAGTAAAGTGACTACTGTAAGTAAACTTGATCTGCTTCTGTGCTAACAAAATTTGAGAACTTACGAAATCAACTCAACAATGAAAAGGAAAGGCCGCGTACTAGTTCATTTTTATAAGGATCTATAAGTGGCGACCGCATTAGCATATTCTTATCTATGAACAATTCGTAGGGTTGGACCACCTCCTCTTATTGCTCTACACTGGAAGATCGATTTCCAGCATGACAAAACAGTTTACAAACTACTTATGGTGTTTTAAAATGAACTTATTCGGGGTTTGAATTGGGAACCACCTGGATTCGTCTCAGTAGCCTCTAAAAAGATCAATCGACATAGTCCTGCATTTAGCTGCAATTTCCAAAGAGCTTTACTTCACTCTGGCCTTGAATAACGTTTTATTACCTTTACATTACCTTTTCCAGAGTACCTACTTCCTAGTACTTAATTCCATGTTCAATGTCATCCGTCATGCGAAACACTCCAAAACATTTTTTTCCCTATAAAAAAGACGTTCCTTTTAGATACTAAAAATAAATCAACTTCACTTCAGGAGCTTAAAACGATGCACTTTATTGTAAAAAAGTTTGTCTTATACTTTTTTTAAAGTCCCAGTTTTCTAATAACTACGTTTAACTATGGGGTCCGTACTTAGGCCCATACTGTTTCGGCTGTGAATTTCGGGATTGGTCAGTTCTTCCAAAATAAAGACCTCCTTTTGGTTTTGAATCTCCTCGTTTCTGTTGTTGCGGTCCCTCAGAGGGCTTTGATTTGTTCTGTTTCGTTTCATGAGGCTCTTGCCTACCCTGGTCCTTGCCACTCCGACCTTGATATGGTGCTCTAGGGATCTGCACACTTCCACTTACATCACGTTTTCTTTCGCTACTGCTTGGTTGTCCCCGAAACATGGTGAAAAAGTATTTTTTTAGCAAATCTCCTTACTCGTTGTATGTTTATCGTAAACTGATGGCGCGATTGAGATTGGCGCATTGAAAAAACCAAAGGCAATGAGAAATGGAAGCTTTTAGCTGACAGAACATTCTTTGTCCATGTACACACCTCTTAGCATGTGTTATATGTGTGTTTGATACAGCTGTGCATTCTGTAAGCTTTTTGCTTGGATTCCCCTTTGCTAGAGTCAATATCAAGGCGAACATTTCAATTTATTGCACTTTTGTGTGCTTTTCTTAAGTAAGCAAATAAATCATCACGAAAGTGCAGGAAAGTGCTAAGCAGTCGGTCTGTAGGAACAGTTCAATACCCTTTTTACCCTTTATTGAGCGTGAACGTTTTTCCATTTCCCAAACTTTTTTGTTACCACAATTCCACTTCCATTTCGGGTGCTTAAAACAGCCTGTATCATCTTTCTGCATAATAATGCACATTAAACCAACTACAATATTTTTTGTTAAAAATTTAACTTTATTCATATTTTATCCAAAATCATTGCGCCTACCTGTTTATTTCATTCAAGTTCATTTTTAAACTTTTTGTTTGCATTAAATCTCCAAACGTATGACTGCTTCAAGTCGATTGAGTCTTCATGTCTTGTTACATCTATTTGCTTACTAGACCCTAATTTTTGACGAGGACAAATGGAAGCATTACGTCCGGCGGCGACGGGAACTTCGACCAAATCCTTCTGCCCAATGAATCCAGTCAAGCCCAGATCTTGGCCAAACACCAGTTGGCTTATTTCCACTGGTAGCAGGTTTAGGTACAGGCTTAGGCTCAGATTTAGGCACAGGTTTAGGTACAGGCTTAGACACTGGCCTAGGTACAGGTTTGCGGGGCACACGTTTACGGCGTTCGGGTTCTTCTGACACGGTAATGAATCAGCGTTTTATTACTTTTGTGGTAATACCTCCCTGGAGAAAAGGAAATGCTCAACTAAGCGATAAAGCAACTTTTCTCTGCCTTTTATGCATAAGTCCAACTCTGTTTCGATGGAGTGAGTAATAAGAGCTTTTAATTGAGTCTTCTCAGTGACGCCTGTTATTGGAGGTATAGTATAACAGAGAGTTTCACTGAAAGTTTGATAAGATACGGCGTGTAAAACCGTAAAAAAATGCAGTTAAATAAATGTTTTTTTTTGTTATTGTATCGATTTGAATATGCAGGAAATCGTTGTTGATTCATCCTTTCCAGCTGCTGATTACAGATATAAATAGAAAGGAAAGGGGAACTGAAAACGTATACTAATAATTTTGGGGACCATTTATTAAAACCAATTCTCAAAGAAAAAGATTATAGATGGCAGGGTAACAGATGGCAACCGATGTTCTAAATAAAAGACAGTGGTTCGAAACGATGATTTTTGTGAGAAAAAATATTTAAATAGACTTAAATTTTAAGCTAAAAGTTGTTAGGGGTCTGTGGTGCTTATTTCACTGCGTTACAAACTACACTTTAAATTTAGAAGACCATGGGTAGATTAGGGTATAAATTTTACAGTATCAAGAGCTCTACAATAAACAGAAACAATCAAAAGTAAATTCTGGCCTATATTTTTTATGATACCTATAATATAGGTAAATTTTTTAAAAATAGTACATATCTTTGCTTACATAAACCCCTCCTGGCGTTACTGGTCCGCAATTGGGCGCCTCCCCAGGTGACGGATAGGGGAATGCTCACCAGATATGGTGGGTATTGGTATGGAAAATAACAGGGGCGGACCAAAACCAGCAACAAACGAAAACTCCAGAAGCGTCTGTCTCTATAGGAGCAGCTTCCTGGTCGGCGTCTGTTACCCAAGTTAGTTTCGGCCAAATACAAAACACCTTTTTCTCTTTCAATATGCAAATAGAATGGACAACAATTAGATGCATACCAGATGTTTTTATGAAATATTCTGCGGTTCATACTATTCCTTTTTTCCGTAAAGGCATAACACTTGCGGGGGTTTGCTTTGGTGTTTCTCTGCAGAGGTTTCATGGTTGGCTCATCAGCCTTTGTGTTGGATAGAGAATTACTTTCTTCTTCTGCCTTTTCTATCAGCAAATTCCTCACGCTCGCGATGTGCTACGCATTTTAAGGGAAGTCATCATCCCTCGATCACGAGCATATTATAAAAAAAAACCAGTGAATAAGTGCTACAGTGTGTATGCAGAAATTACAGTAAACGGACCGTTGAATACCCAATCCTATCCCACATTGTAAAATGCTGATGGCATTGCTAATTTGGTCCAACCGCCTCCAATTACAAACTATCAATTATAAGATATTTCCACAGATATTTCCAAGTTACGCTTAAATGTACGTAAAAATGCAATTTTTTGGTTCAAATTCAATATTTATGAAAGATCGACCCCTAAAAAAGGGCGTGCTAATAACTTTGTATAAACGAAATCTGGAATGAAGTCTCCTTTACCTAATCTGCTCCTTTTTTTATTTCATGCTTTCCTAAACAAGGCTCAAAGCCAGTCAAAATTTTGTTTTTCTGGAAAATTTTAGGTTTTTCTTCAATTTTGCCTAACAAATGTGGGCGTGGCCTAAAGTCTTGTATGAGCAAAATGTAGAACTAAGCGTTTTCTACATAAAATATTAAGCGAAATTTTTTCAATTTGGATTAAAAATATTGAGTAAACTGCATTTGAAAATTTACCCTTAAAATAGATGCCACGCCCACTGGAGGAGGTTTACCAATTCAATTTTTCTTTTTTGTGTCTTATATTCATTGCATTTTATGCATTTTATGACATGCTAAATGTCAAATTTCAGCCTTTTAGAACGTCTTACAGTTTTGAAATCTCTGGAGGTAGTTGTACATTTAGACCGATTGTGGGCGTGTCCTCGGGCGGATTTTAAAAATTTTTACACTTGTACTGTTTCGCATGGCGTGGACCTTACGTACGAAATTTTAGCACTCTAGCTCAAAATTTGAGGCATGAAAACATATGTCATACAGACTGTCGGACGGACGGACTTGGCTTATTCGATTCGGTCTCGATCATATGGCCTTACGGTCTTGGGGTCTACCATTATTATTTCACCGTGTTACAAACTATGTGACAAATTTAATATACCTCCTATTATATGGGATGGGGTATAAAAAAGGAGTGTTGAGCAAAATGTATAGGTATTACGAACCGATCCAGAAGACCAGCGTGTATGTTCAGCTATACATTTATGTGACGACACCGAATAGCCTGCACAGACCAAATTAGATGTGTATCTATGCGTTTGCTATAGTTGGCAAACCAAGAAAAGAGCTCTGGCAAACCAAACTTTGTCTTTCTACGACTTACCGTTCAGAAGTCATAACACTATTGGACGGACCGACGGACGGACACCGCAGCGATACCGTAAGATGCCCTTTTTCTATTTTTGGACGGACCGCTAAAAAGGAAGTTAAAAAGGAGCTTGTTTAACCGTTTACGCAAAAACCGGTGCCCACAAAATTTAAGCAAAACAACCAATCCTAGCACAGGGGGTTTTGCTGATGCCAAAAAGTCTAATGGGAATGCTTATCAAAACGGTTTTTTCTAAAAACGCCCCTTAAAGTGGACGGAGCTCAATGCTTAGCAAATGGTAATATTTTTAATATTTGTTATACAATTTTTTTTCGAATTAGAAACATTTTCGATTTATAAATCAGTTTAAAATCGGTTTAAAAGTCTGACTTGTATAAAGTGGACATGGTGAATAGTATGGGCAGTCCAATTTTTGTCTAAAGAAAGGCTTCTGGCCACTATTGCTTTTTTTGAAATATTTGATCAAACATATAAAAATTGTACTCTTTCACTCTGCCAAAGAGTGCAAGTTTACAGATCAGTTAACATCAGTCAAACAGTTTTTGTTTTCACACATGGTGTTCAATCAACTTACAATTTTTTTCACTTGCAACATGATAATTCCTCACTGGCAAAACATCAGCGTTTCCTTCCATTTACAAAAGTCCAACTCTCTTTCGACGGAGTAAGTAATTAAAGCTTAAGTATTCTTGTCCTTGAATGTCGTTTATTGCAACAAGGAACTTTTAACCTAAAAGTTTCTTGGGAAGTACCTACATATGATTAAACGATAAATGTTGTAAAACTGTCCATAATGATTTGTGGACATTTTGCAAATACACATTGTTTACAAACAACATCGGTTGGACGATGCAAAAAGTCACTATTGCCTCAGCCCTTGCAGCTGGCATTTTCTGAGATAAGATAGAAATAAAATCTGATAAACGTATCAATAAATGCTAAATGCAAAGAAAACGAAAAAAGTGGAAGACTCTGTTTCGGTAGCAAACCCCGACCAGGCATAGCCGCCCATACACGTTTCTAATATTGGAGTTGCCCAGATTATTTCTTAAGGAGACCAAAAGCTACCCCAGAGGTAAGATCGATTTCTTTTTAAATTTCAATTAAGAATATAAGATCGCAAAAACTGGGATTCAATGCCCTTAGCAGGGTAGTCCACATGGCAACTGCCATTTCGCGGCCCTTTGCAGATACGATACTTAGTAAAATAGGCAATATTTAAACTAAGGATCGAAGGCATTTATTCCCTTTGTCTTCTCTTCCACATTGAATCCCCCTTAGGGACGATAGACGACAATAGAGCTCTCGATCCCAGAGAGTCGGATCTTTTCCAAATCCAGACCAAGTATATCGGAGTCAGAAACCTCATAGTGGGGTGGTTATTGGAGCTCGTGAGTTCTGATTCACATGATCTCTGATTCTGTCTCTGATTCCAGCTCAGTATTGAAAATCGCTGAAGACCAAAGCCTTTATTATGTCGGAGTGGCACATAAAAGTAATAAATTATGTCGGTTTGGAAATTCATACGCTGTACGAGTACATTATATCCTATTTCCGAGGATCTCAAAAGGTGGTAGCTGAAACACGATCAGCCTGGCGTTTTTAAGAACACATCATGCTTATGAATTTACCGACACAACTCCAAATCTACCCCCTTCGAGCTCTTTTGAAATGAATGGTGTGCAGAGCAGGTACTTAGCCTGTTCAAATTAATTTAAGAAAAAGGAAGAAGAAGCGTGTTTCGCTCAACGATCTTGGCTTTCTGAATACTCTTTAGTAGGTGGTGCGAAGAAAGTCCACCCAGACCACATCTTTTCGCCTATGCCGACTATTAGACTATGAAAGGCTGCGCAAACTACACTCTCTGAAAATCGTCAGAGGTTTCCCCCTCTTAGATTTTTTTTCGTTCGGAACCATTTAAGTTGCTTCCATGGTTGGGATGAACAGCCTTAGCCTATAAATTTACGCATTCCTTCAGTTTTCGTGACGATCATCACTTTCCTTGTCGCTCAGATAATCTGGGCTTGCGTCTTTTGCGTAAAATAATGGTCTTTACCTTTGTGAGAATCAGTCGCACTTTGTCTTTAATGCCTTGAGCTGAAACCGCCCTGCATTCTAGATTCGGCAGATATCGTTTTTTTTTCACTGATGTTTGCTGCATAACTTTTTTGCCATAAGATGATGGCAACCGATGACTGCCTCCACTGCCAAACTCTTGCTACAGCATTTGGTTTGAGAAACTTTGTTAGCCGTCCGTCCAAAAATGGAAAAAGGACCTCTAATGGTACCGCTACGTTGTTTTGTTCTAGATATTCCTCTTCCTGATCAAACTTTTCAGCACTTTTACCTTTTACCTTCAAAATGAGGACGGCTTCCTTGTCCTTGTTGCATCCTACATTGCCGCTGCTGCTTGACGATGCGTTGCATTTTCGGCATATGATTTTTCTGCATCGACTCAGTCATCACTCGAATCGTATTCCTTTTACACGTGGATACCTGCACTCTCGTCGTGTAAATGTCCTAGTCTGTTGAAAGTCATTTTCTTCTTTGTTCCCGGAAAATATCGTCGAGACAGATGCACTCTCGTGGCCTGTTGTAATGACTCATTTGGGCGCTCCTACAATTATTGCCGAGGCATATGCCAGAGTGGGGAGCAGTGTTTTCTTACATGCCATCCTTACTGCCATTTTTAGTTGTAATACGCAATAGTATTAGTGAACACAACGGGTGCCAGGGCGTTTATAATTTCCCTCCTGGTGTTGGCATAGGACAACTTCGCCAAGAATTCAGTGTCGGCTTACAACTGTGGAAGCGTTTCACTCCTTTGAGGGACGCTTCGCCGCACCTAGACTCGGTAAACTCGCTGTCGATTGCCTTGGCCATGGCATCACAGTTCTGTTGTTTGTCTTCCAGAGTGATCTGCAAAAATTCGGCAGCAGCTCCTTTGAGGGCAAATGTGAGAGCAATCGACTTCCCTTCATTTGCTTGTCAGCGCTCCAGCTTTTAGTTGGCTCCCAGTTGTGTTAACTCTGAAAACGTATTATTTTGCCCATCTAGCCTAGAATCCATTTAATTCTTTTGTTCTTCGAATTTATTTTCGAGAAAGTTCTTTTGTTTTTGAAAAACGTTCTTTTGTCCTTTTTTGTTTAGAATTTCGTACCATTTTTTTTTAATTGTTATTTAAATTCCACAATCAAAAGTGTATGAGACCGACACAGTTTACACACAATTCTGGAAAAATCCATCTAAAAAAAAACTACGTAAAACACTTGATTTTGTGAAATTCCATAGAAGAATTTTCTAGCATTTGTTCCCAATTTTCGACACCAATTTAATACTTTTTGCCTCGTATTTAGTTATTATTTAGTTATTATAAAGTTTATGGGAAAAGCGGTTTCCGACGCGTTCGGCCTTATAAGGGCATCTTCTACTGACAGTCTATAACAATTAAAAAGCTTTTTGTGGCAAAAAAGTTTGGTTTGACAATTGAATGTTGACAAAATTAAAAATTAAAAGAGAACAAACAAAAATAAAAACACTAATTAATTACAAAACATGACAAAGGAACAATTGACAATAGTTCACACTGAGAAACAAATATAAAGTAAAAATTATTATAAAGGACGAAATTGAGTTTAATTCAAACTCAAAAATTTAACATTGGTGTCAGAAATTTGTAATAAAACTGAAAGCGCGAGATAATTCTAGAGCGGAGTTTTCCACGCTATAGTTATAGAAAACCATGCGTAATTGCGATTCTTTCGTTTGTTCTTAAGTTAAAACATAATTAAAGCCATACTAATTATTTGGTGCTAGATTTTTTATTTCATTCAATCTTCATTCTTCTCAAAGTACATATTCTTTGCTTTGCCAAATATCGGATATAAATACTTGGGTGACTTAAATTTCTTGAAGATGTTAATGTCTTGGCAGTCTAACTGTTCCTCCTGTTTGAGGTATGCCTCCAAAAGGAAATGGACGATAAGATCCAGGTGTTGTGGTCCATTTATCTGAGCCTGGAGGCTTTTGCCCTGGTATCTTTGGTGCTCCTATTGGTCCCCTCGGATCATGAGGTTGACGGGACTCAGGTCGCGGCCAACAGTTAGGACGTTCAGACATGGTGTTGAATAAGATTTTTTTCTTATCTGGAATTACTCAGTTGTGGCAACTTATTTTTTACTGGCGAAACGAAACTGTTTCCCGCTATTTAAACAGAAACCCAACTCTCTTTCGGTGTAGTGAGCAATAAAAGCTTTTAGATTGTTGTGACAAGACACGCCGGTCATGATAAGACATCATAAAAATGTGACGTTCTATGTTAGCCATTCAATAAAGTTAATTTTAGGAAAACACACTGTTTACTGATCATTTCGAACATGCAGGAAGTTACTCTTGATTTAAAACTTGCAGCTGTGGATATTATGACAAAGGCTAAGCAAGTAATTTGTATGGTACTGAAACACTTTGTCCTTCAGTTTTATGTGATGCAGTTTTATGTCTCATGCAAAAACTAAGGTTGCCTGTATTCGTTCGGTCATGTGTTCCAGTGAGGTCCTTTTTCTTGGATGTAAAATTTCGACCTGGAATTTGTACAAGGCGGAACTAAAAAATAAATTGAGAAGACCATTGAGAAGTTTTAATTCCATCTCAGAAATTGAAACGCATGTTCAGGGATTTACAGAAAAAAATTTACATTTTGCACAGGCGAGTATTCCTAAAGCTCAGATTAAACAAAATGACGCTGATATAAAGATGCCAGACCATATTCTTGAATATATTCGCATAAGAAACGCTCATGGGCGACAATGGCAAAGACACCGCCTTCCTATGAACCGTACTCTTATGAAATATTTCGATAGAATAATCAGTAAAGAAATTAAGCACTTCCGAAATACTGAATGAAATAAAAAAAAACTCAACACATTAGAAAAAAATACTAAGCCTTTCTAGAATATTGCCCGAGTTGTTAGGAAACAAAAACATATCGGTTCCGAGTCTTTGTGATTCTGGCAAAGTGTTTCACACTGACCAGGAAAAGGCAGATGTTCTGGCCGACATTTATGAGCCAAACCACCTCGTATCCCAAAATTTAGGGGACTCAACTACGAACAGTCTAGTAAATGACAGAGTATCACGATTCTTGGAACAAAATATGCAAACACATCTGAGGCTCAACAAGTTTCGAAAAACTTAAACTTGAGGAAAACTGAAAGACTTGATAAAAATTAAAACATTTATAAAATCTTCCAAAGTCCTTAGTCTATAGCCTTTAAGGTAGTCTCAGCAAGATATAAGAAAGAATATTAGAGAAAAATTATGTTTGCTGTCGAAGAAAAGAACCTGAACCCTCATAGTTCGCCATATCAGACCTTAAGGATTTGCCAGCATGTTAAAAAAAGTAGATGTGGTGCAAGGGATGGTTTGGGGCTCCTCGATACATAAAATGTTGATTTGTGGGTTTCCACCTTTTTTCGTTAAAATTGTGCTTAGTTTCTTGTCAAAAAGACGTTTAATAGTTTTCGTTTGCAACAGTGCCTCTATTGATTCTACTGTTCAGAAATATTCATTGTGGTGTGCCCCAGGGCTCAGTGCTTGTTCCATTACTGTACTTGCTGTTTTCGTCTGATTTTCCAAAACTTAATGAGTGTGAAGTTGCAAATTCTGAGGATGATACCGGTATTTTCTCGTCCCATGAAATCAGTCTCTAAGTTGAGACCAAAAAACATGCCATCAAGCAGATTTTGAAGTACTTTGACAAGTGGAAAACATAAGTTAATTCAAGTAAAACGCAAGCCATCTTTTTCACTAGAAAAGACCGTGCCACCAAAGAAGCTCTCTTTGGTACCATTGGCTTAAGAGCTCGTAGAACACATCTTTGGCGCCATGAAGATGAGTATCGCTGTAAGCGTTGCTTTGATTGTCACTAGCAGTCACCGTAATCGACACGTTGTGGTCGACGTTGATATCCACAAAGCACATGGAGATCTCCCTAACAATTAACCGTCAACCAGATTGACCACTTTGTGATCGACGCAAGGCACTCCTGCAGTATCATGGATGTCCGAATTTTCCGAGGGGCCAACATTGACTCGGATCACTACCTTGTTGTAGCCAACGCCAAGTAATGGAAATATTTACTATGGGGAAGTTTGACGTCCGAGTCTCGTCGTTCTCCAAGTTTGACGTCCTCCAACCGAGTCTCTCAAAACCTTCTAAGAAGTCCTATGCAGTTAACATAGAAGTCCTATGCATTAAGTATTGAAAACGAGTAGCAACATTAATAATTTTAAAGGTTTTGGGATATACCGCGCGTTAAAAATAAATTATGAGTGTTTCCCGGTGACCACGCTTAATGTAACTTAAGCGAAATGTTCGGGGTGAGTATGGTTTGCACTCATAATTTATTTTTAACGCGGTATATCCCAAAACCTTTAAAATTATGTCTAACAACCGCCAAAGCCTTAAAAGTTATATCGAGTAGCAACATTGCCAAAATGCTATCAGATATGCTGCCTCTGAAGTGCTGGGTTTCACACGGCCACCACAACGAAACCGCTGGTTTGACGACGAGTGCTGGCAAGCACATGCAGCTTAACAGGAATCATACAAAGCGGCTCTGCACAGAAGGACTAGAGCTGCTCGCGAGCTTTACGAGCAGCGGAGGAGAGAGGAACACCGGCTTCTCCGAAGGAAAAAGAAAGAGCACGAGAAGCGCGTGGTTGATGAGATAGAGAGATTTTACAACAGGAATGAGGTACGAAAGTTTTACCAGAGGATCTTAAGGTCCTGCCAAGGGTATAAAGTTCGAACTGTAGCCTAAAAAGACCATCAAGGGAATCGTTGTAGAATCGCAATCGGTGCTGCGGATTTGGAAAGACACTTCTGAAGACTGTATAACGGCGAAAACACCGCTGTCAGGCAGAACGAACCATTTAACCCGGCCGAAGACGTTACCGACGAAGCATACGAACAATACTGCCCACCCGACCTGGAGGAAGTGGAAGAAGCTGTGTCTCAGCTCAAGTGCAACAAAGCAGCGGGAGCAGACGGCCAGCTGCCGAAATGTTTAAAACCGCTGACGATGAGCTGCTCAGCTGCAAGCTATGATCGTAGGAAATCATGCCCGACGAATGGAACGTCAGCATTGTTTGCTCGATCCTGAAGAAAGGAGACCCTCTGAATTGTGCCAACTACAAAGGCAACAGTCTTCTTAACCTCGCACACAAGATCTTTTCTGCTGTACTGTGTGAACGCCTGATGCCGTTTTTCAACAATCTGATAGGCACGTATCAGAGTGTCTTTAGGCCAGGAAAGTCCACCATCGATCAAATATTCACACTGCGGCAGATCTTGGAGAAAACCCAGGAATTCCAAATCGATACACACCACCTCTTCATAGATTTCAAGGCCGTGTATGACAGCATCTATAGAGACGAGCAATGTCTAGTTTTGGTATCCCTGCCAAACTCGTCAGTCTGTGCAGGATGACGACGGAAAATTCACGCTGTTTTGTCAAAGGGGTCGGTGAGGTCCCGGCAAAGACCTCACCGATCCTTTGATGTCAAAAAAGGATTTAGACAAGGCGACGCGCTGTCATGCGACTTCTTTAACATGGCACTTGAGAGAATTGTGCAGAGTTCCCGCACCAACACCAGAGGTACAATCTTTCAAAAGTCCGTTCAACTACTCGCATACGCAGACGACATTGACATAATCGCTAGAACAAAGCGTGATGTCAGTGAAGCCTTCGTGCGTATTGGGATGGAAGCGGCGAATATGGGTTTAGCAGCCAACGAGGGCAAAACCAAGTTTATGCTGTCATCAAGAGAAGACACCCAACACCGACGTCTTGGACAAAACATCACCATCGACAGTGATAACTTTTGAGGTAGTTAGGGACTTTGTCTGCCCGGGCTCCGCTATCAATTCAGACAATGACCACCAGCTGAACTGAAATCAAACGAGGGATAACTCTTGCCAATCGCTGTTTCTTTGGACTAAGAAGGCAATGGAGTAGCAAAGCCCTCTCTCGAGCAACTAAAGTGTCCATTTATAAGACCCTCATCATCCCAGTACTGCTTTACGGTGCAGAAGCATGGACTCTGTCAAAGGCGGATAAAAACACATTCGGCTGCTTCGAAATGAAAATTCTTCGGACGATTTACGGTCCCGTCTACATAGAAGGAGAGTGAAGGAGGAAATATAATATCGAACTGTACAGGCTGTACAGCGACACCGACCCAACCAAAAGAGTCAAAACACAACTTCTACGTTGGCTGGGTCATCTAGAGCGGATGGACACCAACGGTCCGGCCCGCCCCGGAAAATCTTCGAATCCACCCCGCAGGGACTGCGCAGTGGAGGAGCACCGAGACTCAGGCGGCGCACGCAAGTGGAAGGGGACGTCAGCCAACTTCTCGTGCGAAACTGGAGACGGCTAGCTAGAGACAGAAGTGACTGGCGAAGCTTGTTGGCTGAGGCCCGGGTCCACCCCGTACTGTAACGCCACCTTAAGTAATTAAGTAAGGAAATGACAGTGTTTCAAGTACAACAGGAATAACCCGGTCTTTATGTAATTGTTTCTTAGAAAAAGCAATAAGCGAATGCATCTTATCATTGTGTGTTTATAAATTTTACATACAATGATAATGCCACCCTCCCCCCCAAATAGTCTGCCTACAGCCTTGCAATTTGCTGAGCAATTTCAAACCCTTGGTACAAAAGTTTGTTATTTGTTATCCTTGAATATTTTATTAAATTTACTCAATTTTAGACAAAATTTAAGATTTACCCTTTTTTTTTCTTTAATTGCAGATTCTTCTACCTCTATCACTTCTCGTTCTATGCCTATCACTATCGCTTTAGCGGACAAAACCGGAGTCTGGCTCTCGTCTCGTCGTGGCTCTTTATACAGGTAACTATACCATTTCTTATCCTATCATAATACTTTGTCTCCCGACTAATTAAAAATGGGAAACCAAAGTTTGTGTGTGTGCCACAAGTTTGTATGATTATCACCTATTCATTGGGTGTGTTCTATTCCTTTATTTGCGCCATAATTGCATTCTCCCCACCTACATGTGCATTACCATCAGATATACGATAATAATTTAATCGCCATCAGAGCAGGAAACGCAATCCAACCTGTTGTGGTATTATCTCCACACACAGAGATAAATTTAACTTTTGTAGAAATACTATACGAGAGTCGGTACCTCTTGCTCGCATCCTTTTCCGTTTTCCGTTCGATCGAAAAAACTGGGTGGCTTTCTGACTACATGAGTCTGGTCTATGGTGGATGCACTCACTCTGTGCACAGGAAACTTTTCTCCAAGGATGTATGTGTGTATGTGTGTGTTTTGTTTTTGTTGGTGGTCCTCGCCTTTATACCTATGGAGGGGTCTTGCGCTCCCAATCATAGAGCATGGTCGTGTTTCAAGGATTCAGTTTATTTCATTGTCTGATGGCAGTCGACCCCCTTTTGAGTTTTCTAGGCGATATGGTGACACGTGAATTAATTAAGTGATGTTTTACCACGTGAACCAGCACTGCACCCTGCCAGTGTATATCCACGTGACGTCAGAAATTTCAATTAATTTATGTTTATAATATTTTTCGGTTATAGGATTTCCATTGCATCTCCATTGCATGCGCCTTGGATGATGAGGGATGATGAAAATGTTTTCGCTTTTTAAGCACAAGCTGCGAGCAATTCTATTACGTTTAGCTGCTGAGCGAGATTTGCTTTTGGCTGACGACAAATGCTTTGTCCGGACCAACAATGGCAGCACAAAGTTTCTCGTGGGGGGCAAATTGAAACAAAAATTCTTGCTCCTGTTATCGCAGCCAGAGTTACGTCATAACGAAATAAACTATTCCATTGTTTTAGTATTGTGGATAACTCGTTTTGGGAATGCCACTAATCCGCTTTCATAGAAATGCTGGATTTTAATATCACAAGATCCCTGCCGTCTGTGAGCAATGTATAGACTTTTGTGCAACGTCCATTTGACGGACTTGAAACATAATCCCTGCTTGTTTGCGAGAATGCTCACCCAGTCTCGGAAATGTGAGTTTTCCGAGAAACTTTTAAAACGGTAGCAATATGATGGAGTTGCTTTTATAGGAACCGAGGTTTTCTCTCTTCCTGGTTTATGTTGAAAATTATAAGGGAATATCTAACCTCAAAGGCATTATCCCAGAAGGCTATGCATTGGCCAAAAGTGGGCACTTCTTTAGCGACTTATTTAAGGGGAAAAGCTAAGTATGAAAAGCAATTCTTTGTCTAGGTTCCAAGAATTTTTCACTTTGCGAAACAAGTTAGACAAAGCTTTGAAAACTACTACTTCTTTTTTTCGGCCATCTTCTTCTTGCTACAAGTGAACATGTTTGTAAATTTTACCTGATTTTCTTAGTCAGCTTAGTTGCATCGGGTGATGCAACCATACAACGACTCTGGATTTATCATTAGAACAAGTAGAAGCACGACGTACTTTTATGAATAAGGGAGTGCCCTTGCATAATTGATTTTCCAGAACACGTTGCCTTTGTGCCTCTATTGAAGATAACCTGAGATAACCATCGAAACTTGTGAGGAAGTTATCGGAAACAGTTTCAAACGAATCAAGCCCTGCAGAAGGTGCAAAAGGGATATATTTCGTTTGAGCGTTTTCTCGCAGGTTAAAACTACTTCGTTCTAAATTGTTGTAGGATTTGGAGTTTATTATGCTCACACCTCTGACAGAAAGGATGGACTGACATAACATTTAGTATAAAAATCTTTTTTTTTTTTTTCCGTGGGTAGGTAAAAACCTTCATAGGCACTATGAGAATCGAACGCGCGTGCTCATAGTAGTGTGAGATTCTTACTCACTAAAAAACCTCCCAATCTTTGTAAGACTACGACTAAGTTTCCTTAACAAGTAGTTCAAGCTTCTGTATAGTAATCGCGTTTGGCAGGCTACCTTCCAACAAAAGCACCTGCAATACCGTCATTATGTGCGGTTTCCTCTTACGACGCTAGATCCAACGGTCTTGTTCGTTGTAGTCGGCGTGCAAGATTTGTCTGATCCAGAGTTCGGATTATTTCGTGGTTGCAATGGCCGTGAAGGCTAGTGTGAAGTTTGCGAGCAAAGTATCTTACTTCGTCGGTCACGGTTGCGATGCCTTGATCTCGATGTAAGTCGCTATTTCTTATATACCATGGAGAATGTACGATTGCTCTTAGTGTCTTATTCTGAAAAGTTTCTAAAATAGATATGTTGCTTGGTTTGGTACAACCCCAAAGTTGTATACCGTGCGTTCAAGATGGTTTTAGCACTTGCTTATACAATAGCAGTTTGTTATATACGCTTAGTTTCAAATAACGTCCGATAAGCCAATTCAGTTCTCGTAGCTTGATTTCAAGTTCATCGCGTTTCTTTTTAACGTGTGGCTCCCACTTAAGTTTTGCGTCTAGGGTCATGCCTAAATATTTCGCCTCGTACGGAATTTGTACCGAGTTTATAAATAGAGGTAAGTTGATTACCCTCTTGTAAGTAAAATTTACATGCGTTGATTTTGTCCCATTTAGGAGGATTCGCCAGGCCTTTGTCCATTCGCATATTTTATTCAAAGCGCGTTGGAGTTTTCCCGTTGATAGTTCGACTGTCTTATCCGTAGCGAGGATAGCCGTGTCGTCAGCGAATGTGGCTACAGTCGTTGTTTCTACTTGAGGTACATCTCTTGTAAAAAGTAAAAACAGAGTTGGACCGAGGACGCTACCTTGTGGAACGCTGGCTTATATTTCTTTGAATTCTGATTATTCGCTCCCGTATCTCACTCGAAATAGTCTGTTGTCAAGATAAGACTCTAAGAGTTCATTCATTTTTTCCGGCAAAACTTTCCGTAGCTTATATTTTAGGCCTTCGTGCCAAACTTTATCAAAGGCTTGGGATACGTCAAGAAAAGCGGTAGAACATATCATTTTCGCTTCTAAGGCTTTCTCAATTTCATTAGTTATTCGATAGACCTGGTCAATTGTTGAATGTTTGACCCTAAAGCCGAATTGGTGATCCGGAATCAATCGTCTTTCTTCAATTATTGGTTGCAGTCGTTTGAGCACAAGTTTCTCGAAGACTTTAGATATAAACGGCAGAAGCGAAATGGGTCTATATAATTTTTTGTCGTTCGGGCATTTTCCTGGTTTCGGAACCATTATTACCTCTGCGACTTTCCATTTCCGTGGAACGTATGAAATTCTCATTGATGCGTTTATGATGTAGAGAAGCTTGACTTACGCTCTTTTCGGTAGCTCCTTCAAAATTTCCCCAGTAGCCTATTAGGTCATAGCCTGGAGCTTTGTTATTCTTCAAATTTCGGATTGTTTGACGAAGTTCAGACAGTGTCACGGTTTTCATTCGATAATTGTCTAGTTCCGCATTGCGAAACAGATCGTCAACCAACGGCTCCCCGTCAAACGGTTTGAATGTTTCTTCTAGATGTTCTGCAAATACATCTGCTTTCTCTTTGTCGCCTTTTACCCATTCACCGTTATCTTTCCTTATTGGCGCCGAGTGTACTATGGGCTTTTTAATGGACTTCACGGCTTGCCAAAGTGAATAGTTTGACCCTCTATCGGCAGTCAGGTTTTCGAGGTAGTTGGTAGTCTCGCGACTTTTAAAATCTTGAAGTAAGTGCTTTAATTTGTTAGATAGCCCATTCAGAATAGTTTTATCAGGTGGAACTCGAGACAAATGCCACCTCTTTTGAGCCTTTCTCTTTTCGCGTATGAGCTCTTCAATTTCGCGCGGGTAAATTGATCCGCTTTTCCTTACTCCAGTCTTCCGGAAAGAAGTATTGTAGAGCAGCGCCTTGAATAGTTCTAACGAGTTTATCGACTTCGTTCTCTATTTCTAAAGGTACAACCCCTTGGTACATGTAGAGATACATTTTCTTTGCAGTATTTCCTAAAGCCATCTCAGTCGGTGTTGTTATTAGTTAGCCTAGGCGCTTTCTCATTTTTTGCTAGACTTCCGCCGATTTTCAAAACGACTGCCGAGTGATCCGAACAGAGATCATAGCCTTCTTCTAAATTTGTGAGGTGGCGAGGAACCCCTTTTGCGATTAAGAAGTCGACAAGGTCAGGTACTTTGTTTCTGTCGGTTGGCCAATACGTTGGCTTTCCCGTCGAAAGGAAAACGACGCCACGTTTCATGCTAGCTTTAAAGAGTACTCTACCTCTTGTTGAATTGCACCGTGATCCCCAAAAGGTGTTTTTTGCATTAAAGTCCCCGCCGATGATAAAATTCGACCCAAGTAAGTCAAAGAGGGGAGTAAGATCGTCGTCCGCTAGCCTATACTGTGGAGGAAAATAACTCGAGGCAATATTATAATCTAGGTGACCTATTTTTACCGATACTGAAGTTATTTGCATAGAGTCAAGCTCGATTTCTTCGTTTTTGTAATGCTTAATGCAGTCTTTGATGTAGAGAGAGGATCCGCCTCTCGAATTTTCTGATGGATGATGCGCGTGGTAGTCGATGTAACCTCTAATTTTGGGTCCGGATCCCTTCTTAAAGTGTGTTTCCGAAATCAGGCATAGGTCAATATTTTTTTTCCATAGAAATACTTCTAGTTCGTCGATTTTCTTTAAAAGACCATTTGCATTCCATGTAAGTATATGTTAATGAGCTTCATATTCATGATTTGTTATTCGTTTTGCGAGGTTTAAACTCTAGCTCGCTCAGTTTGTCAAATATTACAAACTTTGTTGCTCAAGCTTTTCCAATATCATAAATAATATTTGCGATACCGAATCTGTTGTGGTAGGTTCTGGAGGTTTGCTTTTGTGTGACGCGACTTCAGCGTACGATCTTGGGCCGATGAGTGATGATTTTCCCTTTGTACTTGGACCGGCGACGTTTTCTTGCGGAGTTTGTATATTTTTTCTCGTCAATCTCGTATTTCTGACCGATTTGGGAGTTTTCGGCTTGTCAGCTCTAGAACGTTTTGGGGTTGTGGCCCTATCTACAATATGTTGCTTAACAGTTTCGTGACGTTTTTGTAGCTCTATTGCGATTTCGCAACCTCGGTAGCTCGCTGGGTGACTTCCATTACAATTGGCGCAAGTCGCTGGGGCCTGACTGCTTACGTTGCAATTTTTTGAAAGATGTCCACCGGCGCATTTGACACATCGCGGTTCTTTTTGGCAGTACGCTTGAGTATGTCGGAAGCCTTGGCATCGCTTACATTGAGGTACTAGTCTATTGCCCTTTCGCTTGGGCTCAATTTTTACCCTGATATTTAGGATTGTTTTTATTTTATATATTTCGTTTATGTTTTCAATCCTATCGAACGTCAGCATGAAAATAGAAAGACCGCGCTTGACCACGGTGTCTTTTTCTCCTTCCGTACGTTGTTTTTCTTTCTTAAGTATGTTCACGGCATCAAGAATTTTAAAGCCTTCGGCTTGAACATCTTCAACAATTTCTTCCTTCGTGCAGGTTGGGTGAAGTCCCCTAGCGAAAACCCGAAGCGGCTTCTCGAATTTGTTTTCGTAAGTATACCATTGTACATTCTCGGTATTTAATTTTTGCGAAAGTGCGCGATAGGCATCAGAGTCATCGACATTGACTTTCCATACATTATTTCGAGGAGAAATTAAATTATACTTCGTCCCCAGAGTATTATTTAAGATATTTCGCAGCTTTCCGAAGTCTGCGACCCCAACGACATTTATTGCACATAAAAATCTTTGTTTAAGTCCAGAAAGGATGGGCTACCATTACATGTGGTGTAAAAATCTTTTTTTAGCAAGACTCTGTCAAACCTACCTTGGGTATACCAATTGCTTAGTGAAATTCGATTGCCTGTGTAATACGCGGTATGCTTGGTACACGAATGAAAATTTTCTGTGCAACTCCTTTAAATTTTGATGAAAACTTTAGTTTTTGTCGTCGAAGCAAAACTTCCAAGTTAGAAATCAAATTTAGCTTAGGCCAGGGACACACGCCGTAACGTTTGAAAATCGTGTGGCAAATTGTTGTCCGACTAGAAACTCAGGCATTCGTAAGATTACAAACGATAAAGGCTGCGACAATTCATCGCACCATTTCATTTGGCACCATTTTACTGAGTGCAGCACTTTCCAATAGTCGTGTGCCGCACGACAGAAAGTTGCAACACGACAATTTGCCGCACGATTTTAAGTCGTGGTGTCGTCTGGGTCTTGGAGTCAAATCTAGAAAACCAAACAGACACGTTAAATTTCAGTAAAATTTTTGCGTTTGTCAAAAGGACTCGAAAAGGAGGAGGCACTCAGAAGTTTGTGGAATCGAACAAACCTCTTAAACCTATAATTCTCTTCAACTCAAGGCAAGAGTTCGTCTGTAACAAATTTCTACAAACCCGACCCTATATACCGCAGAACACCAAATCTAAAAGCTTTTTAGCCCGAATTCATATACGTACTCGTATTATTTGTATTGGCCATGCCCCTAGATATAGGTGTGGGCTAAAAATTAAAATCAATTAATTTTAATTTCGTGAGAATCATAAAAAAAATGCGTTAAAAGCGAAATTTATTTCGGAAAGACCCGTTTTTTTTTTCAAAAAAAAATGCCGCGGTGCAGTGGTTAGTGTGTAGAACCACTGTGCACGAGGTCCCGGGTTCGAATCCCGACCGGGGCAATAAAAGTTTTTTTTCACGGTGTTTCACCTCCGCGAGGGCCTGAAAAACCCTCCGAGAGTATCATTTGTCATGAGAGACCTTGAAAGACCTCTCAAATTCGCCGTTCGGAATCGGCAAAAAGCTGTAGGTCCCTTTCATGTGTGAAAAACACCTGTAACGCACACATCAGGCATGACTGTAAGAGAGGTAAGGCGATGGCTCTTCTTAGCTGCAAGTGCCAATTAGTTTTTTTTTTAAATCGCCCCCTAAATGTGGGCGGAGCTCAAAACTTTGTATGCAGCAAACTAAGCAAATTGTAATAAATTTAATATTTGACTTTTTTTTAGATTTGGAGTAAACTTTCTGAGAAATCGGGTTTTTAAAGATCTTATATGTGAAAAGTGGCCACCGTCGATATTGTGAGCGGTCTAATTTTCGCCTTCTTAAAGATTAAAGGCCAGTATTGCTCTGTACCAAAATTTTAGTTCCTACGCCTTGTCTAACTTGACCAAAAAGCATTTTGAAACAAAATGCGAAATAGAGGTTGTCTCCCCTTGAAGTCAATAGTGGCGTGGCCGTTCGCGGATTTAACCAATTTTCACACTTTGTCCTTCACACGGACAGGCGTGGCTTAATCGATTAACCTGTCGGTCTCGATCATGTCTCTAAAAGGTCTTAGGGGTCTACGATGATTATTAAATCGTTGGGATGGGAGCTGGTCATAATTCTGCTTTCAAATTCTGCTTTTTCAAAAAAAAAAAACCTGCTTTCAAAATTCTGCTTTTTAGAATTCTTCTTAACAAAACTCTGACTTAACCAATAAAATTCAGATTATACTGATTTTTAACCAAACTTTTGACTTTTTGGAAGTAAAGCAATGGTAAAGCAGGAAACAGGCAGGGAGATTGTAGGAAGACGGCACGCTCCCCCATACATATTTCTCTGTGTCGCTTTGTTTATGTTGCATTTGTAGAAATTTGTAAAACAGAATTTTGGAAAAAGAAATTTGACCGCGGCAAAAATTTTGACCTCAACCCGTTCAGACTCTCCGGTATACCCGGTGAAACTCGATTTTGAAATTTTTTGTACGAAGTTTTGAGTTACAGTTCTGGTGTTAATATATTTCTTAATCCCTAAAATAAGAAAAAATTGAAAAGAAAAGGTATTATTCCAGGAGACAAGTAGAAAAGCTGTTTAAATACTGAAAATTCTCATTCCTGGTCTCGGATCAAACTCTGACTTACAGGGTGTTTCCACCGCACAAAAAAAAAAAAAACAAGGAAAAAACAAGGATCTTTAGCATAGGAAGATTATACACCATTCACATTGAATCATGAAATGCGTTTTTGGCAAAAAGTTCACAGAAAACCGTTTAGCCGTTCGCACGCCGGAACGGGAACTGAGTTTTGATTTTGTTTGCCTGTACATCATCTGTCATAATTTAAGCCCATATTTATTTTCAAAAGGGCTTTTAAAGATCCTTGAAAGAAGGGAATATATTCGGAATTGTTCCTTGGTCTCAAAAATGCAAGCAATTTTCAGATAGAGCCTTCGGTTTCGTAGATATTTGTATCCAAAGTTGAGCAAAAGTGACATTCTTTGCAATTTAGAAAAATTTTAATTGGTATTTCTCAGTGACAACGTGATACTCGTGACCTTCATAGTGGTTTTAAGCAAAAACCACCAAAAACTAGAGGGTTACAAAAAGTTGTGATAAGGCTGTTAAAAATTAAATCCAATGTGTTTCCACCGGAAAAAAGAAGATTAACTTGACGTATGATTTTATTTTTGACAAAGCAAACCGCAGTCCGATTCAATATAATTTAAGAAATCAACAAACATTTAAGGCCTACGCAGAATGGTTGATGTTGATGTGTCCAAAGATGTGACTTTTTAATTTTTATATTGATAACAATGATATTTTGTCACCACCCACACGATAAAAATTCGTCACCAAAAACTGTTTTACAGATTCTATATTAATTGAGTTTAGTTTTAATTGCCACCAAAGTTTTGGTGCAGCGAAATGAATGATCAAAAAACAAAACGTCAAATATGTTGATGAGTGTCCAATGCACATGGTTTTAGCGTAGACCAACTTGATCAGCATCAACGTTCACCATTCTGTTGCTGTGTGCACAGGTTAATATGTTCAACTTTTTTGATACGTTCAACCACATCTACATCAACCATTCTGCGCATTCCTTACACAATACAAGAAACGCAGCTGAGTTGATGATGAATGAAAGATTATAAGACCTTACTGTAAATCTGACGTCATTGGAGTTGACTGTCATTTGTGAGCGTGTAACAGAAAGGTCCGCCTGTTTACACAACAATCTGTGCTGGCCAATCACAAATATGAACCTGGTTTCCTTTCCATTTTACTTCTCAAAACGGTGTCATCTAATGTTCTGTGATTTGTGGGAATTGACGGATAATACCCAGCTGTCAATAAATAAGCTTTGTTTGTTTTGTTTCATCAGAAGACTAGCAGGACAAGCAGAATAATAAAGACGGTTTCTTCCATTACATTCCAATCGTTTGTATACATAATACCTCCACAGCATACAAACAAGAAGCAGAAAGCTCTTTGTATGCGCGTTAAATATCGAACTTATACGTAGTCTCACTATTTGTGACCAGTAACTCCTCCCGTCTTAAAAAAAAAATCTAAAAAATTTGCTGGGCTTGAATTTCCGCCCCAATCATTTGCTCTATCTTTGAATCTGAAGTCGAGTTTATTGTCTCAATACCATATCTTCACCGAACTTTATTCGGGATTATGAGATCTTTTACAATTTATAAACTATTAAATATAAGAGCTGCTGTAAGCCTTGGTAGCTAGTGCTTTGCTGTGCTTTCATTATGTGGCACATTCATGTTCACCGAATAAATAATAATATTGATTCGCGATTAAAATAAATCTTCATCTAATCTCCTTAAAAATCGCAAGATTTACCATAAAGAAATCCTCTCGTCAAGTAATTACAAATAAATCTCCTTGAAATCTCATACGCACTTTTGCCAAGCCTCTGTTATGTCACTTTTAACGCTTTTCGCACACTTCTATAACAGCTTGAAATTGAAAAAGCAAATAAAAGTTCCAAAAACAAGAGTTTTTTTGTTTGCTGCGGAAAATGTCATGCCCAAATGACAGGAAATGAGTGTTCGTATCAATTAAATCTGAAGTTTGTCCGGTGGAGACATGTCGGGATTTATTTTTAATCGTCTCCCGCTATTTGCCGGCGGAGACATACACATTATTAAAAGAAGTAAAGAAAGTTAGTTAAATTTAAGGACCTTACCCGACTCCGTCGCGAAGAAAAATAATTTATATTGCCGACCTCTTCAAATCCGCCCAATATGATCAGGTTAGGAGCATCTCATCTGCAAGATATGGTCGGAGCAAAGCAGACGAATAGAACCTTAGCACTGTTTGCGCGATCCTGAATTGCACCATGTTAGGAAAAGGCCCACAAAATGTCTATAGGTCCCAGTCCGGGTAAGGACGGAGTTCTTATTTTGACTGTTGTTTTTCTTTTTCTTAGCTTTCAGATGCGCAATTTCCACCCTGCCAAATTCATACTCTATAATCTATACGCTATACGTAAAACCTTACATGTCAGTCAAGGCCAAAAACAATATTTCAAATTAGTTTTCCCTTTGCAGCACTCGATGTTCTACTTCTTTCACCACTACGAGCTGCCTGTAATAATTCAGCAAGCCCAACTGCTAATCATTGCCCGGAATCAAAACGGACAGAACATGCCGCCGGGCGCCGGATTGGGAAATCGCGGTGGTCTGCTCCGTCACACAGCCCCGAATAATGAAGTTGTCCGAAATCAAATTGCCAACAATATGGTGGGTGGGCTCCTGCGGCAATTATTTGAAACGCGGGCGAACGCCATAAACACATTGCGACGCATCCTCTTCGGGACTGGCTTGATGGGACCGGTTCGCGTTCGAGTTGAAATAGGTAATCTGCAAAGAATTAATCTGGATTCGATCCAAATCAATCCGGCAAACTTTCCCCTATCGACAGCTGCGGCTGTGGCATCAGGCAATCCCCTGGCAGCTCATAATTTGCGTACAGAAACCACAGAGTCGACCGTACTTTCAAGTAAGTATAATTTACATTCCCAATCGAAGAAGTTTTCGTGTGGGTTTTGGGTAAATAATAGACGCGACACTCGAAATACCTCTTTGCAGATTCCCATGCAGCAGATACGAACTTGGTGACACCGCCGCCGCCGCAGGCATCTCAGATCCAGGGTAGCACCCCAACGTCTGAGAGCAGCGGAAATCAATTCAGCACAGACAATACTACAACCGCTGCCGACAATAAGGACAATCCCCCTGATTCGCCCGCATCTTCGAGTGTCGACACTAGAGGCACACTCTCGGCGGCAAAGGAAAAAAGTTTCGAGGCATCCAACCAGCCAACTGGATATCAATTAGTCCAACCAACTGAAACGAATACCGATGCCGAGGTCGGAAAACCAAAAAACTTCACCTCCCCACCGACACCATACACGGTGGAACGGGTGGTGCGAGTGCCGGAGCAGGGGCTGACAGGAAATGACAAACAAATTTCCACTCAGCCATTATTGAATGGCGCCCATGTGACAGCCAATTCAGGTGGCAGCGCCGGCTCAAAGTCGAACGACGGGGCCACAATGCACAGTGCTCCACTCAAAAGCCAGGAATTCAAAGTTTCAAACACAATGAGCGGGGAAAGACTCAATCACTCCGTCTGCGGTGAATACGGTGCTGTTGCGCCCGACGGAGCAGGCACCCAGCTACAGCACTCGGCGAGCACCAACAGCTCCTCGTCGTCGTGCAGAGAGGGTGGTTCATCTGCCGACAGGAGGGAAGTAACCTTAACAATAGGAGCAAATTATTCACATGAACACCAGCAGCATCTGCAACCCGATGAAGGGAGCAACAGCGAAAGAGCACAGTCAGTTGTGGAAACTAATTCGAGCAGGGCAACGGAAAGACATCACTGTGCCCCCGTAGCTGGGGAAGTTAGCAATTTTCCTTCAAACGATTGCAAAGCGATTACCGACAAGGATCCAAGTTTAACACAAAAAACACCCTCGGACGTAGGACTCAGCGAAAAGTAGACACGACCGCGACACTCTCTCTCTCTCGTTCTAGTGGTCAGGTCTTTTTTTTCCACGATTTCTTATTTTTGTAATTATTTCGTCCTGCCAAAGCTACGAAAGTGAAAACATGTTCGACACCTCCTCCCGAAAATGGCAAGACTATAAGTTATTTCTTCCCCCCCTGAAAAAAAGTTGTTTTATTTTATTTAAAAAAAAATGCATGCATCAGATGCAGATGGAGCAAGGATATGGTTTCACCCTTAAAACTCTACAAGACTTGGTTTGTGTTTTGTGAGAAAACTACTGCTGCCGAGCCGATAAGCCATCGACTTTGTGTGACCAGGTTTGTTTGAGCTTCAAGTTACCTCAGAACTTCGATTATTTTGTGGATGGACTGGGTGAGGCCGGCCAGCACCCGATAATATGATAAAACTAACATAAATATTGATAGAGAGTTTAATGTGGTACCTATGATAAGAATATGAGAATATAATTGATGTTTTTAACTGATATCCCCCTGTATGTGTAAGCAAACAAAAATAAATGATAATAGTGTCCTGCACTGGACGTCATAAGGATAATCGTTAGACGTTATTAATTATTAAATTTTTGATTTTATTTCAGATGGGTGCGGCTCTGTTCTTCGGATTTCTTTTGGTAGCCTGATGCTTTGTACTAATGTGAATTGAAAACTTCAGAAAGACAGACGAGTTCCACTGGTTTACTTAGGTTTGAGCAGATTTAATTTGACCGCCATACATGGGAAAAAACTAGAAAATAACTTTTCCATGTGCCCAAAATATACTTGATAATTTCAATTAAGTAAGTACTTGGCGCCCAACGTGGGGCACACGATTGCTCAAGACTCTTGCGTGGAAAAACAAGTTAGTAATTCGTGGAAAATGGGTTTCAGCAACATTTTTACAATCCAAAAGACCAAAACTCCGAAACCTGTTAAGTGCCTCAACTTAGGCTAGCGTCGTCAGTCTCCTCAGCAGTGTCTCATCGCTTGTAAATAGGCTCTTTAGCAGCCTGTCCTGGAAAAACTTGTTTCTTTGTTTAACACACATTTATTTGTCTATTCAAAGTATTTTACGGCGATAAAGTACTTGACATCTGACGCTCTTTCGTTATACATAGGTCTCATCTCAACATCATTTTCCTAATTCACAGGTCCCAAATTCCCAACCCTCATCTGTGCCAATTCAGGCGTACATCCGTACGACGACAGTCTGATCGCTTAAAACTGCTCTGCAGCAGCTCTAGAAAAAAAACTCCTTTGCTTCTTTCTTGAACCTACTGCCACTTATCTATAAAAAATATATTGAATGTATTTGGCGTCCAACGTGGAGCACTGTGTTGGACAGTAGGCTTTTCCATGGAGAGACAGAATTTCCATGCGTGGTCAAAAGTTCCCAATGTATTTTGTTCGCAACCCGTTCAACCGCGGCAAGTCAGGCGTACGGTAATTGGTCATTTGCAGCGTCTGATCTTCGTCATACTTTCTTCAATTCACGGGACCGAAGCCGGACGTCACAACCATTTTAACTGCCCCAGTTTCGGCGTATGCCGTTGCACAGTCTGGTCGCTTGATATCGCTATTTTGCAGCCCATTTTTTGTACTACCGCTTGTCTGTGTAAAATAATTTGAATAGAAAAAATATTTGGCATCCAACGTGGGGCACTGTTTTGAATTAGGATCATCCAAAGATAGACTTGACTATACATAAATAAATAAATAAATAGAGTGGCGCAACAGCTCGAGGTGAACCAGGGCCAACTTCTCAACAATGTATGCTGTGTGTGTTAATTTCTTCACATACAAGAGGACCTACAATTTTTTGCCGAATCCGGACGGCACTTTGAGAAGTTTTTCAAGACAAATGATACTCTCGGAGGGCTTGTCAGACTCTCGCGTGGAAAAGAACTAGTCTTTTTTTTTCAGGTGACGATGGCAGGATTCGAACCCAGGCCTCTGGCGTAGTAAGCACACACACTAACCACGACGCCACGGCACCCCACCCCAGATAGACTTGTTTGCTACGTGCCAATTCAGGCATGCATCGGTTGCTTCGGCATTTTCCGATCGCTTAAGCAACATTGAAACACTCTTGTATACCTTTTCCTTACATACTTCTTTGTCTGTCTTAAATAACTAGAGCAGGTAAAATACATACTTGGCGTCCAACGTGGCGCACTGTTTTGAGCCAGGCTCTTTCATGGAAAGACAACTTCTTGATTCGTCATAAGTGGTGAGTTGCAACACTATTTTTTGAATTCACAAGACCCGAACTCTCCACCCCTTTTAATTGTGGCAATTCGGGTGTACATCGGTTGCTTCACCATTGTCTGATCGTTTCAGCAACAGACAAACTCATTGCAACGTCTTGAAACACTCTTTTATACCTCTGTCTTACATATGTACTTCCTTGTCTGTCTAAATTAACTTGAGCAGGTTAAATACTTGGCGCCCAACGTGGCGCTCTTTAATGAACAAGGCTCTTCCATGAAATCGCAACCTCTTCATGCGGTATTAAAGGGTCTCAACATAATTTCCTATGCTCGCAAGACTTTAGCCTTCAGCCCAGTGAATCCGTTGTGTCCGTCACGTTGAAGAACACAACTGGCAACAGAGTTAAACACACGCGTTTTTATGAAAAGCGGCCCATATAAGAACTTATAAACATACGTCGCTTCTCATAAGAACGTGTATATTTCACTCAGTTGTCAGTTGTGTACTTTGACGTAACGGATGCAACGGATTCGTTGGGATGAAGGCTTAAGATTCACAATCCTTTCAATAACCCACTCGTTCAGGACTTCCGTCGTAGCATCACACTCTCGCTTGTTTGTCTGTAATTTAGATTTTAAAATACTTGAAATATTTGGACTTACGTTGGACGCCAAATACTTGTTAAGTATTTGGCGTCCAACGTGGAGCAATGCTTTGGAGTAGGCTCTTCCATAGAAAGATAACCTCTTCATGCGTGGCACCTATTCAAATGCACGCTAGTTGCCTAAGCATTGTCTGATCGTCTGAAAACTCTCGTTTCGGACTTCGAACGCAGCAACAACTCGCTTGTCTATCTTAAAACTATTTAAACGGGTAAAGAACTGGGCGTCGAACGTCGGACACTGTTTTTTACCAGGCTCTTCCATGGAAAATCCTTTTTATGCGTTATCAATGCATCTCAAGATAGTTTCCTAAGCTCACAAGACCTAGATTTACAACTAAAAAAAAAAAAACTGCATGAATTCAGGCGTGCGTTGCCTCAGCACCGAGGTGATAGTTAAGGACTTCGATCCCAGTAACATAATCTCGCTTGTCTGCCTAAAATTTAGACTTTAAATCATTTGAAAGGGTTAGTACTTGGCGTCAAACGTGGGGCAATGTCTTGGAGTAGGCTCTTCCCTAGAAAGACAACCGCTCCGTGGGTCTCTACCTATTTTTTTTAATTATCAAGACCCAAATTAACAACCCTTTTATTCTTTTAACCAATTCAAGCGTACGCCAGTTTCCTCAACATCTTTCAATCGCAGTCCCGCTCATCTATCTAAATGTTTTGAGCAGAGTACTTGGCGTACAAAGTTGGGTAATGTATTGGATTATAAAAAAAACGACGACCTTTTCATGCGTAATTGGGTCGCAAGACCCACAATTATAATTCCTTCAACTGTGCCCATTCAGTCATACGTAAGTTGTTGCCCCAGTTGCACTACCTCTCCATCTTGTCGCCTTAATCCGCTCATCAGCAACCTGAAACACTCTTGCACTTCTTCAACACACTGCTACTTTTCTATATAATTCAATTTGTTCAGGGTAAATATTTGGCGTCCAACGTGGGCCAGTGCCTTGATCCATGCTGTTGCATGGAAAGACCATGTTTTCGTGCGTTATAAATATGCGGTCAACATTTAATGTCCATAATTTACAAGACCCAAACTAGAAGTACGAAGATCCGAGGAAGCTTTCATGTAAAAGAACCTATCTCCAGGAAAATGGAGCATGACTGGCTTAATTGGTACCTACCTACCTACCTTGATTGACAACGCTGTCAGAGAGGCAATGTCAATCAACATTCTAGCACAATCGCGAAAAAAGGAAGTCCTAAACATTCCTGGATCACACAAATGCAACGACAACAACATTTATTTGACCTCAGTGACGAAGAGATTCAAAACCGGGGGGCCTGCCGGTATATTCTGAGATCTGAGGTCCACAAATGGACAATTAGGAATTCAGTAGAGTGCGCGGGTTATTTTATGATCCATCACTTCAGGTCATAAAATTGCACCTAAAAGAAAAAGAAGAAGAAGGCAAGACCAAAACTTTCGACTTATTCAAGTGTGTCAATTCAGGCTTAAATCTAAGTTGCCCATTTGCTCGCTTGAAACTTCTCTTCTGCAGCCTAGAAACACTCTAGGAAACAAATCTGGCCTCACAATGCTATTTTCGATTGCGAGTTGTGGTTAAAGGGTTGTGTCATGCGCAATAAAGAAGAGTCTACAGAAGTCTCTACCCGCAGAAAGAGAATAGATCACGACCTTGCCACAGATAGCACACGTAAGTAGAAGGGGTTCTCAACCAACTTCAGATGAGCAATTGGTGTAGCCGACATTTTAACTATAAACTAGGTTGCCTTAGGGCCAAGACTATAAAGATATAAGGTAAGTAAAACGTAGTTTTTCTTAGCTCTAACGCGCCCCGTAAGTAAGCTAAGAACGAGGTGACTGGAACAAGTCAAAAACTTCTGCACCCGCCCAAGGATCGCGGACCCGCCTTGAAAATTCGGATTAAGCAGGCGGCGGAAGGAAGGACCACTTAAGCACGAGCACCGACTATAAATGATGGGTTGATCTTTGGGTGAACTAGCACACATCTATCTAAAATCAAGATTTGATTCTTATTATACAGTTCTTCGGTCCAGAGTTCCATAACAAAATTGTAGACCAAAGATAGGAACGTACACCATGGTTCTAAAATTTTTCAGTCCTCCTTTTATTAAAAGCACCTGTGGAAACTTGTGCGCTTGTCGACCTCAAAAATTAATTGTTTGAAGCTTTTTTAAAAACAGACCTAATGTAATTTGCTTTTAAGTACAAAAATGTAAAACGGTCACGTTAATTTGAGATTTCGGAATCCAGGCCAAATTCTGGTTACCCTCGGAATTTTTTAGTGTTGATGACCTTGGTCTTCAGCAGAGTTGTAAAAGAATGGATTGCAATCATTTTGGATTGCATTCATTGAAGTCATAGTAAAAACTTTATTGAATTGACCTCAATCATGACTTATAAATGACCTCAATGACTTAAGGACTTATAAATGACTTCAATAATCTTATGACTTCAATAGTTTTATGACTTCAAAAAGACTTGAATGACTTCACGGCCATCACAGAAGATTGCATTTATATGAATTCAATCATTGAGTTCACTGAATTGAATCACCATTGAATGGTTTCAAAATTAATACTGATTTCAAAGTTTGAAGTTAAAATCCTTAAGTGAATTCATCTTTGAGTGAAACATTTTTAAAGATATTTTATTTCTTTACTACTTTGATCTGCAGTTTTTTTGGATGCGCCCAAGTCTTTTTTTTCTGTTACATCTTAGTTGACTTGGCTTGTTTCGCTAATGGAAAACATATCTTCAAGCCACTTAAGGTATGAGTACTTCCTCTTTCCACTCCAACAAATTGAAAAAAGTGTAAAAATCAAATCGTCAAACATTTGCGAACCATATTTCTTAAAAAAAAAAAACTAATAATTATAAGCCGCTTTTACTTTTCAGATTAACTTAGTTCTGCTGCTGCAGTCTAGAGAACGTGTTGACCAGAAACACTAGAAGCCCATTCGTTCCAAAAATTAAAGAACCAGAGCAGATGCGATCAAACAACATCCAGCTAGAAAAGCCCCAGCTTTCTAGAGTCTTAGCCGATATACAAAAACGTCGACCGTCCAGATCTTCCAAAACACTTGTTAATTCCAAATAAAAAGTCATTGTTAGCTTAAGGCCTCAAAAAAAATATGTATTTATCCTTACAAATAAAATAAAATAACAGAAAAACTATGCTAAATTAATCAAAGCACAGACTGGATCTTAGAAGAGCATCATAGGGCTTCTGCAGTCATAAGAAAACTTGGGGTGAGCCTTAAAAACCTTTGCAACGCTTGACCTAGTGAACAAGAAGTACCTTAACTAATCTTTCGAAAGACTGCACGAAATTTGCACGAAAAGTAGCCCAGATTGTAGGCTAATCTGACATTTATTTCGTTCCAATCTGACATCTAGGGCCTCAGACTCAGGCATGAATCATGAGATGTCAAACTTCGTTCAAATTTATTAAATTCGACCAGAACCCCAGGCGAGCAGGAATCGAAGGATGGGTATGATCATGCCAATTGAAAAGGGGGAGCATAGGCTTCATCCACCACGAGTAAATCTTAAGGCGAACCCTATAAGGCCACACATACCCGGCAGCCGGCTACCGTGTTGTGTGTATGGGCGGGCAACCGGGTTCGCAGGTGTGAACGCACCCATAAGTACGTATTCCCAACGACCGGTTAGCTGGTGCCGATTACCCGGCTGCCGGTCTAATAATATAAGTAATCTTTTGAAACACCCTGTACTGTAGAAATTTACATGAAAGTGAAGCCCATCCCATAGCCTACAAATGGGAAATTTCATTTCAATACGCAATCTAGGGCCTGAAATATCAAATCAAGCAATCATTCATTTCACCTGCCGAATCCCACTAAATATTTAACCAGCAACAGCAAGATGACGTCAGATGCAGAAAATCACAAAAATCGTCGACAGCAAAACTCAGCTGATGCCGACTCCCAGCATCAGGCGCTCATGAAAAACAGTAGGGCTACTTTTCTTGCACAAAATATTTTTCAAGTGTCAATGTATTTGTTTATGGCGCATGCGCAGATCAACAAGTTTTTTGCAAGCTTTCCATATTACTGGAAATAGCTTTCCAATGCGCATGCCTTCTGCAAAACCGATCTCTTTCATATACACACACATTCTCTCTCTCTTTTAGTTTTGCTGGAAATTGATATGTACATGTGTATGTGTTTACAAAATTTGTAACGATCTTTCCCGTGCGCTTGCGTTTTTTTTATCGATCAATAGAGCTGCGGTTTTTGCAGTTGCAATTATTATTCCCTTTCGCTCTGTTTTATTCACACCTAAGACTTGGATTTTTTATCAGAAAATATCTTGGCACCATCGTTCCATGTAATTTTTTTTAATGCCAACGTATTCGAGCAACTCCTCAAGGCTAGCTTTCCATCCAGTCCACATCATGACTTTTTCCAGCTTCTTGACCTCCTTGATTTGATGGATTTCGCAAATGGTGGCGCTCATCAGAACCCACTTCAATCATCACCCAGTGACAGTCAAGTAATAAAGCACAAAAAATTTTCTTGTTTAATTGGACTCTCAACACCAGAAGCTCAGGAAATGCAAAAGGGCTTTAAATTCACGTCATTTTTAGCATTCTGTGCGCATTGTGTTTTTGGTTTTTACCGGTTTTGTGCCAGGAATCGCGCAGCAGGCAACACTTCTGAATTTCATGTCAATCCAAAGGTTTAAGTGTAGGCTGTAGGGCTTTATTAACGAGCAAGTTTGAAGATGAACCTTTAAAGTCTTTTGCAACAGCTCCAGCAGTCTTTCGCAACATCCCTTTGCTCATTTCACTCTAAAGCCCACAATATGCCATTTGTTTCATTCTAATCCGACGTCTAGAGCCTGGGATGTATTCCCGCCAAACCACGAAATTAATCAATAGTCCCATAACTAATCTTTTGAAACACCCTGTACTAGCTACAAAGATGTAGTCTCCAAAACAGGTTTGGTCCATGAAATCGAAAAAATTCATAAAATCGCTAAAAATAGTTTAAGTATGTGAGTAAAATTCGTCAGAAAAGAGTAGAAAATCGTTAACATTTCAATCATGAACCCCAAAACCATGAACGCAATCAGATGCAGAAATCATGAAAATAATCGTCGACAGCAAAACTCAGCTGATGCCGACTCCCAGTATCAGGCGCTCATGAAAAGCAGTAGGGCTACTTTTCTTGCATAAAATGATTTTCGAGTGTCAATGTATTTGTTTCTGACGCATGTGCAGATCAGCAAATTTTTTATAAGCTTCCCATATTACTGGAACTAGTTTTCCAACGCGCATGCCTTTTGCAAAACTGATCTCTTTCATACACATACACATTCTCTCTCTTTTTACGTTGTGCTGGAAAATAGTTCATGTGAATGTGAGTGATAAAATTTGGAACGATCTTTCCAGGGCGCATGCGCTCTTTGTAATTTGCATCAATCAATGGAATGGAGTTGGAGCCAACTCCTATTCCATTGGAATTAAATTGCACGCTTTATGCAATTATTTTTTTCGCTCTTTTTTATTTTCTTATTCAAGCTATCAAATATACTGGCACTTTCCTACGATGCTGTTTATTTTTTTTAAGAAAACTGTTTTCGAGAAAAAGCTACCCAGTCCACATGTCTTTTTTAACATCTCAAGCTCTTTGATTTGGTGGATTTCGCATTGGCACGATCTTCTAATTGCGGCGACTGTCTAGCAAAAATTTTAGTGTTGATATCTTAACCAAAACTCTGTCAAATGAAATTCTGGCAAGGCGAGACAAACAAGACGCTGGACTTGAGAAATCTAAGATTGAACCGGGTTAAAAGCTGGTAGACAAATTTCTTTTTCGGCAAGTTGTTGGTTAGCAGCGTTTTTAATCAGTCGAGTCTTTTCTACCTATAAACCAGTCTTTCGTCTTCTAACTGAAACGAGAAAATGAAGTGAAGCTGAGAGTGAGCTTGAGATTTTTCAGCCTGGATTACTATTTTTTTCAACTGTAGCTCAATGGAACTCACATTACCAAGCGCTCATTAAACACTGTAGAGCCTTCCAGATCTCGCATTCAATTTTTTTTTTAATGCTGAGAGTGTATACATATGTTTTTGTTGTCCAGTGCGCGTGCGCTTTGCCGAATCGAATCGATTTCTCACTCAGACACTCAATCTCTGTTCTTCCGCACTGCCATCTGTCTCATTCAGCTACAGCAACACCTACACTTGAGCATATTTGTATTTTTATTTGAAAAAAATGGCAAGATCTTTCCAGTAAAGTATTTTTCTTAGCAATCCATGGAATGGAATGTGTGGGAGTATAGGAGAACATGTGGGACTAGATTTCTAATGCGCATGCATTTTGTAAAAACACTAGTTTGCTCTCCGAATCGAAGAGCAATTAATACACCTGCAGTCTTCTGAGCATTTCTGGGCGCCTGGTGTTTTTCGAGATTTTTAACGATTTTATAAATTTTTCTCGAGCGAGTAGGAATCACTCGCACAGCAGCAAGCAGGCAACAATTCCAAATTTAATAGTTCTTTTTTCACCTTTCCTTGCTTGTTGAAGGGATTCGCATGATCGCAATTCACTGTCGAAACTAGCTTAGTCCATGAACTCTAAGAAAAAATTCATAAAATCGTTGAAAATAGTTAAGTAAGCCAGTAAAATTCGTCAAAAGAAAGTAGAAAAGTGTTAAAATTTGACACTTCTGAATCATTAACCCCAGATGACGAAACGTCGACTGCAAGACTCGGGCGATGGAGACTCCAAGTATCAGGCGCTCATACTTGAAAAGCAGTAGGGGGTACTTTTCTTGCATAAAATTATCTTGCAAGTGTCAATGTATTTGTTTCTAACGCATGCGCATTCCAACATATTCTCATAAGTTTTCCGTCTATGTAACTGGAATCAGTTTTTCAATGTACATCCATGCCTCCTGCAAAAAGTGATCTCTTTCACGCACACACACTGTTTCAATTCTGTTGGAGTGAACACATGTGAGTGAAAAAATTGGAACGATCTTTCCAGTGCACACATGTTTTTTTTTTTTGATAAATTGATGCAATTGGAGCGACATTTTGGAAGGAGCATCATTACAAAAATCTAACGCTTTTAGCATCTTTTTATATTTCGCTTTTTTGTTGTTACCCACACACTGAACCAGTATTTTTTAATACCAACTCATTCGAACAAAATTTCATAGCCCCACTGCCGACAGAGCTTTTTCCAACATCTGAAGCTCTTACATTTGTCGATTTCGTGAATGATGGCACGATCTAATCGAGCCGTTCTGTCTAAGCAAAATATTAAACTCAATCTCTTTCTTGCCAACAAAAAATGTGTCAAAACGAAATTTTATCCTGGCGAGGTGACACTAACGAGGCCGGGCAGAAAAAACTAAAATGAAACCGGGTTGAAGGAGCACTTATCCGACAAACACGTTATTGTTTTGACAGGTTGTTGATGAGCAGCTTTTGTAATCGGTCGTGTTTTTTATGAACCTGTTATCAACCCTGACCGCGATTAAAATGATGTGACGCTGCGCTGTAAGTCTGGCATATTTTCAGACTAACAGACTAAATTTTCACTGTTTGTTTGGGAAACTTAGCCTGGTTCAATATTTTTACGAACTCACGTTACCAGGAGCTCATGCAGCACTGTTGGGGTTCGTAAATCTCGCATACTTTTTTTTAGCTGCTGAGAGTGTATTTGTTTATGTATTGTGTGCTTTCCAGGGCGCTTGCGCTTTGCCGAATCGACCCCCCCCACCCACAGGCGCTCAGTTTCTCCCTGACAGCTAAACATGAGCATGTGTATGTTTTTATTGGAAAATAACAACAGGATCCTTCCAGTGAAGTGCTTTTTTTTGCAATCCATGGAAGGAAACCTGGATTCCAATGCGCATGCA
Organism: Neoascia interrupta; assembly: GCA_947623515.1. NCBI lineage: Eukaryota > Metazoa > Arthropoda > Insecta > Diptera > Syrphidae > Neoascia > Neoascia interrupta. Next base: position 48,508,871 of record OX392462.1, read on the forward strand.
CTTTATAAAACACTCGTTTCTCTTCGAAACGAAGAGTAGTTAATGTACCTGCTGTTTTCTGAGGATTGCTGGGTCTTTATCTGGGTTGGGTCTTTGGGATTGATCTTAGCCCTAAAGGGTCGGTTTGGAATAAATGTCAGATTATAAGGTGCAAGGTGATCTTTCTTTTCAAGTAAATTTTGCCAATACTTGCCTTTCAAAATAGTAATTAGTTATGGGACACATGGTTGGTACTAAGTCTCATACTTTATTTTACTTACTTGCTGGGTGATTTATCGCTTAGTGTTTGTGTCAAGAAATTGAAACACGAGCTTTTTAAAAAATTCCAGAGCCTCTGTAGAAGTTTAAAATATACTTACGTATCTAATACAAACCTTTTTTTCATCCGGATATATAAAAACAAAGTCAATGTTTTAAGCAGGAGTTTTTGTTTTGATCTATGTACTTTATTCACTAAGTTTAATAATTCTGCATCAATGGCGCTTTTTTAATTCAGAAGCAAAGTTGGTTGATGCTCGGTCAATGTTGCCAACAGAATTTTTAGTTAGATTTTGACGTTCTAATTTGAGTGATCTCGAATCTAAAAAAAAGAGAAGCGGAAAATTTTGATTCTAGTTAATTAAAGGCGACGATTAAGGCAAGGATTCCTGCAAGATCAAAATGTCATATAAAAAAAGTACCAACGAAATTAAACAGACACGGAGATGCCAATAAATTTGATAAAGGATTCTTTGGTTCGTACGGAAAAACACTTATTCCTCCACATATTTCTTTTTTAATGGCAGCTGTAGTAAATAAAATCTATATTTAGGAAAAAAATTATCTAAAAAATATTAAATATTAAACTTACACATGTTGCAGATATTAATGAATAAAAGATTAGTTAATACGAAATTGGACAAATATTGATTGACACTGACAAATTGATAGCACTTTTAGTTCACTTTTAAATTGATGTCTAAGCCTTGTTAACTACGTGTATTCTCAAGCAATAACAACATGAATAGTGTGTTAGTAACCCAAGAATACGCGTGGCCAACCAAGTTTTCTTTTACCTAAATCACTTTGAATACTTTGGAAAAAGTTAAATGTTTTTTTTTTTTAAATTTATAAATAAATAACTATGTTATTTTAATATTAAATATGCTTAATGAAAAATTGAGAATATTTAATTAATAAATATATAAATTAAAAGCTGTGATGTGAAATTTGTGTATCTTACCCAGGGCACCATGTTGTCCTTCACTGAACCCATTCTCCATGTTTGAATTTTGAAATTTTTCCGTGCGTTTGATTTCGAAAAACTAAGGAAAGCAAAACAAAAGCAAATTTCACGGTGTATTTACCTGTCCTCGCGATTCGTTGAGTTATGGCTGTTTCACATTGCGCCTGTTTTCATTTGGTTGATCCTAACCTGATGTGTCAGAATTACTATGGTGAGGGGAAACGCCAGTGTGGTGGCCACCGTTCAACCTCCGTTTTATTTTGAGAAATAAAATTTGGGTTAGGTTAGGATCAACCAAATGAAAACAGGCACATTAGCGCGAGAGAGCGAACGAGAGTTTCCGGCGAGTTGTCAAACGCCACGTGCCGGCCGTTTTGAACAATTGAAATACCCTGGCCGAGTCGACGATTATTTTGACATTCTCTGGTGGAAGCTGTGTTGCTGTTGAATAGACGTTTATTTTATGCTGATACTTGCTGTGAGGCATGAACCATACACGTTTAACAAATGAAGGGTCCAGGGGAAAAACGACTCAACTCCATTTTTTCTCAAAACTAAACTGGTGATGACATCTGATAGTTGTTTTTAAGAACTATTCGATATTGTCTTCACTTTTTCAAAAAATAATAATAGTTCTTCAAAATCGTAGCCAATGAATTGCCATGTTAATGGAAACTAAATGGCGTGAACGCTTTATTTTCCCGTTTTTCTCAAAATCGATGATTTGAGTGGACTTGAACCAATTTTCCCCTGGACCCTTGAAATATGTCATCAGCTATCACTTTGCAGCCAAAACACTCGTCGAGGTTTCTCGCTTTTCTTGTGTATTAACAATCGACTTTTTCTAGTCACAAGTCGACGCTATCGCTCTGGTTTGACACTGACTGTAAAACAGGCATCAGTCAACTAACAGCTTCTTAAAGAAGGCGTTCCGCAAGGTTGCAGCGTGTCCATTCGTCCTTTTATTTATTTTTTTCTGCACAGCTTACACTTACCATAACAACGTGGGACATTTTCTGCTGAGATGTCACTTGCGAAAATGACATCTCAAATGTCAAAACCAAAAGAAGATAACCAAATGAGTGGGAACAGTTGACTTATTCTCGCGGAAGTACATGTTTACAAAAAGTGCATGTGAACTTGTTGAACATTGTTGCAGGGAGAGCAACTCAGGTATACAACCAAATACTGGAGGATTTGGGAACCTTAAATAGTGTTGTAACCCAAAGTACTCAGCCCAGTTCTACTTTATGCCCACGGTTCGAACGAAGATATTAGCAACGAATGATAGAGAAAAAAAGTTGTTGTCAGTCCAAGAATTATGTTTCTCTCTCCTGCGATGAATTTTCTTTTCTTATAACCGGAATGATCCACATTTAAGTTACTTTGGGGATCTTAGAGTACATATATGCGCAGAACCTGCAGATAAAGCCAGTAGCAATCAGAATAATAAAAGAAAAACACTGTTTCACTGAAATGGACACCGTCTCAGAATGGGTGGGACAAGACACCAATAGACCTAAATCCGATCATGTCGAATACAGGCATGACATGAGACTGCGAAATGTTCATTTGGCTATGTCTGTTTGGCTACGGTTATTTCCTGAAATTAGATTCTGTCCGATTATCAGAATTTCTGCCTGGCTACACCTACTCCACTCTGGCACCATAGCTTACCCACCTTTTTGCCTAGATGCATGAACCAAAAAATACGATACTGAGCACACTAGGAAATAAGGATTTGACATCTACTTGAAGTCAGCTAAGGTCCCATTAGCTCTTCCATCTGTGCCGAGCATACTCTGTTGAAGATCATGTTTTAATAGGGACTTCTGGACTTTGACAGGTGATAGTGATCATATTGTTGAGGCTGCACGTGTCAAATTGGCTGTCATTTATTCATTTTGTTTTGCCATAGCTGGATTACCACCATAGCTGGATATAGCGTTCAATAATACGTACCTTCCGTAGATAAGATAAAATAATTATTTTATCAAAATTAGTATTCTGTTCGGGCAAAGTACCGCGCGGTTAAAAAAGGGCCACCCTTTAAGACCACCCCGCACTGTAGCACCGCACTTAAAGTAAATGAGCAAGAGAACGAAAAACGACCAAAGATCCAAAAGGGTCCAATGCATCCCGAATTAGTCAATGTTTCGTGTGGATTTAGGACTGGCAGCGTCATCGATCCCTCCACATTTCCTGGCAGGGCGGCACTACAGGTCATACAGTCCACGCCACGCCATTGGAATTCTGCAGGAGCGCTTTGAGGGTATGGTCATCTCTAGGTCATCATCTGTAGGTGATGTGAACTGCAGCTACTGAGATCATTCGATTTGACCCCGATAGACTTATTTTGTGACGTTTGCCAAAGTAGCAGGTCTATGTCAACAAGACACTAACTTCAGCAGTCCTAAGAGCCAACACAACCCATGCCGTTGGTCAAATTATGATTGATTTACGTGGCAGAGTGATAGAAGATCGGACAATTTGGACGTTTCGAACACTTCGCCACCCAGAGACGCAGCGATTTACAGTCCAACGTTCTTTTATTTCAAACATAATGGCTTCTTTAAGCCTTTCGAATAAATAACAAATCTCGGCGATATTTCACACACACCTTTCCTTGTCGAAATCTAAAAATAAGAAGCGCTAAATGAAAGATCATTCAGGTGCTCTTAGTCAGACGAGGGCACTTAAAATATATTGTCGATTCCGAAAAGTTGCAGATTTAGCCCCTTATAACATTGTCTAGAAATGGTCCTCTCTGTAAGCCTAGGAAAAACGAGATTTAAACCAGCTGAGATTCAAACTCGGGACCTCCTATGGAGAAAGACTCTAAAGTGCCATTGCTCTAGTCCTGTCTCGGGCAACTAGGGTGACATTTGTCTTCCCAACTTGGTCGACTTTACTTTTTTTGAGAAAATTTTCAAAGGATTTCGGTATTTCAGAGGATTTCAAAGAATGTCGAGATTTTTAGACGGTGTAATCATATGGGGACATATGGACGAACTTTGAGAGCGAGTTTATGCGATTTTTTTTGCAATAGCACTGGACTATTACGGCAGACGAGGTGGTTTAGGCTACTTCGATAGGAAAATTACTAGGGTGATTTCTGCCCCGTCTGCATACACGAAAAGTGGAGGGAGAGGTATACTATCGAACTGTAGGGGTTAAACAGCAAAAAAAAAAAAAACCAAGCCAAAAGGGTTAGAAGAAGTCTTCGATCTAGGGCGAAGAGACATTTAGAAGACTCCGATTCTTATAATCTTTTATACCAACCCAGGGTCACGGCAAAGAAGAAAAAGGCTCAGCGAGATCTTAGCCAAATTTGAGTGTAAAAGTGGAGACGGCTAGCTGGACACAAACAGAGCTGGTTGGAGATGGTTGTTTGTTGAAGTCCAGGTCCCCGGGCTGTAGGGCCACCTAAGGTAAGATAACAACGCTTGAGCCTGAGGAGTCTTCGAACAGAGGACAAAGTCAACGAAGTTGGCACTCTCAAATGGAGGAAGAGGACCTACGCTATCTTATGAGTGTGCAATAAGGGACAGGTGGAGACCGGACTAACTGGAGACGAATTTTGGTTAGGGCATATTTTTATCCCCAACTGCAGAGCTTCCTGTAGGTTTAAGGTTTGTTTCTAAGGGTAAAGGGGTCGATTCGATGAAGAGGGTGGTGCAGACAAAAGATCTGTGTAGCCCACAAAATAATCACGATTTAAAACCATAAGAGGAAAAGTACCTTAGTGGTGCGTTTGGAAGTCCTTAAATGTCTTGGAAGAAGTTGCTTCCTTAAGTTATTTTCCTCATTTTCCTCAACTAGACTTCGCAGTGGCACAGAAAGTGAGGTGTATCCTCACACAATTCGAATCGCCACATTCTCTGCAGTTGTCGTCATTGTCGAGCTTTAACTTCATGGCATGATGTCTCAAAAGATTGTGACTAGTAAGTATGCATACTAGCAACGACAGAGTCTTCCTGTCATTCTTGATTAGCGCGTTAGTTCGGTTGGTGGACACAGATGGAAAAGGATGTCCAGTGTGTTTTCTTTTATCTGGATCTTGGTTTACTACTCTGACACGCTGACAAGGCTTTTCCACACTGACAAAGCTCAGATCACAGAGTGGAGGTCGGATCCATTTTCTGAACCCATGTCCTCTCACAACCTTATTTTTTTTTCGTAATTTTGTTCCTAATTCAAAACGTCGAATGGAGAGGTCCCTTAAGGCGCGCGTCAACTTGAGAGTATTCTACTGCGAACAGCTCTCAGGCCACTCTCGAGAGTCCCGAGAGTACTCACAGAGAGTTGTTTTTCTGCTCTCAACTTCTCGACTTCTAGGAAGTAGGTATTTTTCTGCGAGCTACTCTTGTACTGTGACTCTCGAGAGTGGCCGGCGAGCTACTCGCACTAGTTTTACTCTCAAGTGGACGCGCGCCTTTATAACAAATGATACTCGCAAAGAGTTTTGCCAGACCCTCACACAAGTGGTACCATGAAAAAGCTTTAATTGTCCCGGTAAAGATTCGAACCCGGGACCTCGTGCTCAGTAGTCCGAAGCTCTAACCGCTGCAGCACGGGCGCCCACAAAAACAATATCGCTCTGGCTATATTTCGTCTCGATACATGTATGAAGTCGTTTGAAGTCTTCTAAAAAAGGTGTCATCTTCTGCTTGATGTCGACGTTAGAGCAGCAAGCTGGCTCGGGACGACCCCCACCTGAAAATGATACTAGTATGTTTTTGTCCACCAAATGTGAGGATGAAGCATTATACGAGATAATCATTAACCCCACTTAAAAACATTTTAAAGTTCCAAGAGACAACGTACTCGGTATGAAATGCTCAACCCCAGGACCGTTTGGGTCTTAAAGAAGAGCCTGCAAGTCATCCTGTGACTTGGTTCCTTCCAGTTAAGTTCAAGCTTGAGGTACATCTAAATGCTTAAACTTGAGCTCGGGTGTTGAGGTTGAAAAAACGCCTACATAACAGCTTGAGATAGACCGGGGCCAATCTCCCATAACCATCATGTTGTATTTGTCATATGCATGAGAACCTACAATTTTTGTCGAATCCGAACAGCTGAAAGGACTTTTGAGACACTTTTCACAGAGGCGTTTTCAGATCTTCGCGCAGGTTAGGACTGATTTGGGAATCTAACTTTCCTGCCGATGTCCAGAAGTTCACGGACTTTGGATGGATTGTCGCGATACTAAGTCCGTGTCCTTGTTCTGAGCTGCGACCCTCTCGCTCGACCGTACGCCATTCAGATTTTCGGCAATATGTTAGAGAGTAGGAAGATTGAAGGATGAATATTTGGATTTAAAAAAATGTTTAAATATGTAAATCTAAAAACATCTGCGCATGAGACCCGCTTAACCGAGTAAACAGTAGATTTGGCCACCAGGTTACCCCTAATTCAAAATTCCTTCCCGACTGTTTGTGGTCACTGGCAAACCTCGGTCGACTCTATGTGCCTAAATTAATAATTTCCTGACTAGTAATGATGGTGGAGGTGTGATTAGACTTGCGGTAGCATGCACCTGGCTCATCTCAGCTCGGAGTTTATTGAATTTTATTCTATATACAGGAATATTATCTGACAAAGCTTTTAAACAGAGATCAATTGGCCCCTCGTATAACTGGTGGATGGCAGGTTACTTGACTGATAAGACACAATTACCTTGTAACTGACAGAGGCTTATCTGTTCACGCCCATCCAAATTGTATGGCCAACCGCACAAGCTATATGCTTGGTCCTTTCACACGTCGGAGTAGATGGCCAAACAATGTATATGTACAGCAGGCCAAGATTGCTCGTAGAGGTACTTACCTAACCACAAACCTCTTAATTTGTACAATTGATTGCGTATATAACTATGCCTGCACTCAGGACGTTATCCTTGCCGAAAGTTTCACAAGTGCATACACAAATAAGCCTTTTATCTGTGCTGCTGCAAGGTTCAACGCAAATTAATCAGGTTGAGTAAAAGCAGCATCGTACCGAAGCGTTTTAAAGTTAATTAAGAGCTCAATGGAATGGAAATGGGGTCGAATATTGTCAATTGCACGAGAGCGGATTTACATGTACGCAACTATCAAAGTCCGTGTTATTCAGCGTAGATCACATTCCAATCACAAAATGGCTGGGTTCAATTAACTATTCCCGATTAAATGCTTTTATCGAGTTGGTTTCAAATGTTTACCATGTCCTTTGTTCGGGTGGGCAAGGAGAAAAAAATATTGAAGTACATTATGCTGTAAGCTTCTTTGCTGGACATCAAAGTTCAAGCAGTCGTATCCCCGAGTTAAACCTCTGGGAAAATTTGAATAGAATGTGAAGGTGAAATGATGTAGTCTTAACACACCTTCACTTGTGGTGTGATGCATTCAAATGATTTGAAGTGAACTGAATGTGGGTAAAAGCTTAGGGGAACAGTGACAAACTATATTACGCCACATAAGACAATGCAGCACATTTGCACAGAATGCAAGGCGTAGGTACATACATATATGAACCTTCCACCAGAATAATGTATTCAGGGACCTGAGAGAACACTTCCTTTTGCAGCAAAGAAATCGCATCCTTTGACGCCAATGACGACGACGACAACGATCACAGAGCAAAAGAATGCCAGAGACTTTGGTATGCATGTGCATCGAAAAAGAAGGAATCAGTGCTGAGCTTCAAAACCATAAAACGGATAAAGGGATGTATGGGTACTATAAGGTAAATCCCTAAACTGAAATTGAACATAAAACATTCTAGGATAGGTTGTATGGTTGGGTTGTATGTATGTGACAAAAGGATGCAATAAGCAGCTTTGAAATAGCAATCGCATCTAGATTTACCGACATAAACTATGTAAATGTGTGTTTCTTAACGGCCATAACAACAAAACAATAGGGAGGTGTTTCCCTATATTAAATAGGGAGGACGAGGAGCCAGCAACAAAGTATGCGGAATATATTTATTTTTGCTTGTGTTCAAAAATTTTAGACGATAGCATATAAAGTATGCCCTGCCAAAATTTTATAAATTAAAAAAGAATGGGAATATTAAAAAAAGAACAACGATGCGCCATATTCCCCGAATTATACTATAACAGGGGAATATGGCTTATATCACCTTGTATATCATGAAGCATCAACTTCTGTTTGTCAAGACTTTCGAATCGAGTTTTAGAATGAAATCCAATTCCTAAGTTGTGTCTACATTTCAACAGTTTCCTTTTAGTTAAATGCATTTAACTCTTTTGACATGGGCTTTCGTTTGGGAAATTATCATAAATGACTTCGTTGCCGGTTATCCTGTTCACACAATGTATTATAACAATTTATCGACTATTGTAATACGCTCTGATACGTTGCTTCGATAAGTGACATAACACAGAACTTGAACTATGGTATACCACAGCTCAATATGAGCTAGAGCCAACCTCTCATAAACATGTTGGTGAGGCTGCTAATATCAAACCACCCTTTTTCATTGCAAAGGCGGGCACTGCCAAGGAAACATCATTAACGACTATCGACCTAAGCTGGTCCGGTCTGGACGGAAACATGGTATCCAAGGTTCATGGCATGTAAGGGAACGCGTGCTACCATGAAAAATTTCTAAGAGAAGTATTTTTCGCAAACTTCTGGACTTTTGTAAAGAAATCGGCTGTTTCAACACGGAGATTGTTGCGAGAGTGATAGCGATGTACCGATTTTTTCGGCAGGCTTGTGTGGCAGGCTTTTAGAACACCCTTGTTTTAAATTAACCAATAAACACCAACTGCATTTTATTAACCAGTGAGTAAGTGCAACTGTGCCTACGTAATAACTTCGGTCCGTCTGTAACGGAGCGCGGTATACCCTATTCCTATTCCTTTTCTCCTTTCATTTCTATTCTCTATAAATCCCAACAAGACCAAAATTATTCGCTTTACAAGCAGGAGACAGAATAAGCTTCAAACCCTAAAAATTAAAGATATTCCTCTTACAACCAGTGAAGAGGTTAAGTTTCTAGGGATAACTCTAGACAACAAACTCGCCTGGAATCCACATTTTAATTCAATATGCAAAAAAGCTACGAAAACTTTATGGACCCTAAAACAGCTCGTTGGTAAAACATGGGGACTCAATCCCAAAATGAGCCTGTGGGTCTATACTCAAATGGTCAGGCCAATTATTTCCTACGGCGCTGCCATATGGTGGAAAAAGTGTGAGCAGCGGACAGTCATAGAAAAGCTAAACAAACTTCAAAGGTTAACGTGCATCTGTACCACTGGATCTATGCGAACCACTCCCACAGCTGGTATGGAAGTCCTCCTAAACCTTCCACCACTACATATAGCTGTTCAGGCAGAAGCAGCAGGACAGGCTATAAGTCTTCAACGCAAATATACATACAAAGAAGGTAATCTACAAGGGCATCTAGAGATACTGAAGAAAGCGGATCTGGTTAGCGAACTGAAACTTTTCAGCGATATCATAATTGTAAGCTTTAGCAAAAACTACAAAATCTTAATCCCAAAAAGAGAGGAATGGACTAGCAATCCACATTGGCTAAATGACGACGCCCAAAAGTGGTACACGGACGGGTCGAAGTCAAGCAGTGGAGTTGGGGCTGGTATAGTAGGACCGAGGTGTCATAAACACATACCGCTCTGTAAAGAAGCCACAATTTTTTCACAAGCCGAACTCTTTGCGATTAACGAAGCAGCCCATTGCATTTATAATAGAAATCTCAAAAATGTGGAGATCTCACTATTCTCGGACAGCCAGGCAGTCCTAAAAGCTCTAAGGAGCGACAGATATGACTCCAAGGCTGTTTGGGAATGTCACCAGATTCTAAATAAACTGGCTACCAAAAACAGTTTGAAGCTGATTTGGGTGCCGGGGCACGAAAACTATTAGGGTAATGAAAAAGCCGACATTCAAGCCAAATGGGGAGCTGAGATTCCTTTTATAGGGCCTTTTCCCCTCTTTGGTTTCACTAAGGCAGACATTTATCATCAAATTAAAAACTGGACTATCAGTATATGTCCACAAAAGTGGAATAATCTGGAAGGCCTCAAACACTCAAAAAAATTCCTCAGGTAACCCCAAAAGAGCTAAGGAAGCCCTAGAACTCAACAGATCCGATCTAAGATTGTTATGTGGAGCTCTCACTGGACATGCAGCATGTAACTATCACCTATCCAAATTAGGCCACAGCAGCACTGAAATCTGTAGACACTGTGGAGAAACAAAAGAAACTATGGAACGCCTTTTGATAGAGTGTCCTGCTCTTGCTCTCCACAGATTTAAAATTACTGGCATACCCAATTTAACAGGGAAAGACTATGAAAACATCCCATCGAGGGAGGTTATCAGTTTTGTAAAGATAGCTCTAAGAACCTAAAAAAGTAAAGGGGTACAATAGATCTTTTAGGTCGCAGTACAAGTGGGTATTATACTCGTACCCTATACATTCAATTCATTTCTATTCTCCTTTCCATTCCTATTCTCCTTTTCATTCCTTTTCTCCTTTCCATTCCTATTCTCCTTTCCATTGGTTTATTTTCTTGTTTTCCATCCCCGTTTCGTTACCATTTATGCATCATTTTAAATAAAAAAGAAATGTATTCCTTTTAAGTTTTCGTTTACGTTTTTTTTTTTTTTTAAAGGCGTGGCATGTTTAACCCCTTTAACCGGAAATCAGTATTAGCATAGAAATATCCAAGTTTGCGGCTATAATGTACGCAAAACTGTAATTTTTTGTTTCAAATTCAATTATTTTGTGAAATCGACCTCTAAACATGGGCGTGGCCGAAAACCTTGTACGAACGAAATCTGAAATAGTATCCGGTGTACTTTATGTGCTTAATTTTTTTTCTTATTCTATCCTTAGTAAAGCTAAAAAGCAGTCGAAATCCATGTTTTTCTGGAAATTTATAGGTTTTTATGGCCTCTATATGTGGGCGTGGCCCGAAACTTTGTATAATCTTGATGTAGAACCAGGCATTTTCTTTAAAATATATTTAGAAAAAATTTTCCTATATTGAATAAATTATGCATTTGAAGGATAACTCTTTCAATCGATGCCACGCCTACAAGGGACGATCTGCCGGCTTTATTTTCATTTTTTATGTGTTATAATCATTAGGAGATGCTTAATGTTAAAGATCAGCTTTTCGCGACGTCTTAAACTTTTGAAAGCACTGGAGCTAGTTGCTAGTGGGCGTATCTGTGGGCGGATTTTGAAAATTTTAACACTTATATTGCTTCGGATGACAAAAAACTTATGTACAGCCTTCTAGCTAGAAATTTAAGGCCCAAAAATTGGTGACATACGGACAGACGAACATGGCTCATTCCTCTCGGAATTCGGTCTCGGTCATATGAATTTTAGGTTTTGGGGGTCTATCGTTATTATTTCTCTATACGCATTAAATTTTCGCCTGTATCAAACTTTATATACTCCATTCACCATTCCTGTGGAATAAGGTATAAACAGAATTTCGTCTTTTCTGTTCGTCTTTTTAGGAAAAAATGTCCTGAGGAAAGCCTATTTAGACTCGCCAGGTAGATAGAGCAAACATTATGTTTTCGTTGAATCGAGATCATTTGTGTTATGCTCCGCAAGAGCATAACTTATGTGAGGGTGATATGGCTGGGGGTACCATACCACCCTCTTCGTAGTTTTGCGCTAGGTTTTTATCGTAAGTTTTAACATTCATTTCTTCAAACTTTTAGAACTTATCACAAGTCGGTTTTTTCTGCTTTTGATATCTTAAGAGTTTCGACAGGTAAACATGGAAAGGGAAAAATTAAAAAAAAGTATTGAATAATAATATGTGTTATTATTATTTTGGCGAAAGCCAAAACAAAAGGCACCTCAAAATCCAACCCTAAACATATTAAGTCATCTAAAAACGTGAGTTTTGTTTACCTCAGAAAATAAGAATCATGTTAATTTTTACGACAGATAAGGAGGTCCAAGAAATTTGAAGAACGATCATTAATTTTATATAATAATCACTTTGAGGGCGCTTTGAGGCACTTTGAGAAGTTTTTTCAAGACAAATGTTACTCTCGGAGGGTTTGTCAGACCCTCGCGGAGGTGGGAGCCGTGAAAAAGAACAAGTCTTTTTTTTCAGGTGGTAGAGGCAGGAAGGATAATAATCCTTCTATTAATTTAAATTATTATTGCAGGTGGTGTGTCCTCTGCTTAAACTGAACTCATGGCACTGCCTGTAAGCTGCAAAACGAAATTTCCTTTTAGTTTTACCGCATACAATTATTGTACATAAAGACGTTAACGGTTGAGTAAAGTGTTTTATGAACTTGTTTTTTTGGGAATATTCAAAAAAGAATAAGGATGCGCCATATTGCCCGAATCATTTTATAACAGGCGAATATGGCTTTTATCAATATTTTCCATGAAGCATCTTCTTCTGCTTATCAAGAGTGTGGAATCGAGTTTTCGAAAGAAATCCATATTCTAAGTTTTGTCTCTTCAAAAGTTTTCTTTTGGGTAAATCAATCAAACCCTTATCGGTATGGGCTTTCGTTTGTAGAATTGTCATATTTAAAACTTCGCTGCCGGTAATCCTGTTGTTGCTTCGATAAGTAAGATTACACAGAACTTGAACAGGTAAACTGGTCGATGTGAACCAAAGCCACCCTCTCATAGACATGTATGCTGGTGAGGCTTATATCAAACCAGCACCCCTTTTCATAGCAAGGGACACTATCAAGGAAAAAGCATAACGACAATCGATCTAAGCTGGTCCAGTCTAAACGGAAGCATGGTATCATATGGCTCCAACATATGGCATCCAAGAGAACGTTGGATACCATGAGAAGTTTCAAAGGGAAGATTGTTTTCGAAAGTCAAGTTGAAATAAGATGCACAAACTTCCAAGCCAAACTTCTTGACTTTTATAAAGAAATCGGTTGTTTTAACACGGAGATTGTTGAGAGAGGGATAGCGATGTACCGATTTTTTCGGCAGGCTTGTGTGGCAGGTGGGGTGCCGTGGCGTAGTGGTTAGTGTGTGTGCTTACTACGCCGGAGGTCTGGGTTCGAATCCTGCCATCGTCACCTAAAAAAAAAAAAAGACTTGTTCTTTTTCACGGTCCCCACCTCCGCGAGGGTTTGACAAGCCCTCCGAGAGTATTAAATGTCTTGAAAAACTTCTCAAAGTGCCGTTCGGATTCGGCAAAAAATTGTAGGTCCCCTTGTATGTAAAGAAATCAACACACTAGCTTACATTGTTGAGAAGTTGGCCCTGGTTCACCTCGAGCTGTTGCGCCACTCTATTTATTTATTTATTTTTATTTTGTGTGGCAGGTGTTTAGAACACCCTTGTTTTAAAGTAATCCAAAAAACACCAATTGCCTTTTATCAAATAGCTAACCGAACGCATCGTTGCTTATATTGGAGAGCGGCCTCTACGGCAAAGCCCCCAAAATTATTTTTATACCCCATCCCATAGGTTAGGAGGTATAACAACAGTCAAAGTTGTCGTAGGAAGCTGCAATTTGGTATGCGGTATCCTCGCTTTAAGTGTATTGTGAATTGCATTTAAAAAAAGGCAAAAACCACCCCCATGTGGGCGTGGTCATATTTAATTTGCATTTAAATAAACGGTTTTTATTCGATATATATTTTTTTTAAATCCAAAAAAAATTCGACTATAAAATGTTCAGATATAAATGAAAGCTGTTCAGATATTGGAGTTACCGCTCTGCACTCGTCTCGGCTGCACGCGCTCCGCTATCTGTCCTTGTTTTTTTACAAATACTAATTACATAATCTGCTTGTGCAGTGCTAAAAATTAACCACCGCATCGAATTAGCGAAAAAAAAAAAAACAAAAATCATTCAATCACCCATCAAGTGTCACACTCGCGCCGCTGAGCTACAATCTTCATCTCGCGTGCATCACCCCTCCCCCCATCCTCTATATACAACACATAGCCCAGTCCACATTATCAATTTTCTTGCCTTCTACTGTTTCCCTTTGCCTGTCGCTGCTGGTATCAACACTCCAATGCACGGTTGGAGTGCCGCTGCCAGCAGTGGCAATGAGCGTATAGCGGATTGTTGATGATTTTTTTTTGCTTGAATTTACCACACAATGCTATGTACAGGCATAGTACTTGCAAAGTATTGTTGTGGTGTTTCTTTGCGAGGATTTTCACGCAACAATCCAGCTTAGTGTTTGTCGTTTATTTATTGTTTCCGAGCAGTTGTATTGTCTTGCGCAGATGAGTGACTTCCGTGTCGACATTTGCAACATTCGTGGGCTGCGGAAAAACCTAATTGCAGCGTACGTCCATGTCTGTACTTACAGCCCAGCTGTTTTGGCGCTAAGTGAAACTCAGGTATTAGGCATAGATCCTGTAACAGGTCAACCCGATCCGGGTTTTAAACTCCCTGGTTATCGCTTAGAGCCATTATTCTTTCCACATCGTGGCCTCGCCATTTATATTCGTGATGATATTGTCTACCATATTCCTCCACAACTCAACACCTGTTCCAACCCGGAATTCAATTTCATGTGGATAAATTTCACCGTCCGTAGACAAACAATTCATTACTGTTTCGTGTACAGAAGCCCTAACTTGGGCAGTGCATTAACTTGTAATGAGTTTGATGCTCTGTCCGACTCCATCTTAAGAATTGTTTCCTTGAATCCTAATAATGAAATCGTGATTACGGGCGATTTCAATATTCACAATTCTAAGTGGCTTCGACATTCTGGTCAGACAACACCCGAAGGAAGGTATGTTGAGATCTTTGCCGCGTTAAATAACCTAACGCAACTTGTAAACGAGCCTACACGGATACCCGACATTAACAATCATCCCGCCAACACTCTGGATTTGTTTCTTACCTCCCATCCCGATAAGTACACAGTGAATGTACTGTCTCCTCTAGGCTCGTCAGACCACTGCGTCATATCAGCCACGTTCCTATTGGGTAGTCAACCTAATAAGGAAATTACTCCAAGAAGAACAGTGTGGCGGTACGAGAAAGCCAACTGGGACGGCCTTAATAACTTCTTCAGTCGTTTTAACTGGTCTTTGTGCTTTCTCGATGACAACGTAGATGCTGCTGCTGATATGATAACTAACACCATTCTCCTTGGTATGAGATCCTTTATCCCTTACAGGATTAAGAGTATCAAACCAAAGGAGAACTCGTGGTTTGACTCGAGCTGTAAAGAGGCGATTAGGTTAAAGGAGTTATGTTTTCGGTCCTACAAGACCAACCCATCACAGGTAAACCGAAAAAAGTTTAAACAAGCCAGAAATGATTGTAATGCTCATATTCGCCGTGTCAAATTCCAATACGACCAAAAGCTGAGGCAGAAAATACTACATTGTCCCAAGGGTAGTAAAAACTTTTGGTCTTTCGTCAAAAATGTCAAAAACTGTGCCTCATCTTCCATCCCAACACTCGTTTACAATGACATTCCAGCTGTCACCTCTCTAGACAAAGCGAATCTACTTGCAGCGCATTTCGCTGCTAGCTCCATGCTCCCTGATTCTGCAATGTCCCCGCCTACACTTGAGCGCGTCGAATATACCATGGGACAAATTCACTTTCGCGCTCGTGCAGTCAAAAGAGTACTTCGAGATCTAAACATTCACAAATCCGCTGGTCCAGATGGAATATCCCCCATTGTTCTGAAGAGGTGTTCTTCCGCGCTGGCAAAACCATTGTGTAAGCTTTTTCAGCGGTCCTACTCCTCAGGTCTCTTTCCGAGTAGATGGAAAACAGCATTTGTCCAGCCCGTCCCTAAAAAAGGCGATTCTTCTTCTCCCTCTAGCTATCGTCCAATTGCACTTACCTCCCTTCTTTCTAAGGTCATGCAAACGCTGATTAATTATCAGCTTATGAAATATCTTGAAACACGAAAACTTCTTAATGACCGGCAATACGGTTTTCGTAGCAAACGGTCCACTGGTGATTTGATGGCATATCTCACTGAAAAGTGGAATCATTCCTTGCATCTTCTAGGTGAAAGCAAGATTGTTGCGCTTGATATTTCAAAAGCATTTGACAGAGTTTGGCACCAAGCTCTCTTGTCGAAAATGCGTGCATTTGGAATCGACGAATCTCTTATTCAGTGGATTAGTAATTACCTTTCGAACCGTTCAATTCAAGTTGTTTTGGATGGCTTCAATTCCGCAGTTCATAAAATTAACGCTGGGGTTCCCCAGGGCTCTGTTTTGTCTCCGACACTCTTTCTCATTTTCATTAATGATCTCCTGTCTGCTACAACTAATCCAATCCACTCCTTTGCTGATGACAGTAACCTCAGTTTTTCATATTCGTTCTCGGTTCCGCGCCCCTGCTCTTCGGACGTTGAATTGGAACGGCAGCGTATGTCAAACTCATTAAACTCTGACCTTAACAGCATTGTATCATGGGGATCTCAAAATAGAGTAGAGTTTAATGCTTCTAAAACTCAATGCTGTCTTCTGTCATTGAAGCAAAACCGAAACACCCAGCCATTGTCCATGAATGGCACTTGCATCGACGAAACCGAAACGCTTTCCATTCTCGGTATGTGTGTCAATAACAACCTTAGTTGGAATGACCACATATTCGACGTCGCCAAGAACGCTGCGAAATGCCTAGGCTTCCTTAAAAGATGCAAGAAGTATTTCACCCCCTCTGATTTGGCTATTTTATATAAGGCATATATTCGCCCCAAGTTGGAATATAATTCCCATGTCTGGGCTGGTGCTCCAAAAACAGCACTGCTTTTGCTAGATAGGATACAAAAACGCGCGTTAAAACTTGTTGGAGACAAAAACATTGCGAAGTCTTTTGACTCATTAGAACATCGACGTAATGTATCTTGTCTTTCACTGTTTTATCGCTTTTTTCACAAACAATGTTCCATCGAAATAGCCAATTGCATTCCGCCCCTAAAGACGTTCCACCGTAATACTCGCCAAAGATCGAATGCACATCAGTTTACCCTCGAGCCCACCTTCGGACGCACAGTAAAGTTTAGAGGTTCTTTCATAAGCCGTACAACGCGAATGTGGAATGTTCTCCCACGGTCAATCTTTCCTGCGCAATACAACTTGCAACTGTTCAAAACAAGAGTGCATCGGTACCTCTCCTCCTTTTCCTCTTCTTCTAATGCTTTCCGCTCGTGAGATGTGTAACATTAAAAAGGGTATCCAATCCCTTATATTCGCGAGTGCATTATAAAAAAAAAAAAAAAAAAAAGCTATCAACTGAAATGAATAAATTTATGCCACGCACGCTTTTGGGGGCTTTTTTAAGTATAAACAAAATTTTTAATATGGAAATGCAATCAACACGTGTATACCACTTTTGAAAAAGCGATGTTATTGAAAAGCGGTGGATGCCACGCCCCTTTTTAAGGGAGAGGATTCTAAGCTGAGAAATTCTAAACGCAATTGAAGTTAATAAAAACTGAAATATAATAACCAAGATTTATGACACAATTCGGAGCTTGACAGTGGTCAATTGGGATGGGATATCCAACGATTCGCCTAAGTGGATTGTAGCCCTCCCACTAATAAAATATGCCTTTGTTACCCTTAGATCAATGAAGAAATTTTTTTCCGCTTTTGGTCATACGTAAATTATATGGGACGGTTATTCTTATCAGCATTGCAATAATATTTGAGTTGTAAATCGGGGCTCACAAGTACGGCAAACGTTACTTGTGGGCCCGTTAAGAAGTGATCCTTAAGCCATCCACACCACCTTATGCGTCCCGCGTCCTGTGCCTTAATTTACTTTATTTTCAAGAAAGGTCACTTTGCTTCATGGATCGTGACGTTAACCCGGCCCCCGGTATGGTCAGTGAAGTAATTCTTTATGGAATGAAATCTTTTATACCGAACAGGAAAAAAAAAGTATCAGAGCAAAAGAAAATTCGTGGTGCGACTCGAGCTGCAGGGAGGCTATTCAGTTAAGGGAAGTGAGTTTTAAGGTCAAGCCGACGGAGGACAAACAAAATAAATATAAACGAGTCAGAAACGATTGCAATGCTTTGACTCGTCGCGTGAAGTTCAAATTTGAACAGAATTTGAGGCAAAAAGTTCTGCAGTGTCATAAAGGTAGCAAAAATTTTTGGTCATTTGTCAAAAACATAAGAAACTCTGCCTCAACTTCCATCCCAACATTAATTGACAATGACATGCGAACTGTCCGCTCTATTGACAAAGCCAATCTGCTTGCAGCCCACTTCGCTGCCAATTCTACGCTTTCTGAGTGTGACATGCCACCACCTGAACTCGAGCGCGTGGAATACTCAATGCGACAAATACACTTTCGTACTCGTTCAGTGGTTGCTGTTTTAAAATATCTCAACTTCCACAAAGTCGCCGGACCAGATGGTATTCCCGCAATAGTTCTGAAGAGGTGTACCGCAATGCTTGCTAAACCTCTACGCAAAGCATTGCGGCACTGTTTTCTATCTGTCCCTCTCTTCTGCTATCTTTCCTAGTATTTGGAAAACAGCTTTTGTACAGCCCGTTTCAAAAAAATGGTGACTCTTTTTCTCCTTCCAATTACCGTCCAATTGCGCTAACATCATTGCTTTCTAAGGTCATGATAACATTATTAAACCGTGAACTGACGAAATACCTAGAATCGTGGAAGCTTCTTAATGGCCGTCAATATGGCTTTCGCAGCAAGCGATCTACATGTGATTTGATAGCTTATCTGACCGAAAAGTGGAATCGCTCTTTGCATTTGCTGGGTTTGGCATTTCAAATGCATTTCAAATATCAAAGGCATTTGATAAAGTTTGGCATCAGGCCCTTCTATCAAAGCTCAGTGCATACGGAATCGATACGACACTTATTGTATGGATTAGGAATTACCTTTCTGAGCGCTCCATCAGAGTGGTCCTGGACGGCTTCATATCTGACATCCATTCAATTAATGCTGGTGTGTACCAGTGGTCTGTTCTGTCTCCAACACTTTTCTTAATATTCATTAATGACCTTTTATCTGCTACATCCAATCTGATCTACTCATTTGCAGATGACAGTACTCTTAGTCATTCATACTCGTTCCAAAATAAACGTCCGAGCCCCATGGAAATTGAAACGGCAAGGTTGCGTATGTTTGCCTCTTTAAATTCCGACATTGACATCATATCAAGATGGGATTTTGTTAACAGGATGGAATTTAACGCATTGAAAACCCAATGCTGCCTTCTGTCTTCAAAACAAAATAGGATCCATCAGCCAATATCCATGGACGGCACTTGCATCGCCGAAACCAACAAGCTTTCTGTACTCGGTATGTGTCTAAACGACAACCTACGTTGGAGTGACCACATATATGATGTTGCCAAGAGTGCTGCGAAACGCCTTGGATTCTTGAAGCGGTGCAAGAAATATTTCTCACCATTAGATCTAGCAATAATTTACAAAGCGTTTATACGCCCCAAAATGGAATACAACTCCCACGTTTGGGCAGGTGCATCAAAGACCTCTCTGCACCTTCTCGATAGGATTCAGAAGAGAGCGATAAAACTTATTGGGGACCCTAACATAGCGAGGTCACTTGACTCCTTGGATCACCGTCGTAATGTTTCGTGTCTCACTTTGTTTTATCGTTTCTTTTATAAGGACTGTTCTAGCGAAATCGCCAGCTGTATCCCACCTCCGAAAGAATTTAACTGCAACACACGTGCTATAACTAATGCTCATGAATTCAGCCTTGAGCCAAGCTTTGGTCGTACTGCATTGTACTGGAATTCCTTCTTTAGCAGAACAACACGGATGTGGAATAGTCTTCCGGGGTCTTTCCTTTTTATTAAAGTGCACCAGTACCTCTCCTCTCTCTCCTCTTATCTTTTCCACTCGAGCTGCGTTAACTCATCTTAAGGGTAGCCACAAACCCTTGAGCGGGAGTAAATTATAAAAAAAGAAACATTTATTCAAAATCAATGTGTCTCAGTACCTCTCTTACCGTAAAGTAGGTTTGTATTTATAGTGCAATCGAGTGACAGGGCAACTGAGCTATTTATACTTCATTTTCTTAGGTTGAGCTAACGAGAAAACGGACTACAAAAATAACGGAAAAGTTTGTAATTTTTAGCAGTGTTGAAAAACCATTGCTTGAATCAAAAACGCACCTCTTATGCGTTTAAGAAAAAACCAAGTAATTCATCCTGCCACGGAGTATTTTTGAAGTTTTATGATACAAACCAGCGCTCTCATCGTTTTTTTCTTTCAATCAATTTCAACAAAAAGTCACGGAGAAAAGTGCCTTTGTGTGGTTGTATTGAAAAAAAAAACGATAAAGCAAATATACCTGAGCAAATAGGACCACGAGTCACTTCCTCAGCACTTTTATGGACGTCTAAGGCTATCGCTGCTGGAAGTGAAAACTTTAAAGTGAACTTATTCCGTTGAAACTATTTCTAAGGGAGTTTTTCTCCGGACGATATATACCTGAACGGTACGTTTAACTTCAATCAATCATGCTCAAAGTTTGTGTAGCCATCAATTATTTAGTTCCGTGATTAGCACTACTCACCGAAAATAAATTTAATTGATTGAGAGCTGCTAATACTATGGTGTGTGTTCGTACATACAAAGTGGGGCGAAGCCTGCGGGAATGTTTCGTTTGAGGATTGAAAGTGACCAGCCAAAGAAACGCCCTTAAAGTTACAGGCAGCAAATAAAATATTGTTCGTCTTAAAGCCAAATTCGAATCGAATTCATTTCTAATCTGTGTGCTCTCACCCGTAAGGTGATAAATTAAATTCGGCTCGGATTTCATGAAAAACAAAAAGGACACACATATTTCATCTAAAAAACGACCACCCGCCGCCCTTTCCCTCCCCCCAGTGTTGTAACATTTCCAACGCCATTATCAGCTACGTCCATTCCATATACTGAAAAGTAAAATATTTGCTTCACATCACTTTGCCAAACGCAGGCAAGGCTCGCCGCTCGCTCGCTAGTCGTCGTCCTTGTTCTATCCTCTATGTTGGAGTTGGAGCTGCGTATATCCCTATGGGCCCGAAGGGAGGTTTGCATTATAGTTGACTGACATTATGATTGATTTTCAGTCGTGATCTGATGGAATTATTTTTATTTTTTTTTTTTTTTGCGCCTTCTTGCTATGTGTAGCATATTGTTGTCCCTTGTCATGGTGTGCTTCAGTCCCACTTCCCATATCCTATTTCATGAACAAATATAACCCTTCAAAGTCTGCTGAGTGAAGTAATTTGTTGACAGGGAGAATAATTGCGGTTGAAGTCCCTTAAGTTCCGGCGGTGTCGCTTCTGTGTGGGTGAGGAAGCGCAAGCTAAGTGGAAAATTAAAGATTTTTAAATTCGTCCTTGCCACACACCGCCTTCGGCTCTAATTGATCATTTTTCTTTGCTGCGTCGTGGCTGCTAGTGTTCGCACGAAATCCCATGATCCTTCATTGCTGTGTCCTGAAATTAATTCGCATCACAAATAGTTTTTAACACGTTTTCCATTTTTGTTTTCCCAGAGTGGTTTGCATTGAAGGGTATACGCGTTCCGTATCGATGTCCGAGGAGGAGGACAAAAAAATAAACAACAACAACACCGACAGGAATTTCCATTAAAAATCACAACACTAAAATTCGATACGGGTTTTTCTTTTTATATTCATGTTTTGGTCTTATTGTGCTTTGTGTATTGTTGGACGCGCGATGGCCGACTGTGTCGGTAGCACTGTACAGTGTACACCCGGCAAACCGTATACAAATCACAAATAATTCCAAAATCTGAACCAACGTCACGAAGTATTTGTTCTTCGTGACAAACAATTTGTCTCGCTGAAATTCGCTGTCAGCCCCTGTGGGGCGTTGTACACATGCTTTTTCAAAAAGGATAACTTCATTCCCGCAGCTCATTTTTCAGTTCTATTGGACGAACAGCAGGCATATCCTGCCTGTGCTCTCCTTATTGGCAGCGGGACAATATTTAGTTAGCCTTGGAATGTAGGAGCACAGCGCGAGCATAGAGCTGTATTGGAAATAGTGCGAGTTCCTTTTCTATTTGGACTTCTGCGAAAGGTAATTATGGCAAAAATCTGCAACGATGCACTTTTATGGGCGGTGCAAAAACACAAAGCTTTGTTTCATTTCGTGGAACCAGTGTATGAGTATCGATGGTTGCCGAGCCATATTTACCATTGAGGGTGTAATTCTGGGTATATTCGAATTGGTTACAGTTTCGGCGCGATCTTTTAGAAGGCCATAACCTTGTTTATCTTCGTCGGTTATTGCCTCTTCTGATTTCAAGTGAATGCGGCAATAAGTCTTAGGTTTGGCCAGGGACATATTAGCCCTAGGGTCCAGTGGGGCCCGGGCAGAGCGGATATTTTGGGGGAACGGCAAATTAAGAACTCATTGCTTAAAAGCAAAAAAATCAATCGCTTATTTACATATAAAAATACCATTTTACACAGCAAACGCCAAACATGTTCAAAATTTTTTTAACTTCTAGAAGAATTTTTGATTTTTTCGGATTATCGAATAGACGAAAGCTTTCGCACGGTCTTGGGCAAAATTGTCGCCTCTGTCATGGTAAACAGGAGTTTTTTTTAACTCTCGGAAGGCCTTACATTAACTCATGGGTCCAATAAGAAGTTTGTAAAATTATAGCGATAGCAGAACCCTAAGACCGGACATAGATCGAGAAGGAATTGTGAGTCGAAAAAACCATATCCGTCCGTCCGCCAGCAATTGTGGCTCATATTTTGAAAGGCCTTAAATTGCGCGGTAGACAGTCTGAATTCGTCAGAACAAATCTGGATTTTTTAGGTCCCGAAGAAGGACAAGCGTAAAGCTTTACAGATCCGCCCACTGACATGCTTTCTTCGTTTATAAGAGTGAAATTAAGTCTCTAGAAAAATTGTTGAAAAATAGTCGCAAAAATCTTAAACTATGTTAATAGCATGCAAGCCAAAATTATTACATCGAAAAACAAAAAAATAAAGGCAAAAAGCGCCACTCAGTGGATGTGGCCTTAGAAAATCAAAGAATTTATTCCTGGTATTGATTTTACCCACAATAAGTTAGTCATATTTATACCCGACCGAGGGTATATTTATTTTAATACCGTAGACCCCTAAGACCTTTTAGAGATATGATCGAGACCGACAGGTAAGTCGATTAAGCCGTGTCCGTCCGTCCGTCTGTCCGTCTGTCCGTATGTATGCAGTTTTGAGGTCTTTTAAATTGAGCTAGGAAGCTGAAACTTGCAGCGTTGCTTGGTTCTCATTTTGTACAGACAAAGTATGAAAATTGAGAAAATCCGCCACAGCCACGCCCACAAATGGCGTGAATGTCAGACAACCTCAAATTTACATTTTATTTCAAAATACCTTTTGGTCAAGATAGACAAAACATATGAACTCAAATTTTGGTGGAGAGCAATATCAATTAGAAGCCTTTAATAAGGCAAAAATTGTACCGCCCATTCCATTGAGCATGCCCACTTTTAACATCTGAAATCTTTGAAAACCTGATTTCTCGGGAAATTCATTCTAAATTGAAATAAATTGTATGACAAATATTAAAGATATTACCATTTGCTAAGTTTGTTGCATTCAAAGCATTGAGCTCCGCCCACTTTTAGAAGGCGTTTTTGGGAAAAAACTGTTTTTTTTAAGCATAAATATTCGCTTTTAACCCATTTTGTATTTCCAACGAAATTAGAGTTAGTTGATTTAAATTTTCAGCCTACGCCCTTATTTAGGGGCGTGGCCAACACAAAAAATTTTAAATTTGGTGTTGATGGGTAAAGAGGGTCGGGTATTTAGAAGAGTGCAAGAGTTCGTTACAGACGAACTCTTGCACTTACTTACTTGTTTTTAGGTGTATTTTTTGGCACATGTTCCCAGGGGGCGGCAAATATGTACACTTTACCTTACTCCGCCCCTGGGTTTTGAAGATGCCACGCATACATATCATCCATTGTTTGGATGTCACTTGTTAGGTAAAATCGTATCTTAATGGAATATGCCTGGCAGTTCCAAGTGTAACCATGTAGGCACCCGAATATGCCTGCCTCGCATGACCAACGGAAAAACCAAAGCAAAAGTACCGGAAATCGAAGCCAGAAACTGCCTATATGTTAGAATTTTAGGTCTTCATACACTAAAAAGTTTGGTTTTTTCAAGTATTATTTTCCTAATAAACCTTGAGAAATTGAGGTTTTATCATTCCGCTTTACCTGTGTGCAGGCGAAGGGTTGGGTTCAAAATTCTTCCTGGGTCAAAATAGTTTATCAAAAATTCTGCTTTTCAAAATTCTGTTTTGTAAAATTCTCGAAAAGCAACTTTGACTAAGCGAATTAGTGTAATATGTTCAATCCTCCTGCCTGTTTCTTTTTTTGCCTTTGCTTTATTTCAAAAACATCAAAAGTTTGCTTCAAAAAGCAGAAATGCAGAATGTTATAGCTTAACTCAGTATTTTGAAAGTCAGATTTTTTTCCAAGGAAAAAGCAGAATAGTAAAATGTAGAAATTTTGGAAGGACAATATTATGACCCGCTCCCACGCCGATAAGGAATCCGCTCATTTGAGACACACGCTCCTCGATTTTGCTCTTGTTGGTGTTGTTTTAAAAGTCCGCCCGAATAATTTCTATGCCGGTTTCCACCACCTGTAAAGGTATCACACCCCATGTTGGGCGCCATCGCATCGATCTAGAGTTAATTCAACTGGTCTTTTTGAGTATGGTTGAAGGGGCTGGGACTTAAACGAGATCTTGCTAGCAAGCTTATCGAAAGATGTGATTGCTTAAAGTAAATAATAGTTTGGGTAAGGTTAGGTCAGACGAAAATAAAAGTCTAAATCAACAAACATAATCATGTGATTTGTTGAACCTTAGGGGAAAAAAATAGAAAAGCTAAGTTCTAGAGACAAACTATGTAATAAAGAATTGATGGTCGATATTTTGAAAAAAAAAAAAAATAGAAAAGCTAAGTTCTAGAGACAAACTATGTAATAAAGAATTGATGGTCGATATTTTGAAGGAAGAAAAGCAATCGGAATGAAATTCCGATTCTCATGTAGGTTTGGCGGCACACGCTTTAAAACTTCTGTTAAGCTTCTGCCCGTGACTTTCAACAATAAACACCGACATATTACTGAAATGAAGAATAATAGATTGTAAGAAAAATTGAATACTAAAAAACTAAAAATAAAAAAAAAACATCTTAAAATTGGGCGATAGTACGAAATTGGGCTTACAACCTTACTGGGTTATAAATTTGCGTGTTTGCCCGATTGACTACCTTGCAAAAAGCAAAAAAAAAAAAAATGCCCGAGCAGTAAATCATGAATGACTTTAAAATCGCTTTCAACAACAGAGACCGCTCTGCTTTCAGTCTGAGTTTAAAAAAAAGATCTCGTAAGCCACCCACGATTTCGGAAACAAAAACCTTTAACAATGGCCGATTCCTTTAACTGAAGACAGAGTTAAGTTGGTTAAGGGATAGACTTTTCCAAACTGGGCAAAGTAAGGTCCATATCTAGTTTGAGCCGGGCAAGTAGGTATCTCTATTAGCGATTGACGGCTTTCCTCGTTCTATAATGGAGGAATCTAAGGAGCGGCAACAACGTCATCTTTCAAAAACTTGCCGACTGAGCGATGAGAATAAACAAAGATTGACAAATGAAACTAAGGCGGGAAAAAGCACGTGTTAAAGTTTTGGTAGCTTCTGAAAACGTTTCAGGTTTGCAAACAGGCAAAATTTATCCACCAAGCATCGAATTTTGGGTTTGACATTTGTCAATACATTTGCGATTGATTTACGACAATAGCACTATATGTTGCTATATACTCGATGATTTTGAAGAGTGTCTTTGAGTTGACTAGAAACAAATTAGAAAAGATTTCTGTTTTAATAAAGAAGATTAAGGGCGATTTCACAGTGGCAACTTAAGTAAAGCTTAAGTTGAGAACGCTTCAATACTCAGCCTACGTTCCGATTCCGCTGGCGGTTTTGCATATTAGCCGTAAGCTCCTAACAAAACAATTTTGTTTTGTAATTTTTGAAACATTCAATAAAAATTTTCAGTGCATCGTGTTGGTTTAATCATTTTTCATACCTTATTGTTACATTGATGTGCTTTTCATCAAAATTAAAATCATTCGCATTGTTTTTTGTGAAAAACTTAAGTCGTCAATGTTGGTGACTTAAGTGTGTGAGTAAAAAAAATTTAATGTGAAAACGGAATTTCATCCTGAGTCAGGGAAGTGTCAGAGTCGATACTTAAGTTTTGACTGTGAAATCGGCCCTAAATGATTTTAAAAATGAGCGGCTTGTCGGAGTCTCTTGCCCGGGTAAGGATCGGAAAAATTTAAACCTGGCAGCCACATAGGTATATAAAATAACCCCCCCCCCCCCCCCCCCAAACAATAAAAAAAAACAAAGACAGCCTCGGATATTTGCTGATCCTGGTAATTCAGGGCACTCTTTGGAGTTAGGCCGAGGGGTGTCAGCATGCGAGCGCTTGGTGGTCGGAAGGTCCCAATCGGCATCCGACCGGGCTTAACCCGAAGAAGTTACGAGCAGTTAACAGCCCGTCAATGGTACCGCTATCCATTATGGGGGACGGAGGGGGACAGCGCCAACTAAAAATGAGGGCTCAGGTGGAAACCCTACAAATCAGCAACGGCATCAACTCGAAATTGGTACGAAATTGGAACGTCTTGTCTCTAACGAGGAATAAACTTCAACTGATTGAGGAGGCCAAAAAGTATCAGCTCGATGCAACTGGCATCTCTTCGACTAAGTGGAAGGGTTCCGGATCTAAGGACTTTGCATGGGTGGAAGCTCATCTAGTCTAACGTCTCATATCACATGGCTGCATAAGCGGGTGTGGGATACTCACAAGCCCCCGGTTGTCAGAAGATGTATTCGATATTGTTCAAGCTTAAGCCTTAAGTGAAGTTTGATAAGTTCTAATCTTAAAGCTTAAGCTTGAACGATTGACTCTGGCTCTGGTTCAGGTCTATGCTCCAAATCGAAAGTCTATCGAAAAGAGTATCAGTCCCACTTGAACAAAGTTGATTTGATGCTGCCCTGGATAGAGTGGCATAGACTTCTTTCTCCTGATAGGTGAATTCAATGCACATGTGGATACAGACGACAGCATACTTGGAGAAGTGTGATCGGGAGGCACGGTGACTGGGAACTGGGATGAAAACAGGAACGGAGGGAAGTTGTTGGACTTTTACTGTACGTATGGTTTGTCCATCATGAACACCGCACATTCCCGCACAAACCATTCACAAATACACAAATTTAACAGGTTAAATCAGAAGTCACTGGTTGACTTCTTTGTTGCACCACCCTGTGTTCAAAGAATGACTTGTGATGTTCGAGTTTTTAGAGGAGCTGAGCTGACAACTGATCACCACTTAGTGCTGTGTAAATTGTATTTCAGCGACAGTATTCCTTTGTCACCCAGGCGAAAACCGCAAGATTGGTGACCCGCATTCGGTGGGAAAGGTTGCATGTTGCTGACTCTGACTTAGCGCTTTGCATAGCTTGTTTCGGAGAAGTTTGAACGAATTCCCACTGACCTTTTCGATGTAGAGCAGGAATGTCAGCTGTTTCTATCATTGCCTCTGCAGGAAATGTTTGTGGAGTGAAGCGGCTTGGAGTAGCGGCTGTTGGTGGGAGAAGAACTGCATGGTTTAAAACGCCTGGAATTCAAGAAGCCATCAGAGAGAAGAAAAGAGCCTACATCGTGTTGATCCAATGTAGAAACTCTAATTTTTTACACTGGTACAATGAGCGAAGTACTCCCAATCGGGCAGTCAGAAAAGCCTAGGAAAAGGCTTGGAAAAAGTTCGGAGACAGGTTAAAGCACGATTACAGATCCGCAAACAAGATATTTTGGCAGATATTCGAAAGCCCAGAGAAAGGAAATTGAATGTCATTCAAGGGATTAAATGCAAGGACGGTGCACTTCTTTCAAATGAGAGCGATGTCTTGCACAGATGGAGAGAGCATCTTTTGGAGTTGCTCAACAACCCCCAAAAGGCTTTGAAGATTGAATTCCCACTGCTAACGTGATTAGGGCGGAGAATAGTCCCACAGTAGACGAAGTCACTAAAGCGATTAAATCCCTTAAAGTTGGCAAGTCTGCTGGAGTTGATGAAATCCGGCCAGAAATGCTCAAGACAATGGGTGAAGAGGGTGTTAAATGGCTAACGCGTGTCATTAAGGTGGACTGGGATAGCGGGAAGGCACCTAACGATTGGCACACGGGAGTTATAGTGCCCATTTTCAAAAAAGGGAACAGGAGAGATTGCGCCAACTATAGGGGCATATCTCTCTTGAGTCTTCCGGGAAAAGTATTCGCGAAGGTGTTGGAAACGCGTTCCAGAGCTGTAATCGAGCCTTTGTTACAGGAAGAACAGTACGGCTTTTGGCCTGGCAGAGGCACAACCGACCAGCTTTTTACTCTGAAGGTTATTCTTGAGAAGGGCCGGGAATATGCCAAACCGGTCTATGCGTGTTTTGTAGATCTGGAAAAGGCGTATGACCGAGTCCCTCGGGACACACTGTGGAGAGTTTTGCAGGACTATGCGCTGAGTGGGCCTCTTTTGAAAGCCATCCAGTCTTTGTATGAAAACCGCAGAAGCTTTTTTCGGATAAATGGCGTCAAATGCCATCTGTGGTGTAGCTGGGATGAAGATAAAACGTGAGCAAATCAAGAGAAGTGGTTGTTTCCCGAACTCCTGTGCAGTGTACCCTGCACATAAATGGAGTTCCGTTGACACAGGTAAAGAAGTTTAAATACCTCGGAAGCAGTGATACTGAGTTATCCTGTAGGATTGGCCAACCTGGAGCAACAGTAAAGGAACTGCGCCAGCCGGTCATCAGGAAAGCTTAGCTTAAAGATTTCAGTTTTTAATTCAGTGTTCGTTCCAACCCTCATCTATGGTCATGAAATTAGGGTAGTGACCGCAAGAATTAGATCGCGGGTACTGCCGAAATGAGATCTCCGAGTTGCGTTGCTGGTGTTACTCTTAGGAACAGAGTGAGAAACATCAGTATATGTGGGAATCTTAATTTTGAGCAGCTACTTCTCCGAGTGGAACGATCGGTTCTTCGATTGTTTGGGCACGTTGTTCGCGTGAGCCCCGACAGACTTCCTTGACAGGTCATATTAGCCGAGATGCGAGTGCTTCGCGCTCCCGTAGACCAAGAAACGGGTGATGGGATAGGTTTAGGGCATAAATTGAAAAAAAAACTATGACAAATATAAAAGATATAAATATTAGCATTTCCTAAGCTTTTCTTTTCAAAGTTTTAAACTCCACCCCCTTTTAGAGGGCGTTTTAGGAAAAATACTATAAACTAAAAAAACTGTAAGACTATAACTAAACTATAAATAGAAACTTCCTATTCCCAGGAGTTTTGCATGGCTTACAATATAGCTGTTTTTAGCCTGAGTTCTAAAGATATGAGAACACCAAGAAGATGTGATGGAACAATTCAGGCCAAAAGAAGCCTGGCGAACGTCATTCTAAGGCCCATTTCACATATACCCGGCAGCCGGTTAACCGGCACCGGCTACTCGGTTGTTTGTATCGGCAACCGGGTTTGCAGTTGTGAACGCGCCCATAAAAACGTATTCCCAACGACCGAGTAGCCGAGTAGCTGGTTAGCCGGCTGCCGTGTGTGCGTGAAATGGGCCTAATAGAAAGAAGGACCGATGAAGCCGCTAGACAAAACCCAACACAAAAAAGTCTATTTTTCGAAATGCATAGACGCTTTTGAATTTCATTCGACAATTTGACTTGTCAAAGAACCCATTCTTCTAGAAATGGGCCTAGTCGCTGAAATTTAATTTTAATTTTTTTTTTAATTTGACATTTTTCATTTCAAAAATTTAATCATTTTCACATGTTGTTGAACGCTCTTACTGCTCATGTTAATTTGGCAATGGAGACAGAATTTGCGATACTCAATTTTAGCAATGAAGATTTATCGAAATGACCGCTACATGCTCTCAAAGTTTGGTGGTGCCTATTGAAAGAAATTTTATAAAAACTTGCTCAAATTTATCGTTCTTTGAATCATTATTTTTTTTGGCAAAAAATATAAATCAAGACCAAAAAGGTGAAACAGAGATTTAAAACTATTCAAGACCGTTACTTCACGAAGTAAAAAAAGAAATTCTCGAAAAATTTATTGTGATTTTATACAATTCATCTTCTACCTATTTTGGTACGTTTAAATAGGTATGGAGCATAATTGAGCATTTGGAGGTGGAGTGCTAACAGACCATAACCGCGGATTTAAGTTTGTTAATGTTAAACCCTTCAGGTTTACCCCCTAAAAATACGTTATTTTACCTTTTCCGTATTAAAAAGCTGAAATTCACCAATGGCACAGTCCGTAGGAGGTGGAAGCGCACACAGATATTAAGATCTATACTCTAAAAAAATAGGCTTCCTATTTAAATGTTGGAATCAAAGTAGTTGGCAAACACTAATGCATGTTTGAAACCATCCGAAAACATGTATAAGAAATCAAGGATGTTAACACATCACTGAAAAAATCGACCCTTGTAGTAGAAAAAAACCTTTGGACCATTAAATACCTTTTCAATTTAGCTTTTCTCTTGGCCAACCTAACCAATTCTCTGTAGCCCCACTACACTTCGTTGGTTTTCTCATGTGTTTACTCATCTGTTAGTCTAGAAGAGAGTCCGTAGCAATGACAGAGTAAGTACCAAAACCTAATCAGAATAATTATCTGATCTCCTTTGCTCAGCAACTTTTGCGCCTGATGCCCAGTGTTTATGCGGCGCAATCCCTCCCCGAACAGTGTCTTGGGTGTGATGCAGTTTCGTCATATCCTTTGAAAGTTTTTCTCGCCCCCCTGCGAGAAACCATTTGCGAAATTGCTTAATGACTTTCTAATTTTCTACTCTGCACTACCCTGGCAACATCAACTCGGACAGAGTTATCGTTCAGGCATTAGTGTTAATTATACAATTTTTTGCTCATCAAAGATGGAAAACTTAAAAAGTGATAATAAAAAATAGAAAAAAATATTGCAAAAAAAAATATGAACATCCTTTTTAGGTATGCGCCGCGCCACCAGGAAGATGCGATGTGATCCTTGTTTCCTCTTGCGATAAATCTGTTTTGCCAGAATTTTTTTTCCTCTGCTAAACTTAAATTTACTACCAATAAACCAAAGTTAATTGAGATATTGGAAAAGTTTACCCTGGGATTGCTATAGCACCGTCATCGCTTGCGCTAACAATAGAGGGATCCTTTTCGACGCGTCGCGTCCTCCTGCCACATTCCTGCAAATATTTGCATTGCAAATCTCTCGTCTTTAATCAATTAATCCCTTAATAAACTTTTGCACAGCATAATCGGATAATGGATGCTGCTATGTGCGTTACATGAGTGTTGTATACGGTTGCTGGCTGTCTTTTATAAATTTTTTAAAATCCAAAAAACTACCTGACGTCGTCGTCCTCTCGTCCTGTTTGTTGCTTTTTTTTGTGTCGTCGTGATTCCTTCGTTTTTACCTGTTTTTAATGCTCGTTGGCTTGACTTTGAGACGAGTCAAATTCCCTCCGAGCTTCGTCATCGGCAACAAGGAATGCTGCCTTGTTTCGCCTCTGTGCGCCCGCTCCTATATTGAATTCTGCATCGGATATCTTGAAATCTGCGAAATTCCACCTCTTCGACGAGACCCCATAATTTCGAATCGTCCTTGGTATCTGTATTGAGGAAACAATCTGCTTGCTACACGGAGGGCACACTGCATTTCTTCCTGCATGACTAGCTTTATTTGTGTGAAATCATTACTCCTGGCGGAGTCCTTTTTCTCTGCTCTGGATGGGGGCGGCCGGCGCAACGCCCATTGGGTGTGGGAGAAGAAGGTTTCCCTCACGTTTCCGATTCAGGCCAAAGTAGCAAACGAAACAGATATACATATACATGCACACGTGTATAGATTTCTGGTTCGAGGATGTTACAAGTCGGTTTCCTTTTTACAGCTCTTACGATGCAGATGGAGCAGAATTAATCTCTCTATGGGTGTTTTGTGTGCGGTGCTCGGCACTCGGAAGAGTCCTACAAATAGAGCAAAAGGAAGAAAAAGAAATGTGTAAGTTCCGGTTTAATGGGAAATTGTCAATTTGGACAACAGATGCTGTTAAGTGTGCGGTTTAATAAATTGTAAAATTTTGTGATTGGCTTCGCTGTATATACAGCGATATAGAAGAAACATAGTCAAGTCGACTTATAGGTGCCCCGTTAAAGGACTTTTATTTTCTATTTTACTGCCGATTTCAGTTGCAGATGATAGTTTTAGGTTTGTATTTTTTTTTTTTTTGTTGAATGAAAGGACTTCTGGAAATGACAATAATTATGGAACTTCAATGGCTGTTTGCGTTGCACTGTTCAATGACTCAAGCTGATATTTTATAAGCCGTTTAGAAGACTGCTTTTTTGTTATTATTTCCTCGGTAATTCATTCATATTCTGGAACATGGATGGAAAACAGGTCGCCAAAATGTAGCCTCCTTAGACCTGGGAATGAAGGATATCATCATAATGCCCCAACTTAACATCTAGTTGCTCTCTGTAAATCTAAAAAAGGCAACTATTGTCCGTTTTACGAAACGGAAGAAAATAATGTCTCCTTGGCCGGCCCACATTGAAGCTTATTAGCTGGGAATTGTTCGTGGCAGCAATCTGTCGTGGTATCAACAAAAAGAACGCTAGGGCTACGCGATCCTGATGGATATTCGAATTGCCGATGCCCAACTTGGGTCTAAGACACTGGATGGTTATGGCTCTATACTAGCTTGTGGTAAGGCGGCCATAGCCTAAACTGCGGAAGTCTAGGCGGACAAAGACTAATAGAGACACTACAGTCAAACAACAAGGACGGGTTCAACGTTCAGCTGAGAATTTTATGATAGGCTGCGATCCAACCTGATTACGGCACTCGCATGACCAGAAGACATTTACATTAATCAGACGAACAAGGCGTTATGGCCAACGAAGACTCCGTGAGCATCGGGACGGAAGCAGCGAAAATGAGCTTTTTAGTCATGAAGACGTCTCGAAACAACCATCACCAGCTATAACCTTAAGGTGTTTAGGAATCTATCTATACCTTGGTTCCGCTATAAATTTAGACAACGATACCAATCGAAATCAAGCGAAGGAAGGCTTCCTTGATGAACTAAGATGACAAATTAGTAGCAAAGCGCCCTCTCGAGTATCTACCTTAAAGACCCTGCAAAGGCATAGAGCCTGGAAACGCTTTAGGCTCGGTCCCATCTGCATAGACGGAGAGTGAAACAAGAGAGAAAACATCGAACTTTACCTTAGATCAGAATATAACGGCTGCGATAGCTGGGTCATCTAGAGTGAATTGACATCAACGCTGCGACCCTCAGGCCGACAATGAGGTGGCTCCAAACGCAGCAAAAATCTATCGTGACTCCTGAGTACCAGGCTCAGCGGAACAGATCGAGAAAATGCACGAACTCGGTGTGAAGGCTGTTGCCGTCTCAAAGTTATATGAAGGCTCTGTCTCGCCCAGTGACTCACGAATAAGCCATCCCCTATAGCTGAGTTCTCCAGGGTTGTGTTTCGGCTGGAGTCATCATGTCGGTACTAAAATTCTCCGAAACTAGCCCCACTTGAGCTTTTCGCAATGTGTAAGAACAGTAGAAGTACGTGAATAGCACAGCATGAATAGAGAATTCATGCTCTGCTGCTGCATCCACCACAGCAGTTCGAAAAGGCAATCGGTATATGCTGAACGGAAGCAAGGCCTGAATCAAAAATGACGCCGAAGCTGAGGCTGGAAAAGTTATTGGTACAACAAACAAGAAACCAAAAAAGCAAAGGCATCTCGGCCTTTTTTGTACCGACGAGTCTGAAGGTGTCTTTACCCTGGGAACGAAGGAAGGCAACCTTTGGCATTCGATATTCTTTTACTTGTCAGTTTAGGTTAGGTTAGATTGGGTGGCTGTCCCCGCTAGGCAGGGACACACTTAGACCAAATAAGGAGGTCCATTGTGATACCACTTTGTAGGACCGGAGTAAACAGCCCAAGAGCGTTTGGGTGAAAGGGGTCGAGGCAACCAGTGACGGTGTAAACCTGTGCCAAAGGTCGATGGTTGATTCGTTGGGGAATTACCCGAAGATGGTAATGAAAGCTGGAGGTAACCGTTTTGGTGTCAGCTTCTGTCAGGACGATTAAGCGGACCATTAAGAGACTTTCTGAGGAAGGGGTGGTCTCATGACTGTTGATCCTCCAGGCGCGGGGGATTGATATGGATGAGGAGAAGTAATTAGAAGTCGAGAGATAACCGATTTCGGTGTAAGCCCTCGTCAACAAGGAGGTGGGAAGTCAACGAGAAGTGAAAGCACGACAGGGGCAACCAATTTCTAGCCTATTGCTTCTCCACTGAGAATCATCATCGAGTATGGGAAGGTGCAGAGGTTCGGTGTGAACCCTTGCCGGTGGGGGAGTTCTTAGACATGGGAAGATAGGGTCGCGATTATGTCTTGGTGATACCGCAGGGGTGGAGGGGCGAGGGCAACCGGAGTCGTGTAAGCCCACACCGGTCCAGTTCTGTAAGGAAGACCCTGGGATATGGTGGGGGGAAGATGGGGAGAACGGCAATTACTGTAGGAATTCTACTATATCGTTCCCGGGTGGTATGAGGGACAGTTTGAGTGTTCACCCACGGTGTTTAACCTTATTAACCGGGGATAAGGTAATTATTCCTCTTTACGTCGAGTCTTCTATCTATATCTATTGCACCTCAAGTGAAAGTCAGCCTCAAGGATTGGAAAACCGACTTCGGTAAAGACCCTTGGCAGGAAGATTCTTAGCTAAGACGCTGATGTAGAGTAACGGTTTCGGAAAAGCCAGTTCCTCAGGCGACTCAAGTCAGAATTAACCTGCGGGGAATGGGAGAGGGATGCGGGGCAGGAAATAGAGTTTCCATGTGCTGGAGGGATGGTTTATGTGATTAACTATAAGACGTTCAGAGTGGAGTTGATATGTTAGCGGACGGAAATGTCGAAAGAAAAAAACGTGTGTGGCTCACCGGCAGGGCACGATCCTGCAACCCTTACTTGTCGCGAGTAATGCTCTACCATTTGAGCTACAGTGAACACGTTTGATTCTTTGTCCTTTTACGTTCTAAAAAGACCTTGTCCTTTGTCTTTTAGGTATTTTCCTATTTAAGTAGCATTTCGCCCTCTAAAGTTAAAAAAAGACGATATTTTTATGCGGCCTCTTACTCCCAAAAAAATGCGGCATTACTCCCATCCATCAGGGTGTGTTGCCGCACCAAAGAAGAAAACAAGGAAAGAGCAAAACGAAAACAAAACTCACCAGAAGCAATTCTTAGAATAGCTCTTAATCACAAAAAACTCGTCACACTCACGAAAACTGATTTCTACCTATTTGCCTTTCAAGATCTGAAACAGCACCGAAAAGTTTCAACAACGTAACGGGTGATTTTTTAAGAGGTTGAGAACTTTAAAAAAAAAACACAAAAAACTCGAAAAAATTAATAAAATATTTATTTGAATCGATAGTTTGAACCTTGCAATTTAATGTTTAAAGATAATTTCATGCAAATGTTGACCACGGCTGCGTCTCAGGTAGCCCATCCGCTGAGTCCAATTTTGGCATACTCTTTCACACATATCGGCCGGTATCTCACGAATGAATGCATGGATGTTGGCTTCCAGTGCGTCAATCGAAGCGGGCTTGTCCCTATAGACATTAGCCTTGACATACCACCACAAAAAATAATCTAATGGTGTCAAATCGCACGATCTAGGCGGCCAATTGACCGGCCCGAAAGGTGAAATTAACTGTTCACCAAACTCGCCGACCAAAAAATAGAAGCAGCGCGCGATGAACATTTCGAACCGAGCACGAATTTTGATAGTAAAATTCAATAATTTGCAAGCGTTGTTCATTTGTAAGACAATCCATGGTTAAATTGCAAACCAAACTGAAGCTGTTTGACAGTGACACAAGGTACTAAACATACGTCAGCTGTCAAAACCAGTGTTGCCAAAACCAAACCAGCTAAAAAATCACCCTATACAACATCACTTGAGACAGAAAATGTGAATTTTCTTGGAATCCGCTAAGAAATCAAACCTAACTGTTCTTTACTTTTGTATTTGTATCCCTTCTGGTGAAAATGTAGACGATTTTTTTTCGCGGCTGACTGCAAATACGATTTTTGTTTGGTGCGGCATCTCACCTCACCTGACGCGGCATCTCTCCCGGATTTAATATTTTCCCTATTTAAGATTTTTCTGTTCACTTTATTCCTACTAACTAAACTAAACAGCTCGTTTGCGAAAGTATTTCAGCGCCTGTAAGCCTAAGGTGAGAAACAATGTCCTTGTCTTCATTTTTAGCTATGTTTTACGCGCAAATCTTTTTTACAATCTTTCAAAAGTCCGTTTAACTACTTGCATACGCAGACGTAATCGGTACATTACATAATCATACATTGACATAATCGGTAGAACAAAGCGTGATGTCAGTGAAGCCTTCGTGAGTATTGGGACAGAAGCGGCGAATATGGGTTTAACAGCCAATGAGGGCAAAACCAAGTATATGCTGTCATCAAGAAAAGACACCCAACACCGACGTCTTGGACCAAACATCACCATCGACAGCTATAACTTTGAGGTAGTTAGCGACCTTATATAACCTTACCGCAACAGAAATGTTACTTGGGCCCCTGGGTTCCGCTATCAATTCAGACAATGACACCAGCGCTGAAATCAAACGAAGGATAACTCTTGCCAATCGCTGTTTGTTTGGGCTTAGAAGGCAATTGAGTAGCAAAGCCCTCTCTCGAACAACTAAAGTGTCCATGTATAAGACCCTCATCATCCCAGTCCTGCTTTACGGTGCAGAAGTATGGTCCCTGTCAAAGGCGGATGAAAACACTTTAAGCTGCTTCGAGAGGAAAATTCTTCGGACGATTCACGGTCCCGTCTGCATAGACGGAGAGTGGAGGAGGAGATATAACACCGAACTGTACGGGCTGTACAGCGATACCGACCTAGCCAAAAGAGTCAAAACACAACGTCTACGGTGGCTGGGTCATCTAGAGCGGATGGACACGAACGCCCCGGCCCGGAAAATCTTCGAATCCACACCGGAGGGACGGCGCGGTAGAGGAGCACCGAGACTCAGGTGGCGCACGCAAGTGGAAGGGGACCTCAGCCAACTTCGCGTGCGAAACTGGAGACGGTTAGCTAGATACAGAGCTCGCTGGCGAAGCTTGTTGGCTGAGGCCCAGGTCCACCCCGGACTGTAGCGCCACCTTAAGTAAATATTACGCTCAAAAAGAGAAACTTTTGTGTCCGAAATGGTGCAAATATTGTTGTTGTTTTTAACGTAGACCTTCGTCGCAAAAACAAGATTCCACATTTTTTTGGAGGTGAAGGCGGAGTTGTTGCGGTTAAATAACACACAACGAAAAACTATCCCAAAAGATTTTGAGGTTGATTTCGTGTTAGGAACTTCGGACCAGAGTTGCTAGTCACGAGTTGCCACAGGTTCGTTAGCGAAGCGTCAGAGGGGCGCTTGAGTTTAAGGAACGCAGGATGACAAATACAGACAAAATTTGATTCCACATCTTTTTGGAGATGAAGGTGAACTGTTTGCGGTTAAATAATACGCAACAAAAGCTCCTTTCGCCGCGCTCAGCAATTAGCTTCGAATGCTTGGTCAAATAATAACGAGCACATAGAGTCTGCTCTGATCATGCTCTGAGCGAAAAAAAGCACGAATCTAGGGCTCTGAATACTCAGAACACAAAAAGAAACACAATTTTTTGTTTGACAGCTCGAGCTCTGCTATGAACGAAAAAATAAAGAAAATAGAAAAAATAAAGAAAAAAAGACTCCAAGATTCGATGATGCAGTCATCATCAAATGGATTTTTGACGGTTTTGCACCAGCTTGAACGAGTATGGAAGGCAAAGTTGAAGTGAAGAAAGAAGAAAGGACGTCAATCATCCGAAGTCAGAAAATCTTACTGATGCAAAGTGTCTTAGGCTGATTTATACTTGAGGTTACAACTTGGGTTATCAAGTTGCGTATGATCGTACTGTGTCGCCGACACCAATACCAGCTATTTTGAGCGCTAATAAAGAGATTATTTTGGAATAACTTATCCCCGCAAGTGTTATGCCAATGGTACCAATGGTATAACCAGCAGAGCATTCATTTTTGTACAGAAATGTAACAATCCATTTTAATTTCATATCGCGGGTATAAGGAAGAGAGAAGATGGTTTATGGGGCGACCCTGTAACGTGGAAAACAGACGACGACTAGAAGCTCATTTTGTGCCAGAAGTTCTTGGATTTTTCATTTGTTGCTCATTGTAGTCCTTCTCGATACAGTTGGGTAACATATATCTGATGATCGTTCCCATGTTCCTAACTCGGAGTGGTGGCCAATTGGGTACAAGAAGCCCCGATGGTCAAAGAAGAAAGTGTCTTACAATCGGAATTTAATTTGCACCAACTAGTTGCAACTTATAATCGTTGCTGCACCTACGAAAAAATGCGAGTTAAATTCCAATCCTCACTTGAATTCAGCTTAATTTAAGGAGCACTCGAAATTCGCAACAATAAGTGCATTACTGCAAGAAGTGCATATTGACGGATGAAAAGAAAAATCCCTCCACTTGAGAAACACACTCTTATGGATGTATCGACGAAAGGATAAATCTCTCTCGAAGTCTGATCCTTCTATACTTGAGGAAATAGCAGAGAAATCGTGATTCACTACTTAATAAATACATGAGCTCTTCATAATCTGAACGTCCGGTCCGTCCGTCTGATGATGGTGTTTGGCTGGGTGGAA
The DNA here is from genome assembly GCA_947623515.1 of Neoascia interrupta. NCBI lineage: Eukaryota > Metazoa > Arthropoda > Insecta > Diptera > Syrphidae > Neoascia > Neoascia interrupta. The sequence goes on from OX392462.1 coordinate 48,548,010, forward strand.
AGTTTTACATTTTCCCCATCCAGGGAGGAATGGATTTTCGATTTTCATTTTTCGCTGCTCCTTCTCTTCCTGGGATGCACTTTCAAGCACTTCGATTCAACTTTTATGAAATTCACATTCCTCAGTATTTTTTGTTTAAGTCTTTTTTATTCGTCCGAAACGAGCGCGCTGTTAAAAAGAAAAAAAAAATTCTTCTCATGTAGCTCGAAAATGCGCCCCGTGCTGGAATATTTTTCTATAATATTACGGTTCGGTTACATATACACAGCCGGGGCGCATTTTAATCGTTTAATAAATGAGAGAAAACACTCATGCCGGATTGAACATAATACTAAAAGGTTACGCTGTACCCGGGACAGCCTTCATCAGACCCCCGCCCCCAATCCCAATTCGAATCCCTTTACTCCCGCCGAGCTATGGTATTTTGCACTCTGACTTTGCTCTGGCTACTTCAGCTTTTATTGTTATACTCGTAATGCTACAGGATTGGGCAAATAGCTTTTTTTTTAGGATTGCACTGTGGAGTAAATTTAAAGTATTACAGAATATGACCTTAGCAACGATATTTTTTTAACAGCTATCTACCTGGCGAAATGTGTTAATATAGTGAAGGGTTGGTTCGGCGGGCTGGGATGCATGGACCGGGATTAAAATTCGACCGAACTCGTGTGTAATGGGGTTGCTGGAACATAATGTTTTGCAAATTTCGAAATTCAACATCACTCGACACAGCCAGAAGTCAGTGTGCGGGCAAAAATCAGTGACTCGACAATAATTGCCTCGGGTAGGTAGAATGCATTAAAATAATTTCCAAATGTTTCAGTTGAATTTTCAGGCTTTACCAGGTAGTAACAGAAGCTGTTGTTAAGCCCCAATGGAAATCGGCTATTAAATGTGATCATTACTGGTGGTATGTGTATGACTACGATGACTGGAATAAGTGGAGTTGGGCCTTAAAATGACGAAAGGATTTGGAAATTTTTGCCAGTTTTTCAATAATGCGAAAAGCTCCTATACTAGACACGTAATACAGCATAGGAAGCGTGGACTGGCGCGGGCGAACTCATTTTTCCTTCCTGTAGCCCAAGCTCTCAAAAGGTTATTTTAAAAGCTCTTTTTGACTTAAAGTACCTTTCTCCTCACATCTTTCCTCTGTGAAAGGAAAGGCTTATGTGCAAGGATTAGAAACTTCCTCCCAAGACGCGCACATTGACTCCCAAGACTCGGGAAGCAACGACTTGAGAAAAAGCGAAAAAGCAGGTTTGGTGTTGCTCCCTCAAAAACAAGGGTTGCTTAAACAGCTCTTCTATGTTTTTTAAAGGTGCTCTTTTACAAATGGTATATATCCCTTCAATTATTTTATACCCTTAGATGCTGCTAAAAGGAACATAAAAGCCTGCATCAGAAAGCCTGACTTTTCTTACATTGCGGCAGTATGAGCGTTTGACAGATTTTGAATCAGATTCTGGGACACAAACATTTAACAGCGAATAAGTGCCTTTCGAATATCGGGATATCCATTGCGATATCATAAAATTTTATAGGAATAACACAACGCAATCTTTGTGAGGTTTGAAACAATATAAGATGCGATCCAGCAGATAGTTGGAAGTTTTTATTAAATTAAAGACACATTTGTTGTAAGATCAACGTAAATTTTCATTGATATATGAAGTCTGGTCTGTGGCAAATATCAATGGATTGCAACATCGTTTAAGTGACCACCAGGACTTCTTTTAATAGCTTGTGTTTAAAGGTCAATATGAACGATGACTTTTTAAAGAACAAACTGCTAAAGGACAGTTTTTCAGGGCGATATAAATCTAGTTTTGGAGCTGGGCTGAGATTAACCTTAAAAATTATTTTTCCAGTAAAGCTAACGTTGGTTTAACGCACCAAATTTGGAAGGCCTTCCCTGAAGTAAGCTCTAGAAACAACTTGTACTTTTTTTAATGTATAAGAAAAAGTATGAAAAAGTTTTACTTTATACGTTTGGAAAAAACTTTATTATTTCTCATATTCTTTCTATAATTAATGACTTTTGGAAGAGCTTGGTAGAAGCGAAGATTCATGGACGACGTTGCCCTTGTATTGAAAAACCCCTCTTGATCCTCGGTGCTACAGGTTAACCCTAGATTCATTTTATTCCGGGTTGAACAGATCTTGGTTTAACCCGTGGAATATTTTGCGCTGAAAAATCTGGAACTTAAAGGCCAAAATTTTGATATTTGATGCTACGTTTGAGATCCTGAATTGTTGCTGACTTTCTTAAGATATATTTCTTGGATTGACCTCAAAAATTTCAGCTGGGTCAAAATTCTTTTTGCAAAATTCTGCAAATGCCACTTTTGCAAAGCAACACAGGAAAAAAAATGTGGAGTCGTGCCACGCCCCTCATATTTGTGTAAAAAAAAAGTGTTGAGTTTGCTTAAGAAGCAGAATAGCCAGAAATTTATTGCTAAAGTCAGCATTCTAAAGGCCCAACCATAATAGACTTTGATGAGCTTAAGTCGGCTTTCCGAATTGTCCCATTAAACGCAATTCGTAAACTACGACCATAATAGCCTTATGCTGGGTTTCGTAAGTTTTTCGTTAACTTGTGTTGGCTTAAAGTTTTGTTTTTGCTTGTCATTAGTTCACTCATTGTCATTATTTAAGCCTGTATTTATTTTTAAACGTGCTTAAAAAAATCCGTGAAAGAAAGGAAAATACTAAGAATTATACGCGGACCTCAAAAGTTTAAACACATTTTAGATCTGACAATCGGTTTCGCAGATATCCAACTCAACTTTTGAAGAAAAAGTGACATAATTTTCAATTTTGATTTTAATTTTCAAGGCAATGTGACACTCGAAATGTTCACAGTGAAATCTCATAAGATTTTAAAATCGTTTGCTTAAGTCTATTATGGACAACACAATCTTTTGGCAGAACTTGTATGGGATATTCGTTGTATTTCGACATAAGATTAATCCCGCTCAAGTCTATAATGTTTGGGCCTTAAGAAGTAGAATTTCTTGTAAAAAAGTGGAATAAGTGGAATTTTGAAGGGCGAATTATGAAACTCGAAAGAGTTCACAAGATCACCAACAACAACAATTTTATTTATTTCCGCACCCATTTAATTTACCCATCAAATATGGATTTCTCTAAAAAACACGAAAAGTTTCGATGGGGAAAGTTACACAATAAGGGTCGCTGCTCAGTTAGCGACATTTTAGCTGAAATTGGCAAAAATTTCTACTTATCAGTGGCCAAAAATATCAATCTTCGAATTCAGTAAATGACAATAATGGAGAGTCAACATCCACACTATCTGTTGGCTCACCATTTATGTGTTCTGTTTTGGCTCAAAATAAATATATAAAGGGTGATTTTTTAGCTGGTTTGGTTTTGGCAACACTGGTTTTGGCAGCTGACGTGTGTTTAGTACCTTGTGTCACTGTCAAACAGCTTCAGTTTGGTTTGCAATTTAACCATGGATCGTCTAACAAATGAACAACGCTTGCATATTATTGAATTTTACTATCAAAATTCGTGCTCGGTTCGAAATGTTCATCGCGCGCTGCTTCCATTTTATGGTCGGCGAGTTTGGTGAACAGTTAATTTCACGTTTCGGGCCGGTCAATTGGCCGCCTAGATCGTGCGATTTGACACCATTAGATTATTTTTTGTGGGGGTATGTCAAGGCTAATGTCTATAGGGACAAGCCCGCTTCGATTGACGCACTGGAAGCCAACATCCATGCATTCATTCGTGAGATACCGGCCGCTATGTGTGAAAGAGTATGCCAAAATTGGACTCAGCGGATGGGCTACCTGAGACGCAGCCGCGGTCAACATTTGCATGAAATTATCTTTAAACATTAAATTGCAAGGTTCAAACTATCGATTCAAATAAATATTTCATTAATTTCAATTAGTCTCTCTGCCGATTGACTTTAAGTATGGAACCGATTACACGGCCATCGCATCGATGCATTCGTGACATTGTCAGACCTGGTGAAGAAATCTATTTTCGGATGTTGATTTGCTCTATTTCGAAAATAGTTTTAAAGATTCATTTGCCGGAGTAAACAAAAGAAAACCTAAAATTTGAGTTTCTTGGAAGGCATTGTCGTTTATTCCGGTACTGTCTGACTAAATGCCACTCCTATCCGCTTATGAGCTTTTTCCGTTCATCGGACAGCTCTAATAGGCTTACCCACCAAATCTACTAAAAATTGCATTGTAATATACCTAAAAGCGTTTTAAATCTTTTACTTTTACGCTTATCGAATGACTTTATTTTTAATGACAAACACGCGGTGTCTGTCAAGACGCCCGGTAGTACTTTTTCCCTTAATAACTTTTGCACATATGCACAGGCACGAATAAAAATAGAAGGACTAGCGCCGGGGGCACTCTAACTAAACGTGCATATTGCTTGAAATACGTTTACACTTATTGTGTTTAAAGGTATGACGATGAAAAATTTAACCACTCTCAGCTCGTTCGGAAGGCGACCTCAAAAACCCGGAGCTCAACGTCTACCAGCAGAGCGGTGCGGTTGGCACATTTATACAGGAAACATTATGATGGAGGGAGCTCATAAAAACCCGTTGTTCCTGTCTCCGTCGACGCTTTAAATTTTTATTGTTATAAGCTAAAGGTTTCATTCGGTCTCCATTTTTATGGGGGAAAAAAAATAAGAGGAAAAGACAAAAAGCACGAAAAAGGACGAAAAAATAAGAATAAATCCATTCGCTGAACGCCCCCATATGTGTGTGAACCTACTGTCGGAACTATAAGACGGTCGAACACACTTTTATTACGTTTTATTACACAAGAGTGTCTTTGGGAAAGGAAAAAATAACGAGAAAAGGACACAGGAATCCGCACTCAATAATATTTCCATATTATAATGGGGTGACAACGACTGACAATTTTTATTTTTTCGTCCTTTGTTCTTGTAGATGCCGGGGTACCGCACACACACTAAACCCCTTAAGATTTGAGGAGGGTGGCTAGAGAAATAAGATAAAAATATTCTTATACAAACGGAATAATATAGAAAATCGACTGTGGCGTTTCGCTCGTTTCGCAGAAACCTCATTTCAATATCTTTTGCAAAGTTCACACAACAATGCAGTACAAATAGGATCAATGATTTATTGAATATTTTTGTTCCCCTTGTGTGTCGTCCTTTTTTCCATTCTTGATTCGTGAAATGGTTTAAGTGATAAACATTCCGTGTCCCTGGCAATTGAAAAGGGTTTAATTTGCAATATTGTTTTTTAAACAACATTAGATGCCTTGGAAATGAGGGTGGACACACAAGAGTATCCTTTGATTCGATGTGCTGTTATTTTTGAACGCCGCCGACGACTGATGGGCGTGTAGTTATACCATTTATTGAGGGTATTCGATTCGAGTGTATTGGGACAGGATTGTATTGAATATTGGCAGGCGTGTGTTTACAATGATTGAGCAATGGCTATACTCAGATCAATAAAATTTTTGCAAGGATTTCAAGGTGTTCTTTAAGGCTGCACCTTTTTGTTCTGCTTATTTGAACCAATTTTTTAGCACACAGCAAGAAAATAGTTGTACCGAACGAATGAAGTTAAAGAAGCTGTGTCCTATGTGTCGCAGGTGGCTGCTTAGCTGCTGAACTTCTTAAAGCCGCTGGCGATGTTTTGTCCAGGAACACCCACCAAACCATTTCTAAGATATGGGCGAATGAAATTGTCCGATAATATTGTTTGAACGTTGCCAAGAAAGAAGACCCTCTGATTTGCGCCAGCTAAAAAGCACCGATTTTCTTAAAATCATATGCAAGATCGTTTCTGTTGTGCTGTGTGAGCCGCTAGAGCCTTTTGTCTAGGCGCTCACAGCCTAAAAGGTTCATTTCAGTATGTGCCAAATCTGGGGGAAAAATCCGATAAAAAGTCGCCTTTTCGCCAAGACTGCTTATGACGGTATGTATAGAGATGAGCTAAAATTTTCTTGACATGCCTGACTTTTCTGTTTGTTAAGGATGTGTTGAACTGTTCGTTCAAAGTCGATAAATGACAATAAAGGATTAACACAAAGCGACCACGCGAAGTGCTATGAACTAAAACATCATACTTAAGAAAATTTTGCACAACAACCGCGCCAACACGAGAAGCACAACTTTTCAAAAGTCCGTCGTGCGTGATTACTCGCATGCGCTGACAGGATTGACTGACATTATCCGGAGAACACACAATGAAGTCAGTTTTTATGGCTGTTTCACATTTAGCGCGAGAGCGTCAAACCATGACATATCAACACGAGACCAGAGAAATCGTTTGTTTATACACAATGAGGGCGAGAAACCGCGACAACTGTTTTGACTGCACAGTGACAAAACATGGCATGTTTCTAAATTTGGCGACTTTATTGCACATAAATATAGAATATATTTCACAACAAGTATGTATTAGCTTCGAGAAAAAAAATGTCCAGTCAACAGCGTGTCATAACTCAAAACACCGATTGACTGAATAATCGTCAACCTCGGCAAGGGGTTTTTCGATTTTTGGCGAAAGCCCAGCGAGCGAGACAGCGATCATGCCGGCATTGTGAACCACCCCATTCATTGCTATTGATTGAAATTTATCTGACAGCTCGCCCGAGACCCTCGCTCACTCTCTCGCTCTTTAGGTGAAACGTGACGAATTGCTCTCATTAGCAGTCAATGAGGGACCGCAGCAAACTTTACGTGAAAAACTAGAGACGGTTAGCTAGAAACAGAAGAGGTGGTTGACGATGCGTGTTGGTAAGGTCCCGATCTGTAGCATGGTGATGGACTGTAGGATCATCTTAAGCAGCGTTTTTTAACAATATGAAAATTGTGGGTGCCGCTAAGAAAACGAGGAGTTTTAGAACCCTACTTGCGGATGATGATGGACATGTATGATGGAGCAAAGACAAGAGTAAGCTTTCCTTTTGGAGTCCCTGATGAGTTCCCAATTGTAGTCGGTGTACACCAGGGAAGCGTAATAAGTCCTTCGCTTTTCATTGTAGTCCTTGATTGTCTGCTTGAAGGAAAGCTGACTGTCCGAAAGTACATCAGTAATTCTTCGCTGATGGGAATGGGTATCGTATTCGCCAAAGAGCACAGAGTATCAGTGCTGCCCATTCTCTGACCCACCCGAGCTTATTCCAGACAATAAATTGAATGGAAATGTGCTTCTCAAGTGTGAAAAATCTAAGTACCTGGGATCTATGAACAACAGCAAAGCAAACTATAATGGCGGTATCAGTCTTCGTTGGATGAAGTGGCGAGAAAACCCCGCCATCTTCTGTGACCGAAAAATGCCCCCTAAGCTGAAAGGAAGGCTCTACACCGCAGTTGTGCGTCCGGTGCTCACATATGGTTGCCAATGTTGGACAGCGTATAAGAAATATGAGAGCAAATTAACGGCAGCTAAGATGAAGATGCTTCGCATAAGAGCAGGAGCGAGAACAAAGCGAGATAGAATAAGAAGTTCGAAGATCCAAGGAAGCTTCCATGTAAAAGAATCTAACTCCAGGAAAATCACAACCGGCTCAGCTGGTATTGCCATGATCAAAGAAGATATCCTACGAACCCTGTCAAAAAGGCAATGCCAATCAACATTCCAGCGCAATCGCAAAAGAAAGGAAGGCCTAAAAGTTCATGGATCACAAATGAAACGACAACAGCATTTACTAAACCGGGTGGCTTGCCGGCATGTTCTGAAGTCGAATCGGCGTACCCCACATCTGTTCTGTCTGTATAACGCGCTATTAACTGTGTGATTTTAAAGCTGGCGGGTACTTCTTTTGGTTCCTCCAACTTCAACTGCAAACCGCCCACGCAGGTCTCAAATCGGCTGTGGAGTATAGAGTGTACCCCCAACCATAAATTACTGAATAATTTGAAATTCAACTTCGGACATGTAAAAGCTTTGCCCACAAGCTGAAATTGATGAATTTAATAATACCCTGACATTTGCTTACACATGTGAGTAAATTTATCAATTCGTTATTTTCATGGAATTTCGTTTTGGAGCTTCTAAATCAGCTGATCGAGTGAGGTAAATTGTTGTTGTATCTTCTTATACGTATTCACCGACACGAAAATGTGAATTGATGAATTTACCAACACCCTGACATTTGTTTACACATGTGAGTAAATTTATCAATTCGTGATTTGCATGCAATTTCGTTTGGGAGCTTTTACGTCAGCTGATCACGTGAGGCAAATTGTTGTTGTATCTTCTTACACCTATTCACCGAAACGAAAATTTAAAGCTTTATAAAAGCCTTAGATGCCACAAAGTCTCAGGAAATGTGGGCTAATATTTTAATGAGAGATAGACACGACGAGGAGCATAAGAAGATTTTAACTATGTCGGTCGGTACAATCTGTCGTGAAAATAGTCGTGATTTCACTACAAACTGGAGAAACACAGATGAATATAAAATATGTTTGCTTCAACAAATCTGCGAAATAAAATACATGGTCGGTAGTCCAGTATGAGTGCCGCGTTAATGGCTTTTCTAGCCCAAACGTTTAATTCTCATTCCAACCCTCAACTGCTCAAAACTAGAGTGCTCCAGTATCTCTCCTCCTTTTCGTTTTCTTCCAAACCATTCAGCTCAAGAGAAGTCTAACATTAAAAGCGTAATCCTTTGCTCGGAATTTATTCTCTCCAACAAAGTTATAACGGGTGATTTTTTAAGAAGTTGAGAACTTTTTTTTAAAAAAAAAAACACAAAAAATTCGAAAAAATTAATGAAATATTTATTTGAATCGATAGTTTGAACCTTGCAATTTAATGTTTAAAGATAATTCAATGCAAATGTTGACCGCGGCTGCGTCTCAGGTAGCCCATCCGCTGAGTCCAATTTTGGCATACTCTTTCACACATATCGGCCGGTATCTCACGAATGAATGCATGGATGTTGGCTTCCAGTGCGTCAATCGAAGCGGGCTTGTCCCTATAGACATTAGCCTTGACATACCCCTACAAAAAATAATCTAATGGTGTCAAATCGCACGATCTAGGCGGCCAATTGACCGGCCCGAAACGTGAAATTAACTGTTCACCAAACTCGCCGACCATAAAATGGAAGCAGCGCGCGATGAACATTTCGAACCGAGCACAAATTTTGATAGTAAAATTCAATAATTTGCAAGCGTTGTTCATTTGTAAGACGATCCATGGTTAAATTGCAAACCAAACTGAAGCTGTTTGACAGTAACACAAGGTACTAAACACACGTCAGCTGTCAAAACCAGTGTTGCCAAAACCAAACCAGCTAAAAAATCACCCTTTACATTGAGTTCAATCCAAGCAAGCTTTCTTACGCGCACCAGTTTAAAATGAATTGAAGAGATAGAGAAACTCTACAACAGAAAAGAGGTACGTATGTTTTACCAAAGGGCTTAAAGCAGCCGACAAACCATGTTCCGATGTCAGGCAGAATGAACCATTCATTCTGGACGACGAAAATTACGAATGACATCGCTCATCCGATCTGTAGAGCTGATCCGAACCGCTAGAGCTGACGTACTAGCTGATTTTTAAATTCACCTGACGCATGCCCGTTGAGTGGAACCTCAGCCTTGTTTTCCCGATACCTTCTGAATTGCACCAACTACAAAGGCATCAGTCTTCTTCACATCACATACAAGATCTTCTTCATATCGTCGAACTTACGCGACAGAAAGGGCGCCGTAGGGGAGTATCGAGATTTATAGAGTATTTTCACCGGACACTAATCCACGATTGAGATAAATCTTCTTTAAATCGCCTCTTAATAAAAAATTTCACCATGCGAGTTTTCTAATAATCTCTTCACAAAGAGGTGAAAAATTAGTCGCTCAAAAAATCTTTTCTTGAATCAAACCGTGCAAATTTGTACGAGCTCTGTCCGTTATCTGACGAAGCAAATCAAACAAACCTTTTATTGACAGCTGGGTATCATCAATTCGGCTTTTTTTTTGTGCTGTGTAAAGGGGTGCGCAGAACGGCCGGTTATTGTTGATGTGGATGTGGTTGAACCTGTCAAAAAAGTCAAATGCACTGAGACTGCAAAAGAATGGTGGATGTTACTGTTGATGCTTATCAAGTTGGTCTACTATCAACTTTGTGGAAAGAAATCCCATCAACATATTTGAATTTTGTTTTTCTATTTTTGGCGTTATTTCTGACAGATTATTCGAGTTGCTTTGAAGCCGAAAAAACTCACGTTTACAACGAGATGTGCAGGGGAGCTGACGAACAACACTTCCATTTTAACCACAGGATGTCGTTGCGAGAAATTTTAAAAAATAAAGATGCATATGTCAAGCTAATCTTTTCGGTGGAAACACAAACACAGATTAACTTTTAATCTTAATGTTAATAAAAAAATGTAGAAGAACCTCAGCTAACTTCACGCGCAAAACGAAAGACTGCAAGCTAGAACCAGAGCTGATTGACGAAGCTTGTTGGTTGAGGTTCCCAATTACCTTGAACTACAGCGCCATCTAAAGTAGGCAAGTAGAATTTTAGGTCATTTATAATTAAAGCTTTGGAGTCGTAAGCCATGCAACGAAACATTTTATACGTGTTCCATGGTAAAACTCGCATAAGATTCACGAGAAACCAGACGAAAAAAAAACGTTTTGTATGAGGCTCGTTGGCCCATACAGTATGGTTGGCCCATACTTTTTCGACCAGGCTTAAGAGCCAATTACACTGCTGCATGGAGAACGGTACAATTTGCTGACTGACATTTTTTTTTTAATTGTATGGGTTGGATGTGGGCGATCTTTGGTTTCAACAGAAAACCCAGATACTATTATTCTTGAAAAGTCATTGATAGTTTAGTTCTTCGGATGGTCGATTGGCGCGGTAGTAAGATGAAGGGAGCTCTGTTCTGTTTATATTTTCCAAAGTCCGAACTTTATAAACCATTAAAATTCTACAGTGATTTCAAAGAAAATGTGGGGTTTATTCAATGAAAACTTCCACACCAGCTGTTGGCTCAATACTTACAATTCAGATCAGTGATCATTTGGGGCTTGTTGAAGAAAATTTCTCTCTACAATATTACTTTTAAGTTTGCTTGTCTTTTTAACTTTCGTAAAAGCCCGATAAAAACTGAACCAATTTTTGTTTTGCACCCTAATCGAGGATTGACCAAGGAAAATCAACTCACAGTGATCTTGTGTCGCTAGCTTCTAAAAGTTTTCGTGGAACAGCCAGATTGATATCGAAACATAAGACTACACCGAAACTTGAACGCAATGGCGGCTATTCACTTGGGATATGCCATATGGGGACAGCTGCTCAGGCTCACTGACCAAGGTTGGCTTGCTTTGACAAGCCCAATTTCAATCAAAAGGACTTATGGGCAGTTGATATTTTTACAGACTGTTCCGATTTCTGTTAAACTAGGAAAAGGTTAACGCTAAGTGTGGCGCTCCAAGAATGTGATCAACCTGCATCTCTAAAAAATAAATTAAACAGAAAAAATTATTATATTCTTCTAAATTGGAGAACTTTATAGCCAGGATGAAGCCACTAGATGCATTTGCTGAAAAACCAACCGCGATACCGTAGAGTTTATGCAAATTTTATTAACATCTCCCGAACTTCTACGTATTCAACTTTTGCAGACCAATTTGTCCAAGGTAGAAAAGTTAGTTTTTTATGCTATGAAAAAGTTTTCCCAAGGAATCACACTAAATGCGACTTGATTTCTTCGAGTTATGCAAGTTTTGAAAATGTCTATATTTTCATTTTACTTTAGTTTGTTTTTTTATTGTTTTGGCTCGAAGGAGCAGGGATAATATTCCTTGCCGTCAATTGGACGAAAATTCGAAAATTCAACCAAGTAGTTGAGAAACTTTTAGTGGTGCATCATTTTTTTGCAGTAAGAAATTGAAAGTTGAAAGACTCGTTTCGAAATAATTAATTTTTCGATATAAATTCAACCCCATGATTTGTTTTCTTCAAGGATTTTTAGGTTTATCTGCAGCAGTATAGCCATTTCGTATACGCGTATCCTTCAGACCTTGTACAATTATTTACATTTTTGCTCCCACAATAATTCCTTTAAGAAACGGTTTATGTGCCAGAAAAAAATATAGTGTCCCCAAAGGAACCATAAAAATGACCACCGGGACCATATAGACTTTATTGCTGGTTGGGTTATTTTATGACTGCGGACTTTTAGTTAACCTTTGTGTTTACTGTTAGATTTATGTTGGTGGAAAATTATGTTATTACTATTATTTAGTTATTCACTCATTACACAACTGTTAATCGCAAGGAAACAGGTCAAATATAAAGTTATGTGGCAAGGGTTTGACTCTTTTAAGCTGGGTTAAACCACATAAAACAAGGACAAGTAAACAGGCAACGGCCTAAGCAAATAAAATGACGTGCAATATGGGCTGGAGGACTTATTGCTTCTTTAATTTAGTGTTGCAGCCCCCCTATTTAAAAGGCTGATAAAGTCTATTAAAATTGTACACTTCCTCACCTTGGCACAGGAAATAATAGTATAGAAACGGAATACATTTTTACAAAAACTGATCCACCATTTATAGGGGAGGTGAACAATAAGGGTTCATATAACAAGTGTTTGTGTGATTTTGGAAAACTTTTTTTACACCTGCCTCTACAAACTAACACTTCATCGATAAAAGAAGTAATAGAGCCGAACAATTTGTACACACGAAAGGGACGAAATTCGTGGGTGCTGGGGATTTTTACCAACGATAAAAGTTTCAAAGACTTTTCTGGTCTTCTACGAAACTGATTCACAAGAAAAGTCTCGCAATAAAATTCAACTGTATCCAACTTTATAAATTGAAAAATACAGGGTGCTTTAATTTTTTTTATTTTATGCAATTATTGCCAACACCAAATCCGTTCACTTAATTTTGCTGTCCCAAAAAGAAAGATGGTGAACACGTAAAAACACGCTGATAAAAAATTAACAGAGTGAAAAGTGGGAAAAATCAAATAATGATCCGCTATCACAGTCTGTTTCACATCAAGAGCGAGAGAGCGAGCGGGAGTGCGAGTCCCGGGCGAGCTCTCAGATGCGAATTTCAATCAATGGCAATGGCAATTATGACATTACAGTCAAAATAATTATTTAGTAACTCCAGGAGCAAGAGTCATTAAAACAAAACAAAATGTCAAGAGCCATATAGAGACGGCCACACATTATAGCCGTCCATTTTATATTACTGACAACTACTGTCAAGCAAATGTTAGTATAAGCAAAACAAAATTGTTAAGAAAGTAAGTCTCAATAAAGAATTCAATTCAATTCAAATTCAATGGCAATGCATAGGGTGGTTCACAATACCGGCTCGCGTTATCGCTGTGTCGCAAGCCGACCTCTCCGAAAAATTGAAAAACCCTCGCCGAGGTCGACGATTATTCTGTCAATCGCTGTTGTGAGTTATGACACGCTCTTGAATAGACGTTTTTTTTCGAAGCTAATACTTGATGTGAAATGCAAACCATAATGTGTAAAAAAAATTCGACAAATTTTAGAAGTTGTCACCGTCGTGCGTTGTCACTGTCGCCCTGGTTTGACGCTCTCGCGCTGAATGTGAAACGGCCATGAAGCGTGCCGCAGATGCGACGAAAAATCGCCAGTCTTTGTTTTCTGTCGCAAAGACGTTAACCAGTGTTGTAATGTGTTCAACAATATCTGTCGGTATAGGGAAAAAAGGACGCCTTAAAGAAGCCTCTTCTTAAAGCTATTAAAGGCGAATCAGAGAGTTTACCAACATAAATTGTTGCCAATGATTCGAGATAAACGGCATACAATTATCAGCGCGTATTACGCTTGTAATCTTATGCGACGTTTAAAAGTGGTTTAATCGAGCAAAGACGTGTTTATTATGGGGAGCTTAAATGCGAGTACACAAAAAAGCACATAAAATACAACATAGACAAAAAGTTATTGGAATGAAAGGATGCCTTAATTTTATCAACTTGCAGGAAGAAAAATGTGTTTGATAGATGAGCTTAGCCAAATTTTTGGGAAACCTTTTGCAATCCTCATAAGACTGAAAGTGAAAACCATAAATATTCAGTTTCTTGTGCGAAGCTGCATTGAGGTTTTACTAGAAATAAGTTTCTTTAGCCAGTTTTGAGTGTGAATTTGAATCAACTCTGTAAAAAAAATTAACTCTTGTTCCCTTCTAGGGTTGCTGCTCCCCGATTGGGCGCCTCCCCAGGTGGCGGATAGGGGAATGCTCACCTGATATGGTGGGTACCGGTATGGAATATATCCAAGGCGGACTAAAACCAGCAACAAACAAAAAATCCAGGAGCGTCTGTCTCAAAATAAGCGGTCTGTTATCCAGGTTAGGGTCGGTCGACTATTAAACACCTCTTTCTCTTCCAGTATGCAAAGGAAGTAGGAAATAGAAAGGACAACATTTAGATGCATGCCAGTGCCAAATGCATTTATGAAATACTCTGCTAGTCATATATTATTGCTCTTCTCCGTAAAGGCATAACACTTGCGGGGGTAAGCTTTCGTGTTTCTGTGCAGGGTTTTCATGTTCCGTACTGGCTCATCAGCATTTACGTGTTGGGTGGAGAATTACTTTTCTCTTCTAGCTTTCTATCTTTTCTATCCGTAAAAACCTTTTCGCTTGCGATGTGCTATGCATATTAAGGGTTATCATAACCCCCTGCTCGCAAGCTCATTATAAAAAAGAGGAATTTTCTAGGAGTTTTCTAGGAGATATTAGAGTTCAACTTTATCAATCTATAATTTCTGTGTTTTGATAAGAACCATAACGTCATGTTTTGTTATTCAGTTTAGTCACAGACTCCAAGCAGGATTTTAAGTAGGTATGAGAGGGTAGGTATTTTATGAAGGTAGATAAAACAACATTTCTGCATCAATCAATGCACTGCATGGCTTGAAAATCGAGCTTTAGAGTTTTTAAAAACTAAAGTCGGCGACATGTTCACGAATGTGAGACCAAGAACCTCGTTTCGACCATCACATAGCTCTAAAGTCGCTCCCGAGAAGCTGTAGTTGTGACCGATGATAAAAAAAAACACATTTGACATTTCAAAAATTACGTTTTTCATCAAAACTGACTTGCGGCAGAAAATTGTGCGGCTATTTGCCGCACGTTTTTCTATCGTCGCATGTCCCAGGTCAATACCAACGGTGTTTGGGTTGACATAGGACAACTTTGTGTTAAATAAAAAAAGGAATAGAAAAAGAACAGTACTTGTTGGATGTCAGACAAAATTTTACTGTGGCTCTCTATTTTAAATGTGACTTTCGTATTTTTTTTTATTCATCTCGACATACTGAGAGGCTAAGATGAGGTAATGGAAATGACGAATCCAAGCGGCTTTTGGAATCCACGCGGCATACCCTTTTCCTGACACCAGCGCTGAAATCAAACGAAGGATAACTCTTGCCAATCGCTGTTTCTTTGGGTAAGGAGGCAATTGAGTAGCAAAGCCCTCTCTCGAGCAACTAAAGTGTCCATGTATAAAACCCTTATCATCCCAGTCCTGCTTTACGGTGCAGAAGCATGGACCCTGTCAAAGGCGGATGAAAACACTTTAGACTGCTTCGAGAGGAAAATTCTTCGGACGATTTACGGTCCCGTCTGCAGAGAGTGGAGACGGAGAGTGGAGGAGGAGATATAACATCGAACCGTACGGGCTGTACAGCGATACCGACCTAGCCGAAATCGACAACTTAAAATGGGCGTGGCAAAAACTTTAACATGAACATATTATAGCATTTAGTCTTGTGTACCTCGTCTGTTAAATGTTATTTCCTATTTTTTCCTAAGCTAGGACTAAGACCAGTAGGAATCCACGTTTCCGCCTCCGTAGGCGTGGCCTAAAACCCTTTTATGAAAGAAATGTAGAACTAAGTGTTGGATTAGAACAAAATTATTGATTTAAATGCATTTGAAAAATTCTTTTTTATACCGATGTCACACCCACAAGGGGAGGTAAACCGACTTCATATTTCTTTTAAAGGTCATAATAAGATGCTAAGTGTCAAGCTCCGGCTGGGCCAATTGTTTCCTTGGAGCTCAGAGTATTTTAACTAGCTAAGTATCATATTTTACATTAAATTTTATCTCTAAGGGTTGATCCTATATGATGACAGGTTGCTGGATCCCTAAGCTGGATGCTTTGGCTACTAGCAACCGTAGAGCTGTGACTTAATTTAAAGGGGTGGTAGTTGCACGCTGCGTGTCTAGTGAGATCTCCACACTAAAGTTTGAGACCGGATATCTTGAGTTTTAGATGATGGTGAACATCTGCCCCAGTTGACCCAAAGACCCGACAAAGGATCAAATGTCGTCCTTTTCATAGCCCAAATGCAGTTCAACACTGTTTCTGATGGGTATTAAGCATTTAATAACATCCCCAGACAGTCTTGGGATTATAGCTTAAGCTTCTTACAGCTATACGTGGTGCAAAATTCTGTTATAAATGCCGTGGGCTAAGAACCGTGGATTCTTTGCAGAGGCGAATTTGTTTCTGGCACGTCAGCCCTATTACTCCAACCCCTACTTCACTACTTGACTTTGACCCGTGAGATTAAAATTTCTTGGCGTCATCATTTACACTCAGCGTACATTTTTCAGCCTTGACTGTGAATGTGGTATCTTCTGCTAACTTCGAAATCCAGGGTGGTCTGCCGAATACCTTTCAAATTATTGTAACCGAAAAAATGAGATTATCAACTTCAAATAGCTCAAGAATATGTCAAATTGATTATAGAATAAGTCGGAAGTTATATTTCCTAATAAGCCCTAGGACATAACAGTCGTTATTAAAAAGCTTTAGTTAAATCAATTTTACGAGTTTCATAGATTAGTCTGCTGTTCGCTTGTTTGGCACACTCGCCATGGGGAATTTAAGTGCAGTCAAAGAAAGCTGTCAGTCAGTTGGACAGTTCAAATGTCATTCACAGTAGCGCGGCGTGGGAACCTACCTCATATAGGCTCACTCTCCGAATTTGGGTGAATAGGTTGGGCGAGGTTGGGTGAATAAGAATAATAGTGTGAAAAAACAGTTTAAAAATTTCCCTAATCTCAATTTAGAAGTGGAAATAAAGCCTTAGTTTCATTTTCAACACGATATTTTGTCTCATTTCGTTTGGTCTTGTTTTTATGATAGCTTTCAGCTTTCAACATATACCTTCCCTAATTACCATTTATAGCCAAGAAAGGTTCATACGACTTTTAACCTTTAAGATTTTGAGTTCGAGAGAGTCTGGCAGGAAGTAGACAAAAACCAATTAGGGCCGGTTTTTCAGTGCGACATCAGCCGATTTTCAGAGTTAAACTAAGATTAACTTAAGATTAATTAAGATTAATCCGAGAAATGAGATTTTAAGTGTACTTAGATCTGGAGCGAATCTCGGCTTAACTCACCAGATCCCGGATTAATTATGGACAAGAATATGAGCTTCTTTGAGTGTTTTTTCGAGTGAGAAGCTGAAGTGAGAGTGGATTTTGAAGTGGGAGCTGGGAGAGACAATAATTTCGAGAGTCAAGGATTTTGACAACTTTACTGACGGGGTTAACTCTGTACTGAAAAACTGCTCGCCGATTTAACTCGATTCATTTTGTTCCGGGATCAACAGATCTTGGTTTAAGCTAGACTTAAGTACGCATTGAAAAACCGGGCCTTAGGAATCTATACAAGAAATAGTGAATAAATTGTTCGTAAACGGATTTACATAAAAAACAGCTTTACATTCGCAGCTCTATACAAAATCTGTTGAAGAACTTTACAATTCTTTGCCCTTTAGCTTTTCACCGAAGAATTGTTGCCATATAACTACCTTATTGCTTACAGCTCTGGGAGAGCCAAGGAATCAATAGTAAAAGCATTATGATACATACCAAAACGTTTCGCTCATCGAAAATTCCCGAGTGTAGAACTCAACGACTATCGAGTCATGCCAGCATAAGTAAACGGCCATATTGAACCCGTTTTGCGCCCCTAGTGTTACCAAAGTGAAGTTCCATCCGCACGGTGGTTCCTTCACATTGCTACTCCGGTATACGCCACAGCTTTTGTACCACATGCTATTCGTACCTGGAGTAAAATTATATAGTAGCTTAACATCACCACTGACTTGGGACACAAAAAGCAACAACCAAAGACCCAACCCAACCCCGAGGATCAGTTGTCTCAACTCAACCACAACGTTGCTGCGACGTTCGGTCCTCCTGGTATATTTCTCCCGGTGTTGCGGATGGGCTCGTTGGCAAAATGAAGACAAACTTTTGGCAATTACTGCTCCACATAAACTGCCCCCGGTGAGAATGAACCAAGGTGTTGAACAAACATCCATGATTAGAGCATTATTCCTAATTTCATTGTTATATACCCACTTTTGCCTCTCCAAGGATGTTCACGCTTGAAGCTTCTGTGAACACACGCTTTTTCGCTGTGATTTGGGAACCACCCCTCGAACTAACGTACTTAGTTTACAATTGAGATGTACCCGTAGGTAGGTACCCTATACTCCTTCCCCTACATAGCTACACATAGCTACACACAAATTCTCAAAGTCGCCAGGATGCTCTTTGTTCTCCGCAATAACGACACGAGTACGAGTTTATTGATTCTTGACAAAAACTCCCAGACTTCATAACCGGGGAGCGAACTTTTTCAATCAATCTTTGCGTAAGTGCAAACACCAAACGTATGGTTTCGCAATCCGACTCAACCGCACCAAAGGACGAATGGCCCGTCGACGAAGGAAAGGAGAGACCAAAAAAAAAAGGAAAAACCCACCTTCCCAGGTCGCATTGGGTCTGGTCTGGGTATGATGCCCAGTCGTATACCGTTCCTTGAATGGGGATTGTCTTATATAACAAAAGTTAGCAACAACAATGGCAAATAATAAAATCGATGGGGCTGCTCCCAGAAGGAAAGTTATATATCCTTCGAATAACCATTTTATTACCTATTCCTAAAAAGGGTTTGTTTGCCAATCAACAGAGGAATTTGTCTCCCAATGAAACGGACCCCCATTAGGAACAACTCCGACAACGACGATGACGGTGCCGGCGACGTGTCCTTATAAGGAATCGATTTAATCGCTTGGTTATGAAGATGCTCTCTCTGTTTTGGAGTTCCTTTAGTGGAAAAGTTGTATTGTTTCCTTGTTTTCGATTGTATACGCATCACTAAATGGTTTAGCATTTCGGAGCCATACAAGTACGAGTGGGTTTTTTGGGGGGCTTCGGGTATAGGGATGGGCGCTTTTAATCGGTTGCTAGTTTCAGTGTTTTCTCAACATTTATGTTGAATAGAAGGAGTTCGGGTTATAGGAAGAGTTTGTTAACGATTCAGTCGGGTGCAAAATCAGACAGAATTACTTATGCAACAGTGTTTTGACGGGACTAAGTAGTATTTAATGGGTGCCTTTAGAAAACTTATACTTATGAGGTAATTGGGAAGGATTAAAGAACAGCGCAGTGACATGCTTTTCATTCGTACTTTTGGCAAACAGGAAATTGGCTAGGAGTCATATTGCATCGTGTATGTTCTCTTTTAAAAGTTGCTTTATAGCTACAGATCTTTCGGGTCTTTTTTATGGTGGGTTTTCAGGATCTGAAACTATGACAAAGGTCCATCTTCGCAAGATGATTCTTTTAGTTTTTCGTGTTGTGTCAAATGTGTTTTATTTTATGTTGTATTGTACTTTTTACTTGAGTTCGTTTCGTGGTCCATACGTCACTGCAGCGCTGCATGATAAGCCTGTGTTAACATATTTTTTTTTGCAATCAAATCTTAGATCGAGATCGCTTGAGTCCTTTTACAAAAAAGATCTGAGAGAATGGATCGAGAAAAAACAAGGATTTTCAAACTATAAGGAACAGCATTACCTAGGAGCTAGAAATGTAAGGCCTGTGACTGCCACCATTTAAGCCTTTATGAGTGGCGAGACCTTTTTTGGTTACTTGATGTTAAGGCCTTTGGATGTCTGCAGCGGTCGGTGTAGATTTTTCCATTTAAAACAAATAGTTTCCTTCAAAAAGGTTTTTGCTCATTGTACTTTCCAAATTATATGGAGAAAAAAGTTTTGGCCACTGTCATTAGAAGAAATGTTCCATGCTTCGCATATTCCCAACTGAAATGTTACAAAATGTATAAGACGGACACGAAGAGCCTCCATAAGAGTCAATTAATTTTACTGGTTGGTGGCTAAGAGGCGCGATCCTTCTACATCGACTGTTATCTAGGAGTAGAAGGTACAAGTATGGATTTTTGAGCACGGTTTTTTTTTAAGTATACCTTTTTTCTCTCAGAAAAGGCGTTAAAATTCGTAGACAACACAAAACCTCGAGATTATTACCTATAAATGTCTTAGAATAAAATATTTTGAAAAAAAAAATAAATATTCGAAGCTCAGACTATAAAAAATTTCGTCGTCAATCTCTAGAAAGAACAAAAGAATTTAAGATAAAGAAGTGCAAGAGTTCGTCTGCAACAAATTTCTAAATAAGTACCCGACCCTAATCTACGCAGCAACACCAAATATTGAAGTTTTTTTGGACTGAATTCTTTCTTTGAGTCATTTTAAGTTAATTGTATGTATGATGGACCACGCCCCCGAAAATGGGCGTGGTCTAAGAAGAAAATCGTTTCAAATTCTTTAGAAATATGGCGAAATGTGTTAAAGACGAAAATTTAAGCCAAAAACAACTGTTTTTTTTAAGCCCCCTAAAAGAGGGCGGAGATAAAAATTTTGCATTAAGCAAATCTAGCAAATGCCAATAGC
The DNA here is from genome assembly GCA_947623515.1 of Neoascia interrupta. Taxonomy (NCBI): domain Eukaryota; kingdom Metazoa; phylum Arthropoda; class Insecta; order Diptera; family Syrphidae; genus Neoascia; species Neoascia interrupta. The sequence continues at coordinate 48,568,805 of OX392462.1, forward strand.
TGTATATATAATATTTTTTCGATGTAGAGTAAATTTTCATAAGAATATAGGAAGCCGTTCGTCAACAATCTGATAGGCACATATTAGTGTGGCTTTAGGCCAGGAAAGTCCACAATCGATCAAATATTCACACTGCGGCAGATCTTGGAGAAAACCCAGGAATTCCAAATCGATACACACCACCTGTTTATCGATTTCAAGGCCGCGTATGACAGCATTTATAGAGATGAGCAATATAGCGTAATGTCTAGTTTTCGCATCCCTGCCAAACTCGTCAGTCTGTGCAGGATGACGATGGAAAATTCACGCTGTTCCGTCAAGGTCAGCAAAGACCTCACCGACCCCCTTGATGTCAAAAAAAATTTAGACAAGGCGACGCGCTGTCTTGCGACTTCTTTAACATCATACTTGAGAGAATTGTGCAGAACTCTCGCGCCAACACTAGAGGTACAATCTTTCAAAAGTCCGTTCAACTACTTGCATATGCAGGCGACATTGACATAATCGGTAGAACAAAGCGTGATGTCAGTGAAGCCTTCTTGAGTATTGGGACGGAAGCGGCGAATATGGGTTTAGCAGTCAATGAGGGCAAAACCAAGTATATGCTGTCATCAAGAAAAAACACCCAACACCGACGTCTTGGAGAAAACATCACCATCGACAGCTATAACTTTGAGGTAGTTAGGGACTTTATCTGCCTGGGTTTCGCTATCAATTCAGACAATGACACCAGCGCTGAAATCAAACGAAGGATAACTCTTGCCAATCGCTGTTTCTTTGGGCTAAGAAGGCAATTGAGTAGAAAAGCCCTCTCTCGAGCTACTTAAGTGTCCATGTATAAGACCCTCATCATCCCAGTCCTGCTTTACGGTGCAGAAGTATGGACCCTGTCAAAGGCGGATGAAAACACTTTAGGCTGCTTCGAGAGAAAAATTCTTCGGACGATTTACGGTCCCGTCTGCATAGACGGAGAGTGGAGGAGGAGATATAACATCGGACTGTACGGGCTATACAGCGATACCGACCTAGCCAAAAGAGTCAAAACACAACGTCTACGATGGCTGGTCATCTAGAGCGGATGGACACCAACGTTCCGGCCCGGAAAATCTTCGAATCTACACCGCAGGGACGGCGCGGTAGAGGAGCACCGAGACTCAGGTGGCGCACGCAAGTCGAAGGGGACCTCAGCCATCTTCGCGTGCGAAACTGGAGACGGCTAGCTAGAGACAGAGCTGGCTGGCGAAGCTTGTTGGCTAAGGCCCAGGTCCACCCCGGACTGTAGCGCTACCTTAAGCAATCAGAATTTTTGTTCAGACTGTTAAAGTGGGTTTTGGCGATGGTGCGGCGGCGCGGCGGTTCAATTTTCGTTGTGTTGAAGTTTTTCACCCGCAATCTCTACACCAAAATTTGAGTTCTTATGCCTTCTTTAGATTGGTAAAAAGGTCCTTCAAAATAAAATGTTAATTAGAGCTTATCTTACATCGATGCCTGTAATGTGCGTGGCAGTCAGCGGACTTAACCAATTTGTCTGTGCAATATAAGAACCAAGCTATGCTTCTAGTTTCAGCTCTCCATAGATTGACCTTAAAGACCTGAGATAAGACCCTCACACACACAGACGGACGGACGAACATGGCTTAATCAATTCACCTGTCGGTCTCGATCGTATCTCTAAAAGGTCTTAGTTGTCTACGGTGATTATTTAACTGTGTTGCAAACTATCCATTAAAACTAATAGACCCTGGGTTTGGTATAAAAAGTCCCAGGAAAATTTAGAAAATTTAAGACCTACGAGGGCAGGTCGAAACCTAAGCAAAAAAAAAAATATTGGAAGCAAATTTGACTCAGAAATAATTATTTTATTTACCCAAGCACGCACTTACCCTAAAGATTGAGCCCAATCGGAGCGGCTTCAGGGGCAACATGCATAATAGCTATTTTAAAGTATAGAGGACCATCCAAATTTTGGTTTCGAGATTTTTTCGATAGCTCTTTGTTTTATATTAAGAAATCAGGGTAGCTCTTTGTATCACTTTGTTAATTGTCGTTAGAGACACGAACCCGGTGTTTTTTGACTCGTTCCTTTTTTGTAAGGTACTGGTGACGTCACTACAGCAAGGCACTAAGATATCAGGGTGGTCTTCAATACATCTGCTTTAATTCAGTCGACGTAGATGGTGCGAGTTAAAAAACTCTTAATATGCATTTTTTTAACTCCTTCTTAGATCTTGGTTTTCAGGGCTATCTACTATCTAAACCTACAAAGCTCGCTAGAAGAAGCTCCGTAATAGCCGATATCAACAAGAAGCAGGCGTAGGGAAATAGTTGCAGTTTAAAGTGAAACTTAGATGTTATTTGAAGGTGTTGCTAGTTGCTTGCTGTGTGACCAGACCTCCTAGTTCCGGTCAGAGATCCAATCTCTTTATATGTCTACATACTTTTTTTTACCCTTAAAGAGTCGTTTCCGGACAAAAAACAGCCCTTTTGTGGTTAGTGGTTCTACTGAACGAAATATTAGTGTTTAGTAAGAATCACTGTTCTGATGGAATCCATCCTCTAAAAATAAAAAGTTCCTTAGATTGAAGCTTCCAAGACTCTAGGTCTTGGTGAATTGTTAAATTTGTTGCTTGCAAATCAGTGTTTACTACTAATTCTGTTCTTGATGGGCTTTCCGGTGGTTGCTCCTTAAATGCAAAAGAAGAAATTTCTTTTTTCCTACAGCGTTTCGTCGATCATTATGTTTGTCTCGACTTCTTCTGTGAGTCTGCTTTGTTGATACATTTTTTTTTAATTGGCTCGATTACTTTAAGCTTGTTTTTCATGATTATGTGCGTGTTTCACGTTTTGATTCTGTACTCACAGACATCAGCATCTTTTCTTTTTAGAAGAGCAACTGTCAAACGGGTAGCAAAAAAAAGTTTGAGTTTCAGGCGAATCCAAGAAAAATTCTCGATGCTTTTAGAAGACCAATGCAAAAGCTAAATAAATCCCTATTCCTGCAAAAAAAAATCCTATATGAGGGAGGTGTATTAAGAAGCTTCGGCAAGTTTTCTAACTGGCCTTCAAAACCTCAGTTCTGCCTTGAGTAAGCCGTGACATATGAATACAGTCTTTTTCCAGTCCAAAACTACACTGGCTAAGTAAACAAATATTACCCTTTCAAGAAAATACTAAAGTTTGTAAAACGTAAGGGCTCAACCACTAAGGATTTAAGGCTTTGCGCCAAACACTTTGTGGTATTCTTTGCTCTTGTAAGGAAAGGTTTTAAAAGTTTTCAATTTTGAAGAACCTCAAGTATTTTTTTCAAAGTCTTTCATCCCTTATAAAGTAAGAAGTACATTAAGTAAATTTTCTATGGGTTCTTTATTCACATGTATTAGAGTTGTACTACGACCTAAAGAAGAACTTAAATCTGTTTATGTACAACAGATCTAAGATCGTTTGTATCACTATTTCGCTCACATTTGAGCAAAGTTTGCACAAGACGAACAGAGAGGTTTCAAAGCGATTAACTTTGTTCGAAATTAGTCTTAAAAATATCTAAAAATCATAGTCGAAAATTCCTTAATGTTAAAAAATTTACACCAACTCCCAGCTTTTGTTTGAGGCAACATAGAGAAGATCATTTGGCATCGATAGCTTGAAAAGGGTTATTAGCTGGCAGATGGGGCCTTAAAAGAGTAACTCTTAAAAGAAAAAAGAGCTTTTAAAGAGTTCACTAAATCTAAATTTTTTCTACACACGAGCCTGAGCCCCAGCTCCAAATGAAGAGAGGCTCGCCAGCTGCCAGCGGCGTTCGATAAGAAAAACTATTAAAACCGTATTAATAGCTTTTCCGGCGCCCTGTTAATCCGGTTTCAATAGTTTTCAGTCCTCTGGCCCTCTGCAAAGTAATCACGCATACAGAGAACTCGATAGGCAAAAATGAATGAAAAATCCCCTGAAGACATCAAAAACCACTACGAAACGTTGGGAGAAAGTGGAAAAGGGTAGTTTATCCTCTGCACGTCTTGTAAGTCAACGACCCAAAAGAACAACCAAATTGATAGTTGTCTATTTGGAAGGCTTTATCAATCCCCAAATGCGAGGTCCAAAGAGGCAACCGGTTAGGTGAGATGGGATGAGAAAATATTTGGCAAGTGGCACCTTATTCCTTATACATCGTCAAACATAAGGCAGATTATTGTTAAAAAATTTTCAGATATGGGGCAACCATGAGGAATTTCTTGTGAGGTGCCCTGAAAAAGTGTTGAACAATTCAAAAGCAAAAATAAAACGATTACAAATCGATACCCACTGAGGTATCTAAGTGACGAATTTAGCTCCGGAAAAAGTTGTCGGAGGAAGGCTTGGTAAAGTATTCTTGGTGAGGAATCAGCAAGAAGGGAGGAGTAGACTTCACAGCACTTGAAAACAAATTTTCTTCTTAATACTAAAGGAATCAGTAAGCTTATAAAAACCACGTGGATACAAGTTTTAACTTTTACATATTAAACACTGAAAAAAAGTTTGAGTACAAGGCAATAACTACACAAAGCTATGGCCGAAATATAACCGATTTCTTTCGATCGGCCTTTGGAAACTATTATTCAGAAAGTGGCTTCAAAAATTACGAAGGATATTTGGACCCAACTATATTACTAACAAAAAAAAGATTGACAGAGAATTTGGCTGAAAAACTTTGACATTCAACATAAAGTTATACTTGACGTTGCAATACAAAAGTATAAGGATGAAGACTGGAATTCGAAGGCCATATTACGGCCACATAAAAAAGCATTGAAGGGCTTAATTGCCTCGAAAGCTTTTGTCACACTCACCAAAGGCAAACGCCAAGCATTTGTTACAATTGCGTCTAATCCAGAGCACTTGGTGCTCGAGTTGACACACTTGCATCAAGGGTCAGAAAAGTTGTTGCTGATTAAAATACAAAACTTACAAGACGTCCACTATTGGTAGAAAATGTAAGTAGAACAGAGAGGGTAGAAGCTCGTTCTAGCAATTGAAATTTTTTCACCAACCCATATAGTACTTTCTAAATTGCAGTCGATTGTTTAAGGACCAAAAAAACTTGTAGCCATATTCCTACACCAGTCTTGTAGGCCAATGAACATAGTCTCATACATAAAATTCCGAACCTGGTACAATAAAACCTACATAAAGCCATTACAGAGGGGAATATCCTATAAGACCTAAGTTCATGCAGCTAAGTCCCAACACGAAACCTAAAATTCCACTTTAATTTGTAGATGATTTGGCCACCATAATGTGTCTGGACAATGCTAACATTACAATCTTTTATGGACTATCCTGGATAATTATAGGCCCATCCCTGGGCAGTGCTCCTTGTATACTACTGTATGGACGGCAATTGCAAATTTACGCTGCGATGGTTGATACTGGTTTCCGTGTGCCATAATTTTTCTTTTTTTTTTTGTCTTCTGGTATCAGCACCTTTTGTTCAAACAATATCGTAATTGGATTCATGTTATGATATGAACTGTGTATATACACTCCTTGTTGGGTGGACACGTCACAATTACAGCAAACAAAGGCAGCCAAGGACAGAGTATAAGGCACATCCGCAACACACGGTGTGTGCGGGTGTCGTGTGCAAATCTTGTACACATTTCAATTACATATTCATATTAATATTAATGCCTTTATGCGTTTCTAATTGGTGTTAAATTCTGGAGTTTATAGTATTCGAAACAAGTTGCACAGCCAGCAAGGATTCCAAAAGGATGTGTGACTCAATTGCCGTATAATCAATTAGGTAAAATGTAAATGAAGGAAGTACCTTGTTGAGTGCGCCTGAAAAGGTTAATTAATTGAATTTGAAGTGCTTCAAGGATCTGGATCTGGATTCGTTGGTTTTTTTTTTTAATTTCGACTTGAAGGATAGTTAGGCTTAGTTAACTCATAACACGAGACGAATGACGAAAAAATCATAAGGTTATCAGGTCATAACCAGACTTAAGTTCTTAAAAAATTATTTGGCGCAGTCGGTAGTAACGCACAAAAATTTCATAAATCACGCTCCATGGTGGCGGGGCATATATCGATTGAAGACATCAAATAGATATAGTCCTAAAGAAGAACCGAGGTTTTCATGCATAAAAAAATACATCCAGAGAATGTCGAGTGACAATTTTTGCACCGCCTTGTAAAATACCTGCATTTCTAATAAAAACGAGTGAGTAAGTGCAAGAGTTCGTCTGTGACAAACTTTTATATACCCGGCCCTATATACCGTGTAACACCAAATCTTAAAATTTTTTGTCCCGAATTAATATATAATTTGTATAGGCCACGCCCCAAAAAGTAGGTCTGGGCTAAAAATTAAAATCAATTAATTGTTATTTCATTAGATTCATCCCAAAATGCGTTAAAACTGAAAATTATATCGGAAAAAATTTTTTTTTCCAAAAAACGCCCCCTAAAAGTGGGCGGAGCTCAAAACTTTGTATGGACCAAACTTTGCAAATGGTAATATCTTTAATATTTGTGATATAACTTTTTTTCGATTTGGTGTCAACTTTCCGAGAAATCGGGTTTTTAAAGATTTAACATGTTAAAAATGGGCATGGTCGATGTGGGCCGTCCAATTTTTGGCTTGTTAAAGTTCTTGGGCCAATATTGATCTGTACCAAAATTTAAGTTCCTACGACTTTTCTAACTTGACCAAAAGACATTTTGAAAGAAAATGTGAAATAGAGGATGTCTCACATTGAAGCCAGTAGTGGGCGTGGCCGTTGACGGACTAAGCCAAATTTCATACTTCGTCTGTGTAGCAGACAAGTTTCACCTCTCTAGCTTGATTTTGAAGACCTAAAACCTTCACACATACAAACGGAGGACGGACGGACGGACAATCGATTCACCTGTCGGTCTCGATCATACCTCTAAAAGGTCTTAAGGGTCTACGGTAATTGTTTCACTGTGTTACAAACTATGCAAGTTACCCTCGGTCGGGTATTAAAATATTGCGTATACGAAACGAACACCGCACTTTGGATTGTTAATTCTTATAAATTATTTGTGATTTATTAGATTTACAGAATTATTTTGACTGTGATTACTTAAGCCAGGGACATATCACGACAGAATATCGTGCGGCGAATTGTCATCCAAGTAGAGGCTCAAGCGTTTGTAGATCTCTTTCAAGCCGCACGGCAAAACGTTTGACATTTTTTAAGGTGAAAATGTCGGTTGTCATAAAATTTTACACAAGTCACAAGGAAAGTTATCGATCGCTTACTGAGAACGCTTGTGGCTCAAATTCGTGCGATTATTTGCCGCAAGTTTTTCTGTAGTCGTCTTAATTTTTTCGTATAGTTTTACGGCGCAGACCAAGAAAAGTGTCCCCAATATTGGTATTGCCACGCCTTGTATTCGAAGTGAATGCAAAAATAAGTGCTTTCTCACTGTCAATGTAATGTTGCAATGCATTACTGATTAAATAAGCCGCATGTAGCTTAGCATTCTCACCTTAAGTCCCCTCAAACCTTTCGTAAAAAGAATACCTGTTTACTGCTTCACCTTTTCATAAAAGTGCCAAGAGATTATAAGGACACATGTCTCCTCTCAAAAAGAACAAAGATAACAAAGTGTAAAGCACTACCAGAGGGCAACAAATTAAATCAACTACGCGCTGGGAAGAAAATGTAAGAGAAGAAAAAAAAAAAAAAACAATCTTAAACCAAAGCCCGATGAAGCAGAAAACAAGGACGACGACTTGTACCTTTTCGTTTTAATTTTTGCTTCTTTCAAGATGCCAATTCCAGATGGCAGTAAGAGTTAATTTTAATTAAAATTAAACCTAGAGGAAAGGAGTTATATATACATGAGAGAAAATTAAGTCTTGCTAAGATCTAACGCGACAGCTTTTGGAATGGAAAATTACAAAGCCACGCACCAAAAATGTGTTGTTCGCTTGTCAGATTTGCTGCCAGACATGGAATGTGAATCTATTTTTATTTTTCAGGACAAAAAAAACAGGTTTGTATACGAGAATCCTTGAGGGGGTAATTTGTGTATCATCTTTAGAAGGTGAAACTGTGCAACAAAGCTTGAGTCACATTTATTGTGCTTAAAGGCAAATGAAAATGATGGGAGAAATGACTCACCACTTCGATTTTGTTGCAGTGTAAGGAGATGCTTAAAAATACTTTGTTGTGTTTGTTTTCTTTATTCAAAGCTTTTCGGAAGGCTTTTTATGTGAAGATCAAAAATTTCTTGGTTATCTAATAAGTAGATAGAACAACAGTCTGCCAATTGTCGAAGGTATAAGAGCCACATGGCCTTAAAATATGCTGAAAATAGTACCTACACCCCTTCTGATCGAACTTATATGCTCCAATTTTTTGACGAGGGAAACAGCTAGACTAGAAAACAGCAAGAAACATTTGCAACGTTTATGCCATAAAATGAGTCAAGTCCACCAGAAACTGACTCACTGGCACCTATCCTGGCCAACCTGTCAGCTGTAGCCTACAGCCACAAGCCAGAATCCTGGCAGGACGTTATAGTTAACGTCCTGTTATGTTAACGTCCTATAGTTATATGTGTATAACTATAACTTCCTATAACGTCAGGAAGTTATAGTTATACACATATCTACGGGCTAAAAAAATGTCTGACTAAAGGCTGAAATCCTATAAGCCTCATATCCTTTATCCTTAAGAGCATGGAAAAACTGATTTATACCCACAAAAAGGACACAGTATTGATGAGCTTTCCTATAAGCAACTTCTAACATGCCCATCAATATCAGGTAAATCTACTGAGTCAGCCCCTAACGACAAAGCAACCAAAATGGAAGACTCAATTAAGCGGAAGAAAATTTTTGTCCTTTGGCTTTCTTGGGCTTGAATGAGCCTTCAACGACAAGGCATGTTTTGGCTCAACCAACAAGACTCTTAAAAACATGAATCTATGAAGATGGGTCATGTAACTCAAGCCCGCATCGATTATGTGGATTGCTCGGCGTTGGCGTCATGGACCTAGCGGCGCGTCCTATCGCTGAGGATGATCTAGTTAAATCCTTGACAAGGCAATGCGTTAGGATAAGCGATTCTAATACGATGATGTATAGTTATCATTGAAAGTGGCAAAATCAAAACCACAGTTTCGGAAAAAAATCAATAAACACTTTCTGTAGTTCAGATCAGAAATGGCGCTACAAGAAAGCCTCTCTGAAAACCCTAAAAAACGATGAATGTTCTTCTTTACAAAACGGGGAAAATAAGATCTCCTATGACAACCCACACTGTATGATGAAACCATAGAACTCTCAAGGGATGCCAAGTTTGGAATAGTCCTCTAAAGTAAACTATATCATGGAGCCCACGGAAAGAACGTATCGTGAACAGAGGGACCTGATCCTTCTTAAACTGCCGTCAAATCTGCGGTAGCAATTGGGGTCCAACCCCCAATAATTACAACACGCTCGTTGTATCCCGGCAATGGCCTATGCTGCGCTGGTGGGCAAAGATCAACGAAGCCACTACATCCAAGAAGCCAGAACGGATATACAACGTCTAGCTGGAATCTGCATGACGGGAGTTTTCTTCGCTCCACCCCAATTACGGCTATCAATGTCAGCATGGGATTTACACCTATTCAAACACATATGCGAATGGGAGGAAGACTAGAGCTTGATGATAGATCTGATTCGATAAACTATGGAGATTTTTCCTTTTTAAACGCATGATAGCTATACAAACTATACTTTAATCTTGCTTGGAAGTTTAAGCTCGTGGATTGCTGCCAATAATCTTTTAGATGAAAGCCAAGCCGGCTTTAGGTCATATTTTTGTACTTAGGAGTGTTGCTGAGTCGTTTTGTACAACTGGGAAAAGGACGACACACGTTTTTCATGGATTTCAAAACAGCTTCTGACATCATACACCGCGGTATTCTACTACACAAACTTTATTGCCTGTCAATGTTCCGAAAATTTGGAAGTGATTCAGCACATTCACCAACAAACATTTGGTAAATAAGTGGATAACCCCTTTCGGATTAATTTTCTACATCAACTGGTGTAAGACAAGGCTATGCATTAAAGTGACTGCTATAAAAAGAGGAGCGCAACAGCTCGAGTTGAACCAGGGCCAAACTTCTCAACAATGTATGCTGTGTGTGTTAATTTCTTCACATACAAGGGGACCTCCAATTTTTTGCCAAATCCGAATGGCACTTTTGACAAGTTTTTCAAGACAAATGAAACTCTTCGAGGGCTTGTCAGACCCTCACGGAGGTGGTGACCGTGAAAAAGAACGAGTTTTTTTTTCAGGTGACGATGATAGAATTCGAACCCAGACCACTACGCCACTGATATATTCAATTTAAATAGAGAACATATTGAATTTTTGCCTTGTGGTACCTATTAAACATGCTGGGATCTTAATTTAAATGATTTCCGCCGATGATATCGTCTTGCCTGCGTACTCTCTGGAATGGCTCTAACTGATGTTTAGTAGGCTTCTTCGGCTTAAGGAAATAAGGAAATAATAGGAATTTAGGAAATAATGAAGCCCGAAAAAATCGCGAAAAGCTGCAACAACTTATAACTTTTAAATTGGACATTCTTTTAGGGCTTATTTTCTACCCAATTCTACTTGGTCTACCCAATTTACTTTGAAAAGCTTATACCTTTTTCAGGTGGCTAGGTGGAAGTCCTTGCCATATCAACTACTTTGTTAGACTTTGTTAGACTAGTGCACGAGGCGCTCATTTTACTTGTCATAAATCGATGCTTGTTTTGGAAACTTTGATGTCTATGGTTCTTCATGGACATCTAAGAACGATCTTATCATCTTTCAGTGGATTCCAGTTTTCAACCCATAGAGTTTTGGCAGCAACGAATTATGAAGCAGACTCTCTAGTTTAAGTAGGCGACACTTCACTAATCATGGGGCCTAAAAAGTTTTGCGTAGGCAGTAAAAAACTCTTCAAGAACTTTTCCAAAAGGCTTCCTCGACTCGCATCTAACCAAGTCTGGCTTAATACACCTGAACACCCAGAAATTTTTCACCAGATTCTCCACTACGAGTTTTTATACCCTGACTAAACTGGACAGGGATACATTAAAAATCTTCACTGGAACTTTCAGCGGAAATTGGAAACTAAAGAAATATATTCATTGCATCTGCCTTTCATGTAGAGCTTTTACATGCAGACCTTGTCTAAAGATCGATTAATCGTCTCTTGACATATTTATGAGTTACCTAGCCCTCCCTCGTTTCAGGGAAATATTTCCAGTCAAAGATGTTATGCCATCGGCAAGCCTAGCTGATGTCCGCCCAGAGAAGAGTATTGTCTTCCTGACTGTTTCCGGAGTAAAAATATGGCTGAAATATTTAATCGGGGAGGACCAATAGGCTCCTTTGTAAGAGACCGCTGTGTAAGTGCGCTAGGATAGGAGGCTCTCCCGATATTACTCACTCTCCCGATTACTCTCCCGATATTCCTGCATAGATAAGATTTTTAATAGGAGCCTTTTCCGATTAAAAATCTTATCTAAGCAGGAATAACAATTAATCTTCCCGACAAATTTCAAAGAATGATGTAAAGAATGAATAAAGAGCTTCTTAAAAGTTCTTAAAGGACGCCTTTCAGATCCTACAGCTTCCTTGCTTTCTAGCCCAAATGTTTTGCCTTAACTACTTGATTTAAGGAACCTATTCTATAGCCCTTAGCCACACAAACACCAGGTGGCACAAGTTTTTTATTCTAAATAAATAAAGTTCTCAGGTGACACTTTTTTGGCCAGGAGTCAAAATTAAGTCCACCGACATTGGCAAAACATGAAATATGAAATGCATGAGTAAAATTTTATATCAGAACAAAAGAAAGATCGAAAAGACCACTTACCCCATTCATGATAAGCATCTCAAGAATCTGCAAAATACAAAAATTAAAATTTCTGAATTAAAAATTTTTCGAAAAAAAATCATTCTTAAAAAAAAGAAATATGTCGGTAAATAAAGTACATTTGTTATAGCTTCGGCCCGTCAGGTCAGTAGCAGACCGCAGTATACCCTATTCTCCTTTTCAAACTTATTCTCCTTCCCGTTGCTTTCTTTTTTTTCTACCCTACCCTTTTTAGTTGCTATTCAAGAATCATTAACTTAAGAAAAATTCTATTCTATTCTATTAACTTATTTTATAAAAGAGGCGTGGTATGACCCGCCCCTTTATCTTAAACTCAATATTAGCATAGAAATATAAAAGTTTGTGGCGAAACTGTACGCAAAAACATATTTTATTGGTTCAAATTCAAAGATTTTGAAAAATCGACCCCTTAAAAAGGCCGTGGCCGAAAATTCTGAGAAATCAAGCTTTTAAAGTTCTAACCTGGTGAGTCATTTAAAAAAAAAGTAAAACCAATTTCCACCCAGTTTAAAACTTCTAGCCACTTAAGCTGTACACAGGAATTTGAGTTATTATGTCTCGTCTTACTTCGGCCAATAAACGTATTGAAATAAAATGTAAATTTGAGGTTGTCTTACATCCAAGTCAAGTGTGGGTAGATCTTACTAATTTTCATAATTTGTCTATATACAAACTGAGAACGAAGTTAAGTTAAAAGTTTCAGGTCGCAGTGGCTCAATTTTAAAAACCTAAAAACTTCACACATACGGACAGATAGACGGGCGGATATGGTTTAGCCCTGCTAAGTGTTGAAAATCCGTGCTATTAGTCCCTTTTTTAACACTTTTGGGCGATAGAAGTCAAAATTTTAGCGAAAAAAATGTTAAAACCAGTGAGTTAGTGCTACAGTGTGTACGCAGAAGTTGCAGTCCGTAAAACGGACCGTTGAATTCCCCATCCTATCATACATTGTAAAACGCTGATGGCATTGTTATTTTTTGACATTTCATGTGTAGTGCAAACTTTGAAAAGGGGCGTGGTCCAACCGCTCCTAGTTACAAACTATCAATTATAAGATATTTCCAAGTTACGCTTAAATGTTAGTAAAAATGCAATTTTTTGCTAAAAAACTTAATATGATCGAAATCTGGACTGAAGTCTCGTTTAGCTAACCTGCTACTTTTTCTGTTTCATGCCTTCCAAAATTAGGCAAAATTGAAATTTTACCCTTAAAAAATATGCCACGCCCACCGGAGGAGGTTTACCAATTAAGTTCTTCTTTTTTATGTCATTCATTCCTTACATTCATTCGGAGATGCTTAATGTCAAATTTCAGACTTTCAGAACGTCTTACAGTTTTGAAATCTCTGGAAGTAGTTGCACATTAAGACCGATTGTGGGCGTGTCTTTGAGTGGATTTGAAAAAATTTTACACTTGTACTGCTTCGCATGACGTGGACCTTCTGTACGAAATTTCAGTACCCTAGCTCAAAATTTAAGGCCTAAAAACATGTGACATACAGACGGACATGGCTAATTCGATTCAGAATTCGGTCTCCATCATATGCCCTTAAGGTCTTGGGGCTATGTGACAAACTTAATATACCTCCTATCCTATGGGAAGGGTTATAAAAAAAAAACTAGTTTGCTCACTTGGCAGTGCACGATTCTGCTAACTTCACCCCATCGCTGCTACTCTTTTAACCAATTATGCTATTGATGCCCGGTATATTCTCTTCTAAAATTCGTCTAGTTTTACCTTATGAAATGTTCAAAGTTTCTTTGAACCAATGATATGCGAGCAACTGGCACAGTCAAAACTTTACATAAAAACAAATCTCAGTTCTGAAAAAAGGTCGGCTTTTCATAAATCCACAGAGGCAGGAGAGAGAAAAAACACGAACTCTTCAAGCTGTACAATGATGACGATGTTATACAGAAGGCTAAAAACTGATGAGTCTTCTATGATTGACTTCGAGACCAACAGCCAGCTGGCAGGGGTGGCGCAACCTCCATTTTTGAGTCCAAGTGCTCGCGGACGGAATGTGTAGTTTTGTCAGCCCAGGTGCGGCACAGATGAATATCTTGAACTGATCCCATATCTTCTTTAGAGACGAACGGGGCGACGTGCTAGGCTTAGAGTTTACTGAGGCTGATTTCAGGCATTTGATGGTCGCCTGATTGTCAGAAGAGCATTCGTAAGTCCTTGGTGGATGCCATGTTATTCTTAAGACAGACAAGGTTTCCTTTGATGCCCTGATCACCGCTAAAAAAACAAGGCTATGATTAGGAAGGCGGAAAGGGATACTAGGAATTAGTCTATCCAAGAAAACGTTTTTGCCAAACTTATCGGTGTAGGAGTGCATCAATTTATTTTCCAAGGCAAGATAATCCCACAAAGAACGTTAGGTATGGTTGGGGCATGAATGATAAAGTCTGCCTAAACATTAAACTTCATCAGAACATATTAAACCAGAGGGAGCCGATATGTGGTATTTTCTGTTTCCTAGTAAGGACGACAAGTTAAGTTTGCACATGACGACCATCCGTCTGTTCCTTAAAGATATTTAGGTACTACCCTAAAATTTCAAATCTCAACAGCTTCGAGTTCTGAAAAAAAGTCGGCTTTTCGAAGGTCGAGGGTCGCGTTCATAAATCCACAGAGGCAGCAGAGAGAAAAGACACGAACTCTTCAAGCTCATCATTGTACAATGATGACGATGTTATACAGAAGGCTAAAAACTGATGAGTCTTCCATAATTGACTTCGAGACCCGCAGCCAGCTGATTCTAAAAGGCACGAACGGGGCAACCTCCATTATTGAGTCCAAGTGCTCGCGGATGGCATGTGTAGTTTTTTCAGCCCAAGTGCGGCACAGATGAACATCTTGAACTGATCCGATATCTTCTTTAGAGACGATCGGGGCGGCGTGCTAGGCTTAGAGTTTACTGAGGCTAATTTCAGGCATTTGATGGTCGCCTGATTTGCAAAAGAGCTTTCTTAAGGGTCGGTGGATGCCATGTTGTTCTTAAGATAGACAAGGTTTCCTTTGATGCCATGATTACCGCTTGAAAAACACTGCAATGATTAGGAAGACGGTAAAGGGGTACTGGGATTTTGTCTATCCAAGAAAACGCTCTTACCAAACCCATCGGTGTAGGAGTGTTATGTTTTATTTTCCAAGGCAAGATCATTCCACAAAGAACGTGAGGTATGGTTGGGGCATGAATAATAAAGTCTGTCTAAACATTAAACTTCATCAGAACATATTAAGCCAGAGGGGGCCAGAGTGGGATAAGTGGTATTTTCTGTTTCCTAGTAAGGACGACAAGTTTAGTTTTCACACCACGACTATCCGTACGTTTTGTAACAGGTTGCTAAGAGCATTTTGTAGGAGTTCCTTAAAGGTATTTAGGAACTTCCCCAAAATCAGAAATATTAATGTCATCCGCATAAGCGAACACTTCCCATCTCTCGACTGCTACGCTTACATGCAAGTCGCCCACGAAAAGAAAGATTCTAAAGAAGTGGTCACAGGACTCCACCTTGCGGGTTTCCCATGATGACAGATATTCTAGCAGAGGTTACACTGAGGAAAGATGACAAGTGTTGAACGTATGATAATGGTAAACGTTATTTTTATGGTGCAACGAACTTCGTACTTCTAATTAAAAATTGAGCGAATGAGTAATAAAAGCTCAAATTTAAAATAGTCGTTACCTTATACTCGTACATTTATAATTAAAGTGTTAATAAGGATAATTAACTGATAAAAAAATTCAGAATCGTAATAACAAAGAAATTTCTGCAGTGCACGTATTTTTTTGTTTGACAAGTGTAACATCATATTTTGTTCGAAATATTATATTTAATTATGTCCCGTTAAAGCATCATAAAACTGAATGGACTCCAAGTTTTCAAAGAGAAAATCAAAACCCTGGGAACACTGCAATTTGCAAAACCAAACCGACCAAACAATTGGATATGAATATGGATCCACGCGTTTTTTTATAAACAATATCCCGACCATGTAAAAAAAAAATATAGCAAAAATATGTAAACGATATACATGATAGCACTATTTGCACACAAAAAAACTCACTCTTCCTGCCATTACACTACAAATAAAAAACCACGCCCATGTGTAGGTACTTGTTAAATATTATTTATAACCACTCTGAATGAAATGGGAAATATTTATCTTTGATCTCTATCTCCCTGGCTTCGAAAACTAAACTTAATTAAAACCTACTTTTAAGCAATCCCCAAGGACATACTATAATAATTTATTCCGATTGTGCCATTAAAGTTGGTTTAATGTGCATAAAACTTCAACTTTACCTCACCGCACAAATTTGCTCCCCCAAAGCAACTCAACTCAACAACCGCATGCGTTCGACTTGCTTAAATAAACATCGCGATGAAAAGTAGGTACATGCGGAGTCCTTCTTCGTCCTTATCTCATTAGAATTTTCTTTTTCTCTTTATTGACTGTAAAATTTGGCTGTGCTCTGTGAGGATATTCATCAAATGTGACAATCGACAAACAAAAATCAAATGAAACTTCGCCCCCTCAAACGATTTACGATGTACGAGTTATACAAGTGACATAAGGACATAACACTCGTCATACTTAAAAGCTCCGCGCGCCACATGGAGGCATTTTCTTTCGGTTTGATTCACGAGCATTTTGTCGCACCCGCCATCATCCACTTGTGTCAATTATGCATTCCGATGAATATTTATTGTCGACTCAAATTAAAATTTCTACCACCCGACACAAGGCGACATTGGCAAAGGGGCAACACTGAATGATATAGGGGACGCGTGACATTATCCCGCATGGCCTTAACAAATGCCAAGTCATACACCAGTGTAGCCCCCGGGTCTTGAAAGTAAAAAAAGGATGTTTTAAAATTCCGCAAATCCATATATTTACAAATATATCACTATCAAGGGTGAACGGAAAAGGACTTCTCGCATGCAACGAGGATATAATTTCTCTATGCATTCATCTTCGTTATGTTTGAACAAGGTTTGCTCGTTGCTTCGTGTTGGAACTTTTCTCGGGGCAGGAAATCGATTTCGCGCTACTTCTTTAGTTGCAGACCAATTATTGTGGGTTTTATCTGTTGGACATTGGCGGGAGAAGAGGAACTACTCTTTGACAGGCTTTTAAAGTTGCAAAAGGACTCACGTATATTGTTACATTTCTCAAAGTTCTTAGAATAGAGTTGACGCCGATAAAGGCCTATCCTACCACCGGGTTTAAGATTATTTAAAGCTCGAGTATTTTTGACATCTCAAAAACCAAATTAAATTTGTTCACCTTTAAATGAAATTGGAATAAAAATTAAATTTCAACACACTTGTCAAAGAAAAAAATTGACAATTAATTTCGCTTCACACCTTGATTTGCATAGGTCCTGCCTATTTTTCAACAATGACAAATTTTTTGTACCACAACATTTAATTCGACTTGCCACAGAAATTTCGACCAATTTTATCTCTAACCTCAGACATAGGGGTTGGGTTTGTTGCTATCGATATGGCTACTTTTTCTGAATGTATTTGAATAAAAACACAAATACTTATACATGCATTGTTTTTATATCTCTGAAAGTGCGATAATTAAAATGACGAAAAAAAAACATGTGTGTGGAATGTACAGATAAAGGTGGAGGTGTACACAACTCAGGCATCATTAAAACAGCAGCGCGAGCCTTATGCAAAAAATAAAGCAAAGCAAAACGAAACCCGTAGGAAGCAATTACCCATGTTCATAGGAAGGAAAAATAGAGAAAAAATAAAGGTGAGGGTAGCTGCTATCGGGTGAGTTGAAAATTCATTAAAAAGTTGTCAGACTATCTGCAGGAGGGTCATTTGTTATTCCTAAAATGCAATCTTGCAAATGATTTTTTTTTCCTCGTTAACCAACTCAAATTGCTAATTAGATAAGCTCGATAGCTGATAGTCAACTTATTCATGTGATGAATATTGAGCCTTGAAATTGCCTTCAGTCGAGTTCAATGGTCAATGATGTACAATGTGTAAGGACCCTTTAGTCGTTAGATAAAGTGTCATTTTCATTGCTTTTAGACTATGTCGCAGATATTATTTAACATTAATATTACCAGAACTTTACTATGCAAAAGTATTGCCAACATATTCTTTGCTGTAACCGAGCAAGCCAATTCGGGTAAAAAAAAAAACTATTTATGCTTTCTTCTTCTTTGATGGTCAGGCCCATCATAACTTATGCTTCCATAGTATGGTGGACTAAGACCACCCAGCAGACCGCCACCCTAAAACTCAAAAAGGTACAGCGTCTTGCGTGCCTGGGTATATCAGGAGCTATGCGGACGTGCCCCACAGCTGCTATAGAAGCTATAATTGGACTTACACCCCTGCACATTTTTGTACAAAAAATGGCAATACGCAGCATGGCAAGTCAACCACAAGTTAATGAGTTAAGTCTTAGCGACCATCCGGACCTGCTTTCACTTTTCTCTGAAATCCCGGAACTTGAAATGCACTGCACGGTTACAGACCGCATACCAAAAACTTTATGCTTCAACAGAAGGTTCTCCACGGAGATCCCTACTAGAGAAGTATGGGTTAGCAATAACTCACCAAATAGCCAAAACGGCCTTAAGTGGTATACGGATGGTTCTAAAATGGGGTCGGGAGTGGGAGCCGGCGTTTACGGGCCGAACCTGAAATACACTATTGCGATGGGAAAATGTCCCAGTGTATTCCAGGCAGAACTCCACGCCTTTCAAGAATGCGCCAGCCACGTATACATCTCTGGTATCATGGGTGCAAACATCCATATATACACGGACAGCCAAGCAGCTATAAAAGCCCTTAGCTCGCACATCATTGACTTCAAATCAGTCATGCACTGCTTCAATACCCTACAGAAACTTAGTTCAAGAAACAAAAGCAAACTGTTGTGGGTTCCTGGTCACGAAGGTATTGATGGTAACGAGAAAGCCGACGAATTAGCCATAAAAGGCTCGGAAACCCCCTTTATGGGACCTGAACCTTTCTGCCCCACCCCCAAATCGGCAATTAACGAAGTTATAAAAAACTGGGAGCATACTAGATGTATCTCATATTGGGTGGACACCCCAGGCCTAAGACAGGCCAAACGGGCCATTCAGCCCTTCACAAACAATGCCAAGAGCTGCCTCAATCTAAACAGGCATGATTTTAAAAACCTAGTAGGTTACCTAACTGGGCACCACAGGTTTAGGTATCACCTCTTTAAAATCAAAATAGTTGACTCCTCTGAATGCCGACTTTGTCTTGAGGAAGACGAAAGCGCTGAACACATCCTATGTGAATGTCCAGCCCTAAATGATATTAGACGGACCTTTTTCTTCAGAGAACAACTGAGTTCGGAAGACATAAAGACCTCCTCTGCTAGTAGTGTTATCCATTTCGCATGGAAGGTGAATGACCTACTAGCCTAACTATCCTGATGTTTCACGGCACAAAAGATCTATTCAGGTCGAGGTGCCTTAGTTCGCAATAGGCGAGTCAGGAATATAAAAAAAAAATATGCTTTGTTCTAGCACCTTTCAAAAAGTGTACCAAATCGCCGTTTAGCTTCAATAAGTCCGATAAGGGGGCCATAGCATTTGAAAACCTTAGCTATAACGCGTCATAAGTTTTTACAACCTTTAAGATATTATAACAGGGACTTGCTATAGATACCAATTGAGTAGCAAAATACACTATGAAACTAAAATACAGCTTTGAAAAGCAGTCTCTCTGAGGGAATACTACGGATCGCAAGCATTTGTCAGAGATCTTAGATTTTCTGACGGCTAAAATGACAACGCAAACTTTGTCGATGAGGCAACAATTTTTAACAAAACGAGTTCGGGGCTGTTCGTGAAGATAAAAACGACAACAAAGACGATCTGGAAAAAAAGAATTTAAAGCAGTGCAAGAGGACTCATGGAAACATCGGAATAGATCAGGGTTACCATATATAAGTGCAGCTCAAATGACTTTAGACCAGGCGAAATATTGTTGAAGGGGTAACCTCAGTTTACTCAGGTAAATATGCGGTTTTAGCCTATCGAATGGTTTCGAACTATGAGTTAAAACTGTTGAGCTCTAACAGAGCTCTTACAGACGTGAGGCTATAGTCTTACTAAACTGCATTGAAGCCAGGCTCTGGTTTGTCGTTCAAATTTTCTTTCGCTTCTCATGGTACATGAAAGCAAAAAAAAGCGCTAGTGGAAAGTCACATGAGGGAACATTTTTTTCACTCTCATCAATGGCGCCCAGCGGGTTTTATCCCGGCGCGGCGGTTTACCGGTTCTTTGTCTCTTCAAAGTGATGATTTTTTAGGTTTAATGTCTTCACGACACACAATAGCTCTATCTTTCTTTTTTTCTTCCGCTTCCTTTTCTCATTTCTCATCTTTCATACTCTTTCATGAGACCAGCATCTAAATAGGCTTGAGTTTCTGACTTCCTCAAGTTCCGAAGACTGCTGTCTTACGAATAGGTCCAGACCGGTTTCTATGTGAGACAGTTGAAAGTGCTAGGGGTGGAACAGAAGAAGGTATGTACCTAAGTCTAAGGAATTTAGTTTTGACCAAATCCTTACCCTGAAACTCTTCCGGCATTTTTCCGTTATTTTTTGCACTAAGCCTAGACAGCCTTGATATTGGGTGGACCGAATAATTCCAACATAAAGCTAATATCCAAGCTAATATTATAATTAGCTCGCAATCAACGGCTTATGACTCCCCTTAAGATGCGAAGCAGATCGATATCGTAATGCTTGATCCAACACAAACGCAAATGAACCAGTAAAGAACATGAAAACTCTGCACAGAAACACCAAAGCTTACCCCCGCAAGTGTTATGCCTTTACGAAGAAACGAAATAATATAACTAGCACAGTACTTCATAAAAACATTTGACATGCATCAAATTGTTGTTCATTTTATTAGCATATTGGAAGAATGAGAGGTGTTAAAATTCGGCCGACCCTAACCTGGATAACCGACCAGGCAGCCGCTGATTTTGGCATGCCCGGGATATTTTCTATACCCCGGTACCCACCATATCTGGGGAGCATTCCCCCATCTTCCACCTGGGGAAGCGCCCATTCTTGGACCAGCGCATTTTACTACCTCCGAAGGTGGTGCTGGAAAATCTCCAACAGATGAGATTCTTAACAAACCCACAACGCTTTGAGTTTGGGCCCCGACGTTAGGTGCCATTGTTGCTAGTAGGTTTGGGGCCTTAGTGCCCCTTTTTGAGAAGCGGCATTTGGATGTGCACTGCACATAAGCGTGGGTTAGCCAGTCTCTACCAAAAAAAATCAGGTAGCCTTGGGTATCAGCGGGTGTCGTCACTATTTAGGAATGATGGAAACAGGAGCAGCTTTTCGGTTAGTTTAGTTTAGGATAGAGGTTAAGCTAGTTTAAAGATAAGCGTAGAGATTTTTGGGAGCGTTTAAGGCTAGCTTAGGTTAAGAATAGGCTAGTTAGCACTATTTTGCACATCCAAATCCGTAAGTCCTTAAAGGTGACGTTTTAGGGAACTCTTTTTCTTAATATTTTCTTCATTATTCTTTATCATTCTCCTTTACTGTTGATAGGTTTACTTGTGTAAAGGTTGTACTTGTGATAGGTTTTATCTTCTTTTTCTCCTCTTTTATAGGTGTTCTAAGGAACGACCTTATTCTTTGTTGCCTAGGTGGTGCGTTGTGGGGGGGGGAATTCTCCTTTCTAACCGATGAGTGTGTGCCGTGGTGTAGTGGTTAGTGTGTGTGCTTACTACGCCCGAGGTCTGGGTTCGAATCCTGCCACCGTCACCTGAAAAATAAAGACTTGTTCTTTTTCACGGTCCCCACCTCCGAGAATATTAATTGTCTTGAAAATCTTCTCAAAGTGCCGTTCGGATTCGGCAAAAAATTGATGGGTACCCTTGTATGTAAAGAAACTAACACACCAGCATACATTGTTGAGAAGTTGGGCCTGGTTAACCTCGAGCTGTTGCGCCACTCTATTTATTTATTTATTTTTAACCGATGAGATTAACCAAACCTATCGGAGCGTGCGGCGGCTTTTCATGCTGCCATCCAGCTGCCCAATGGCACCAACCCTGCTTGCAGGTTGTGTTGGAAGTTGCTTCAGCCCGGGCTGTAGCACCACCTAAAGTCAGTTTCGTTTTTGTTGGAGGTTGCTACTATCGGATGGAGCACTTAGACACAACTACTTGCCCATGGTACTACCATGCAGACACCTTGCATTAATGTATTTAGTTTACCCGTCTTTCGAAGAAAGATGAGAAGGAGCTTCAGTGATGAAGAGCTTAGGTGTTCGGCACTCAGCACGTCAGCCCCAAAGATCCGCCACCTGATGCGAGCAAAGTCAGGGCAACTACAGAGGAAGTGTTCCGCTGTATCTTCGTCCTTTCCACAGGCAGGACAGGTGGTGTTTTCGCTTAAGCCTAACACATTCAAGTGTCTAGCAACAGCTTGGTGGCCGGTAAGGACGCCTAGAAGAAGACTGCAATCGATTCTCCTAAGAGATAGAAGAAAATACGCTAACTCCTCGCAGATGTCCGGGCGTAGTCGTTTAGTCTGTCTGCAGCCATCGCAGTCACGCCAACGAGCCCTGTGCTCACGAGAAACCCAAGTAACAATGGCAGACGTGACAACAGCTACAGGCAGGCCTAAAGCAGGTTCAGGTCCTGAGAAAACCTCTTCTGAGCCTAGTCTGGCAAGCTCATCAGAGATTTCATTTCCCTGGATACCAGTGTAAGCTGGAACCCAAACAAGATTCACTGCAATCAGCCTTCCGACTAAGTCAACAAATTCTTGAGTTCGAGAACTATCTTGGACGAGGTAAGAGGGTTGAGCAACGCATTTAGAGCGGCTTGGCTGTCACTGCAAACGCATAAGCTTCTTGCCCTCCACCTGTTAGTCACAATACTCTCAGTTAGTAACATCTAATTGATACTTGTTAAGTCTCACAATTGACTCTAATCATTGACAAGCTTAAGTCTATTAAGCCCGTATCGTATTAAACCCTAACAAGACTATTTTTCTTTGATGCATATTTTGTGATTTTGTGATTTTTTATGGGTGCAGTACCTGAGAAAACCTATAATTGTGACGAAAAAAACACATTCCTGAATGGTTACCCCTGAAGAATAAGCTCGAAGCCTGTATACCTTACGAACGGATTACGGAACTTTTGGTGATTCAAGTAAATTTTTTGTTCAATTAACTCAAGGAATTTCAGTCGGTTTATTTCATTTTTTTAGAGTAGGCTTTAAGCAGTATCCCAGGCAATGTGTCAATGTCCCTAATAGTTTTCATAAATTCCATCAAAAAATTTAAACTCCTTTTTTATTTCCTAAATTTAAATACGTATACACAGTGTCAACGCGTTGATTCTATGCACTGAAGTTAATTTAATTTTAAGCCATTAGGTGCCTGTGTACCTGGGGACATTCGTGATGTCATAGGTGGAATGTAAATATCCTTTGGAATAGGTAAGGTATGTGTACAAAAAATCCCAATTTATATTGAATTGTTAAAAAATGCTTTTGTCATCATTCACAAGCAGCCATATTACACAGGATACACCCTTGTGTCCGTGTATTTATATGTGAAGTATCTCCTTCTTAGAGTCCTCTTGTGTTGCAGCATTATGATACTCAGGCATGGGCAAGGCAAATTGAAAAATCTACACGACTCCATACTGTCCCGAAAGGGTTAGCTTTGACCAAATAAATCGCATTATGAAAGGATTCTTTTGAAATGCATATGAAACGAAAAATTTGTTTTTCTTGCCTTTGAAATGCTCCTTCCCCATATATAAATTCCTGTGCGGATAAAACCGTCCAAGTATACGAATGAATCTGATTTGATTGAGAGTTCACAGTCGAGCCAAAGGATGATGGAGAGTGAGACTGTATATGCCACCCGCACATTGATGAATGTATGTTCGGAATCACCGAATGATGTTATGCGTAAACTTGTTACATGTCAACCCTCCCATCATCGCATCATCGTATTGAATCAGGAAATCAACTTTTCAAAAGATCGACGACTTACTGTACCATATACGGGGGGATGGGATGAGGGCCGTTACGCTTATTGCTCTGTGCCTGCGTTGAAGTAGTTTCAATTAGGTCTACTTAAATCTGGGGCAATTAAAAGGTCTTATTATGTGGCTAATAAAAGTTCGAGTTCTTAAGCGACACACAGAGACCCCCCACCTTGGCGAAGGTTGATAAAATTTGGCGCGCAGTAATTGCCTCCGCATGTCGCTCGAAACGAATGAAACAAAGCGCTTCCTTAATTGCATTTTAACTTGAATTTAATTGTTATTTGCCAAGAGCTCCTCTCGAAGGACCTCCCTTCGGCAGGCGGCGCAGTATTCGGAGTTTATAAAACCTTTCTTCTTGACATCATCCTCATATTGAGCTCGCTTGATATAGAGCTGTGAGCATAAATAACTCAAGGATTTCAAAGGATTTGCCTGCATACGGGAAAACGTGTATTTCAAATGTGATTCCTGGATGAGCGCTGCAAAGGTAGAGCTAAGCCATAAAAATGTACACCTCTTCAGTGTAGGTGGGCGCACCGCACCGTACCACACCCCATGCATTAGTCTGTGCGGAGTCTAACGTTCGAATGGGGCCCATCACCAAATAAACGACGTTTAAAAGAGTTAATGTCTCGATTTAAGGATTCACTGAGTCGTTCGCAAAAGGGGCTGAATTCCAATTCGGCATTTGAAGGAAATCACTATACGTCGCGTCGTTGTAGGTATAGTCGATATGTGTATTCTGTGCTCTGGTGCTGCAATGAAACGTTGATTTTTAAACATCCTTATCCGTTTGTTACAACGCACAGGGATCGTAAAGTTCAGCTCGTAAGATGACGTAATACCTAGACATTTTTTATATGCGCGCCAAAGCCACCGCATGAAATAAAATTAACAACAGGGTCGGGACACCGGGAGTGTTTTTTTACCGATAATGAATTCGTATACGGCATTTGAGATTACAAAATCGTAAAAACCTATGTTCGCCGCAAGGCATAAACGTGCCGGATAGGCGCATATTAACAAAAATAATATTTTCATATGTTTCTTAAAATAAGTCATCGTGTCGTTTACGAGGAGATGTGAGTTAAAAAACTTTTTTCCTAAATTGTTATCACAAAACATTTTATGTGTAATTGCGCCAGTTACAATAAAGTTTAAATTTTTTTTTATATGTCTCAGTTCAGTATACAACAGGCCCAGGCAGAACCAGCATTGTAAAAGATTTAAAAACGTCTATATAACTTAAAAAACTAAAAAGAGTTAAAAAAATTTATGATTTTTAAAATTTTGAACGCTTTTTAGATTTTGAACGCTTAAACTCTACTGCAGTCTTGTAGAATTCTTTCTTTTAAGCCTAAGTTTTTGTTTCGAAAAAACAACCTAAACAAGTGGGAATGTGCAACAGTGGGTATGCAAAAGCTTCAATCCATCTACGACGGATTGCAAAATACCCGACCATACCAAAAAGAAAACTGCCACGCCTCCAAAAACTGGGTGGGATATAAAAATATAACTGTTGAATGCTTTATACTAGGTGGTTGCATACATTTCCGCCTAAAACTCCGCCTAATTAAAAAAAAAAACACTTTTTTTTAGCGCCACGCCCACAAAAGTGGGCGGAGGCACATACAATATATATACACATAAAAGTTAGAAAATGCTAGTATCTACAACTTTTGTCATATAATTTTTTTGTCAAAATTCATATGCATTTATTGAAAAACAGTCATTTTAAGCTAAAATCCCTTTAAAAGTGGGCGTGGTCAATGGAAAATCTAAAATTTTTTGGCTACCTTAAAGACAATCATAAGGCAATGTCAAAAGGATTCAGCTTATTTTCAAGCTTGATCTGAAGGACTGGACTTCCAACCAACCCACAAAATTTCAGCTCTCTGCCTTAAAATTTAAGGCCTAAAAATTGTTTACATACGGACGGACGAACGGACATGGCTTAATCGATTCTCCTGTCGGTCCCATTCATATCTCTAAAAGGTCTTAGGGGTCTACGGTGATTATTTCACTGCGTTACAAACTATACATCAAACTTAATATACCCTGGGTCGGGTATAAACATTTTTATTAACTTTTCTTTAAATGAGTTTGAAAAACTACTAAAAATTTTTTTTTGTATTAAATTTTCTATTGAAATTTTTAAGCTTCGTATTCCGGGAAAATTCTGTTGCCGAAATGTCAGTGGATAAAAAGTTATAGTTTTTTTGCATTCTTTGGCTTTGGTTTTGAAGCGTATCTCGGAAACTGTTGAAAATTTAAAATCCGCTATGATATTTCTTCAAATTTCACAAGATGTACAATGTCAGTGATTTTTGTTTTGAAATGTAACGGTTTGTGAGATTTAAACTTTTAGCGGTCCGCCCAAAAATGGAAAAAGGACCTCTTTTAGTATCGCTACGTTGTCCGCCCATCCGTCCAATCGTGATATAACTTCTGAACGGTAGGTAGTAGAAAGACAAAATTTGGTGTGCTTTTGTACCGCGGAAATTGTAAGAGAATTCAACGAGGGCGATTTTTTTAAGCAGAAAAAACGATTCAATTATAGTTTGAAATTTCATGGGAAATAGATTAAATGTTTTTCAATACTTTTTTTGAGAAGATAAGCAGGCAAGAATAAGAAAAGCGAAACTTAAATTAAGTGGATACTGAACTTGAATGGAAAAGTTTAATTTTTTGAAAATATTGAAAAGTCTTTGAGAAATGAAGAGTTAAAAATGAATGACGTTTTTCAAAGTGTTTGAGGGCATAAACTTTGAACCGTATAGTGCACAAAGCCAATATTGAACACATGTATTAAGAAACACAAAGTCAACCAAATGCTTAAGTCATATTATTCAGAAAAAGTTCTAATACTGCCGTTTTTACGCATTTTCGAAAACAAAAACGCGATGTGTTTGAACAAATCATATGAAAAAAATCACACGTATCAGAAATTATACAAAGGAAAATTATAGCGAACTTTATAGATTTTAAAAAACTTCTGAGATTTAACTCAAAACAAAGAATTTTTTTCAAAAACTTTTTATTTTAATCTTTTAGTATCATAACGGTAAAAGCGATCTTGTTCAGATTTAGTTTAAGAACAAAGCGTACAAAAGGAAAGCAAGCTCCGTTAAAAAAAGTTCAAATTGCCGTTTTTAACCTAAATTTTTCGAAACCTTTATAAAAAACGAAATAAAAAAGGAGCTTGTTTTACTGTTTTCGTAAAAAACCCTTGGCCATAGAATTTGAAAAAAAACATGCAATGCTAGCACAGATAAATGCGCTATTGGTCTAACGAGAACCGAAAAAAAAAATTCAAAATAGTTGTTGCCTGGATTTGAAATTTAGAAAATTATAAAAAAGGTTAAAAGAAGGTATGTCTCCCCTCTAGCTCCTATATACCGTTATACAGTTGAACTTCGAAATAAGTAACGGTCATAGTCTATCTTCTGAGATTTCATGTTAAGCTAAATTAAACTTCTTATATTCAAAAACTTTGAAGATTTAACTCAAAAACATTAAAACATTTTCGAAAAGGATTTTTTAAAAGTTGCTAGTCCGTTAACGGTAATGACGATCTTAATTAATTTTGTCTGAAGTATGAAGCGTTTATAACGCAAGTTTGCAGCATTGAAAAAGTTTGAATATTGCCGTTTCCAACCTTAAGTTTTTTGTGTCTATTTAAACAAACAAAATAGAAAACAACATGTTTTACCGTTTTCTCAGAAATCCATGTCCGCTGAATTTTAGAAAAGTGGCCAATGGTACGCAGCTGGTTGTAAAATTGAAAAAAAGTCTAGCGGTAATTGAAAAAAATCTTAATTGCTGTTTTATGGGCTGTGAATTTCAAAAATAGTAAAACTTAACTTAAAATAAACAATAAGCTTATAACAGAAAATTTTTAAGAAAAAAATAAAAAATAAAGGAAAAGTTTATTGCCACCCTTTTTTAAGTGACAACTCTAAGAAATCACCCAATATAAGAACAGGGTAATCCTCCACTACGAAGAAGTATACAACAGAATGTAATATTTCCAGAAATAATAATAAATTTTACATAAACTGTGCAATAAAGGTTAGCTTCACCAACAACAAAAGCCGAAGGACCGCTCCGCGTATGTCTTCATGCTTGACGGTCTTAGTCAGCGGTAATCAATGCTGGTTTCTTAATTTGTTTTTTTTTTTTTAAACATTTCAGAAAAATTTAAGTTAGGAAAGACATTTTTGAAAGATCCTAAAAATATTAGAAATTTCTTTACACGTTTTATACACAAAACGAGTTGCATTACAATCGAAATGACCGTTTAGATACCAAAATATTTTGAAAAAACAATTTTTTAAGTTCTTTGTAGCTTCCAGGCTAAATCTCAGAATCTGCTTAATAATGAATTTAAAAATTTCTACAGTTTTCCCGAAAATTACAAGTAATTCGTGGTGTGTGATTTTTTTCGAAACATTTGGCTTTATAGTATCGGAGACAAAATTGGGGGAGAAAATTGTTTTTCATGTTTTTTTTTTTCGAAAATACGTTAAAATTTGATTTAAGTCTTTGCTTAAGCTGCGGTTGTTTTATATGCTTGCACAATATCGATTCTTAAGATAGAATTATTCAAAAGTTATGACCTTCCTCAAAAACTTTTGAAAACGGGCACATATCTTCGATTCCTTATTCCTCAAAAACTTTTCAATATTTGTTTTAAATTCGATTTTATTATGAAAATTAAATATTTTTTTAGTGTTTTCTTTAATTTTCTTTCTTTTGGCTACAAAATTATTCAAGATTAAAGCCAAAGTACTTTTTGCCTTTTTTAACAACAAAATTCAAACTGTAATTAAACCGGTAGGGGTCCATAAAAAAAATTGCCGTTGTTTTTTCAAATTTCATCTTTCTACGTCTCACCGTTTCACAGGTGCGGACGGACGGACGTACAAAAGAGTGATACTATACGATACCGTCCTTTTTCCGTCCTTTTCAAACGACGAAAATCATAGTTTTTTTTAGTCGCATTTTTTTGAAAACTTTTTGTATTTAAAAAAAACGTTATTTTAAAAACGGGTACACCTAGATATTAAGAGAACCAAAATTTCCATACCGCAAATCTAAGACGACAAAAATCTCGAAACCAAAATCTTGAAAAATCTTCCAATTTTAAGATAGAATTTTCAAATAGCTCCTCATCATGATTCTGTGAACAATATCTATTTTGCCCTGTTGAATATGTTGTGGAAGCCCTCCTTTAACCCCCTGCTCCTGCTTGAGCATACCATAGGACTTGTTATAAGTGCGAGTTTGGGTGTAAGAACAAAACTATTTCTATTTGGAGTAAAATTTTCTAATTTCAAGAATCTCAAGAAAAACAAGTGGGAAAGTGCAACAGTGCGTATGCAAAAGTTTCAGTCCATCTACGACGGATTGCAAAATACCCGACCATATAAAAAAAAAACTGCCACGCCTCCAAAAAGTGGGCGGGATACAAAAATATAACTGTTGAATGCTTTATACAAGTTGGTTGCATACATTTCGGTCTAAAACTCCGCCTTTTTAACTTAAAATTTTTTTTTATGGCCACGCCCACAAAAGTGGGCGGAGGCACATAGTACTTATACATGAAAGTTAGAAAATACATCTGCAACTTTTGTCTTACAATTTTTAATCAAATTTCATATATATTTATTGAAAAACAGCCATTTTAACTAAAATCCCTTAAAAAAGTGGGCGTGGTCAATTTTTTTTTTTTTTTAAATTGTTCAAAATGAGAATTGGCTAAAATTTTTTGGGCACTTCAAAGGCAATTACAAGGCAATGTAACATACAAAAAATGAATGCGCTATTCTTACATAGCAAATATTTACAAAAAATATTTTTTTAAATATACCCTGGGACGGGTATAAAAAGTACGGTCTAGGGCGTACGGTCTTGTCGCCCAAAACTACGACGCCAAAATTTTGAAATGTTACTATGCCCAAAAAAAAATTATAACAACTTTCGTCGTTGCTGAAAAATATTCAATTTCGGCAATATGCGTTTAGGTGGTTCTTTAAAAAAAATCTCCGGGTGTCTCTTTCGACGCTGGCCGGCCTTCAGCCTCACATGCAGCTGCTCATTGTGGCCGTCCGGCTAAATTTGGCCGTTCTGGTTTTGGGCGATAAGACCTCACGCTTTTTGGACATGTCGTCAAAACCATAACGCCCAAATTTTAAAATATCATAAAAAAATGTCTTAACATTTAGTTGTTGTGAAAAATTAGTTAATTTCGGCGATAACTATGACGTTTCATTTGGGCTTTGTGACGCTTTTTTTGGCGTTATGAGAACTTTAAATTTGGGCGTTGCGCATTTGAGCGATAAGACCTAACGCCGCGTTCTAGATTTTATTCGAGATCTAGTTTTTCCAGATTTTTTCTTTTCTAGATTATTTGCATTCGAGAATCTTGAAACCGATTTTTGAGATTTTATCTATTGTAAATTTTTTTTCGTTCTACTAAACAGACTTTTACTTTTAAAACTTACTTTTAAAAACTCAAAATTTACTTGGCATCATTTTATATTGGAAGATGTCCAAAATCCCGAAAACCAAGAAAACCGAATTGACTCAGCAATTGACGACGCACAACCACCCGTTTCGATATCACTTCGCGGGCTTTGGAGCATCAGCTTGAATTGGACAACGATTTTGGGCGGAAAATCATCTTTACAAAACGCATTTTTATCGCGGCGGCTACGTAAACGAAGAAAATCGTTGGTGTCGAAGGTTCGGACACGTTATTGTCGAGAAGCCGAGGCATCCACTCAGAGTGACAGTTGGTGCGGATTGTGGGGTGGTGGCTTAGTTGCACAATTTTTTTTTGAAAATGAGTTGGGGAACAACGTTTTAGTAAACGGGGTGTGCGTTACTTGCTTACTTAAGGTAGACCTGGGCCTTAGTCAATAATCTTCGTCACCCAGCTCTGTCTCCAGCTAACCATCTCCAGTTTTCCGTGTAAAGCTGGTTGAGGTCACCTTCCTCTTGCTTGCGTCAACTGAGTCTTGGTGCCCCTCTTACGCGTCGTCCCTGAGGGGTGGATTCGAAAAGCGTTATAGAGCCATATTAACCGATTTTTATACCCGACCGAGGGTATATTAATTTTAATGCATAGTTTGTAATACAGTGAAATAATCACGGTAGACCCCTAAGACCTTTTGGAGATTTGATCGAGACCGACAGGTGAGTCGATTAAGCCATGTCCGTCCGTCTGTCCGTATGTGTGAAGTTTTTAGGTCTTTAAAATTGCGCTAGGACGCTCAAACTTGGAGTATATCTTGGTGTTAATTTTGTACAGACAAAGTGTAAAAATTAGTTTAATCCACCGACGGCCACGCCCACTACTGGCTTCAATGTAAGACAACCTCTATTTCAAATTTTCTTTCAAAATGCCTTTTGGTCAAGTTAGGCAAGGCGCAGGAGCTCAAATTTTGGTATAGAGCAATAATGGCCCAAAACCTCTAAGAGAGCAAAAATTAGACAGCCCACAATATCGACCATGCCCACTTTTACCATGTTAGATCTTTAAAAACCCGATTTCTCGGAAAGTTTACTCCAAATTGAAGAAAAATTTTATTACAAATATTCAAGATATTACTATTTGCTAGGTTTGCTACATACAAAGTTTTGAGCACCGCCCACTTTTAAGGGGCGTGTCTAGGAAAAAACGGGTTTTTTTGCAATAATTTTCGGGTTCAGTGCATTTTGTCATGATTCTAACGAAATTACAATTAAGTGATTTTAATTTTTAGCCCAGACCCACATTTGGGGGCGTGGCCTTTACAAAAAATATATGAATTCGGGACAAAAAAAATTAAGACTTGGTGTTACACCGTATATATGGTCGGGTATGTAGAAGTTTGTCACAGACGAACTCTTGCACTTACTCACTTGTTTTTACTGAAATATAAGACAAGAATTTGGATTACTTCTGGCTCGTTTTGAATGGCGGCCCATGCCTCACAGCATATTCCACAACCGATCTTTTGCGCAACAAATTCCAAAGTCGCGGAAACAGCTGTCTTGGCGATGTCAATAATTGGCCCTCTTGGAGCTACGATTTGGAGTTAAATATGGATTAATTATGGGGTTAAAAATTTGGAGCTAAATACCTTTGGAGTTTTTAATGTGGACCGCTGTTATAACAAAAAATCGATAACGATTCAAGCTCATCAAAGCAATCTTGGAAAATTGGAGTGACAGAATACGCTTCTGCAAAGTCAGCTAAGGCAACCACTTAAACAAAGTGACGTTGTGTTCCATAATTAATGAGCGTTTGCTCTTACTACTAAGGCTACCATGCACGAAAAAAAATGGTTAAATCGTTTTTTTAAGCCTTGACTATGCACCGGCCTGGACAAAAGTGTCAGTTCACCAGTTTTCTGTTTCCCAAATTCTCTAAAACTCATTCTCCCATATTATTACAACAAAGTATGCACCACAGCAGACTGTTAATAAATAAAATAAAACTTCTTCGTAAGTAATTCAGCGCTGTCACTCACCGTCTTCCTAAAAATAGATACCTTTCACATTTCCACGTGAAATTCCGCACCACAATTTAATAAATCATGATCGGTGTGTACTCGCCGTTCTTATTCAATTTAATTTCTAGTCACTCTAACTCAACTCGGCGCGGGCTATATACTCAAGCATTTTGTTAAAACAAAATGTAGCTGCGTCTGGATATCATCCACCCACTTTAGAAATTCATTCACAATATTGATAAGCACTCGCTTGCAAATACTCCGCAAAACAAAACCCAGAGTACAAGGTAAAGTAATGGAAGTAAAAAATGAAGAAAGTAACAAAAAAAAAAAAAAAAAACCTAAAATAACCAAAGTATAACTACATTATTAGATACTTTGTATATTTGTGAAATTCATTTCCATATTTATATCCTTAGTGGTAACATGATTACATTAAAGAAGGGAATTTCATCACAACATTCCATTGCATTGATGTTGAATAAATTTATTTCGAAGGACGACGACGAGCAGCAGCAACAACAACAACAACAAAAATGTACATAACCAAACACAGACTTCATTCAGGTGAAACATTAAAAGCGAAAGGAACAAATTCTGCACAGGTAGATAGGCAGAGGAAGTATAGGTTGAAATATAAGGTACGAGGAGGACCTACCGTAGAATCTATGATTTGTGGAATTTGTGATTAAAATACAGACGGCGCACTGGATGGTACGACCGTGTCAAAAATGAAGGCAAGTAGATCTCGAAATTGGATGCTCTGCTGGCCGATTCCGCATTAAGTATGCACATATTTTCCTGTCACTGAGAGACATTTAATTTTTACAAGAATATTACCAACGTATCAATTCAATATTATCAAGCAGCAGTGTAACAGTAGTAAAGTAACTCGAGAGAACGTCGCCGCGCGCCGTGTCTTCACTTCATCAAGTGAAGATATGTGGGAACATAAAGTGTGTTCACTGGTTTGGCATGTGTACCTACTCACATCGACACGTAACTGAAGCGTAAATGACGCATGTCATCGCAAATTTAATATGTAGTTCAAGGTAAGAAGTACCTATGTAAGTACCTATGTAACTTGTATGGCCCTTCACATGCAGATGGATTTTTGCAGAATTTCTTTATTTTAATCGCCCTACCCTCAAAAAGAATGTAAGCTGCAGCCAGACGAAGCTTAAATTTTGAAAATATTATCCCCTCGAGGCAGCCTTAGTTGCTTCTACTTTCCCCTGAGGCACAAAAATGTGCGATTTAAGCCAATATTCTTTAAGATTTTATATAAGCAAAAAAGGAGCGAGTTAGTAGTTACACCACTCCCTTTTTTATCTGTCCCTGCCGGTGATTTGGGAATACTAAAAAAGTCTTTGTAAATAAGCGTTTATAACGAAAATTAATAGGACGGCATAACTAGGTCTTCCTTAATGCAGTCATTGGTACCCGTCATTGCCAGCAAAAGTGACGTAACCGGCAAAAGTCGAAACCTGCTGACAATGCATTCGTTATGTGCCATTATGCATCGCAAGGGCGATTGTAGAAGTAAGGCCTTCAGCCGAAAGAATCCGTTGCATCCGTTACGTCGAAGTACACAACTGACAACTCAGTGAAACACACACGTTCTTATGGGAAACGACGTACGTCACGAAGTTCTTCTATGGGCCGCTTCCCATAAGAACGTGTATACTTAACTCAGTTGTCAGTTGTGTACTTCAACGTGACGGACGGAACGGATTCATTGGGCTGAACGCTTTAGTCCGTAAAAATGACTGTTGAATACCTCACCCTATTCCACATTATAAATTGCTTATTTTATCATTATTTTTTGAGGATTTGTTATTAGTGCTAACTTTAAAAGGGGGCGTGGCCCAACAGCCCCTTATTACTAACTTTCAATATTACATACCATAAATATTTTCAAGTTACGCAAAAATGCAATTTTTTGGTTCAAATTAAATATTTTAGTAAAATCGACCCCTAAATGGAGACGTGGCTAAAAAAATTATGCGAACGAAATCAAAAATGGGTCTCGTATCCTTACTTTCTAGTTTTCTTTCTTTATTCTTTTCTAAATCAGGCTTATAGTACGTTTACACCGCGCCTAAATTCAGCTTTTAAGCTAAATTCAACATTTCACCCTAAATGCTCACCGTTTCGCCATATACTTTTCAGTATTTATAAATGTTGAATTTCGCCTGGGCATGTAGAAGTTTGTCGAATTGAACAAACCTCTCAAACTTCCAATTCTCTTATTTTTAAGAGAATTCAGGGCAGTTGACAGAAAATACTCCAAAAAACGTTTGTAATTTGACATAAATCGACAAATGTGCTCTAGGACGTATTTTAAAGCAAAAAATAAGCAAGCGATAACCACAATTTTTGCTGTGTGGTGCACTTGATATTTCAGATTTTGACCCTGATTGTCATTTGAAACGCTGAAACTCCAGTATAAGCGGCAAAATTGGATTTTGAAATTTTCACTGAATTTTGAATTAGTAAAGACTGAAATCAAATTTTGGTTAAACGGTTTAAATCTGTAGTTTTGGCGTATTTTCGAAAAAAAAAAATAGTGAAAAAAAGTTTGTCCCCACCACTATCACCGTTTTAAAATCTGCCAAATGTTTTGAAAAAAATCACACACATCAAGAATTATTTGCAGTTTTCGGAAAAACCATCGAAATTTTTGAATATTAAGCAGATTTTGAGATTTAGCTCGAAAACTTGGAAAACATTTCAAAAATTATTTTTCAAAATATTCTGAAATCTTAACGGTAGTACCGATTATAATGAATTTGTTTTATATATAAAACTTATTAAGCGAATTCTAAAATTTCTAAGATCTTTAAAAACTGGCGTTTCTAACTTAAAAATTTTCTGAAACGGTTTAAAAAACGTATTAAAAAAACTCACTTTCATAACCGATAACTAAAAAACATGTTTTGTGAGTATTAGGAAAAAGTAACCGTTGCTAGCACAAAGTATATGAACTGAGCTTATTTAGAAATAAGCTAAAAAAGTGTCCCCTCAGCCCCCCCACTATCTCGATAACGGTAACATATACCGTTTTGAAAAAAATATCAAAAGAAAAAAAAAACAAAGTTTCAAATATACTAAACAAGATTTTATATACAAATTAAGCAATAATTGTACGCCAAGCCTTCAAAAGAATCCAACGGATCGCTCCTATATTATCACAAAACAGACAAATTTAATTGGTAAACCTCCTCTAGTGGGCGTGGCATCTATTTAAAGGGTAAATTTTCAAATGCAGTTTACTCAATATTTTTGCTCGAAATTGAAAAAAATTTGCTTAATATTTTTTTATTAGAAAACGCTTAGTTCCACATTTCGTTCATACAAGACTTTGGGCCTCGCCCACATTTGGAGGCAGAATTGAAGAAAAATCTAAAATTTTCCAGAAAAACTTAATTTCGACTGCCCTTGAGCCTAATTTAGGAAAGCATGAAACAAAAAAAGGAGCAGGTTAGGTAAACAATACTTCCGTCCAGATTTCGTTCATATTAAGTTTTAAGCCACGCCCCCTTTTAGGGGTCGATTTTTGAAAAATATTGAATTTGAACCAAAAAATTGCATTTTTACGTACAATTAGGTGTAACTTGGAAATATCTCTGGAAATATCTTATAATTAATAGTTTGTAATTAGGGGCGGTTGGACCACGACCCTTTTCGAAGTTTGCATTACTTATAAAATGTCAAAAAATAACTATGCCATCAGCATTTTACAATGTGGGATAGGATGGGGTATTTAACGATCCGTTTTACGGACTGTAACTTCTGCGTACACACTGTAGCACTTACTCACTGGTTTCTTTTTGTTTTGTTTGTAAAATTATAATTTATAAGTGTTACGTTATAAGTGTACTTGTTTACAAAAGTTGGCTTGAAGTTCATGTGGTTAGTGATTGTTTTAAATTTGGTTGATGTAATGTTATTGGCCGACAAGCTATAATAATTTTATTAGCAGTATCGTTTAACTCAGACAACTTAAGTGCTTTCAAGCACTTCTCTGTACTTATTTACTATTTCAATCTCACAATAGTTTTCTTAAAATTTTAGAAAGTGGACTGCGCCGGTAATTTATTTCAAAGTTATGCCCTTAACCGTTTGTAGGAGGAAGGGGGGCACAGTTTTTTTTTTACTTTTTTTCATTTTATATCCATAAAACGACTCCATAAACGACGAATTTCATATTTTTTTTTTCGTACGAACTTTTTCCAATGTTTCAACTTCAGGCCTTGCCTGTTTCTCTGGAATTCTGTGTCAACAGGTTTTGAGAAAAGTGTGAAATATGCTGTTTTTCTTTCTTCGGGCTTGGAAAAACTTAGGCTGAAAACGAAAATTTCTAAAAATTTCTTCTACTTATAAACTCTTTATCCCCAAACTTGTTTAAAATGGGTCATCTTTACCGTAAAGATGCTAGAAGTGTTTAATTTTTTTTTTTTTAATTCTTTAACGTTTTCGAGTCAAGTTGTGGAAGTTTTTAAGCATTTAAGCTTTGCTAAAAAAAATGGACTGTGCTGATTATCTGCTACCGTTTGGGGGATAGAGAGGGGGACAAACGTTTTTTTTTTCCTTTTTTACAAGTTAGTAAATTTCACATTTATAAAACGACTCTTTCGATTTTTTTATGACGAGTATACTTAAACTGGCGTACGGTCTTATCGCCCAAAACCACAACGCCCAAATTTTAAAATGTCATAACGCCCAAAAAGTTTCTTAACAATTTGTTGTTGTAAAAAAATCGTCGATTTGGGCGATATGACATTTTGTTTGGGCGTTGTGACGCTTTACACCATGAGATTTGGGCGATATTTCGCTCTCTTGGGCGATATGTCGCTCTTTTGGGCGTTATGACATTTTAAAATTTGGGCGTTGTGGTTTTGGGCGATAAGACCAAAACCATCGCCCAAGTCAACAACACCCAAATCTACAAATGTCATAATGCCCAAATTATAATCATATTGTCTAAACCTCAATGTAAAAGCATCAGAAAACCCAAAGGAAATGTCAGTTGAAGAGACACCCGGAGTCTTTATTTTTTAATCACCCAAACACTGTTTGATTTCCGAGATTTTAAGTTTGGAAAGGAACAAAAAAACTGCACAGTTTAAATTAAAAATGTTAAATTGGACATACGCTGCGTAGCGGCTCTCTGAGCACCTGCATGTGTGGCCGAAGGCCGGCCAGCGTATGAGTCGAAGAGACACGCGGAGTCTTTTTTTTTAAGAATCACCCAAAAACACTGTTTGACTTTCGGTAATTTGTGTTTGGAAATGAACTTAAAATTGCGCGATTTTGTTATAACACCCAAATGTAATGTTACATCGCCCAAATTGAGGAATTTTCAACCAAAACAAATTGTTGAGAACCTTTTTGGGCCTTATGACAATTCTTAATTTGGGCGTTGTGGTTTGGGCGATAGGATCTGATACTTTTAGTCATATCGCCCAAAAATCCAACGCCCAAATTATAAAATGTCATAACGCCCAAAAAGTTTCTTAACAATTTGCTTGTTGTAAAAAAAATCGTCGATTTGGGCGATATGACATTTCATTTGGGCGTTGTGACGCTTTACACCTTGAGATGTGGGCGATATGTCGCTTTTTTGGGCGTTATGACATTTTAAAATTTGGGCGTTGTGGTTTTGGGCGATAAGACCTATCACGGAAAGGCGTATGGTCTTATCGTTATGACATTTTAAAATTTGGGCGTTGTGGTTTTGGGCGATAATACCTAACGCCACTTAAACTGGGGATATACGACGACAGAAAATATTAAGGCAAATTTTCGATCGACTAGAAAAAAGTTCAGGCGTTTGTTTAGTAGACAAGAAACCATTGCAGCACGACAATATGTCGCGCGATCTCATTTTGCGGCAAATTTTGAAAGTACACACCAAAAACTACACAGGAAACAGAGAGAAGGAGAAGGAAACAAGAGTTTTGTTACACGGCTCTAAAATTTACTCCTATGTATAACAAGTCTAAGAGGAATTCAGGAGATAAAATTTTGTCCGGAAATGCCGAAGTTCGTGTAAGAGCGTCAAGACCTCTTGAGCTCCAATTGCCAGGGATGACTTAAGATATTTTGTTCCATTCATTGATGGCTACAGTCATTTCGCGATGACATATCCTCTCGAAAGGAAGTCTCAAGTTTTTGATTGTTTCAAGGAATATGAAGCGATGGCTTCTGCAATGCTTTAATCATCCATTTCAAAACTAACCATTGACCAGAGAGCATAATAGGACATAGTAGAATATAAGAGAGCACAATAGAACTCTAGTTGAAGGGATAGAACCATGCTAATAGAGTCGAGCGTACCAAAGAAGTTATGGATTGAGGCAGCCTTATGTGGTGTCTATACTTAGAATCGCAGTCCGACAAGCACCCTGAAGGATTTCGCTCTGGACAAACCTAAAGTTAATGGTTGCAATTCTTACGCCTGGATTACGAAACAGTGCAGACGAAAAATGGACGACCCGAAAAGTAAGAATGCAGTGATGGTTGGTTATGCGCCAAATGGTTACCGCTTGTGGGATATGGAGAAGCTAAAGATATTTACTTCATGGGGTGTTAAGTTAGATGAATTGTGTTACCCCTTTAAAAACGTAAATATACAAAAAGAATTAACGCCCCCAAATCATGATCGAGCCGATCCACGAACAAGAGGGGGAGAGCCAGTATGCTGTGGATGAAGATAAAACCGTGGATAGTTCAAGAAAGAACAGGAAGCAGAATATGACGGATCAATGTTTGACAACGAAGAAGATTATGAATCTTATGGATTCGAAGACGCAGAGTGTGGTGACAGATGGCTGAATGAACTAGCGCTTCCTTCGCAAGATAATAGCAATGACCTTAAAGCGGCTACTGCAAGGCTAAGCGAAAGGGAGGCCCGAAAGCTAAGTAAGTCTCTCGACTTTTGGATTAATTCAAAAGCAATTCTGTGCTTCCACTAGCGTTCCTAAAACATATGCTGAAATCTTTGGAAGAAATGATACGCAGTTTTGGATGAAGGCAATTGAAGAAGAAATAAACTCCATAGAAAAAAACAACTGGTCTGGAGCATTGAAAACCGCCGCCTGATTAAAGCTTATGAAATCGAAATGGGTTTTTCGAATAAAGAAGGACGAACACGGTACACCAATTAAGTACAAGGCAAGGCTTGTGGCTAAGGGGTATCTGCAAAAGTATGGTGTAGATTACCATGAGACATACGCACCAGTGGCACAGCTTACCACAATACGAATCCAATTGGCTGTGTCAAAAGGAAGCACTTCTTTCATCTGGTGGATGGAAAGACAGCGTTTTTGCACGGAGACCATAAGAAAGCGCTATAGGTACATAGATACACAGGAAGGAATAAAAGGCAAACATGGGTTGGCATATAAGCTTGTGAAGTCACTTTAGCAGTTTCCGCGTTGCTGGAATGAAAAATTTAACCAATACCTAATATATCTTGGATTTGAATATTCGAAACACGACTATGGCTTATATACTAAATTTGGCAAACAACAAAATGATGTCCTGATCATAATTCTTTATGAAGCTGACTTGCTGATTGTGGGTAACAAGTTGAATATAATCGACAAATTGAAGAACGACTTGTCTAAAAAAATTTTAAATGAAACGATTGTGGAAAACTAAATTACTTTCTTAGCGTAAAAGTGTCTCGAACTGTCGCAGATAGCAAGTATTGAGAAGCTACTTCAAAAATTTGGTATGTCGGAATGTAACACAGTAAAGAGGCCCATGGAAAAGGGACTGCAACATCTACCTACCGACAGTGAAATAACAAACTCAGGTTGTGCAAAATACGTCCTGTAGCCTCTTTAATATAAATGAATACTTTAAGGTAATGTGACGTTGCTCCCCTCCTAAACTTGTTTCTACGAAAAAATACGTGGATTTTTCTTTATCGTTTATGGGCTTGAAAAGAACGAAAATGCAATTGAAAAGGATCAAAAAAGAAAGAAGTTTGATATCTTTGTGCACGTGTCCATATAGAATATTTGTGTTCTAGTTTAGGGCTTATCAAAACCTTCTTGTAGATGCTAGTTAAACAAATCCCAAGGTTTTCGTAGCAGACTTAGAGATATAAGACAAGTCCTTTTATTTATTTTTTGGTGATGCTTAGAAATACACATAAAAATTTAAACAGGGCATTAAACAGGGAAAGGTGCCTAGTATGAGTGACACTCTTGGTTATATGAAAGGTTTCTGCAGTCTACAGCGTTATTATATAAGTAATTCACTTAGATGCTTAGAAATACACATAAAAATTTAAACAGGGCATTAAACAGGGAAAGGTGCCTAGTATGAGTGACAATCTTGGTTATAAGAAAAGTTTCTGCAGTCTACAGCGTTATAGTATAAGTAGTTCGGTAAAGTGTGGGCTAAAGTATATTTTAAAGAGCTCAAAGACTCTTAGGAATCGTGCTTTACATCGAGTCGACCGTCAACAGTTCTTTCAAATAAGTCCTGACTACTCTCATCTCAACCAAAGATATATGACTGTCTCTCCACAATATGTTACAATTTATTTACTTTCCAACACCTTTAGTAAAGGGCACAAGTTTTTTTTAAAAAACCTGTAACGACTGTAAAGCACTTTCTTAGTTTTGTCAAAAAATCAGAGCCCACACTTTAGTACTAAAGACCGACGTCTTCTGAGTTCATATTTGATCCTGGATCTAGAAGGATGCCTCTAATAAAAGCTTTGAGGAGTCATCCTAAAGCCCCTTGATGCACTCAGTAAATTTTCATATGACAAGCGATTCCCTTCACCTTTCCCTACGCACACGGTTGCCCTCGATGCCACGTGCAAATGATGCCTTATGCTTACTACACCCCTAAGAAATGGGCCGGGGGTGTGGAATCCGGAATGTGTCGCGCGATATTATCTCATCGTCACCATATGTTTACTTTATCCACCCAACTCGACCGACACTCACTTGTCAGTGATGGAAAAACTATTTCGTCAATCTCCCATACGAGACCACCAACCTCTCTCCCCCCCTCCACCATGTCGAGCATATGTTAGCTCGAAAGTCGGTCTACCGATATTTGCCGGACACAATCAACATTTTCACTTAATTAAAACTTATGTAAATAAATCGTATACTCACCAAAAGTGTGCAAGGATTTTAAGGACATCGGTTCATCGGCTTCACCGCCATCGCCGCACCATATGGCAGCACAGTTTATCGGAGTCCAAGACGAAACAACACACCCATTTGGAGGGCGAACAACACACAAAAAAATGTGTAACTCTCAGCGTCGTCGTCGTCGTCGTCGTCCTGTTCCTGTCCTAGAGTAGTCGTCGTCTGGGGTAAGTGTATGTGTGTTTTTGCCAAATCGCACTTTGGCGGTGCCCACTCTCGTATACATACATAATATACACACGCACACACAGAGCAAGTATTTTCAATTAAATTTTTCGATGAAAATCCTTTTGATCCCGTTCGAAGAACAAATAACCACAGGCGATATAAATATACGGCGACTTCAATTTGAAACGGATTGGCAGCAGCAGCAAAAGGATACTACTGCAGACAGTACCTACGACATGTACTACACGCTGCTGCAGGGTGGCAAAATGTCAACTTACAGTGTTAGCCTTTAGTCGGAGAAAAAGGGAAAGTCCTGCCCGTCATTTCTGGCACCACTCTATATATTCAAGTTGATTAATTAGACGAGGTCGTATACGAAGGAGTAACCCGGATCCCTATGCTTATCTATTTTTTTTTTTTGTTTACTCGGGACGTGCGATTATGTAAGTCTATATCGGAGGCACGGTGTGGCCTGTCCTCGGTCCTCGGCGAAGAGGATTAGAGGAGCCCTTAATTGATTTTGAGAGGTTATGGGAGAATGTGTACTATTATCACCGAAAATATGAACTGAGAAGTATTCACGGTGAAAGTCAACTTCCGACTGTCAGTGTCAGTATGTGAAGCGATAACTGCCGGGTCCCCAGTTCGATGGGTGAATGGGGCCGATAATAATCGGAAAGTTTTATGAACGCGTTCGCCCGCTCTTCGACTGACGACTTCTTCTCCGTGTGGTAGCGGTGGTAACTAGGGTGCGGTATGTCTCCAACGCACACACTGGCAGAGTGTACGCTGTACCCAAGGGAAATCCTGCTTACACCAACGCGCTTCTTATCGACGTCGGCCGTTGTCATATGGCAGAGGAAAAAAAACAAGTTTTTCCTCCACTCGCACAGAAGTATTTTCCCGGG
This sequence comes from Neoascia interrupta, assembly GCA_947623515.1. NCBI lineage: Eukaryota > Metazoa > Arthropoda > Insecta > Diptera > Syrphidae > Neoascia > Neoascia interrupta. Next base: position 48,611,541 of record OX392462.1, read on the forward strand.
ACATGCGCACTCCAAGACTAAGCAACAGGAGTAGCTGTTGAACCAGAAGCAACAGTTCCAAGGAATTCGGATGTCCGAAAGCACTTTGCGTTGCTACTCCCCCTCAGAAATTGAGTAAGAGCCGGAGCTCATTTGAGTTTGAGTCTGGAACTCTGGCTAGAGACGACTGAGGCAAGAGGTCCTTCCAAACTCCCGTCGAGAACCCTAAAAAAGAAGTTCATTCAAACATATGTTACTTGTTGATCTGGCCTATTTTTTCCGGTCTCCAATGTCGGGGGGTGGTTGAGGTTTTGTTTATGGCAAGTTCCCCACTTTGTGGGGTGAGTATAGGAATCGGAAATTAATGCCATTTCCCCTCGTTAGTCGCCATAAGTGCTGATGGGCTGAGGCTGATACTGACAAAGTCTGCTCATTTACATGGGGTTGTGCTGCGGGGTGGTTGGTGGCCACAGTATATGCGGGAACGGGTCCGTGTTATAATAGACAAATAATTATGATATCCCATGAATATGTTGCGCTGGAAAATTTTCCGGTCACAAGACCGAAAACTTAATTATGTGCTGAATGGCGGGAAGGTTTTTGTCATTTTGGAGAGGGTGTCTTGGCTCGTTCGTTTTTTTTTTGTTGCTGTTCGTTCTCCCCGCTCGGGAGACTCGATGATACGCCGACGGAATTCCTGATGAAGTTCGGAGATGGTTCCGTATTTTTTTCCCATCCTTCTCGGTTGGATCGAGCAATAAACTTGGTTCGCACAAGAAGGAAGGAAGTTATTAATATTTCTTCATTTTTTATGCGAACAAGGGTTGGTTTTCGTTTTAAGATGTTTTGCTGTTTTTTGGACTAGTACCTACCTAGTTTTTTTTTGTTTTAATATTTACCAATGATTCTAGCTAGGATGTTGGGAAAAATATGTCTTAAAGTTGTTTGCGTTTTTTAAAAATGGGGGTGGGAAGAGGGTTTTTCCTTGCCCTGTTTTGCTGTTTTATGCATCATCATTCTAGTCCGCCTGTCCTAGTCAATAAAGATCAGGGGGTGAATAAAGCATTAAATCCTCTGAACAGATATTTAAAGACCTTTTTACGGCTAAGTTTTTTTGAATCTAGTCCCCCCTTTAGGTTTTCGGCATAAAAAAAAAACAATGATGTTTTCGTTGTAATAAAATTGTGTTTTCACATGTCAATAAAATAACGTGGTTTATATTTTCATTTTTAAAATGGAAACAAATAAACTTCGACATAATTATTAAAAGAGTAATAGGAATTTTCTAATCTTAATTGAGTCAAACACATTGTTCGGTTTTGCTTAGGAACGATTGATAAGACGCAATGATAAATTTGGAAACACACCTTCGTCCTTTAACTCAATGTCAGACTACTTTGCTCTCTTATGCACCTACGAGTAAAGAAATTCGAGCTCAAGTTGTAAACGAATACTCTTAGGTAATAACCCTAGGAATACTCTTAGGTAATGTGACGTTGCCGCCCTCCTAAAACTTGTTTCTACCAAAAAAATACTTGAATTTTCTATAAATAAAGCCCTTCGTGGGCTTCTGGCTACGCTTTACACTTATATCTTTGTGCACGTGTCCATATAGAAGATTTTTGTTCGAATTTCAAATATTTATACCCTTTTTGTAGATGCTAGCCCAGCAGCTTTAGAGGCATAAGACAAGTCACTTCAAAAATGACTTTTTGATTTTAGAGGCAAAAATTTAGTTCTTGAAAATTAGATAGAGGTTCCGAATCAGCCTATAAAAGACACATTAAGAAATCATATTATAAGAAAATTTTGATTCCATTACGAGATCTTTTCTGCTGTACTGTGTGAACGCCAAATCGGTACACACCGCCTTTTCATCGATTTCAAGGCCGTATGTGACAGCAACTATGGAGACGAGCTATATATAGCGCGTTTTGGCATCCCAGCCAGTCTGCCCCCTCGTCAGTCTGTGCAGGATGACGATGGAAAATTCACGATGTTCCGTCAAGTTCGGGAAAGACCTCACTGGCCCCTTTGATGTAAAAAAAAAGATTTAGACAAGGCGACGCGCTGTCATGTGACTTCTTCTGGTGGAACTCTCGCGCCAACACCAGAGGCACAATCTTTTAAAATTCCGTTCAACTACTCGCATACGCAGACGACATTGACATAATCACAAGAACAAAGCGTGATGTCAGTGAAGCCTTCGTGAATATTGGGACGGAAGGGGCGAATATGGGTTTGGTAGTCAACGAGGGCAAAACCAAGTATATATGCTGTCATCAGGAAAAGACACCCAATCCAACACCGACGTCTTGGACAAAACATCACCATCGACAGCTATAACTTTGAGGTAGTTAGGGACTTTGTCTACCTGGATTCCGCTATCAATTCAGACAATGACACCAGCGCTGAAATCAAAGGAAGGATAACTCTTGCCCAATTGCTGTTTCTTTGGGCTAAGAAGTCAATTGAGTAGCAAAGCACTCTCTTGAGCAACTAAAGTGTCCATGTACAAGACCCTCATCATCGCAGTCCTGCTTTACGGTGCAGAAGCATGGACCCTGTCAGAGACGGATAAAAACACTTTAAGCTGCTTCGAGAGGTTCTTTGGACGATTTACGGTCCCGTCTGCGTAGACGGAGAGTGGAGGAGGAGATAAAGCATCGAACTGTATGGGCTGTACAGCGACACCGACCTAGCCAGAAGAGTCAAAATACAACGTCTGCGATGGCTGGGTCATCAAGAGCGGATGGACATCAACGCCCCGGCCCGGAAAATCTTCAAATCCACCCAGCATGGACGGCGCAGTAGAGGAGCATCGAGACTCAGGTGGCACACGCTGGTGGAAGGGGACCTCAGCCAACTTCGCGTGCGAAACTGGAGACGCCTAGCTAGAGGCAGAGCTGGCTGGCGAAGCTTTTTGGTTGAGGTCTAGGTCCACCCCGGACTGTAGTGCCACCTTAAGTAAGTAGGTAAGGGTAAGCGCAAGAGTTCGTCTGTGACAAACTTCTATATACCTGACCCTGTGTAACACAAAACCTTAAAGTTTTTTAACCCGAATTCATATATTATTTGTAGAGGCCACGCCCCCAAAAGTGAGCCTGAACTAAAACTTAAAATCAATTATTTGTAATTTCATTATATCATGAGAAAATGCGTTAAAAATTTTTATTGAACTTGAATATTATTTCGGAAAAAACCCGTTTTTCCTAGAACCCCATACAAAGTTTTGAGTTCCGCCCACCCTTAAAGTGGGCGGAACTCAAAACTTTGTATGCAGCAAGCCAAGCAAATACTTATGTCCTTAATATTTGTCATATAATTTATGACTTTGGAGTAAAATTTCCGAGATTTGGAGGGAACTTTCTGCGAAATCGGGTTTTTAAAGATCTAACATGGTAAAAGTGGGCATGGTCGATATTGTGAGCGGTCCAATTTTTGCCTTCTTAAAGGTTTTTGGCTAGTATTGCTCTGTAACAAAATTTCCTGCGCCTTGTATAACTTGACCAAAAGGCATTTTGGAAGAAAATGTGTAATAGAGGTTGTCTTAGATTTAAGCCAGTAGTGGGCGTAGCCGTTGGCGGATTTAGCCAATTTTCACACTTTGTCTGACACAACCAAGATACACTCCTAGTTTGAGCGTCCTAGCTCAATTTTAAAGACCTAAAAACTTCACACATACGGACGGACGGACATGGCTTAATCGATCCACCTGTCGATCTCAATCATATCTCTAAGAGGTCTCTGCGTTAATATTAATGTACCCAGGGTCAAAGTAGTACAATTGTAAAAATTTCCAAAATCCGCCCACTGACACGCCCACTTTACTTATAAGCATTAAAAATTAAAATTGTCGTAGAGCGCTCAAATTTGGAATGCATTATTCATGCTCAAGTGTATTGAGATTGATATGGCAAAAAAATCGAAAAACGCCCCACATGTGGGCGTGGTCGCATTTCAAATTAAGTTTTACAAACGATATTTATGTGCAATGCGTTTGCTTGCAATCAAGAAAATCTTGCATTTTATGTTAACATTTTTCTGTAGTCTATCAACTTATTGGGAAATTTTTCACCACGCCCACTTCGAGGGGCGTGGTTAAATAAAAACCTAATTTTTGACATAAAAATGCAGTTAACACATGCAAACCACAGTTTTCGAAAATATATTTGAAGAAAGACTACAAAAGGGGTTGATGCCACGCCCCCTATCTACAAAGGGAGATTTCCAACTGATAAATGCGATTGGACTCTGCACGGGCTTAATTGGAATGAGGTATCCAACGATTCGTCTGAGCGGATTGTAACCCGCCCACTTGTTTCAGTTACCGTTGGATTTTTTTTTTTTTTCAATATTATACCTGCACCTGCAATAGTATTGGCTACGTGCTTTCTACTTTGCTTCCTAAGACCTTCTGTTCAGCAGTTGTAACACGATTGGGCACGATGAGCATGATAGAAAATGTTCTGGAAGACATAAAAAGAAAAGGTTTTAAGGTTATTGATGTCGTTAATATCACCAAAAAGTGAAAATTTAGATAGAATAAAAAAGAGATGCACCGCGATCAGATAAAGCCCTTCGATTTTAATGTTTACCGTGGTAAACTTTACCTAAGACTGGGAGACTAAACGATATTTTTAAAATTACAACAATCCGAAATATGAGTTAAAATCGACTTAACATAATAAGGGCAAAAAACAGTGCGATCACAGCGTTTTCGACATCACAGGCTTATAAGCTGAGGTAAAATCTACCGATAGAGCCATGATGCTGGTTAACACCTCTCTAAAAAGTCCTTTTTGGTCGCTTCGTGCAGCACTGGCACAGCTACCGGTTATCCGTCAGTAAGTCCCCATTTCGATCTATGTTTGTCAAGGATCCCTTTTTGCTTCTCGCTAAGACGAGGATGATCAGAAGCTTTATTCCACTCCCAGATGCTCATCAATATATTTCACAAAACTGGCCACGCCCACCCACATCTATTCTGACTAACTATCAACAAAAAGGACTTTCGCAATTGCGTCTTCCCATATTATTTCAATTATTAATATTTTAGTTCAAAATATTAAAAAATCAAGTCGTAGCTCGGCGATTCCAGAGATGTAATATTTTACAGTTAGTATTCGTCGATTTGAAATATTCTTCCAACGCCAGTCTTGCTCGTTACAGACTTGAGCTGTTCAAAATAAAAATTAACTAGTATCTACCTACCGTGGGCGTGGTGCAGTAGAATGACTGTGCACGAGGTTTCGGGTTCGATTCCCGACAGGAGTAATAAAAATTTTCACGGTGTCCCACCTACGCGAGGGTCTGACAAACCCTCCTCATCATTTGTCATAAGGTCTCTTATGACCTCTCCATTTGCCATTCGGAGCTACTTATAGTCCTAAGTTTATCTAGCTTTATTTTTCCCGAATTACATATTTGGAATCTCATATTTTTATCCATTTTTCAAAACTATTTTTTCTTTCGTGGGTATCGGCAAAAACCTTTCAAGTCATTATAAGAAAATTATAAAAACATCTTTCGACTTAGAATGGGCGTGGAGGATTTATAACATCATCCCATCCTGCCTACAAGATGAGGTACAGAAGAAAAAACATTCAACCGAGCACTGCGCCATCAAATTAGTCCCCTTGCAAGTATCCTTTTAACATAGGCAACCCACGTATTAAGTTCAAATCTACACATATTTTCGCAGAATGCAGCTGCACAGCTCCACGATTTCCACAGTCTGTCGAGATAATTTATGATTCCCTGGTGCATTATCCTTTCCCATATGTTACGCAATAACTTTGCACACTTGATCCCTCTCAATGTGTTCCGACAACCATTTTAACAGCATCTTTTCAACAGTGAGAACTCTCTTTGTGTAACTTTCAAACCATTCGTCCTCCTAACAAAGGGATTCTTTTCCTTAACAATGGTTTTCAATTGGGTCCTCAAACTTGGGAAAAGTTGCATTTTCTGCCAGCTTCCCATATACCAATCCTATACGTAAAAAAGGACTCGTGAGCGTGTAGCCATAAAAATGAGGTCGCCATGCTCGAAACACATTTCTCCGCACATTTTCGAAATGTGTGAAATGCTTTTGGAGTAAAAGCTCCCGCCCCACCTCGAAGAGAGTACAGCTTTGGGGAATCCAGACACGAGGGGCGCGCAAAATTCTCTCTGAGCTGAAAGGACATTCCCCTACAACACATTTACCCCGCATATTGTCATTAAAGAATAAAATGTGGACCATTCACTGAGTGCAAAGCGTCTATTTCTACTAGAAATAAAATATGAAAAAGAGTATAATAAATGAAAAGCCAAAGTTGAACACAGAGCAGAATGAAACAGGAAACCCTGTTGCATGGATACGATAGCACCCCCACAGTGAGACAGTCGTATACGGGCGCAAAGGTGGAGTAAAGGCAACAGGAGGATACGCTGTTGATTTTTCTTTTACGACGATACGACACAATCATGATGGGGAAAATGAGACACGGCTGGTCAGTTAATGAGGCGCCACCAAACATTTGCACTCATACAAGTGCCAAAATGAAATAATAATTGCTATAGTGACCTCGTATAAGAAGGCATGTCATAGTGTGTATGGTCGTATGGGTTTTGTGCACAATGGCTTTATGCGGAAGGGTGGCATTGCTCGCACCCCCTGTTCGCCAGCAATATAGAATCTGTTTTTCTTTTGTATCGTCGCTGGCGGACAATGATGCAACAACTTAGAGAACACCGCACATTGTTTGCGATACTTTTAAGGGAATGTGTCCTGGACCATATGGTGCGCATATGGTTAACACGTTTATGAGTGTTGCACTTTGGATGACCGGTGAGTGTTGCACCCTATTAATTTCTGGCGTGTAATTAGAATTGCAGCGCATAAATTTCCCAGAAAATTGTGCTTCCGGAGATTTTGGTGCCCAAGGAGGGAGGAGTTAAACATGCATTAAACGTTACAGAATAGCTAGTCGTTTGGTATGTTCACTAGTAATGTGCTTAGACCCAAAATATTCACTGTAAAGTATACAGAAAAAAAGGCTTTCGTCGTTTTAGGGAAGGAGGAGTTAAACACTGATTTTTTAACTTCAAACAACTTTTTATTTAGTCGAAGGAATGCAGCTTTCCAACATAAGGCTTTTTCCAAGTTCTTCCTTCGCTATTTCGCAAATAAATTTATACGAGGCGTGGCTGCATTAAATCATGTTTTATCCTATAGTCCAAATACGATGTCTGGGCAGGTGCTCTATAGACCACGCTGTTCAGTTTCCTACACGTACCCAAACAAATTAGCCTTAAGGCTTATGTTGGAGATAGAAACGTCATTGAGCAGCTCTATCATTTCTTATTCAAAGACTTTTTCGATGAAAAAAATATATGGCGTCCTAGCTCCAAGATATAAAACCTCCATAAAGTCCAAATTTCAGATAAACTCTACTCTACTCCATCAGTTGTATTATTTTTTATCTTTTCAAGAAAAGAGTGTCCAATCCATGAAGTCGTGACCCATGTGACTTGAAATTAATCTCGAGCAGCAGGTCTCCTAAGACGACCGATCCAGGAAGTTGTATAGGTCCTGTATAGGTCCTGTATAGGTCCTGAAGTGGTAAAAGAGATTTGTAGTGCATCTGCAGCTGCCACAAAAAGTCTTACACACATTGATACACGAATTTGTCGTGAAGACGAAAACAGACTTAGGTCAAAGGTCATCAATTTTAAGCCTTTAAGTGAGCGTTGCCTGGGATCCAGACACCAGGCATTCAGATAAGATTCTACAACATGAGCTACGATCATGTCCCTAGCGATAACATCAAAGAGAAAATACTTTAGAAAAACAGTCTTCTTGGCAGGTAAGTCTCAAAGTAGTAAGTAGCACAGGTTTTCCTCAAAAGAAGTATACATTGGGCAACCTCCAGTGCAGTACATGTTAGGATCTGAGTACATTTATGTCAACATACACTCTATGGCCATTAACTGGTAGCAGCATTTTTCAAAGCTCGTCTTTCAGTGTCAGAAACCTGCTGCCATCACGTTGTGAAGGTGTGGGATTGGATGCTTGTAAGCAGGCTGAGTCCAAGAGAGCGCCTGCGTAAATGGCTTTCCAATATGCCCCACGCCTCAAAAAACGTCAACAAGAGCAGCTGGAATTTTGCAGTGTCATGCAGGACTTGGCTCAACCAATACTACGACTACCAACCAACCTGGATTCCCCGTGGTATAAATGCGTACCAGAAGGCGCTGCGACCATAAAAAGCAGAACCAGAAAAAGGGATGTGAAAAAAACCAATTGGAAAAGTGCAACACTACGTTATGTAAAAACTTGCGAAGTATTGCAAAATGCCCTTGAAGTACCCTTGCCACGCCTCAATTAAGTGGACGGGATGAAAAAATTGAACTTTTAAATGTTATGTTAGGAATCATACATTTTGGACAAAAACCCCGCCTTTTAACTAAAAAAATCACTTTGTTTAAAGTTACGCCCACTAAATGGGGTGAAGATTATACTACATACTATATACACAAAAAAGTCAATGCTAATAGCTACAAAATTTGTTATATAATTTTCGTCAAATTTCATATATATTAAGGAATAACCGCCATTTTAAAATAAAACTCCTTAAAACGTGGGCGTGGTCAATGTAAGGATCAAACTTTTTATCTTATTTCAGAGACAACTACAAAACAGTGTTACGTATCAAAAGCGAATGTGTTAGCACAATTCTAACATAGCTTAAAAGTGAAAAAAGTATTTTTTTTTTAAATTACAGGTGGTCGGACACACAGGCTTGTAGTGGGCGTGTCCGGGCAGATTTTAAAAAATTTTGAGAGCAAGATTAACGGCTCAAATACAAAATTTCAGCTCTCTAGCTCAAAATTTAAGGCCTAAAATTTGTTAACTTAGGTACGGAAGGTCGGACATGACTTAATCGATTCTCCTGTCGGTCTCGATCATATCTCTTATAGGTTTTAGGGGTCTACGGAGATTATTTAACTGCATTTTAAACTGTACATTAAACTTAATATACCCTGGGTAGAGTACCTTCTGCCACCTCAAGATAACATAAGAGAGATTGGGCACAGAAAATAAATAAAAGAACAATTGCACGGCAGGATACAAAAGCTGTCATTAAAATACAAACATTGAGAAATCGGTTGACGTCTTGGAACAGCTCCGCTAAGTTTGTTAAGAGAAAGCCAAATTTATTCCTCTTCTCAGTTGATTTGTCTTTACAAGGCCTTGTACCGGCTTTCTTTTCAATACTTTATCAAAATTCAAGCGCTTTCTAGTTTCACATTCAGTGTTCACAATTCTAAGATTCACGTTCAAAAGACTCTGCTCAGTGCTATCTATCTGGCTTTCATAGGTATCAACCATATCATGAACCTTGCTACAACCTCACTACAAGAGGTGGCTACATGGATGTAGAGGCTGAGGCATCACCGAATGTCGGTTTGAGGGACTTTCGTTGAGTTGCTGCCGTGGATAAAAAAAAATATATTCAATGGATGCTAAGAAAATGTCTGAAACCGTAGGCACACTGAATCTTGAAAATTATCAAATTTTGTCGTCACATCACATTGTGCCCCTCCTAGTTTTGTGCGTCCCAAACAAGCACATCCATATTGCTTCCATTGTATCGATGTGCCACTTGGTAGGGATAGGGACCTCCCAGTCCTGCTGCAGCTCGGGCGATCTTTTTCTTTGTACGGAGTGTGTTGTAAATTGAGTCCCATCCTAGAACTACGGTGTTATTGCTCTCCCGCATCAAACATGACTTCTGGTCTCCATGCGGTATTTTATTTTGTTTTTCGGTCTGTTGTCTGTCGCTGATCATTTCTTTGAGTTCCACTACTATTTTACTGAATTTTAGCGTAGTGTGGCAGTCTGGAAGTTCGATCGAACATAGTTTTGGTCGTAGTGAGTCCCAGTCCAGTCATACTGGCAATATGTACCGTTTTCCCGTTCACCATTAAAATGAAGGGGTTAACGGATCCCAAAAACGTTGATTCTCGGCCACGACTTTGGTAAGATATTCCTTCAAGGTTTTGTAAAGCCATTCCGCCCAATTGTGGGTGAAGGAGTGTTATTCCTGTCTTCTGTAGCCTCATCATACTTCCTGGAATATCTTCGACTTCAAAAACGAGGTCCTTGATAGGAATGAAATTCCATAGATAGAGCGAATACGTATACCCACTGCTCCACTGCTCCACGTATACCCACTGCTCTTCTGTAGCCTCATCATACTTCCTGGAATATCTTCGACTTCAAAAACGAGGTCCTTGATAGGAATGAAATTCCATAGATACAGCGAATACGTACACCCACTGCTCCACATTCTCGTCGAGAATGGTTTAAGATTCTTGATTTGGGATCGCAAATGCTGCATTTTCTCTTGTTTTGAGTTTGGGTCCCTTTCTAGCTGCGCACGTGGTGCACTTTCGACATTCTCAATGTCGCGTGTCGGTCGTATCATTTCTTGCATTGACTCTATAAAAGCGTTTTGGTACCTTTTCCAGTGTCTTGGTCACTCACTAGTGCCATTTTGTAAAGGCAGGAAGTCCCACTGCGGCTGATGCCTTTGAAGTTATGCTATATCGGTGATATTTCCTGCGCTCGGTTTCTCCGTACAGTTTTTTTCCATGTAAGGATTGGCCTTTGTTAGGATTCTCTGGTTGAGCATATATCAGTACCCGAGACCTTTACAGGTCCATCGAAATAATGTCTTTTGCCTATCACTGTTCTATCGCTTTTCCTACAAACAGAGTGTTCCATCGAAATAGTCAATTGCATTCCGCCCCTAAAAACTTTAAACCATAATACTCGCCAAAGATCAAATGCACATCAGTTCAGCCTTGAGCCCATATTCGGACGTACAGTCAAGTTTAGAAGTTCCTTAATAAGCCATTCAATGTGGAATGTTCTTCTACGATCAGACTTTTCTACACAATACCACCTGCCACTGTTCAAAACAAGAGTGCACCGGTAACTCTCGTCATTTTCCACTCTTTCTAATTTCTGCTTGTGAGATGTGAAACTTTTCAAGGCTAGCCCCGAGTATTCCCGAAAAGCTCCAGCTCTTATTCATGGACAAATATACGTAGTTTCGTCCTTTTTCTCTTCTTGCTTTTCGCACGCAATGTTTGGAGGTCACGTGCAGTTGCTGTACCTCAAAGTCGTAAATCTGCAATTTTTCGATCCATCTTACAACTTGCCCTTACAAAATGTCTCCACCAAATACTTATCCACGATTAACATAAATCTTCAACTAATCTCCTACAAACTGCAAGCTTTACTATAAAAATTTAAATCGTCTTGACAAATAATTAAAACTAGATCTCCTCATAAATCTTATTCAGCCTTTTCACAAACCTCGTTTATGACAGTTTCATAACCTTAATCGCACACTTGGGGTGCCGTGGCGTAGTGGTTAGTGTGTGTGCTTACTACGCCGGAGGTCTGGGTTCGAATCCTGTCATCGTCACCTGAAAAAAAGAACTTGTTCTTTTCACGGCCCCCACCTCCGCGAGGGTCTGACAAGCCCTCCGAGAGTATCATTTGTCTTGAAAAACTTCTCAAAGTGCCATTCGGATTCGGCAAAAAATTGTAGGTCCCCTTGTATGTAAAGAAATTAACACACCAGCATACATTGTTGAGAAGTTGGCCCTGGTTCACCTCGAGCTGTTGCGCCACTCTATTTATTTTTTTATTTATAATCGCACACTTTTATAACAGTTGGAGTCTCCTGAAAGAAAAGTGAAACAACCCACTTATTGCAGGTCTGTCACAAATGCGTTTTCTATTGGGATTTTTATAACGAAATCGCAGTTTTATAGTCGGTGTGTAATCCTCTCAATAATTAAAAAAATAAATCTCCTCATAGATCTCATTTACTTTTTTTACAAACCCCTTTTATGACACTTTCAACCCTTTTCTCACAGATTTATGACAGCTTGAGACGGATCAGTTAAAAAATATTTTTTTTACTGTTGAGATTTTTAAGAAATTTTTTTGCTGTCCTGGGTTGCCAGTTTTTTTTGAAAGCCAAGGTTCGATTAGGCTGAAGTGGCAGTCGGCGCCAAAGAAAACCTACACACTTAGACCTATGTAGGTCCATTGTGATACCACATGCGTCTAGGGATCCATCCTACTCGTTAAACCATTTTGGGCTATTGATGAAGCGTAGGAGAGGTTTGCGTCGTTGGTACTTAGATCGCTTAGATCATTATGAAAGCTCCCTGAAGATTTCTGTTTTAAGAGAGAGCGGGGCATGTACAGCGAAGGTGGAGAGTGGTCTCTTCTTTCTCCTCATCCATGCAGCTCCTGCAGAAGACGTTGGAATAGACACCAAGCCTTGTTGCATGCCTACCTATCAAACAGTGTCCTGTAATGGCAACAATTGTAGCACTTATACAAAACTTAGCAAATTATTAATCAAGTTTTTGGATCAAGCGATCAAGCTTTTGGAGCATTTAAGATCTAGCTTTTGGCCATATCTGTTTCATCCAAATCGTTTGTGCCATTTCTTTGAAAGCCAAAATGACAACAAAAGCGTGCTCTTGTCTAGTTATTCGTATGTTCGCCCAGTGGAGACACTTCAGGATTTATTTTTAATCGGCTTCCGATAATTGCAGTTTTATGGCCGGTGCAGACATAGTATAAGGATTTTTGAACCAGATCAACACTTTCAGAGCTGCGTAATCTGTGCGCAAGATAAATTTCTGGCCAAACAAATAGGTTCGTTATATTTAGAAATGCTATGTCGTAAGTATTGGAAAAATTTCCCATCTCATTACACAGTAATTCCTTTCTGGCCAGTAAAGCTACTTTCACAGCCGGCGAACTTGTGACCTGCGAACTGGCGCTTAATTGGACTGAAATTTGTCAAATAGAAAACTAACAAGAATCCTGAATTCTATAATTTGGCAACTTCAAATCCTTCATTTTCAAAAGCTTTGTGAAGATATTAAGAATTCGCTTATAAATTGGCACAAGTCGGTGCGAATTCGTTTTGAAATCAGCGAATATCTTGACAGAACAATTATGCAAATTGATTTTGTAAAAGAGTCGAGCTATAGATTATTCGACCGTTTAAAGATTTTCGTGCTGCGATTTCAATAAAGTCATTTGTTCGCTAGTTCGCTGGTCGCAAGTTCGTTGGCTGTGAAAGCCCCTTAATTCCTTTCTGGCCGAGAAAGCACTTGGCTTAAGTATGCTCCCACTTTCCCATATCCATAGTGCATCTCTGATAGAACTGCTTTAACATCCAAATCGCTAGCATCTATATCTCAATACCATAGATCAAAATTGATTTATTAAGCCTCAACGCTAGTATTCGTCGGTGTAGAAAAAACAATTTGGTTTAATGAGCACCTGCCCTGACACAGGATTTCTATGTGTAACGCAAAAATGTGTATTTATTGCACAGCGCTTTAGAATTGCAACACTTTATTTCGTATTCCTTTAAAGAGGCACCCTTAACTCTAAAAAGCACCTGCTCAGACATGGAAATATTTTATAAAAGAAGTCCTTAGCTCATTTAAGTACACGAGATATTGTGACTACCTTGTCCTTAGTTTGTATGTATTTCCGTCGTATTTCCGTGTAGTCTTAGCCTAGTCCTTAGAAGCACTTGTCCAGACATGTGAATTTTATGAAAGTTTTAGGAGAATATAAGGTTTTTACAAAAAAGAAACAACGATCCCTTTTGCATGCTGTTGAATGTCGATCAGTTCGATGTAACTTGATTTTAAAAGCACCTGCCCACACATGGAAATTGGTGTACTTTAAAAAAATTTACACTTTTAAATTAACGCATCTCACAAGTAGGTATACCACGCAAGAAACATTTCGACTGTATTCCTGTCGAACCTAGCTTCCTGTTGTCATACCTTCTGCTCAATACTAGAGGGACTTGTCCAGAAATAGAAAAAATGTTTCAGTATACGCCTTACAATGTGTGACTGTGTCTGTGTCTGTCGCTGTGCCTCGCCACATTTTTAACCTAAAATCAGAGACACAGCGAGATACGCATTGTGTCCCAGCTATTAGGTTCATTTCGGAATTGGGTACAACCTTTAATCATCAATCCGATGACATTACGAAATTGGTAGGGTCCACCGCAATTCTCCATAACGACCCCTCTGAAGGGCGTTGCTTTTGAAAGATCTTTTTTTTGAGCTGGCTCTGATGTGAAACCATTTCCGTAGTGGCACAGTTTATTCGGTTCACAGTTGAATTATCGTCGAAGATCAAAAAGTTTATCGCCAACTCAAAAACTGTGTCGTACCTAGAATTAATTAATCGTCGTCGAAGCGGAGAAGAAAAACCAAAAGCCTTGTTTTCTTTCTGAGAAATTATACCCACTTGAGCCCTTCGGCCAATAGACTTATTGAAAGGTCAATGAGCAGCCGTAGTTCCATTCTAATTGCACTACTCAATTTGGCTTTGATGTAAGGTGGGTTCAATGAAGCAGCATGACAGATGCAATAGGTGATGCGACAACTATAATATTGTTCGTGGAATTGTGAATGCACCATTGTTGTTTAAGGGACTTTTCTGTGCAGTTGACCGCATTTGAAAATTCGAAGAAAAATGGCTTAAATAAATGATTTTTGCTATCACGCAGCGTTGGCACTTGAAAGGCCTTAAAAGCATCATTTCCGTTACAGCTTAGCATGGCTGCCTTTGCGTCTTTTACATTGTCCTATGAAATGCAAGAAACTATTTGCACTAAAGTCTAAAAGAGGAAATTATTATTCGTTCTCTCTTTGGCACCGTACCTATAATTGCAGATAGTCAAGCTGATGAACTACCAGTTACCAACGACAGGACAATGACACCATCGGATATAGCGTTGCCGTGAGCGACAACCTCAACCAACTAAGAAATGCTGATTTGACGCTTGTCCCTGACCATTGCACAAAATGCTTAAGTTGTTGGCATCTGAATGACTGACCGCCACCACCACCCTCTGGATCAACTACAATACACACACAACACTTCTTTATCTCGGGGGTTCTTCATTTGATCTTTGTCATGGCATCAAGTGATAAACCCCTTGGAAACCAACAATATAATAAATACTTAAAATAAAAACTCGCAAATGGCTGCTGGGCGAAAGGAAATCACACGACAAACAAGGATAATCCGAAAGCAGTACGTACCTACTACAGCAGGGCTGCAACAGACCCCGACGTATAGTATATACGCAGCGCACATCACCACATCGGTTTCACATTATGCTCCTGTACCCACAAATAAATAATTTCAACACTGGCATAAGGATATGGATGCTGCAGCCAAGCCAAATAAACAACCTTTTTTTTGTGAGTAGTGTATGTTAATCCAGAATAATAAAAAAAAAGGACCTCATATGCTCGTACAGTGGAACACTTTTATATGATTTTGTTTCTGTATAAAAATTTCATCACGATGCTGCGAATAAATTGGTACATCAATTAGCACTGATTGTTGTCCATTGATTCCACATGTCAAGGCTCAAGAGAGGGTGAGCGTAAATGTCCTTTTGAAACAAGTGTAACGGTTTTTTTGTTTTTTTTTTCTTTGAGGAGGTTCGAGGGCAACATTGGTTTAAGTATTTTTGTCAATCTGTGAATAAGTTTATTTTTCAGGTTGTAATTAGTCGGAGATTAACGATGATAAAGACAGCCTTTTGCAAAAGTTGCCTATAAATAAGATATTCTGGGAATGGGAAGCATCACTTTTCATGTTCTAGGCCCAATATGAGTTCATCTTGGGCCTAGAAGACGAGAAAAGGTAACTGTTGTATGTAGGATAATTTGGTTCAGTAGCTTCTAGTACATGAGTGCTCAAGCCATGTTTTTTCAAGTCGATTGCGGCTCGTAATATGCATTTGCTCGAACAAGAGCTATCTTCTGGCTGTGGTTATAGTCATAAAGGCAGCGAGCTCTATAAGAAATAAGTTGCCACAAAAATAAGTTATCCAGTCAATTTCAATCCAGGGTAAATTTCGGCTTAGTCCACAAAGTTGGTGCGGCTACTACCATGTCTCCACCGGGCACTAATTCACGAGTAATATAAATCTTTAGTAAACCCTGTTCAAATCACGCGATTTACTATACAAATTTAAGTCCTCTCGGCAAGCGATTAAAAATAAATCCGCTCGTAAGTCCCATTTACCATTTTCACAAACCTATTTTCTACACCCTTGTAACAGTTTGAGAATCAAAAAAGGAAAGTCAAACTGTCCCTGTACGAAAGATCTGTCACAAGTACGTTTTCTATTGCGATTTTTACAGCGAAAATCGTTTTTCGCTCCTGGTAAATGACATCGCCACTCATGACAGAAACAGAGTGTTCGTGTCAAATGAATCCTATATTTATCCGGTGGAGCCACTTTGAGATTTATTTTTAATCGTCTCCCGTTAATCCTCTTGCAATTGCCGGAGGAAACATGGAATAAGTCCCTTTAAACTTTGGAGTGGAGAAAAATTTTGACTTTATTTTCCTGTTTTTTAGCGATCCGTCCAAAAATTTAAAAACGATCTCCAATTCTAAGTTGTCTATACGTCAAAAACCATTTATAACTTCTAAACGATAAGTCGAAGAAAGACAAAATTTGGTGTGCATTTAAGCTGCGGGAAATAAAAAGAGAATGCATACTAAGATCATTTTCTGTGTGTAAAAATTTTATGTGAAATTCGTTGAAATATTTACTTATCTTCAAAAGTTCCGTTCAAAAAAAACTTAAAAAAACAATAACTTCAAAAATGAATCATTGGTTAAGTAAATATTGAGCTTTTATAGAAAAAATTAAGCTTTTTGAATATATTGAAAAGCATTTGGGAAATAACGAATTGAAAACAATGCCGTTTTTAACGTGTTTTTGGCCAAAACTTTTGAAACATTTGCCCAAAAAACTAGTATTAACACTTACAAAGCAAATCAAAATTAAACAAGGGCTAAATTTAATCTTTTTTAAAAGAGTTCTGATACTGCTTTTTTAACGCATTTTCAAAAAAAAAAAAAACATCTCTTTAATACATGAAACTAGTGGGAGGGTTACAATCTGCTTAGGCGAATCGTTGGATACCCCATCCCAATTGACCGCTGTCAAGCTCCGAATTGTGTCTTGGTTGTTAAATTTCAGTTAAGAATCTTCTCCCTAAGAAAGGGGCGTGGCATCCACCCCTTCTCAACAACATCGTATTTTTGTTTATATTTTTATCAGAACTGGTATACAAGTGTTGACTGCAATTTCATATTAAAAATTTGGTTTATACTTAAAAACGCCCCAAAAAGTGGGCGTGGCGAAAATTTATTCACTTGAGTTGATAGCTTATGCACATATCTGAACATTTTATGGTGCAAGTTTTTTGGATTTAAAGCAAAAATATAAAAAAACCGTTTATGAGAATGCATATTAAGTATGACCACGCCTACAAGGGGACGGTATTCGCTTTTTTTTAAATGCCAATCACAAAACAACTAAGCGAGGATAAAATAAATAAATAGAGTGGCGCAACAGATCGAGGTGAACCAGGGCCAACTTCTCAACAATGTATGCTGTGTGTATTAATTTCTTCACATACAAAGGGACCTACAATTTTTTGCCGAATCAGAACGGCACTTTTGAGAAGTTTTGATAGACAAATGATACTCTCGGAGGGCTTGGCAGAATCTCGCGGAGGTGGGGACCGTGAAAAAGAACTAGTCTTTTTTTTCAGGTCACGATGGCAGGATTCGAACCCAGGCCTCCGGCGTAGTAAGCACACACACCAACCACTACGCCAGCCAAAAAAATTAAGTTTAAAAACTACCGACAGACGGATGGACGGCCGGCTTATATTCGACATTCGACTTACAATTCGGTCTCGATCATATGCCCTTCAGGTCTTGGGGGTCTACTTGGGCTTTCTGAGAAAACGGTAAAACATGTTGTTTTCTATTTCGTTTGTTTAAATAGACACAAAAAACTTAAGGTTGGAAACGGCGATATTCATACTTTTTATATGCAGCAAACTTGCATTGTAAACGCTTCATACTCTAACCAAATTTTAATTGATCGTCATTACCGTTAACAGACTAGCAACTTTTTATAATTCGTTTTCGAAAATGTTTTAACGTTTTTGAGTCAAATCTTTAAAGTTTTTGAATATTCGAAGTTTGGTTCAGCTTAACATGAAATCTCAGAAGATGGACTATGCCGGTTATTTATTTCGTAGTTATACCGTTTAGAAGCTAAAGGGGAAGGCGTGCCTTCCTTTGACGTTTTTATACCCGACCCAGGGTATATAAAGTTTGATGTATAGTTTGTAACGCAGTGAAAAAATCACCGAAGACCCCTTAAACCTTTTAGAGATATGAATGGGACCGACAGGAGAATCGATTAAGCCATGTCCGTCAGACCGTCCGTCTGTCCGTATTCAAACTACTTTAAGGCCTTAAATTTTAAGGTACAGAGCTGAAATTTTGTGGGTTGGCTGCAAGTCCATTGGACCAGATCAAGTTTGAAAACTTTCCTTCCTTTTTTTCATCGCAAAACAGTCGAACCGAACTAATCGGTTTAGAAAAGTGACAACATGGTGAACGGACGTATCCCATCCGTCTTCTCGAAGACCTATGTTACTCCACGTCGCCCTTATGAAAAGGCACGTTTGGATCAGGAATTGAAAATCATCGGCGAGTATGGACTCCGTAATAAGCGCGAAGTCTGGAGGGTTAAGTACGCCCTAGCCAAGATCGTGAGCTCCTCACTTTGGATGAGAAGGACGAGAAGAGATTGTTCCAAGGTAACGCTGCTTCGTCGTTTGGCGCGTATCGGTGTGTTGGACGAGTCCCGCATGAAGCTCGATTACGTGTTGACTAGCAGAAACACATTGACTTCTCACTGAAATCGCCCTTCGGTCCAGGTCGCGTGAAGAGGAAGAACCTCAAGAAGAACACAGGAGGCAACGGCGCAGCTGAAGAAGAAGAAGATTAAACAAGCGGCCACTGGTGACAGATGGACTCTATCACTGTACCCGATTGTGGATAATAAAGTTTAAAAAAAAAAAATTAGCCGAATCCGCCCTCAGACACGCCCACTACAGGCCTGTATGTGCGACTATCTCTAATTTTAAAAAATACTTTTTCTAAATTTTAGCTATGTTAAAATAGTGCTAGCGCATTCATTTTTGGTATGTAACATTGCCTTGTAATTGTCTTTGAAGACAATTAATTGAAGACTTTAATTGCCAAAAAATTTTAGCCTTTTCATTGACCACGCCTACTTTTTTAAGGGATTTTAGTTTAAAATGGCTGTTTTTCAATAAATATATATGAAATTTGACTTAAAATTGTATGACAAAAGTTGTAGATATTAGCATTTTCTAGCTTTCATGTAAAAGTTCTATGTGCCTCCGCCCACTTTTGTGGGCGTGGTGTTAAAAAAGGTGATTTTTTTAAGTTAAAAAGGCGCAGTGAAAAAGAACAAGTCTTTTTTTTCAGGTGACGATGGCAGGATTCGAACCCAGACCTCCAGCGTAGTAAGCACACACACTAACCACTACGCCACGGCACCCCAACATGCCCCAGTAGTCGCAATGAAACTCGGTTTAAAAACCAATGGTGGTCTCCCAGACTAAACGAACTTAGGAAAATGGCCAAACAAAAAGGTCTAGCACCGAAAATGACTGGGAAGCTTACAAGCCTTGCTTAAAGAACTTTAAGAAAGAAATTCGAGTGGCCAAAAGAACTTCTATCTATATATATATATATTCTATCTATATTATATTCTAGAAAATACAAACGATGCTCAGAAGCAAGACTGAGGAAAATTATGTCCAAAGAGCCAACCGCACCGAGTTTTATCAAATATACGAATAGAATGTGGGCAGAATCTACCTCGGATACACTGAAACTTTTACTCAACACACATTTTCCCGACTGCTCTGAAGCGGTTGAAGAAAAAGAAACGAACGACAAAAACATTAATCAGCTCGAGGCTAGCACATATTTTCCGTGGATGTCTCATATATGGTTACTACCCCAAAGCGTGGCGGGAAGTAAAAGTAATCTTCATTCCTAAAGCAGGCAAAAACAGCCACCATGAGGCAAAAGTCTGTCATCCTTTCTGCTGAAAACTCTCGAAAGACTCCTAGACATCCACATTCGCAGCAAACTTAATCCAATCAATATGTCCTCTAATCAGCACGCTTACCTGAAAGGCAAGTCGGTAGAGAGAGCGCTACACGACGTAATTCCTAGCATAGAAGAGTCACTGCAAGTTAAAGAATACAGCAGCGTTCCTTGACATCGAGGGTGCATTTAATAATGTTACCACCGAAGCCATTGAGAATGCGCTCAAAGGCACTGGTGCCATCAAAGTGGTCGAATAATAACATCTAAACTAGGTGACTGCATAAAAAGAATGTCTACCACCAGAGGAACCCCGCAAGGTGGAGTACTATTACCTCTCATTTGGCTTCTAGTAATGAATACATATTTAATGAAGCTCAGCAACTCACTGTTAAAACCCGTCGCTTATGCCGACGACCTTGTTGGCATGGGAAATTCCTGCCAACACTTGTTGAGCTGTTGCAAGATGCGCTGAATAACTAAGCCGATGGACCGGGTCATGTGGTCTCAGCGTCAACCCGTCAAAAACAGAGCTCGTCCTCTTCACCGAAAGTAGGTCGATACCGGTTGTAGAGCTGCCAACACTCGAAGGCTCAGCTCTTCAGCTATCTAAAAGTGCCAAATATCTGGGTATCATCCTAGAAAGTAAGCTAAGATGGAATCCAAACACAGAAGAAAGAGTTAAAAAGCGTACACAGCCCTATATACGTGTAACCGAATATGCGGGAAAATATGGTGGCCTTCCCCTAAAATATCAAACTGGCTTTACACAACCACAGTAAGAACTATACTCACCTATGGATGCTGCGTCTGGTGGTTAGTTATAACCAAGGACCAAGCAGAAAAATATAAAAGCTTTAACTAAGGTACAAAGATTGGCTTGTCTCATCACTAGAGGTGCTCTGAGATATACGCCTACCATGGGGTTAGAGACAATCCTGAACATTTCGCCTATAGATCTCTTTATAAAAGAAAGCGCAGCAAAAAGCGCTATAAAACTTCAAGCCACAGGCAATCGGAGTATGCAATCCACAGGGCACAGCTCAATCCTACACACACTAGGACGCCGCCGTGTAGGAATGACAGACCATATAACAACTTGTCTTGACTTCAATCAGAACTACTCCATTCACATTCCCAGCAGAGAGGACTGGAGGCCTAATAATGTTATATCGAACTCCGAGGTAGCAATCTACACAGAGGGTACTGGAGCAGGTGTATGCTCTGACAAACTCGTTATCCTAACAAGCAGAAGACTGCTGAACTCATGCAGTATCTTCCAAGCCAAAATTCTAGCAACACTTAAAGCCGCTGAAAAGGCCAGAGTATTGGAACTATCACAGGAGGATATTTCCATGTACGTAGACAGCCAAGCAGCCATTAAAGCCCCGGCAACACCAACAGTAAGATCTCGTATAGTAGGACTCTGTCGCTCAGGCCATAATGACTTTATCGGGAACGAAAAGGCTGACGAGCTCGCGAAATATGACTCACTACAGCGGACATAACAACCCATCCTCCGCTCTCCTCTGTAGCACGCGAAATGTCTGCGGCCATACACAATATAACCCAAAATAGATGGGAAAATTTGCAGAGCTGCGGCCACGCAAAGGCGCTATGGCCATCTATAGATGGCAGCAAATCAAAAAAGCTTATAGCATTAAAAAGGCCATCAATGGCCATAGCCACAAGACTGACAGGTTATGACCTGTTGGGAAACATTCAGCAAAACTGGGAATCACTAACACCAACTACATTTGCAGGGGATGTCATGATCCAGAAGCGGAAATAGATGTGAAACACCTCCTCTGCCAGTGTCCAAGTGGCAGCAGACAGCGTTTCCGACTTCTGAGCCAATACTTCTTCGAGGAACTGAACGAGCTTGCAAGTACAGCGGGGGCGAATATTGTGAATTTCAGCAGGGTGTCCGGCTGGGACAAGTTTCTCTTCAAAGCTCAGGATACTTCAACTGACTTAGTATCATAGCTAAATTAAAGTCTTTATTTCTTACAGGTTGTCTCCATGGGGTGACGCTGAGGGCCCTCGTAGGCCTATGCGAGCTGGTGGCTTTGCTGCCAGCAACCCTACCTAACCTAACCTAACCTAACCAGATACAAGAGTCTATTAACGGAAAAAGGCGCAGTGTAATAAAAGCCGGTGCTGTGTTTCAAGAACCGAACCGATTCAACATCTGAACTGCTGGCAAATCTCTAGCTCCAAGAAACTTCTATTCAGTCTACAAAAAATTCGTTTGTAGGGAAATGCGAATTTAATAAACAAATAACATAGCACTAAGCCTCTACTTCACTTGACTTTCTGTTGCCCCCTATTCTTTAAAGGTGTCTTGGAGCGAGGGCGACTAACGATAAGTTCTTCCATCGTTCCCAAGTCAAGAGGCACAGAAGCGATCCCCAGACGGGTCATGCAGATTTCTATGCCTATCTGATCCCACCACCTGTTTCTTCGCCTATACCAGGTGAGCGACGCGCTCGCATCTCAGCTAACATATGACCTGTCCAGGAAGTGTGTCGGAAGCCTCTGTAGGAAGCATGTACTGAAACATAATTGTATTCCACATTGGGTTGAATGACATACGAAATATTCAGATTAAAAAAGGTTAAGTGCAAACTTGAAAATTTCGTGGTGTTCCTTATTCTGAGGTCGACATCAAAGGTTAGACTGTATGAATATGAGTCAACAAGTTTTTCTATAGGTATGTTACGCAGAAAGGCCATAATCATTTTGTACCAACATAATTTGAAAAACTAATTGTACTGCAATGTTGCTGCCTCTATTTACTTGGTCGTCAAAGCACTACATTCAACTTTTTACAAAATACCTATCCTAGAAAAAAAAAACTTTTATAAACGAAAATCATAATGTTTGCGTTTAAGAAAGTTGTTATCCCTCAGGAAGGGCAAATAAAATGTATAACATAAGAGCCATAAATATTTACAACTCTGTGGGACTCAATTAGCAAACATAACTTATAAAAGAGGGAAAAAAAACCCTCATTTAAGTCCAGTGCCGGCCGCAACCTCAAACCGCAAATAGGTGAATGTAACACGCAAATATTGTCCTTATACGAGAGTACTACCTGACGATGGGACCCACCTACTTACACCTCGAAGCTATATATGTAGAGTAAAGACTGAAATCACCAAGCGGACAGTTGATGGTTAGTTATGCATTTAAGCGGGAACACCATACCGCCCGCCCATACGCCGACCAACGACGATGATGATGATGATGAAAGTACCTCTCTGATGAACCCTTAAAGTAATGAAAGTAATGGGGGTAATAAAACCTCAAAATCAGCCTCATCAGTTCCACACAGGGGCGGCAGCCAGCCAGCCAGCTACCGCCCTGACATTGTCGCATCCTCCGCACCGCACCGCACCGCACCGTCAACGACACATTTATGTGTAGTTCAAGTTGCTGTCCTACAAATTGTGTTGGGCTTGTTTGTGGCTTACTGGCTGGCGTATGTAGGTATATACAGTAGCTCTCACGTTGAAGAGCATGATGCCACACACAAAGTGGTTCAAATGGCGTGGTCGTGCGTCATGTGAGCTGCTCGCACCGCAGAATCAACACTCACATAATATGGAACAATGTCTATAAATTAAAATTATGATATTAGAAAGAGTGTCATCGGATACAAACGAGCGCAAATTAAAAGCACCCTCAGCGCCGGAACCTTGAGAGGGAGGCGCACGCTTGACGGCCCCTTTATGCGGTGAGCCTGAGCGTACTGGTCTGGTGTCTGCCGGGTAATTGTATCGATATATGCGAGTAGTGCTGTGTTGAGTGTATAAGGCTCCTGATGGGGGGTAATAATATCCTTTTGGCCTTTGATGCGCGGACGTAGTTAAAGAATTGGCCCCAGCGCACGATATGATGGCATGGGAGCTGATTCAGTGAGCTAATTATAGCTTCATTAAAATGAATTATATTATGGTTCATGCCTAAGCTGTATTTAAACCTTTTGGAAATAGAGAAGTAAAATCTCTCATCCGCAAAGTGTTAAAAAAAATCTTGTCTCCAACGGATATTTAGGTTTATTTTATAGCATTTTTTTATTTCTTTGAATGACGAACTAAACACAGATATATATTTTTTTTCTGATTATCCGTAAGTACGGCTATTTGTTCAATTTTATTAGCACCAAACTTTCAGAAAGCGGTTAAAGAAGGAAAAGTTAGAAACGATATTTTTTATCGTGCGGGCTTGCGTAGTTAGATATTTAAGCCCGTTTGTTGATGCTAGATACACACAAATATATACATATTCCTGTGAAGACTTAAGTTGAACCTACCGGTTAAACATTCTTCGCTCCGCTAAGGCCAAGTTCTGGTAGGTCTGGGAGGCGCATTTGGTCAAGTTGACCTCGACCTCACGACGCTCACGACACGACACAAAAGAATTTTTTTGTATCGTGTCGTGAGCGTCAGGATAGTTAGGCTTGGAGGTTATCCACCTTCCTTGCGAGTTTAATAACGCTGAGGAAATCTTAATGTCTTCCGTACTCAATTGTTCTCTGAAGAAAATAATTATTAAGTTGGGTTTTGTACTGCGACTTGTTGGTCTATTGTGCCCTCTCTAAGGGATAAGTTCCGTCCAATACCGTTTAGGGCTGGACATTCACATAGGATATGTTCAGCATTTTCGCCTTCTTCTAGAGCATTGAACTCCAGAATGGCTTCGACATTCTGGAGAGTTGACCATTTTGATTTTAAAAAGGTGATATCTTAACCGGTGGTGAACCAATCCTACAAGGTTTTTAAAATCATGCCTGTTTAGATTTGGACAACTTTAAGCATTTTTGGTGAAGGCTGTATGCCCAGTTTGACCTGTCTTAGGCCTGGGGCATCCTTCCAATATGAGATGCATCTAGCATGCACCCAGTTTTTTATAGCTTAGTGTATCGCCTATTTGGGGTTGGAGCAGAACGCTTCAAGTCCCTGGAAACGAGTTTCCGAGTCTCTGGGGGTTAGTTCGTTGGTTTTCTCATTGCCATCAATATTTACGTGACCAGGAACCCACCACGGTTTGGTTTTGTTCCTTGAGCTAAGCTTCTGATTTGGGACGCCAGACCAGAAGAGCTTCCACCCATCATCGAAGTCTTTGGTTCCAGAACCCTTCCACTTAGTTGAGGAGATGCCACTTGCATCGAGCCGATACTTTTCGGCTTCCTCAACCAGTTCAAGTTCCTTCCTCGTTAGCGACGAGACATTCCACGTGCCAATTTTGAGTTGGTGCCGTTGTCGATTTGTAGAGTTTCGACCAAAGCCCTCATTTTGACTTGGCTCTATCCCTCTCCGGGGCGTAATGGATAGCGGCACCATTGACGGGGTGCTTGTAACTTCTTCAGGTTAAAACCGGTCGGATGGCGTGCGGGACCTTCCGACCACCAAGCGCTCGCATACAAAGGGTGCCCTGGATTACCAGGATCAGCAAATATCCGAGGCTGTTTTCGTTTTCTTTTCATGGTTGGGAGGGAGGGGGATTTTATACCTAGCTGCCAGGTTTAAATTTGGCCGATCCTAACCCGGACAACAGACGCCGACCAGGAAGCCACTCGTCCCGAGACACACGCTCCTGGATTTCTGTTATTTGAAGTTCAGCCGTCCCTCTGGGATCAGACGCTGACCAACGAGCCGCACAATATGTATCAGACGCTACTTGACTTTATTTAAACTTTCGAGTTCATCTTTTTCAGTTATAACTTTACTGCCAAGGGTGGCCCCACAAGGAGTTTATACTCCTGGACAGCATCACTTATGCCTGAAGATAACTTGAAGATTTTAGTCGGCTCTTACGACAGGCATACCTTACCTCAAGGCTATTCTTAAACCCGACCTTGCAGGGTATACCTCCTCCACCTGTTTTAATGGAACTCCATTTATGTGCAGGGTAAACTGCACAGGAGGTCGGTAGTGATGGCTCTATCCCGAACTCCTGTGCAGTGTACCCTGCACATAAATGAAGTTCCATTAAAACAGGTTTTAATGGAACTCCACAGAGAAGTTTAAGTATCTCGGGGTCTTTTTCACGAAAGATGGGTGGAGTGATACTGAGTTGTCTTGTAGAATTGACCAGGCTGGAGCAATAGTAAAGGAACTGCGCCGGCCGGTCATCAGGAAAGCTGAGCTTGGAGTGAAAGCAAAGATCTCAGTTTTTAATTCAGTGTTCGTTCCGACCCTCATCTATGGTCATGAAATTTGGGTAATGACCGAATGAATTAGATCGCGGGTACAAGCTGCCGAAATGAGATTCCTGAGGTGCGTTGCTGGTGTTACTCTAAGAAGGGATAGAGTGAGTCAGTATTCGTGGGAATCTTAATGTTGAGCAGCTACTTCTCCGAGTGGAGCGATCGATTCTTCGATGGTTTGGACACGTTGTTCGCATGCCCCTGACAGACTTCCTAGTCAGGTCATGCTAGCCGAGATGCGAGCGCGTCGCCCCCCTGGTAGGCCAAGAAACAGGTGGTGGGATCAGGTAAAGAACCTCTCTGAGTCCAGCCTGGGGATTGCGCCGGAGTCTCTTGAATTGGTGGCGGAGGATCGAGAACGATGGAAAGACCATTTAGCCACCCTCGCTCCGCTTTTAAAGAATAAGCGGTATTCGAAAATGATGATGATGATGAGCTAAGCTGCTGTAGGGCATTGAAGCAGTGCATGATTGATTTGGAGTCAATTATGTGCGATCTAAGGGCTTTTATAGCCGCTTGACTGTCCGTGTATAGATGGATGTTTGGCGCGGAGTTCTGCCTAAAACATACTAGGGTTTTCTTCAAGGGGCTAGGAAAAGGTGGGGGATTTTCGAGTTTATTTAAAGCCAATTCCGTGAGGGATCTAAATGTGAACATCTTTCAAACGGGAACTCAATGCAAGAACCATGCTAGAATTGACTTATGAGACTCGTCAAAAACTCCTGTAGTGTTCCCGAATGGAAAAGAAGAGTCTTAAGATCTGTATTTGGGACGGGCTCAACATTTTGCTCCGTATAAGCCCGAGGCTCGTAATTAAAGAGTTTAAACTAATTGACCTGGACTTTGAGTCTGGCTAGATCGTTTAGCTTTAGAGCTTTAAAGTATAATTCGCCTTTCTGCCATTTCTTCGTCTCTGCTGCTTTTGCAGCAACCTTTGAGCGGAGCACTAAGTCATCTTAAAGATCTCACTTCTTAATTTGAGTCAATTGAAAGTCAACCTCGTCGCGCCTTCGCGAAAAGCTGTGACTTGTACAGGGATTCGGCAGACATGCAAATGTCAAGTTCACTAGAAAAAAAAATTGCGCTGTAGGCCCTGTCCCAAATGCTATTTTTGATGGATTGTAAAGATGCTCCTTATAATGGTTTGCATTGTTTGTTATTTCTCATAACGTTCAACACCTTTAGTCCCAAGACATTGATAGTAAGAGCGGTCTGGCTAAATAGTAAGATTATCCCTGCTGTCAGTTGCTGGGTGCTCGTGCTTTCCCGCTTACACATGCCATCGTTGTGACACTTTTTTATAGGTGAAAAATTTAACGAGTCCACCTGTTCGCAGTCCAAACATTCGCCGAACTTTTTGGCATGGCTGTAATAACTGCCTGATTGCAGCTAACCGGTCTTCAGTGTGTGGATTCAGGATATGGACGGCGGAAAGTTATGTTTGCACGCTGAAAACATGAATGTAGAAGATTATCTTCCTCACTCTGATTTTATGCCCATATGCAAGCAGCTTCACTCCACAAACATCTTCTGCTGAAGCAATTACTGCAATTAAGGCAAGCTGCTGTTTTTTTTCTGTTTTTTTTTTCTAAAAGCTAATGCACAATGAAACCCTTGAATATACTTCAAACTTTTCCCAAACGTGTTAAATAAGCAACGCAAATCCTTGTCTGAAATATACAGTAGCACTACTTCCGTCACCTTCCGTTCCACATGCAGGTTACTAGTCCTTGTTCACGCCTGTGTGACAAACAAACGCTCTCGCTGAAGTACAATTAGTTTAACACGGAGTCATCAGTAGCCATATCCTTTGATCTTGGAAAATAATGGAACATAGCGGACAAAAATCCTAATAAGCTTTGTCGCTGTTTTCCTCACAGCAAGCTGATACTTCTAAGCTTCTCCAACCAGTGGAAGTTCTTTTCCTTTAAACGGAGTTCTGATTTGATCTGAGAAAATGTGGTTGCCAGGAGGCTATACCTACTTAAGTCAACATATATGCTGGGCCAAACGGCATGAAGTAACCTAATAAAGATCCCAATAAGAAGATCAATAACAAAATAATCAAGATGATCTGAGGTGTATTGAAATAAATAAATTCATAGACAGAATGCCAACATCATACACTCCGAATTTGAGCTCTGATGCCTTGAGCGTTGAATTCAACAAACAGGGAGTAATGCTCCTTTAACTATCGCCGAAGTCCCTGTCCTTAAAGACTTTGATTGCCGTAGGCTCCATTTACATACACGGGCTGACTCAGTACCATCCTTGTTCTTGGCATGCGAAAATGCAAAAAAAAAAGAGAGTAGGACAAAGCATGCAACCTTGAGGTACATCAGAATTTCGAGAAAGTCTCCATATGACTAATTTCCATTCGAGTAATTAACTGTTTTGAGGCGGTGCCGTGGCGTAGTGGTTAGTGTGTGTGCTTACTACGCGCGCCGGAGGCCTGGGTTCGAATCCTGCCATCGTCACCTGAAAAAAAGGACTTGTTCTTTTTCATTGTCCCACCTACGCGATGGTTTGACAAGCCCTCCGAGAGTATCATTTGTCTTGGAAAACTAGGTCCCCTTGCATAGTTTTGGAAAACTGTAGGTCCCCTTGTATGTAAAAAAATGAACACACCAGCATACATTGTTGAGAAGTTGGCCCTGGTTCGAGCTGTTGCGCCACTCTATTTATTTTTTTTATTTATAATTAACTGTTTTCCATAATTGCACTATTTTCTTCGCACATTAAGACAATATTTTTTTCAAAAGATCAAAGGGATATCATTTCCCTTCGCATGTCCCGTGCCTCATGTTTTTCTCCCAAAATATGGTAACCACCACGAAAAACGAATCTTGGAGCTTAAAGCCAATAGATGTTAACCATAAACAAGCTCCAATTATTATTGGCAAATGTCAAAATTCCAGATGTCACCTTGATATTTATTCGATATTAATTGACTAGGAACCAAAACAAAGCTGCTTGTCACTACTATACCTACCCCCGCCCCAGTTGAGCGAATGATTGGACAATAAACCGACTAAAGACCATTTCCAATGTCCACTTCGATAAATTTCAGAAACTCAATAACAAGGTCCGTTTTTTTGCGAGCCGGAAAAAAAGGAAAACAAAAAACGTATTTTTCCAAAACAAAATATATATTATATCCCAATAAACTTAAAAACATAATTCCAACTTGTTTGTCCAATGTAAAGTCGCATTCACGCCATGGGAACGAACGACCGACCGACGCCGACCGAAACGGTCCGTACTCCGTACAGTAATAGCACATTTTAAATATATATATATAAGTACGTTCCAATTTTATACTTAAGTCTTTTGAGAAGTCGAAACTTTCGAACTTGACAAATAAACCTATTGGCATTAGCTGGCCATTGAGCAAAGTACATATCGCCCCAATCGGATTACGTGGTACTTTTTACCCTAATAGACTATATTCGTCCACCTCCCGCCCGCCCTAAAAGGAAATAAGTTAATATTTAACTTATATTTTTGTTGATTTATTTGATTTTTATGAAGCTGCCAGGGAACCAGGAAAAAGCAGTAAAAGAAAGACGAGAAGCGCCCAGAGTAAGGGATCCTTTTATTTTTTATTTTTATATAATGAGAACTAAATCCTCGTGTTTCAATATACATTTTTTTTGTGTCGTCCGTGAATTTATCTTCCACCACCCCCGAAAAATAAAGGAAAGTCATAGGGGGCATTGGGTATTATTTTCACTGAAGGTATCGTCGTATAAGGTATACGGGAAACACAGGTGGTGGAATGGTGTAGAACACAAGAAAATGTCCTTGTAGGGTTTTTTTTTTGTTAGAAGAAAATCTATTGCACGGAAAATATTGAAATCTTAATATAGAAGAATGAGAAGACCCTCAGCAATTGAGCTTATGAGTGCTTTACTTTGATTCACAACATGATTCGAAAATTATTGAAGTTGATTTCATTAGGCTAAACATTTTGGTCGTGAGAGTGAGGCATGCAACAGAGCTTTGTTTAAGCGTGTTCGGCGAGTTTATATGGAACGAAAAGATTTTAAGTGATTGCAAGTTATGGCTATTCTGTGACTTTTGTTAGCCGCTAAAAAATGATCTGTCCTGGATGTTTCTAGAAAGTTTGGAGGAGAAAAACGGACGCCAGATGGTGAATCAAGCTCTGTTGATAAAAGACTAATCTTACTAAAGTAGATGTACGTACAGTGCAACACCTCGCTGCAAGAACTCCAAAACGGAAAGCACAAGAACTTATATTTCCGTTTAACAAGGTACACACAGAAGGTTAAAGCAGTCAAAGGTAAGCTTAACCTAGGTTCGATCATCCCAAAAACAATCTTTTGTTTGAATGAGCTTGGGATCGTAGAATTATGATGCCACAAATTAGAAGCCACACCTAATTAGCCATAAATGCTTCTGTAAGCCGGGAACCAAACATCTACGTTTAGAGACACTAAAACTTCCCACACAAGTGTTATGCGTCTACGAAGACAAAACAAATTTAGTAGACGGTATTTCAGATCAGCCCGCCATATTTTTTAATTTGAGCCCTCTACATTTAGTGTAAGGCAGAAGAACGACAAAAACGACGGCTGCTTTTACACCTTTTACAGCTGGCAGGTTTGAAAATGAGCCATACCTAACCAAGACATAACATGCGCCTACCATAAGACGCTCATTTTAAAACAGAAGTTTCCAGAATTTTCCTTTGTTTTCTGAGAAAGCGTTAATTTGAGGAGCAGTCTTCTCAGAAGGGAAAAACTTCTCTCATTCAAACACAATTTAATTGGTTTATAAGCATTACATAATATTGACGAACTTTCTTACCGTAAGTATGCCCACTCTTTTCCCTCGTATATAGTTCTTTAGGGTCTGAAAGAGAGAAAAACAAATTAGCTCTTTAAAAATAAAGTAAAAATTTTAGCTTATTTAAAAAAAAGTAACATTATAACAGAACAAAAGATTATAATAATGGCTGGCCCTATGATCGTTTCAAATGCGAACATCCTCAGGAACTTTTACAAGTTTGAGTAAAATTGTATTTTTTATTTAAATTATTTAATTTATTGCTTGATATATTTTGCATTGTGTTAAAAACACATTTTCGTGTATATTTTGAAGGCTTTCCATTTTTTTTACAAATATTTTTTCTTAAAAAAAAGTGTTATAAGTATATTCGTGTTTCGAAAATTTTTTGGGTTAACTTAACGTTCATTTTATGCGGTTCATGCTTGCGTCAAATTTGTTTGATGTTCTAAAGTAAGTGACGATATATTTCTAGGCATCATCGTTTGAGTCAGACAACCAAAGTGTTTTCAAACACATCTCAAAAACTATTCACTATTTTCAGCCCTTAATAGTTTTTTCTTCATTTTTATACCTATAACCGTTTCGGAGATAGAACCAGTGAGTAAGTGCTTCAACGGACCTTTGAATACCCCATCCTATCCCACATTGTAAAATGCTGATGGCATGGTTATTTTTTGGCATTTTATATTTCAAACTATCAAAAATAAGATATTTTTCATAATACGTAAAAATGAAAATTTTTGCTTCAAAATTAATATTTTTGAAAAATCGACCCCTAAAAGGTGGCGTAGCTAAAAACTTTATATGAACGAAGTCTTGGCTGAAGTCTCGTTTACCTAACGTGCTACTTTTTTTGTTTCATGCTTTCCTAAATTAGGCTCAAGACTAGTCGAAATTACGTTTTTCAGGAAAATTTTCGGTTTTTTTTCACTTCTGCCTACAAATGTGGGCGTGGCCCAAGGTCTTGTATGAACAAAATTTAGAACTAAGCGTTGTGTACATAAAATATTAAGCAAATTTTTTTCAATTTTGGGCAAAAATATTGAGTAAACTGCAATTAAAAATTTCCCTTTAAAATAGATGCCACGCCCAATGGAGGAGGTTTACCAATTAAATTTTTTTTTTGTACCTTACATTCATTAGGAGAAGCTAAATGTGAAATCAGCGTTTTAGAACGTCTTACAGTCTTAAAATCTCTGGAGGTAGTTGCACATTTAGACTGATTGTGGGCGTGTCTTTGGGCGGATTTGAAAAATTTTTACACTTGTAATGCTTCGGATACCAGTTAATCTATGTACTAAATTTCAGTTCCCTTACTTGAAATTTAAGGCCTAAAAACCTATGACATACAGACAGACGGACGGACGGACAGACATGGCTTATTCGATTCAGGATTCGGTCTCGATCATATGCCCCTAAGCTCTTAGAGGTCTACCATTATTATTTCACCGTGTTACAAACTATGTGACAAACTTAATATACCTCCTATCCTATGGGATGGGGTATAAAAAGTGATATATGTTGTCTTTTTTACCATTTTTTAAATTTCAAATCCATAAAACGAGAATTCCGAATTATTTTTTTTTGTGTTCAGACACTCAGCCCGCCCAAAAATGGGAAAAGGACCTCTTGTGGAATCGCTACGTCGCGTCCATCCAATCGCGTCATAACTTCTGAACGGTTGGTCATAGAGAGGCAAAATTTGGTGTGATAAATTCTATTATGGAAATAGTCAGGAAACGCATTGTTTTGTACACACATAACAGTTTAATTACAGTTTGAAGTTTCATGCGAAAATTGATAAATTGTTTTTTCGCACTTATTTTGAGAAGTTTTGTAGGCAAGATCTAGAAAAATTTAAACTTAATGCCCTCTACACACCGAACACAAAAATGAGTTATCATGAAAACACACGAAAACCTCCTCAAAAAAGTTTTCCCATACATTTTTGTAAATTTTCTGTTTCGAAACCCAATTTTTTTAGTAGTTTTTGTTCAAAATCACTGCGAAAGTCACGAATGTCAAATTGCCTTGAGAGTTTTAAATTGAATTTGTGAAGAATGTTACTTTTGTCTCAACGTTGGATGTTAATATATGCGAAACCGAATGTCCCAGC
This sequence comes from Neoascia interrupta, assembly GCA_947623515.1. Lineage (NCBI taxonomy): Eukaryota > Metazoa > Arthropoda > Insecta > Diptera > Syrphidae > Neoascia > Neoascia interrupta. The sequence goes on from OX392462.1 coordinate 48,644,766, forward strand.
TAAAACCAGCTTGTTGTTTTGAGGTCAGCTTAAAATTCTTGATGTATCAACTTTTATGGATCTTTTAAAGCACCTTTAAAAATAAATATGGGTCAAAATTTGACAACTAATGCACTAATGAAAATCGAATCCAACTTCTAGTCGGCGTTTAGAAAGTGTGTTTTTCTTTTTTCCCCAACTCAGTTTTTGATTCAGTGTAACGAGCGTATAAGTCTAGAAAATATTGAATTTCTATGCAAACATTTATCTTTTTGAAAATATAGAAAAGTTTTTGAGAAATGAATTACGTTTTTCAAAGTGTTTGAGGTCAAAGAATAACTTTATGCACACAGGGTATGTTGAATATACAAATAAAGCAACTCAAAGCTAACTAAGTGCTTAAGTCATATATTTCTGAAAGAGTTTAATAACTGCCGTTTTGAGGCATTTCGAAAAAGAAGAAAAATGCATGAAAAAATGCCCTCCCCCCCTTTATCTCCGGTGTTGTTGGGACAAATCATATGAAAAAGTAAAGTTGATTTTTAAAGTTTCAAAACCTTATGAGATTTACCTCAAAAACATAAAAGCATTTTCAATTTTTTTTTTTTAAATCTTCCATTCCCATTCTCCTTTTGTATTCATATTCTTCTTTCCATTCCTAACTTCTTTTTATTCCTTTAATTTTTTTTTTGTTTTCCATCCCCGTCCAGTAACCATTCAACATTTTAACTAGAAACAAAAAATTTATTCCTTATAAGGTTTTATTTAATTTAATTTTTAAAAGGGCGTGTCATGTCCAGCTCCTATAACCAAAAATCAATAATTAGCATAGAAATATCCAAGTTTGCGGCTGAAATGTGCGAAAATATGTAATTTTTTGGTTCACATTCAATAATTTTCTAAAATTGACCCCTTAAGATGGGCGTGGCCAAAAACTTTGTATGAAATAGGCACGGACTCATACCGAAATCGGTTGCCCTTGCCGTGTCTTATAGGACTAATCTTAACTGACCTTCCATCACCTTGTTGACGCGGTTTCACACCACCGAAAACGGTAACGGTTATTTTCCCCAATTCCATACCAACCCCGCCCGCCCCTCCCATCCCCGAAGCAAATTCCCATCTGGACGAAACACATTTCTTCAGGAAAGTCTCTCACTGGCCCCCTCAAAATTGCTGACAGTGGTTCACACCGAAACGGTTGCGGATTCCCACCGAAACCCAGCCTTCGTTACTCTTTTCGGGTAGGGCAAGTCCCTAACCAATGAACCATTGATTGGTGACCTTAGGGACAGGCTTATACCGATACTGGTTGCCTTGACCCTTCTCACCTAAAACGAGTAGTTATCATTTAGGTCCTGGTATGGAGCTGGTAACTCCGGCTTTACAAAGTGTTATCAATCGACCTTCTTTGGTCTTAATGTGTCCCTGTCCAGCGGGGACATCCACCCCTACTAACCTAACCTTACCTAACCTAACGTTTACGCAAAAATCGGAGCCCACAGAATTATAGAAAAACAGCCAGTGGATAGAAGTTTTATTGAAAAAAAGTCTAACGAAAATTGAAAAAAAAATTCTAATTGTTGTATTATGGATTTGAAATTTAAAAAAGGTCAAGTATGAAGTCATACACGGAGTGGTCCGTCGGCTTTTTTTTATGTTTTTCCTTTCTTTTATTGACAATTTCCGACTTTCATGCGGCAAACGCATCCCGATAGCTTATTTTTTTTGCTTTTATGTGTAGTTTTTATAAAATATTTTGAGTGCAATTTTAAGAAGATTTATGCATAAGAAAAGTGTAAACGAGTTTTTAATGCTGCCACTGTAGTGTAGTAAATTTAGTGGGACAACTTTGACTATTCGCAAGATTTTAAAAACTAAAATTATTAAAACAATTCTTTCATAAATTTTTTGAGGTAGGGGAAAGCGGGGCTAGTTGGGTGCAGGGGTAAGTCGACTCCTCTAGGTGTATCGAGTTCTAATGTCTATCCACCTATAGAGAATTCAAAAAGCATTCCTAGTGCCGAACTATTTAAAAACTATGCACAAAAGACCAAATCAACTGTGAACAACCGGTTGGTTGGCTAAACAATGAACCAATTTTGATCAGCCGGTAAAGGGCCTTTCTTACCAGTAGCTACTCCTGTTTCAGCGGTCAAAAATGCAATTTTTCACTTTTCTGTCAAAGAAAATAAACAAACCTTTATAGTTAAGTCCTCATTGTTAAAGCTTTAGTATGAGATTAGTTTAACGGGGCTTGCGACCGCATGTCGGGGTTAATTGACCCACTCGACATGCTTTTGTAAAAATAAGAAAAAACTTCCATAAAAACTTTATTGTTAAGCGAACAACTTGTTATGTTGCTATTTCGATGAAAACTTTGACTTTTACCATAACTGTAGTTTGTACTTCTGCCATAATAGTTAAAAAAGAAAAATTAAAATTAGTTCTTATACCCGACCGAGGGTATATTAATCTTAATGCATAGTTTGTAACACAGTGAAATAATCACCGTAGATAGTTAAGACCTTTTAGAGATATGATCGAGACTGACAGCTGAATCGATTAAGGCATGTCCGTCCGTCCTTAAGACAATTTTACTTACCAAAGATGAATGCGCTAGCACCATTGTAACATAGCTAAAATTTGGAAAAAGTATTTTTTTAAATTATAGATGGTCGCACATACAGGCCTGTAGTGGGCGTGTCTGTGCGCGGCTTCAGCTAATTTTCGTACTTGATATGAAGGAATGGACTTCCAGCCAACCCACCAAATTTTAGCTCTCTACCTTAAAATTTAAGGCCTAAAAGTTGTTTACATACGGACGGACGGACGGACATGGCTAATTCGATTCTCTTGTCGGTCCCATTCATGTCTCTAAGAAGATCTTAGGGGTCCATGGTTATTATTTCATTACAAACTACGTATACAGCAAACTTAATATACCATGCGTCGGGTACAATTATACGACAAAAGTTGTAGATATTCTAACTTTTTTGTATGTGTAGTACATGCCTCTTCCCACTTTTGTGGGCGTGGCGTTAAAAGAAGTGATTTTTTGAGTTAAAAAGGCGGACTTTTAGGCCACAATGTACGCAACCACCTAGCATAAAGCAATCAACATTTATACTTTTACATCCCACCCACTTTTTGGAGGCATAGCAGTTTCCTTTTTTGGTAGGGTACGGTATTTTGCAATCCGTCACAGACGGACTGAAGTTTTTACATAAGACTTTTTGAGATAAGCGCCAAAACATCTTTTCCCGTTTTTAACCATCGAAATTGAAATTGTAATTAAACCGTTATGTATGTATAAAAAAATTGTCCTTTCATGCGTTCTCCTTTTTGTTACGGACTTTATAAGTGTACTAAATTTCATCTTCGTACGATTCAACGTACAAAAGTTATAGGAGCAGACGACCGCACCTTTCCATTTTTTCCATTTTTTTAAGGACCGCTTAAAACGACGAGGAAAGGAAGCGAAGTGACCAAATAACAAAAAAAAAAAAAAAAACTGGAGGCATGAGTTCCAATTCACTTCGTTAATTCTGTGAAGGCAATTGGATCTTTTGAGTGTCTTAAACGCCTGTTTCCTGTTCTTAGTATAGGTACCTACATGATATCAAGGTCTTTGTTTTTGTAAAGAGCTAAAAATGAGCTTGCAGAAAAGCTGGGATTTCAAATTAAGGGGGTGGGAGTGGGATACTAGCTTGTGAGGTATCTTTTGCGAAGTTTATTGGTGCCAATTTTTCTACATCTTCTTAACTGCTTTCCCAGAAAATTTATATGTAGGTACAATCTTTTCAACACACTTCGATCTTGAGCTTGTGATTATTCCTTATTGGCTCGAGGAGCATCTTCGAGTTGATTCCCAGAAAACGCCTCATTTAAATAGCAAAACAATGTTATTTGAGCCGAAATTATGTCTCGTTAGTGGATTATTCATCGGGTGCCATTACGCTCATTTCCCTTTCAATATAGGCTAACTAAGTAAACACACATATTGAAAGCCATTGGAGAGCCAGAGAAAAACATATCCAGGCCGACAGCGAAAATAACAAAGAACTCAGCTGTACACCACATCATTATGTCGCGCCGCATCTAGGACACATCACATATCCTGGCAAAAAGCAGCACTAGGTACAGTGTATGTGTGTATATGCTTAGATTCATGTGTCACATTTGAGACATGCGGGCACGGGACCACCGACACGGAGCATCTGGGGGCGGCCTCATCGAATTAATAGAAATAATAAACACAATAATGACAACGCGCTCATATATATACGTAACTGGATTCCTAGCAACGCGAGGACAAAGAGGACGAAGACGACGACGACGGCAACGACAACAACGACGATGAAGGCGACGCCAGAGCTATAGTGCAATCAATACTAGAACCAGGTCCTTTTTGCCCTTATTAATCCACCACTTAAAGATGACAGGGAGTTTTTTGTTTGCCAGCGTCGTCGTCCTTCATACACCCGGGAACACAAATGAGGGTGTGACAACACGATGTCCATTGCCATCGGTGTGGTGTGTCCTTATGCTTCAAAAAATAATAATTTCAATTCATCCAGCCGGCAAACAAAGCCATTATCAATAATGTCAATAATCAGTTTGATTATATTGCTATCAAAACGGATCAGGTAAGCTGAGCTGATCAGGATGTCACCGGCCATCGGCATGGTGTTGGTATTGGCGATGGCCCGTAGTAGGTAGGTACCTACTCCCAGCTTACGTACCCGACGATGCATTCGTCGTTTCTAAGGTTGGGCGTTTGGTCATTAATTCTGATTACTCGCGTGTATTGAATTGCGCTAAAAAGAATGTCATTCGAGTAATTAATATAGTGTTGCTGCAGTGGAACTTTGCAAAAACTCCTCATTGTGTTCGATTGGGAAAAAATAAAACTTTTTTGCGAGTTAATTAGTCCCACCAGGTGATGTTGGGGCCAGTGGTGCTTGTTTGTTGGGTGCAACAGAATCGGGGATGTGTCTTATCACGCCTCTATTTTTTAACATTTTTTCCTGAAAAATTAATTAATTTTTTTCTGGAAAAAGTTATAATCATTAATTTTGTTAAACTTTTTAGTAGCTTCATTAAAATGCAGAAACAACACCAAACTTTTTTGCATATCCTGAAATGGCGACTTATATAGGTTATTGACATGTGAGCCGCACTGCTCAATTTTCAGTGCCAGTCAATATGGCATGACGTTTGTGAAAAAGCGAATAATCCACATTATCGTGGAAGAATGGCAATAGGGGGCTTTCGGTCAAAGCCTTACTTACCTAAAGAGACTCAAAAAAAAAAATTCCCTGCGCCAGCTAATCCAAACACTTACTTCGCACCTTGTCCAAACTAACCAAAAACTGACTCCATTTTCAGTGGTTTCTCTCTGGTGACTACCTCAGCCCGGTACGCAAGTTTGTCTGGTGTAATTCACATAGTCTGTCTTGTTCTAGTCCAACCTTATGTGCGGTGGAAATCCAAGAGCCACTGAAAGCGTCAGGTTAAAGTAAAAGTAGCATCCAAGCCCAGCCAGCTCAGTCGATACAGCATAAAGCTCTTAGTGTCAGGGCCGTTAGTTCGGGCCCCACGTTGGGCGCCATTTTTAAATGTCAATTTTCGGCCACAGATTCATCTTGGTAGCCGAATGAGCCAAGCTCATCAGGCTAGTTGTTGCCGCTTTTTTACGACTAAAGCTCGCACCCTAATGTAAGCCAGGCCTAAATATGTATGGCCGAGGATTTGATCAGTCTCTTATGCGCTCTTTTGAGTGATGTAAAATCAATAAAGGCTTAACCTAACAGTGGGCTGACGAACTCGCCAAACTTGGAATTACTCTCTCAATTTCGCCTGATAAAGGCTCCTTAGGCATTCCAATTTCGACATGCAAACTCATGATAAAACTGCATGCAATAGAAAGAACAAATCTCAGATGGACAAGTGGTAGTACCTGTCTAGTAACAAAACAGATTTGGCCTAAGCTAGATCTTAAGCGCTCTAGGACTTTGAAAGCTCTTAATAGATCGCACATGGGTGCTACAACGAGTGTTATTACAGGAGACTTTCTGATAGGCAAGCACGCGACAAGGCTTGGTGTCTTTTCTAACGATTTTTGCAGGAGCTGCACGAGGAGGAAGAAGAGACCACTCTCCACTTTCTCTACGCATGCCCCGCTCTCTCTAAGAACCGAAATCTTCACATTGGAGCTTTCTTCTATAATGATCTCAGTGATCTTAGCACGACTCACCCAAAACGTCACCTACGCTTCATTAGTAGCTCAAAATGGTTCAACGAGCAGGCAATTTTTCCAGATCCACGTAGTATCACAATGGACCTGCATAGGTCTAAAAGAGTTGGGTTCGTCGAACCCGACAGCCACTTCATCCTTACCTAACCTAACCTAACAGTGTCTTACCTTAATACAAATTAACGCAACTATTGACACACCAATTTCTATACCGATTGGCTCATCGGCATAGGAAGAAAATATGGCGGGCTCTAAAAAAGAGCAAGGGCATCCGAACTTTTAAGGACAGTCCTCAACAACTGCATGCGTTTGCAAAGGATATGCTCCAATATCGGTGGAGAATCACTTTGAAAGGATTTTCGGCAAACGTGAATACTCAGATTTGGGCATTTGCTAAAAACCGCTTTCGTAATCAATCCTGCCAAAGGGCCATCCACATTATTAGGACGACCTGTAACAGCGTTGAAGTCTAAGTTTAAGTCCCACCGCTTAGAAATATACAAGCGGCAAAGTTGCGAAAGTTTACTTTAAGATAAAGTAAAGTGAGAGCAAGCCGCCTCGCTAATTGAACATGAAATCTCGTCAACTTTCAATTTAAACGTGGAATTCCGCCACGTAAATTACGTACAAATATAATTTTTTATGTGGATTTTATCATCATCATAATCATTATCTAAAGTCCGGCTTATCCTTTAAAAGAAGCGAGGGTGACTAAATGGTTTTGCCTCCATTCCTGATCCTTCTCCACCAGCTCAAGAGACTCAGGAGCAATCCCCAGGCGGGACTCGGAGAGGTTCTTTACCTGATTCAACATCCTGTTTCTTGGCCTATCAGGGGGGGCGATGCATCTCGGCATCTCAGCATGACCTGTCTAGGAACTCTATCGGGGGGCACGCGAACAACGTGTTTCATTCAACGTGTTGATCATTCCACTGGACTGCGCCAGGGCTGTGTTCTGTCGCCGTTCCTTTTATAGCATATATGGCGAGCGATGTTTCGAATTGGCTGGCATCAGGATGAGCAAGAAGGAACTTCAGGATAGGTTTAAAGCCATCAGCCTTGGCGCAGTCCAACGCAAACATCAAAAAGGTCGAGATTTGGCGCTATTTATCCGCTCACCAGCTCCTGCAGTTTCCATACAAAGCCTGGATGGCACTTAAAAAAGTCCCACCCAGAGCATAGTCCTGCAAAACTCTCCGTAGCGTGCCCCGAGAGATCCGGTCGAACGCTTTTTCCAGATCTTGAAATCACGCATAGACCGGTTTGGCATATCGCTTCAGTGACCTCCTCTACTGTGGGACCATTCTCCGCCCTAATCTCGTCGGCAGTGGGAATGCCATTTTCAATGCCCTGTTGGGGATTGAGCAGCTCTGAAAAGTGTTCGCTCCATCTGCGCAAGACGTCGTTCTCATTTGAAAGAAGTGTACCGTCTGTAACCCCTTGAACGATATTCAACTTCCTTCCTCTGAGCCAGCGATTAGTACGCCAAAATATCTTGTTTGCAGATCTGTTATAGTGTTTCAAACTCTCGCCGAACTTTTTCCATAACTCTTCCTTGGTTGTTCTGACTGCCAGATTGGAAGTTCTTCGCGCCTCATTGCACCGGGCTTGAGAAGTTGCCCTTCAAGGACGGGTTTTACAATAGCCTTGAGGTAAGGTATGCCTGTCGTAAGAGACGACTAAAATCCACTGGAAGAAGTTGTCTTCAGGCATAAGTGATGCTGTCAGGAGTATACACTACAGATGGAGCCGCTCTTGGCAATGAAGCTGTGACTAAAAGATGAACTCGCAGGTTTAAATAAAATCCAGCACCGCCTGATACATATTGTGCGGCTCGTTGGCCAGTCTGATCCTAGAGGGGCGGTTGAACTTCAAATAACAGAAATTCAGGAGCTTATGCCTCGGGATGAGCGGCTTCCTGGTCGGCGTCTGTTGTCCGGGTTAGAATCGGCCAATTTTAAACCTGACAGGTAGGTACAAAATGCACCAACCCCTAGCCCCCCACCATGAAAAGAAAACGATAACAACCTTGGATATTTGCTGATCCTGGTAATCAAGGGCACCCTTTGGAGCTAGGTCTGAGGTGTGTCAGCATGCGCCCATTAACTTTTCACTTACTTAAAACTTGGAGTTACGAGCAGCCTGTCAATGGTGCCGCTATCCACTATGGGGGGCGGAGGGGGACAAAACCAAGTCAAAATGAGAGCTTTTGTGGAAGCTCTACCAGTCGACAACGGCATCAACTCAAATTGGTACAAGGAATGTGCATTTCATCCGAAGAAAAAAGGCCACCGTGAAGAAAAATCAGCTCAATATGTGAAAGCCTTCAACGTCTCTTCAGCAAGAGACAGAGGACCAGTAAGGGGTTGCTGATTCTTTACTGGTCGCCGCACCAAGTGGCAAATAGTGAAACACTCACTAGACGGCTAGTCTCCGATATGGAAAATATCCGGGGAAAACAAAATCAGTAACAAAAGAAAAATCTAGGAGCGTCCGTTTCTATATAAATGGACCACATTCAGGTCGACGCAACGCACCGCACGTCTGTTGTCTAGGTCAAAGCTCAAAGGCTCGGTCGAATTTTAAGCATCCTCGCTTCTTGCTTTTCTGTTTATATGAAAATAAAAAAGACAACACTAAAATGTATATAAAATGTTAGCATACTGACACTGCTGGTTGTCATGGCCTTCTTCTGCAGAGGCATAACACTTGCGGGGACAGGCTTTGGATGTTTCGGGTTTTCCTAGTCTATCCTCTTATCTTTTTTAGAAGCAATATGCCAAGTACATGCTATCATCAAGAAGAGACACCGAACACCGACGTCTTGGATGAAACAATGCCATGGACTATAACTTAAAGGTAATTCGGGACTTTGTACGGGGTTTCGCCACGGTTTTGCTATAAATTCAGTCAATGACACCAGCGTTGAAATCAAACGGAGGGCAAAACCAGGGTTGAATCAAGTGGAGGCAATGGAGTAGCAAAGCCCTCTGTTGAGTAACTAGTGTGTCCATTTAAATAAGACCCTTATCTTCCCAGTCCTGCTGCCCTTCCTGCCAAAGGCGGATGAAATCATTCAGAGGATTTTTGGCCCTGTCTCCATAGACACAGAGCGGAGGAGGAGATATAACATCGAACTGCACCGACTGTATGGACTTAGCAGAGACACCGGCCTAGCAAGAAGAGGTAAAATGCAAAGGATGAATCATCTAGAGTGGTTGGAGCCCAACGACCCAGAAATCCATCCATCCGCAGGTCCGCAGGGACAGAGCAGTCTAGGAGCACCGAGAATCAAGTGGCGCAAGCAAGTGGAAGGCTCGTTAGCCAACTTAGTTTGCAAAACTGAAAACGGCTTGATAGGTGAGACTCAGGACCATCCCGGAACCTAACCCGTAAGGGGGTCTCTGTTTGAGGCACTGCAACTTACCATAAACATTCTCTGTGGTAAATTTCAGTTAGAAAAGCCTACTTGAATTCTAGGTTTGCCACAAAGAAATAGATTGCGTAAGACATTTCCATCAACAACGTCAGCAGGCTACGTCAAAAGTTCTTTTAACAATCTACTATGTGGCTGCATGTCTTGTATAGACATATTCATAGAATTACATGACATACACTTACTCAAGTAATCAATGTTCCACTCCATTTAGCCTGCAATTTAACAGAGTTTTTCCATATTTTTTTGTCGATATCCGTGCGCATTCCTAGAAAAGTCGAAACCACTCACCGACAACGCACGCTTGCAATTATGTTTCATAATTTGTACATGAAATTATTTTTCTGACACGCTTTTACATAAATTCATAGCTTTATGCTTTTGGGTAAAGACATCTGACTTGTTGACATGATTATGAGTGGATTAGGCCATGTTTCTGTTGCAGAAATTTTGTAAAAAGTATGTAAGGACACGTGCATCTGTTGGAATCTAAAATGAAAATTATCACAAGCATGACAACTACCTGCGGATAGTATCTATAGTACCTACAAACTGTTAGATTAAGGTGCACTTTCATATTGCGCAAGTATCAGGCAGGCAGAATCGAGTAAAGACAATCGCACAAAGTAGCTTTGATGCCTCCACAATCAAGATCGTCAGCGTCAAAATAGAGCAGAAAAATCATTTGTTAACAACTTCACTGTCCAGTGAGTCACATGACATCATTGTGTCGGTCTGTCCCATCTGCCTATAGAGTCCATGAATCACATGTGATTCACAAAGCTATCAGTTTTATTAACAATTTTAGAGCTGGTTGTCAATTATTGTAGAAATTGGTGAAGTGCAATAGTGCGTATGTAAAAACTTCAGTCCGTCTGCGACGGATTGCACAAATACCCTAATCTTCCTAAAAAGGAAACTATCACGCCTCCAAAAAGTGGGCGGGACACAAAAAAAAACCTGCTGAATGAGGGGGTTGCATTTACATTTCTGACCGAAACTCCGCGCTTTTTTAACTAAAAACATGCCTTTTTTTTAAAGCCACGCCCACAATAGTGGGCGGAAGCATATACTATAATTGCATGTTAAAAATTTAGATAATGCTAGATCAATTCTCCTGTCGGTCAGTCTCATTCATATCTCTAAAAGGTCTTAGGGCTCTACGGTGATTATTTTACTGCGTTACAAACTTTAACACTGTATTAAACTTAATTTATCCTGCACAAAGACATTCACAAACACACATGGTACAAGCACAGTTAAAATCAGAGGTCACTGATGGATATCTTTGTTGTACCATCGTGTGTTCAAAAAATGATTTGTGATGTTCGAGTTTTCAGGGGAGCTGAGTTGTCAACTGATCCCCACTTAGTGCTGTGTAAATTGTTTTTCAGTGACAGTATTCCTTTGCCACCCAGGCGAAAACCAAGACTGGTGACCCGCATATGGTGGGAAAGGTTGCAGGATGCTGACTCTGACTTCAGAGAGCGATTTGTTGAGCACGTGTCGGAGAAGTTTGAACAAATTCCAACAACTCCAACTTTTGAATGTAGAGGAGGAATGGCAGCTGTTTCTATATCGGCAGTCATTGTCTCTGCAGAAATTGTTTGTGGAGTGAATCGGCTTGGTGTAGCGCCTGGTGTTGAGAAAATAACTGCGTGTTTTAAAACGTCTGGAGTTCAAGAGCCATCAGAGAGAAGAAGAGAGAATTTATTGTGTGGATCCAATGTTAGAAACTAAACTTCTCGAGCCCGGTAAAATGAAGAATTTCCAATCTGGCAGTCAGAACAGCCAAGGAACAGGCACGTTTACAGATCTGCACACAAGACTTTTTGGCAGACCATTCGTCGGCTCAGAGAAAAGAAGTTGAATATCGTTCAAGGGGTTATATCCAAGGACGGTATATTTCCTTGAAATGAGAGCGATGTCTTGCGCAGATGGACCGAGCACTTTTTGGAGATCTGCAATGCCCCAACAGGGCACTGAAGATGGCATTCCCACTGCTGACGAGATTAGGGCGGAGAATAGTCCTACAGAAGATGAAGTCACTGCCGCGATTAAATCGCTAAAAGTGGGTAAGCCTGCTGGAGTTGATGAAATCCGGCCAGAAATGCTTAAGGCAAAGGATGCTTAAGATGGCCTGGGATAGCGGGAACCGGGAAGGCACCTAGCGATTGGCCAACGGCAGTTATAGTGCCCATTTTGAAAAAAAAGACCAGGTGATTGCTCCAACTATAGGGGCTTATCTCTCTTAAGTCTTCTGGAAAAAGAATGCGTGAAGGTGTTGGAAACGCGTTCCAGAGCTGTAATCGAGCTTTTGTTGCGAGAGCAACAGGGCGGCTTTCGGCCTGGCAGTTACTCTGAAAGTTATTCTTGAGTAGGCCTGGGAATATTCCAAACCGGTCTATGCATGTTTTGTAGATCTGGAAAAGGCTTATGACAGAGTTCCTCGGGGTACACTAAGAAGAGTTTTGCATATCATATATGGACTGAATGGTGACGCAGTCTTGGCGAGCAATGTTTCGAATTGACTGGCATCAGGATGAGCCATCTGCTTTTCGCAGATGATTTGGCCATCCTTGCATCATCCAAGGAGGAACTTCACCGAACCCTGGATAGGTTTACAGCCGTTTGTAGTGATGCTGGGATAAATGTAAACGTGACCAGGTCGGAAGGTTGTTTCCCGAACTCCTGTGCAGTGTACCATAAATGGACATAAATGGAGTTCGATTGGAACAGGTGGCGAAGTTTATGTATCTCGGGGTCTTTTTCACGAAAGATGGAAGGTGTGATACTGAGTTATCCTGTAGGATTGACCAAGATGGAGCAATAGTAAAGAAACTGCGCCGGCCGGTGATCAGGAAAGCTGAGCTTGGAGTGAAAGATCTGTTTTTAATTGAATTCGTTCCAACTCTCATTAATGGTCATGAAATTTGGGTTACTGACCGAAAGAATAAGATCGCGGGTACAAGCTGCCGAAATAAGATTCCTGCGTTGCTAGTGTTAGTCTTGTGGCCTTTTCGGTTGGCGATCCCGGATCAGGGCGTTCTCCTCCCGAATTGGGGCTTCTTTCCGAACAGCTAAACACGTTTTTCTTGATTTTGAAGTTTGTCTAGCGTTGTATTTGTGAATCAAAAGCTATGCACAGGAACTGTCAAACGAGTCCAAGAAAACAGTTTCAGGAGAGTCCAGAAGTCTCCCGGACGACCAACCGAAAAGGCCATTAGGGATAGAGTGAGAAACGTCAGTATTCGTGGGAATCTTAATGTTGAGCAGCTACTTCTGCGAGTAGAACGATCAATTCTTCGATGGTTTGGAATCGTTGTTCGCAAGCCCCTGACAGACTTCCTAGACAGGTCACGCACTAGCCGAGATGCGAGCGCGTCGCCCCCCTGGTGGTGGAATCAGCCTGGCGATTACGCCTGAATCTCTTGAGTTGGTGGCGGAGGATCGAGGACGGTGGAAAAGCCATTAGCCACCCTCGCTCCATGACCCTTGCAGAGGATAAGCGGCCTATTAGAAAATGATGATGATAATGACGATCATTAGGTAGAATATAGACCCAAAGACCCTTGTTTGGTCGGGCTGTTTTTGGGTCCTTAAACTTTGTCTAGTGTATAGCTACTTTCACTTTGCGGCTTGCAGTCAGAGTCCCCTTTATTGTGAGGGTTTAAATTTTTTTCGGTCTTATTTTAGTCAGGCAAATGATGTTGGTCTCGTCTTATGGTGATTTATGACAAGTGCATTTCCAGATTATTTTTAATGTAGCCTAACTTCTCTTCATGTTGACCTCCTAGGCTCCTTCGGCAAGATGGGCCAGAGTAGTGGGAAAAGAACCACTTCCTGAGCACATCTTTTGATAGTTTTTATTACAGCTTCCTCATTACCTAAGTTGGCATTATCAAAAAAAAGCATTATCAAAAGCCCTTTCATCATGCGAGTCCTTGCCCTTTTTTTTAATGACTTCTCTAAGGAAAGGCGAACCTATAACACTGTAACAGTGCCCCGAGATGTAAGGAGATGATAATGCCCTTCGCGTTATCATGCACAAAGGCACCTCTACATTCACAGCTTCTGTTTCCTTTTTAAAAGCAGGTGGTTGGGGAAAGCCTTTTGTAAAAGGCCAATTGTAATATTTGCAGCGAAGAGCAGCAGTTTCGATTTTAAGTTCAGAATCAGCTTTTCTTTTACTTTGAAAAAAAAATCGAAAAATTCAAAGACCTAGTTTTATCATTTAAGGCGATCAGGCTGTTTGTTTTTCTTCGGAGATAAAAATTAAAAGAATCAAACATTTCCCATTTTTGAGGGCTTTACCCTACCAGCAGGCACATTCTAATAATGCTCAGAAGAAAAAGAACGCCTGAAGTCTGTTTGGATAATAAAAGACTAGAAATGAGCAGTAATTCTAAGGTGTCTTTGAAATTGTGCATGGCATTGGCATTGCCCTCAAAAAGTCTTGAAGGAAACCAAGGAAATCCTGTATACCTCTGGCGAGCGACACATAAACTCTTGACCTCTCCGGCGAGTCTTCAAGGTTTTCACAGAATTTTTAAACCACCAAATACAGGTTAAAAATCAAGTTCGCCTGGAAAGATTTCCTTCCTTATTTCCATGCGGTTTTTGAAGTATCAACTGGTAAACGGACCAATAAGACACCAAACTATTCCAAGCCTTGAATGAAAGTCACTTTTAGCTTTTCCAATGCGAACTTTCGAACACCTTCAAAAGTGATTGAGGCCCTCAGTCACACACTCGTATATTTTATTGTATTCATTGTCAGCCGCAACTTTCAATAACAGGCATTGAAAAGCCTGTCGTTCTGCGCTCCAGCCCACAATGCCATCGTCAACGCGTAGCAAGGAATCGACCTAAAAATGAAAAACATATATAGGACGATGGTCTTTGTTCTGTTTCTTATACAAAATGACAAATCCAGATGATTCTCCAACAGCGTTTTCCAAATTGCGTGGGATGACGTGTGAGGCTTTGCATAAAAATAAAGAAAAACTCTGCATACAGCTAACAAAAATCTGCTGATGAAATGGAATTAGAATCGATATGAGTAAACGTTGTTCGCAGGTCCTTTGGTCCTTTTGTTGAGACCTTACTTCGAAGGTGAGTGTATAGAACTGGCGTTTTTGTTGCTGTTCTGATATTATGACGTTTTCATGTCCACGATTTTGCTCACTTTGTTGAAGTTGTTTTTTTTTTTATTCCCGAAATATGGTATTCGCAGGAAAATGGAGAAGTCCCCATAGAATTGCCGCTCTGCACATGAAAATGGCGACTGAAAGAACTCAAACAGGTACAAGGAAGAAGTTGTGAGTTGCCTTCCTGTTGTGATTTTGTCATAAACATTATTAGCTCCCAGGAGCGCTTCTTGCCGCCGCGCGCCACCGAGAACCTTTTGGGATCGTAGTCGACGTCGTCGTCCTCGTCGAGTCACCAGAGAAGATTCATATTATTAAGTGTGCGGTATTGGTTGCATCTCTGTCGAATGGGGATCCAATTATTTGCTTATTTTTCAGTCAAACATCAAACAAATAATGGTTTTCTTTTAATATCATTCTATGGGATATTTTTTTATTGCCGCATATATCTAAGGTTATGGATTGGTGGGTGGATAGAAGCCTTAGTGGCTGGGTCTAGGTACATTATTTATTTCAGCACATGCTCCTTATTTTCGCAAGAAGAGATTTGTGTCCAAGGCTTTTTACTTATTTACAATGTGTTCCGATGGGGCTGTGCTACCTTCATTATTTGGAAAACTTTCACCACTTTGCGGGACGTTTTAAAGTAGAATAAGGCTTTGTATATTAGGCGAATTGAAGTTAAGGAACTGTTTTAAGGAACTCCTTTAAGGAGTTCTTTTCAGTCTTACCATAACATCAAGAATGCGGAATCGTCAAACGAAATTGCTCTTCCATATTTCCATTCAAGTATAATGTGAGCGTGCAACTAGCCTTGATGCCAGAATCGCCAAGATTAACCTCGTATGCTAAAACGTAGCATTGCAGCAACAACATCCAGACTGTCTTAGGCACTTTTAATAATAAGCTAGGGAGAGAGGGTATATTTGGTGGTAATTGAATTTACTCTGGGACGATGGGTTGTCGTATAGTAAGTGCACAATTCGCACATCTCAACATCCACATAGTGACGTGGAGATTCTCCGACCAATCAACCGTCTACCAGATAGAACATATTGTGATCGAGACGCAAGACACTCACCCGAGGGGTCTACATTGACTCGGAACTCGTTAAAGCCAAGATGCTGCAGTGGATATCCTGATGAACGCCAACGGAACAAGAAGCTTGACCTCGGAAGGCTACAACTATCAAAACCTTTTACGAAGTCCTAGCTGTCATGATCAAGCGTTGACAGCCAGTGGTAACACTGTCAGAGATGCCGTGCTGCCTCTGATGTACCGTGTTTCACCCGGACACTCCAACGAAGCATCGGCTGCGACGATTAATGCCAGCAAGTACATCTAGCTTAACAGGAAGCCTGTAAGGCGGATATGCACAGAAGAAATAGAGCTGCTCGCGAGCTGCTCTACGAGCAGAGAAGCAGAGGCGAATACCGGCTTCTCTGAAGGAAAAAAAAAGTGCACGAAAAGGGCGCGGTTGAAGGGATAGAGAGATGCTACAACAGCACTGAGATTTGAAAGTTCCAAAAGTCGAAAGTTCCTACCAATATGGTACAAAATTCAGCACCGCAGTCAGTGCAGAAGGCCGAATTTAACCTGAATTCCGATTCAATCCTGACGGAGAAAACACCGATGAAGAATACGAACGATACAGCTCACCCGACCTTGATTAAGTAAAAGTAGCTTTGCAAAAAACACCGTAGGTGACTAGTTGCCATAAACACTTAACATTCGCTGATGATGATCTGGTTAAGAGCATGCACCAGCTACTCAGCAAAATATGGTGGGATGAAAGCACGGAGAGCCTCTAAAGTGCGCCAACAACAAATGCATCAGTCTCCTTAGCATCCGCATACAAGATCTTTTATTCTGCTGTACTGTGTGAACCACAATAAAAAGTTATATCGCATATCATGCGCATCATCCTTCAGAAAGCTCAAGATGTGGATTCTGTGTGTACATCAAAGACTGTATTAAGCACTCTCAAAGCACGGAAAACGCCGTTGCCTTTTTTAACCTACTTGTGAACAAAACTACTTGTCTTGGCCAGATTTACTCGGCGGGCTGAGTTTAGTTCAGTGAACCTTATCTCATTTGTTAAGGGCCAATTGCTAGTTGTGGGGAGGAAATTGCTTGAAACTGCCTTTCCGATACCGTCAGCGTAAGCTATGACCTTAAAGCTGTCTTTTCCTAGAATCAGGGGTAGTTCGTTAACAACGAAGAGTCATAGTATTGGTGATAATACCCCACCCGGTGCCCCTGCACATGGAGCTGTTGGTTAGACAGCACACCAGCTCGGCGTGGACAAGCCTGCTTTTAAGCATTAGCTCGATCCAATTGCAGAGGATGACATGATTGTCAACCTTCAGCTTCGTACAGCAGACGTAATAGCTTCTGTCCTGACATTGTTGAAGGCTCCTTCAATATAAAGGAATCCTTTAAAATGATATCCTTATTATCAAAGGATTTCTCAATCTCTACCGATTTTCCCTTACGTCGATCAGTCGCTCTAGGGTCTTTAACAAGAAATAGGACAGGCTGATTTGGCGAAAGCCTTTAGGAGTTATGTGGGAGATCTTAGCAGTTTTTGGTATGAAAACTAATTTGGCCTTTCTTCAGGATTTAGCAGTACAGACAAGGTTAGGTTGGGTGGCTGGCCCCGCTAGGCAGGGACACACTTAGACAAAATGAGAACCATTGTGATACCACTTTGCAAGACCGAAGTTACCAGCCCGAGGAGTTACCAACCCCGTTTTGGCTGAGAACCAGTGACGGCATGGATGTGAAAATGGATTGGGGATAGTAATTTGAGTTCGAGGGTATCCGGTAGCAATAAAGCCAAAGCTCAAGCAAGTCTTAAAAATAATGTAGAGCTAAGGACTCAGAATCCCAGTTGCAACAGTTCCACTGGTAAAATACCATCGAGTCCAGGTGATGTGTGCGAAAGGAAGCTTTGCATTGCACAAAGTAACCTTTTGGACGTGACAACATCCTCACTTTGGCTGAATGTAGTCGAGGATTTTCAGGTTCTGCTGGCCAACTTCTCAGCCCACCTACCTATTTCAGCTTCAGCGAACTTTAACCACAATTCTCAGCAGAGATATTTTATAAAATAAATATAAATAAATAAATAGAGTGGCGCAACAGCTCGAGGTGAACCAGGGCCAACTTCTCAACAATGTATGCTGGTGTGTTGATTTCTTTTACATACAAAGGGACCTACAATTTTTTGCCGAATCCGAACGGCAGCTTGAGAAGTTTTTCAAGACAATTGATACTCTCGGAGGGCTTGTCAAACCCTCGCGGAGGTGGGGACCGTGAAAAAGAACAAGTTTTTTTTTTTTCAGGTGACAATGGCAGGATTCGAACCCAGGCCTCCGGCGTAGTAAGCACACACACTAACCACTACGCCACGGCACCCCACCGCAGAGATATTTTACCAATCTCAAAAAACTTAAGTAGAGGGAAACCAATGCTGCGCGTTACAAAGTACCTCCGTGCCAACAAGGCGTACAAAAAATTATGCCCTGATTAAAAAACTAAGATCTAAAATAATTTTAAAGGTTTTGGGATATACCGCGTTAAAAATAAAGTATGAGTGCATACCGTACTCACCCCGAACGTTTCGTTTAAGTTACATTAAGCCTGTTAAGTTAAATTAAGCCATTATTACATTGTACCTGTACAGGAAGTTCTGAGCATAATTCGTCTACTAATCTATAACTAATCTCAACCTCCAGCATAGACGAAAAACACTGAATTCTGCCTATCATCGGGTTTCTTCCCTTTCGACCAGAAGTTTTATCTGCAGAAAGATGGTGTAGCTATGGGATTACCTCTAGCTCCCTTAGTTGCTGACGTGTGGATGGAGCATATTGAGAAGAAGGCTCTGAATAGCTGCGAAGAGAAACCAAAGGTGTGGTTGAGGTATGTTGATGACACTTTCTGCATCATTAAACTTTCCGCGTTAATGAGTTTTTTGAACCATCTTAACTCACAACAATTTGAGATCTGTTGTCTCCACATCTCCAGCATCTCGCCACTGAACTTGCCTTTGTGGACAACGTCCTTCAATCGAACGGCTACTCGAAAAGACAACTTTCATGGAAGCCAAATTTGTCGCGACAAGAAGACTGCAATGAGTTGGACAAGAGAGCCTTTCTACCGTACGTGAAAGGTGTCACGGACAAAGTTGGTCGAATTCTAAAACGATACGGTGTGAAAACGATCTTCTTACCGCCAAAAAAGGTGATAAATTATCTACAATCACCCAAAGATCGCTTTCCTCTCCAAACTCCCGGTGTTTACGCAGTCCCTTGTAGCTGTGGGTCATCATACATTGGACAAACGCGACGAAGTATTTCGACCCGTTTAAAAGAACGTATAAATGCTGTGAGCAATCAGCAGCGAGAAAAATCCGCTCTAGCCGAGCATGTCTTAGACCATCCCAACGAACACCATTGGATCGGATTTGCAGGCTAAGATACTGGCTCGGGAGTCGCATTACATCCCACGGCTTTTACGTGAAGCGATTGAGATAAAACGCCACAAAAATTTCAATCGAGACGACAGTTTCAAATTGTCGCGAACATGGGATCCAATAATCGGCTCATCACCGTCGATTGCGAATTGGCTAACCAGCCCCAGCGACACAGTGAGCACTGTTTGCTCTCAGCCACCTGATTAACAACAACGAGAGGTCGAGATAGCACTACCGCCTACGCACCGCTACAACTTGCGTAGTGCTAATCGCCATAAGCATTTTTAGGCAGTTTCCCGGTGACCACGCTTAATGTAACTTAAGCGAAACGTTCGGGGTGAGTACGGTTTGCACACATACTTTATTTTTAACGCGGTATATCCCAAAACCCTTAAAATTATGTCTAACAACCGCCAAAGCCTCAAAAGCTATATAAGATCTAAAAGTTTATACCTTACAACTGCAAAAATGGCAAAAATTTCAAAGATTTCTGGCACTATAACCGTGATATGGGAGGATGGCAAGATGGCTCCAATGCTGCCCTTGAAGCTGACATTCTTGCAGCACATTTTAAAACTGCACTGTTGGCCGAGGAAAGTCTGAACTGGACGCTCCATCCAATCTCGCTTATTGAATTGGAGTAAGAAATATGGCTAATCTCCAGGTATCGACGACATCCCTGTTGAGTTTTTTAAAAACAAAAAAGAAGTAGCAAGTCGGCCTGAAAATAATAGAGGAACTTCTATCCTCTATAAAAGATTATCCAACTGGATAGAAACGAGAAACCCACTTAGCATGTTTCAGACTAGCTTTCGTTCTAGATTCTCAACTATAGACCACATTTTTGCTCTATCATGCATTGCAAAAAAATGTGTCTATAACAATAATGAACTTTATGTTTGCTTTGTCGACTTCAAGGCTGTCTTTGATACTGTAAACAGACAGGCGTTGCTGTATAAATTTGCCTCGCTTGAAATATCCAGAAAGATCCTGCTGGCCTACTCAAAATCCCTGGCGACTGTGTGGGCTGGTTTCAACTTATCTGATTGGCTTAAAACATCATCGGGCGTCCCTTAAGACTGCAATCTGAGTTCCTTGGTATTCGCCCTCTCCATCGACGACATTCACGAGGCATTGCCGGGGGGTGGTATAAACGTTTGCTGGAATTCTCATTAAGGTTCTCCTTTAGGCTGATGATTTGACCTTGATTGCTGACATCCCTTTCACACTCCAACTTATCAATGTCCAGAAGACCGACTGAACTGTATAAAGCGATGCGGTCCGAGAATGACCTGATACCATCCAGTTGTTGACGGTTATGTTCGGGGAGTTCGTGACCAGATTCACATTAATGACCTCCTGACTATTTTTGGTGATCAACGTGGAATTTGATCCCCTATTACAAATACTGGGGTTGGCTGCTATAATATAATCAAAAAGGCACTCATCCCGATAATTAGTAGACGACGATCTTTTACTCCCTTCCGTCAAACTTATCATTGGCGGGGACTTTGACGCGAAAACACCTCTTGGGGCTCACGGGAGCAAGTATGAAACGTGGCGTGGCTTTCTTATCGACAAGAAAGCTAACGCATTGGCCAACTGACAGAAATGAAATTCCTGGATCTCGTCGACTTCTGCATCGCAAAAGGAGTCGTCACCTTACGAACCTAGAAGAACGCTATGATCTATGCTCAGATCACTCGGCAGTTCTTTTGAAAATCGGCCGAATTTATAGCTCCCCACGTCTTTGTCTACATGGGTTCCGCTATAAATTCAGGCAACGACACCAGCGCTGAAATCAAACGAAGGCTAACCGACGCCGTTCGATGCTTCTTTGAGATAAAGTGTCAATTTATAACTCCCTGGTCATCCCAGTCCTGCTTTACGGTGCAGAAGAAAATCAATTCAGGCGGTGACTTATCTTTCGATTTATCTTAAGCCAGAAGAGTCAGCTGGTGGTCAAAGGATAGACATGTGCACTCAAGAGGATACAAGCATCCACAGGTTTTCTAAACCCACCTCTGTCTATCAACTCCTACTCTCACCTCCCCGTGGTGAACACCGGGTGCCTAGTACCTCAACTGGAGATTGGGTTCCAACCCCTTTGGAAGGTTGTTGGGGGTAGCAGACGAGAGAGGGGGGGAGGAGTGTTCCCACTAAGGCACTTCTCCTTGCATCCGGACGGCAGCGGAGGAATTCCCCAGATGGAATCAACGGTGGCGTCCATAGTTCCAGTCAGGCCGAACTACTTAGTGAACACCTTATATGGGCTACTACGACGTATTCGGAGCTCAGGCCTATAAGGAGCGGGCTATCCGGCTCTCCGTCCTTAGAGCTAAGCAAAGGATCTGGTCCTCCAGGTTGGGGGTCGTGCCGTCGGGGTGACTTCCCGGCCACGTAAAGAAACACCAGTCACGAAGCGGAAACAAGCCTCGGATTCGGACGGATTTACTGTTGACGACCAATGCAAACGAGAAAAGGACAACGAGCTCCGGATCTGCACGTGGAATGTTAGGTCCCTTAACAGACCACGTGCAGCCGAGCAACTAGCGGAGGCCCTTAACGACTGCAAGGCAGACATTACTGCCATCCAAGAAATGCGGTGGGACGGGCCGGGCAAAAGAAGGATGAAAAACTGCGACATCTACTACGGCGACTGCTATCGGCATCAAAGACAGCGCCTATTTGGATGTGGTTTCGTTGTTGGAGGCAGACTTAGGCAAAAAGTCTTGAGCTTCAACCCTGTAAGCGAGCGCCTCGCGACGATCCGCATCAAGGCTAAATTCGCCAACATTAGCCTGATATGCGCACATGCCCCCACTGAGGAGAAAGATGACGAGACCAAAGATATGTTCTACGAGCTCCTGGACAAAACTTATGAGCAGTGCCCTAGCTACGACATTAAAATTGTCCTAGGCGATTTTAATGCCAAGCTAGGAAGGGAGGGCATCTTTGGTCGTACTGTCGGAAAGTATAGCCTGCACGACACGACCTCCGATAACGGATTCAGGCTGATCGACTTTGCTGCGGGGCGACACGTTGTGGTAGCTAGTACACAGTTCCCGCATCTCAATATCCACAAAGGGACATGGAGATCTCCCGATCAATCAACCGTCAACCAGATTGACCATATTGCGATCGACGCAAGGCACTCCTCCAGTATCATGGATGTCCGAACTTTCCGAGGGGCCAACATTGACTCGGATCACTACCTTGTTGTAGCCAAGGTACGGCTGCGGATATCCCGACCAGCGCCAAGTAATGGAAATACTGTGAGGAAGTTTGACGTCGGCCGACTACAATCGCAAGAGATCGCCAGGTCCTTCTCCAACCGAGTCTCTCAAAACCTTCTACGAAGTCCTATGCAACCAGCATCAAGTATTGATAGCCAGTGGCAACATTGCCAAAATGCCATCAGAGACGCCGCCTCTGAAGTGCTGGGTTTCACACGGCGACCACAACGAAACCCCTGGTTTGACGATGAATGCCGGCAAGCACATGCAGCTAAACAGGAAGCATACAAAGCGGCGCTGCACAGAAGGACTAGAGCTGCTCGCGAGCTCTACGAGCAGAGGAGGAGAGAGGAGCACCGGCTTCTCCGAAGGAAAAAGAGAGAGCACGAGAAGCGCGCGGTTGAAGAGATAGAGAGATGTTACAACAGGAATGAGGTTAGAAAGTTTTACCAAAGGATCAAAAGGTCCTGCCAAGGGTATAAACTTCGAACTGAAGCCTGTAAGGACCATCAAGGGAACATCGTTGTAGAATCGCAGTCGGTGCTGAGGATTTGGAAAGACCACTTCTGCAGACTGTATAACGGCGAGGAAGAACCAAATACCGCTGTCAGGCAGAACGAACCATTCAACCCGGGCGAAGACGTTACCGACGAAGCATACGAACGATACCGCCCACCCGACCTGGAGGAGGTGAAAGTAGCTGTGTCTAAGCTCAAGTGCAACAAAGCAGCCGGAGCAGACGGCCTAGCTGCCGAACTTTTTAAATCCGCTGGCGATGAGCTGGTTAGGAGCATGCACCAGCTCATCTGCAAGATATGGTCGGAAGAAAGCATGCCCGACGAATGGAACCTCAGCATTGTTTGCCCGATCCTGAAGAAAGGAGACCCTCTGAGTTGTGCCAACTACAGAGGCATAAGTCTTCTTAACATCGCATACAAGATCTTTTCTGCTGTACTGTGTGAACGCCTGAAGCCGTTTGTCAACAATCTGATAGGCACATATCAGTGTGGTTTTAGGCCAGGAAAGTCCACCATCGATCAAATATTCACACTGCGGCAGATCTTGGAGAAAACCCAGGAATTCCAAATCGATACACACCACCTCTTCATCGATTTCAAGGCCGCGTATGACAGCATCTATAGAGACGAGCTATATAGCGCAATGTCTAGTTTTGGCATCCCTGCCAAACTCGTCAGTCTGTGCAGGATGACGATGGAAAACTCACGCTGTTCCGTCAAGGTCGGCAAAGACCTCACCGACCCCTTTGATGTCAAAAAAGGATTTAGACAAGGCGACGCGCTGTCATGCGACTTCTTTAACATCATACTTGAGAGAATTGTGCAGAACTCTCGCGCCAACACCAGAGGTACAATCTTTCAAAAGTCCGTTCAACTACTTGCATACGCAGACGACATTGACATAATCGGTAGAACAAAGCGTGATGTCAGTGAAGCCTTCGTGAGTATTGGGACGGAAGCGGCGAATATGGGTTTAGCAGTCAATGAGGGCAAAACCAAGTATATGCTGTCATCAAGAAAAGACACCCAACACCGACGTCTTGGACAAAACATCACCATCGACAGCTATAACTTTGAGGTAGTTAGGGACTTTGTCTACCTTGGTTCCGCTATCAATTCAGACAATGACACCAGCGCTGAAATCAAACGAAGGATAACTCTTGCCAATCGCTGTTTCTTTGGGCTAAGAAGGCAATTGAGTAGCAAAGCCCTCTCTCGAGCAACTAAAGTGTCCATGTATAAGACCCTCATCATCCCAGTCCTGCTTTACGGTGCAGAAGCATGGACTCTGTCAAAGGCGGATGAAAACACTTTAGGCTGCTTCGAGAGGAAAATTCTTCGGACGATTTACGGTCCCGTCTGCATAGACGGAGAGTGGAGGAGGAGATATAACATCGAACTGTACGGGCTGTACAGCGATACCGACCTAGCCAAAAGAGTCAAAACACAACGTCTACGATGGCTGGGTCATTTAGAGCGGATGGACACCAACGCCCCGGCCCGGAAAATCTTCGAATCCACACCGCAGGGACGACGCGGTAGAGGAGCACCGAGACTCAGGTGGCGCACGCAAGTGGAAGGGGACCTCAGCCAACTTCGCGTGCGAAACTGGAGACGGCTAGCTAGAGACAGAGCTGGCTGGCGAAGCTTGTTGGCCGAGGCCCAGGTCCACCCCGGACTGTAGCGCCACCTTAAGTAAGTAAGTAAGTAAGAAGAGTCAGCTACTGCCACAATCTGTCTTTCCTACCCATAACAACATGCAGCTTTTCAAAACAAGAGTGCTCCGTTACCTCTATTCCTTTTCCTCTCTTCTCAATTCCTTTTCGCTCGTGAGATGTGTACGGGTTAGAGGGCAGCATACTCCTTTGTTCGCGAGTGTATTAAAAAAAACGCGATGGCTCGGTCACCTATAGCCCCGATAGGGTCCTTATATTTATAATATGCGAGGCTTATTAATATCCTTGCTGGTCGCCGTAAATTCCTCGGGTTTACAAAAACTTTGGGCTCTCGACTGGGACATACCACATGAGTTTGTAGGAATCTAACAATTATTGTAAAAATGTAATAGTGTTGAATCCAGCAATTTCAAGATAAATGGCGCCCGATCGTAGATGAGACTGTTTCAACCAATGGAGAGAACTTAGTTCTCGAAACTAGAGTAGCACAGCATGTTATTCTAATTTCACTGGAACGCAACCGGATAGATAAAACGCAAGAAAACGCTAGCTTCCTTTAAGGCAAAAAAGGGCGACTATAGTCACCAGCACTCAGGAAGTTCAAATGGAAGAATACTTTTTCCAAACGAAAACAACATCAAAGGATGTATGAGTGCTACCCCGTTGTGTGTACAATAATATCTACTATTGTTCCATAAAACAGTTATTACCAGCACTTATAAGACTCATGCTCTTGATTAACATGATTACCATCCATCTTCCCTTTCACCGAGAGCTTAAGGATGAGAACACACTACAGCTCCGCTTCAGCGCCGCGCGCCGTTTTGCCCTCCATGCAGCGCCGCAAGGGGTAGGATCGAAAACATTTTTATTTTGGTTTGTTTATTCGATTAACGGACTGACTTACCCAAAAGACAAATGAACTCGACCTCTTGCTGTTCGATTAAGATTTATTGTATTTCAATTGCGTCTCCCCGTCGAGATTGGTCGTCCTCGTTCCAGTCTTATTCCTTTTCCGGCTCATGTAAGCACAAAAAAAAAACTTAGCTTTATCGGCGGCGGCGTGTACATGTATGCGTGATGTTGGGACGTGATAAGATATACATTTTTTTGTTAGAAAAAAAGGCATATGTCAACAGCAAGGTGTGAGTCGTTAACACCCAACGCGCGGTGTGACTGACAACAAAACAAGCTGCGTCGAAGAGAATGCAAAAAGGACCGACCCCATCCGTTTCACAGGGAACGAACGAAAATCCACCAGCGAGCGCGCCAAGTGTGTGGGGGTGTGTGACAAAACACTGTGAAGGTATTCCATTCTTCTAACGCAATTAATGTCAAAGTCTACTCGATTTCCTTTATGAAGCAGTCCGAGCTACGGGTGGTAAATTAAAACAAACGGCCAACGCGTCCTGAAACATTTGTCAGTTGTCAAGCGTTCGAACCTATCGTGTCGCTTTCTCGCTGAACAGGAAGAGGGTAACTTTTGTCACTCACCACCGCCCTTGTGTGCGCTGTGTGCAGCGTTGCCTGAGAGCCGAATCCGGATCATCCGCATGCCAGTGTTGGTGACGAGAAAGCGAAATTAGTTTATCCTAAATGTTTGCAACAGGAATTCTATGTCATGTTGATGACTGTCGTGCGTCGTAGTTGTCGTGACTGTGTATAGTCCTCCTCGCATGGACCAGTGGCCATGATGAATTTTTCTACGCTGGCTGTCTGCGCCAATTTGCCTCTTGACCAAAATAGTACACAACAAGTGAAAAGGACTCGCATGGAGGAGTATAGGTACGGTTTCAAAATCGATGGGTCATGTTAAAGGTTCACATTCACTTTCCGAATCATTTTTATTTCAGGCAATCACAGCCGGAATTCGAGGCGAACATTTGAAACCTTATTATTCGAGTAATAACTCGATAACACGAGCAAGAAGAAGAGTTCCGATGCAGTCGCAAACCGAAACGACCTTATCTGTTCGTTATCCGTCCTGTAAGGAGCAGGAAATGCTATCCCAATGTAGTTTGTCATAAATTTCGCATAATACAAAGTACGAATGTCTCACATAACATTTGTATGGTGTCGTCGAGGTGGAATGGTATACCCGCATGTATGGAACACACCATGAGTCCTGAATCCTGATGTTATCCTACACCAAAGTGACATGTAAGCACCATCGTCGGCGGCACCAAGCTATTCATTATAAATATATCAAGGATTTGCGACCGTGAAATGATATTCTTTCTCTTTGGGGTGGTTGGCTGTGAACACCAATATGGAAAAAGGATATAAATTCCATCCGAAAAACTTTTCGGTGTGTGTTGTGTGTTGTAGGGTGTGTTTTTCCGTCGGGATTTTAATCTCTGAACTTGTCGTACCAAGATGGGGTTTTCTATTTCGGTTGACTTGAGGGCGGCGGGCGCAGACAAAGTTGTGTGAAACCTCTAGAAGATGACTTCAAACTACAAGTACCAACATCCTGTAAGTGAATGAAGTAATCCAGGAAAAAGAGTTCTTGGAAAAAATGAGGATTTTAATTCGCACGTTAATTTTGTTAAAAGGACGAAAACCAAAACTAAACCGAGTGTCTTTGAGGGGATCATGACCACCGCAGTCCATGATAGCTAAGAAAGGATATTTTGTACACAGTATTCTCAGAAACGACAGGCTTAAGGGCAGTCCCTGCTAGTCGGCTGCTAGGTAATAATGCCAAAGAATACTTGCTCCGTTAAAGTAAGAGTTTCTGCTACGTTGCCATGTTTGTTATTACTTTTGCTTAGCTCAGGAAAAGTGTGACTCATCTGTTCCTTCAATACTTTTCCCTGCAAACGAAGGTTTAAACGTATCAATCAATCAGTAATTTTCGGTGGCCGATTATCCCTAGAAGGGTCGCGGAGCGAGAGCGGTTAAATGGCCCTTCCATCGTTCCCGATCCTCGGCAACCAACTCAAGAGATAAGGACGCGATCCCCAGACCAGTCTCGGAGATATTCTTAACCTGATTCCGCCACCAGTTTCTTTGCCTACTAGGGGGCGACGCGCTCGCATCTCGGCAAACATGCCCTGTCTAGGAAGTCTGTCCATACCATGGAAGAATCGATCGTTCCACTCGCAGAAGTAGCTGCTCCACATTAAGATTCCCACGAATACTGACGTTTCTTACTCTATCCCTAAGAGTAACACCAGTAACGCATCTCAGGCATCTCATTTCGGCAGCTTGTACCCGCAATCTAATTCTTTCGGTCAGTAACCCAAATTTCATGACCATAGATGAGGGTTGGAACGAACACTGTCTGGCCAAGTCTACAGGACAGCTCAGTATCACACCTACCATCTTTCGGGAAAAAGACCCCGAGATACATAAACTTCTCTGCCTGTTTCAATGGAACTCCATTTATGTGAGGGTACACTGCACAGGATTTCGGGAAACAACCATCACTTCCGATTTGTTCACGTTTACATTCATCCCAGCATCACCACAAGCGGCTGCAAACCTATCCAGGGGTCGCTGAAGGGGCTGCAAACCTATCCAGGGGCCGCTGCATCCTTGCATCATCCCTTTTTGGATGATGCAAGTAGGGCCAAATTATCTAGGAAAAGCAGATGGCTCATCCTTATGCCAGCTAATTCGAAAGATTCCTCACCAAGACTGCGATTCAAGCATGAGTGGGGCTGCTACTGACGGTACGACTCGGGGATACCTCTATCTATGGATCAACCGGGCGGTTTTATAACAAGGCAATTTTAACCAGGCGATTTTAATACTAAGCTAGGAGGGTATCTGTCGAAGCATGGCCGGTTAGCACAACCTGCACGACAGGACCTCCGGTAACAGATTCAGGATCGACTTTTCTGCAGTCGGCGTTGCGTTTCTGTGGTCAATGTGTCGCCGTTGTGGTAGTTAGCACACAGTTCCCGCATCTTAACATCTTCAAAGGCGTATGAAGATCTTCCGATCAATTTACCGTCAAAGAGATTGATCTTATTTCGATTGACGCAAGACACTCTTCCTTGCGTTGACTCGGACCACTACCTCGTTGTAGCCAAGAACGAGCTGCGGATATCCCGACCAACGACGCCAAGAAATAGAAACACGTAAGAAAGTTTGACGTCTCCAACCAAGTCTCTCCAAACGTCCTACGAAGTCCCAACGCACTGAGTGTTGAACCCATGGCAACATTGCCAAAAGGCCACAACAACGAAACCCCTAGTTTGAGAATGAGTGCCAGCAAGAAAATGCAGCTATACAGGAACCATATAAAGCAGCTCTGCACAGAAGAACTATACACGATCAGAGGAGAGAGTAACACAGGCTTTTCAGGTTCGAAAGTTCTACTAAAGGATAAAAAGATCCAGCCAAGGGTATTAAGTTTAAACTGCGACCTGTGAAGACGATCAAGGGAACTTCTAGAGTAGTTTTCGCGCTCTACGAGCAAAGGAGAAAAGAGGAACACAGGCTTTACCGAAGAAAAATGAGGAAACACGAACGCACGCGGTTAAAGAGATAGTGTGATGCTACACAAGATTCGGAAGTTCTACCAAAGGATCAAAAGGCTTTGCCAGGGGTATAAAGTTTACACTGCGGCCTGTAAGGACGATCAAGGAAACTTTGTAGTGGAATCGCAGTCTGTGGTGAGGGTTTGGAAAAACCATTACTGCAGATTGTGGGGTGCCGTGGCGTAGTGGTTAGCGTGTGTGCTTACTACACCGGAGGCCTGGGTTCGAATAATGTCATCGTCATCTGAAAAAAAAAAAGACTTGTTCTTTTTCACGGTCCCCACCTCCGCGAGGGTCTGACAAGCCCTCCGAGAGTATCATTTGTCTTGAAAAACTTCTCAAAGTGCCGTTCGGATTCGGCAAAAAATTGTAGGTCCCTTTGTATGTAAAAAGAAATTAACACACCAGCATACATTGTTGAGAAGTTGGCCCTGGTTCAACTTGAGCTGTTGCGCCACTCTATTTATTTATTTTTTTAGATTGTATAACGGAGAAGACGTATTAAATCCTGATGCCAGGCAGAGTGAACCATTCAACCCGGGCGAAGATGTTGCCACGAAGCATACGAACGATACCACCCATTCGACCTGGATGAAATGTAAGTGGTTGTGTTTAAGCTTAAATGCAACAAAGCCTCCTTCTGGTGACGGCCTAGCCGCCGAACTATTCAGATTCACTGGCGATGAACTGTTTACGAGCAGGCACCAGTGCCAACTAACATAACAATCTTCACAATATGTTTTCTGGAGTACTTTGTGAACGCCTTGAGTCATTTGTCTACAATCTGAGTGGACCATATTAGTTTGACTTAAGAGCAGGAAATCCCGTCATTGATCACATTTTCACACTCCGGCAGATCTTGCAGAGAGGAATTCCAAATCGTTACCCACCATTTTTTTATCGATATCAAGGCCGCATATGACAGCATCTATAGAGACAAACTATATAGGGCGATGTCTAGTTTAAGCATCCCTGACAAACTTATCAGTTTGTGCAGGATGACAATGGAAAGCTCACAAAGTCACGTTAACGTCTGTCGCCGTACTTGTCGACCCCTTTGATGTTAAAAAGGGGTTTAGTCAATGCGACCGACGCACTGTCATGTGACTTCTTAAACATCATACTCGAGAGAACTGTGCAAAACTCCCGCGCCAACACCAGAGGCACAATCTTTCAAAACTCCGTAATTACTCGCATACGCAGACGACATTCACATAATCGGAGAAACACAGCATGATGTCAGTGAAGCTTATCGTGATTATTGGGACGAAAGCGGCGGAAAGGCAGTACCAACTCTATATGCAGTCCCTATCGTCAAGAAGAGACCCCAACAAAGTCGTTTTGCTGAAAACACCACTTCATTCTTTCAATAACGTCTTTATGAACAAGTCATGACAACGAAAAAAATTTCAAAACTTTTAAGAACCTTTTAGACATACTAAAAACCAATCCAATGAAACGTGTGTCTTTCCATTGGCACGTGTTAGAGCTTTCGAATACTGCTAACATCGTTTATGCTACTCCAAATACAAACTTAATAGAGACAAATCAATTGCCACGCATATTTTCAATCCCCCACCTGCAGTAGTTGTGGTTTCATCAACTTTAAGCGTTAACCAATGTCCGCCCACATCAAATAAAACGTTCACAAATTAAACTCACTTCGATAGATCCAACTGCGACAGAAAAGCCTTTATGCCGCATGCACATCGATTCCAATTGAACGGACAGAGCATTTTGTTACAATTGACCAAATATTTGTGGAATAATCCCCGACCCTCGGTCGGCCCGGCTCACCTTGCTCGCGCTGAATGATGAACTCGGTCTGATGTCGAATGTGGAAAATTAACTGAAAGGAAATGGAAATTATTATAAAATACTTGTGTCGTCTCGTCCTTTTTTGCATCTTTTTCATGTTAAATTGGCGAACCGGGCGGACAGGATTTTGTGGCCAAAGGCGAGCATACTTTGTGGCATCCGCCCCCACACGACCTTCCTCCGCCTGCGCCGCCCACAACCGAGCCATGCATATCGAAGCTTGAAAAGAATTTGTCATGTCGAGGCCGGAATTCATGTACTCTTACATATCCGCACCACTCTGATGTATGGGCATCGGGGAACAAGGACTCTCGCAGCACATAACGAGCATCACAACATGATCCAGGACCGAGCCCTTCTCGCATTGTCAATCTGCTGCTGCTGCTGGACACAAAATATTTACCGAGTGCGAGGCGGCTAGATAAACCGAAAAGGCGAAAATTGAAATATCTATCAATTTATTCGAGTTTTCAGCACTTGCAGTGATGATGATACTGCGAGAATGATATTTACACTCCTCATCCTCGCACTCTGCTGGACGATGATGACGATGCCGATGACGATGTGGCCAAGAGAGGAAAGTCCATCCAGCCGGACGACCTCCGTAATGGAAAATCAATGGCAATTTGTGCTCTCGGAAAAGTTATCATTGGTTGCATCACTTATGACATGAATATTCCTCCCCCTGCTCCAGCTTTCCTGGCCGGGATACGCCTAATTAAACTTTCGATTAATCATTCGCATACTTCAGCGAAACATCAAATTAGTTCGCATGCACGCAACATCGACCTTTAGCCCTTCGGATGCGTTGCTTGTTTTGTCCAATTTTGAGGCAGCCTCATAGACACACAACACGTCATATCGATCGGGGACGACTGGGAAACATCCTTTTTTTTTGCCATAACTTTGAATTTTCCCTTAACTTTGGGCAGAGAGGACCGCTCCAGGTAAAAAACTGCATTAGGCAACACAACTTCCGAAACGAAAAGCTAAGTGATTACCGCCGCAGGCGCCGATACGGAAACCCAATATTTATTTACCCATGAAATCATATCCGAAGTGGCCGATAGAAAAAAAGATGTCCTGTCAGCAAACACAGAGGAATGGGCCGGGTTGCATAACTCATACAACTGAGTGCGAAATTGAATGTAACCAATCTAAGGTCAAACCTAATTAAAACCCCTTTATTAGGTCTTATTGAGTTTCCATGCCGAGGAGTGGTGCTTCAGAGATGATGCCGCACGCAATTATTGTCTACAGCGCAGCGAAAGCTGGACGGCAAATTACCAAAACAATAGGTTCTCCGTATGCATTCAACAGATACAATCAATGTTTACAATTTGACAGACTGTAAGAGCGTATTAAAGAAGTTACTGGACGAGGACGACAACCGACGCCTGGACATGCAGATATACCAGGGATGACATTCGATTAAGGTTGTGCGAATATTTGCTCACTCAACGCAATGATGGACAATGATCCGGGTAGATAGGTCAGAAGGTGAGCATCAACTATAAGGTAAGATTGAGGTGTGTCAATTGCAGGCGGAGTGGGATGAACATGAAATAGCCCGAAGCCAGACGCACTGTAGATAGTCAACCCGAGCGCTCGGTCGTGCTCGGGGGTGGAGGCCGATTCATGTACGAACTCCCTGTGTGTGCCTCTGGGGAGGCTTCATTCATTATTTATATTGTAGCCCTTGGCGTGGTTGGAATTAAAAAGGCTTTAAATAACACTGCCCAGAGATATTTGCTCTAGCTATCACTCTGGGACTCGTCGAGTGTAATATGGAATGTAATATGGATGTGGTGGATACGGTACGGGTACGACTTCTTTTGAGCAACCCATTTAGACATTAAAGAGTGAACCCTTAAGACGTTGTTCAATCAAAAGGCAAATAGAGGAGAATACTCGGCGAAAAAGAAAATA
Organism: Neoascia interrupta; assembly: GCA_947623515.1. Lineage (NCBI taxonomy): Eukaryota > Metazoa > Arthropoda > Insecta > Diptera > Syrphidae > Neoascia > Neoascia interrupta. The sequence goes on from OX392462.1 coordinate 48,677,737, forward strand.
CATACGCAAACATTAGGATTCGCTTTTAAACGGAATTCAATGGGACACATTCGTTTTTGAACCTTAAACGATGGAGTGGGAAATTGCAAAAAGGTAAAACATTTAAAATTTGCTATCATTTCAAGTGGTAGTCCTTAAGTAGCCAGATAAAAGTAGCCGAACAATTAAGACCAACACAGTTTTGATAGGTGTCGCTATACCTGCGACCTTACATCAGATCAGCGCAAAGATGATTCTTTTGTCGCGGTCTTCCTCATACGCCAAGTTTTCATATATTTTCTGAAGCTCACTATACCGCAGTCTTTCTGCTCACGTAGTCTGGCAATAGTGTCGCGTGTGCGATAGCCCATTAGCAGCCACCAGCTAAAGATTTAAGTTACATCGAGAGTCTTCATTTAAAGTCCCAGTTTACTCACCCTGTCAAGGCATTTCTGATGCTTTGACAGGCAGATTATTTTTTGTGCTTGCTTATGCCAGAACTTTTATTCTTTCCATATTTATCAGTTCGACCTCATATATTGGAGAAATTAAATTAAGACATGGGCACTTCAATCGTGGAAATATTGGCAAAGTAAACCGACTTTTAATCTGGATTTCCGTACGAAAAAGGAACCTTTTCCAAACAGAACAAATTAAAAAAAAACCTATGAAATAAAATTAAGTATCAAAGTTATTACACGGACGGGTAAGTTATACCATTTTTCCACCGGCCACTAATCCGCGATTTATACAAATCTTCATTAAATCCTCTAAAAAATAACGCGATTAACCATACAAATTTAAATCCTCTCGGCAAGTAATTAAAAAAAAACCCTCATAAATCTCATTGACCTTTTTCACGAACCGTTTTCAAACCTTTTCGAGTACCTTTTGAACAGTTTGAGAATTGAAAAAGGGCACTCAAACTGTTCGTATGATTGCCGGTGGAAACATAGTATAAGGCTAATCGCACACAAGACACTTTTAGTTACGCAACGATTTGATTGCCTTTTTGTGTCCTTTGAGGTTGTATGGGAACGCGCACACGTGCGCAACCGGCACAAAACCAGTTTACGGCAACTTTTAAATCTGTGTTTTGGCACAGATTTTTTAGTTGCTTGTTGTCATAAATGACTTTTTTAACACATGCGGCTTTGTTTTTGAATGCTTCGGCGACACACGAGAGCAAACAGTAGATTTTTATATCAGGGTTTGTGTGTAGGTAATTACCTTTGCGAATTGAAGAGGTTGTTCATGTGAGCGTTGCTTTCATGGACTAAGAGTAAATTATTGATGCTTTAAAAAATTGCAAGCGTGCGATAAGAATGTTGTTGAAAAAATTGAGATGGAGTTAATTTAGCTGCATAAAATTTAAATTATATTTTTTTAAAACAGTGAAACAATCACCGTAGACCCTCAAGACATTTTAGAGACATTATATGGCGCATGCTTCTCAACACGAAATCGTGAAACTGGTGTGGAATACAGAAAAAATTGTTGTTTTCTCGTACGAACGGAATCGTGCTCATGTAATTGTTCTTTTGAATTCCGAATCAGACAACTTTTATGAATCAAGCTGAATGAAGCGTTGATTGTTTATGTGAAGTGACGTTGTGACACAATTTTCATTCGTGATTTTTTACAATGCGACTAAAATTGTATGAAATCCATAAAAACTTATAAAATATCTCAAATTTAAAGCTATCAAAATTCATTTGAAGTAAAAAGTATAAAAAACCGACGCCAACAAAATAACGCTACGAAAAGAAAAAACAGTAATCAAAATGAAGTCAAAGCAATTAGACACTTAACGTGATGACTGCACCGATGCAGTATTTGTCGTTCTGTACACAATGAATCCGAGTGTACACCACGCTGGAATTGTCGCGAACACCGAGTATTATTTGACAGCTCGGTGTGGCAGTTCGGTGTTCAAAAATATACGCCAATAAACGCTACCAGGGCCACATTTGGGGGGAAGCATCCATAGAAAAATGCTTACCTATTAAAAATTTAGAAATCTTCACATTTGTGGGTAGAATTTAAGAAAACCTATGAAATCTCCAGAAAAAACACTAGTGGGAGGGTTACAATCCGCTAAGGCGAATCGTTGGATACCCCATCCCAATTGACCACTGTCAAGCTCCGAATTTTGTCATAAATCTTGGTTGTTAAATTTCAGTTTCATTTAACTTCAATAGTATTTAGAATTTCTCAGTTAAGAATCTCCTAAATAGGAAAGGGGCGCGGCATCCACCCCTTCTCAATAACATCGTATTTTTGTTTATATTTTTTATCGGAAGTGGTATACACGTGTTGATTGCACGCTTTTCATATTAAAAATTTGGTTTATAGTTATATAAAACCGCCCCCAAAAGTGGGCGCGGCGAAAATTTATTCACTTGAGTTAAAAGCTTACGCACATATCTGAACATTTATAGTGCAAGTTTTTTGGATTTAAAACAAATATATCAAATAAAAACTGTTTATTTGAATGCATATTAAGTATGACCACGCCTACAAGGGGCGGTATTCGCTTTTTTTTAAATGCCAATCACAATACACTTAAGCGAGGATATCGCATACCAAATTTCAGCTTCGTGCGACAACTTTGATTTTTCATGCTAATAAGTAAAGTGGGCGTGTCAGTGGGCGGATTTCAAAAAATTTTACACTTGCACTGCTTCGGGACCAAGAAAGAACAGATATCAAGTTTCAAGTTCCTAGCTCAAAATCTAAGGCCTAAAAACTTCCGACAGACGGACGGACGGGCGGATGGACATGGCTCATTCGACTAACAATTCGGTCTCGATCATATGCCCTTTAGGTCTTGGGGGTCTACGGTGATTATTTCTCTATGTTACAAACTAGATGAATCAAACTTAATATACCTCCTATCCTATGGGATGGGGTATAAAAATGGATTTGACGCCTTAAGCCACATCTAGCTGTCAAATAAAACTCGGTTTTCGCGACAACAGCAGGGAGAAATTTGCAACAGTTTTAAAATTTGCTCGTATTGTTGAGATCTACATCTTTAAGGGAACCTTTTATTATTTGCCAGTGGTACCGTGACATAAGACCAAGCGACATAAGACAAAATTTCGAAATTTGGCCTTAAGTCACTTTGTGAGTGACATAAGACTAAATTTTATCATTTGGTATTAATACACTTTATGAAGCGACATAAGCCTAAATTACCAAAGTGTCATAAGGCCAAGTGTTACGTATCAAAATTGCAATATGTATGCAACCCCCTTGCCTGTTTTTCCTTTACTTCTCCTTTGGTCCTGAAGAGCAATGTGACTTAAAGCCAAATTGGGCGTATGTCGCTTTACAAAAGTGTCACAATGCCAAACGGCTGAATTTGGCTTTAAGTCACTTTTACAAAGTGACTTATGGCCAAATTTCGAGATTTGGTCTTATGTCGCTTAATCTTATGTCACGGCACCGTGCCAGGCGCCAGAATTATTCGTTACTTCCCTGGACCCCATGTTAGAATAAAAAATTACTGCTACATAAAAATACTATACCAATTGTTTTATTAAGATTTATAAACTAAGGAATAAAGAACCACTTACCATGTATTTAAGCACTTGACGGAGTACCAATGTAATGTCAAACTACACCAAAATGCCGGCGAATAACTGTGTAGCCAATAATAATTATCGATTTTAATCTCGAACGGGATTTTTTTAGCAATCTTTATACAAACAACAAAAGAAATCACACACTTCACACAATAATCTGACTATTGTTCTCAAAATAACAAATTTCGGTGGTAATAAAACAACATAATTTTACTTCAATTTTTTGAACGATTGGAACACTTTACTTCACTGAATAATATTTACAAAACGGACCGACGCGACGTTGCACAAAAGAAACAATGATAACAACCAGCGAATTAGAAAATTGTTTTGGCTGCTGAAGATGACCGAGACCGATGCCAAAAATTAGTAATTTATGCCGTTGCGTTGACGATGACCGATGACATCTCTGGAGCTTTTCCCGATCAGCTGATCTGCATCTGATGGTTTGTGTCAGCGGTGCCAGGTATAAAAAACGTTCGAAAGTGGTCAACAGTGCTGCAACGATAAACTAAAATATATTGGAAAGGATTTTTTGTGAAGGAGGATAATCACAAAAGAGCAAATAGTTATGAACAGAATTCATAATATCAGTATAAATTGGGAATTATAATTTTCTTTTGGTCTAAGCTCCATAAACGCAATAAGTAATTTAAATTATTAATGGACCAGTTTTTCAGTGTGAAATCATCCGAGTTTCTAACTGATAAATTGAGTTAATTGATCCGGGATTAATATCGGCTTAACCAGCCAAATTTGGTGAGTTTGTCCCGGATCAATTCTGGTGAACAGAAATAATTTATTTGAAAGTTTTTTCTGTGTGAAATAGTAGTCGCTTTGCGTGTTTCTGTGAAAATGACATCTGAAAATGACTCGAACTTTTTTCCTGTGTTTTTCTATGTGAAGTGAGAGCTGGGAGGGTCAATAATTTCGAGAGCCGAAGACTTTGACCACTTTTAGTCTTTAGTCGAATGAATCTTTTGCGTCCGTCATGTCGAAGTACACAACTGACAATTCAGTGGTCACACACGTTCTTATGGGAAGCGATGTACGTCACGCACTTCTTCTATGGGCCGCTGAGTTGTCAGTTGTGTACTTCGAGGTAACAGACACAACGGATTTATTGTGTTGAAGGTTTTATTGACGGAGTTAACTCGCTGCACTGGAAAACTGTACGCTGGGTTAACACTAGATGCATTTTTTTCCGGGATTATCAGATCATAGTTTAAGCTGAGATTTACTCAGCAGTAAATGTCTTTTCAAGCGAAGGGTCTTTTCAAGCGATGTCAAATTAGAAGTTCTTGCAACTATTGCTTTTAGCCATGTATATTAGTGCCAGTATTGATTCCCATTCCCGCTAAATATGCCTTGAAATTGTAAGAAACGTCAATTTTATACCTTTTTCACAACGCATCGAAAACTGAGTTTTAAGCAAAAAATTGACAGTTACTCATTGAATCATTCACACTGCACACCACTTAGGTTTATTTGATGTTTCAGTCACTTTGACAGTAAACCCAAAATTGAAAACGTTGAATTCCTTGTAAAAAAAACGTAAGCAAATGGGTGTTTTAGACTTTTAGAGGACAAGAGGGGCACAAGTTGAAAAGGTAATTAAATAAAATAATCTTCATACAAGACGATGTGCGTTTTACACTATATTGAAGTGTCAAACCTCTTTAACCTTTTTGTTAAATTTGTTGACGTATTCTTTTGAACACGGAACTGCCACACTGAGCTGTCAAATAATACTCGGTGTTCGCTCCAGCGTGGCGTACACCCGGTTTAATTGTGTACAGAACGACAAATACTGCGCCGGTGCCGTCATTACGTTAAGTGTCAAAATGCTTTGACTTCATTTTTTTCAATTTTTTTATCATTTCGTAACTGATTTTGTTGGCGCAGGTTGTTTGTACTTTTTACTTAAAATTAATTTTGATAGCTTTAATTTTGAGATATTTGGTAAGTTTTACCAAATATCTTAAAATTTCATACCAATATCTCAAAACTTATATAATTTCAGTCGCATTGTAGAAAATCACGAGTGAAAATTGAGTCGAAACGTCACTTCACATACACAACCAAAGTTACACCCAGCTTCCACCGTCAAATAAGTTGGTGGCGAAATAAGTCGATGTCGACACCGAACGAATTCGGAGTACAAAGGAACATTTACATGAGCAGTATTCCTTTCAGGTGTATGAGAAAAGTACAATATTTTACTGTATTCCACACTAGTTTTACGATTCGGTGTTGAAAAGAATACGGCATAAAGCTTAGATTAAACTGCATGCCATTTTAATATATTTGACGTACCTTATATTTGACGTGGAAGAAAAATGCAGCAATTACTTTTCTTCTTGCGTCAAATATATCAAAATGGCATGCAGTCTAATCAAAGCTTAACATTCACATGGGAGCCGTAAATTCATCCAAATATCCGGTAAAAGATATTCGATCGCAGTGAATGCCTCAATTGGCAATTTTATCTGTCAAAAATGCAGGCATTTTGTATCATTATGACAGGTCGGCATTTGAAGCATTTAAAAATTAAATTTAAAAGCTGTATCGAATAGGTGTTCCATGTTTCAGATTTAGGCCCTGATTTTCAGTTTGAAATTTCGAGACTCCAGTAAAAACATCAAAATTGGATGTCAAAATGTTTCTACGCAATTTTGAATTTAGCTGCTGTGTCACAAGGAACAGAAACAGAATTTCATATATTTAGCAACGTAAAACAGAAACATTATCCAATACATTAGCAGCTGAAACCTAAATTCGTTGAATGCTTTTTGCGTTGCTTATGTATGGGATTCTGTTTTACGAATGTTTGTGACAACGCGGCTTAAATATGCTGTTATTGTTGAAAAATCAGAATCTGGATTTTGGCCGAGTTGCTTTTTGTGCTCGTTTGACAAATGTGACCACAACTAAATGTAGCTCATAACGAACGCAACCGCATATACGAGTATATTTTAAGTCTTTTGGCAATACGGTTTACACCAAAATTGGGTTGGGTAAGACATTACGCTTTTTATAATAGGGAGCGTCAGCCGTTATTTTGTTACGACGTTACTTTCGTCTGACCATACGATGGGCGTATTCCTTTGAACACCGAACTGCCACACCGAGCGGTCAAACAATGCTCGGTGTTCGCTATAATTCAACCGTGGTATACACTCGGTGTTCTTATGAATAGAACGACAAATGCTGCACCGGTACAGCCATCCATTAAGTGTCAAACTAGTTCGACTTCATTTTGTTGGCATCTGTTGTTTGCACTTTTTACCTAAAATAAATCTTTTGATGCGATGCTGCCGATCAAAAGCAGCATTACGCTACGTAAAACGCCTTCGATTTCATCTTTAGAGACGATGTTTCTGTCAAAAAAGCCTTAAACAATCTTTGAATTTATTATTGTCATTTTTCTAATCTGATCCATTTTTAAATAAAATCATGAATGAAAATTGAGCCGAAACGTGACTCCACACAAACAATCAAAGCTACACCCAGCCTCCACCGCCAAATAAGTCGGTGTCGAAATTTCGAGTTCGGTGTCGACACCGAATGAAATCGGAGTTCAAAAGAACGTTCAGGTGTACGAGCGGAAAACAATTTATTCCTGTACTTCACACCAGTTTTATTATTCGGTGTTAGGCCTTCAGCCCAATGAATCCGTTTCATCCGAACGACGTAATTTATGCATTATTTTGATATATGGACAAGTGGTAATTGTGTGTATTTAAATTTCATAGTGCCTGTTTTCATTTGGTTGATCCTAACCTAACCCAAATTTTATTTCTCAAAATAAAACGGAGGTTGAACGGTGGCCACCACACTGGCGCTTCCCCTCACCATAGTAATTCTGACACATCAGGCTAGGATCAACCAAATGAAAACAGGCACATACATGAATTGACGTATCGACGCTTTTTAATTGCGTCATGGAATTGACAATGAAAAGAACCGTCAAAATTAGTCCAAAGCTAAATGTGCATGGGAATATGCTGCCCCTCAAAACGCCCCTTGTACGGATCACTGGTGGATTTAGGGTACGTATGGGTATAGTGCATGAAACCAAGTTGTTTTCAATGAAAATTTTAACGTTTTTTTGACAAATGTTCGGGGTTTTGGGACGAGCTTAGCGGGATCAAACGTTATTTTAAAATCAAGCATAATAACAGGCTGGATTAATATTTTTTTTAGGCTGGATCGAGATCCAGGAATCCGTAGGCAATACACGTCGCTCTCTATTATCAAATGCATAATTAGAAATCCACCCCCTGACGCTATTAGTAATCTTGAAGATAAGCAGACTAAGCTGTGTCTGCAGACTACATTAAGACATTAGAGTACCTACGTAATTATCATGAAATACATTATTGTCCAAAATAGTGTCCTTGCCCAACTTCTGCAATAAAAAAAAAAAACTATATAGACTGTAAGGACAAAAACTGATCCTCTTGCAAGGAATGGACTCTGTTAAATTGAACGTCTTGTGATAAGACATGCAAATTTGTCGTTTATTTCAATGGTGACCCCAAACTGTCCAATCCACTTAAATATTTTCAATTCAATTTCCCAGTGGAATTATTATGCCAGAGAAATTTACGTCAAGTGCGGATTGTATCCTGTCCATCCCCGTGTGGGTGTTGTGTGTCTATACAATATGTGAATGCAGGTACATTTGTTGGTAAGTTTTCAAAGGTGGCACGCCACCGAAGATACACAACCGCACCGAAGTTTGCCTCTAACATTTTTCTACGGGCGGCGGCGGCGGCGGCGCCTGCTACACTGTCGATGGTCGAGGGAGGTTAACGACTTAACCGACCAGGTGAAGGAAAACAAGAGCCATCATCTTCTCCAATCCATTCTGAGGCAATGAACTGGAATCTTTTTCCACATTTGCAAACCGAATATACATTAGTTCAACTAGTGGAGTTTTTTTCTTCTTCTACAATTCTTCCTTCGATTTCTTCCTTTTTCTTCCTGCTGCTGCTGCCTTTCCTGTGTTGCTTTTCCATTTGGGATTAAATACTCGTGTTTAGTCACGCATTCTATATCGTCAAGTGGTTTCTGGTGAAAAGAATACCTAATGGTTTAAAATGTACTTTCCCGGAGTTGGTTCTTGTTTTCTATTCGTTTTTTTTTATTCTGTTGAAATTGTTTATTTCAATTTAATTAAATGCACCCGCATTGTGTATAGGATACAGAAACAATATAATGTATGTAGGGTCTAATGGAACCCTTTTCCTACTTAAATGAAAAGGGATCGATCTCATATTGGGAAGAAAAAAAACACTTTGCCATGGAAATAGGTTGAGAAAAATTTATCCTATTTTTAAAATGCTAACAGACTTAATACAATAAAGCTAACTAATTTGGAATTGTTCAACTTTGGACCCATAAGCCATAATTAATTCTAGAACAACCTGACACTTAACCACTTAAACGTCATATTTCCAATATGTCAAAACTTGGCCTAAGCTAGTGATCGAATTGTAACAAAAGGTCTTTTGAACGTTGCAAAAACTGTTTACGCCTCGAAATTGCTGTCAAAGTTATAGGACGTCAGCCCTTATTAACTTCAATCAAAGTTTTAAACTTTAGTGAATTTAGAAATACTATGCGTACGTATTTACCTTATATGCACGTCATCAATATATGCTCGTCATCATCAGTCTAGTTGTGGTGTTAAACTCTTGTAAAAAATTTAAATTAAATTTTCAGATGGATTGAATCCCAACTTTACTCCACAAAGTAGGGTTGCTTAACCCTAAATTAGCTCTCTTAGGGACGGCTTTTCAGTGCAGAGTTAAGCCGAGCTTAAACTAAGATATGTAGATCCGGTGAAAAAAAAAACTAATCTGGAGTTAACCTAGCGAGCAGTTTTTCAGTGCAGAATTAACTGTCAAAATCTTCGACTCCTGAAATTATTGACTCTCCCAACTCTTACTTCACATAGAAAACCAAAGGAAAAACAATTCGAGTTGTTCTCAGATGAAGTTTTTCACAGAAAGACACAAATCAACTGCCATTCCACACAGAAAAAACATCTAAGGAAGCTCATGCTGTTCTTGTTCCGAGATTAACACACCAAATTTGGCGAGTTAATCCGAGATCAACCTCTGACCTAAGTCCACTGAAAAACTCAATTTCAGGGATTATCTAAGGTACTGAATTCACCCCAGTTAATAAAGAGATCGGCACTGGTGTTTTGGGAGAAAATCTGTTAAAGTGGTGTGAGTGGGGACTACCGATGTGTTCGACCAGGTATGTTATGAGAAACGGCCCGAGGTTCATACGCTTCTAAGAGGTGGGTCTACTTTTGTTTAACATTCCTGAGTTAATGTGACATTAGGTCCCCACTGGTGGCGCATTTACTCACATGTCGATACACTATTTCGGAGGACTAATGTTAAAATAAATGCTTCACCCACAGACACTGTATATGTGGAAAAGAGCTATTACTTGTCTCTCTTACCGACAATGTCTGGCTTACCGACAATCACTTAACGAAAGTAAACACTGTAACGAAAAGAACATTGGCTTGGGATTCTATCAGTTAGCGTAATGAGCATTCTGGAAAGACTGTTACACTAAGTCGGAAAGGGACACTAATCCGCAGTTTACATAAATCAGGAACAAATCGTGAGATTGCCCATACAAATTTAAATCCTCTCGGAAAGTAATTAAAAGTAAATCTCTCTCTCTTTCACTCATTTCACAAATATCATTTATGTCACACACAGTTTGAGACTCGAAAAATGAAACAGAAACTGAACACGTACGAAACATCTGCCACATATGTATACGCGTTTTCTTTTGGCATTTTTACAACAAAATCGTTTTCTCGCATTGTCATTGTGTCTCTCTTTTTTTGAGCCAATATAACAAAAAAAAGAGTCAATTCGGGATTAATTTTTAATTATCTTCCGCTTATCGCTGATTTAAGGCCTAACCATAAAAGGCGTAAGCTAAATAAGCCTAATGTCAAAATACAAAAAAAATCTCACTAGAATTCTGCCGAATGGTTGTTGTGCCCAGATAACAGACTTAACTATACGCCCTCTTAGCACGCGGTGTTAATATTGGTTCAAAAATGAAGTCTCCACTCCATACATCATGTCAAATCGGTATTAAATTTTAGTGTCAATTTTAAGTCAATTTGTAGCTAAGTGCTGTTCCTAAATTGAAAAGTTGTTAACACCGTTTTTTGGTGTCTATTTGGTTTCAAAAATCTGACTCCATTTCGACACCATTTTTCGGTGTTAGTATTGTTTCATTAATTTGTCTCAATTTTGACACCGTTTTTAGCTAATAGTTTGGTTTGTAAATTCGAGGTAAAAAATAATACGTAGATGTACGACGACCGATGCCGATGAGTATTCGTGGTAGGATATATGTGCGACTGTGAACATAATAAACATGAAACAAAAACATTTTTTGAGAGGGTAGAGTTAAAACCAAGTCAAATCGGTTTCAGATAAATGGACTCAGAATTTCGTTCGATGAGTATTCGTGGTTGCGTATATGTGTGAGCATGTGGAACACGACAAAAAAGAAACTCGTTTATGGAGAGTTATTTGAGTTAGAATCAAGTTAAATCGGTTTCAGAATTGACTCGAAAATTTGCTTAGAGAGCGATTCATAAATCGCATGAGATTTGTGTGTTTCTTACCAGATGTCAAACTACCGTGTCGAACGTCTCAATTGGCTGGGAGCTGGCTTAAGCCCATCTTAACGATTATGGTTAGCACTAAACGAATCAAAACTGGCCTCCATTATGGTCAACGAATTGTGTGTGAACATATGAGTGCACATAATACAAGCTTATGCCTTTGATATTAACAACTTAATGGGGCAACCAGAATCAATCTTCATGGCTGCTTCACAATCAGAGCGAGAGAGCGAACTCTATTGATCAATTTCAAATTAATTGCAATCATTGGCGATTCACAATGCTGACACGGCTATAACCGTGTTGCACTCCGGCTATTTCAAAAAATTGTAAAAGCCTCTCGGATGTCGATGATTATTTTGACATTTCGCTGTTGGAAATTCTAATACACTGTTAAATATTGTGAAGATCAAGATGTGTGGTGGCAAAATGTGAAAAAACATGCAAGATTCGCTGAATATCCACGACCACTCGATTTACTAAACAAACACACCTAACTGTCATTTTAGTCAAGCTTCAAAAGAAAACTGATATTCGAATAATGGAAATTTCACCTCCATTGCTCCAGAGGAAAAATAAGAATATAAAATTACCAAATGGAAAATTTCAAGAATGTGTTGGATTCGTATAAATACACGGTTGACAGCGACAGGCTTAGTCCTTGGAAGACACAATTGTAATTGAACAGTTGAATTTTAAAAATCGAGAATAAAAGTTGAAAGTGATTGAATTGAAATAAAGTGTTGAATTCTGAGTGGTGAATACAGTATTGAAATGCCATTTTGGTCGTTTTTCGCATGTTTTCATGCTCTGTACAGCAATTATGCTGGGGTAAAGACCACCCAAAAATAATTTTTAATTGAAAATAAATTAATGGTTATTTGAACTTGAATACGTTGTGTTTGATAAGTAAAAGTGTTTCGTTGTGTAATTTAGGGAGTAAAATAGAGGTTCACTCGACGAACCCCAAGCAGAAGACAATGGTGTCAGAAATTGGGGATAAAACTCATAATTTTCGAAAAAAAATTTCAGTGTTATTGTGCGTAGATAGCATCGGTGACTCATAAGGTTTTTAAGGTGGAATTTTCGAAAGATCTTGTGCTTTAACAGTGTCGGTGACGCAGACAGTATTGATTGTGAAATTTTTCGGTATATTCAAACAGATTGTTCAAAAAAGTTATAAACCACGAAGTTATGCAATCAGTGCCGGTGATTTTTTTGGTAGAGAATTTTCTAGAACACATTTAACGTGAACTCACCCTCGCTGTCGATATCGCAGCCCCGTTTCCGGAAACTGAAGACGGTAGTCTTTTCACCCTTGTAACTGCCGACAAATTAAGCAAATGGCGTGAGGCATTTCTATTGGAATAAACAGAACTAAGAGGGGGGTGATGTGATGTGGCGACAAAATATGTTTATTTTGCTAGTACATTTCTCCAGGCATAATACACAAATATCATGAATCCACTATACATCCGTTATAGACACCATTCGATAGCACACTTTTAGGCGATGACAGCCACTCAAGGAATGTGAAATAACTTTCGGGTGCACAACCACCCATAGAACTCAATTTAACGTGCATCTTTGAATTGTGAATATCAAAAAAGAAAGTTAAAACGGTTAAGTTGAAATATAGTGTTAAGGAATAATTTTAAATCTCTTTTGTAATAAATAAACTTTATTCGATTTGTTATTTAATAAGAGTGAAATTGAGTTTTATTCAGCGAACCCCAAATAAAAATGCACTTTGGCTACCGATATCAAATATGTAATTCCTCTTTTCTTTATCTTCAACAACTTCTTGTAGATACTTATTTGAAATATTTTCAAACTGTTGCCGCACCCTTTGCTTCAAGGATTGGGTTTGATTTTGTTTTGATTACATCCCAAGTGATGTGGAGAAGAACTTATCGGAGGAGTACCTACTATCTACTTCAGTGAATAAATTTGAATACCAATTTACTTCAACTAAAATTCAAAACGACAAGCGAAAATGGAGATTATACTCAACTTACCATTTGTCAGGACTCTGATTTTAAACGGTTGTTTGCTATGGCGTCAACATCGAAGGATATACACGAGGGCAGTATATACACGCAGGACGTTCGTCGTTTCACAATTTCATAGCTTCTTTTCGCATATTATTATCGTTTTGACATTGTTTAGTCGTTTGGAAAATTGTTTTAAAATGCAAATCGTTCATGTGTATGTGGATGAGGTGTGATCTTTTGGCACGAAAATAATTTAGTCACAATGATTTTCTAACTATATACCGGCAACGGCAACGGCATGCTTAGCAGTTGTCTAGAGGCATTAGGTAAAAGAATGTTTGGGTGGTGCTTGAAGTGACTCTTATACTATGTTTCCACCGGCAATAATACGAGTACTAGCGGGAAACGATTAAAAGTAAATCTCAAAGAGGTTCTACCGGACAAATGTAGGATTAATTTGACATGGACATTTTTTTTGGTGGTCAAAGGATAGACATGTGCACTCAAGAGGATACAAGCATCCACAGGTTTTCTAAACCCACCTCTGTCTATCAACTCCTACTCTCACCTCCCCGTGGTGAACACCGGGTGCCTAGTACCTCAACTGGAGATTGGGTTCCAACCCCTTTGGAAGGTTGTTGGGGGTAGCAGACGAGAGAGGGGGGGAGGAGTGTTCCCACTAAGGCACTTCTCCTTGCATCCGGACGGCAGCGGAGGAATTCCCCAGATGGAATCAACGGTGGCGTCCATAGTTCCAGTCAGGCCGAACTACTTAGTGAACACCTTATATGGGCTACTACGACGTATTCGGAGCTCAGGCCTATAAGGAGCGGGCTATCCGGCTCTCCGTCCTTAGAGCTAAGCAAAGGATCTGGTCCTCCAGGTTGGGGGTCGTGCCGTCGGGGTGACTTCCCGGCCACGTAAAGAAACACCAGTCACGAAGCGGAAACAAGCCTCGGATTCGGACGGATTTACTGTTGACGACCAATGCAAACGAGAAAAGGACAACGAGCTCCGGATCTGCACGTGGAATGTTAGGTCCCTTAACAGACCACGTGCAGCCGAGCAACTAGCGGAGGCCCTTAACGACTGCAAGGCAGACATTACTGCCATCCAAGAAATGCGGTGGGACGGGCCGGGCAAAAGAAGGATGAAAAACTGCGACATCTACTACGGCGACTGCTATCGGCATCAAAGACAGCGCCTATTTGGATGTGGTTTCGTTGTTGGAGGCAGACTTAGGCAAAAAGTCTTGAGCTTCAACCCTGTAAGCGAGCGCCTCGCGACGATCCGCATCAAGGCTAAATTCGCCAACATTAGCCTGATATGCGCACATGCCCCCACAGAGGAGAAAGATGACGAGACCAAAGATATGTTCTACGAGCTCCTGGACAAAACTTATGAGCAGTGCCCTAGCTACGACATTAAAATTGTCCTAGGCGATTTTAATGCCAAGCTAGGAAGGGAGGGCATCTTTGGTCGTACTGTCGGAAAGTATAGCCTGCACGACACGACCTCCGATAACGGATTCAGGCTGATCGACTTTGCTGCGGGGCGACACGTTGTGGTAGCTAGTACACAGTTCCCGCATCTCAATATCCACAAAGGGACATGGAGATCTCCCGATCAATCAACCGTCAACCAGATTGACCATATTGCGATCGACGCAAGGCACTCCTCCAGTATCATGGATGTCCGAACTTTCCGAGGGGCCAACATTGACTCGGATCACTACCTTGTTGTAGCCAAGGTACGGCTGCGGATATCCCGACCAGCGCCAAGTAATGGAAATACTGTGAGGAAGTTTGACGTCGGCCGACTACAATCGCAAGAGATCGCCAGGTCCTTCTCCAACCGAGTCTCTCAAAACCTTCTACGAAGTCCTATGCAACCAGCATCAAGTATTGATAGCCAGTGGCAACATTGCCAAAATGCCATCAGAGACGCCGCCTCTGAAGTGCTGGGTTTCACACGGCGACCACAACGAAACCCCTGGTTTGACGATGAATGCCGGCAAGCACATGCAGCTAAACAGGAAGCATACAAAGCGGCGCTGCACAGAAGGACTAGAGCTGCTCGCGAGCTCTACGAGCAGAGGAGGAGAGAGGAGCACCGGCTTCTCCGAAGGAAAAAGAGAGAGCACGAGAAGCGCGCGGTTGAAGAGATAGAGAGATGTTACAACAGGAATGAGGTTAGAAAGTTTTACCAAAGGATCAAAAGGTCCTGCCAAGGGTATAAACTTCGAACTGAAGCCTGTAAGGACCATCAAGGGAACATCGTTGTAGAATCGCAGTCGGTGCTGAGGATTTGGAAAGACCACTTCTGCAGACTGTATAACGGCGAGGAAGAACCAAATACCGCTGTCAGGCAGAACGAACCATTCAACCCGGGCGAAGACGTTACCGACGAAGCATACGAACGATACCGCCCACCCGACCTGGAGGAGGTGAAAGTAGCTGTGTCTAAGCTCAAGTGCAACAAAGCAGCCGGAGCAGACGGCCTAGCTGCCGAACTTTTTAAATCCGCTGGCGATGAGCTGGTTAGGAGCATGCACCAGCTCATCTGCAAGATATGGTCGGAAGAAAGCATGCCCGACGAATGGAACCTCAGCATTGTTTGCCCGATCCTGAAGAAAGGAGACCCTCTGAGTTGTGCCAACTACAGAGGCATAAGTCTTCTTAACATCGCATACAAGATCTTTTCTGCTGTACTGTGTGAACGCCTGAAGCCGTTTGTCAACAATCTGATAGGCACATATCAGTGTGGCTTTAGGCCAGGAAAGTCCACCATCGATCAAATATTCACACTGCGGCAGATCTTGGAGAAAACCCAGGAATTCCAAATCGATACACACCACCTCTTCATCGATTTCAAGGCCGCGTATGACAGCATCTATAGAGACGAGCTATATAGCGCAATGTCTAGTTTTGGCATCCCTGCCAAACTCGTCAGTCTGTGCAGGATGACGATGGAAAACTCACGCTGTTCCGTCAAGGTCGGCAAAGACCTCACCGACCCCTTTGATGTCAAAAAAGGATTTAGACAAGGCGACGCGCTGTCATGCGACTTCTTTAACATCATACTTGAGAGAATTGTGCAGAACTCTCGCGCCAACACCAGAGGTACAATCTTTCAAAAGTCCGTTCAACTACTTGCATACGCAGACGACATTGACATAATCGGTAGAACAAAGCGTGATGTCAGTGAAGCCTTCGTGAGTATTGGGACGGAAGCGGCGAATATGGGTTTAGCAGTCAATGAGGGCAAAACCAAGTATATGCTGTCATCAAGAAAAGACACCCAACACCGACGTCTTGGACAAAACATCACCATCGACAGCTATAACTTTGAGGTAGTTAGGGACTTTGTCTACCTTGGTTCCGCTATCAATTCAGACAATGACACCAGCGCTGAAATCAAACGAAGGATAACTCTTGCCAATCGCTGCTTCTTTGGGCTAAGAAGGCAATTGAGTAGCAAAGCCCTCTCTCGAGCAACTAAAGTGTCCATGTATAAGACCCTCATCATCCCAGTCCTGCTTTACGGTGCAGAAGCATGGACTCTGTCAAAGGCGGATGAAAACACTTTAGGCTGCTTCGAGAGGAAAATTCTTCGGACGATTTACGGTCCCGTCTGCATAGACGGAGAGTGGAGGAGGAGATATAACATCGAACTGTACGGGCTGTACAGCGATACCGACCTAGCCAAAAGAGTCAAAACACAACGTCTACGATGGCTGGGTCATTTAGAGCGGATGGACACCAACGCCCCGGCCCGGAAAATCTTCGAATCCACACCGCAGGGACGACGCGGTAGAGGAGCACCGAGACTCAGGTGGCGCACGCAAGTGGAAGGGGACCTCAGCCAACTTCGCGTGCGAAACTGGAGACGGCTAGCTAGAGACAGAGCTGGCTGGCGAAGCTTGTTGGCCGAGGCCCAGGTCCACCCCGGACTGTAGCGCCACCTTAAGTAAGTAAGTAAGGACATTTTTTTTTCTGTCTATTTGGCTCTCAAAAGCGTTTGACGATGTCATTTTTCAGGGGCGGAAAAAGATCTGCTGTCAAATCCCAATAGACATCGGAATTCTGACAGATCTGTCATACGTGCACAGTTTCAGGTTCCTTTTTCGATTCCCAAACTATTGCATAGGTGTTGCAAAAGAGTTGAAAGTGGTTTGTGAAACTGAAACTGCCCCCGCATGACAGATCTGTAACAAGGACGTTTTCCATTGTGATTTTTACAGCGAAAAAAGTTTTTCGCTCCTGGGAAATGAGATCGCCACGCCATTCACTTTTGAGAGCCAAAATGACAGAAACAGAGTGTTCGTGTCAAATTAATCCTATATTTGTCCCGCTAATCCACAGGGTAAGGTTTTTCGCAGGCGTCTTGTACGTTAAGGGCTGGGTTGACATTTTAAGGCGTTTTGACGTGGCAACTAAATAAAAAAAATAGTTAATACAATGCGACGTGGCCTTTATGCTATGTCTCCACCGACAATTAAACGGGCATTAGCGGGAGGCGATAAAAATTGGACACTGGACAAATAATAGGTTCATTTGACACGAGCATTCTATTTCCCACATTTCGGCTCTCAAAAAAGATTGACGATGTCATTTCCCAGGAGAGAGAAGAAATATCCACTGTTAAAATCCCATAAGAAAACGTATTTGTGACAGATCTGTCATACATAATCAGTTTTCGTTACCTTTTTCAAGTCGGAAACTGTGTTTAAAGTGTCATAAAAGAGGTTTGTGCAAAGGGAAGATTTGTTTTTAATTAGGTTCTTACTGAGAGGAGTTAAATTTGTATATTAAATCGCATGATTTGTAAGGGATTTAATGAAGATTTATATTAGTCGCAGATAAGTGTACGGTGGAAACATGGTACGAGATGACAAATACCCCGGTGAAAGACTAAGGAACCACTCAAAACCTTGGAGCATAGATCTACTGACTAAGGCAAGAATAACACAGGGTGCACCATAACACCCGCACCTGGTAGGGGTATGCTTTTCTCTGTGACAAAGGCTTCTCAGTTTCTTCACCATTCGCCACTGGTTCGACTTGCTAAAAGTCGAGGGATTGATTCCATACCTTAGTGCTACAGTCCGTGGTGGACCTAAGCCTCAACCAACCATCTCTGTTTCTAGCTTGTCATCTCCAGTTTGGTTCGCAAAGTTGGTTGGAGTACCCCTCCAATTGTCCTCGAGATCAAATGTCAGCCATTGAGGGTCTGGTAAAAGTTTCTGTCATCAGATTCTCACATTTTTTACCTGTGTGGGTGCTGGGTTAAGTTTTTAGGAGGTGTTTTTTTCCACTCTCATCTGCCATGTCTGTTAGCTTCTTTAGGGTACAGCTTTGTCTAAGTGTACTGGGTTTCAAAAGGCTCAAGAAATTTTCTTTTCGTTTCAGGCGTTGCTTGGTAGTTGACCGAAGAACGAGCGGAGAGACTGAGCAGAGCCCAGCTCATAGTACGTGTGCTGACCATGTACTATGAACTCACCAACACATGAGGCCTCCGTGGCCTCAAGAAAATCTTCAACTACAACATTGGGGAAACCACTGAAGCACATGCACAATCCCAACACCTTTTGGACCAAGTTCAGACTTCGTAAGCTGTCGAAGCCCTCACCGCTCTACAACGAGGGTATTGATTATACTCAGTGGCTAAGAAAGATCGAGAACGATCTACCCCATTGGCTTGTACTTTTTTTTTAGATATATCCGAATTATATCTTGTTTTATGGGAACTGCGGCATTAGAGCCTTCAGACCAATGAATCCGTTGCGTCCGTCACGTTGAAGTACACAACTGACAACTCAGTGAAATACACACGTTCTTATGGGAAGCGACGTGCGTCACGAAGTTCTTCGATGGGCCACTGCCCATAAGACCGTGTACATTTAACTCAGTTGTCAATTGAGTACTTCAACGTGACGGACGCAACGGATTCATTGGGCTGAAGGCTTTCAGACTTCAAACAAACATTATGCCTTCATTATGCATTATGCCTTTCAGCCTTCAAACAAACAAAGCCAAAACAAACATTATGTCTTCCAGAATTAATTTAAGTTTGACGTTTTAACGCGGAATAATAACTCTTTATTACCTAGAATCTTTATGCGTCATTAATTTCGTGGGTGGCGCAATTATACTGACAGTTGAACTCTTGACATGAGATGCTCAAAAAAATAGTCTTTCAAAATAAATTTGTGTTTGACGGGTTAACGCGAGCAGTTGAAAGCAGACATCGATAGGAAAATAACGCGGATCGCATGCGTTGGGAATTCCGTGGGTGGCCACATCACACTGATAGTTGGCCACACTCAGGAACTCTTGACATAAATGCCAATACTGTCTTCTTAAGCTTGACGTTGTCTAGTCTACGCTGTAAAGCAAGCTGTCAAAGTCTACGGAGCTGCTTGCTATTGTGGCTATCACAATCAACACTCAGCTTTAAGTGCTTTTTCTTTACAACCAAAACAACATCGTACCGCCTTCTGCCTCAATGACGTAAGCCCAAAAGTCCTTAAAAAAAATCAAAACAATGTTTAATAGCGGTTGACAGGCGAGAAGATCGTCCGTTGCGATATAAATTTCACACAATTAGTTTTATGAGACATTTAAACGAGCGATAAAAAGGACAAATATGTTGAATGGAAACCTGGTGAAGCATTTTATTTGACTCCCGCCTGCGAGCATCTACCCAGTCAGGGTGTCAGGCATAATTCACGTTAAGTGAGCGGAAAGTAAGTTCACCCTTTTTCGGATATTCTAATGAGGAACACGACCATTCGCCAGGCTCGGCCGGCTACGGAAAGAAAAGCGATTAATATGCAGATATGTATAATCTAAATCTGTGAGCACACCCGTACAGCGACAATAAAAAATATACCTACTAAAAAAAGGAAAAGCAAGTAATTGTCATCCTTGCGAATGACACTGACAGAATGTGCCGGAATACGACCGGCGAAGGCGAAGATGTGTGTAAATGAGCTCGTTCTACGTATGTAGTAGTTGCTCCTTCTTGTAGCGTGTCATGAGAGGGGCTAAATGAAAACTGATGTTAAATCCACAGGAACACATTCACATTTACACTTCATTTAATTAAGTTGTCAAATTACATTAAATTTTCGTTTATACCATTTTACCCCATCAATTAAATTCGATAGAGAAGAATTTCGAAAATCTATGCCACGCCGGGACCGAGATACATTTTCAGTTTGCAGTCCAAAGCCAAACAACACACACACACACACTGGGCCGGGTTGGGGCGGTTTTGTAGCATACCGACCGCTCTCGCCCGCCCGACCCGTGCGTCTGTCGGTCGGACGTCGACGTCGACAACGGACGACAACATCAGAAATCAGTAGGGCGCCTTTTTGTTAATTACAGAATTAACACCCTTCAATGGGAGCTCTAACGTCAACAACATGGCCCGGCCAACTGGACCAGAAAGCAGTCTCGCCCGCACAGTTGACAAACGAGTCACTCGAGTCGACTCTGCCATATTCCAATCTGGCAACTGACAGAGTTGGCATATCATTTAAATTGGCAAGTGGGTGGGCGATTTAGGCAGGATGACAGGATAATGTGGTAGTCGGTTTAAAGTAACAACATTGTTTCGGGTCGGTGTGTGTCTGAGAATTGATAATGGAAGCATTAATTGTAAATTTGTACTATTCGCATAGAGATGTGGTAGTAGGGTCGAGGGGCTTTCGGGCATCATATAGATGGACCACCGAGCACCGAGGGGAAATATTGCCTGAAAGGAATCCATATAATTTTCATGGTACATCGTGTATCGCATTCTTGGTTCATTGGGTAATGTGATATCGAGTGGACATCGCCCGGCTATTGATGCTGTTTGTAACTAATATGGATTCTTTTAATTTGAATAATAAGAGAAATTATTTCTACTGTAGCCGTTGTGTGTTGGCATCAGGCATACATTTGCTTTACATTGAGCACTTGATTGGTTTTTTAGTAGGTACGGGCGAAACATGGTGCAGTTTATTGCTTTGTTCGAAAGTCCCTGTCAATGAACTTGGAAAGTTTCTCCCAAATCTCTAAAATGGGCTCGAACTTTCGGGTTGCAAAAACTTACTGGCTCTCAGCGTTCACCTCGAGCTGTTGTTCCACTCTTTTTATTTTTTTAAATTTTTTTATCAGAATGCTCGCTCAAATTTTTCCCAGCACATTGAACGTGCTCTGTGATCCGAAAGCGAAAAAAAAAATTTTTCGTAATTTTTTATAGGACAATTTCGGGTAATATGGCGCATCGGAGAAAAAAATGTGTGTTGAATTCAGTAACTCCCTCGCTCGTCGCTTTGCGATATAATTTATAATTGTGGATGAATTTGGGCAAATGGATATGGAAATGTTTTACTCCAACCCCACAAAAAAAGCAGATATAATATCTATATTCTCAGCAAAAATTGCGGAGATTGACAGTCTCATGACTGTTTCACATAAAGAGCGAGAGAGCGAGCGAGGGTCTCGGGCGAGCTGTCAAATGAATTTTAATCAATGGCAATGTATGGGGTGGTTCATAATACCGGTGGTTCATAATATCGCTGTCTCGCTATCGCTGTCTCCGGGCTTTTCGAAAAATTGAAATACCCTCCCCGAGGTCGACGATTATTCTGTCAATCGCTGTTGTGAGTTATGACACGCTAGTGAACAGATATTTTTTTTTCTCTAAACTAATACTTGTTGTGAAAGATAAACTATTCATGTGCAATAAAGTCGACAAATTTTACAAATATGTTTTGTCACTGTGCAGTCAAAACGGTCGTCGCGGTTTCTCGCTCTTATTGTGTAATAATAACAAACGATATCTCTGGTCTCGTGTTGTCGCTGCCTGGTTTGACGCTCTCGCGCTGAATGTGACACGGCCATCAAGCTCTATCTACTGAGGTAGCAGTGCTCTGTAAAGTGAGGCTACCAAATCTTATCAGCACTCGAAAATCCCTCCGTGGCCAATAAACCTCATCATCATCATCATTTTCGAATGCCGCTTATCCTTTAAAAGGGTCGCGGAGCGAGGATGGCTAAATGGTCCTTCCATCCTTCTCGATCCTCCGCCACCAACTCAAGAGACACCGGCACAATCCCCAGGCGGGACTCAGAGAGGTTCTTTACCTGATCCCACCACTCGGAGTCGATTGCTCCACTCGGAGTAGTAGCTGCTCAACATTAAGATTCCTACGAATACTGACGTTTCTCACTCTGTCCCTTAGAGCAACACCAGCAACGCACCTCAGGAATCTCATTTCGGCAGCTTGTACCCGCGATCTTATTCCTTTGGTCATTACCCAAATTTCATGACCATAGATGAGGGTCGGAACGAACACTGAATTAAAAACAGAGATCTTTGCTTTCACTCCAAGCTCCGCTTTCCTGATGACCGGCCGGCGCAGTTCCTTTACTATTGCTCCAGCTTGGCCAATTCTACAGGACAACTCAGTATCACTCCTCCCATCTTTCGTGAAAAAGACCCCGAGATACTTAAACTTCTCCACCTGTTTTAATGGAACTCCATTTATGTGCAGGGTACATTGCACAGGAGTTCGGCAAACAACCATCACATCCGATTTGTTCACGTTTACTTTTATCCCAGCATCACCACAGACGGCTGCAAACCTATCCAGTGCTCGTTGAAGTTCCTTTTTGGATGATGCAAGGATGGCCAAATCATCTGCGAAAAGCAGATGGCTCATCCTGATGCCAGCCAATTCGAAACATTGCTCGCCAAGACTGCGCTTTACCATCCAGTCCATATATGCTATGAAAAGGAGCGGCGACAGAACACAGGCCTGGCGAAGTCCAACGCGTACATCAAAAAAAGGACGGGATTTGACGCCATTTATCCGTACACAGCTTCTGAAGTTTCCATACAAAGACTGGATGGCTCTCAGAAGAGGCCCACTCAGCGCATAGTCCTGCAAAACTCTCCACAGTGTAAGCCGCACTGTTCTTCCCGTAACAAAGGCTCGACTACAGCTCTGGAACGCGTTTCCAACACCTTCGCGACTACTTTTCCCGGAAGACTCAAGAGAGATATGCCCCTTTAGTTGGCGCAATCACTCCTGTTCCCTTTTTTGAAAATGGGCACTATAACTCCCGTTTGCCAATCGCTAGGTGCCTTCCCGCAATCCCAGGCCACCTTAATGACACGTGTTAGCCATTTAACACCCTCTTCACCCATTGCCTTGAGCATTTCTGGCCGGATTTCATCAACTCCAGCAGACTTGTCAACTTTTAGCGATTTAATCAGCGAATTTTTTTTTAGTTTAGCGATTAAATTAATAAACCTGTCATACAAAATGGGCGTTTTTCTTTTTTTGACCTGTCAAACAAAAAATTGTGTTTACTTTTCTGCTCAGAGTAATCAGAGGTTGGTATCTCTTTTTTCGCTTTCGGGTCACAGAGCACGATCAATGTGCTGGGAAAAATTTGAGCGAGCATTCTGATAAGAAAAAAAAAAAAAAGTAGAGTGGCGCAAAACAGCTCGAGGTGAACGCTCAAGGAGTTTAGTTTCAGTTTAACAAAATTTTCTGAACCTCATTAAATAAGCGCACGACACAATTGTATACAAAGTCTCGATATTTTGGGAGGACTTATGCCTAAAATTTTGGTTTAAAGCTTTTTTTGTGTCCGGTGGAAACACAGTTTAAACGTTATCTTTTAAACTTTTCCAGTTTCGTTTGCAGAAATATTCCGCAGCAGGTCTTTTCAGCAGGAAAGCAAGTTTTCAAAAACATAAATGATGGGGATTTATTTGCGCTAGGGACCCGTTTGTCACTCAATTTTGATGCGTCATAACCACCTCCTCCTCGGGTATACAATTCTTTACCTGCCCACACATCGGATTTATGATGTTGCAATACCCTCGAATAACATTATTATGAGATGTAGTCCTGAGTAAACACTATACACTACTCATTGGCGATGGCATATCGATTGTTTGTGCGTCACCAGGAAACATTTTACTATATACGCACCCTCCATACCATCGAAAATCAACAGAAGACGACATAATTCTGGAGGTCCTGGCATGATCCCTTTGTATCCAGGTTTGTTTCTATGCATTATCGCTGTAGGCATTCGACGTTACCCGGCAGTTGATAAGCACGTGGCCTCTGCTCCACTGGGATGTGAGTTAGGTACATATCAGAGATCCTTCAATGTGGGTTAATCAGTATTTATGTTTGCAGTACTTAGTTATTTTCCGTTGGCGCCGTAATCAGTCCCTGCTCCTAGATACGAATACTCATACCGTGTCGGGCTGTCACTTGAGCACATTGTTTGCTCTTTGTTCCTTAATTAAATTATTTCCCAGAGTCTAGTCCATTATTCGTTGTTTTCGTTTTCGTAATGGTCTAGGTGTCATTTTATATGTTTCCAAAAAGCATCATTATTGGATCGGAGTTGAGTAGGTGTATCCATTTAATGATGGACGTCAGTGAAGAATGTGGTGTTGGTATTAGACATAATTCTATTAAGACAATATTGAAGGAGGATATAAGTATAAATGCTCGACCTTTTAAGATGTATTGTTCTCATTTTATGTCAGGCTTGACAATGAATCTATCTGGAAGCGGCTAAGACGTCAAATGTCTGAAAGAAAATCTATTTTGCCAATAAAGTCGAGGCTACATATAGCCTTGTTTTTCTTTCTTCAGAAAATAATAGCATTTATATTTATAACCTTGTATGAAAACATCATCAAGTTAAGCTACTTAACTTCAACTCTTGCATGGTAATATTCAGTTAAAAAGTTTCTTACCAGCCGTTCTGAAATTTAATGAGTCGAGGAGTTGAATCTCGATCCGCGTTTACGCGCACGGCGAGCCGAGTAGTTAAGCCGAAATCCGCTTCAAAAGAAATCCCTTCTCCTTTCTTAAACAGATTGAAGCTACCGAACCAAAATAGCATCTGTCATTTTGACCCCTTAACTCGCCTTTCCATGTATAAGTTCGACTCGACCCCATTCGAAAGTGAACTAGAGTCGACTCATACCATTTGAAGTCAGGTTCAACTATCCATAGAAACCCGATAAATTTAGCTTTAGTGCCTGTTTTCATTTGGTTTATCCTAACCTAACCCAAATTTTATTTCTCAAAATAAAACTGAGGTTGAACAGTGGCCGCCACACTGACGCTTCCCCTCACCATAGTAATTCTGACACATCAGGTTAGGATGAACCAAATGAAAACAGGCACTTAAACGTCAAACGAAACCAAGTTATTGAAACAAAAACCTCAAAACGGGTTGTTTTATCAAATTTCCAAAATTTCTAAAACAATCGCGAAAATTGTTGTCACATGAAAACCAACCGAAATAGAAATGCGACATCTTGAGGAAATGTCTAGCAACTGAATAGCTCGGACTTCAATCATTATGGAAACTTGTCCGTACAGCGGCTACAATAAATTAAGTCTATCTGGTTTGCGGCTAAGATGGGGAGAAAAATGAGTGTTGCACAAGCTAAGAAATAACATTGAAACTTATTGTAGTAGATTACTCGTGCTCGAATTTGAGTGGAAAATGAAGAAACATAGCTTCGAAAGCGCTGCCATCTCAGAGAGTTTAGTTGTCACGTTCAAAAAAACTTAGTATCGGCGATAAAGCAGGAATTTTGTCGGCACGACACCTAACCACTTTGTACGTCACATTACCAAAATCATTACCGATTAGAAAAGTAGTTTTATAACGCGCTTCATTTTTTTAAAAACTATTTCTACTGAGCAATATGATTATGTCTCCACCGACAATTATAAGAAGATTAACGTGAGACGATTAAAAATAAATCCTAAAGTGGCTCCATCGGACCACCAATAGGATTAATTTGACACGAAAACTCTGTTTCTGTCATTTTGGCTCTCAAAAGAGAGTGGCGATGTCATTTCAGGAGCGAAAATCAATTTCCTCCGTAAAAGTCACATTCGAAAATGTACTTGTGTCAGATCTGTCGCACAAGGACATTTTCTTTTTTTTTGATTCTCAAACAGTTACATAGGTGCAGAAAATAGGTTTGTGAATAGGGTGAATGGGATTTATGAGAGGATTTATTTTTAATCGCTTGCCGAGAGGATTTGAATTTGTGTAGTAAATCGCGTGATTTGTAGAGGATCTAATAAAGATTTATATAAATCGAGGACTAGTGCTCGGTGGAGACATGGTATAAGATTGGCTTTGTCTGTATATAAGACCAACGACTTAGCAATTGCTAGAAACATAACTTCAATATTTAACTATCATTTTTGCTTTATTTATTCTTCGTTTATTCTTCAACAATTTTTATAATAATTAATTTACAGTCATATGGGCCCCTTTGTGGTCACCTACGTGCTACTGGTACAGAACGGCAAAGGTTCCAGTATATTCCATGTTGGTGGAATTCCCACGAATTGGTGGAAGAGTCTGGTATATTTGATCTCTAGCACATTCTACTACGCGCCTGTTACTGTAAGTTCCTAGTCTCATATATGTGTTTTCTCGCTAAAAGGACCGGTAACAATGCATGGTCTTAACAAGAGCTTATTTGATTGCCACATCACATTGTCCCTCTCTTAGTTTTGCTCATATCGAACAAGCTATTTCTTTTTTCCATTGCTTTTAGATAAGAAAATTCTAAGCGGCTCTTCCCATTTATATAAGTTGGTTCGGCCCATTGTTGTGCGTTCTCATAGTTTCGTCTGCATGTTCCAAGTCTAGTAGTTATTTTCCGTAACGATATCTCTTCAAGGGCTTGAAAGATGAAAGCCCTGAAACATATTGAATAGTAGTTTCTGTTTAGATGACTTTACTTTGGCCACTTGAGCCGCGTTGTCACAGAAACAGAACAGAAACAGGGACAGAAACAGAAACAGAATTTCATACATTAGCAATGCAAAAAGCATTCAGCGAATTCAGGTTTCAGTTGCTAATGTGTGGGATTCTGTTTCTATTTTACGTTGCTTGTGACAACGTTGCCTAATGCTGTTTAAAATTCGCCTCGGGGATATTTATGGGCGCAAATTTTTCAAATAAGTGTCTCTAGATGCATGATTTGCGGATTTAACGATTGGAATATTACATTAAGTGACAACTCTTCCTTGGGTTTCTCATAAGAGAACCATTTGAGAAACAAATAAAAACAACAAACAGTATCAAACACACAAGTGTGGCTACCAATACTGCGTCCTACCGACTGCAAACTTAAGAAACAAGGAAAACAATGACGAAAGCATTTTATGAAAAATTTCAATACTGCTGCCGTTTTTCGATCTTTTGTTCATTTCTCTCTTATTTCTTTCCTTATTTTTGTCCAGTACAAAAGTGGGGTGATTTTTTCCCAGTCTTGGGGGGATTTGATTAATCTAGACTGGCATCACTGATATGAAGTAAGCAACGTTGCTTGAACTAATTCGCACTTACAGCTCGTTGTGTTCTGTGCGCGTTTAAGGTGTTGTTACATACATAAAAGGGACCTACAATTTTTTGCCGAATCCGAACGGCACTTTGAGAAGTTTTTCAAGACAAATGATACTCTCGGAGGGCTTGTCAGACCCTCGCGGAGGTGGGGACCGTGAAAAAGAACAAGTCTTTTTTTTTCAGGTGACGATGGCAGGATTAGGCCAGAGACACACGGCGACATAAAAATGCGCGACAAAAAAACCGCTCGGTTTTTTGCAGCAGGAATACTAAACACACGAATAATAATTTTTCGTGCGGCTCCTGTCAGTTTTGATGAAAATTTAATTTTCATAGTTGAAAAAAAAAGAGTTTGAAAGCTTTTTGTGGTAAACAAAGTACACAAACAATAATTTTCTGTGCGGTTCTTGTGAATTGTGGTGAAAATTGTAATTTTGATCGTTGAAAAAAACAAAAATTAAATTTTTGTCGTGCGGTTTGAAATTGTCGCAATACGAGTCTCACGACTAATTGCCACAGCCGCAGTTGTTTGTTGTCTACAACATAAACGCTTAAGCTTCTAGCCGGACTGCAATTAGTCGCGCGTTTTCCTGTCGCCGTGTGTCTCTGGTCTTAGTCCTGTCACTAGCCACTGCACCCACATCGGTACGCTAGCCTAAATATTTAAGGAACCTTAACTAAGCAATCTCAAATGACAATTTTAATGCAAAACGTTGTTAAATTTTATTTTTTTGAACTATTTAAAACAAATCTATTTCCTGCGTACATGAATTGTATAGAAATAAACTGTCAACTACGTGCAGGAATAAGTTAATCTAAAAAAATATTGCTCCAAAATCGAGATTCAATTCTTTGATATCAGATTTGAGAAATGTAGTTTTATGCCTATGCTCACTCCTAGAAAATTTACACTCCAAACAAAACGCCCATAATTCTTCATTTTCCAGAAATATAAACTAATGAGTAACTAGATAAAGGCCATGAAAAAGCTTTGCCCACAAGCTGATAGGGTGTTTCCTGCGCGGTGGAAAAGCTAAGCTGCGATTTAAATGAATCTTAAGTAATACCTCTACAAATTGCGCGAAAACCATAATTAACCACACAAATTTAAATCATTTTGGCAAACGATTCAAAACACATCCCCTCAATCTCATTTACCCTTTTCACAAACAACTTTCAATCCACTCCGAACACATTTGTAACAGTTTGAGAATCGAAAAAGGAACCTGAAACTGTCCAAGTTAGACAGATCTATCACAAGTACGATTTCCATTCTGAGGCTTGCAGCATAAATCTTTTTTCGCTTTTGGAAAATGACATCGCCACTCACTTTTGAGAGCCAAAATGATAGAAAAAGAGGCTCGCATGTCACATTAATCTTATATTTGTCCAGTGGAAACGCTTTTTTATGTACTTTGAATCGTTTCCCGCTAATTCTTGTATTATTGCTGGTAGAAAAATTAGTATGAAATTGACGAATTTACTCATACTCGGACATTTGCTTACAAATGTAAGTTAATTTGTCATTTCATCTGTTCCATGCAATTCCGTTTTGGCGTTTTTACAACATTTAACCTGAATTCAATATTTCATCCTAAATGCTTAGCGTTTCGCCATATAAATAGGAATTTATAAATATTGAATTTCATTTAAATGTTGAACAAACCTTTCGAATTGAACAAACCTCCCAAACTTCCGTATCCCTTATTTTTAAGAGAATTCAGGGAAGTTTGCTGAAAAAATTTAAGCAAAACCGTTTGTAATTTGACATAAATTGATAAAAGTGCTCTGGGACGTTTTTAAAATAAAAAATAAGCAAGAAATAGCGAAAATATTTGCTGTATGGAGCACTTGATATTTCAGATTGTTGAATCAAAGTGCTGGTGCAAATGTACTGGAAGGTAAATTGTTGTTGCATCTTTTCACACGTTGTCACCGACACGGAGATTGAAAGCTTTATAAGACTTTGAAGGCTTTGTAAAAGAAAAAACGTTTGCAAATTGGTGTGGGGCAAGGACAAGGACTATTAAGTAATTTATGGCTAAGACAACACGAAGAATTGCCCTGTTAGAGTGGAATATGAATAACTTAAATCAACTTCTGTTGATAAAAGGGGCTTTGTAGATCGTTGCTTTCAAGTGCAAATAAAACAATTTACTCCATCTTTAACCCGACGTTTTGTTGATTTGTTTTCAACTTTTTAGAATAGAATAGGGTTACCAAAGCTGTGATATAAATAATTAAAATAGAGTGGCGCAGCAGCTCGAGGTGAACCAGGGCCATCTTCTCAACAATGTATTCTGGTGTGTTAATTTCTTTTACATACAAACATACAAAGGGACCTACAATTTTTTGCCGAATCCGAACGGCACTTTGAGAAGTTTTTCAAGACAAATGATACTCTTGGAGGGCTTGTCAGACCCTCGCGGAGGTGGGGACCGGGAAAAAGAACAAGTTTTTTTTCAGGTGACGATGGCAGGATTCGAACCCAGGCCTCCGGCGTAGTAAGCACACCACTAACCACTACGCCACGGCACCCCAGCTGTGATATAAGTGTTTGTTTTTAAGTTTTTCAGTAAGTTCTTAGTTAAAGTTTGTGTTTTTCTTTGATCTTTTGATGTTAATTTATTAAATTATTAGTTTAAGCCAAATTATTAGTTTAAACACACTGCTGACACATGTAACAATTTATTTAATAAAAAAAACCCTTGAAAAAGTTGAAAACAAATCAACGAAACGTCGGGTTAAAGATGGAGTAAATTGTTTTACTTGTACGATCTACAAAGCCCCTTTTATCAACAGAACGAGTCATATATAAAAAAAAAATTAGATCAACGAAAACAACATTAAATTGACTTAATTAAAGAAAAAACAAATCAAATTTAATACCATGTCTCCACCGGGCATGAGTACGCTTGTCAAATTAATCCTATATGTCCGGTGGAGGCACCGTAGGATTTTTTTTAAATCGTCTCCTGTTAATCCTCATTTTTATTGCCGGAAGAGACATAGTATAAAATCAACAAAATGAACTGACTGAAATATACACTCCACCTTAACAGAAATGCCATCACACAACAAATTTATCCAACCAACGCCAACTTCACTCCGAACGCAGACGGGCCTTCTGTCAACAAACCAACTGTCACCGCTCATTTTGGGCAAATTCGCTCACAAAACCCAAACAAAAACGCTCTTCATTCGTGCGTAGTTCTCTTCCAATTGCATTTCTCGTAGTATTTTCCCAGTCCGCCACTGGCTTTCTTGCGTTTTGTGTGTAGTAAAAATCGTTTCGCCCAGCAGAGCTCACTTTCACATCCAGTTCTCCCCGACTCGACGAAGGGCGTCGCTGAAGCTAGAAAGGATTTCTGCTATCGTCTGTACACAGCACAGTACAGAGCCCACTAGGAAGTGAAAAAAAGTAAAACAAAAAACCAAAATAATTTTTCCAATTGAATTCCGGGGTCGCTGTGCGAATATATCTACAAAATCCGCTTGGAAAATGCTCGCGCGACAGTGAACTCTTCGTCGGCCGTGATTCGCAATCGATTTTGTTTTCATTCAACGTCACGACGCGTCCGCGGTGAATTTATCATCATCCACGGGAAACACGGGATTCAATCAAAGCCCCCGCCGTGCGGGAGTGTGCGTGTGTGTGTGTTTGTTTTGCAGCTGTTTGCCGAGTGCACTAGTGCTTCGCTTGACAATTTTTCTTCCTGTTTTCCGCACCAAATTTTGTCGAAATATAGTTCCCGATCCAGAGACTTTTTGTTGCAGCAGTAAACCTATTCCACCACCTTGATTTTGCGGTAAGTCCACTTGGAAGCAACCCTACAACCAGGAGAGAGAAAAAAAAACTTCCTTGGGTCTGGGAAATCCTCACCCATCCTCATCTGTTTATGTTTCCCTCTGCCACACAACAAGGGCGGAAGTAGACATCACAGGGAGAAGAAAATCGATTATTTTCCCCAAAAAGAAAAAAAAAAAGTTCACCAGCACCCGGACACCTTCCGCTGCTCTGGGGGTTTTGCTTTTTTTTCTGCTTTTCCCGTGTTTAGTTATGTCAGCCGTCAGTCGTTTTTGGCTTTTTTGCGAGTTTTCCTTTTGGAAATTCCCGAACGCAGTCCAGCTGCGTTGATGAACCCCAACACGGGAAGAGCACAAAAAAACAGCGAGTTTCTGAAAATAAATTCCAAAAACCCGAGTGAAATGTGAGAGGAACCACGACGACGACGATGACTGCTGCCTGTGCCTGGCCCTCTAATTTGCTCGAAATTTGCGTTGGCTCGTCGCCGAGGAGATGCGGTGTGGGCGGCGGGCGCGGCGCTGCAGCCATTCCACTGGTTTGCACAGTGGATTGGGCTCGCCTGCCTGCATATGATCATGGTCGGACTTTTAGTATCGTTTGTGTGTACTCTTCTCGATGGCGGTGACGGCGATGTTCATGTGTACCCCACCAGCTCATCGTCCTTTTACTT
Organism: Neoascia interrupta; assembly: GCA_947623515.1. Lineage (NCBI taxonomy): Eukaryota > Metazoa > Arthropoda > Insecta > Diptera > Syrphidae > Neoascia > Neoascia interrupta. Next base: position 48,709,879 of record OX392462.1, read on the forward strand.
ATTTATTTATGGACCATCGGCGGCGAGGAGGGTTCCGTGTTTATGTCTCCCTTATTGGGAGTATTAGTGCAGCGATACAAAAAACTCTTTGTTCTTCTGCTCTGGTTGTTTCGGGTGGAGGACAGGCAAAGGGCCAAAACCGGCGCAGCGCAGGGGTTCTTTGGCACACTGGGGATTGGGGCATGTACTCTACTTTGGTCCAGGAAATTGTGTGACACATTGCGGGGGAAAGGCCATAAACGGTTTTTTAGAAAAACACTTTTTCTTCTGTCAAGTCGTTAAAGGGTGTCTTTGTGGCGCCGGTCTTAGGAATTTCCATTTCGGAATACAACAGAAAAGCTGGGACGTCAGTAATTTCAGTAATTAACCCGCAAGCTCGCGATAAGAGCGATATTTCCAAAGATACCGCCGAGTCTTATCCGATGGGGAACCCAGTTCACTTCTGTTGGGGAAACAACAAACACTCAATTCAGCGGCGCAGGCATCAACAGTTGAGGTCGATTTTACGAGGCTTTTTACTCTAGAACTGATAAAATAATCGTTGGGGTTCGTAGATAACAACACATTCCAGGTTCTCGCTGCACCTCGACGTCATTAAGTTGTCGGCGGCGAATAGTTGGCGGCAGCTATTCAAGTGAAACTTTACCCGAACTACGTTTGTGGCGGGAAATTATGCAATAATCCTTTTTTAATGACCCTTGAACAGCTACGACCAAAGTTTACTTATGGAACTGACCCAAAAGCCAGTTGGCTCCGTTTCAAATCACAATTGGAACCACTCACGCTAGGTCATGGGGGTCATTAGGAGTTGCTAAGTAGAGATTAATAAATGAGCAGCAATCATTTCGAATGGCGGCTAATCTCTCGGATGGACTGCGACTGTTGACAGTGGGGTAATTGGATCGAAGACAACAAGGGCGTAGAAGTAGTCGAATGGACTACAGGATTTCGGCCCAATCACCGCCGATTATAATGGAAATATCCGAACTTTTGCTCCATCTTTGAGCGAAGCACGACGAAGTTAAATCAATTCTTAAGGAAGCGAAAGACGATGCAAGTTGTCCTTCCTGCAAGTGCCCTAAATTGACACGATGTAAGTTCCCTTTCAAAGTGACTGAAGGCAAAATATATATGAAAAAAGAAAGGATTAAACTTGTGTTCCTATGGTTTTTAGTTCATCACGAGCAGCCCAACAGGAATTGAATTCAACGACGAATAGTAGCCAGTTTTTTAATGCAGAGTTAACCATGGCTTAAGTTGGGTTAAAGTAGGAATAACTCTTGGAGCAGTCTTACAGCGGCGGGTTAACTGCGTCAAAAATTTATCGAGATCTTGGTATAACTGTCAAAGTTATCGACGCTTTCAACCACTGATCAGACTATAAAGAGATAGCCAACTCGGCACAAGAATTCTCTTTTTGCCCCAAGCTTCCACTGACTGGGGACTGCATGTGTTCTGTGTTTTGCCTGGCACACTACTACACTCTCAGCTGGCGAGTGTTTCACACAGACAGGAAATCAAAAGCAAATCCCATGGCAGATTCCAATACGTTCCGTTTCGTTCCCTGTAGGTGTTTTTGCGGGTTTTAGCGGGCAGGGGGTTGCAGAGTTGGCTATCTATTTATAGTCTAATCAGTGCTTTCAACTGTCAGTTATCATGGAAAAACAGCAATAGAACTTCATCTTTTTAACCCCATTTTTTGGTGCTGGGTTAAGCCTAGCTTAAACAAAGAACTGCTAATCCCGGAATAAAACGTATCTAGAGTTAACCCAGCGAACGGTTTTTCAGTGCAGATTTAACTCCGTCAGTAAAGCTGTCAAAATATTCGACTCCCGGAATTATTGACACTCCTAGCTCTCACTTCACATAGAAAAACACAGAAAAAGAAGTTCAAGTTTATTTCAGATGTCATTTTTCATAGAAAAGTGCAAGGCCACTGCCATTTCACACAGAAAAAACATTTAAAAAAGTTGATACTATTCACGAGATTTAATCCGAGATCAACTCACGGATTTTGGCGATTTAAGTCGAGATTAATCACGCATCAATAGATATTCACTGAAATGCTCATTTTTCGGTTTAATCTCAGTTTAACTCCAAAACTCGGATGATCACGCAGAGTTATTTTCTTCAGTATCAGACTTCAGACTCACTCAACTGCCAAAAAGTTTGAGTTGGTAAAGGTAAAAAAATTTGAGTTGTTCTCAAATGTCATTTTTCGAAGAATCACTGAAAGCCACAGGAATTTCACATAGAAAAAAACAAGCAAAGAAGTTCGAACTTTTCTCCACAGTTTGATCCGAGATTGACCTCGGATTGTAATAGACTGAAAAACTCTTTTCTGGGGCTAATCTCAGTTTAGGAGTTTCAGAGCAAAGTTAAGCACAAATTGATCCAAGCTCTTTAGCACTCTTATTGAAAAAAAATATCCTGGTTTGTTCTATAAATAGCGATTCTCTGACAATGCGATACCTGGCAATCAAATTTAGAATAACTATGTGAAGGCAAATTAAGCCGGTTTGTCACAAGGTCCGTAAAATGGAAACAGAAAGAAAATCCCGTACATTGGCAACAGAAACCTAAATTCGCTGAGTACTTTTCGCATTGCTAATGCATGAAATTCTGTTTCAGTTTCTCGTGACAACGTGGCTTTAGTCCTTAATACCGCTGTCAAAAATTGAAAACCTATAAAGCGTACAAACGTTTGATCTACCTTTGCTTTCGATTAAAAAGAAGTCCATTCTATAAAATCCCTAATTTGCCTTATGGCACCACAGAGCTCACTTTATATACCATGTCTCCACCGGACACTAATCCCCGATTATAAAAAAAATATTCATCTAATCCTCTACAAATCACGTGATTATCTATATATATATTAAGATCCTCTCGGCATGCAATTCAAACTAAATCTCCCCATAAATCAACTTTTATGCATCTTTTAACCGTATTCAAATACATTTATAACAGTTTGCGTCTTGAAAAAGGAAAGAGAAACTGTCCTTCCCTGTATGACAGATCTCTCACAAGTGCGTTTTCTGTTTGGATTTTTACAACAGAAATATTTTTTCGCCATCGTCACTTTTTTGCGAGCCAAAATGACAGGAAAAGAGCGCTCGTGTTAACTTAAATTTATATTTGTCGGATGGAGCCACTTTGAGATTTAGTTTAAATCGTCTCCCGCTAATCGCATTATTCGATGAAAGAACTGTGGCGCGCAATTGTAGCATTAAAGTGCGCCGACGAAATTGCAGGTGCAATAAGTTCAGTGCTAAAAAATTTGACGTTTCAGTGCATTGGAATTTCACAGCTTTAAAATCCAGTACGCCCTTTTGCGCTCGATTACAAGTTAGATTCGATTGATTTTCAGTGTTTCATTGAGTTTTTGACATTAAACTGACCGCACTCAAAAGTGCGAGTGCATTTTTAGGGCGCACTGGTTGTTCTAGTTTCATCGAGTGAGTCTAAATTGTATGTAACGCTGCGTCTACAGACTGTGTAGATGCCCAAGGGAATGGAAATGGACATGGCGATTGCCATGAAAAAATTGCTGGCAATTAGATTTTCAATAAATTTCAATGTGGGCATTTGATTGCCTTCAATGCCACATTAAAAACAGAACGAAAATCGTAGAAGTTTCAAAATTTCATAATGTTAGCATTGTTTCCGATTTGAAATTTATGTTTTTATTATACCACGTTTCCACCGAGCACTAATCGTCGATTAATATAAATCTTTATTAAATCCTCTACAAATCACGCGATTTACCATACAAATTTAAATCCTCTCGGCAAGCGATTAAAATTAAATCCTCTCATAAATCCCATTCACCCTATTCACAAACCTATTTTCTGCGCCTTTGCAACAGTTTGAGAATCAAAAAAGGGAACTAAAACTGTCCCTGTACGAAAAATCTGTCACAAGTACGTTTTCTATTGTGACTTTTACTGAGGAAATCGTTTTCGCTCCTTGGAAATGACATCGCCACTCTCTTTTGAGAGCCAAAATGACAGAAACAGAGTTTTCGTGTCAAATTAATCCTATATTTGTCCGATGGAGCCACTTTGGGATTTATTTTAATCGTCTCCCGCTTATCTTCTTTTAATTAGCGGTGGAGACATAGTATTAGCATAGAAGGCGTTGGAGCAAAAAAATTTTATTTAAGGTCGAACTGTCATTTTAAATCCAATTGCCGGGTAGATTATGCTGCTAATCATGTTCGATTAACATGATCGAAACCGAGAGTTTTTCCGGGATTGCCAGCAGAATGGGCCGAAAAGCAGAAAAATCGCCAAATGACATTAACAGCCTGCGGGTAAAAGCTGACACGCAAAAAACAACTTTACAAGGCGCTGACCGATGTACATATGTGATTACTGATTACGAAGTTGTGATATTTTTTTTAACAAAACTTAACTCTACTTTCTATAATCTTTCTACAATAATAAAGTCAAGAAGTTGATGCTAAATGTTTGACATTAGTTGTTCAATTCAGAAAATTTCCAACAGAAACATAAAAAGCCAAAAACTTTTTTACGAAGCAGGTTTATACCGGGCACTAATCCGCGACAAATATAAATCTTCCTTAAATCCTCTACAAACTGCGCGATCAACCATACCTACAAATTTAAATCCTCTCGGCAAGTGATTAAAAATAAATCTCCTCATAAATCTCATTCACCTTTTTCACGAACCATTTTCAACCATCTTTGAGCATCTTTTTTACAGTTTGAGAATCGAAAAAGAATACATAAACTGTCCACGTATAAGAGATATATCAAAATAACGAATTCTACTGGGATGTTTACAACGTAAATCTTTTTTCGATCCTGGAAAATGAAAGCCAAAATGACAGAAAAAGCATGCTTATGTCAAATTAATCCTTTATATGTCTGGAAACTACTTTGGGATTTATTATTAATCGTCTCCCGCTAATTCTCGGGCAAGTATTGAAAAATCTTTTCGGGCAAGAATTGAAAAATGAATCTGAAACTGTCCATGAATGACAGATCTGTCAGCTTTACGATATCTATTGGGATGTTTATGTTTACAGCGGAAATTATTTTTCGCTCCTGGAAAATGACATCGCCACTCTCTTTTGAGAGACAAAATGCCAGAAAAAGAGTACTCATGCCAAATTAATTCTATATTATTTTGTCCGGTGGAACCACTTTGGTATTTATTATTAATCGTCTTTAGCTAATTCTCGTATTATTGCCAGTGGAAACATAGTATTAACCATACAAATTAGAATCCCCCCGGCAAGCGATAAAAAATTAATTCACCCTTTTCACAAATCACTTCCTACTCTTTTCGGGCAAGAATTGCAAAATGAATCTGAAACTGTCCATGAATGACAGATCTGTCAGATTTACGATATCTATTGGGATGTTTATGTTTACAGTGGAATTTATTTTTCGCTCCTGGAAAATGGCATCGCCACTCTCTTTTGATTTAGAGAGTGGCCAAATTAATTCTATATTATTGTCCGGTGAAACCACTTTGGGATTTATTATTAATCGTCTTTAGCTAATACTCGTATTATTGCCGGTGGAAACATATTAGTTTAAGAACAATTTTTGTAAGCCTTAACACCGATTTTTAAATCAATGTCAAGAAGTGTTTACGCGAAAATTAAGTGTTGTTAACTTTAATGTTAGGACGATAAAATCTATTAAGCATCACCTAATTTCTATAGTTAATGAAAGAAAGCTCGTCCTCGATGACTGTTTTGCTAGCAAAGTGACGGGTCATAACTGATTTCTAATATTGTAATTTGTGGACTAGTGGCCTCTATTATATCTCTAACTTAAGTCCTTTGAAAAACTAAAGAAAACCGACGATAGCTGGGTTGCACTAGTCTTCTCTGAATCGTTTTCTGACTTCAGCTCACTATAAGTAAGAGGTAGAGCAGTGATTTTTTTTTAAAGATTGTTAAACTTACAACTACGGGATCATCCCATTTGGTAGAACGACAAAAATCTAGAGTGGACAAAATCTTCGAAATCGGCTTCAAAAATTTCATATGATCAAAAATATAGAAACACAAAAATCTTAAAAAAATAAGAACAAATAGGTTTTTTTCTAGTTTCTTAAAATTAAGGATATTTGACTTAAAAATAATTTTATGAGCCCAAACGTGCAGCTTTACCTACCCCACATTCTATCGTTGGTTCAAGCATCGGGGGTAGAAAGTTTGAGTAAGCTTGCCTAGCTTGTCTGTATTCTGTTCCTGTTTGTGTCTTCATTGTAGAATAAAATGTACAATTGTAGAATGTAAAAGGGTTTGAAGCGCTTGTCCCGCTATCAAGTTGCCATTTCATATTGAAGCTTGATCTAATGTCCTTCAAAAATAACCCCTTGACAATACAAAAAAAATCGGCTACAAACGGTGCATGACGCAAGTTGAGAGGAAGCTTTACATTTTGGCACAAAGTGTCTTAAATTTCTGATTGTTTATTGTGACCTTCGCGTGAATATACATTAAGTTAATAGGTAAACTTATTCTCATCCCCTTAGACAAAGATCGCATTGCGTTAATTGGCAAACAAATTTCTTAAGTGTAAACTTTGAAAAATAAATTCCCAATACTAGAGCTGACAAAAATACGAAATGCTCGCATCTTTCTGGATAGTTTTTTTTCTCTGCAATTTTTTATGCCTCTCAATGTTGAAAAGACTCGTCTGTGTACAAAGACTTATTTAATCGCCTCTCGAACCCACGGGTATCTGGCGTCTTTCGCATAAACAAATTAAATTACACAAAAAAAAAAAAAAACATAAATTCCATCTTGATCAGCGAAAATAAGTTCCACTCATACAAAGGTGTAGGTTGACTTAACCCGGCTTTTGAGTGCTGAACGTGCGTACTTCTGATGTATTGAGTGCAGTTGATAGCTGTACGATTTGGTAGGAACGATCCAGAAGATGTAGAAGAAAAAACACCTTGATCATCAAAAGTGAACTTTATAAATAAACGAATTAAATGTGTGCACCATGTCTTTGGCTCCGGTAGTTGCTGGAAAATGTATACAAAACTATCGCAGCTATAATGGCTAAAAATATCGAAAGTAATCGGGTGAGTAATATACCGAAAACTAGGTACCAGGTGTAAGCAATATTGATTTTTCCATTTCTACGGTCGCTAACCAGAAAAAAATCTGTGATGCAGATGAAATGGAAAATTTTAAATTGAATTTTGAGGTGATTTTTAGATAATTTTAGTCATGCAAACTTTGAAGAATTCCTTTGACTGGGATACCCTTTCGGTCTTGTAAAAAAAAATATGCACAGACATTGTCTTTCTTGGTTTTGAGTAAAACCTGAGACGTTTTCAGATGCGATATCAGCACTTAATGAACCTAATCATACACAGAAATCTTAGAGCGCACGAGCTCTTAACATTTTGGTAGGAATGTGTGACTTGATCCGTTATCGGTGTTTGTCTTTTGAGCGTATTGAATTACGAACATCTCTTTGAGTGTTCTGCACAGTTTTATTCCAGTTTTTATGACAGAAAGGGTCTCAGGATCGAATGCAGATGGACTTGTCTTTCTAAAATAGTTATTCGTTCATCCAGCTCGAGACGAACTTGATTTTCACTCTCGTTCAGATGAAGGAGTTTCGATTGACAGAAAAACGTAGATGATCCAGATATCAGAGGCTTACACCACAAGACAGTTTTTGATTCTCTGTTTTAACCATCTCATGCTTCTAAGCTGCAGTGTCTGGATAGGTGTGTCGTACCAGACCCCTGACACCAAAGACAACTGTCTGCACCTATCAAGCCCAGAATTAAAGCACAAATCAAAGTATATTACAAGCAAGGACCGCACACTAAGCTCAAGTGCAAATCACCCGACTTAAAACAAAGATAAGAAGACTAACAAAACAAATTCTAAATTGTAAAAGGTAGGGTAGGGAAAGAAGTATGCAATAACTCACTAAAAGGATGCAAAACAAGGACTCTAGCTTAACCTTACGCGGCATTACAAAAAAACCTTAACTCATCTCAGCTTAAGCATAAGCCCAACCATAGTAAATCTTCGCCACTCTCTTTCCATAAAACTGTAAGGAAATGTGTTAAAAACGAAAACTTAGCCAAATAATAAAACAGCCTTTTCCTAAAAAACGCCTCCTTAAGGTGGGCGGAGTTCAAACTTGGGAAATGCTAATATCTTTTATATTTGTCATATAATATTTCTTCGATTTTGAGTGAATATTAAGGGAAATCCAGATTATATGAGTATAACACTGTACAAGTGGGCGTGTTCGATGGTGTGGGCGGTTAGATTTTCGTCGTGATAAAGGTTTCTAAACGCAGTTTCTATACACCCAAAATTTGAGCTGCTATGCCTTGTTTAACTTGGTCAACAGTTGTTTTTGAAATAAAATGCGAATTAGAGGTTGTCTCACATTGAAGGGAATTGTGGGCGTGTCCGAAGGCGGATTAAACCAATTTAAGCACTTTGTGCAACAGAAAAAACCAAAGCTGTGACCCAAGTTTTAGCTCTCTAGCATTATTCTGAAGACCTTAAACCTTTACACATACAGAAAGACGAATGGACATGGCCTAATCAATTCCCCTGTCGGTCTCGATCATATCTCTAAAAGGTTTTAGGGGTATATTATCGGGTTAAGTGATTATTTCACTGTGTTATACAAACTATGCATTAAAATTAATACATTCTAGGTCGGGTATAAAAAAGGTTGTAGGAACTCTCCTCCATGTCGTTGAAGAATGATGTCATTTACTGAATTCGACGTGGTCGATCTTTTTGACAGTTCTTCAAATTTAACTTTTGAAATTTTAAGTCTTATAAGAAATTAACCACCGGATCGTACTCGAGAACATTTCGTCCGCATTGTGACTTCGATTTTAGTTTTCCGGGATTTACATTTCAACGGTTTTCATTTCAGGGACTTTGATTCCTGCGAAAACAGTTAGGATTTTTCTTTTCCGGGATTTTTCAAAATTCATTGTTAGTATTTTGACACTCGGGATTTTATTTTGATTTCAGCAAAAACGGGTCAGTCTCAAATTGGACATAATATATCGGGGTTTGCACCAAAATCCCGAAAATGAAAATCCCTTTATTCAAAATCTCTGAATGCAATATCCCGAGTGTCAAAATCCCGAAAATCGAACAGTTTTTGGGTGACTCTTATACCATGTTTCCACCGGGCACTAATTCGCGATTAATATAAATCTTCACTCTCCACAAATTACGCGATTAACCATACAAATTTAAAAATTAATCCCCTCGTAAATCTCATTCATCCTTTTCACAAACCACTTTAAACTCTTTTCGAACACCTTCTTAACAGTTTGAGAACTGAAAAGGACACTAAAACTGTCCACGTATGACGGTCATCTGTCAGAATTACGATTTGTTTTGGGAGGTTTACAACGGAAATCTTTTTTCGCTCCTGGAAAATGACATCGCCACTCTCTTTTGAGAGCCAAAATGACAGAAAAAAAGTGCTCATGTCAAATTAGTCCGATACTAGTCTGTTGGAACCACTTTGGAATTTATTATTAATCGTCTGCCGCTAATCCCTGTATTATTACCGGTGTAAACTGAGTATTAAAAAAGAAGACTCTGCGCGTGGCTTCGACTCATACACCGACCGGCCCTCGGCCTTTCATGCAGGTGCTCCGGACAAATAAACGCAGTACTTCAATTTTCATGATTTTTAATTCCGGGATTTTGGGGTCGGGATTTTAAGTTTTGAGATTTTGGTGCCAGTCAACTCAATTTCAACATTCAGGGCTTTGTATTACGGGATGTTTAATTGCAGGACTTCAATATTCAGAATTTTGAGGTCGGGGTTTTTTAATCGGCATTTCAATTCCGGGCTTTCGATGTCAACCCGTTTCACAAAATTTCAGGATTTCTTAACGATTTAATACCATTTCTCCACCGGGCACAAATCCGCGATTAAAACAAATCTTCATTAAATCCTCTACAAATCCGGCGATTTACCATACAAATCTAAATCGGCAAACAATTAAAAATAAATCGTCTCATAAATCCCATTCGCCCTATTCACAAACCACTTTCAAACCTTTTCGAACACATATTTAACAGAAGGATTTCGTCACAGTGTCCTTTGAGAATCGAAAAAGGACACTGAAACTGTCAAAATTGCTTCTTGAAAATCACATCGTCACTCTCTTTTGACAGCCGAATGACAGAAAAAGAGTGCTGATGCCAAATTAATCCTATGTTTGTCTGGTAGAACCACTTTGGGATTTATTATTAATCGTCTTCCGCTAATCCTCGTTTTATTGCCATTGGAAACATAGTATTACCATACATATTTAAATCCTCTCGACAAACGATTAAAAATAAATTCTCTCATAAATCCCATTCACCCTATTCACAAACCTATTTGATGCACTTTTGTAACAGTTTGAGAATCAAAAAAGAAAACTAAAATTGTCCCTGTACGAAAAATCTGTCACAAATACGTTTTCTATTGAAATTCTTGCAACGTTAATATTCTTTCTCTCCTAGCAAATGACATCGCCACTCTCTTTTGGGAGTCCAAATGGCAAAAAAAGTGTGCTCGCGTCAAATTAGTCCTATATTTGGCCGGTGGAGCCACTTTGGGATTTATTTTAAATCGTCTCCTGTTAAACCTGTTTTTATCGCCGGTGCGGACAAAGTATTAGTTTTTCGGGATTTTGTCATTCGGGATTTATTTCTAGTATTTTGATTTGCAGGAATTTGAATTCCGACATTTTAAGTTTCGGGATTTCGGTACCAACACAGATTTTCTCGTGTCGGGGTCGGGGTTTTGTTGCGGGATTTTTTGGAGGTTTCGGTGCCAACACTTTAACAACGCATTTTTGAAAAGCGACTAGATCTTTATTCTTCGGACACCATTATTTGGATGATCCGGTAAGCACCTTCGACTTTTTTAAGTCACCTTATTCTCGAGCTCTTGGGGGTTGATTTATTTTCATGTCTTATGTTTTATTTTCAATAAAATAATAAGTATTTGATTTTCTTCTGATTTTAAAATAATAGTGTTGGGCTTGTGTTATCTTGTTATTAAAAATGAGAAGTAGCATAAGATATTTTTAAAAAAAACCAGAAGCCCGAAAGGTATTTGATGAAGGATTTGGTGTTATCCAGGAAATTTACTCTGGTTCTAGTTAATTTTATTTTACCATCAGTCTAACAGGTGTTCGCAGTCATCTGATGTGCATGTGTTTTGATGTGCTTTGTGTTTTTTTCTGCCTTTTAAAAAAGAAAACATCAAACATAAATTGAAGACCTTGAAAACAAAATAGAATAAGCCTTTACAATCCTATAAATTGATACAACCTTTGCTTCTACTTGTTCTTTTCAACCATTATTTAACTTATTTCTTCATGTTCCATCAGCTTAGATATATTCCATTTTTTTCCATTATGATTAGGTACCCCACCAGGAACTTAAAAAAATGTTCTGATTTTTTAAATGGATCACTAATAAATCGATCCTCTTATAATTGCAAAATAATTACATAAATTATATCTGTTCCAGTCCACTTTTGTCAATGATTTCAATCCATTTGAATCATTAAATTCGTAAAAAGAAAAATTAGGGTACATCCTACAGACTTTATGTTTTATGCATGTTGCATCAATAAATACTTCAAGTGGAGCACTTGAACAAACGAAAAATTTAGAACCATAAAACTGAAAATAAAAACACTGTCGTAGGAGTATGTCGGGGGAGAGTCTATTCAATTTTCGATTGCACTCCCCTTTTGCGTTTAACACTTTAATTGGAATCGTAATTCGACACACGTGGCGACGCCCTCTTTAATCTCGTAATAAACGTCAAATATTTCCACTTTAAATTCAACGGTGTTGATAATATTAAACCAAATAAAATAAATTAAAACGACTTGAATTCTTCGCTGCGGAATGGAAATTTTTTGAAGACTTAAGAGGATCAATCTATTAGTTTCTTAGAATCGTGCATTTTTAAGAAAATTACTCTATCTTCGTAACCCTATGAACATTATCCCAGTATTTTTTCCCCATCCAACAGCATGAATATAATTTAGAATAAGCTAGAAACGTCAGACAGTTTCTGCGAAAATTCTATTTGAGTGAACCTTTTCTGCATTATTATCCGTATTCATTAAAATCCGCAAAAGATTTTCCTTAACAGCAATATTTTTCATCAAGAATCGTCATCAGGAATATATTTACTTGCAATCTATCAATTACTTATATTGAACAAGCTATTCTTGGAACTCACTCTCTGATTATACATTTTTCCACAGTATAAGCTTCCAAATTTTTTTAAATCAGATTTTATTAACATTTTAACATAGAACAAATTTTTATCATTTCAGATACACCTGAAACAAAATTAACAAAAATTGTCTTCAACTAAGGTGAGTGACATATGAAATTCTTTTAAAATTGTTCCTAGATTTAGTTCGTAAATCCTTGGGATGGTTGCATGATCTCAGCAAATTGTCACAAATTAAATGTCAAGGCGTTCGCATACACGATAATATGGAAAAGATGAAAGGATTTATATGAGTATGCAGATTCTGTGGAATTTTTTTGGGAACATAATTTAATTAGCCTGCTCCTAGAATATCTGTAGATATCCCAAGCCGGATCAATCTGTGCCATCTTTTAGTTCATATTCTTGCTCTGAAGCTTAAAATTTAACAACGTGTTTTATGTACGTGCCACATTCTGATTTCATTGGAGACAATCCCACATATTGGAGTTGGAAAAGGTATCAAAGATGGTTCAATTATTTCCCGACCTCTTTCAGAAAACTAAAGTCGAAACGTAGGTCAGGTATTCTTCTATCTGCTATTTTTATTTTTTTACCTCACCAAGCTCTCAGAGAAAAGCAGTCAAACAAGGATAATTCCAAACAACGGGGGTCCGAAAAGCAGCGTTTTCCGGAGATAGAAATAGTTTAGTTTTGACATGCTCCCAAGTGTGGTGGTTAGGTACTGAGCAAGGGAACAATTGTGGAAAGGGGAATTTCAATAGAAGGGAGCATGTGAGATACGGTCTCAGAAAAACAAACTATAAGCAAAAAGCCAAAGCTTCAAAAACATTCGCGATACGCATTGAGTAGAACTATAATTCTTGAACTTAAAGAAGCCAGTTCTAAAAAACTAAGTGCGTCGTCAAAGCCCTGTCCCAGCAGATTTGTCTGGGAATGTATTGAAAGGAAAATTCAGGAGGGTCCTTCAACCAACAAGCAGTCCGTGTTCTCAAAGGGGTTTAATTAAAGGGTCAAAAGGTGGTTGATAAGCCGACTTCATGAAAAGACGAGTGTTTAAGTAGTGGCCTTACTAAATTTTTTTTTCTAATAAAAAAAGTTACCCACCAATCTTCTCGCTTTCAACAAAAAATTTCATGGTTGTGGTAATATAAAACATTTACTTATTGTGAAGCCAAGCTGGACCGAAAAAAAAACATCATGAGCGCAATGAGATCGCTCGCTAATTTTTGCATAAAAATACATAATAGGCTCGCGATTAAGGGATTATGACTACCCTAAAAAAGGGTAAGCTTATCGCTTGCGAAAAGATAAAAAGTAAAGTAAACAGAAGCGGAAGTAACCCCCGCAAGTGTTATGCCTTAACTGCAAATGACAATTGTAAATGACTAGTTCTAGTAATAAACAACGTTTGCCTTCCAATTGAATGTTTCCGATTTTTTTCCCGCTCATTTTGAGACAGACGCTTTTGCTGGTTTTGGTCTGCCCGGATGTTTTCCATGCCGGTGTGGATTAAATCTGGTTAACGTTTTTCCTATCCTTCATTGGGGACCAGAAACTGTACAGAGTTTTCTTGGAAGTTCTACTCATTGTCTCATTCTTCGTTTTCTTCCATGTTCCTGAGCCATGTGGTTCCTACTTGGTGATCTGTTCTGCAGGCGTGTGGAATGGAATTCGTTATGCTAAAGCCCAATTATTAAAGACTTTGATGAGCTTAAGTCGGCTCTCCGAAATATCCCATTACACGCGATTCGTATGCCACGACCACAATAGCCTTATGCTGGGTTTCGTAAGGTTTTCGTTAGCTTGTGTTGGCTTAAAGTTTTGCTTTTGCTTGTCATAAGTTCACTCATTGTCATGCTAAAGCCCATATTTATTTTCAAACGTGCTTCAAAAAATTCGTGAAAGAAGGGAATATACCAAGAATTGTACGCGAGCCTCAAAAGTTTAAACACATTTTAGATCTGAAATTCGGTTTCGAAGATATTAACATCCAAAGTTGAAGAAAAGGTGACATAATTTTCAAATTTAGTTTTTAATTTTCAAGGCAATGTGATACTCGAGACGTTCAGAGTGAAATCTCCTAAGATTTTCTAATCGTTTGCTTAAGTCTATTATGGTCAACACAATCTTTAGGCAGAACTTGAGTGGGATTTTTTCGGTAAAGTCTATTATGTTTGGGCCTTTACACTTTGCTTACAAAACACAGTGCATTTTTTCCCTGAAAAAAAAAAAATATATCCTGATCCTGACATGAACGTTAATGCCTATTTATGCTTGGCCCGTTCGCTAGGGAAATTAGGATCCGTCAGAATACGCTCACGATGATTCGAAGGCAACGAATTTTTACAAGGAAACACGTGACATTCTATGTCACTATCATATATTTAGGTAGATTAAGCCTCTACAGATTAAGCCATTAAACCATCATCAGCAGTGAAATAATCACCGTATAGACCCCTAAGACCTTTTAGAGTTATGATCGAGATCGACAGGTGAATTTATTTAGCCATGTCCGTCCGTCTGTCGGTATATGTGAAGTTTTTAGATTTTTAAAATTGAGCTAGAAAGCTGAAACTCAGAGTGTATTTTGGTTCTCATTTTGTACAGACAAAGTATGAAAATTGATAAAATCGGATCACAGCCACGCCCACAACTGACTTTAACGTGAGACAACCTCTAATTCGCATTTTATTTAAAAATGCCTTTTGGTCAACTTAGACAAAGCGTAGGAACTCAAATTTTGGTGCAGAGCAATATTGGGCAGAAGCCTTGAATTAGGGAAAAATTGGACCGCCCACACCATCGACCATTCCCCAATTTTAACATGTTAGAATTTAAAAAAACCTGATTTCTCGGAAAATTCATTCTAAATCGAAAAAAATATATGACAAATATTACAGCTATTACGAATTGCTTTATATGTTACATAAAAAATATTGAACTCCGCCCACTTTTAGGGGGCGTGTTTTTTTGTAAAAAGAACTGTTTTTTAAGCAATAATTTTCGCTTTTAACGCATTCCCTTATGATTTTAGCGAGATTATAAAATAAATAAATAAATAGAGTGGCGCAACAGCTCGAGGTGAACCAGGGCCAACTTCACAACAATGTATGCTGGTGTGTTAATTTCTTTACATACAAGAGGACCTACAATTTTTTGCCGCATCCGAACGGCACTTTGAGAAGTTTTTCAAGACAAATGATACTCTCGGAGTGCTTGTCAGACCCTCGCGGAGGTTGGGACCGTGAAAAAGAACAAGTCTTTTTTTTTCAGGTGACGATGGCAGGATTCGAACCCAGATCTCCGGCGTAGTAAGCACACACACTAACCACTACGCCACGGCAGTTTTTAGCGAGATTAGAATTTATTAATTTTTAGCCCAAACCAATTTTCGGGGCGTGGCCAATACAAATAATTAACATACCTAATAATTTAGGCCAAAAAGCTTTTAAAAATTGTGTTACATGGTATTTACAAGTTCGTTACAGACGAACGACTGTGCACGAGGTCCTGGGTTCGAATCCCGACCGAGGCATAAAAAACCTTTTTTGACAGTTTTATCTCCGTGGGTCTGGCAAACCTTCAAGAGTGCGATCTGTCAAAAATGGCCTCTTAATTCGCCCTTTAAAATCGGCGAAAAAATATGGGTCCCTTCCAAATAAGTAAGAACACCTGTCTGAGGTCAGACTATGACTCTTCTAAGCTAAAATTGTTGAAACTGGAGATGGTCGGTCGAAACCCGCTTTTTGAGTTTAGAAAAAAAAAGAAAATAATTTATCAACACGAAATAACCTGCTAACTTACACAGCGTGGGACAGATTGAGATGCAAGAATGGTGTTGAACACTGGCTCAGAGTGGTTTGATCCGGTAACAAAAAAGTTTTCGCAAAAGGCTTCTTCATTGGACACTTTTGACACTTGAATTACTGATTATGTTGACCAAAAAAATTCACTATTTTTTTCAACTTTTTTAAGATTGCCTATTTTTGCTATCAAATAGGACTAGGAAAGTGTATTTTGCGTCAGCCAAATTTATAAAGATTGAACTTAATATCGGTGGAAACGATAAAACAAATTAAGTTCAATAGATGACTGTAATTGACGGTTAACATCCACGCCATCTTTTGGATCCATTTGTATAATAATTCCACAATACATAGTCTCAATAAATGTAGGCCCAATGGGAAGCAAAATTTACCTCTACCAGGCTAGGTTAGGTTAGGTTAAACAGGGGTGTGGGTGTGGTGAAAAGGATCACACAGACACTTATTCACCAAAACGGGTTCACGATCCCTGGGGATGGGAACCAGTTGAACATAACATTCAAAAGGCAAAAACAACCTAAGCATTTACCGTAAAACAGCCAATTTCCCTGTAAAAGCCAAGAAGGCCTTTGAAGTTTGTGCCGTGTACCTCTTCCAAACTTCCAAAGAAATATTCCCCTAAATTTTTTTTGCGGACACACGAAATTGCCTCGCAGAATCGACAAATATCCGTGTCAGAAAGCCTGAGCGACCTTGAGTGTTTCCTCAGGAGATAGTGTACTGTCAGAGTTCCCTCTAACGCCCTAAGCTTGTCCCTGCTCAGTTTAATAGCGCCTTCTATCCTTTTCCGTCTAGTCGTGGCCAGAGAGCCCTAGATACCCTGTGTCCAGCCAGACGAGACCACTACGCGACGAGAGACGAGACTCTAACTACGCAGAGGGGTGGTTTGATGTTAGAAACCACACTGTTTTCAAGGAGCCCTCCTCTTCTTGCAAGCTCATCAACTTGTTCGTTTCCCTCTATTCTACCAGGCTAAATAACGCTCCTATCACGAAACGAATTGCCGAAAAATTTTAAAACCTTTCATCACAACCTTTTTTTATACCTCATCCCATAGAGGTATAAGTATGATTCATAGTTTGCAACATAGAGAAATAATCACCGTAGACCCCCAATACCTTAAAAGCATATGATCGAGACCGAATTGTAAGTCGAATAAGCCATGTCCGTCCGTCTGTCGGTAGTTTTTAGGCCTTAAATTTTGAGCTAGGAACTTGAGACTTGATATCTATTCTTTTTAAGTCCCGAAGCAGTACAAGTGTAAAATTTTTTTAAATGCGCCCACTGACACGCCCACTTTTCTTAATAGCAAAACAAAAATTAAAGTTGTCGTAAGAAGCTGAAATTTGGCATGCAATATCCCCGCTTAAGTGTATTGTGATTGGCATTTAAAAAAAAGCGAAAACCGCTCCCTTGTAGGCGTGGTCATATTTAATATGCATTCTAATAAGCGGCTTTTATTTGATATATTTGCTTTAAATCCAAAAGACTTTCACTTTAAAATGTTCAGATATGTGTGTAAGCTACCAACTCAAATAAATAAATTTTTGTCACGCCCACTTTTGGGGGCGTTTTTAAGTCTAAGCGGCTTGAAAGGCTTAAACCTTTTATTTTATTTTTTGAAAAAGTATACTATTGCTGTCTGCATAAAATATGATGATAACGTCCTTATGGCTATGCTTTGACTTCGCTGGGCTTAAGGGTGTTTGCAAGAGGTCCAACTTTTGATGGTCCGACAATGTGACTCGGGCGGTTAATTTCGATTGATGATCAACTGATGTGTCCCCACAAGAAAAGGTCTTAAATAGAGTAATCTATAGGCTGGTTCTTCACTCTATGACTAAATGTAAAACAAAAGATCCTTGTGTGGTCTATAATTGGTAATTTACAGTTTCAGTGTAACAATGCCTTACGCAGCCAAGTTTATATTTCCATAAATACTCTGTACACCAATTTTTTTATTGTTATACCCTTTTCAGTTCCATTTGATATTTTAGTATTTATTTTATGAGCGTTCGTTATTTTGGTTTCCTTACTTTTCATGGCTATAAATTAGAAGGAACTACAACCGCAAAATCTTATTAATCTGCGGCACAGCTAAAACGTCCCAACACGGAAATACCCAAATGGATTCGCCCCATTTCGATTTCGACGAAGCGTGCGATACCATTTTACAGCTTGTGAGAGAGAAGCTGTAGTAAGGCTGTCGTGCATGTCGAATAAAAAGTCCAAAGACTTTGGTAAACCAATTAAAAATTGATTTCAATTTTTTTACTCAATCCTAAAATAACTTTGGTTTAGTATATAATATGCGAGAGTTAATCTAATAAGATTTATGTACAAGTGGATGTAAGATGCTGGAGTTTTCAAAAAATCAGGGAGCCAAACTAAAATCACGTTTTCGTGTGCCAACATTGGGGGTTGCAATTTGGTTCGGTTGTAAGCGGATGAAATATACCATGTCAAGGGGGTGTCAAGGAGCATCAAAGTGAAAGGGTGGTTTTCTAAAACTTTGGGGTGGAAAAATGTAAAAGTAGCCCTCGGATGCTAAACATGATGTAAGTTGTTTTTGAAGTCTTTACATATTTTTTTTTTTTTTGTTAAGAAACATGCGGCGGGTCCTGTGAGTTGTTTTTTTAATGTTTTCTGAAAATATACGTCTCCTCCCTAAAAAATATGAGTTTTTTCTCATTTGGTTAAGGTTGTTGCTACCTAACCTGAGATCAAAGGAACCAGGATTGGTGGTGCGAAACGTTTCATGCATTTTTCAATGTTTTCTTAAAGTTTTCCGCATTTTAAATATTCCAGCGGAAAAACAAAATCGTATTAAATACTTCCCTACGAAATTTCCCGCGGTGCATACATTGATTATGCGACCACAACGTCAGACGTCACGAAAAAAAAAGACATCACAGGAGCAATGAACTTCATTAGTCTCTTGACGAAATTAAATTACTCATGATTTTTATGTTTTTCCTTTTATTTAGAAACAGTATTTCGCAAGAGACACCAGAGTGCTGCCATTTATCGTGAACACATGCGAAAGTTGAAATTATCGCCGTGGGTATACCTACCAACCCGTGTGTATCTGTGCCAATATTT
This sequence comes from Neoascia interrupta, assembly GCA_947623515.1. Lineage (NCBI taxonomy): Eukaryota > Metazoa > Arthropoda > Insecta > Diptera > Syrphidae > Neoascia > Neoascia interrupta. The sequence continues at coordinate 48,729,067 of OX392462.1, forward strand.
TCAAGGCTTGAGGTTCTTTGTGATAAAATATGTGAGTAATGTTATGTGTTAGCCAATTTGTTATCATTTGTCACCTTGCTATCGAGTTGTTTTTCCCCCTTTTTCCACCATCAGCTTAAACTAATCCAATAAAACGATTGTCAACTCCGAGAATTGCAATTTAAACGATATGGCGCGAGGTGGGTCGTATTTTGGTTGATATTTATCATTCTGCGATTTGGAAAAAATCTATTTAGCCAAAAATATGTGGGGTATGCAAAGCAATCATAATAAAAGTGAAATGCAAGTTCGAAGCTTTAAAGTATACAATTCAAGTGTTGTTGATGGCCTATGAGTGGTTTATTCGCAAAGACCTGTGACTTCAGAAATTTTCACAAGAAAAAATAGCGGGATTAAATGGGTGCATGATTTTTATATGCGTTTCAAATATCTCGTCTGCGAGAATCTTACTTTCAAAACGTTCATGCAAAAAGTCAATTGTTGCGCCCGCGTGTTGACATGTCCTGCTTCAACCGTCCTGCTGGAACTACATGTGGTCTAGGTCCATGTGATTCAATTTGGGTCCAAGAAATTGGTAATCGTCGTTTTGTAGCACTCGTAATTGGCGCTGACCGCTTCACCAACGCTGTTTTTGAAAAACTAAGAGCTACTTACACCGCTGGTCGACCCAAAATCCACACCAAACGGTTACCCTTTTGCGAGGAATCATTGTCTCCTGGGTCACCTCGTTTGGTCTTGTGTCGTGCCATTACGACATTTTATCTGGTTAACACAGGCATTTGTCATATCGAAAAATGTGCTCCGTCGCTAAACAAAATTTTTCGGCCAAATTTGGGGTCCGCTTCCAACTAAATTTTGATCATAAAGTTTTTGGACGTTTTTTTTTCTTTGCGTGTAACTTGCCATGTTGGCATCAGCAACTGAATAAAAACAAGTAGAAAGTGCAACAGTGCGCATGCAAAACCTTCAGTCCATCTACGACGGATTGCAAAATACCCGACCACACAAAAAAAAACTGCCACGCTTACAAAAAGTGGGCGGGATATAAAAATATAACTCTTGAACGCTTTATACTTGATGTTTGCTTACATTTCGGCCTAAAACTCCGCCTTTTTAACTAAACAAAAAAACACTTTTTAACGCCACGCCCACAAAAGTGGGCGGAGGCACATACAATATAGACTTGATCTGAAGGACTGGACTTCCAGCCAACGCACCAAATTTCAGCTCTCTACCTTAAATTTAAGGGCTAAAAGTTGTTAAATACGGACGGACGGACGGACATTGCTTAATCAAGGTCTTAGGGGTCTACGGTGATTATTTTACTGCGTTACAAACTATACATCAAACTAAATATACCCTGGGTCGGGTATAAAAATTTATTTGACAGATGTCACCAATACCAGATTGCCACCACAGGCCGCCAAATTCTACCCGCACCAACTGAAAGTCGTTTATTGTCACAATCCATTTTTGCAAAAGAGGGACTGGAAGTTCTACTGATGGAATGAAAAAGACAATAATTTACGGAAATTTGAGAAGATTTTGAAGACTAGTTTTAATTATTTAGGTTTTTCTAATATATTTGTCTTCGCACTCATCGAAAATATCAACATCTTCATAAGAACAACAAAAGTTCAGTTTTCAGACTTCTTAGGGCCAGTTTTTCAGTGCAAGATCGTCTGGGCTTCAAAGTTAAACTGAGATTAACCCCAGATAGGACTTTTTCTTTCAATTTTGATCCGAGCTAATTTCGGTTTAACTCACTAAATTTGGTGGATTTGGAAATCCCAGATAAAACTCTGTGAAACAGTCCCAACTTGTTTTTATACCCTACCCAGGGCGTACTAAGTTTGTTGTATAGTTTGTAACGCAGTAAAATAATCACCGTTGACCCCTAAGACCTTTAAGGGCCAATTTTTCAGTGTGAGATCATGCGAGTTTCCTGAGTTTCCTGAGTTAAACTGAGATTAACCCCAGAAATGAATTTCCCAGTCAATCTAGATCCGGGGTTAATCTCGACTTAACTCGCCAAATTTGGTGAGTTAGTCTCGGATAAACTTTGGTGGACATTATGAACTTCTTTGAATGTTTTTTCTGTGTAGAATCACAGTAAATTTGTGTATTTTTATGAAAAATTCCATCTGAGAACAGCTCGAACTTCTTTTCCTGTGTATTTCTATGTGAATTGAGAGTTGGGAGAGTCGATAATTTCGAGAGTCGAAGATTTTGACAACTTTGTTGACGGAATTAAAACTGCTCGCTGGGTTAACTCCAGACTGGCTTTGTTACCGGATTAACAGATCTTGGCTTTGGCTGAGCTTAACTCAGTACTGAAAAACCGGGCCTTAGAGATGTGAAAGGAACCTACAGGAGAATCGATTAAGCCATGTCCGTCCATGTTCGTTTGCATGTAAACAACTTTAAGACCTTAAATTTTAAGCTAGAGAGCTGAAAGTTGGTGAGTTCACTGGAAGTTCAGTCCTTCAGATTAAGTTTGAAAATTTGCTGAATCCGCCCACAGACACGCCCACTACAGGCCTGTATGTGCGAGCATCTCTAATTTTAAAAAATGCCTTTTTCCAAATTTTAGCTATGTTACAATGGTACTAGCGCACTAATTTTTCGTGTGTAACATTGCCTTGGAATTGTCTTTGAGGTAGCAGAAAAATGTTGGCTTTTTCATTGACCACGCCTACTTTTTTTTTTAGGGATTTTAGCTTAAAATGACTGTTTTTCAATAAATATATATAAACTTTAACCAAAAGTTATATAACAAGAATTGTAGATATTAGCATTTTCAAACTTTTTTTTTCTATATAGTATATGCCTCCGCCCACTTTTGTGGGCGTGGCGTGGTGTTAAAAAAAAGTGAATTTTTGAGCTAAAAAGGCGGAGTCTATGGCCGAAATGCATGCAACCACCTAGTATAAAGCATTTAACGGTTATATTTTTGTATCCCACCCACTTTTTGTAGGCGTGGCAGTTTCCTCTTTTGGTATGGTCGGGTATTTTGCAATCCGTCACAGATGGATTGAAGTTTTTACGTACGCACTGTTGCACTTTCCCCGTTAATTTCGTTATGTTTATGTATTTTTGGTGCCTCGTGAAAGCCTGAATTTCCAGGATTGTGTATTCTCCACCTTAACTAAAGAGTAGGTACAGCAATACATTTGTATCGCCCATGAAGGAGACTGTCAAATCAGATGGAAAATGATCCCTAATATCGCTTATCAGAGCTAAGTTTACGCATAATTTCTTTAGGCTAAGTTTAACACTGTTAATGCCCGGAAATTACGACTACGATATTACTTTCGACATTAAAATCTGTGGAAGGAATTGCATATAATTTATGCGTTGCATATACTACCCACATTTCACATGCAGGCATACCTGTATACATGCATACATGTAAATTCCCATGGGGCGAGCAGTTCACTTTTTATTATTCAGTAGACGCACAACATTTATTTGGTTTTTTGCGACCAGATACTTGGCTGGTCAACTGCACGGAAATGTCACATGCAAAATCTGTACCTGCGAATTTCTATCGTTGCATGTGCCTTCAGTTAAAAAAAATCAATCCATGATTTATCGGAATTTCACGTCACAAACATTGTACGGTTTCAGCAAAAGGATTTGCTGAACTTGTCTACTGAACTGGGCTACTTTAAAACAACCCGTTTGCCTAGTCGCACAAGCTAGCTGGATACAAAGCTGGCTGGCGAAGCGTGTTGGCTGAAGTCCTGGTCCACCCCGCCAGGTGGATTCGTTAAATTTATAACGAAGACAGTGTATATACTTCGCGTCACACCTACTAAAAGCATTTTATGCGGTCATCTTATGCTTTGTAATAAACAAAGCCATGCAAATGTGGCACATGTTAACTTTAATATGCAACCATACTCTCTATGCGGCCACACACTCAAGTAAATAGAATTTTTTTTTACATATTCAACTTGGTGTCTACTGCAATTTGTTTTGCATGCAAGTACATCCAACCACAAGTTGCACAAGAGGTTACAACTTTGGAAGGTGATAACTACACAAAAGGCTACCAACTTTGCGTCACACCTAAAGCAAGTAGGTTCTTATGCGGTCATCTACAAGCCATGCATGTATGGCACATGTGAGCATTAACATGCGCCCACATGCGGCCCCAAGCTTTTTTGACATAATCGACTTGTTCTCTCCTACGATTTATTTTGCATGCAAGAAGATGCAACCACAAGTTCCACTAAACCAACATTTCATGGGGATAGGGATGCCAAACCCGCATGGGACAATGCAACAGGCTCAAGAATAAACCAACAATTTGGAATACTTTTCCGTACATCAACTCATAGGGTACGTGACAGGGCCTCCGACTGTGATCGCAGCATAAATCTATTAAGTCTGTCTGTCTAGTGTCACGTTTTATTTTTGGATACCGAGATAAAGAGTAAACAAGTTGCAATATTCTTCTTATCTTTGGTGAACAATTTAAAGCTTCTGCTGTTTTTTCTAAACGTTGCTTGCGAAATCTCAGTAGTTGGGTTGATGCTTTTCAAATCAAAACCTTGCGTTCACCTATTTTTTTAATGGACAACTCAATTATCCAATTCATTGAACTTGGCCATTTTGATACCGAAATTCCATTTCACCAGAACCGTACACTCCCTGGAACGAATAAACTGAAACTCCCGCGTCATCCCAGCATTTGACGCTCGTTAATTTAAGTTGTTGATGAGTGAAATGCTTCAATTCAATTACGAATCGGTCCGGTTAAATGATCTGATACTCAAAACTCCACACGATGACATAAGCTCGCAGTCAAGTTCTCAGAGTATTTCTCATATACGAGAATGAGCCCGTCGGATTGTAAATAAATTCTCGTATCTGTGCGCGGTGCTCAATTCATTAAAAAAAATAAAGAGGGCGTTCAATTCGAAATTTGATAAGAGCTGACTTATCTGAGTTTACGATGCAGTTTAATCCCATTAAAGCTTTCTTTTTTGGGGAACCGAATTTATATTTCAGAAAGAAATGATTTTTTGTATTCTCCTTAATTTCTTTGCGTGACCAGCGAGTGCAACATTGCTGTGTGGTGGTCCGTTTTCAATACAAAAATTAATTTTCGCCAATGAATTCTAATTATCGCTCATAAGTTGGACATTCCCCTGGAGTACATGTAGCTGGATAAATTTCGCCACGAAAGTACTCGCTAATGACATTCTTCCACTGAAATGGGTACGCGATTCCATTAAGACAAACGCGTGGTTTGCTCGTTTGACGCACAATTGTTTAAAATTAATAGCAAACGACTATTTAATTGAGTCGCTGCACACAAACCTTTTGAACGCGAAAACACCGTACGAACAATGCGACTGGGCGACGGGGAGTGCCGCGTTGCGGCAACGTATTCCATGTGGCCCATGATTCCGCAAAGATTGTCTTTATTTGCCAGCTTGAAGATGACACTACTGAGGAGTGTTACACACATGGTTTCGATTGGCAAACTGATGTATCTGCAAGTCAAGTCTGACGTCACTCGGAAATGGGTGGTTTTTATTTTTCCTCCATCAACTTCGTACTTCACAATAGTCAAGTGTTGTTCTTTTTTAGAACGAGAGTGAATTGAACTTTGCCATCGAAGAAAGACGCCGCGAGGCTATGTTTCGTATATTAATTAATAATTAACCTTCTTTAGTTATGGGCTGTCGGTGCCTCAGTAGGTCAAGAGAAGAAGAACAAACAGTGTAATGGGTTCGAAAAACGTAGCGCGAACACAAAGACGAGTTCATTTGAATTTAATCTAAAAATGTGGTGACTACTTAAAAGGTGAACTATGTTATCAGTCGAAAGATTAGATTCTTCTACACTTGCCCGCAGAGTCTTATTTTTTAAAGAGACCGAAAAAAAACTCTTTAATGACAAACTTTATTCGGAATATATGCTAAGCAGTATGGGTCGGTTCTGGTGCACTTTGATTTTCAATGAATTCAAGTTATGAATACATTTTTTTTTTAAGAAGAAGCCAACGTCTCTCAAATCGCATGCATAATGTTCGTTTGATTATGGGTTTTGGTGTTTTTTTTCGGCACTAGAAATACAGTGTGACGATGTCACGTATCTTGACAAGTTTATGATACTTTAGGAAGGAAAAGCTTTTGGGGCGGGATAAAAAACGTACGGCTCAACAAAGTGAGACATTTTCTTCATGCTTTAAATATTCATATGAATTTTTTGGTTGAATATTTAACAGATGAGTTATGATAATGGTGAGATATTACTATTTTGCAAAGTCAGGGAGCTTCAGAATATTAAGGCTGCAGGAGGCTTTAAGGGCAAGGCCTTACTTGGCCTGAACAGTGAGAAGTTAAGAAACGTGTATTTAAAAAAGTAATGTTTGACAGATGATTTTTTTTTAAGGTAGGTAAAGACTTGTGTTCTCAGTTAAATAAAGGAAAGAATGTGAAAACATCCAGGTCTTCCTGGAACATCCTCCAATGGCAACGAAACTCTACATCCTTTTGCTTTTTGCTCTATCATAATTATTGTCCGTCCTGAAGGGGTTCAGGGGCGAAATACATTGGACCTTATAGCAGCCACATATGAAGACAGTTGAGTTCGGGGTGGTGCTCTGATCAACTGCAACGTATCTGGACCGAACCACACAAATGTTTGAGGAACAGCTTTGACTCCTCACCCTAAATAGAATCTTTTCGTTTCGTTTCTTCGTTTGTTTCTTTCGTTTCTTCGTTCATAACAACAAATAAATACGTAACCAATAAAGGCTCATTGCTTTTCAATGTCTGTGTTTTGGAAAAAAAAACTAGTAAAATTACAACTAAAAGAAAAAAAATTCATTGCGTGATGAAGCATCCGAGTTGTCATCAGAGGGTAAAAAAGGGTGAGCCAAGAGCTAGTTGGAAGTTTTCTTTAAACTAAGCACAACTTTTTTGTGATATCAATGCATAAGTTTATTAGTTTATAAAGCTTGGTCTATGGCAATTAGGAATGGAATAAAATATAGTTCAGGTGATCGCCTCGAAGGGTTAGATTTATCGATGACATTTTTAAACAAAAAGTGGGTCTTTGATTGTTTCGATTGTTTCCGGTCATTAGGACAGAGATCATTCTCTTCAAACAATAGTCAAAAGGTGTCAAATCACATGATCAACTTCTCCTCAAACCGAAATTTGATTTTCCAATTGTTTACACAATAAATTGATTTATTGACGGCCTGTGCGAACAGGAATGAATCTTGTCAAGACCCAATTAATTATGTTTTGGCTGACCATTAACTCCACAACCATTAACCACCATAAATCTCTCACTAGTCCCATTATAAAAAAAAGCTTACGGGCCAAAGACACCACCCAATTCATGATCTACAGCCACGCCACACTCGATGACTTATTTGGGATACGTTTGGTTTTCGTAAATCTCTTTCGGTCCCCAGAAATAAGGATTTAGTATCCGCATAGCTTCTCACTCCTCAAAAATCACACTTTATCAGAAAAGATCAAAAGCAAAATTTTACCGTTCGCTCATTTAATAAAATTGAATAGCAAATATCTGGCTGCGTGCTTTATGACTAAAATCTATAAATATTGTACGTCTACTTGGGATATAGTGTTGAAACGAGCATCCGAAAAGAGTATTAAAAAAAACTCTTATTTGGAGTAGATAGTACCTAAGCCGATCGGCTAAGAAATGGCTCCAGTAATCACTCGATAACCAGGAAGTATTAACATTTGCTCTCTAATGTTTGTCTTCGAACCCATGCGCAGTATGAATGGTCTGCCTCACTAATATTTACGACAATGTCATTTATTTTTTATAATTTGTTCGTAATCAAGAGGTTATGACCACCCTTAAAATGCGTAGCACATCGCAAGCGGAAAGAATTTGGGGAAAGAAAAGATAGAAGAAGAAAGTAATTCTCGATCTAACACAGACGCTGATCATAAGCAAGTATGATCCAAGCCAAACATGAAACCTCTGCGCAGAGACACCAAAATTTTTCCCCGTAAGTGTTATGCCTTAACGAAGAAAAGCAATAGTATAACCAGCAGAATATTTCATAAAAACATCTGGCGTGCATCTTATTGTTGTCCATTCTACTTGCATATTGGAAAAGAAAAAGGTGTTTTGTATTCGGTCGACCCTAACCTTGATAACAGACGCCAACCAGGAAGCCGCTCATTTTGAGACAGACGCTTCTGGATTTTTCGTTTGTTGTTGGTTTTGGTCCTCCCCGGATATTTTCCATACCGGCACCCATCATATCTGGTGAGCATTCCCCTATCCGCCACCTGGGGAGGCTCCCAAGCTATTAGCTGGCAAGATCACTACCATCCAAAGATCCAAGACGTCAAGAAACTCAACGCCAGGTGCAGCATTGATATAGGTTAAAAAATCACTCACCACGCCAACAAATGGGGTCCTAACTGTTGCAATAAAGGCAAGAGCAATTTGCCGACAATATTGAAGATCACTGGGCTGACGTAAAAGTTGCTTTCAGAAACGATGCGGATCAAATTTTTGGTCGATTACAGCAAAGTCGTAGTAGGTGGCTGACAAAAGATACCTGGCAGCGAATCAACTATCGTACAATACTCAAAGATCGCTTATAAGCATTTTCGGAAGCAGGCATTAATGAGCTCGAGTCCCTGTATCTCAAACAACTTAAAGAAGTACATCCTAAAGTGCGACGTGACAATTAGCTCATTGCTCTTAATGCAGAATCGGTAGGTGTGATAGCAGGACCGTTTACACAGAATAACGAGAGAACAAACAGATGGCCATAGCTCTAGTCAGCACCCTGCGAAACGCTTAAGCGGATCTCTGCTTCTTTTGATTAAGAAGGAACTCAAGTAGTCGAAGTAACATTTCACATCGGTATTGAGTCATGTTTTTTTAACTGACGTGACCAAAATGAGTGGTCCGAAGTAAGAATTTACTTAATAAGAATCCCAGCAGCCAGTAAGGAAGGGATAATATTAGCGATCGTATCGCTAAGAAGTATACGGCTGCAGGACTAGACGGAATTCAGCGTCCTCGGCGTAGATTTTGCACACGCCGATCGAGCGAGCAGAACTTTTCCTCAAGGAGTGGAAAAAGTGATGATCGTCAAAGTCGCGCAAAAGCTTGAATGAAGGGGTGTTCCAGGAAATCTAATAACACCCAATAAGGACAAGCACTCATGCTTTTACCAATGCTTTTCCCGCTGCTGATGTACTCCGAGCAGCATAAAGGCTCGGAAACGTATAGGAATTCGATGAACTCTAACAGCTTCCTTAAAACATCTCGACATCTTAAAACCTCACAGACGACCCGACAGGTATTAACTGTCACATGCAATAATCGACATCTATCAAAAAAGACAGTAAACGTAAAGAGAGAGGCAAACCTGTTTGGGTTAAAAATCTATGCCAAAAAAGAACAATATCGAGTCGAGCTCAAATAAGTGTCTCTATACAAGCGGTAGCTCAAAAGCGCCCCGAGATGCTTCCATCCAACAGCCAACCGGATCGGCCAAGCCAGCTTGCCGTTTAGTATGTTGTCCAAGATATTGAGAAACAACGTAATGAGCCTAGGCTCTAAGCTGAGATTCCGCTCGAGTGTCGAGTCTGTGCTACTTGAGCACAAGGAAGTATTCGTCAATAGTCGCCTTAAGAATATATTAAGAATCTTATAACTGTGTCTCGAACGCTGTGTCCGCCGGAAAACTGTGTCTCGAACGCTGAACTTTATCTGAGAACAAAGTGAGGATCCACTGTCGAAAATGACAGTGGGTCGACCGGCCACACTGATCGAACATTATCTGGCAAACGATTGATATGATCGAACGTGACTTATTGAAAAGAACTATACTTTACCGAAGAATAATGTCGCTCTCAAAAATTTTCATGAAAAAAGCGCAGGAAAAAATTAAAAAAAGCCCAACAAACGTCCATGATACGTTCAGTCAAGAAGCTCCTATAAATTTTTATTATTTTTAAAAATTCAATCCAAATCTTATCTAAGGAATTTGTGCATCCCGAAAGGAATGAGCAATATCTTTGGCAGTTCGTTGACAAATATTGGACCTAGGTTAGAATGTCAGACGTTTGGTCCTAGGAAAAATACGTTCTCAGTGATATTCAAAAATACTTGTCGATGATGTTCAAGGCAAGGTTCCACAAGTGCCAACTTGTACAAATTTTTTTTACAGATTGAGTCTTCCGATTGCATTTAAACTCTGTTGTTGTTTTTCCCCAAACAAGTCTTATGTCAAACTTTCCAGTAAAGCCAGAGATACACGAGAACAGAAAATCGTGCGGCAAATTGTAGTCCAACCAGAAGACAGGCAGCGCCCTAGTGCGGGTACGGCACTTTGTTGCACGATTACATCGGCGGTGATTTTTCAAACTGCGTTTGAAAAACCCTGTTTTTCCAACGATGGTGATTTGATGACAATTATCATCCAAATTGGCTGGAATTCACGGCATATTTATTAGTTCTGTGCTAAGTATACTTGCGGCAGAAAAACGTGCGTTTATTTGCCCTTTTTCTTGCGTTGTGTGTTCTAAATTCATTATTCTTTGAGGAAATCTATGGGGATTTTAAGGAAATATTATAGACATGTGCTAAAAATGTAGGAACCTGTCATTGCCCTAATTTAGGCCAAGATGAGAAGATTTCCAATCGTGTCTTTGTGTGAAACCAAGTCAAACATATGCAATTGGATTTTAGGCACGAATTTGTCAAGAAAGTTTCACATAAACCGGTGAGAATAAACACAAAAAGCCCAAAATAAATACGTTTTAGTATTCGTTTGCAATTACAAGCCAACTAGGTACATAGGTACTTCGAACTTTCCTCCGCATACAACGGACAATACTCGTCTTTAGTGGTATTTTAGGATGCACTTCTATTTTTATTGACAAACACTGAGCACAGTGTTTAACTGCGTCGAGACACGTGTTCCACCGGATTCATCTTTATGTGTCTGCAAGAGCGCATCACAACCAGATTCAAATAGTGACTTTTAAGTGATTCCCCAGCAAAAACGCATCTTTCTCTGTTTTTAGGGCTTAATTTGTGCGATGCTGTCTTCACCACAGAGATTATCAAATGAGAGAGAATCTTATTTGTTTATTTTTGTTTTTTTTTTCTTCTTCTTTTTGAAATGTATCTTGTCAATGAGAAACTTGTTCGCACTAAACGAACCGTAAAATACATATATAACTCGAGTGCATTAGGGCTGCGGCTCGATTATTTTCTTATTTCCTCTCTCTAGGCCCGGGGCCATCAGCATTGCGTCTTTGTGCTTGTGTTTATGTTAGTGGGTTCATTATAACGAATATGTTTCTTCTTTGTTCCTTGATTAAACCTAAAGAGTTCATTATTACATGCGCTCGCCATTAGCGGAATTCGTTTAAGTTTTTCCCTTTTACATATTATGCGAGAAAAAAGAAAAACGAAATGAATGATGAAAATACAATTAATCCCACATAGGATGTACAGATACATTATTTAAGCACATATGTCTGCAATGAGTCATTGAGGATCCATATTTACCCAGGCAGATGCCCGTCGTCGTGTCGGCTTGGGTTAATTTATGCACATTAAGGTAGGTACAGTACAAGTAAAAAGTACTAGTCAGTTGTGCATCAATCTTGTCTTTTATTGATAGATGGAACGAACTCAATTGAAACTGGATTACATGTGTAATGAATCTACAAAACCCCGGCTAACCAGACGATTCACAGAGCAATGGAACAGCTGACAGCTCGCGCAAACATTTCTCGGTTATTTAGGTCGTGTCAACTTTGGGGATTTTTAATTACGCCATCAGACAGGAACGTGAGCGGATGATAAATATGTATAGTGTATAGGGCTTGATATGGGCCACTATAGGTAACCTTCTCCAATAAAGGGACATAGACCCACAACGAAGAACCACTCCTTTCTGGAATACCATGAATCCATCAAAGTTCAATGATTACAAGTTCGATACTATTAATAGCCAAGATCATCGATGAGTGACTGACAAGAGAATGCTATCGATCATCAGAAGAATGTGGAGGGGCTATTGAAATCCACGCAGTAAATGCAATATAAAGCAACTATTGAAAGGACTGACTGCAATGAAAACACGTACGGATATTTCAGGTGAAAAAAAATACATCAGTTTGGAAAAAAACTCTTTAAAAATACAAAAAAACAACTTAAAAATCATTCTATTTTTACATTACAATATTCACTGTTATTAGTTTTACGAAAGACACTTTCAGAAATTTCCCCAAAACTTAAGGTCCAACAGGTAGCTAAATTTCGTATCTGACTTTCTGGTCAAAGTCAGCCAACCAGGCTAGGGTCGGTCTTTTGCCCTTACATAAAAATAAGCTGAGTAAAACATTAAAAAATTGCGGGTTTTAAAAGTATAGCGGGCTCTTATTGAATATTCTACTGAAAACCATTGCTTTCCTCTCGTAAAGGCATTGCTTCTTTGCCTTTCTTTCTTTATGGTCTTTTTTATTTCATTATTATAGACGCTCAAATCCTTTTGATAGCGGGTGCTAAACTATGCATTTTGTAAGCGTTTTTTGAGTTATTCTGTTCTGCACAAATGAACACAGAATTGTTTGCCTATTCCAAACGGCGTCCCATAAAGGGTTTTTAAGCCGTTAAGCCTCAATAAGGGAAAGCCGTGAGAAAAAACTTATATCATTGTCTCGGCTTGAATTCAAACCCATCCCAAAAGTGGCCCTGGGCTTAAAATTGAAATCAATTATTTGTAGTTTCGTGAGAATTATGAAAAAATACGTTAAAAGCGGAAATTATTTAAGAAAAAAGGAGTTTTTCCTTAAAACGCCCCCTAAAAGGGGGCGAAGCACAAAACTTTGTTTGAAACAAACTTAGCAAATAGTAATATCTATAATATTTGTCATATATTTTTTTTTTTCGATTTGAAGTGAACTTTCCGAGAAATCGGATTCTTAAAGATCTATCATGTTAAAAGTGGGCATGGTCAATTTTGTGGGCGGTCCAATTTTTGTCCTCTTTAAAGTTTTGGGTTCCTTAGTCTTGTCTTACATGACCAAAAGGCATCTTGAAAGAAAATTTGAAATAGAGGTTGTCTTACTTTGAAGCCAGTAATGGGCGTGGCCGTTGGCAGATTTAACCGATTTTCACATTTTGTCTACAAAATAAAAACCAAGATACTCTCCAAGTTTGAGCGCCCTAGCTCAATTTTAAAGACCTAAAAACTTCACACATACGGACAAACGGATAGACGGACGGATATACGGACGGATATACGGACGGACATGGCTTAGTTAATCGATTCACCTGTCGGCCTCGATCATATCCCTAAGAGGTCTTAGGGGTCTACGTTGATTATTTCACGGTGTTACAAACTATGCATTAAAATTAATATACCCTGGCTCGGGTGTAAAAAAGCAACCACAAAAAATGTAATGTACCAATTTACCCACCAGTAGGTGCCATTTCATCCTCCATTTTTTTAAAATATATTTTTTAAGGCTTTGTATTTCTGGGGAAAAAATTAACTTGTCTGTGAATTCTATAAAAGACAAATTTTTTCAATTGGTGTTTAAAAAAAAGTATTCTTACGTGAATTATGGAAAGTTATTTTTAGTTGTTTGTTTATAAAAAGAATTCACAATGGTTGCCACATCCCCCGACTTTTACGCTAAGGTGTCTTTATTATTTATTATAATAATGTAAAACTTTTTCCAGTAAAAAATATCTTAACATTCGGTTGCAGTTTTTTTAATCAATGCAGCCTTAGTTTGAGACATGCGATTAATGAAGGATTTCGATAAAATGTTTTAGTCAAAGCCAGAACAGCACTCTGCGATAGAAAGGATTTTTTTGTTCAAATAAAATAATTTGTTATTAATTGAATAAAAATGTCAAAATGATTTCAAAATTATAAAGAATCGAGGTGTCAGGACAGAATCTTGTAAGGTCCGAAAGGGCGTCTTGTTTTTTAAAGTGAGAATTAAAAAAAATCTTTAATCCATATTTTTTTGACGTTGCCTCGGTTTTTTGATGGCTCCAGGGTAATTTCTTCTGAATACCATAATCGATACCCTGAAAAAGTGGACAAAATATAGACAAAATGTCGGGAAAAATGGATTTGAATGTGCATGTACGCTTAGAAAAGTACTTCATGATCCTTACATTCACAAACCCTTTGGTCTAACTTTAGTATCCCCGATTGCCTGAAAGAGGTATATTTCTCAGTGTTGAATTCCTCAAATCTCAGAAAGCCCCAGGTCCAGCAGTTGTCCAGGCCGTTCCTAAAAACAGTGACTCTCATTCAGTTCCTTGGCATCGCCCAAATGCACTAGCTCCATTATCTTCGAGGTCATAAAAAGGCGGAACAATAATGAAATATCTTTAATCATGCAAAGTCCTTAGTAGGCAACATGGTTTTTGTAGGTCCAGTGATTAACTGACGGCATATCTCACCAAAAAGTCGAACCATTTCGTACATCTTTATAGCAAACGGCAATACGGATTTCATAGCAAAAGTCTAGTCTGTTCAACACAAAATGTTTTTGAATTATTTCAAAACCTGCAGTTGAAATGGCATCGACGAACGTTGGGGTCCCCCATTGATCGGCTTTGTCGTCGACTCTCTTTCTTGTCTTCCTTTTTAGCGGTCCGTCCAAAAATGGAAAAGGACCTCTTATGGTATCGCTACGTTGTCCGTCCGTCCGTCCGTCCAATCGCTTTATAACTCCAGAACCGTAAGTCGTAGAAAGACAAAATTTGGTGTGCGTATAAACTGCGGAAATAGTCATAGAATCCAAAGAGGGCAATTTTTTCTAAGCACAAATAACGGTTAAAATATAATTTGAAATTTCATGTGAAAATGTACTTAACGTTTTTTTAGTGTTTTTTTTTCAGGAAGTTTAGTAGGCAAGAACTAGAAAAGCGAAACTTAGGTTTAAAAAATACTAAGCTTTAATTAAAAAATAAAACTTTTCGAAATAATCAAAATGTTTTTGAGAAATGAAGAGTCGAAAATGCATGACGTTTTTCAAAGTGTTGGAGGCCATAACTTTTGAACGACTTATTCCTCAAAATAAATATTGAACACACGTATAAAGCAACTCAAAGTAAATCAAGTTCTTAGGTCATATTTTTCAAAAACAGTTCGAGTACTGGAGTTTTAACGCATTTTCGAAAAAAATCGCAAAAATGCATGAAAAAACATGTGTATGCCCCCCCCCCCCTTATCATCGGTGCTGTTTGGTGAAATTTTATGAAAAAAATCACACGTATCAGAAATAATTCAAAATTTTAAGGTAAATTATAGCGGGTTTTGAAATTTCAAAATCTTCTGAGATTTAACTGAAAAACATAAAAGCATTTTCAAAAACAATTTTTTTAAGTCTTCTAGTAGCTTAACGGTATAAGCGATCTTTTTCAGATTCGATTAAAGTAAAAAGCTTAAAAAAAGATGAAGGCTGCGTTAAAATTTTTTTAAATTTCCGTTTTTTACCTAACTTTTTAGAAGCCTATTTAAAAAACTAAATAACTAAATAAAAAAGGAGCTTGTTTTACCGTTTGCGCATAAACCGGTGGCCATAGAATTAAAAAAAAACATCCAAGGGTGCTGGTTGTGCAATTGGAAAAAAATCTAACGGAAACTGGAAAAAACTTCAAAATAGTTGTTTTATGGATTTGAAATCTAAAATATTATAAAAAAGGTCAAAAGCACGCATGTCTCCCCCTCTGTCTCCCAAACGGTATAAAGTATAATTTTTAAATTAACACCAGGCATAGTCCATCTTCTTAAATTTCATACAAAACTATAGCAGACTTCGAATATTCAAAACCTTCGAAGATTTAACTGAAAATCCTGAAAACATTTTCCAAAAATTTTTTTTAAAGATTTCTAGTTCCTTAACGGTTATGACTACCTTGTTTAAATTTGGCTAAAGTATGTAATGTTTAAAAGGCAAGCGAACTGCATCAAAAACGTTTCAAAATTGCCGTTTTCGACCCTTAGTTTTTAAGCCCATTCAAACAAGCGAAATAAAAAAGAGCATATTTTTACCGTTTTCTCAGAAATCCATGTCCGCAGAATTTAAGAAAAGTGGCAAATACTAGCACAGCTAGTTGTAAAATTTATCAAAAAGTCTAACGGTAATTAAAAATAATCGAAATTGCTGTTTTATGGGTTTTAAATTAAAAAAATCCTAGAAAAGGCCAAGAAAGGGTATATCCTTCCGTCTATTTTCGAAACGGTAAAGCTTTTTGTCAGCCTATTTTTAGAGTAACGAAACGAAAAAAAAAGAAATCACCCAAGATAAGAACAGTAGGAAACAGTACAGAACCCAACAGGAATACTACGAAAAAAGTATATTACAGACTGTAAAATATATCCAGAAATAATTTTAATAAATAAATAGAATGTTACACAAACTGCGCAATATAGATGACTATAACCTTCAACAAAAGCCGACGGACCGCTCCGGGTATGTCTTCATACTTGACGGTCTTTTTAAAGTGAGAATTAAAAATAAATCTTTAATCCATGTTTTTTCTGACGTTGCCTCGGTTTTTTGTTGGCTGCAGGGTAATTTCTTCTGAATATCATAATCGGTACCCTGGAAAAGTGAACAAAATATAGACAAAACGTCGGGGAAATGGATTTGAATGCAGATGTACGCTTAGAAGAGTACTTCATGATCCTAAGGTTAGGTTAGGTTAGGTTGAAGTGGCTGTCGGATCCAAAGAAACCAACACACTTAGACCTATGTAGGTCCATTGTGATACCACGCGGATCTGACTCTATTGCCTACTCGTTGAACCATTTCGAGCTATTAATGAAGCGTAAGAGACGTTTCGGGTCAGTCGTGCTGAGATCACTGAGATCATTATAGAAGAAAGCTCCAATGTGAAGATTTCGGTTCTTGGGGCATGTACAGAGAAGGTGGAGAGTGGTCTCTTCTTCCTCCTCATCCATGCAGCTCCTGCAAAAGTCGTTGGAATAGACACCAAGCCTTGTCGCGTGTTTGCCTATCAGACAGTGTCCTGTAATGACACCGATTGTAGCACTAATGTGCGATCTATTAAGAGCGATCAAACTCCTAGAGCGTTTAAGATCAAGGTTTGGCCAGATCTGTTTCGTCGCTAGACAGGTACTACCACTAGTCCATCTGAGATTTGTTCTTTCTATCGCATCCAGTTTAATCATGAGTTTACATGTCGAAATTGGAATGCCTACGGAGCCTTTATCAGGCAAAAAATTAAATCCATAAAGATTCATGATCCTTACGTACACAAAACCTTTGGTCTAAATTTAATATCCCCGATTGCCTGAAGGACGTATATTCCTCGCTGGCAAAACCTCTGCGTAAGCTAAGCCTTTTTCATCTGTTTAATTCCTTAGGTCTCTTACCCAGTAGAAAGAAGTCAGCAGTTGTCCGGGCCGTTCCTTAAAACAGTGATTCTCATTCACTTCCTTGGCAGCGCCCAACTGCACTTAGTCGCTTCCTGCACATCGCCCAATACCCATAATTATGAGTAGACTATCTATCGAAAAGTGGAACTATTTCGTGCATCTTCTTGGCGAAAGTGATATTCTTGCTTTTGACAGAACTTAGCACCAAACTTTAAATTTTTGGCGACTTTTTCAGGCTTTTTTTTATCGAGAATTAAATAATAATAAATTCTTAAAATAAACGATCCCCTAAAGAAGTCAAAAAAAGGACAAAAATCAACAAAACTTCCGAAAAAAAGTTGACTTAAAGATTTTTTATTTGTGTGCTCTGAAAGCCATCACCAAATCTCGTTTTTCTATATGCATAAAGCTATTTTAATAACGTTGGTCGCTTTGTGTTAACTAATCACAGCAATCTTTATTTAATGAATAAGAGAGCCTCGACGATCCAAAATGTGCATATTTATGACCCTGATACTTAAAAGAACAAACCATTATGATTGTCACACTGCGTTTAATTAAATAAGAAGCTTTCAAAACTGATACGTTAAACGAAAAAAAGACCAGTTGGCTGCCAAGTTGAGCTTAACAGATAACACAGCATCAGCGTTCCAGATGTCCGCTAAACAGAATCGACATCATTCACAAATGTCACAAGGTTTGTTCAAAATTAAACACGTTTTTCAAATGAAATTATTTTAATGTATTCTATCTGCACAACATATTTTGTTTATTGGGATTCGAAGGCGAATTCAGATTTCATTGAAACGTATTTCACGCTCTTAAATAGGTTTAAAGGGCCTATGCTATAAAAATATGATGCTTTTGCATAATTTAATAGAACTCGACGTAAAACAGTTCTTCACACGTGACTGATTTAAAATACTCAAACAAAACAAACGTGTTTCGAACTTACTTGAACACATTATGCAACATGGTTCAAAAATCTGCATTCACAATATTGGTTAGTGCAGTGTTTTCTTTATTAAGAGCCAAACATTAATATGCTCTTTAAGGACACTTAAAAGCACTTAAAAAACGATTGCTTACATAGAAAATGATTGAATTTAAATGAAAGTATCATTTCACTATAAGTATATGGTGAAATGAAGCCAATATAATTCAGAATAAAATTTTCAACCTAAATTTCCCAACACCAATTTGTTAAACTTTCAAACAAAATTAAAACTATGCTAAAAGCATGCTGCGGAAAGTAATTAGGTAACACTCGTCCTATTCATTAAAACAGGAAAGAGTTCAATTTATGTATCGATAATTATCGATATTAACTTTACGACTTTCTGTATAGTTGCAAACTTTGCACATCGATACACATTTTATGGCCAAAGAGATTTCACCAATTAGATAACGACTGCAAATTGAACATAAATATTTAGTTGCAACACATATTCATGGATACCGTAAGTATATATATGCGTTGCAAGTGTGCGGATAATCCTCTGTCTTAAGTGAAACCGCTTTGAACGATTTAGACCATTAGACTAATTAGCAAAACAATTCAAATAAATACAAAGGCGGGCGTATAATGGGAACTTTCTTTGGTTTTGTATATTGCTAAGGATTTTGTTTGTCTGGCTTTTCAAATGAGTAAAAGGATTGTATCGATTTTTATCGATTTTTTTTTATTATTTCGCACAGCGAACTTTGTGCGTCCGTAAAAATGCTGGCAAATACAACGATGGAAGGATAATAAGTTAGAAACTTTCCGCTGACTGACAGTAATCTGTATTACACATTTTTTTTTGCTTTTACGAAGTGGAAGGCGAGGTTGCTTAAATAGAAAATTTAACATCGTGCTTTAAATATATGGTTGACTAAGAAAAGACAGGAGACAGAGGAAGTTGAAAACTTCCAATATCTGGGTTGGTTAAAGACGGAACTCAATGAGAAAATTCCAATTGTAGTGGGAAGAAAGAGTCTGGCGTTTTGGCGATTGTCCGAAATATGATTGCCAAAACTAAACAATTAGTTTACCAAATCAGAATCTGTGACACCCTATGGGTGCAGCATGATGAGAGTGAGTAGCAATATCGTGAGAAAGCAGCAAAAGAAACAAACCTTTCTGAAACACACCTTTAAGGAACTAAAACCAGAGTATATGCATAAAGCTAAAAGTCTTACCGAACATGGGTCGGTGCTTATGCTGGGGTACCCCAAGGTTCCCATCTTTTCTCTACTCTTTTTGTACAAATTTATTAAACATGGGCCAATGAAGGTGCTTTAAAAATTAAGTTTTATTACATCTTAATCATTTCGATCATTACGCTTTTTCACATACGGTTTGTCACTTTCTAATGATGACAGAGATCATTCATCTTTTAAAAGTAATGGAAAAACCTTCATAATCAAAACTTTCAACCCTCCGAAAGTTCATCAACAGTGGACCATGGTTGTCACTGTTTGGTTTGGACTCTTTTTTCATAATTTTAAATCGGTTTGTCAATAGCATTTGTTCTTTTTGGGAGTTTTGAGAGTCTGCTGGATCGCTCTCATAGCCCCATATGTCTTAAAAAGCCTCCAAGAAAGTAGTGTGTAGGCAACACGGACAAATTGCCGGAACATTGTTTAAGATCTATTTTCTCTTGTACGACTTTTGTCCGGATGACAGCGACACTACGATAGAACTGAGCAGCTGTGCCATGGGTTGGAGTTAATCTGAAAGACGAATTACCTCCCTGATGAAGGTGTCTATTCCGATTGAAACGAAAAAGGTTTTAAGAATCATCACAAGATTTTTCGAAAACTGAAAATTTTGTTTATATGGAAACTAAATCTTAAGTATAGACTAAAAATCCTTCACAAGATTAGATCAAGCAAGCTTGTATTAATCCTTAAATCAGTGGTATCTTCACCGGGCCAAAGACCAACAGAAATATGCCTTGCTCTTACCCAGACATGAGTTTTTAATACTGCGTCAATTTCGCAGTTTTGGTGACATTCAATAGCCCTGCTGATTTCAACATAATCTTAACGCCTGCACCGAGAGCGAGAACCTTACCCGTTTCAGCTACGAGTTGCTAGTTCTTCTTAGTCCGTTTAAAAAGTCCTGGTTAAGTTTGGATTACAATTTTAAACTTAATTAATTAAAGCATACATAATTGATTCATTTCTGCAATCAAAGTTCGAGTTGCAAAGTTGAAAAGAACTTTAAAGGCAAAAGTCGAGTCGTTGATGTCTTAAAAAAATATCGTTGCCAGGACAGAACCTTGTTGCAGGCAGGCAATTGTTTCGTTAATATCTTAAAAACGTCTTAAGCCACTTTATTTAAAAAAGGACAACAAAAAATAAGTATAAAAGAGAACCGGGTTTATTGGTCTTTCCTTTTTAAGGGCGAATTAAAAAATCTTTTAATCCACTTTCCGACATTTCGTTGATTTTCGTCGGCTTCTTTGGGGTCGGTTCTGCTTGAAACAATAAGCAAACCCTTGAGGAAGTCCACTTAAAATCGACGAAACGTCGGAATAAGATTAATTTAAGGAACAGAAAGAGAATAACAGCTTTTTCTTCAATTCGCATTTAACCGTAGAACCACAGTGATGTAGCTGTGGCGGTAGTAGTAGCGGTAGTAAGAGCTGTCAAAAGTTAAAACACATGTATTCAGTGTATTGCGCACACAATGTGTGTCTGTGGCGGTAGCGCGTAGCTGTGGCGGTAGTAAGAGTTGGCCAACTTTTAAATTTCGTAACGCTACACGGTTGACAGCGCTACACAGTTCAATACAAGTCAAGTAAACAATGGAGGAAAAGGACGTCGAAAAGTTTATTGAGATGGTTAAATCTAAAGAAATTTTATGGAATTTGTGTCATCCGTTGTACAAAAATATTAAATCTAGTTCAAATTAACTCAGAGTATCGGCCATTGTTTATAAACGAGGTTTTTGTTCGACATAGCCGCGCTACCCCATTGTGTTCAATTTTTTCCGTACTACGCCACATGGCTCCGCGGCTGTACCACGTACTACTGCTACATACTACCGCTACGGGCATTGTGGTCCCACGGTAAAACACAACGACCGGAAAGCTCATTAAAAAATAATTCAAAGTTCGAATAATAGGTCCAAACAAACAATCAGGAATTTAAGGATGTTTTAATTCGTCATTTATTTGTTTCCACTCTAAAAAACACCAATTATTGATCTTTTTTCTACTAAACCCGCGGTGAAGGGGTTATGACGTTCGTAAGTAGCCTGTCGCATTTTTAGAATCGAAGTCAAAAGAATTCTAAAGAAGAGGAGAAGGCAACAGAAACGTTGCGGAGCCAGTACGGAATATGAAAAAAAAACCCTATACAGAAGCACCAATGCTTATCACGCAAGTGTTATGCCTTTATGGAAGACAATGGTTTTCAGTTCCAACATTTGAAGCCGGTATTTGAATATTCCTTCATTCTATCTTCTTGTGCGTGAGAAAAGAAGGAAAGATTATGTTTAATTTCCTGGAAACCCGAACCTGGATAACATACGACCAGAAAGCCCTTAGCGTATGAACATGTTAGCTATTTGTCAAATCGGCTTTCCGAACGTTGTGCCTTTAGTTAGACTCTAAGCCAGGAATTGATGGTCATAGTATCTTCTCAGATGACTCCAAAGTCGGACAAGGATTGAGTGTTGGACTACTTCTAAAAAGCGAGAAGGAAAGCAAGGTTCAAAAAAAGGTTTCTAACGACCCTTACCCGCGTCGTTTACTGCCAACAACTATAGTATAATGTCATCATTTATACTAGAAATTCTACTCAATGCAATATTCGCTGGCGCGACTAACGACTGGGCACAAATAAATCAAACGTTTTCGCCCGAAAATCTGCAAACAAATCATCGCCACGTCTTCGATCTTTCAGGAGACTTGTTTGCAGACTGCTCGTAGTGGTCTTTTCGCATCACCAAGATTTTATTAGACACTTAAAGGTGTTAGTGTCACTTTCTTTATTTTGTCCAAATTTTCCGCGATCATCTAAGCTCTTCACCAATGAAGCCGCTCCTTTTAACCAAGTGCCCGCATGGTAGAATAATCAAAAAGCTTGTGAATTGTCTGAATGCTCCATCGGATACTTGCAATCCTTGACAACAGCAAAAAAATCCCGATAAAAACTAAGTTCTTATCTTTTGGAAACTTTGTTTTCGTCTTATAAACCTTATTTTTTCAAAGAATAACCGACATTCCGAGGCCTAGGAAGCCTGCTAGCCTCTTTATTTCATTAAAAATAAAACGAGAAGGATCCAAGTAAGCCAGCACCATGTTCTCCAACTTTGCAATCTCCAACTTAGCGACGCACTAAAATAAAAAGGAAAATCAACTGTGATTCAGGGCCTAAAAAAACAATAAAAACTATTGCAAAAAAAAAAACCCTTCCCCCCCAGGAGATTACCACCAGGTAATATGGCTTGACTTTTTTCTTGTTATCAAAAAACGCTAACATCTTTATGGGCGGGTGATATGGCACACCCTATCGCATGATATATGGCGCATTAGAATTTGTCCTTACTTATCTTCAAGACCTCTTGGATATTCAGATTCGTCGTGATAAGACACTTTCAGATGTTTGCCGTCTGACGATAACGACCCGTTGGAGTTTAAAAAAAAAATTGCACGTTGAGACTCTTAGCGCCAATTTTGTTGCTCTAACTAACCCAATTTTGGAATTTTCTTGTGAAGTCGAATCTTATGTTGTTTGCTTTTTTGGATTTTTCCTGCTGGATCTGGAAGGTACTTCCTGTTTCCATATATTTACGTTTAGCAAAAACCTTATTATAATTAGTTTTAGTTTTTTTACCTTTGGTTTATACGAAAACTATTGAACGACTAAGTTAAACTTATGCAAAGACTACGTAGAGGTTGAAATGGTACCCCAGCCATATCACCCTCACAAATGTACTCCGTCTTCCACTTTCGAGTGTAGCACGAATCATCTCCAACAATCAAAATCTATCTATTACACCCAAAAAAATCAATTACTCCGAAATTTTGCTACGCATACCACATAACTGCTAGATTTCCAGCAATGACAGCAATAATATTTCTCCTCTAAATAATGTTGCAAGCAATTTAACATTGAATGCTTAGTACATAACTGCTTCCACTCACTGCCACATTTTTACACTGTTACAGAAATGGTTTACTTTACGTATCAACTTATACATACTTTACATTCGTTATCTATATAACGGGATAGCCTAATGACGATCACCTGTCATGACCAAGAACCAAAGTTCGATCCCGTCAAGTAAGTAAAAGGTCAATTATATTATAAAACTAGGGGGAAAGTGCAACAGTGCGTATATAAAGGCTTCAATCCGTCTGCGACTGATTGCATTGCACCCTACCGTACCTTATATAAATTAAATTCAAATGCCACGCCTCCAAAGAGAGGGCGAAGTGAAAAGCTATAGCTATATTTAAGCTAGTTACATAGGTTTTGGACTGTAAACTCTGCTTTTGATTTTAAAAGAATTAAGTTTTTTAAACCACGCCTACAAAAGTGGGTGGAGACGTATAATATGTGCGTAAAAACTTGGCAGATTTTAATGGCTACAATATTTGTTACATAATTTTTTTCAACACTTTCATATGAATTTATTGAATAGACGTAATTTTATGTTGAAACTTAAGTAAAATAAAATAAAACTTTTAATACCCTGGTTAGGGTATAAAAAAGAACAAAAATTGGCAAAATAGATTGCAGTGGTAGAAAGTTTCTAAATTTCAAGTGCGTCACTTTTCTCGGTGCGCCATTTCACCCGAATTTCCTTCTTTTGTCCACAAAACTCATCCAATACTCCACTTTCTTGTGTGTTTTTATTTTTTCTGGAAGAAGTCTTAAAAGTCATTCGTTTAAAAGATATGAAATTCTTGATCCTGTTCTGATTTGGATCTCCAAATCATGGTGCCACAGTCAAATGAAGACACTCATCATTAAACATCGGGTCCATGACTGCCACTTTATCAAGAACTGGATAAGGGGACTTAATCAAGAGCACCAAGAGCTCTCATTCAAAATTGCAGTCCTCCCTAGAAAAGGTACCCACTTTTATAGTCGATCTAACAATAGGAGCGCTCTAGAGTATCCTTCTTCCTGCCCGTGTATATATTTATTATGACCTAAAAAGTTCCACCAGTCAAATCCTTTAAAAGCATATTGCGAATCTGCCCTCTTTTTCTTTCTTTTTCTAAAAAAAACTCTAGTTGCTTTGATGATTCTTAGAGCTCAGTTCCAAGAACATTTTCTATTAGACCTGGAATAGCCTAAGTCTACTTCAAAGTTCACCAACTTCATAGAACAAGTGTTTTATGGAACTCACTACCCAGTTAGAAAACGTACAAAGTTGATGTCTTAATTGAATAATCGTGGGACAATTTATTTTTTGACGTAGGTCAGTTTTTGAAAAACATTATGGTCCCTCCGACAACCTTTACGACAATGACTCTCGACAAAAATGGGACAGTCTTGGCTGCACTCACTGATGAGCTGCAGTAAAGACTATTGAGCGAAACACATCTTCTATGGTTATCCATACCACGAATGAGTTTCATTTTCGACCGACCCCATTGTCTACAAGGGTTAACACTTGAAGCATAAACACTCACGTGTGCAACCTCAATCATTTCAAAAGGCCCCAAGTGTTTACTTTAATCATTCCGAATGCTCCAAACCTGATTGAGTTATACGTTCTATCTGCTCTGTAACATTTTTTTTATTACACTTTCATTAGTACTTTATTTCAATTGACTCATTGACCCGGTGTAAGATTATGAACTAATTGTTTCCCCAAAAAAAAGAAGAACAGAATGGTGCCAACCCAAAAAAAACGCCTAGCTCTCACCCCTGCCTGTCAGAATGGTTGCCGAAGACCACGAAAGATCACGACGAGTACTACTGATGCTGGAACATGTGCTGTGCTGTGCAGGGCACATAATGGTGATAGAAAAATGATATCATTCCATTTCCACATATCTTTCCAAATGAGTAACTTCGGTTTCGATTTCGGTTTCCTATATGTGGGCCTGGGCTGCATGAAAGTTCCATATGCCATGCCATCATGATGTTGCTGGAACAGGAGAAGAACAGACTTCTTGTATTTTTTTTTTTTTTTTTCAATTTCCGTTTAAGAACTTTATACAAATGTTGTTGTGTATGGTTGAAAAGTTTTTGTGGTCTTTCCAATTGAGTCTATATCATGTTGGGAGGAGAGTTGTTATTTTGAAGTTACAAAAAGAAATTAGTTACATAAACACGAAACGAATTCTATTTTGAACGCTGTTGGTCCACTGGTTCCTGACACATTTAGTACCAAAAGCCTTTGACAGCCTGTTTATCGGTTTCTGTGTGATTTGTGTACAATTCTCGTGTGTGTATTACAAATCGCTTTAAACAGCTGTTGTTTTACATCCATGTCGAAAGGATTTGGCACCTCAACACAAATCCCCTGTAAGACATAAATCTAACAAAAGATTCCCAAAGTTGTCACCTTTTACGATTTTAAAGACGAAAAAACGACAACCACGTTTTCATGCAATGATGAATCGATGATTAATGCATTTTCACATTTTAACTAACTTCCGGTCGAATGAATGGGTGAGCAAAATGGCACAAGACAAAATGAAAAACAAAAAAATTAAAAACCTTAAGGTGAAACGTGAGCATTTTAAAGAATGACTAGTTGACTTCGTTGGCGACCAACTTCTTCGCTTGGTTGGAGTTGCGATCACTCTGCGCAGAGACCTTATTTTTAGCTTTCCAATGAAGCTTACTTTGCTGAGACTATTGGATTTCGATCATGCAGAATCGATATGCCGCATTGGATTTAGTTGTTTTGTTTTTCTTATTATGTCATCGGACATTGATGACTGCCGATCATTGACTGCGGTGCGCCATTGTATTCAATTGCCTTGTGACGATACTGAGCTGTGGCTACTCTAGGTTTGCAGGTACCAACCGAAGCAGTTGGCGTCGTCTAGGTTTCAGCATTTTATAGCTGCGTACATGAATACGAATCAGCATATTTGCAGCACAATGAGTTGATTATTATGAAATCGAGACAGTATAGATCGAACTTCTGTCTGCTGAAAATAGACAATGATTTGCTGACCAGCGATCTGTATGTGAAGATATCTTGTTCGAAACTCCCGCAAGCGACAGAACTGTTTCTCTTTGGGTCCGGGATAAGTTCTATACGAGCATTTGCATAGAGAACAACTGGCGCCGTCCTTATATCTTTAAAAATCTAGAGAGACAACGCCTGAGGGTTGCGAAACGCAATGTGTCACGGCGAGTTTTTTTTTTCAATAATGAGGGCAAGACTACCTATAGAACGCATACGCATATCGCAAGCAAAAATAATGAGACAAAAGAGAAAAAAAATGAAAAATGAGTTTCGTTGAAATACCCAAATTTTCCTCCCGCAAGTGTTATGCCCTTACAAAGACGATAGTATAACCAGCAGATCATGGCCAGCTGCACAATTGATTTTTTGTCGGTTAGTATCCTTGTTGAGGGCAAATGAAGAGAAAGAAGAGGGACGCGGCATTAAACCTTTAGTCAAAAGCTTAAATAGTCGAAGCTCATTTTAGGACAGACGCTCCTAGATTTTTCTTATTGCTTCTGATTTTGGTTTGCTTTAGATAATTTCCATTCCGGTACTCACCCTCTATTCACAAAATGGGGAGGCGTTCAATTGGAAACCAGCTTATCCCGTGGGAGAAAACGCACTTATGCGAAACGACACTTCTTCATTAACCTAGGCAACTGGGTTGTTGGTTTCGCTCTCTCTCTCTCTCTGAGTTGGGTGTAGGCTATTGTCTGGCCTCAATTAAACCGAGGACGAAACTCATGATTATGCTTTAAAAATGTGTGTTGCAGAAAATAGTTTTCATGTTCAAAGAAGCGTTTCGTATCAAATCAAATTAACAGCCTACACTTTAATCTTGGGGGCAGATAACGCCGTAAGAACGGATCTGCATGTAATTCACATCTAACTTTGGTTTTTATTTTTTTTTATATAATTGCTGAGTTCTTTCAGAAATCCGAGCAAATAAACCTACCTTTTACTGCAAAATACACTATAAGAAGGACAGGGAAAAAGTCCTGTGCGATTAAAATGGCGCAACAAGTGCCTAGGTTCCAATTGTAGAAAAACCGAAAATGAATAATCGGCGTCATCATCATCATCTTTTTCGGTGATCCGCTTATCCTTAGAAAGGTCACTGAGCGAGGGCGGCGAAATGGTCCTTCCATCGTTCCTGATCCCCCGCCAGCAACTCAAGAGACGCGCCTGTGTCTATCATATCTCTATCAAGAAGATTTCGAGACCCGCCTGATCCCTAGGCGGGTCTCGAAAATGTTCCTTAACTGATCCCAATACCTGTTTATTGGCCTACCAGGGGGTGACGTGCTCTCATCTCAGCTAACATGACCTGTCTAAGAAGTCTGTCGGGGTGTCCAAACCAACAAAAAATTGATCGTTCTACTTGGAGAAGTAGCTGCTCAACATTATGATTCTTACGAATACTGACGTTTTTTACTCTATCCCTAAGAGAAACACCAGCAACGCACGTCAGAAATCTCACTTCGACAGCTTGTACCCGCGTTCTAATTTTATCGATCATAACCTAAATTTTATGATCATAGGTTAGGGTTGGGACGAGATCTTTGCTTTCACCCCAAGCTCAGCTATCCTGATGACCGGCCGGTGGAGTTCCTTTACTATTGCACCAGCTTGGTCAACCCTACATGATAACTCAGTGTCACTCCTTCCATCCTTTGTGAAAAAGACTTGCACTTCTCTACCTGTTTCAATGGGACTTTATTAATTTGCAGGTTACACTGCACAGGAGTTCGGGAAACAGCCATCACTTTGGATTTGCTCACGTTTACCTTCATCCCAGCCTCACCACAGATGGCCGCAAACCCATTCAGTTTCCAGAAAAGCAGATGGCTTATCCTGACGCTAGCCGTTTCGAAAGATTTCTCACCAAGACTGCGGCTCACCATCCAGTCCATATATGCTATATGAAAAGGAGAGACGATAGAACACAGCCCTGTCGAAGTCCAATGTACACATCAAAAGGATCAGATTTGACGCCATTCATTCGAACACAACTTCTGCAGTTCCCACATAAAGACTGAACGGCTCTCAGAAGAGGCACACTCAGTGTAAATAAATAAATAAATAGAGTGGCGCAACAGCTCGAGGTGAACCAGGGCCAACTTCTTAACAATGTATGCTGGTGTGTTAATGTCTTTTACATACAAAGGGACCTACAATTTTTTACCGAATCCGAACGGCACTTTGAGAAGTTTTTAAAGACAAATGATACTCTCGGAGGGCTTGTCAGACCCTCGCGGAGGTGGGGACCGTGAAAAAGAACAAGTCTTTTTTTTAGGTGACGATGGCAGGATTCGAACCCAGGCCTCCGACGTAGTAAGCACACACACTAACCACTACGCCACGGCACCTCGCACACTCAGTGTATATTCCTGCAAAACTCTCCAGAGTTTACCTCGAGGAACCTGGTCAATAGACCTTTTCCAAATCTACAAAACACGACCGGTATGACACATTCTCAAGAATAACCTTAAGAGTAAAAGGTTGGTCTGTAGTGCCTCTGCCATGCCGAAAGCCCCATTGCTCTTCCCGCAACAAGGGCTCGATTACAGCTCTGGAACGCGCTTCCAACACCTTTGCGCATACTTTTCCCGGAAGACTCAAGAGAGATAAGCCCCTATAGTTAGAGCACTCTCTTGTCCCCTTTTTTGAAAATGGGGACAAGAGAGTGCTCTATATATAATTCCTGTTTGCCAATCGCTAGGTGCTTTCCCGCTTTCTCAGGCCACCTTAATGACACATGTCAGCCATTTAAAACCTCCTTCACCCATTGCTCTGACCATTTCTGGACGGATTTCATCAACTCCAGCAGACCTACCCACTTTTAGCGATTTAATCGCGGCAATGACGTCGTCTACTTTAGGACTACTCTCCGCCCTAATCTCGTCAGCAGTGGGGTTGCCATCTTCGATGCCCTGCCCTAGGGCTGAGCAGCTCCGAAAAGTGCTCGCTTGATCTTCGTAAGCCGTCATTCTCATTTGAAAGAAGTTTACGGTCTTTGGATTAAACCCCTTGAAACGGCGAATAGTCTGCCAAAATGTCTTGTTTGCAGATGTGTTATCGTGCCCAAACCTCTCGCTGAACTTTTTCCAAGCCTGTTCTTTGGCTATTCTGACCGCCACATTAAAAGTTCTTCGAGCTCGAGAAAAAGAGTTCCTATTCACGCAGATACACGCAGTTCTTGTCTCACCACCAGCCGCCACACCAAGCCGCTTTACTCCACAAACATGTCTTGCAGAGGCAACGAATGCCGATTAAAAACAGCTGCCATTCTTCCTGCATACATTTAAAAGGTCTGTTGGAACTTGTTCAAACTTCTCCGAAACGTTTCGTGCAAATCGCTCCCTGTAATCAGATTCAGCATCCTGTAAGCTTTCCCACCGTATGCGGATCACCAGTCTTAGTTTTTGCCTGGGTGGCAAAGAAATACTGTCGCTAAAGTGCATTTTGAACAACACTCGATAGTGATCACAGTTGATAGCTCAGCTCCCCTGAAAACTCGAACATCACAAGTAATTTTTTTGAACACACGATGGTACCACAAAGAAATCAATCAAATACCACTGATTTAGACTGTGCCGGCACCAATTGTATTTGTGAATGTCTTTATGTGAGAAAAAGGTGTTCATGATGGACAAGCCATAAGCACAGCAAAAGTCCAATAAGTTCCCTCCGTTCCTGTTTTGATCCGGGTCACCGTGGCTCCCAATCACACTTCTCCAAGTACGGTTGTCCGTACCCGTAGGATTAGGATGTTCATTTCTGCTACTCTATCCAGGGCAGCATCAAGTTCCTTCAAGAAGGCCGCATACGCTGACTCTCGATTGGGTGCATACACCTGCACTAAAGCCAAAGTCGATCGCTCAAGTCGATCACCTCCCTCCTAATGGAATAAACTCAAATAAGTTTTCCGGCAGCCGAGGCTTGTGAGTATCCCCACACCCACACCCGCCTGTGCAGTCATGTTATGTAGGAAATTCAGTAGATGGCTAGACAAATCGATTGTGTCGCATCACGGACTCTAAAACATGCACCAATTGCGTTTAGTATTGCCTGTCCCTTGCATGTCGAACACATGCGAGCCATGGTAAAAAATATTACAGTCGCATACATTTTACCTGTCAAATTTAGCTTGACCAACAAATTGTCGCATGTTGCCTCAAATTGAAAGATGTACTGTACATGTTCCTAAGAACTTGAGAGTCAAATATTTATATTCGATAAAGGTGTCTCGTAAATTTTTTGTAGGTAGGTAAAGATGGTCGCAATAAGGGTGACCTATGGCGCTATGTCCGTAGGGACATGCGACACTATATGTGACTAAAACAAACATGGAAACGCAAAGATATAACTCAACCCTGCATGTGCAAGCAAAGTTTTCCATAAGGTGGCAGACGGTTCTAAGAGCATTTCTTAAGGCCAGTTTATTAGATGATATAAAACTGTTGAAAAATAAATTTATAAATTGCTTTTTTATACGAAACAAAATCATACCAAAAGCTAATCTAGGCAGCGTCCATAGCACCAGCTTTATTCGTCTCTAGCTTATTCCCCTTAACCCTTCATTAAACTAATCCTAAAATTTTCTAATGAATTTTATCGAGAGTTGTTTATTCCTCATTTTACTCCGTACACTTTGTAACTCCTTTATATCTCACAATGGCCAGCAAGGCAATCCCTGTATAAAAGGCAGCAGATTATACCATGTCGATAGCCTTTATCTTTATTATTTTCATTACACTCCCTCGGTTAATTTTCTCTAAACAAATGCACATGCCCACACACAGCCTGCAAACATGCCTGGGAACGAACATGGGAGCGTATAACGTACATCGTACACAATACTGGGCACTGAAGTAGAAACCGGGCTAGTGGTTACCCACTTAACCTGTGCCACCACCCCATCGTTATGGATATAGACTGTCACCGTCACTTGGTCCACGGCCCGAAAGGGAAGCGATTCAGTTCTAATACACCCTCCGGGGGGTGCACATCCCCTAGAATAGGTGCAAACTTCTTAGGCAATGTTCTTATCTCTCAACTCAATTCAACACACAAGGACTGCAATTCATTTTTCTCCGCTGCAAACATATCCGTTTTCTTTATCGGAGCATCCTAAACAAAATGACTTCTAGGATCTACTCAACGGCTCAAACGACAGCCACCCAAGCTATTTGCATCCGATGGGGGGGTGAAGTAACCACTTTGAAAAAGGGCTAAACTAAAAAAGGAACAATGCGCACAAAAGCAGCAGCGGCGGCGGCGGTTACTGCTCCGCGTACCTATTCTGCGTTTTGTGTCACAGTCACAGTCGCTGCGACCGTATATTGCCCCAACACCCATAGTACAGCGAGAGACTCATTTAAAAGTGGCGGTCAAAAGAAATGTTTCAATGCAATAAGGGCGCGCCTTTGCTAGAGCGCTCGGTGGTGGTGTGTGTTCTCTTTGTGATGGGGCGCGCGTAAAGCCTCCACACCACATAATACCTTTATGGTTGACCCATTTATTAATTCGTCCGAAAAGTTCGTGAACAATTTGCCACATAAATAGAAGAAATGTTTTTTCAGCTGCCACACTCCACATCCACCCTATATGCTGCCTGCGGTTTCTCTAATTGTGTTGAAAATAGAAATAAATACAGAGACCAAAGTGATTTGTTTGGGGAAGCACGGATTGGTGTGTTGATGCATTTGATGAATGGTTCACCCATGGAACCCCCCATCCGACTTGGAGTGGGATGGTTGGCAGTTGAAGAACAGTGGAACCACCAAGTCAAAAATAAACTTGGAATGCTAATCATATAATAGGTTCGATAAAAGATTGGAATTTCCAAATGAGATAGCGAAGCAAGGCAAATGTATAGGTTTGTGCAAAGCTATAGGAGAAAAAGTTGCAAGCCTCGAGTCAAAAAGACTTGTTATCGTTATCGGAATATTCCTTCTTTACCGAGAATGTATGCAAATAGATGCTGATGTATGCAAGAAACTGCTAGTGACTATAGGAACATACCTGCTACATTATAGGTAGGTATGCCTCCTCTGACGGAAACATTGTTGGCATCCACTCGTTCTTCAAAGGAAAAATAGGATAACGCGGCACAAAAAGTTTTCTCTTTGCTATCCTTAGAGGAGAAATTATGTATAGATGTTGAGGCTTAATGTTTGGCATAATTACTGCACAACGTTTTGTTGGAATATAGAAGTGATGGACACAAACAGGTACGAGAATATATATTATTGTATATGGTAAGGAACCTGCATTAACAACTTTGAAAGTAACCACCAAGCCCAAACGAAGTTTTAAATGCCTCTGTACACTGAACTCGCAGCTGGCTTAAGGAACTGTCGTCCATACGTTTTGCATAATTCTGTGTTTCGGTAAGTGTCGGCATGTACATGTGGCTCTGCCATCAGGGAAGAATTTCCAATTTGGCATTAACATTGGTGCAAGCAACTTTTGATTGTATATTTTGTCGTAGGCAAAAAATTAGTAGCTCCTGTCATGGCGCATGTTTCTATGCGACGTATGTACGCGACGCATGTACAAGCAAGGACTTCAGTATGGTGTTAGACGGCTCTAATATAAGATCCTTTCTTAAGGCCAAGCAACTTGGTAAAGGCAACTTTTTTTTATTGTATTTTGTGGCATGCAAAGAAATTATTAGTTCCTGACATGGCGCATGTTTGTATGCGACGTCGGGTGT
Organism: Neoascia interrupta; assembly: GCA_947623515.1. Taxonomy (NCBI): domain Eukaryota; kingdom Metazoa; phylum Arthropoda; class Insecta; order Diptera; family Syrphidae; genus Neoascia; species Neoascia interrupta. Next base: position 48,762,346 of record OX392462.1, read on the forward strand.
ATGCGACGGTGGTCGCATGTTGCGTATTTTACGCATATACGGCGGGTATGCGAGACGCAAAATAAAATAATTGGTTGGAAAAAGTGAAGGATATTTATACCCTACCCAGGGTATAATAAGTTTCATGCATAGCTTGTAACGCAGTGATATAATCACTGTTGACCCCTAAGAGATATAAATGTGATCGACAGGAGAATCGATTAAGCCATGTCAGTCCGTCCGTCCGTCCGTATGTAAACAACTTTTAGGCCTTAAACTTTAAACTACAGAGCTGGAAGTTGGTTGAGTGGGCGGGAAGTCCAGTCCTTCAGATCAAGTTTGAAAATTAGTTGAATCCACCACGCGCACTACACTCCTGTATGTGCGACCATCTCTAATTTTTAGAAATACTTTTTTCATATTTTGGCAATGTCACAATGGTGCTAAATAAATAAAATAAATAGAGTGGCGCAACAGCTCGAGGTGAACCAGGGCCAACTTCTCAACAATGTATGCTGGTGTGTTGATTTCTTTACATACAAGGGGACCTACAATTTTTTGCCGAATCCGAACGGCACTTTGAGAAGTTTTTCAAGACAATTAATACTCTCGGAGGGCTTGTCAAACCCTCGCGGAGGTGGGGACCGTGAAAAAGAACAAGTCTTTTTTTTTCAGGTGACGATGGCGGGATTCGAACCCAGACCTCCGGCGTAGTAAGCACACACACTAACCACTACGCCACGGCACCCCACAATGGTGCTAGCGGACTTATTTTTGAAACGTGACATTGCCTTCTAACTGTCTTTGAAATAGCAGAAAAAGTTTGGCCTTTTCATTGACCACGCCCGCTTTTTCAAGGGATTTAAGCTTAATATGACAGTTTTTCAATAAATATACATATATGAAATATGCCTAAAAATTATATGAGAAAAGTTTTAGATATTAGCATTTTCTAACTTTTTTGGGCGCAAAGTATATGATTCCGCCCACTTTTGTGGGCGTGACTAAATAAAAGTGATTTTTTTAGTAAAAAATGTGGAGTTTGAGTCCGAAATGTATGCAGCCACCTAGCGTAAAGCATTCAACAGTTATATTTTCGTATCCCGCCCACTTTTTGGAGGAGTGGCAGTTTCTTTTATTGGTAAGGTAGTATATTTTGCAATCCGTCGCAGACGCACTGAAGTTTTTACATACGCATTGTTGCACTTTCCCGCACTTGTTTTATTTGTTTTTGCTTTGTCTTTACAAATTGAATTAAGTTTCTAGGGCAGCGATGGCGAACCATTGGCGCGAAATATTGTCGGCACGTCATCAACTGAGAAATCCGATTACACCTTTGAGTGGCAGCCGAAACTGTTCATCGGGATTATAAAGTGTCTCCACCGGATACGAATCCGCGATTAAGAAAAATCTTTGTTCAATCAAGAAATTAGAAATTAATCGCGTGATAAATCTCTTCCGCGCATGAATTTTTTAAGGCTATGTCCCAAAGCTGCGTTGCGTCAACGTTGATTTCACAAGTTAAATACTATAGGATGTTACAACCATGTTACAACTATCATCCGTCGTAACGTTTTTTATGTTAGAAAGTTTTGAGAAAGCAAAAAAAGTAACATGGTGATTTTTTGCGTGCGTTTTGACGTTTCTGTTTAGATGGAATTGTTGTAATTGTAAAAAAAAGGCCACGTAACGGGGCAAAGCAAACGGCAACAAAGCTTAGTGTCTTAGCCTTAAATCATAATTCAGCTTGCACGTGTTCTCTTCGTTTTCTGATGAAACAAGTCAAAAAAAGCCTTTTTCGACAGCTGAGTTCCATCAGCTCAGCTGGGTTTCGTTGTGTAGCGTAAAGAGATAAGCAGAACGGTTGACTTTGCTGTTGATGTAGTTGATGTGGATATAGTTGGACCTGTCAAAAAAGTTAAATGCACTGAGATGTGCACACTGCAACAAAATGATGGATGTTGATCAAAGTTGTGGGCCCAAATCCCTTGGTCTTTCGCAGCATTTGAAAATCTGGTCTATGGTCGATCTGGCGGACCTGAAGCCGCACTGTTAGGTGCCGATGAGGCTTTAGATGCTCACACAGTAACGTTTGATAGGATCTTGTTTTCTACATTTAATAGGAATATGCCTCGATAGTTTTTGCAAGGCATATGATCGCCTTTCTTGAAGATTGAAGATCTTGATCATGCCTGATGATCTTCTTGAAGAGCCATGATTTCTGTCACCCATACTTGGTTAATGATATTTTGCATGCACCCCATCAAAACATCACCCCCGTATTCAAAGAGCTCCGCAGGTAAGCCATCAATATATTTCACGTTTAATTATTCTATTTGTGAGTTATTTTATTTCTTAGATTTAAAAAGTCAGTGGAAATAAAATAGGAGTTTAATTAGTTTTGATTCCGACTTGCCGGAAAACAAAGAAACTCAAGTTCACTTCAAGTTCACTTCAAGCCAATAACACCACAGGATGTCTCTTGATTAAAGTTAATCTTTTCCGGTGGAAACACTTTGGGATCTTTTAATTTTCCTTCGTTAATCTCTGTTTTATGTGCGATGGAAACGCCCTATTAGAAAACATCAATGCTGCTCGCCAAATGCACTACAAACTGTTTATTTTTTATAAATGGCACGGGGCTCTTAAAAGGTTAACCATCCCTGTTCTAGGGTGTCAGGCTCCAGGGAAATTTTTTAAGGAAAGTTCTCTGTTCCCCATTCTTGGTGAGCTTATATACACTTTTATGAGAGACGTTGGCACTCCACCTGATTTTGCAAGGGCTCGTATATAACTTGCTGCACAGGGTGCTTGTTTTTGTCTCACAGAAAACTGAACGTTGCTCCGCGTATTTTCTAAAGTCACAACGCACAGTTTTACCGAGATCTTGAATTCAGCCATCGTTAGGTGGTGCTCCTGACGATGAATGCTGTCATATGCGGTCTTGAAATCGATGAAAAAATTGTGTGTCTCAACTTGTAATTCATTGCTGAATATGAAGATCTGCTCTATGATCGATCTGGCGGACCTGAACCCACACTGCTAGGTGCCGATTAGTGTGTCGCAGAATGGCTTTAGATGCTCACACAGTACGTTTGATAGGATCTTCTATGCGGCATTTAACAAGAATATGCCTCGATAGTTTTTGCAAGGCATAGGATCGCCTTTCTTGAAGGTGTTGCATATGGAAGTGAGTATTCGGTGATCGGGCATTCTTTCTGTCACCCACACTTGGTTAATCAAAACATCATCCCATCAAAACATCACCCCCGTATTCAAAGAGCTCCGCAGGTAAGCCATCGGAGCCAGCGGACTTGCTGTTCTTAAACCTTTCTTGAATAAGCTTACTTCTTCAATGGGACTTCCTCTTGGTCGACTGGGCTTTCATTCTCTGCTGATACAGTTTCTCCTCTCTCTTGTACAACTTCTGCTCTCTCTACATGAAGCCAATTGCTGCTCGAACACTTTTAATCTGCTTTTGTGAAAGGTTTCCTTTGCAATTTCACAGAGCCTGCGTTCTAGAGCCAGCAGTCAGTTGCTTGGCTGTACGCTCCTGAGAATCATGCACGACGTCATAGCGTTAATGGCAGAGGATCGAAAACCACAACACTGCCCTTTTTTTTTCAAAAACCGACTTAAATAGAGTTGAACTTGTCACTTACAGAACTTGTATTTAAATTTTTAAGTCGGACGCGTGTTGCGAACCAAAAGGCAAAAGTGCCTCATTTGACTTTCTTCTCTTAATGTAGCTGATCAAGCTATGTTTACCCAATGTAAGAGATAATCAAGAGCCCCAAAACGGGATGTATTGTGTATTTAAGAAAAGTGTCTAAAAACCCTTTATCAAGAGCGGATCGCTTTTAATTTCATGGACTCCAGGCAATGACAAATTTAAGAAAAACACCATTTGGGAACATCAAGGTGCTTGTGAACACCTCTGGTTCTTGCAGTTTTTGTATTGTCACTTAGAGAACACACCGTAGATTGTACGGGCCACTATACAATTTAGTCAAGCTCTAAAAAGAAATGCCTTATTTGTCTGCAGTTACTGTCTTGCCTATGAGAAGATGGTGAGACAATACAGCACCTGTCTAGTGTACCTGAAGGTCCTTGTCACTAAAATGTCTTCTCTTCAGACAGATAGAGACAGACAAACAGTGGTAATGGCATTAAAAAATCAAATAAAATGTGTCTGTGCTGAAATCGAGTTCCTTGGAAAATGAACTAGTCTTGACGCATGGATTTGTGTACAAAACTTTTTTACTTGTTTTTAATAGAGGCTTATATATAAATCTAAGGACCACTTTTTTGGCAGGACAGCCACTATCTGTGGCGATGGAAATCTCATAGGTTCCAAGGTCTGGCATTCATTCGTCTGACGTTTCCACGGCCATGACCTATGACGACGAAAACCATTTCTTTCATCTTCTGTCAAACATTTTCCTTTTTTCCCTTAAGTGAATAGAAGTTGCAAGTCACCTCATTGCTAGTCTACGCTCCTATTTTCATTTGTCACCGACCACTAAGCCATCATATTTCTCTTACTTTTTTCAAAACCCTCCAACAGGATAATTAGAATTCAGCTCGTATGACAACTCTTCGCCGCCGGATGTCTGTTGACGTTTTATTGCTTATTTTTCCGCATTCTAGCTGACACTTCTGGCGGCTTCTGTCATAATTTAAAGACAAAATATATGAGTCAAAGGTGCAAATTTAATTTCGTTTATTCTTTCTTTGGGCTGAAATTTTTGTTGGATTTGTTGGAACGTTGCCGTAGTAATAAAAATGCTTTGCTAAGAATGTTTCGCTTAATGGCGTCTACATCTGACCTTATACAATTGTACTTTTCACCATATTATAGCGAGAGTATTATACAATAGTCAGCATTTCGGTTAGGTTGGCGCCAATTCTGGAGGGTAGCTCGTGAGCAAAATTAAAAACTGATTGATATTCATAAACTAGCTTGGCGTAATCATAAAAATAAAATTCAAAATTAATTGCAGTTGAAAATGGAATGTTTTGCCTTATCTTGCGCTGTTTTGACAGCGAAAGAAACTCTTATCTGTGCGGTACATTAATGTGGTGACAAATTACTGATTTCTTAGTAATGCGTTACGGACTTAATTAAGTAGGATTAGTTGGTTGATCCGCAGGAGGTGCAATCGGAGGTCTTGGTGGTAAAGAGATTTTAATGCGATGTAGTTTATGCGATTGGCTTGGATGCAAGTCGCAAATTCGTTTCTTTAAATGTGCAGGAAAAGTGAAAATTTATTGCAGAACTGGAAGAAAATCGCTAAAAACTAAGATAAAAGTTTTGAGGAATTTATGTGTAGGTACTTAAAAAAAATATCTATATGAGACGGTTATTTATGGAAGAAGTTGATGACTTGTAAGGATTCGTTTCAGTTTAAGGAAAAAACAAGTTAAACTGAAAAAACAAGGCCCTGGCGAAGTCCAACGCACATGTCAGGTGTATAGGATTTGACCCATTTATGTGAGCACAGCTTTTACAGTTTCTGTTTCTTAAAATAGGGCTCCTCTACTCTGTCTATAGTCTTGAAAAGTTTTTCAAATTGTAAAACACATGTGTAGACAGCTGTGGCGTATTCCCAGATCCAAGGCATTATTAAGAGTGCTTAAGATTAGCCGAGATGTGAGCTCGTCGCTCGTCTGGTAGGCCAAGAAACAGTGGTGAGATCAGGTAAAGAACATCTCTGAGACCCTAGAAGGAAACTTATTTCCGCACCGCAGTTTTTTTGACAATCCATCTGACAATTGACAATCTTTATAGACAATCCACCAAGGTGTAGTTTGTCCTAGGTGGCTCGCCGCACTTACTCCTTATATAACGCAGGTAAATTTGTGTCTTACTTTTATTTACATTTGTTCTTCATTTTGATATTACTTTTCTCTCTATTTAAAAGACAATCTATTCAGAATATCACCAAATGTAAAATCATCAATATTGATTTCATCTAATGTCTTGTCTCTCTTGTTAAATGATTTTTTTTTATTCTATTTTATCAATTTAAAATGAGCTCATAAAAGCAAACTTTCAGTTTCAATCGGCCTTGCGAATTCACTAGCATCACGACGGAAATGATCTCATAAGTAATAATGTGCGATAAGCATTATTATTATCAAGGTGTGATTTCGAAAATTCATCAAAACAACAACAAAAGCAACAACAACAACAAAAAATTCCATCAAAATCAAAAGGGAAACCAAACAAAAGGCTCATTGTTTTCCCAAAATACCTAACAGGATACTTGCTTTGAATTGCATAATTAAGAATCAGTTAAACGACCACTTCAACCCTCGGTGAATTCTGAATTGTACAAAAGGACACACTCATATACACAACACAGTCACGCAGAGTGGAGCAAGATTGAAAAAAAGGATGTTAGATATAAAATATCATCCCACACATTTAACGCGTTAGCACAAAGTGATAAGAGTGAGTTTCTCAAAATCGTTTGTGTATTGTTTGTTAACCCCTAATGCAATAAATCCACTGTTGAATCCGAAGGGGGTCTGGCTTTTTGAGTACTTGTATACGTTGTTCATGCCCGCATATAAAACCCAGAAGAAGGAAACGAATCTCACATTTACGTCCTTTTGAACGAGGAGAATTGTATTAATTTTCGCAAAAATTAGCAACGCAAAACATGGTGAATGTGGTTGTTAGTATTTTGAGAGTGATTGAACGTTTAGAAAACAATTTGTATTGATTTTTTTTTGTTTTAGGGCGAGGGGAAGTTATTTCCTTTATAATGACAGGCTTAGGTAGATATCATGTGATTTAAATTCGAAGTCTTGGGAGCTTCGAATGATTGAAAACAGGTAGACGATTCAGGCCTTCTAGGAGGGTTTAATTGCTTTAAGGCTCCTCATAAACTTTACTTTTCTCTGTCTTTTATATGAACTTTTTAGTTGAATAGTTGAAAAGGCTTATGGCTCTAGGAATCCTCTGCGGAATAACTACCCAACGGTTCTGATTTCTACAGACAGGAAATTGGTAGAGTGGATATTCTTTAGTTTCTGGGAATCGCAGTAGGTGCCTAATGGAGTGCTAAATACATGTACATTTTTTCAGGCCACATGGATTCACTTCGAACTTGAATTTGTGTCCAAATACAATGGACGGTTTTTAATACCCCTCCCGGTTTTTACCCCCCATTCTATAGGTTGAACTGATTATTCTTCCACCCTTTACTTCGGCTACCATCAAAACTATAGATAAAGAATCGATCGTGCAACACTTTCATTGTTATATCAGCTGTGTGGAATGTAGCGCCGTCCTATTGGAATCCTACCGTTCAGGTTTGCATAAAACAATTTGAGCCGTGAAAAATTGGTCTCGGTTGTGTTGTTTCCGATCATTGCCAACATAGGAATCCATTTTAATAACAATATTTTAAAGAAAAGTGTAGTCTCTACCATTTGTGTCACAACAGACGTGTCAATTTGACTGTCAGTTGGACGCTTTCACATCTCGCGCAAAACATTATATTCAGCCAATTTCATTCGCATGACAAACTAAAAACTCATCTCCTAATTAAAAGTGATTTCTAATACCATGTCTCCACCGGCCATAAAACTGCGATTGGCGCGAGGCGATCAAAAATAAATCCTGAAGTGGTTCCACAAGACAAACATAGAATTAATTTGACATGAGCACTTTTTTTTCTGTCAGTTTGGCTCTCAAAATAAAGTAACGACTGTTTCGAAGATCGAAACAAGATTTCGGTTATAGAAATCCGAATAGGAAACGAATTTGTGGCAAAAGTGGCATACACGGAGATTTTCAGTTTTCCTTTTCGATTCTTAAACTGTTACCAAGGTGTGCGAAAAAGGTTGAATGTGTAAAGAGATTTATGAGGGGATTTATTTTAAGGCACTTGCGTGGTAATTATGGAGATTTATGGGGGTTTAGTTGAGGATTTATGTCAATTGGAGATTAGTGTCTGGTGGAGACATAGTATAAAGCTAAACTCACTCTGCCCCACCCGGATCTGTACATAAATTTGACTCAGCACACCTTATGCTCAGCATGAAAATTCCGAAATAAAATGCAATTCCCATAGAACGTACCAGTCTAGTCAAACATACAAAATTGTTTGGGATTTTAAGATTCCAAAATTGGACGAGTTTTTTTCACTTTAAGCAAATGTCATTGTTGTTCTTGAAAAAGATTACCAGAGCGAACACCTCAATATAATCTTCGTTTTGTCTGAGCTATATAAGCTGAGCTCCTTAAGAGCAGCTTTGAATTTCTCTTTATTTATTTCCGGTTTTATGTGCGGTGGAAACATAGCATATAAATTAAGAGTAGAAAAATTGTTTTGAACAAAAACGATTTCTAACAAAAAAATTGTTTAAACATTAAACAATGCAACAAAATCTGCTTTGTGTATTATGTTTGTGGAGTAAAAAATTTTAAATTTTTTATTTTTAGTGAGATTGGCCTCAACTCCAAAATATTTGAGAACAGAACAAAGGAAATTTGCGTCTGAGAAACTGCCTTCGCCCGCAGACGAACAAATATTTAGGAGTTGAGGCCAATCTCACTAAAAATCAAAAATTTAAAAACGATTTCTCTTCAATTACTAAGTAGAAACAAACAAACTGTAAGGTGTTGAAAAATTAAAGAAGAAATCGAGATTTTAAATAGAAACGAGATTTAGAACCTTATCCTGTGGTTCTAACCTGGACGTTTCACATTCAGCGCGAGAGCGTCAAACCAGAGCAGCAGCGACAACGAGAGACCAGAGAAATTGTTTGTTAATACACAATGAAAGCGAGACACCGCGACGACTGTTTTGACTGCACAGTGATAAAACTAAACAGATTTTTAAAACTTGTCGACTTTATTGCAATTGTATATCTTATATTTCACGACAGGTATTAGCTTCGAGAAAAAAAAACGTCCATTTAACAGCGTGTCATAACTCAAAACAGCGATTGACAGAATAATCGTCGACCTCGGCCGGCGTGCGACACAGCGATAGCGCCGGTATTGCGAACCACCCTATACATTGCCATTGTTCGAAATTAATTTGACAGCTCTCAGGAGACCCTCGCTCGCTCTATCACTCTTGATGTAAAACAGGCATAAAGTTTTCAAAAACTCGTTTATAAATAAATAAATAAATAGAGTGGCGCAACAGCTCGAGGTGAACCAGGGCCAACTTCTCAACAATGTATGCTGTGTGGGTTGATTTCTTCACATACAAGGGGACCTATAATTTTTTGCCGATTCCGAACGTCGCTTTTGAGAAGTTTTTCAATACAATTGATACTCTCGGAGGGCTTGTCAAACCCTCGCGGAGGTGGGGACCGTGAAAAAGAACAAGTCTTTTTTTCCAGGTGACGATGGCAGACCTCCGGCGTAGTAAGCACACGCGCTAACCACTACTCCACAGCACCCCACAAACTCGTTTAGCCACTCCGATTTTCTGAACTTGGCGGTCAGGTTTTGTTTTTTCGTGTCATTTGTTCATGAATTGTCATGTTTATTTTTACGCATACCTATTTATTTTTAAAAGATCCGTTAAATGGGAAATATATCAATAACTTCAAGCAGATTCCAGATTTAACATTCGGTTAAATTGTCAAGGCTACGTTTAACTCGTGTGTCGTTCGCAATGGTTTTGAACAAATATCTTCTACCAAAACCAGGGGTTACAAAAACAGAAGACTTAAAAAATTTACAAAAAGACTCATGTTTCTCGAGTACAAAATGACACTTGAAATCTTTTTCCTATACTGAATCTGCGGTAGGAAACTCAGTAAAAAACCGAATCTGTAGCCTAAACTTTGTTTTTAAATTTTAGCTGTCAAACAAAATATTTTTTAACAAATTTGCTCTCTTTTTACTTTAAAGGTTATATGTATATTATATATATACAATATATAATGAATATATAATTCATTAAATATTTTGTGATACATAGACCTACCAACATAGATAAAATTGCTACACATAACGAAAACCATCCATAGTGGCTTTTTTAAAGCCACTTTGATGTGACAGAAAAATGTCAAAAAAGTATTTGTTGATACGGGGGGAACTGCCTTGTATGTTTCAATTGGCAAGTCGCGGTCTCGAAGACTGACGATTCTCTCCCGCGCTGATTGTGAAACAGTCATAAATCTGTCCCCACAAAAGGTGTTTTCAAAGCAGAGTCGGTATTTTCCGGCAAACCAAAGAAATTATTTTGACATTTCGTTCGGTTTTCAAAACGGTATAAAAACAGGAGTCTAGCTCCCTAGCTAAAGAAGGACCAAGTCTTAAATTGCCTTATATTTTTTTTATCATGGACCTTTAATAACTTCTGGGATCTCTCCAACTATTCACACAACACACAAACAACAAATTACTGGCAATGCACTAAATGATGTTCCAAAAGCAGCAAAGATTCCGCTGGAAAATTACACGATTTCTGTAGTTTTAAACAACATTCAAAAATGCAAACTAAAAGCAACGTACAATTGACTTTGCTCCGATTCGTTGTTCCAAGAAATATTTTTACAACAGCAACAACCTGCATTCTGAAACAGAATGTTCAATCAAAAGTGTTTTCTACTTCAAAGCATAATTTCATCAAACAGTTTTGGACGCAGCTATTCCAATAAAACAAAAATTTCACTTTGGAAGTTAAAATTTCTTTGCCTGCAAAACACTTTTGCGTATTTTTCTCGTAGAAATTTTAAAAATTCTTTGCTATGCACAAAATCGTGTTAACATATTTTGAGAATCACACAAATGAAATAAATTCAAAAATATATTTTTATGAAATATTTATGGAATGCACTTCATGTCCGACTCTGTTTCAAACACACATTCAAATGGAAACAATTAAAAACGAATCCTTATTAAGGCCAAAAAACGAATTATAATATCTGTTCGGCAAGGCCAAACTATTCGTTGTTCGTTCAAAACTCAAGGCAATCATCCAATACCTCACAGGATAGAGTGTGCGTTGAAATATTAAAATGCAAACCATACACCTTGGCTGGCGTCCGCTTCTTAAGCCCATAAACCATCTGTCCCGCGTCAGGGCTATCCTTCATCTCTTGGAATCTTTTGATTCCTCAGCCAGGCAGCACACGTTCGCTTTAACAAAAGAGGCACACATATCCGCCCAGCTAGTTCGACAGAGACCAATCAAGATTTTTTTTTTTTTGCCTTTTTGTTTTGTCACTCAAGATACTGTTTGGTATTTTTAGAGATTCATTTGTCGCCAACAACGTCTTATGCGATGATGATACAATATACAAAACCTTTCATTTTTCATAGCTCCTTCGTGTACGTGTGACACTCGTGCGTATCCGTTGTTGGGCTTGGTACCTATATGGGGATAGATTCTTCTTTTCTTCTGCCCACGCATAGTGTATGGGAATATGGCGAGCGTCATGTCGATGCACCTATGGACGGTAAGCGATATGAAGTCACAAAGTGTGACCAGAAAGATTTACTCCAAAGGGACCATAAGTGTTACGGCAAAGGGGAACTATGGGGGAGAAGCTATATATGACTCGTAGGTATTATGATATCTTTTAATATTTGGATCATGTAAAAGAAATAAAGTTGGAATTGATGTTTAGCTGTTATGATGTAATAAAAGTACGCACTACCCTATAAATAATATTACGGAGTATGAGTTCAACTACCACTCAGGGGAAACATGCGAGAAATCATTTACCATTGGCATTGGTTTCGGTTCGGCTAAATGACCGACTGAGTCATTGCAGGGTTTTTCCAGGGTTCAACAAGACAATTCAAAATATAGCAATTTATTATATATGGGGGTTCAGAAAAAGTTAACTTCGCCAATAAGCGATGAAATAAATAAAAATTTCATTTTATGATTTTTTTCATGAGTCTATTGAGTTACTTTGTGGTTCCAAAATGGAGCTGGTTGAACTTAACTTAATGCCAAAAAGTAACGTTGGGTAAGGATATCCTTAACCCGTCTTACAAAATGTGAGTTCTTTTTAATTTGAAGTAAATCAATAAAAACAGAGCGACAAGGCTGTTCTACGAACCAAGGTCTTAGTAAGGGCATTTATTTTCTGTCTTCGATTTTAAAAAACAATTTGGTGCCAAGGCATTATATATTTCAGGACTATGTCTAAAGTCATTGCCAGGGCCATTATCAAAACTATCAAGGAACGGACTAAATTTGAGTCAAACTCCAACTGTTTCATGAAATGCATCGCAAAAAAGGGCGGCTCTATTTAGCGCCTCTACAAAAGATGTTTGTGGAGTGAAGCGGCATGTTAAATGGCTGGTGGGGAAAATATACCTGGAATTCAGGACATCAGAGAAAAGTAGAGAGCCTACAGAGTGTGATCAAGTGAATGGAAAACAGTGCTTGTTTAACCCGTTCGAAAAAGGCGATCCCTCTTTTCCGTCTAGTTCCCGTCTCATTGCTCTCGCATCTTTGCTGCTTAAGGTCCTCGAAACATGCCAACAAATAATGAAATATTTTGTTTATTATTCCCCAACAACTAATGAAATATCTTGAATCAATGCAGCTTTTAAATAACCGACATTAAAGGTTTTCTTTTTATGTGTTCAATCCGTAATATTTCTTGACGTTTTTAAATTTAATATCCATAATATGAAAGCTGGTGAGCCTTCACTTCGTCTTCCAGCACTTTTCCTGATTTAAAAGATCTTTTATCTGCCAGATCCCAAAATAATGGACTCGTTTGCTTGTGACAGACCTCTTGGTTCTACATACACAATCCCAGAAAGATATTCCAGTCCTTTGGATGGTTAAATGGTAAGGCTGCGTAAGTTAAACTCCCTTAATTCCAATATTTACAACATATGAAAGTGGTGCCTTTTAAACAGAATGGAATTTAATGCATCTAAATCCCGTCTCTTTACCTCATTGGAAATCAAGCGTCATTGATTCTAGCCAACAACTACAAAGTTTTTATTCGCCCTAAGCTTGAAGACAACTGTCATGTCTGGAAAGGTACATCAAAAACATCTCTGCATTTGCTCAATCCAAAAGCGAAACTTATTTAGGACGCCCTAACATTGTCGCGATGTCTCCTGTCTTTCATTCTATTATCGTTTTTTCTACAAAGATTTTTTAAATGAAATAGTAAGCTGTGTCCACTTCTTAAAAGATGCAGACGCAATAAATAAAAAGTACTCATGTATTCACTCTTGAGATCGGCTTTGGACGTACGGCATAACACTGCAATTATTTTTTTTTTTTGCAGAACATCCTGTATTTGGAACGAGCTTTCATGCACGCGGCTTTCCTCGCAAATGCAGTAAAAACCAAGGTGCACTACGCCCACCTTTCTCTCGCCTTGTTTGTTTAAACTCATTATGCTGGAAAAGGTCTACGGAGTTTTGAACAAAACACTTATTCAAAACTTTTTGTGATATAGGTAACACCCAGACCAGAGACTTTTTGGGTGTTGAAGCTCTTGACACTGTGCGAGTGAGGAAGTTAAACTGTCCTACAGTGTGTTGAACAGCCCCTAGAATAAAGAAAGACATGATACAAACGGGAAGCGTAAGAACAAAGCTAATATTCAAAATCGAGGATAAAAGCATTGCCGTAATTTCTGGCTTGGTTACACTTTATAAAGCCTTGGAATCGCCAACGGTACGATCCAAGTTGGTAAAGCAATGCCGCGAATCTCTAAACGAGATTGATGTCAGCTGCGACGTATCCCTGTGCTGGGTTGCAGACTACAGGGATATTCCAGGCAACTGCAGAGCCGACGAACTAGCTAAAGTAGGTGCTAATGCTTATCCCATTCATACAACGGAACCGGCAGCACCCATAAACTTGATAAAGTTTCACCTGGACATCGAAGCCATCACAATGGCAAACAATAGGTGGAATAACATCAGCACATGTCTCTCTATCAAACAAATCTGGCCAGAGCTTGATCATCTTCAATACGACTAATCTTAGAAAGATAATTGGGGCCCTAACAGGCCACTGTCTGGTAGGGCGACATGCCAGAAGACTTGCTGCTTCCTTCAACGACTTCTGCAGAAGTCCCCCTCCTATCGACATTGAGAAGGAAAACTTTAGGTAAATACTTCTTTGATGATCGAGCGCGACTCGATTTAAAGAGGGATTTATTTCCGGGTCAAACTGGCTAAACGCCTAACTGTGATCACACAACCCAGCCCTCCTCCACATGGAAACTTTATGTGGGCGAGGGAGCACCTACAGTGGAGCGCCAAACACCACCAAACCTCGCCAAGGTTTTCCCAACAGGACCGGCCTGGTAAGGGCTCATACCGCTTCGGTTACCCCTACCTCTCCCATTCCCCGGTTCGGGTCCATACCACTTCGGTTACCCCTACCACTCCTTCTTCCCCCCAAGGTAAATTCTGACTTGAGTCACCTGAGGTATGGGTTAACACCGAAACGGTAACCCTACTTCAGCGTCTGAACGAAGAATCATCCTCCGGCAACGGTCTTCACCGAAATCGCTTACTCCACCTAACTCTCACTAATAGTAAACCAAAGATCGAAAACTAGTTAAACTCGACGCAAGGGAAAGATACCCTACTTGTCCCTCGCACCACACAGTAATTAGTAGTACTCCTACAGTAATTGCCATTTTCCTCGTCTCTCCCCTCCCCACCATATCCCAGTGTTCTTCCCAGGGCTGGATTGGTGTGGTCTTATACCGATTCGGTTACCCTCACCCCTCCACCCCCACGGGATCACCAGCATTTATGTAATTCGCACTGGTACGGGCTTATACTGCTTCAATTACCTTCCCCCAATTCTAATGCGCCTGTAGCACGGGCTTACACCGAAGACGGTTACCCTACATCAGCTTCTTGCCTGAGAATACCCCCCTGCAAGGGTTCACACCGATTCGATGACCCCTGCAGCTTCCCATCCGCGAGGATAATTCTTAGCAGAGAAGCAACAGGTTCGGACTTATACCGAAATCGGTTGCCCTGCCGGGCTCTCTCTGACAACGGTTCACACCGAAATGGTTACCCCCAGCCTTCATTACCCTCGGTTATGTCTCAACCAATCAAACTCTGGTTGATGACCTTTCGGTATAGGTAAATACGTCAACGGTTGCCTAGACCCCTTCCACCCAAACGGGTAGTCATCATTTAGGTCCCGTTAAGGGCTGGTAACTCCTGTCCTACAAGTCCCTGTCCAGCGGCGATAGCCAACCAGCCTAACCACCCTAACCTAAACTTTATTCGGTTTTGTTGTAGATTATGTTGACCTCTTTTGAAAATTTCTAAAACAAGTTGAATTCGCGGAGTCCATGGACAATATTTTCTTTTCTTAGAAATTAGAACTTCTTTTACTTTACTCCAACGTTTCGTCCATCTTTATGGACATCATCAGGGATTATTCGCCTTACATGCTTTGCGAATTCGAAAAAGGCTTTCTACCGGGAAAAAGGGTATAAGTGGTCTTCTTTTGATAGACATTCAATCTCTTCAGAAAAACTGTGTTAGCTGTGGGGTTTGTTAAAAAACTCTTGAATTTAAATCCAGGCGTTGAAAGCATTGAACTTTGGCAGAGGTTTATTCTACACGTGTATTTTTCATAACTCCTATATATGAACTCAATCAATCAATTAATTAATCACTTGATGTTGAAGTACGTTCTATGCGACGATTGATTCAGATGAAAAAACATTAGGGTTAACTATGTGCTCTTTGCAGATTGGTTCGCCCTGATGAAACTTCCTCCTGCACTCGTTATTATTTGTAACTGTCTGTGATAATAGTGCAGTGGGAGTTTATTTGAATAAACCGGAAGCTGATGGTTTTTTCCCGAGCCATCTTCACTTAAATAAAGTCGCATTGAAACAGGTGAAAAAAAGTGTTGCGATAAGTGCAATGTTGACTTATCCTGTAGGCGGCTTCGCAGAGTTAAATCAATACAAAAAGAGCTGGATAAAGAGGCGCCTTTCATACGAACTGCGAACCTAGTGTGCTTTTTTGTACAGGAAATTTAATTTAATTTAATTAATCAAAGCCTTAAATTTAAAATATAGTTTTTTTCCGAACCCTCATCAAAGGTCATGAAATTTGTCTTATGGCTTATGAGACACGATTTTTAAGGTGCATTTCTGGTTTTTTTAGCAAAGTCGAGATCCAAAACGTCAGTTTTCGTTATCCCAATTGAAACGATTAATGATTTGACGGTTCGGACACGTGAGACATGTGCACGCCGTAGTTATTGTGTCGGGCAACAGTGCACGAGGTCTCGGGCTCAAATCCCAACTAGGGAAATACTGACAAACCCTGAGAGACTTCTCAATTCGTCGTTCAGAATCGAGAATAATTTCAAGGTCCTCCCATGAAAGGCCATTCTATATGGCTCCTCTGAATTGTAAGCGCCAGTTAGTATTTTTTGCTATTAATTAAATTGAATGGGATTCGAACCCATACTCTGTGTATAGACCATCGCTCAACAGTGGCCGAAGACAACAAATTTGGACTGAACAAAACAGGACGCATAAAATACCCCATTTGATATGTCGTGTGTCTAGAAGCTTGTGCTGATCGTCAGAACATTCTTGACCGACAGCCAAATGATAGGTTTACGACTTCATACCCGATGTACTCAAACAGATACACCTCACCCAATCTCTCAATGAATCCCAAGTAGTACGTACACGCATAGTTCTTCCATAGACTTATTCTCTTATTATTCAGGACACAATTCAATACCGAATGCGCAAACAAGAAATAAACTACAAACAAAAGTCAATCCACATAGCGAAGTTATACCCAAATGAATAATACATTTTTTTGTTTAGATACTTCTTGAAAATCGCTGCAACAGTGCAGCCACACCCACGAGAAGTGTGTTTGCACGCAGCACCCCCCTTCGGAGAGCTTATTAAAAATTACTTTTTTCTCTCACCATTTTATGTCGCATTGTTCCATTGATAGACTCCCAGCTGAGATTATTTACTACTTATTGTGCGCTGCTTGCTCCTCATCGACTGCCATCCTATTGTTAAGTATTTTTGCTGCTACTCTTTGGATGGGGGGGAGGTGGAAGCTCTGGCTATCATACTTGGAATGGTTCACATGGAATCTGGGTCACACACGTAACCTTTTCGAAAGTGTGTTGTTTATGCTCTTCTATCATCCCCTTAAAAACCATTTTTGTTCTTCATTGTCTCAGCGGCACCACAAGCACGTGAAGGAATCCAGAACTTTAGGCATCCTTTATTGTGTCTTTGTATAAACAACCCAAGTAGGTACAGTTCGTATAGGTGGAGGTGCAGGCCAAGATGAATTATATCGAAAACTCGTTCAAGTGCTAATTAGAGCAACTTTTGAGTGCGCCCAGGCTCTTGTACAGGGTGCGCTCATTGTTTGAGTTGATGAATGGGAAAAGAGTAGAACCTATTTCCAACTATTCCGTGTTCAAGAACTGTTTGCTTTATTGCTTTGATTGAAACTAAAAATGAGCTCTTTGGTTTTTTTCTTCTCTTTTCAGACGCAAAATGATTTGAAAAAATTATCGCAGTTAAACGCTTTTGGAGTTTGCTCTCAATAAAGTTTAAAAAATAAAAACAAGCCCTTTTCCAAATAATCTTTGGCGAAAAAAAGCAAACATGACGCCGCTAAGCATCCGGAATTTATCGCTATTCACACTATGTTTTCTAATTTCAACAAAAGCAGAACGAGATTTTAATTTTAACGATGACGTCCAGGTGAGTTAAATTTTTACATACATCTTTTAGTTTTCTTTAACCTGAGGTTGAATTTGAATATCAAAAAAAAAAAAAAATACTTTGAAGAGTCATAACCGGGTAGCCAGTACCGGTTAGCCGGCTGCCGGGTTTATGTGAAATGGGCCTTACAAACAGGCATGCTGTGTGCTCCGCATCTGGAGTGTTTTGTTTCATATGGAAGGGACTTACATTTCTTTGCTGATTTAAAACTGTCAATTGAGAAGCCTCTTGTGACAAATGGAACTCTCGGAAGTTTGTCAGATCGGTTTGTAAAT
Source organism: Neoascia interrupta (assembly GCA_947623515.1). Taxonomy (NCBI): domain Eukaryota; kingdom Metazoa; phylum Arthropoda; class Insecta; order Diptera; family Syrphidae; genus Neoascia; species Neoascia interrupta. The sequence goes on from OX392462.1 coordinate 48,780,330, forward strand.
CCCGGTTTTACCTGGTCCTCCTTAAATCAAAACTGGTGCCAACATTCATCAAAGATTGCATCATCGTTCGTCTAAATCAGTCGATTGTTTTTGCTTGACTAAGGTCCGGTTTTTCGTGCGAGAACATCCGAGTTTCCGAGTTAAACTGAGATCGAAATGAGAATTGCTTCTTTCAGTTAACATAGATCTGGATTAATCTCGGCTTAACTCGCCAAATTTTGGTGAGTTAATCTCGGATAAACTCAGGAGAACATTATGAACTTCTTTCAATGTTTTTTCTGCGTGGAATGGCAGTTGATTTGCGCGTTTCTGTGAAAAATGACATCTGGAGAATAACACGAACTTCTTTTTCTTTGTTTTTCTATGTGAAGTTAGAGTTGATGTCTCTTATCTCTCCCCTCCCCACCACATTCCAGTGTTTTCCCTTACAAGGCTGGATCGGTGTGGGCTTATACCAATCAAACTTTGATTAGTGACCTTCGGTACAGGTTTAAACTGTCACTGGTTGCCTACACCCCTCCCACCCAAACGGTCATCATTTAGGTCCTCGGGCTGGTAACTCCGGTCCTACAAGTGGTATCACAATGGACCTCCTTTGGTCTAAGTGTGTCCCTGCCCAGCTAACCTAACCTAGAGTTGGGTGAGTCAATAATTTCGAGAGTCGAAGATTTGGACAATTTTGTTGACGGAGTAAGCTCTGCACTGAAAAACTGCTCGATGGGTTAACTCCAGATTCGTTTTGTTATGGGATTAACAGATCTTGTTTTAACCTGGGCTTAACTCAGCACTGAAAAACCGACCCTAAGAAAAACTACGAATAATTTAGAGAGTGCTCGGCTGGGTGGAAATGATCATGTCGCCCGTTTTCAATTTGTCGATTGGGTCCTAGAATATACCGGCAAGAGACCTGGTTTTCAACACTTCATCCTCGAGACTTATTAATTTCTGCTCTTTTTGCATTTGAGTGATGCATGACTATTTGCTAATAACTCTTTCGCGATTCTTTCAGAACGTTTATTGACGTTGCCTTTATGACAGGGTTATTGGATTCTCCTTTTAACCGGCCAAAACTTACTGAGCCGGTAATACTTATTCCATTTATCTGCTGATGAAGAGATGATAGTAAGAAGGCGATTGGACATCTTATGTACCCAAGGGACGAAATGGCGGAACACCGGAAATCGAGCTTAAAAGATGTACTGCTACGGGACCGAACAAGGTATAAGAACGGAATCGGTATCATTCTTACGGCAGAGCTACTTGATGGCATCTTGTGATGAAGCCAAGTGATGTGTGGAATGTCGTTAGTGCATATATGCTTCCCGAGTTGGGTGCGAGCAGCGGGCAAAAGATGCATTCTGGATAGGCTTTCATAATTTCATCAAGGCAATCCCAAAGGAAGAGCTTTTCTTTGTAAGCGGAGACTTGAACGGATATATCGGCAAATCCAACGAGATGCAGACTGCCATGCATACAAGGAAGATCTTCTGGTGAAGACATCATCCTAAACTGTTGCAAGTCATACGGTCTTATCGTGCTTAATACCATGTTCGTCAAGCAAAGCAAGCATCTGATCACTTACAGCAGCGGTGGCAATGAGACCCAGATTGACTATCATTTGGTTCATAGTTCCCTAAAACCGCGGGTCAAAGATTGCAAAGTGATTTTGGGTGAGGCGATCACCACACAACACCGTCTGCTGTTTACCGTCATTTTTATGGAACCGTCAAGCAAAGGTATCTGGGAGAATCAACTGTTTTTAAATACAATGCAAAACTACCTCTGCAAAATCATTGACGAAAACGAAGGTGTAGAGCGCAGAGCACAAGATATGTGGGATGACCTACAGCTAACGTGCATTGAGAAGGCCCAATCACTCCTAGGGATTTCGAAGGGTCACCAAAAACAGGTCAAAGAAATATGGTGGTGGCAGATGAGGTGAAACTAGTGGTTGGTGAAAAGAAAACGGCCTTCAAGGCATGAAAGAAGTGCTCCTCAAGCAATAGAGATGAAACGCTTTGCCTGGAATGGGACACCGCAGCAGTCTAGCTAAGAAGAAGTGCCCCCAGGTTCAAGCAAAGAGAATGAACCTGAAAGAGAAAGAGTTCAGGTTCATTCTCAAGAGTTCAAGTAAAAGAAGGAGGGCATGTACCGGGAGTTGGAGGAAGTTTCTTCCCCGGCTGCTGATACACTCCAGGCCATACAGGACCTTGAACAAAGCATACGGGGGCCAGAATTACAGGACCTTCAACAAAGCATACGGGGGCCAGACCGCTCAGAGGAGGAGAAATGCCCAGAGTATTCGTTCGGCAAAGTTCATCAACAGTGCTCAGGGCCAGCTTCTGGTGGGTAACGACAAAATTCTTCACAGGTGCCTGCAGTAAACAGTTTCCAGGCAACACTGTCTAGAAGAAGCCATTTCCAACTGAGAAGAAGTACCAAACATCACAGTCGAAGAGGTTGGTAAGGCGCTCAAGAAGCCACTGCCAAATGGGAAGAAGTACCAGACATCACAGTCGAAGAGGTTGGCAAGGCGCTTAAGTACTCCATAAAGCGAAAAGCTGGAAGCATTTTCTTCCCTTCTGGAAAGAAAATGGGAAACAGCGGAACCAGTTGCCTAACGACCTTCATCTCCAAGCTAATAAGAGGTGATCCGATGCCAAATCAGTGGAGGGAAAGTTATCTACTTCCTTCGAACAAAGAAAAAGGGGATAAGACACACGAAGCTGTGACAATCACCTTTCTATCATGCTGATGTTACCCACGATGAAGATCGTCGAGCGGGTCTAGATGGTCGACTGCTGATAGGCGAACCAATCTCTGATGCAATCCAAAGTATAAGGATCATGGAAAAACATCATGATGCCCTTAAAGATCTGCATGTCTGCTGGTTGACTTTGAAAAAGCTTTCGATAGACTACCACTAGATCTTATATGGGTGGCGCTAAGAAAACGAGGAGTTCCAGAAGTCTACGTACGGACGATCTTGGACATGTATGAGGGAGCAAAGACAAGAGTAAGATTTCCTTCCGGACTCACTGATGAGTTCCCAATTAAAGTCGGTGAACACCACGGAAGCGTCCTTGTTCGATGACGATGGGGCCATCATAGTAGAAGATCATACATCCCTGCAGCAAGCACTTGATATATGGGTTTTGGAGGGGAATGCATTCGTATTAGCCATTCCATTATCTGGAAGTCCATTGGACCAAATCAAGTTTGAAAACTAGTTTAATAAGTTGAGGCGGCAGAAAAAGTTTGGTGTTTACATTGACCACGCCCAAATTTTAAGGAATTTTAAGTTATAATTACTGTTTTTCAATGATTATACATGAAATTTGACAAAAAATTACGAGACAAAAGCTGTAGATATTAGCATTTTCTAACTTTTTTGTATAGATTGTATATGTCTCCGCCCACTTTTTTGATTTTTTTTTTAGTTAAAATAAGGGGGTTTGGGTCCAAAATGTATGCATCCACTTAAGGCATTCAACAGTTATATTTTTGCATCCCGCCCACTTTTTGAAGGCGTATCAGTTTTCTTTTTGGAAGGGTCGGGCATTTTGCAATCCGTCGCAGACAGACTGAAGCTTTTGCATACGCACTGTTGCACTTATCCACTTGTTTGTCTTGTTGCATGTAAAAAGCATGCTACTATTCGAGTTTAACCAATCGCATGTATATTGCATGTGACATTTCCATGCAGTAAGCTGACCATGTCTCGCGTGTAGTTAAATTCACATCTGGTCTGGATTTTGAGCTGTCACTTCTGTCACAAACATGGGTAGTACACAAAACACAACATATAAAATACATGCCGCAATTGGTACTGACCTCCAAACCGCATATAAATGTGTAACAATTTACATGCAGTTTATGCTACGAAGTTTGTGAGACTCAGTTTTACTACGCTTAGTTTGCCCTTAAGCCACCATTTAGCAAGGAAGAGTTAAATTCCACTCATTTCTCACGATAACATTTTATTTTAATCCTTTTTTTTTAGAAATTTTGTAATCTTATGAGAGTTATAGAGAGAGAGAGTTTACAACAAATCAACTCTTTTCTTACAGATTTCATACACGGAGCCACAGGATGAGCCTAGTAAAACGTTGTTGTACAAAAATCCCTACACAATTGAATATTCCCAATGTCCATACACAGAGAGCAAAATTGTGCTCTCTCTTATCCTTAAATCGAAAAACTGGAAGGATCTCATAGAAAAGAAACGCACCAAAGTTCTGAACAAACTTTCAAAATTTTTCGCAATTCCCAAGGTTCGCAATTCCTAAATTCTTTTAAAGCAGTGTTTAAAAATTTTTCATTTTCGTCTAATTGAAGGAATTTATTAATTTTGATTCCGTGACGAAGCGGGAACTTCTTGAATTGTCAAAAAATTCAATTCGAAGAGGACCAAATAAGTCCGATACAAGCAAAAGACTAGGTCGAGTCGACTTTACGGTGAGTAGAATGTTTTTAAAATCAATCTTCCAAGTTGAGTATGTTTTTTTTTTTTTGGGAAATAGATTGGTTGTGGTCAAAAGTATTTCGCCGCTGGTGAACCAATTTCGAATCAGATTGCCCTGCAAATGAAGGATGGCTCAATCGATGATATAGCTGGTGTCGATTTCGGATGGTGGGTTATATGGAGGAAGAAACTCAGCAACAGGTTGGTATTCAATTAATTCGAAGGTTCGACGTCTAATTTGAATATTGATGCCGTAAAGGGTGCATCGATATAGGCGACAAGTTGAAGGATCCGGTGAGGGGGAATACGATTATGAATACGGAGATGGAGATGAGGATGGTGATGATGAACTTGAGTGAGTAAAAAAGTTTTTTTGAGCTAAGGATGACAGTTTTCGAGCTATTGACGATTGTCCTCGTTATATGGTTAAGTTTTTGTTTTTTACTATTGTAATATTCAATTGTGTTAATATTCTTACAGGGAATCCCCAACCGAAATTCCGCAAGTGACGACACATGCTCACAGACATCACCATGGCCGGGAAAAGGTAAGTGCACGTTTGTTTGCTTCTCTCATTACTGCTGCAATATTTACAAACATACACATTGGGAATTCAATAATAAAAAGCATTTCTAGATATAACACACACAACAATACAAAACACTTGCTTAGTTAACATTGCGAGAGCTATTTGTTTAATTTTGACACACTCACGCTATTAGAAATGGAAAAGCACCGTTTCCACCATATATATATATCTATAAACCACTTAGAAATTTAATTTTCAAAAATAAATTCATTTTATTTGTTATTTCTTCTTCTTCTATTAGTTTTGTCTCGGTATCGGTGTGTTGGAAATCCTTAAATGTGCTTAAACTTAAGGCTTTCCAACCAAGGAAGAAGCATCTCCTTCCTCGATATTGTTTTTTAATTATTTTGTAAAATGCTTTGTTTTTTTCTGTTTTCTGCCTCACTGCTGCCTCACTGTACTAATGTGTGTGTGCGTGTTTGTATGCGTGTGTCTTTTCTTTGACGTGTGCTGAATAAATTTAATAACACAAATTCATCTTTCAACTCGAAACAAAATTACCCACCGAAAAAAAAAACTTAACGAAAAACGAAACAAAAAATATAACATTCGAAAATTTCAAATAAACAAAATCAACTGAAATCATCTGGCAACTCGTGAATGTCCTTATAGCCGGAGCTTACAGATACAAGTAAAATCCGGAAGATTCCACTTGACACAAACGTAATTGAGTCAAGCGACAAGATCAAACATAAGAAAAACGATTTTAAACCCATTGTCCGGACCGAGAGTATTGACGAAGATATCGTACGTGGTGTCACGAAACTGGAGTCTGACATAAGCAAGACAATCGAGAACACGAAAAGAATCAAGGATCTGCCACCATACATTGAGTCCGACATTAATTCATCGCCACTGCAAGAGGACCTCAAAGAAATACTCAAGAATAATGATGATTTTGTAATTGATGATTTCGACACAACCACAACGATGACAGTCGTTGGAGTGACTACCACAAGTTTGCCAGTTAGTAGCAGAAGTAGCGGCAGCAGCACCAGCATCACCAGCAGTAGTAGAAGTAGTGCCCAAGCAAAGGGTGGTAAAAGTTCAGCTGTTTCGGTTGAAAAACCACCTACAAGCGTCACCCCAATATTCTTAGAACAAGCGACACTTTTAAGCACAACCCCAACTGTATTGTTGCCAAAGGTAATAGAGATCTCGCAAACGGATCGCATTCGAATGCAATTTTCAAAAAAAAAAAAAAACTTTTTTTTTAAATATTGTATTAATTTTCCACTTTCTCTCTCTCTCTCTCCCCTTGAAATTCCCTTGAAATACTGCTCTTTTCCCCTCCTTAAGTCACTAATTTTTTTCTATATTTTGTTTCGTTTTATATTTCGTTGTTCTCGATTTTCGTTCGATTCGATTTCTTTTTTCCTAGTCTTTTGTATGAGTACTTTTTTCATCTCTTTTTTTTGGATCACTTTTTTGAAAATTTTGCTACATGATCTTGGCACATTTATAGCAAAATTTATCCGAACTTGTATCATGGAATTTCTCCGTTTGTAAAAATGGACAAAAACGTTTTACATTGAAAGTATAGTTTTTTTCAGACAGTTAAAAAAGAAAAATTACAACTTTTGAGTGTTCAATTGTTATGTCAGAATTATTTTATTTTTATGTCGATGTCACCACTGTTTTCCTATGAAAAGTTTTTATTAGAAACGAGTTTTCAATAACAAATGGTCAGAATTGAAATAAATCATTGACGAAAGAATCTGTAGATTGACATTTGACAGTTCTCTAAAAAATCGGTTTACGTACTCAGGAACACACGAGGACAGAAAATCGTGCGGCAAATTGTCATCCAACTAGAAGCTCGAGCGTCTTTTTTTATAATTAGCTCGATCAAGAGGTCATGACTACCCTTAAAATGCGTAGAACATAGCTAGCAGTAAGAACCTTACGATAGAAGAGAAAAGGAGTTCTCGATCCACAAAAACGCTGATGAATATGAAAACCTTGCACAAACACAAAAATTAAAACAAAGCTAATTCCCGTAAGTTACGCCTATACGAGAAAAGCAATGATGTACCCAGCCATTTTATTTGCCTGCTGGAAGAGTAAAAGGTGTTTAGCACTCGATCGAGGCAACAGATACGCGCGCCGGCCAAAAGACGCTCATTTTGAGACAGACGCTTCTGAATTTTTCGTTTGGGGCTTGTGTTGGTACGCCCCGGAGACTCTCTATATTGGTAACAACCATATCTGGTGAGCGTTCCCCTTTCCGCCACACTTGGGGAGAAGCCTAATTGGGGACCAGCCACCTCAGAAAGGTTTTCGGGCTCCTTTGGATAGCACCGACGATATGCAGCACTGTCGCACGAGTTTATCTGCTCAAATTTTTCAGTCTTAAATTCCTTCAAGCCTAACAACAAGAAAATTTACAACTTTTTTTCAACTCCGGTTTTAATCAAAATTTCGTGTGCTGAGTAAGCTTGCGGCATAAAATCACGCGGTTTTTTGCCTCACGTTGTTTTGTCGTAGTGTGTCCATAATAAAATTTTGTATTTTAATTGCACCACCTAGATCTCATAGTTGCAATAATGAATTTGAAAGAGGAACGTTCGTTTTTAATTTGTGACGTTTAAGACGTGCACAAATTTTGTTGCTCAAAACGTTCGTTTACTTTTTGACAGTCTACTCTATCTGAGAGGATTTTGTCCCCACTCTTCGAAATTTGACATGCTGCCCATTTAAGCTCACAAAAGTACAGTCAACTTGATAGATTAAGGGCGGTATTCACGAAGCAATCTTAAACTATAAGCTCCGTAAGTCTATGCACGAGCTGTTTTTAGCGTCAGTTTATGAGCGCTCATAAAACTTACGAGTTGTCACACCCACTGTTAAGTTGAGAGCGGTACTATGTTCGAAAATTCGAAATTATATTACGGGTTGTGCAGAATGCTTAATGCTGATGTAGAGTCTGTCAAAAAACCATGTGACAGAACGGTCAGTTTTTGTTTTTTTGGTTTGGCTTTGATGCTTTCGTTTTCTTTCAAGTAGACTGAAATACGAGCAACATATTATTTTTGTTTTTCAATGCAGGAAAAGGAAAAAAGTAGGGGGCTGTAGGGGGTTGTAACCAAATTACATTGTATGTGGTGTGTTATGCCAAATTATTTCAAACGTGCAGCATCTGTCAGTGAGTGACATGTTCGGACCAATCAACCATTTAACGCAGCCCTTTAAGTCGACTCTTCATTTGTGGGCCCTTCATGCGGGAAATAATTTATGAGCTTAAAAATAAATTGAAATACAAAGAACAAAAGGGAAAGCTTTCAAACACGAAAAACGAGCAAATTTTAAACATTTTATTGAAACACTAAACTTTTCTGAGATACACGAAACAAATTTACAACTCATTTCCCGAAAAATTAAGCCAAGTTTACTAGAATATACAAAACTGTTTAAATTTGTTTGCATTTGACAAGAGATATGTTTGAAAAAGAGTTCGGAAACTATTCTTTCGCATATTCGAATTTATCATAGACAGCAACCTATTGGTGTTTGATGAATACACAGCAAAAATTTAAAACTAAGAGCTACTTAAATTTAAAATCGATCTAAGATGGCTTCGTGAATACCGCCCGAAGTTTAAATAATGTGTAAACTATTAACTGTCAATGTTCTCAAATCCCTATTGACGATTGAAAGCTTACCCCTAGCGGTCAAATTCGGAATATGTAAAGACCTATACACGTCAACGGCTGGCCGTATTTGTCATCCCGTTTTTCAAGCGAGTACAAAATTTATTTGTTTAAAAAAGCTATATTCCTTTTTTATATGCTTTCGGTGAAAGGACAAACAATTTTACTTACAAATCAGATTGATAACTCACACGGAAATAGCCGAATTTGTTAATCAAAGGCAGGTCAAATTGTCAACTTAGACATCGGTTCTGACCACTATAGGTCTTCACATATTTTAAATTTCACCACCAGGTATCGCATTCTTACTTTTCCAATTGTCAATTGAAAGACCCTGTAGTTAAGATCGGCAAACCCTCGCAACTTGGCAGATTTAGCTTAAATAATGTGGAAACTATCAAATTTGAATGTTCTCAAATCCCTATTGGAAGACCCTTTAGTTAATATAAACTGTCTTAACCCACCTCGCAATAGGTTTTCAATGTTTCTGAAAGGCATTATTCACAATGTCTTGTAGCATGTAACAGAACTTATTTGGATTATTCAAACAGTGTTGTCGTGCTGTGAACATGTCTGAGCTTTGTTAATATGGCTGAAGAATGTGCAGGATGCCCTGGTACGGTTTGCCCAAATATTTTACTGGGTCGGAGTTGTAAGAAAAAAAATTAACAGTATTTTCGCACTCAATATAGTAATATCTATAATGGGAAAATTTAAAGGGGAACAAATCATTTATTCTTTTTTCTGTGGGCCAGTTAAGTGGATACCGAATTTTGTTGCAGTAAAAACGTCCTATATAGGCTCGAGTTAAAGCTTTATACAGAGTCAATTTACACTTTTTACTTAAAGCGTCAGGTAACCTAATTTGCTCTTAGGTTAAATTGGTTTCGAATTGGTTAAGTTTCAAACAAGTCAAAACCTGGAAAGTGTTATTCCGCTCCTGACAGATAACCGTCTCATAAAACACGATTTAACTCCTCTTAATGTTAAGATTTAAAACACCTTTTTATTAAATCATTTTAAAATGTGCAGCAATCACACACCCGTTTTTTCACGCCCTCGTACAATAAGACATTAATAATATATTTTCAATTTTCAATTGTTTTTTATATTTTCTTTATTATTTTTTTTCCATTGGCTCCATTATATAAATATTTTCTCTTTAGTTATTAGTGCACTAATTTGATCACATAATCTAACCCTTCTGATTAACAACTCACATAAAATAGAAATAATAATATCGAACGTAGTTAAAAAAATAATAACAAATTTCTTAGTTATATTTGGTTTTGTTCTTTATATTCATTTTAATCACTTTAAATAAAAGAGAAGAAAAAAAATTATACATTTTGTAAATAACAGCAAAACAACAAACTCATGGTAAACTTTTTTATATTTTACATTGTTATCTGTCGATTTCTCTAACAGCAACCATTCGATGAAGATAGTAGTACTTTAGTGCCATTAATAGTGGATGAAGTAGTAACTAACAATGTGAATACAATACAATTGACTAAAACACCAACTACGACAACAACTACTACCCCAACAACTACAACCGAAAGGAGTATTGAATTAACGACTACAGCTATTCATGTACTCACACCAAACATTTTGGCAACAACTACCATAATACCATTAACGTCATCAATGACATCGGTAACAACCATTACACCTCCTGGCGTCACAGAACAAAATGAACCGACAACGCCATCATCTACCACGATAGCATCAGTTGTTACAAGTAGCACTACAGTCCCAACAACTGGCTCTGTTCTAGTTTTAAGCAAAAAGGTGACGGAAGCTCTTAGCTGTGGTGTAATGCTAAGGGGAGGGGGCTAATATTATTGGGGATAATTTGTATAATTTACTTTCACTATTATGGAAAAAAAGTGTTTCTCTTTTTTGAATATCATTTTAATACCAAACTTACATGGAGTCATAAAAACATTGCATTATAGTAAAGGTACTAAACTTTGGATATTAAGCCCGTAGTACATGACCACCAAATTGTATGTTGTATCTAATTCATGTCATGTGCTACCTTTTGTGACAGGTGCATATACCATCAGTTATTACATGTGAGTCCATTCGACACTTTATTTGCATGCAAGCAATTGATTGTCACATGCCGTGTTGCCTTTCGAAATTTCCCTGATTTTTCTTATTTTACTTTCCCCCAAAAAAGTCAAGTTAAAGTCAAAAGCTAAAAATATAAATAAATAAATAGAGTGGAGCAACAGCTCGGCATGGACCAGGGCCAACTTCTCAACAATGTATGATGTGTGTGTTAATTTCTTCACATACAGGGGGAGCTATAATTCTTTTTCGATTCCGAACGGGGCTTTGGGAAGTTTTTCAAGACAAAAATTTTAGTCTCGGAGGACTTGTCACACCCTCGCGGAGGTGGTGACCGTGAAAAAGAACAAGTCTTTTTTTTTACGGTGATGATGGTAGGATTCGAACCCAAAGCTCCGGCGTCTGGGTTCGAAAGTCAAAAGTTAGCTTGACAAAAGTAAGATTTTTTTTCTAAACCAAGATAAAAGTTTTTTGAAAAAGTAGCACTTTTTGCGAGAAGTCAGAACTCGGCAATGCAGATTTTTTAAAACCTAATTACAATCCTAGCTGATTGTTACGCTTTAAAACTACTGCTTAATGCTCCAATTGAGTTGATTAATTGACTTGACAACCTTATTCAAGGCCACGGCTACCGTCAAGGCTATGACGAAGGTTATTCCTAACATCCAAAGTGACAGTAGGGTGAGATTCCTATTATTTATACATAATATTAGTTAAAAAGCTAACCGAACGTATCGTTGCTTATTTTGGGGAGAGCGGCCCCTATGGCAAAGCCATACAAAATTAAATTTAAAAGTGAAAAGTAAAAAATTACAAGTAAAGCCAACCAAAATTACAATGATTGTGGAATTGTAAATTGTTGTAATTTTTCACTTTTCAATCAGAAATAATTAATTAATAATAATAATTAAAGTCATTAACTCTTAAACATCGTGTTCGAATTAAATTTTTAAAGTTTTCTTTTTATTGTTAGAATTTTTTAGTCGCACTATTTGTGCCCCGTATTTTTCATAAAAAATATCCAAAGAGAGAAGCACTTTTAAATATTTAACAATGATGGTTATTTTTTTTTTGGGTTAGTATTAATGTGTAACGTGTTGGCTTAAAACATTTTTTTGGTACTTGGGGTTCATGTGAATAAAATTCATATCTTTTTGTCGCTTCTGTTTTTATTAAAAACTAAAAATTCTGTATAACATTTAAATTAATTGTAAATTATTTAATAGAACGATTCAGTTGAACCAGCGTTGATAGATGAGGAACTAACGTCTATATTGCCTATATTCGATGAAGAGGAGGAATCCAAAGATATTACCACACCTCGAGATGCGGAGCCTAATGTTTCGGTAAGTTTAAAAAACCAAGACTAATGATAAGATGCAAGTCATTTGACACATAACAAGGGCTCCCAAAGTCCCAAATGGACATAATATGCCATTGTTATGTGTCAAGTTTCGGCCACGGTAGCTTCTTTGGTATTCAGTCAGGAGAGAAGGCTTCGACTATTCCCGATATTTAATTCAAATTTTTACCTATTTACGTTTCGGAAATGGAGGGAAGGCAAAAGTTTTCTTGGCCTTTTTAACCATTTTTACCGGTCCGTCCAAAAATGGAAAAAGGACCTCTTTTGGCATCACTACGTTGTCCGTCCGTCCGTCCGCCCAATCGTGCTATAACTTCTGAACGGTAAGTCGTAGAAAGACAAATTTGGTGCAGTAGAAATAGTCAGAAAACCCAACGAGGGCAAGCACAATGTTTTTAAGCACAAATAACGGTTTAATTACAGTTTGAAGTCTCACGTTAAAATGGATTAAATATTTTTCAATACGTTTTTTTAAAAATTTGAGCTGGCAAGAACTAGAAAAACGAAACTTTTTTGTGTTCGCTTTTAATTCTTAATTTTGTCAACATTCAATTGTCAAACCAATCGTTAACTTTTTTGCCACAAAAAGCTTTTTAATTGGTATGGACTGTCAGTACCCTGAAGATGCCCCTATAAAGCGAAACGCGTTGGAAATCTTCTTTTCAATAAACTAAAATATTGTGGAGCAAAAAACAAGTGAATTTACACTGCGTTTTTGCAGTGAAAGTTTTAAGTTTGGCTCGGCTTTTGTCGAAAAAGCGTCTGTATGGGAAGGCAATCTTGGTGTTTCCCACTGATCCCACTGAGTATCAGCCAAGATTGTCGATCGAAACAGACCTGGTTACCTAACTAGGGTAAAGACCATTTTTTGATCTTTTTTGATTTAAAATCAATAAACCCTAATAACCAACCATGCGCATTGAATAGCATAATTAATGCAAATGGTAAATTTTGAAAATTTAAAAAACAAGTGTGTTTTCTTTTAATCTTTTATTATGACAAATATGTTCCATCAAGTGCCAAAAATCGACTCAATTGAGTTTATAAAGACGAAATTTTAGATAAGTAAATACAGAAATTAATTTTTTGAATATAATAGATATAATAGATTTTTGAGAAATGAAGAGTTGAAAATGGATGACGTTTTTCAAAGTTTTGAGTCCATAACTTTTGAATTGCTTTGTGCACAAAGTTAAACTCAACTCAAAGTTAACGCAGTGCTGCCGTTTTGATGCATTTTTTCGGAAAAGAATCGAGAAATCATATGAAAAAAAAATCAGACGTATCAGAAATTGATTTTTAAAGTTTCACAACCTTCTGAGGTTTAACTCAAAAACATGAAAGCATTTACAAAAACATCATCATCATCATTTTCGGATGCCGCTTATCCTTAAAAAGGTCCCGGAGCGAGGGTGGCTAAAGGGTCCTTCCATCTATCTCGATCCTCCGCCACCAACTCAAGAGACTCCGGCGCAATCCCCAGGCGGGACTCAGAGAGGTTCTTTATCTGATCCTTCCACCTGTTTCTTAACCTACCAGGGGGGCGACGCGCTCGCATCTCGGCTAGCATGAGATGTCTAGGAAGTCTGTCATGGGGCATGAACAACGTGTCCAAACCATCGAAGAATCGATCGCTCCACTCGGAAAAGTAGCTGCTCAACATTAAGATTCCCACGAATACTGACGTTTCTCACTCTATCCCTTAGAGTAACACCAGCAACGCACCTCAGGAATCTCATTTCGGCAGCTTGTACCCGCGATCTAATTCTTTCGGTCATCACCCAAATTTCATGACCATAGATGAGGGTCGGAACGAACACTGAATTAAAAACTGAGATCCTTGCTTTCACTCCAAGCTCAGCTTTCCTGATGACCGGCCGGCGCAGTTCCTTTTCTTTTGCTCCATCTTGGCCAATTCTACAGGACAACTCAGTATCACTCCTTCCATCTTTCGTGAAAAAGACCCCGAGATACTTAAACTTCTCCACCTGTTTTAATGGAACTCCATTTATGTGCAGGGTGCACTGCACAGGAGTTCGGGAAACAACCATCACTTCCGATTTGTTCACGTTTATTTTCATCCCAGCATCACCACAGATGGCCGCAAACCTATCCAGTGCTCGTTGAAGTTCATTCATCCTCTTTGGATGATGCAAGGGTGGCCAAATCATCTGCGAAAAGCAGATAGCTCATCCTAATGCCAGCCAATTCGAAGCATTGCTCGCCAAGACTGCGCTTCACCATCCAGTCCATATATGCTATGAAAAGGAGCGGCGACAGAACACAGCCCTGGCTTAGTCCAACGCGCACATCAAAAGGACGGGATTTGACGCCATTTATCCGTACACAGCTTCTGCAGTTTCCATACAAAGACTGGATGGCTCTCAGAAGAGGCCCACTTAGCGCATAGTCCTGCAAAACTCTCCACAGTGTATTGCGAGGGACTCGGTCATACGCCTTTTCCAGACCTACAAAACACGCATAGACGGGTTTGGCATATTCCCAGGCCTTCTCAAGAATAACCTTCAGAGTAGAAAGCTGGTCGGTTGTGCCTCTGCCAGGCCGAAAGCCGCACTGTTCTTCCCGTAACAAAGGCTCGGAACGCGTTTACAGCTCTGGAAGGCGTTTCCAACACCTTCGCGAATACTTTTCCCGGAAGACTCAAGAGAGATATGCCCCTATAGTTGGCGCAATATCTCCTGTTCCCTTTTTTGAAAATGGGCACTATAACTCCCGTTTGCCAATCGCTTGGTGCCTTCCCGCTATCCCAGGCCACCTTAATGACACGTGTTAGCCATTTAACACCCTCTTCATCCATTGCCTTGAGCATTTCTGGCCGGATTTCATCAACTCCAGCAGACTTGCCAACTTTTAGCGATTTAATCGCTTTAGTGACTTCGTCTACTGTGGGACTATTCTCCGCCCTTATCTCGTCAGCATTGGGAATGGCATCTTCAGTGCCCTGTTGGGGGTTGAGCAACTCCGAAAAGTGCTCTCTCCATCTGCGCAAGACATCGCTCTCATTTGAAAGAAGTGTACAGTCCTTAGATTTAACCCCTTGAATGATATTCAACTTCCTTTTACAAAAACAATTTTTTAAAATCATCTACTGTCTTAACGGTAAAAGCAATTTTGTTTACATTTGGTATTGGTTAGGTTAGGTTAGGTAGGGTTGCTGGCAGCAGAAGCCACCAGCTCGCGTAGGCCTACGAGGGCCCTTAGCGTCACCCCATGGAGACAACCTGTAAGCAATAAAGATTTTAATTTAACTATGATACTTAGTCAGTTGAAGTATCCTGAGCTTTGAAGAGAAACCTGTCCCAGCCGGACATTCTGCTGAAATTTACAATATTTGCCACCGCTGTACTTGCAAGCTCGTTCAGTTCCTCGAAGAAGTATTGGCCCAGAAACCAAGGTTTGCTTATACCAAGCGTAATCGACTTCTTGGTTCTAAATATCACATTTGGTATAAGTAAAAGGCGTACAAAAAGAAAGCAAGCTGCTTTAAAATATTTTTAAATTGCCGTTACAACCTTAGTTTTTCTGAGCCTATTTAAAAAACGAAATAAAAAAGGAGCTTATTTTACCGTTAACGCAAAAACCGGTGGGCATAAAATTTAAGGAAAACATTCAATGCTAGCGCAGATGGTTGTGATATTGGAAAAAACTCTAACGGGACAGGGAAAAATTTCAAAACAGTTTTTTTATGGTTTTGAAATTTAAAAAATTACACAGACGGTCAAAAAAACGTATATCTCCCCCTCTATCTCCCAAACGGTACAAAGATTAATTTGGAAACAAATAATTGGCATTGTCTATTTTCTGAAATTTTATACAAAGCTAATAGCAAACTGCAAATACTCAAAAACTTTGAAAATTTGACTGAAAAACCGTAAAAACTTTTTCGAAAACGATTTTTTAAACATTTCTAGTCCCTTCTAAAAAATAAAGGAAAAGTTTTATGCTACCCTTTTTTAAGTGGAAAAACTAAAAAATCACCCAATGTAAGAACAGTAGACTCCACTACGAAAAAGTATACAATAAAGGCAAGCCTCATCTACAAAAAAACGACGTACCGCTCCGTGTATGTCTTCATACTTGATGGTCTTTTTTTATTTAAGCGGGCATGGAAAAAACTATGCACAAAATGAGAATTATATAAAAAAAAATTAAAACAAAAGTTTTTCGCCAGCTTTTATTTTAGATTAACAAATAGTCGCCCAATTTAAGAACAGTAGACAGCACTACAAAGTTCCCGAAGTTGCTCTGTTTGCGTTAGAACAAACATTTGACTGTTTATTCTTAGAAAAATAAGATTAAATTTTACTATCCTGACATTAAGAAAAAAACTTATTTGAAATTTGATAAAAATATGGGTGTCACAGCATAACATCATTAATTTTAACAAGAAAAAAGCATATTTTTGTTACTATCGCAGTTTCAGGAAATTATATTTATTCAAGCCCCTTGTAAGTGTTAACTATTGACTGCTAAAATTTCTCTTTGACATTTTTTTTAAATTTAACATTTATGATTTTTGTTTCCAGACTACAACAACTCAAGTTCTAACTACAACAACGCCAGAAAGTACCACGCCAAATAGTACGATCCCTCCAGCGACGAGTACGACGACAACTACTACCACCACGACCACTACTACAACAACAACACCCAGGCCGACAACTACACCTACAATCCCGACAACAGAATACATTGAACCAGAACATATCAATACACCACCCGTTATTAAGACCAGGCTAAAGAAACACCCAGTCACGGCTGGAAAACCATTTAGCCTAACGGTACCAAAAGAAACGTTCTACGACAATGAAGACGGAACCAATCTGCGGCTAGATCTTCTGGATAAGAATGGCAGCGAATTGAAGTCTACATCTTGGATACAGTTCAATGCGGAGACAAATGAAATTTATGGATTGTAAGTCGTTACGCATAGATTTAAAAATCAGACAAAATTAAACGAACATAACTTATCTAATGTAGACCCTTGGAAGATGCAGTCTCGAGGTGGCAGTATAAGTTAGCCGCCACAGACAGCAGCAATGAAACGGTGGTGGAAACCTTAGACATATCTGTGCAGCAGCATAAGGGTCATCGCAGTGTGAACCACGAAATAAGTATAGGAGTGAAACTCAATGACAAATACGTGCGCAATATTGACTGGCAACTTCGACTGATTGAGGGTAAGTAAGCGGGCCCATTTGCCGCGTATTCATGAACTATGTTCTCTTGCAGGAATTGTTAGTACGCTGGGCGATGATTCTATGTTTGCGGTTGTGGTAAGGGAAGTGCGTCAAAGTCAATTGGATCCACACACAGCAACACTGATCTACACAAACGAAACGCTTCCCAAGAGTGAATGCCCAGATGAGCAACTAAATGAACTAGTGAAACGCTTGGATGAGGGTCTGGCGGAAGCCGTGCAGCCACAGCTTAGTGTTAAGTCGATTTCAGGACAAACTGTAGGTCCTTGTCTGAAGCAACACGTACCAAAGCCAAAGCCAACATCCCACATGGCGAAGAACTATCCGCCAGTGCCCCGAAACCAAGTGGATCGCGTGAATGCCACTGTTGGTCATTTACTTGTGTACAAGGTACCGGCGGATACTTTCTACGATCCCAATGACACCAATGATCTTAAATTGTCTCTCCTAACAAACGACCGTAAGGAACTTAGTCCTCGTCATTGGCTGCAGTTCGATTCAAAGAATCAAGAGTTCTATGGAATACCTAAGAGTGGAGACATGGGCTCTGAGGAATATCTCCTAGTGGCCGAGGATAATGGTGGCTTAACGGCAACCGATGCGCTCATCGTTGTCGTTAACCACGCACCTAAGCGTGAGTTTAGTGTATACTTCAAGGCCTACCTTGGAATACGCCATGAACAGTTCAATGCGGATATGCAGAGGAAGTTTGTGGAAAGGGTTGCCCAACTCTTTGGCGATCACACAACACAATTTATTCAAATTCGATCGATCACTACACACCACGATTCAGACGGAACGATAGTTAACTTCTACAATACAACACTTTACAAGTCCCATAATCGGTGTCCCGAGGAGGAGATCGAAGCAGCTAGAAATGTTTACTTCCACCAAGACACCATGCTTCGGGACAAGGTTCGAAAAACTATCGGCAGTGAATTCAACCTGACAAACGTTCAAGTAGCACCGCTGGGAAGCTGTAATCGTAAGTTCAAATTTAGAAATGAGATTTCTTCACATTTAACGCTTGCTCCTGCCAATTTAGCCATTGTACCGGATGTTATTCATCATGACATCGTCCCAATCAAGACTGAGGAGCCCAACCCTACATCGACCTTTACCGATGACTACTTGTTTACTTACATTCTGCCAGCTGTAATTATAGTCGTGATGATTATAGTCGCGTTTGCAGCAGCTTGTTTCCTGCACAGACGTCGACTAACTGGCAAAATGGAATTGGGTGGGTTTGGTTTAGTTTTTAATCTGACTTGAAAAAACGTTTAATCGTTTTTTTTTCTATTCAGGTGATGAAGAAGAACGAAAGTCCTTTCGCTCTAAGGGAATTCCTGTAATTTTCCAGGATGAATTGGATGAAAAGCCTGAAATCGGAAACAAGTCACCTATAATACTGAAAGATGAAAAACCTCCACTCCTTCCACCATACAACAGTACAAATTTAGATGGTAAGTTGCATCTTTACGATAAACAGAATCCGAAAAAAGGCTGCAGCACCGTTTTAATTGGGTGTGATATCACGTGGATTGAAAATACACATTTCTTTACTTTACCTATAACTTTTGGATTGGTCAGTTATTATTGTTTGAAAATAAATATATAGAGTGGCGCAACAGCTCGAGGTGAAACAGGGCCAAGAAAGTTCCCTGTCAAGAAAGCGGAGTTGCCACAAGCAACGTTAAACAGGAACAGAAACAGAATCTCATACATTAGCAACTCAAACCTAAATTCGCTGAATGCTATTTGAATTGCTAACGTAAGAAATTCTGTTTCTGTTTCTGTTTCTGTTCCTGTTCCTTGTGACAACGCGGCTTAAGTAGCATGCTCTATCGAAGAGTTGAAGAGAAGTTCTTTTCCTTGTGAACAGCACGAAGTCGGTTTTTAGTGAGCTAACACCTAAACCGCATTGCTTCTTCCACAAATTAAGTGTCGCTAGAGCTTTCTCTAATAGTTGTTGATAGTGGTAAAGAATTTTCCTTTGGCGTAGGCCACCCACGCCCAGTCTGATAAGTATCTCACTGACTACCACTACCTATGGGGTACCATCCGTGTGGGGTGCCTCTGGAGGCAGTCACCTTAACAACACTATCGCCTATTGATGTATTGATCACCTTATTGTTAAGCAGATTTATAATCAGATTAATTAGAGTTGGTCAACGTTAAGATTATCGATTTCCCTGCTTTTGGAATAAAGATAACTTGACCTCCCTCCATTTTTTGGGAATATGCCCAAGTTGTAGACGGCTGAATATTTTTTTAAGTACAGGTAAAATTAGTGGCTCGCTTTTCTGTAAGATTACAGGACACAGGCCATCACAGCTGGGTGATTTAAACAGGTGAAAATAGTCGTAGTTTTAGCTTAGTTTCCGTTATTATGTCTTCAAGAATTGTAGGTTCAGTTACAGAATGAGTTGTTTCGAGGCTGTAAACCTCGAAGAGTTGGCAACCTAGGAAGTGTGTCTCGATAAGAAGCTCTAGGACCTACACATTTTCGCCGAATCTGAACGGCATTTTGGGAATTTTTTCGGGACTAATGATACTCTCGGAGGGCTTGTCAGACCCTCGCGGAGGTGGGGACCGTGAAAAAGAACGAGTTTTTTTTTTTTTGAATCACAATATTTTGAATGGGTGCATTACCCTCATGTGTTTGTAATTTTCCGCAGTCGACCACCAAATGATTACGATCTTCATTGTGTGTCACATAAGCTGGCACAACTAGAAGAAAGAGTTAGATTAAAAGTTAAGTGTTGAATCCTTACCCAACGGGCCTTGTCTTAACCCAACGGAAGATGAAAACTTTCCCTTCATTATTTAGCATTATATCAGCTGCAATCAATTTTAGTTGATTGCTTGACCATTTTTTATAGCTTAATGTTATTTTGAATAAGTGGTCAATTTTAATCGTGAAAAAAAATTTTTGATTTCTTTTTTCCCTTCCGATACGCTGCGTTTCGTCGTTTTTTTTTTTTACTATTTTAGGAGAACTGCTTATTGCATTGCTAAGTTTCAATTAATCGATTCGGGTTAATCGCATTTTATTTGCCACACAGGTATAAATCAATTAAAAAATAAACAAGCTCCATTCAAAAATAGGAGCTTTTTGCTTAACCTATTGAAGAACGACAGCGCGACGTTTCCTCCATTATTTGTCAACATATTCTGGGGGACTCTGAATACTGGTCGTTTCTTCCATTATTTGTCAACATATTCTGGGGGACTCTGTTTGGTCTCTTTATTTTCAAAATTTACAAAATCAGAAATCTCGAATTGGGATCACACTCCATAAGTCGTTGCAAATGCAATTCAAAACTTTCTTTTCCCATCAAATCGTACTGTTCGTTTCTGTTAAAAACTTGTTAAAAACTAGTTCAATTCACATTTTACAAGCCTGCAATTATTTTTTGTTATTGTTATCATTTAAGTTTTAAGTTGAAAACTATTCGCACGTGGGAAAACCATACAATATGTTACCATAAACTTCTTGTTCTCTTTTCCAGGTGACAATGATGTTGATGAATATGTTCCTCCACCAGCAGTTGTTGTTGGGGGCCGAGAAATGCGGGGAAAATCCCCAGTCACTCCATCCTATAGAAAGCCTCCGCCATACGTATCGCCATAAGGAAACTAAATTATATTTTTTCCTAACACTCGAGTCACAAATGAGCGTGCTAAAAGCGATTAACTTTATATTATCTTATTTTTTACTAAATTCGATTTGGTAGTCTCAAAGTTCGAAGAAAAATAGTTGACTTATTTTTTTACAGTGTGCACTACAAAAGTATACCGCGCATGTTTTTGCTTAAGGTTTTTTTTCTTTTTTCACTTTGCGTCCTGGCAAACTTTGAAAAATGTTTAAAATTAATTTTTAGTCAATGCAACGGAACAAAACGGTGTATAACATCATAGCTCAGCGCTTTTTATACATAATTCGTGGCGCAATCTAATCTTAATATTTTAAAACCAACCGTGCACTGCCACTTGATCCTTGTCTTTTTTTTACAACGCTTTCTCCCTTTTGACGGGACAACTGAGAAAAAAAAAACTTCAAAAGCGACCCTAGCTGTTCAGAAAAAAGAAAAAAATTAATCTCGAAAGTGCGACGCGACTTATTACTTTTAGTGTCGAACGAATTTAAGAATTATTTAGTAGCTAAGTATTACTTAACGTAATTCACAAAAGTAAATAACCCATCTAATTTCCAAATAATATTTGACCGGAAGCATTCAATTGCTCCAAGGATATGCTTCCAATAATAATAAAAAGAAAACAAATACCAAAAAACAAAAAAATTTAAAAAAAAATATTTTCTTAACTATTATAATCAATTAAATTCATAGAACAAAGTAATAGATATTTGTACAGGAATTGAATTCTGTAAATAGGAAAATTCAGTTATAAATAAACAATACATTGCAATACATCCACACGAAAAACAAAAAAAAAAAACCAACCGATATCCCATCTCAAGTAATAAAGATTATAAATGTGAAATTGTATCGTA
Organism: Neoascia interrupta; assembly: GCA_947623515.1. NCBI lineage: Eukaryota > Metazoa > Arthropoda > Insecta > Diptera > Syrphidae > Neoascia > Neoascia interrupta. Next base: position 48,802,214 of record OX392462.1, read on the forward strand.
TAACAAAAAAAAAAAGAACACAAGAAAACACTCCTATCAAAAATATCAAATCGTATATTTACTAATTAAAATTATATATATACATATATATCATATATTACGTATTACTATAGCGTAGGTAACTGTGAAAGAAAAAAATCCTAACAACCAATCAATAGAGTTCGATCAACGTATTTAATAAAGAATACAATCACTTGTGAAATGATTTCAAATGTAAAATTTAAGTAACATATATTTTTTTATGACAAAGTGTAATAAAGAAGAAAGAAAAAACAATGGTAACCATATCCACACAATCAAACAAGTATTACAAATTTTAAAAGTAAACATTTTATTTCATGTCTTTTTTTGCATATTTTCTTTGTTTTATTTCTTACAAAGTTTTCGTTTTTTATTATTATTAAATGCTTAAAAACTCTTTTTTGTTTCCTTTTTCAATGATAATTTTGTTTTATGTTTTTGCTAAGAAACGTTTACAATCATGCGTATCATTTGAATGTTGTATTTCTCTAATAAATTATAGTATTAATAAAAAAACCCGTTTTTCTTCGATGTCGTAACCATAAAATATAAATTTTATACATAAAATGATTAAATTTAGATAAGCTATTAATTGATTATGAACAATAATAATTTATATATTTGAATATACGAGAAAATTAGATTACATGGGACTTCAAAAAAAAGAATAAAATAAAAATATATACGTCTAAGTATTACTTTAAAAAATAAGATTATAATAAAGAAGAAAATTCGTTGAAAAAATGAACACACAATATGAGAGAAGAATATTTGTAATTTTGTATTTTTAGATTGTACACATATTACGTGAACCCGAAAGCGCGGATCATTTTGATATTATAACTCATCAACTTTTTTATACAAAAGTCATATATTATGAATTTTATTGAAAAACAAAAAAAAATACAATGAACAAATTTCGTAGGAGAAAAAACAATGTTAAAGAAGATGTTTCAAAAGAAAAAAAAACAAAAGATTAGGCATAGTTTTTATCTTTTGTGCAAAGATAAAAGATAATCAAAACAAATGATATATATTATCATATATATTATGTAAACTACCAAAAACAATAAACTAAAAAAAAAACATCATGAATTTTGTTATGGCAAAATGGCTTTCTCGGATTGTGAAAGATAAAAAGTTGGTCCTCTTTCATTCGTAATTGCAGCGTTTTTATACTCTTGGCGGCGTTTTCAAATCGATCACAGTCCTGAAAACCCACTCTGTAACGAAATGTATGTAGCGCTAACTTATTCTATAATTATTTTTTTTAGCTTGCTTGTCATTATAGCCCGTCTCGACTATGGCAAGTATAAGTGGCTTCTGACGACTGCGAACGAACCCCATATCTCCTTCATGACGACACACATATAAAGCGCTAAAGTCCGAGGTAAGTCGGGGTCTTGTTTTTGAGAATCATGCTAGCTATGACATCTGTCCCATAAACTGGTCATCTAAAGTCTTTTTTTCAGTTTAGACAATGGTTATACCATGTTTACACCGAGCTCTGATCCGCGATCAATATATATTTTCATTAAATCCTCTACAAATTACGCGATTAACCAGGCAAATTTAAATCCTCTCGGCAAGCGACTAAAAATAAATCCCCTCATAAATCTCATTCACTCTTTCACCACTCTCAACCCTTGTCGAACACGTTTTTAACAGTTTGAGAATCGAAAAGGACACTGAAACTGTCCACGATTTCAATTGCGATGTATACAACGGAAATCTTTTTTCGCTCCTGGAAAATGATATCGCCACTCTCTTTCGATAGCCAAACTGACAGAAAAAGAGTGCTCAAATTAATCAAGTTAATCCAACATTTGTCTGGTGGAACGATGTCTCATTCTTACTTACTAACACAAAAAGTAAGAACGAGACATTGTACATCCACATAAAATCAAAGACGGTAGTTTAACCGAAAGTTAATTACTTTGATAGGGCTAACCATAAACTAAGATCAGATCATTTAATCTAGGATGGAATCTGTGTATGAGAAGACTGTCATGTTTTGTGACAAACATCATTGTGATTATCACAATGTAAAAATGCCTAACACATACTATGTCTCCACCGGACACTAATCCGCGATTAACATAAGTCTGTAACTAATCTCCTTCAAATCCTGAGACTAACACTGTGTCTCCACCGGACACTTATCTGCGATTAACAAAAATCTTCAACAAGTCTCCTGCAAATCGCAAGATTTATACTATACAATCGATTCTCAACAGGAAAGATGCGCTCCCCCGATTTTGCAAGATTTGATCTGTCCTCACTTTCAGATGGAAACATCTCATCTGTCAAATGCCAATTTTACCAATTTTCTGTCAATTATAATTGTTTCGATTTTATTTGCGGACCTATTTGTGATTTAACCTATCCAAGCGTGTGATTTAACCTGTCGCCAACGTGGAAACATGTTTTATTGAAAGGAGCAGCTCTCGATTTTTAGAGCGATTCTAACAAGTTTCAACGAAAAACGCTATAAGAAAACTACTCCAGAATAAAGAATCAGAAATTTCGTCATTTATGCTTTATCGGAAACAGCTAAATTTTGACCTAATCTAACCCGTTTACCGCTTTGTCATTATTGATTAATGTTAAATCTACGACTTATTCTTTACATCCTCGATGCAATACAAAATTGAATCATTTTGACAAGTAATTAAAAATAAATCTCATTTACCCTTTTCAAAACCTCTTTTTTGTGTTTTTCTCCGCACACCTTTATAACTATTTGACACTCAAAAAGGGAAATTGAAACTGTTCACGTAAGACAGATATTTACGTCACAGATTCATTTTCTATTGGAATCACAACGAAACTGTTGTCTCGCTTCTGTGAAATGTCATCGTTTGTGAGAGTCAAAATAACAACAACAGGGCGCTCGTGTCAGATTAGTTTAACGTTTGTCGGGTGGAGACACCACATCGCAATTTTATGGTCGGGTCGGTAGTACAAATCACAGAACATTAAGATTATGCCACATTGAGAAAAAAGCAGTACACCTACTGCGTCGCTCGTCAATGGATGCCAAGCAAAACAAATTGCTGATCTGTGATTGGCCAGCACAGATTTTTTTTACATGCATGCAAGGTGACAGTTCCGTATAACAAAAAGTCTCATAACAAACGCATGTCGTAATCTTTATATTCTCTCATTCATGGTTCGGTTCGGTTGAGATAAAGCATTAACTTCAAAGAATTTGTGAACGAAATGTAACAAATAAATCAAAACAAAAATTTAATAGTGTTTAATAGAAAAAAGAAATAATTAAAGAAAAACAACAACGTCCTAATAAATTGAACGTTTTAAAACAAAATGTGGAAAGAAATTATGGGCATTTTGAACTTTTAGAAAAAAAAAACTTAATCATGCTGTTCTGCCTTGTTAAGGAGGCTGGTAAAAATAATGGTAAGTGTTTTGTTTATTTGTTTTTTTTTATTTGATACAAAATAAATATTTTCTTGGATACAAAAAAAAACCAGGTAAATCTATGCCTTTCAATAAAAGCCTTGCAATAGGTTTTGATTTTTAGTGTTTAAAATACAAGCTTTGACGTTTGAATGCTTGCTCACAAGCTCTTTCTGTAGGTATTGCCACAGTTGGCCACTCGTTCAATCCAAGATATGTGAAGTATTCTTTTGTAGATTCGCATCTCAGACTAGTCTTTTTTTTTAAAAGACTGTTATAGCGAACATTGAATATTGTTGTCAGTGAACCACGTAGAATTACAGGCATTTGAGGTTATAGTTGATTTTGTAAAGTTTATAGTCAGCCCATAGTCAGAGTGACAAAGTTGTTGCAGATTTCACCCTTCCATTGGGTTTTCCAACAAAAAAACTAGGAACCTTGGCCATAAGGCTGTTCATACGTATAAAAAAAGTAATAGTTCTCCCCTTGTCCAAGTGGAATCATTTGCATAGGTCGAATAAACTCTTTTAAGAAGCAAAATAATTGAAGTAATAAAAAAATAATAAAAATTCGTACGTTCAAACTTTGTAACATATATTTTCTTAAATACATTTTAACAATGAGTTTTGAATCGAAAATAGCTTGTAACATTGCCTTTAGCAAGACGCCCATATCTTCTTCAATCATCAACGGGTTTGAATTTGAAGCCCGTCATCCTTGAATCTATTGCATCGATTTCTATAAGATCCATTGCCTTTAATTCTGTAAAGGTCAAACCATAAAATCTCTGTTGTAAAAACAAACGGCAAATTTCTCACCGAGGATAAATCGAAAGCCCTTGGCCACTTCAAGCCTGATAGTCCCTTTTTCAAATAGCGTATCCATTGCTACATAATCGTCCTTAATCACTCGCTTAAGGATGTATGTATACATCTCAAAGTTATCTTCCTAAAAAGAACCGACAAGAGCCTCAATAAACCGTAAAAGAAAAGTCGATTATTGATTAACCTCATTAAATAAATAAGGATCAAACCGCTCCCATGTCCTATACTTTGAATTATTGCCAGCCTCCTTAAAAAGAAATATTTAAGTTGTGGATAACGATGCAGAAAGAATCAAACCTTGAGCAACTTTAAGTAGCCACGAAGATCGGAACCCATTTCCTCTGTGTTACTGGGTAACGGATAATCCGTTATCTGTTGCGAATAATCCTCAGGAAGCACAGGATAGCTTGGCACATTAGGAAGCTCATTTGGAACATGAGGTGGACTTGGGGGAATTTCTGGCAATACGGGTATTTGAGGTTGTGGCCCATCTTCTTCCCTTCTTCTCCTTTTTCGTCGTCTTCTTGTGTTCGCACCCATTGGATATGTTAAGCCTTCCCTTGGCCGAAGGATTTCAAACCAACTGACGTCTTCATTAGCTGTAGCTGGTAGTTCGACCTGGTTTTGGTCAGTTGAACTATTTGGCAAGTCTGTGCCTCCAGGAGGAATCTGCTGACTTGGATGAATACCGGATGCAGCGAATTGTACGAGTGAATCCAGCGGTGTTGGCACCAAGTCTGTGTCTCCTAGAGGAATCTGCTGACTTGGATGAATACCGGATGCAGCGGATTGTACGAGTGAATCCAGCTGTGTTGGCACCAAGCCGGTATCTCTTCGAGGAAATGATTCACTTGGCGGAATACCGGAAACGGGCTGTTCGAGGGGATCCAGCGATAGTGGCAACTGTTGAACATCAAGCATTTCTACGTCTTGTGGCATTTCTTGTGGAAGACAAGAAACTGGAGGCTGTTCCTCGCTAATGTCAAGAGGGATCGATGACACGTTTGCCAAGGGTTGGGGAAAATTTTCAATAGAACTGTTGAATGGCATGGCCTCGTACAGTCGGTCGAGTGGAAGTTCTACTGATGAATCTCTTTCTGGTATTGTGAGGAGTGGCTGCTGGCGTAGCAAAGGATGTGGTACTGCAGAAGGATAATCCACATCCATTGCTGTTGGCTGACTAAATAAGAAAATATTTTTGGAAGCTTATTTAAAGAACTACAGCGCCACTATTGGAATTGTTACCAAACTATTTCACCCGGCTGTGAGATTTGTGAAACTTGTAATGCGCTTTGTGGAGTGGACTGGGATGCCACTCTGTGTCTCCAACTGTGTTGAAGGGGTTGTGCGACGGATATTTGTCTGTGTGTTCAAAAACATACGATTTACTGGTAAGACTTTTATTGCTTCAACTGTTTTTTACCTCTCATTAGCATATGCCCGAATCACTTCGGAAAAATTACTGAGTCTCTCTTGTGAAATGTGACTGCGGAGTTTTTCTGGTGTCCCTCTACTGCTTAGAATCTGATTAACCACATTGCCTGGGTACTCGATCATTAGGGGAACATGTCTACAAAATGGAGTAAAAAATAAAACAAATTTTAGAAGGAAAATTGAAAACTCTTACACAAAAGTCTGCTCAGCATTTCTGGTCTGCTCCTCAGATCGCATCGATGGTTGGATGCAACGAAGCACTTCGAAATCGATTCGTTTCTTCATCTTCTTGGTTGGAATCTATAAAAAAAAAAGTTATGAAGACATGAAGTCAATGGAAAAAGGCAGAACTCACCGTAGCAGCTTCATTGACAGGAATCCGACTCCGAGGTCGCTGCTTTCTAGGCCTAACACGTTCAGGTGAAACTTGAGCCGGAGTTGAATGTCTCACCTCAGCGATTCCTCTAAGGAAAGGAACTTCCGCCGCCGCAGCACTCAAAAACACAGTTCTGTCGGGCTCGCTATGGCGTTGGTCATTACTTTCGATTGGCTGCTCACTAGTAGGCGGTTGCTCAATGTTCGAAATATCTATTTGCGCAATCAAATTGTCAACAAAAGCTTGTGCGCTGTCGAAATATTCTTCATCGTGCCAAACTGTGGGAAGCGCACCTTCCATAGTCATTGGTACACCAAGTGGTGTACTCTGCATCAGAGGAGTTATTGTGCGCCTAATTTCCTGAGTCACAAGAGGTGTCTGTTCCTGTGGCACAAAAGGCGTTTGTGTGCTTGAGGTTACCTCTGATAATTCTGCCGTCTGTTCATTTGTCGTTTTTTGTTTTTTCGGACGGGAGCATTGTTCTTCTTCGGGAGCAGCCTCTTCGACGAATGATGGAATTGGTGATAAACTCTTTTGAAATGGTGCTGCAGGTTTTTCAACTCCTCCTAAAAGTTGAAATTTTAAAATTGCCAATATATTCATGGTCAAAGGAAAATATTATCATCCAACCTGATAAATGGAAAATGAGGGCATCATTAAAATACACACGAACGCGTGTTGCTTCTGTTAGCGATAGCTGGCGGATAAGTTGATCCAAATTTGGTCTGCGGAAAACAAATCAAGTTGGTTTGTAAGAAAAACAATGAAAAGTTGCTTTTGCTGAATACCTTATATATTCAAAGTTTTCTTCGGCAAAGTCAGTGGCGTTTATTTCACCTTTTGCTCTTCGTATCAAAAAACCGTCGAGAAACTCTTTAAATTTACCATATTCTCTGGATGGGTATTCCATTTCAGTATTGAGGAAATCTTCGAGGTGTTTGACAAGAAAAGCAAAGGCAGAAACACATAAGGCCGTAGGAAAACATTAATCGGGTCGGATATGGTGCACAAAGAAAAATGACGGTTGCGTCCCGACACCGGAGACGGAGATGGCCATGACAATTTCCGATTTTTTTGAAAAATAACTGCTGCACTCATTACTGTACCATTTTAGTGGTAGGTCGGTAAATTGAGTTAAAACTCATTGACTCACTCAACGTTTATTTGAAATTCACTCGGGGCCCCTAAAGGTACACAAAGCAATTTTGCTTCGAATTTTGGACGAAAGCGGTTTCCTTATGGCTGGTGGGGACATAATATTACTAATTCACTACTATATGAGTGATGGATGAGCTAATATATCAGTGTGATCACGCTGAAAGTCCTGTTGAACTCGCTGCGTGATCCCGCGAATAAAAAGAAAAATCCTGGCTATGAATAAAAGAACATAGAATTACGCCATGCTATTTTTGTGGCATTTGTTCGACAAACCTTCAAATACACAAATCACAGAACATAAGATTGCGACATTTTGGAAAAAAAAAAAAACGTTTAAGCAACGCAGCCTATCGTCATCGGAGTGAAAGAAAACAGATTCATACAATCTGTGATTGACCAGCATCTATTGTTGTAAGTGGACTTTCTTTACACGCGTACAAATTGACAGTGAATTCCCATAACGTAAGATTTAAAGTTAGGTCTGCCGAACAAATGTCACGCCAGGCGTATGCCGTAGTCGTTATATTCTAAAATTCGCTGTCACAAGAGCTAAGTTCACAAGCCAAGATTCAATAGCAGACGTGGGAGATACAGGCACACCTATCACTACGACCATTGTATTCGATTTGTAGACCCAGTACAGTGGATTACCTACTACCATACCTCGTAGTGTCTTCTACTGAGACGAATGGAGGCACCTTAGCTTTCCGAGAACATTTTTTCTTCTTTTTGTAAACCTGCGTTTTTTTTTCAAAGTTTGTCGGTACAAAATGCTTTGGTTTGCGTATAAATTTCTGTGAAGCTTGAGTGGTAATCATAGGCAGTTTGCACGCCTAGTAAAATGACACTAACGCTTGCCCATGCATTGTGCATCGACAAACTTTAAAAAAGAGCAAATCAAAAAATCAAGCAAACAGATTTGAAACAGATTATCAAAAAGATTTGGGAAAATGCTAGGGGATATTTCAATATAACCATGGAGCACACTCAAAATGAGTTTTTTTTTATTATTTGCAAATATTTTTTCAGTTAATACTGTACCACAATGAACTGAGTGTGCTTCATTACCATCGATTTCAAAACATAGGCAGCAGCTGAGCGAGTCAAATGTTAAACGTCAAAATCGCGCATTGGATTTTCCACGTGCTGCCGGTTTGTTGTAGTTTATTTTGTCAAAAATAAAGGTTGTTCAACGATTTATCAATAAAATAAAAGTGGTATTTGTCTCTTTTAAGTTGTTGGAACATTATTAAAAAGCTAAGCAAGCTTTAAAGACTGTACATTTTAATATTAATCTATAGCCAACGTCGAAATGAAAAACAAGGGTGAAGAGACCAGTGGAACGTCTGGCCCAAAACTTGCGACTCCTCTGAAGCACAGCCTCGATGTTAAAAACCGCGAACAGCTCCGCAAAAAGTTAAAAAGTCTTCTTGACAAAGACAAGAAAAATAAACCAGATGTTAAATTGGTTGAGAATATGACTCGGCCTCGGCCCACATCAAAAGCTGTACAGGTGGCTCAAAATCCGACTTCGTCTAAGAATGCAATAAAACCGTCAGCAAACAATGCAAATAGCACGAAACCGAAGAAGAATAAAAAGCGAAAATCTGCAGAGTTTTCTGGAGGCAATAAAACGAATGGTAGCACCATCGGCCCAACTCTTAAGCGTAAAGCAACCAGTGAAGTAGCAACTGGCAATAAGTCTACAAAGCTCAAAGAAAAATCCGCAAAGAAGGAATTTCCTTCTTTTTTTGACGATGATTTTGGCCACAAAAAGAAGGAATCCAACCAGGACAAAGAGCAAAAAGTGGGCACCAAGTTGAAAAGCAATTTAAAACACAAACCAGAAGGTGACAAAAACGAAAAAAGTGCTCCACAGAAAGCTATCAAGAAGCAAACTAAATTAAAGTCTGGTAACATACCCAAAGAACAGGTCAGAGAAGATATTAAAGTGGCTAAAAAAGCTAAAAATCAGTCGCCGGAAAAATCCGCAACAAAAAACGTAAAAAAGTCAAAGAAAACACAGAAAGCTGCAACAGGTTCTAGGAGGGGGCCGTTGCCTCCAAATGCATCTGAATCCGAAAGCGATCAAGATGTACACTTTGATTTGCCTCCCGCTAAAAGCAAAAAATCAAAAAGAAAGGGACCAATACGTCCGACTACAACTGACTCCGAAAGCGATGAAGATGTTCACCTTAAAATGCCTCCCAACAAAAAGAAGAAGTCGAAGCCAAAAGGATTATTGCAGCAGAAATCATTTAAATCCGAAGGGGAACAAGACTTGTGCGTTGGCTTGCCTCACAAAAAGCAGAAAAAATCAAATGTAAATGGCAACATTACTCAAACAAATGGAATTGTGGTCAACAACGAACAAGCCCTTACGAGGGTTTCACAGAAAGATGAGCTATCCGACGATGATGAAGTTGATTCCTTTTCATTTGGTTTTGAAGACTCTATTGACAATAGCGTCTCGTACGAGTCTGGTAGCTTTGACGACAGTGAATCGGATGCAGATGATGTTTTCATAGATAGTGATGACTGTGATGATACGTACTCCTTGGAGGATAGTGCTTCAAGCCCAGAGATGTTTTCTTACTATGATAGTGATTCCGACAGAACATACGAACTTCCACAAAACGTCGCAGAAGATGTCATCATTGCAAACGGTGAGTCTATGAAATTGTTTTTCGTGCTTGTGGCCTTGTTTATATGACTTGTTAGGTTCTCCACTGTTATCCTTCTTTTATAACCTATGGGCTCTTCAGTTAAATTTAAAGCGACAGTGACTAGGTACTGCGTTGTCAATGTTTTGGTTAAAATTAGTGACAATTTTATCGAATACAATCTTTTAAAAATAAGTCCCTGGCTTATCGATGAGGACGAACTTCATTTTACAAAGTTTGGAATAAGGTCCTCGTTGTCGCTGCACAATACAACTTTTATGCAAACGGAACCAAACAAATTCCAAAGGATTTCTTTCTTTAACAGTCTGAAGCTTCCTCAGTCACCCTTTAAAGAAAGCTAATAGCTGGGCTACAATGAGTGTAGGGGCCTCGAAGTTAAGCCAACACAATACTCCGAGTCTCTGATCTCAGCGACAGACACTCATTGTGGACGGCTTTTAAAGCTTTTCAGTGCTAACAGGTACGCCTTTACGGTTAGAGCAGAGCACAATGAGAAACTACCGTTGAATTTTTTGTGAACTTAAAGGCCTGATCAGATCGCGTAGGTGAAGCCGAATAAAAGAGACCATCAAGTATGTCAAAAACGTAGTCATTACGGCTTAGCGTACAATTATTGTTTTTTTCTTTTAATGACTATTCCCGCTTTTATGGAAATTTTTCAAACGCAACTCGATAACTGATTTATTTTGCTTTTGTAATATTTCGAGTGTAAATTTAAGAAGCTATATGAATAACATCGGTGTATATGAGTTTTGACATGCTGCCATTGCAGTGTAGTAATAAAAATGCGACATCTATGACTATTTGTCCGATTTTCGGGTTTAAAACTCTTAAAAATATTCTTTCATTAATTTTAAGAAAGGGACTGTTATAATTATTTTTTTTGTAAGTCTTCCATCATTATTTAAGTCGAGTTTTAAGTATTGACAATAGAAGGCTTGCCCCGGGCAGTCAATTTTGGAATATGTGAAGACCTATACACGTTCAAGTACGAAAATTATTTGTGTCGGCAATATTTTATTCTTTTAATTTGCTTTTTGTGCAAGGAGCATCTATTTTATTCACAAATCAGGTTGATAACTCACACGAAAAAACGTGAATTCGTTTATCGAAGTGGGCTCTAATCGCTTAAGGCAAAAACGATTGAACGACGTAGTTTCGACGATGGAACTTCATGTAAACACCAAAATACAATAATCGCTCAAACGATTGGACGAGCGTCGTTTTTGCTTGTTTCCCCAAACTAAATTAAGTGTCAGATTTCCTCGATCAAGCGATTCGATTGAGTGATAGCAATTTTGCAATCGTTTTGTAATTTTTTGTTATATTTTCTCGATTTGATTGCTTAAAGCTTTTGTTTTTTGCTTAGAAACTAAGACATAATCATAAGTTTTACGCTGAATACACTAACATCAATAATGTGCTTATAAAAGTTAAAAAAAAAAACAAAAATAATTCGAAACTACTGTGCGGTTTACCCGGCATCATGCTGCCTTAAATTGAATTTTAAAGTTTCGGGAAACGTCACATTTCACTTCAACTTTCGAGTTAAATACCTAAGAAACCGAACTTCTTAGGTTAATTTTGGTTGCAGATTTGAGTTCACTCTATATACTTTTGCAGTTCTTTTCAAACTGTTGGAATTAAAGAAGACTAACGATTCGACTAAACGATGCTAATGTCATGTTACAAAAATCAATCTTAAAACGGTATAGTTTCGTTTCATCCTTTCGACGACAGTATTCCGGAAAATTACGCGATTAGAGCCCAGGTCAAACGTTTGTACGTCTGTCAACTTCGACATCTGTTATAGGTCGTCACATATTCCAAATTTGATCACCAGGTATCGCATTCTGACTTTTCCAATCGTCAATAGGTACTCACATTTTTAACGAAACGCAGGTTGACAGTTTTTTTGATTTTTTTTTTGTTAAAGAAAAAAACTACGGCAAACGGCTTCTTTGTTTAAAATTTTTTTTACATGTTTTAGGTTGCTAATCAAGTGTTTGTGCTCGCATAAAATTAAGTTGATAAAATAGAAACAATTTAATAGAAATTTTTTGGCACCATCATTTTAGTAAATCAACTCAAATGATTTAACGCGTATCTCAAAAACCATACAATCTTTCAGCCCGCTTTATTATTCTTTCGAAACCCAAAAAATTGTCCATATATATTTTTCGAAACGGTATAGGGAGGGACAACCCGGTTTTTTTTAGCCTTTTTCTGCATTTTTTTATTTAAAATCTATAAAATTGCTATTGCAAACCTTTTTTTCGAATATCATTATATTTTCATATATTTTGCGCTAGCAATGGCAATTTTTTCGCATTACTCTGAGCACAGGTTATTAAGTTATCTATCGGTTATAAATGCTTTTTATACCATGTCTTCACCCGGCACTAAACAGAGTTTATATAAATTTTTATTAAATCTTCAAACAATGCGATTTACCATACACATTTAAATCCTCTCGCAAAGCGAATCAAAATAAATCTTCTTACAAATCCCATTCACCCTGTTCACAAACCTATTTTATGCACTTCGGTTGCATTCGGCAGCACTTTATGCTGCGGTTGTTTTATATGTTGGCCTAATATTGACTTTTTAAATTAAGTAATAAAAACGTTCTGACCTAAAACACGTTAAAAACGGGCACTTTTTACCATTCCTTATCTCTCAAAATCTTATCAGTATTTTGTAAAAATTCTATTTTTTTGTGAAAATTCAATTTGTTTATATTTTGTCTCCACCGGGAATCAAAAGAGGATTAGCAAGAGACGATTAAAAATAAAACCCAAAGCGGCTCCACGAATAAATAATGGATTAATTTGACACGAACACTCTGTTTCTGTCATTTTGGCTAATTTGCTCGGAGTCCCGCGGTCGAAAAAGTGAAAGGCGTCAGATTTTTACAACCGTGGTAAAAGGTCTAATGTGGTTTTTTTTGGTATCGGGTAAATTAAAAACCAAGTTTTATTTTTTCGTGGTTGAATCAAACAAAAAATTAAATTGAAATTTTTTGTGATAGTATAGGTGGGAATAGGTGAAACCTGCCATATCTTAGTTTTGTTTGAAGGGTGGGAAGGCCAATACAATTGTACTGGGTCGGGTTAAGCAAAGAAGTACAATCGGAGTAAAAGTACAATGTTTTGTAAAAAATAAGTTTTCTTCAAGGTAAAATGGTAATTTACTTAACCATAATGTTTTTATTTCAGCAATATGTTGACGGCACTATGCAACAATAACCATAAGTGGCTGTTTTAAAAACAAAAACAATGACAATGCGGCGTTAGCGTAAATAAATCGTTACGCATAAGTAAGCGCAACAAAAAGAGAGACTTCGATGCGAAATGGTGTTACATTTTCACTTTGATTTACATTCGCCAAAAATATCTAAGGTATTGAAATCATACTACGCCGAAATACTCTGTTAACGAACGTTTAATATAGTACTTTGTAGGCGTTTCGATAAAGAACTTCTTATGCTTTAATTAAAGTTGCTGCCGTTTTACTACGAAATTATTACAAATATTTTTTTGGCTCAATGTGATATATTTACGAGAAAAGAGCTGAATGTCTTGAAATTCATTTTCAAGATGAAAATGGGGTTCAAAACATTCAAGGTTTTAAAAAATTTATTGGAGATGTACCATACCAGCCTAGCTTGAAATACACTTTTTACTTGACTGAAAATTCAAGCTATATTCTTCATTAAAAAACTTTTATTTTAATTGGCAAGTTATTTTTTTTAATGCAAAATTAATCTGAGTACATTGGCTCCGTTTTAGTACTAATTGAAAAAATTGCTTTCCATCAATACTTTGTTAGGTACCAACTGAAAAAATTGTTTCCCATCCCTAGTTTGTTTACATTTTGCTGTGGCTTTATTGCGGGATATTTTCTCTTCTTGTTTGTGACGAAACTAGTAACAAAATAAGCTTTTGTTATGTTTTTACATTAAAAAACCTCAACTTTACTCTTTGCTACTTTGTTTGTCCATCAAGTCCCTTATAATATACGCAATTCGAAGCCTGCTTGATTTGATTCAACATTCGGCTAAGTCGTGGGTGCTTCTTCGCCTAAAAATATACGAATACCGCGTCCTGTGACTGTCGAAGAACATGATTAGGATGAATACAGATTTGCCATTTCAAGCCCATGTTGAAATTAAAGTTTTTGCACTAGTTAATTAAATACAAACATTTTATAAAACAAAACAAAATTATTTCTGTAAAATGACCAACCCGTTCCAAATTTACACGAAGTAAACAAGCGAACTGTCAACTCATCTGTTGGTATTGGTAAATCTGAAAATGAATCTTGCTAAAAATCGAGATTTTATTCTGCGATTTCAGATTCAAGAAATATCCGTTTTCCCCTTAATTTCCCCTCATTTTTGCCACCAAAGAAACGTTTTCAAATTTAGATCTGTCAGTTTTGACATACCCATACCCACTTCAAATTTTTTTTGACTCCAAACGAAACGCACATAAGTATCATCTGTCGACTCAAACTGCGTCTCTATAATTTCGTTTATACGCAAAGGTTCTGTATTTGAGTTGAGTTGAGTTGGAATTTCGACCTAGGTTTTTCAGCACATGACGAAGAGGGTTGAGTTGCGTCGATTGTTGAAATAACAGGAATCGAGAATTCAAATTAGTTCCCTTTTTAATAGTATTTAGTATTTAGTTTAAATACGGAAAAGCAAACATGTACCAAAGAAAATAACAAATTGTGCATAGTTATAGCTAAATACTCTGATTGTAATTTCAACCTAGCTTTCAACCTTTCAATCAGCAAAATTTTGACTCAACCCCACAGAGCAAGTACTATCGAGTCGACTCAATTCCAAGTCTATCTGCGTTTATATGAGGTTGAACCTGTCTTGAAGCTTGCTTGACCTCTGCATATACACAAAGTTTATGTTTCGTCTGGTTTGATTCTGCACAGAATTGTGATATCTACTGGTGGATTTATTTGCGGTTTTTTTTTCATATTTAAGTGGACGTGTACCCTGCTATAGAACACTAAAAAATATTAATTTTTCGCTATTTATTTGAAATCTTCTTAAGTTAATGAAAAAAAAGCCTATGTCATAGCCGTTTGTGACCGTCTTAAGTGACCGTAATTGTTTTTCTTAAATTAGTAGCATTTAATAAGCTTATTCCGGACAAAAAAGCCAGAAAAAAGGTCAAATTCAGTTGCTCTTTCAAAATTAACTTCTTACCAAAGTGAATCTCTGTCTGTGAAATATGCAAAGTGTTGCATTTTTGTAGTTGAAAAAAGCCTTAAGCTCATTAAGGTAATTTTGGTACAAATAAAAGCCAATACTTTTTGTTCAAACGCCTTAAAACCTGAATGAAGGATTTATAATTTAATAATTAAATAATGCAATTGTATAATAATAATTAAATAATGCAATGATAATTACGCAATAAATTATGATTCTCGAAAGTATAAACCCTTTGCATTTCTTTTATTACATCAAGTACTTTGACTTTCTTCACATTCTTTTAGGCTTTTATATTATCAGTTTCAATTTGATTTAATGCTTGTTTAAATATTTATTTCAGGTACTGCAATAAAGCATGACTTATCAGAAAGTAATGAAGTGGGCTTTGATAGTGATACAAGCAGCGCTCAAATAATTGAACTACCCGAAGAACCCCAAGTCAAGCAACAGCCCCAACAGCCAAAGTCTACTGCGTCAAGGCAAAAGCAATCAAGTCCAACCAAAAAGACAAAAGAGCACCCATTGAAAGACAGGAAACTTTCAGAAAGTGAAGACAGTTGTCCCGAATTGGTCCCAATCGATTTTAAAACCCATTATCATTCCGGAAATGGTTCTGATTGCTGTTCTGATTGTAGCTTATTCAGCGATTCGGAAAACAGCAGTTTCTCAGAAAACAGCAATTACTCCGAAATTTCAGAGTACTCTTCAGAAAATACTCAGATGAAACCGGAAATTTTTCAAGCAAACAACACAAAATCAAATAATTCTATGTGTGTGTCATCGCCGGAAGATTTTGACATCCCCTTTTTGCATAAAACGAACGACACACATTTCAACTATGCTGCAGAATCACCTCTAGAACTTATAACCAAGTCAAAGGGCAAAAGCTCGTCTTATAAAGTTATAACAACGCATAACAAAGTTGTAGATCCCGAGCCGAAGGCTAAGAAAATAAAAATTGATGGTTCGGAGCCCGTTGAAGAGAACAGCTTGTCGTGCCCAGATGCCGATAACGATGAAAACACTAAAACTGACAAGGCTAAGGAGACTCTTGAAGAAGAAACCGTTAAGTCGTTTGATAATCCCTTCAATGCTGTTTCTAGGTTTACTGAAAAGGATTATACTATCCCAAATAGTGCAGATATTTCCATTGAAACAGCTGAATCAGATCAAATTGAAAACTTATCTGTGGAGCACTCTAAACTTCCGATAAAGACTAGTGAGAACTCACAACTGTTTGAGACTCCTGCTAAGGTGTCGGCACCAAAGAAAAAAAGCTCTGAGACATCAAAAAAATCTTCACTTCAAAACTCGTCATTCCGGACATTGTTCTTCAATGCAGTCAACTCCAACCATGTCATCGTTCTTCTCAAGGATCCTTTATACATTTATGGTACAGTCAAACTCAAACTACTTGCGGGCTCTGTCGACATATTCGGCTACAATCCAAAACGAAACGAAGTAGTGGAGATTTTCTCTCCCCGAGGTTACAGTTCATTGAAAATTGAAGCATGTAACAGTTCTTTGCCAGACGAGTGTCTCTCGTCTGACGACTTACTCTCACTCACAACCTACTTTATACGAACGGATCTTGAAGAAGTAGTGAAACAATTTGATGCCAAAAAAGATGCAATTGTTTTACTTGAACGGAACGATCGCAGCAAGAAGGTTAACATGCTGAGGACGTACATGGTTGACCATCTTTTCCCGAACATGAATGCATTACAAAGTGATCGGCCCTTCTTCACAAGTGAATTTCTTTTGCGATGCATCATTACTACAAAAACTGACAAGGCGCTGATCATTGATCCCCACTGGAGGGGCATCAAAGTCACCAACAACAGCCGCGTCATGGTGATTGGCGGAAAATCCGTCGGCAAATCAACTCTAACGCGATACCTAATCAATAGAAATCTGACCAAGTATCCCAAAGTTCTACTAATAGACCTCGACATTGGGCAACCAGAAATGTTTGTGCCGCAGACAGTAGGTGCCACAACCCTGACACAACCATTGCTGGGGCCAGGCTATTTTCTAAACAAAGAACCAGATAAGGCGTTCCTTGTAGGTCAGACTAATGTTGTCCTAGTGCCAAGACAATACATCGAAAATGTGAAGGCATTGATGGAGTATTGCAAAGAAACTCCCGAATACCGTGACATCCCTTGGATAATCAACACAATGGGCTACAATAAGGGTTTTGGCGATGAAATAATTGCTGTTATCTGCAATCTTATACATCCGACCAACTTGATTCAACTCGAAAGCAACAGAGACATCAATAATTTCGACGTGATCATGAGCAAGGAAAATATCGAGTCGATGGAATCGAATATTATTGGAGATATGTTTAGCTGTGGCACAGTGTTTCGCCCACAGCATCAATTGACCTTAATGACTTCTGTGATACCCAACGATAGAAAGTACCAAAGTGAGTGGGACATGAAGCCGCGGGACATGAGACTGGCAAATATAGTGTGCAGACTGAGTAATATTCTTAGAGAACATGCTGAATGGTTGACCGATGTTAAGCCTGTGTGGTGAGTATTATGATTGCAAATTAAATAAATTTTTATTTTATCAGCTTTTTAGTACATATTAAGGTCGAGAAATTTCATTCAAAGAGTTCAGAGGCGTCTTTTTTCTTTTTTTATTGAGGTGTTTTAAAATAAATAACCAAAACTTAATATTTTTAAGGGTTTCATAGAAGAGTCCCTACACGTTTACTGGAATGTCAATATGAACGTACGCAAATAGAAGCGTAAATAAGCGCAAATAGTAGATTTAACGTTTCCATACAGAGTAGGAACAAGCTTCAACCGGGTATGAGTCGACTGGACATGGAAAATCGAATTCAGTTAGAAGGTAAAAGTGTTGTGTTGTGAGATAGTATACTCAACTGTCAACATTTCAAACCTACTCGACTATTCAACTCGGTGTGCGCGTAGACTGGCGCTGAAGAAGGAAGCAAGGTAAGAGAAGGTTGCACGAATAAAGCCTCCAGCCCATTGAAACCGTTGCGTCCGTCACGTCGGAGTACACAACTGACGGCTCAGTGAAATACACACGTTCTTATGGAAAGTAACTTACGTCACACACTTTTCGCTTTCCAACGTGTGTATTGAACTGAGTTATTAGTATGTCTCGCCCTCTATATGCCAAATTATATAATTTTTAAATTAAATAACGGGCATAGCCTATCTCCTAAAATTTTATACTAAGCTAAAGCAAACTGCGAATATTCAATAACTTTGCAGATTTGACTGAAAAACGTAAAAACCATTTTTGAAAACGATTTTTCAAAGATTTCTAGTCCCCTAACAGTTAACTCGATCTTGATTAAATTTGGCTGAAGTATGTAACGTTTACACGGCAAGCTAGCTGCATTAAAAATTTTATGGTCTATTTTACAAATCTAAACGGTAATAGGCATTTTTTTTAAATAAATTACAAATGCAGTCCATCTTTAAAAAAAAATCATAACAGTTTTGAAATATTAAATGGTTTTCTAGAAATATTTGAAAACACTTTAGTTGCCTGATTAACATGCTGCTGCTAGCAATTATACACTGATGGTGTATTCTTTTCAACACCGAATCGTTAAACTGGTACGGAATACAGAAAAAACTTGTTCTTTTCACGTGCACCTGAACGGAATCATGCTTATGTAAATGTTCTTTTGAACTCCGAATCAGTTTGGTGTCGATACTGAACGCGAGTTTTCGCCACCGCGTATTTGACGGTGGAGGCTGGGTGTAGCTTTGTTGATTGTGTAATTGTGACGTTTCGACTCAATTTTTATTCTTTAGTTTTTGCAACGCGACTGAAATTGTATGAAATCGATAAAACGTTACTGAATAAAATATCACAAATTCAAAGCTATCAAAATTCATTTTAAGTAAAAAGTACAAAAACCGACGCTAAGAAAATCACGATACGAAATGAAAATAAAGTAAACAAGTTGAAGTCGAAGCGATTTGACATTTGACAGAACTTAACGTGTTGACTACACCGGTGCAGTATTTGTCGTTCTGTAAACAATGAAACCGAGTGTACACCACGCTGGAATTGTCACTAACACCGAGTATTATTTGACAGCTCGGTGTGGCAGTTCGGTTTTTAAAAGAATACGCCATGAGTTTGAGTTACAAAGAAAGTGACGCACTCACACAGAAAGTGCAAAGTGGCATATTTTCATGTTTGTCATCGTTTTAGTAATATACCGCTATGTTTTCGAGGGCTTTAATGTTTTTAGTGATTTATTGATTAAATGGAATGTTTACAAAATATTTTTCCATTTCTTTATGATTCGTGCTTCGTATTGAGGAAACCGTTTTTTTTTTATAAATTTCTTAAAGTTATCGCAAAATTTCATGGTGCGCCACTTTCTCTGTAACTCAGGGTTCCTATATATCGTAACTTTTGAACCACTTGAATTTAACATCATCTAAATTTGACGCCATCTCAACGATATGAACGTAAGCCAATACAACAGATTAAAAAAAATTAACTTATAACAGTTTTTCCAAAAACAAAAACATTGAATTCTGTGCTTCAAATTAAAAATAATTTCAAAGAATGTTAAACCCTCTTCCCATAAGTTTTTTTGTCTAGCCCGAACCTACAATCTACCTTTTTTTCATGCCTTATTTGAATCACCCTCCTAAATCACACTCCTAAAAAAAAAACCATTTAGTCCATTCTCCAGCAATACTTAGGAGTTTATATAGAGGATTAGGATATAGGATTCCCTCACAAGCATTCACAATAAATGTAAAGACTGTTCAAGCCTATTCCCGCGGCTTCTCAATCACAACATTAAGATATAATTCCGATGAGTCCTTTTTTCCGCCTGACTAAAACCGTGATATTTGTTCTCTTATCAATGCTGGTCTTTAGCTGACAGTATTTATATGTTTTTAGAACAAGCTTGTCATATGTAATGAAAAAAAAAAATCTTCTTACATAAAGAATTTTTAATTTTCGTACTTAAAATTTAACAATAAGAAAGCCCATTCTTAAAATTTTGTATGTCTAGACATTGGTCTAGGAAAATAAATGTAATGTCCTCTATAATATTACTTTTCGTATACATTTCGTCTGTGTTTCTTAGAAACTTTAGAAATGGCATAAATTTTGATTTCTCTTTACAGTGCTTCCACCGATAAAATAAAAATTATTACTTTCGAAGACGATGAAATCAATTCGGAAGACCTTCTGCAAACCTTGGTTGGGAACCTTGTCTACTTGTGCCACACTGCTCCTGGAAATGCAATTGAGTGTCTGGGAATAGGTAAGTTTAGTTTTTTTTTCAACCGACATAAGTCAAATAATTTTTTTTTTAAAGGCATCGTAAGGGGTATTGACTATCCTTTGAAGCAGATTTATTTATTGCCAGCCGCACACCTAGAGATCTTGGAGCACGTTAATTGTCTGGCAGTTTGTAGTATACCCTTGCCATCATCTATACTTATTAATCAAGGCCCAAAAGTTAAGGGTTTGGCATCGTATGTCTATAACACTGTGGACATTGCAGCATCAATGCATGTTAGGCAGATGTACAACCGGCCCCAGCATTTCCTTACTGGTAGACATAGATCTATTGCGCAGTAATGATACTCTTCTTAATGTTCCTTTAATATATTTATAACAAAAACTTTGTATGTTTGTCAGAAAGAACATACAAATTACAAGATTTTGTGGTACATATGGACGTGTACAGAATACAGTGATTCCAGACGTGTAATAAATGTCGAAGATTTAGAGAAATCTAATTCGGATCTTTAAAAGACTTCAAACTGATTACTGTTATTTTTTTTCTGTGTTCTTAAATAACTTACCATGAGGACTTAAACAACATGAGGTTTTGAAAATCCTTGATCGGGAAGCTATTGGATAGAGCTACTACTTGCGCAAAAGAGTCGGTAATTGAGTTCACAACAGTCAAACGTGTCGTTTATAGCAAATCTAAATGAACTTCAATAGGCAATTGATTTATCCTAATTGTCAGATAGTTTAGAAATATAGAGTGCTACAGAGGAAAAAATGACGCCTTAAAAACTAAATACGTATTTTGGGGCAGGCTTCCAAGGATCGATGCCGTGGTACAAAGTGAGTAAATGCAAATTTTCTTTTTCTTTCAGAAAGTTGTTACTGTGCGACATCAATAATTAAGCTTCGTTTACAATATTACAATTCATCAGCACTAAAATGCGCTAAAATCGTTGCCAACATTACACCTTTCGAAAATATTTGTAAGCAACAGTTGTGATACGTCACACGCACCCCAGTAGGTATCAAAGAAAAAACTATGGCTTTTGAACAAAACAGAAATAATTTTTTTAAACGAAATACATCTAGCATGAAAATCAAGCAAAAAACAAAGATTAAAATTCTAATCAAAATTAATATAATAAGGGCCGTCTGGATTTCTAGATAAAAACCCGCTGTGTAGAAAATCGACATCGTACAGCTCGAGCGTGTCTTCAGCCAATCACACATAACATGTCGTTATTTGATGGTAAATTGAAACGATAGAGAAATTAAGAAACCAAAACTGAAGTAGCTAATCCAGGGCTTCAACCGGACACTAATCCACGATTAAGACAAATCTCCTTTTAATCCCCCCCAAAATCTAGAAATTTACGATACATATTTTTGTGTCTTTACCAAGAGATAAAAACTAATCGCGTAGTAAAACTCTTCCACGCATGAATTCTCAATTCAAACTGTACATCGACAGTTTTTTTTTATCATAAACTGAGTTGTGTTTGTTGTATCCTATTAAGGGATAAGCAGAATGATTGATGTGGATGTGGACCTGCGAAAAAAGTTAATCTTCTTTTTTCTTTTGGAAACACATTGGTATTAACTTTAAATCTCGCTACACGAATCTCTGATTTGCTGTTTAATAACCTCCGAACAAGTTCTCTAAAGAACTATTCATATGCGAGCGACTAATAACTTAGCGATTCACGTGGTGACATTCACATGAAACCTTCATACGGTCGCTGATACCCGGGAATTGAAGCTGTGACTTGAAACTATTTTTCATACAGTTTTTGATTTTCGTTGCTAGATGTATTATTAATACCCTTTTCACACCGAATCTGCATCTAGATTTAATTAAAATCTATTAGATACATTTGTAGACTTCTGAATCAAGATTCCCACTAAATCAAATACAAATGTAGTAGATTTGTATTCGATTTTGTAGGAATCAGCCAAATATAAAACAATACAGCTGATGAAATATGTTAACAAAATAATAAAAACGAGAATTGAGAATTAATTTCAAGTATTTTTCAGTGCTTATCATCTTGTTTTTTTACTTATTTGAAGCCATTTAACTTGTGGCAACCGTGACAAATCTGACGGCTGGTTTTCAATTGACCTCAGAATCTAGATTTTGGCTCGGTGCGAAAACGGTATAATAACCCTAAACGCAAAAAGTGTGTGCTTATCCATTTGTGAATAAAATTTCGACTTAAGCTACGTAATCACAAGGAACAGAAACAGAATTACATACATTAGCAACGCAAAAAGCTTTCAGCGAAATTAGGTTTCAGTTGCTAATGTATGAGATTCTATTTCTGTTCCTGTTTAACGTTGCTTGTGACAACGCGGCTTTAGTCGTAATTGAGCAATTCGTTAGTTTGCTGTCGTATGAAAAGTCCTTAACAATATCATAAAGCATTGAAAACTAGTAACAGGTAGACGTAGAGGTTACATTCCCTAAATGCCAATAGAAATGCCGCATCTGAGGTGAAGAGGATTTCCTTAAGTCACAAAAGGGAGAATCACGTGGTGGATATCAGAGAAAACATTAGCGACGTGCACCAGAGGACGGGAAACAACATAAAAAATTGTGAGCGACTGCATGAAGACCAGATAAAATGCGAGACGAAAGGCACCGGAATTCAAAGAGAGAGATCTAATGGTATGGCTCTACGGCCCACATCGTAGAAAGGGAAAATCGCCCAATCTGAGCAGGTCTGGCAGGGTTCCCACCAAGTGTTTCCGCGCATTTAAGATGTGGTTTCTGGCAAACTAAATTTATCCATATGGACCTTATGTTACCATCGTTACCACGGAAGCAGTTACGGGAGCTTATCCGCAACAAACAAAACTAGGAGGGGACGATATCATATCGATACGAAATTTTATCATTTCAAGACAATTTATTGTGCCTTGATGCAAGAAAATTTCAAGCAAGATACAGACAACTCACTACAACAACACAACTCACTCAATAATGAAAACAAAATAAAGAACTGGCTGCTATATGCCATTTAAATTTTCTGGAAATCCCCCTAAAGCTTTCACAAGAAACCTTCTGCAAAAGCTCGTAGAGGTTTCCAGCTTGAACTTGACAAATTTATCAATTGCGAATCGTTTTAGCCATTTTTTTTTTTAATTTGCAGTAAAAATCTTATACCATGTCTCCACCGGACACTAATCCGCGATTAATTAAAATCTTTGTTAAATCCTCTACATATCATGCGATTTACCATACAAATTTAAATCCTCTCGGTGAGCGATTTAAAATAAATCCCATTCATAACAATTTTTTCTGCACCTTTGTAACAGTTAGGGCCGATTTCACGATGGCAACTTAAGTAAAACTTTAGTTGAGAACGCTTCAATACTCAGCCTCCGTTTCGATTCCGCTGGCGGTTTTGCATATTAGCCGTAAGCTCCTTGAAATGCTGTCAAAACAGTTTCGTTTTGTAATTTTTGAAACATTCAATAAAAATTTTCAGTGCATCGTGTTGGCTTTAAGCTTTTTCCATTCCTTATTGTTACATTGATGTGTTTTTTATCAAAATTAAAATAATTTGCATTGTTTTTTGTGAAAAACTTAAGTCGCCAATGTTGGTGCCTTAAGTGTGTGAATGGAAAAAAGCCAATGTGAAAACGGAATTTCATCCTAAGTGAGTGAAGTGTCAGAACCTATACTTAAGTTTCGACTGTGAAATCGGCCCTTAGAGAACCAAAAAAGGAAACTGAAGCTTCTTCTATATGACATATCTGCCACAAGTACTTTTTCTATTGTGATTATTACGGAAATCGTTTTTTGCTCCAGGTAAATGACATCGGTGTTTTTTTAAGAGTCAAAATGACAGAAACAGTGTTTGTGTCAGAATTTTTAATCGTCTTCCGCTAATCCTCTTTTATTGCCAGTGGAGACATAGTATAACACTCCGCCATAAAATACTGAATAACTAGATATTCAGCTTGCGCCCCTCTTGCCCCCCAGCAGCCATTGCCAATTATAAAGCTTTTATTTTCTGTTATTTTATTAAGCTTTTAATTTCTGTTATTATTTTTATTTTCTTTTAATTTTCCGTGTCGGTGAATACGTGTAAAGCTGCGTTGTCACAAGCAACGTAAAACAGGAACAGAAACAGAATCCCATACATTAGGAACTGAAACCTAAAATTGCTGAATGCTTTTTGCGTTGTTAATGTAAGAAATTCTGCTGCTGTTCCTGTTCCATGTGACAACGCTTTAAGCCGCGGTGTCACAAGGAACAAAAAACGTTGCTTGTGACAACGCGGCTTAAGAAGATACACCAATTTAGCCGACGCGATCAGCTGATGTAACAGCTCCAAAACAGAATTACATGGAACTGACATATTAACGAATTTACCCACATTTAAAGTCAGAGTATGGATATAACCATAAATTTCAGCTTGGGGACAAAGTCAAGCTGACAGAAGTCAAGTTTTACAGTCCAAAGTTGACTATCTAGTTATTTGGTAAAATTATGCCCCAGATACTATTTCACTGAGATGTGGGCGCAGCCCAAGGGCCAAACATGAATATCAGGAACAAACAGACTTTCTATTCAGCGACGCTGGTTTTCCAACAAATCAGCCAACTTCTAATTTGATCTGTGACAGTTGGCACTAGTGTGCTGAATAATTTCTTGACAGCAGTCGTCCGTGTGTTGTAGAAAAGTGCAGAGCTAATAATTTTTTTTTTTATGTTTCTCTAAAGTGAAGTGTTAAAATTTGAAATTTTGTACAATTTCCATTCGTGCAACATAAATTAAGTTTTTATTTTTGTATCACGCTAAAAGGTAGAATAATTTAATTGCTTTGCATGCAGTGAAGAAATTTAGTTATGTGGTGTTTTTCATGCGTCTCATCTGATACTAACTCAGGTATTATTGTTGCTTTGCTTAAATTGTGTCTTATTTATCTATTATTATCTTTCTGTCTGTGCTATTTTGCGTCTAATTTGCTTTCGGAGCGGGTCGTTTTTCTAATTCTTTTGTTCTTAATTTTCAAATTTATAACTCATTTTTTTTCTCCAAAATTTCTGGAGAAATGCAATGCGAGCGACTCTTGTGACGCAATGGGAGTGATACTTAAATGCTAACTTTCGCTACTCTTAATTCATTTTTCATCAATTTCTTGTGTTCTGTCCAATTTGCGACTCTGTCTGGGAATGTTATTTCCTTGAATCCTTTGTTCGAGTGAAACGCCTATTTTGTTCGTTTTTGAATTTACGTCATAAGATTTTCGGGCTGGATTCTAACATTAACTACTCATTCGATGCATATTTGAAATAGAAATTTGACAGCTCATTTTGGGCAGATACGCATAATAAAAGAAACAGGAAATGTGAGGAATGTGCTCCTCAAAGCAAATTTTGTAAATAGCAAAGTCGTCTGCAAAATAAAATAAACATCTCCATCAATTGGCGACGCTGTTGCCAACATTAGAAATTTCATCTCCAACTTGGTATTTTCGGCAGTGTGCTGACAAATATCCCGACATTCAGCGCAGTATCCACTAGTGTTGTCGTTTGATTCTTAAGGAGGGCATTTAAGTGTTTCGAGTGAGTACTATAGTAGCGACGGTATTACAAGTGCCCAATAAAAAATTAATTCCAAGGCTTCGAAACACAACAATTATTTGGACCACAAATTACTTAATAACTAGATATTCAACTTAAGCGGCCCCTTCCCCCCAAAACCCATTTGTTTATTGTTGTTATTGTTTTGAGTTCCGTGTCGGTGAATACGTGTGAGAAAAGTAAACAAAAATTTGAGAGCCCGCCAAAATAGCGAGGTGAATTTCACACTGACATTTGAAAAAGTCATAAAAGATAACACACAAGTCATTAAAGTCAAAATGACAATTCTGTTTTAATTTTGCCCACACTTGGGGTGAGCCTACATTGAGACTACAAAATCGTAAAATTTAGTTCATTTGAATGTGCCTGGAAATACTGGAATGTTTATGACGTAATTTGATATTTTTACGAATTTGGTCTTTTTTTCAATATAGTTCGGGCACAAATTACTTAATAACTAGATACTCAACTTAAGCGTCCCCTTCCCCCCAAAACCCATTTGTTTATTTGTTGTTATTGTTTTGAGTTCCGTGTCGGTGAATACGTGTGAGAAAAGTAAACAAAAATTTGAAAGCCCGCCAAAATAGCGAGGTGAATTTCACACTGACATTTGAAAAAGTCATAAAAGATAACACACAAGTCATTAAAGTCAAAATGACAATTCTGTTTTAATTTTGCCCACACTTGGGGTGAGCCTACATTGAGACTACAAAATCGTAAAATTTAGTTCATTTGAATGTGCCTGGAAATACTGGAATGTTTATGAGGTAATTGGATATTTTTACGAATTTGGTCTTTTTTTCAATATAGTTCGGGTCACAAATTACTTAATAACTAAATATTCAACTTGTGCGTCCCCTTTCCCATAAAACCTATTTGTTTATTTGTTGTTTATGCTTTTCGGTTTTGTGACGGTGAATGCGTGTGAGACGCTTATTATTATTATTACGCAGTTGGGCTTTTCTTTTCTCCAGAATCGTTCATGGGTTATTGCTGTTCAGTTTTTAATTATGTAGGAATGCAGAAAATATTAGTTATTCAGCAAAACAAGAGCAACAGTTAGGAAACAATCGAGAAAACTTCCATTTTAGGAAAGGGCTTTTGATTTTTACTTGCGTAAAATATTAAGCGTTTCCAAATTTAAGAAAAATGAAGAAGTTTAGAAGCATTAAATATAGCTTTCATTGGATTGCATCACTGAAACCTTTTTTTACTTGTGATTAAATTTGTTTGTTTAATGAATGCTTCTTTTGGTGTCAATCTCTATTGTTACCTACAAAAATATACATAAACATTTTTTTTCGACTACTTTGCTATTTCACTGACAGAAATCAATTTCAATGTGCTACTGATTTTTTTTACGAAATGGGCCAATTTGACTTTTAATGTTCAACTCTAATCTCAAATGCATGCAATAATATCGACTTGGAAGGATAAGGATGACAATTATATCATAATATTGATTTGTTCGAATAATGAATTCAAATTATAGCTATAATAAAAATAACAAAAGTGCCTTTGAACCTTTCTAATGACTTTTACTTTTTAATATACTAACGGTTGATTTCGTCAAAACATGTAGAAAACATTTTATTGGTACTTAACCGTAAATTTTGCTTTTTAAAGCTTTAATCCGGTAACATAAAACACAAAATTATCAGAGGCACAGGCATTTAGGCAGTAAAGAATTAGTTTCATTTGCGCTTTTTGTGTTTTGTTTTTAACTATATATGATAATATTTAGAAGGCATTTGAAATACATAATGTATAACTGGAATACAATTAAGATAAAAATGATTTTAAGGTCTCTAGCAAAACAACATTAATGTAGCACGACCCATTATGTGGCGACTTCCAGATATTGGAATTCGTTACAATTTTTGTCCGGTAGACGGAGCAAAAAGCTGATTCCGCCATGTTTTCGTGGTGAATCACTTGAACTTCATGGTGAATCTCTTCAAGTATGGAATACATTGACAAAATGTGAGAGTATGCGTGGATTTCCAGGCATTACCATGGCAACAGCTTGTAGCCCCTCGGCTTTCCAGTCTAGTTGAATATCTAATTCATTAAGTAATTTGTGATTTGGACCCCCACCGCGTAAGAGCGACGACGTCGTTTTAGATCTAGTTTTCGAGAAATTAATTAAAAAAAATTAAACGTAATTTTAGAAATCATGTATGAAAATTGAGTGTTGTGAATACGTTAAAAAAAACAGCTGAAGCTAACCTGTTCTACATTGTTCCAAAGTAATTTGTGATACACGCACAGGATATGCCGGTGTTATCAAAAAATTTCAACTCGTGTTATGTTTCCACCGCACAAAATTCTAATTTTTTCGGCACAAGATTAAAAACAAATCTGAAAAATTTTATTCACCATTAAAGTTCCTTTTTCTTCTTATTCACCAAGAAAAAGGAAAAAATGAAGAAGAGAAACGGGAACAGCTGGGTTATTACGTATCTGTCACAAATATGTCTTCAATTAAGGTTGTTAAAACTCTTGGGAAATTCCAAAACTTCCATCACGTCTATCTTGTGTTTGACCGTGGAAAACTTTTAAAGATTTATTTATAATCTTTTTTGACCTGTCTTCGTTTTATAAGTCTATCTTTTCTTTTTGGTTTAAAGCACTTTGATTATTAGGTTACGGTATCGTTCATTTGACGTGTTGTAACACGGTTCTTCAACCCAACTTCGTTTGCTTGCTCAAACGTAGATTGCTTTTATCAATTAAGATCCAGCACCTATAGACCAGAGCTATTGGAGGATAAGCCCGGGCAAAATACTTCTTTAGTGCAGCGGGAAACTGGCTTTCTCGATCAGTTCGAGATAAAATTTTAAGTTGCTGCCGTTTTCGAGTGATACAATCGTCATTTACGTGCCGAGGGCTCGATTTCTTCCCCTTTCATGTTTGGATATAACCACGCTCACAAGGCGGTCAATTTGATTCAAGTGTTTTCCGAACGGCGAATTGAGGGGTCTCTCATGACAAATGATGTTCTCGAAGGGTTTGTCAGACCCTCGTGGAGGTGGGACACCGTGAAAACTTTTACTGCTCCGGTCGGTATTCGATCCCGGGACCACGTGCACAGTAGTCCTACACACTAACCACTGCTGCGCCACTGATGAAAGATGGATTCCGAGTTAATGCTGATATCCTTGGCATATTTTAAATTCATCCAAATATACGAGGGCTCCTCTTCCATAAGTCAGTGTCTTTGATGTTTGGTGGCGTTTTTGGTTGCATAAATTACTTTTTTTCTTATACCTTTGTTTCGTTTTGGCCATAGAAAAAAACTTTGGGTCGTAAGATTTGGTCAAAATGGGAAAATAGGGTTCCGTGTTTTGATAAAGCACTTTTTATGCGCTGTAAAATCATTAAAAAGACCGAATTAAGACTGAAAAACCATTGCAGGGGCTCTGCTCTATCACATGTAATGGTGCGCAAATGGTTAATTGCTGAAAAATCCATTTTAATTGATGATCAGGGTTCATGAGAAAGCTAAGATTGTATTAATATCCAGTTAAAGCGTTAATTAAATATTGCATGTAAGGAAAAATTATCGGCTTCGTGGCCGCCACATTAAAAACTGTGTCGGTTGAACATTTTAAACCCCAATTTGGAGCCCAATTAAGCGCGATTAAAGTGAAAATTTTAAGGGTTTAAAAATCTAAAATCGCATAATTAATAAGAACGGGTCAGAAACAGGGGAGTTACGCAGGAAGATGTGCTTCAAGACAGGCTAAAGCCACGTTGTCACAAGCAACGTAAAACAGGACAGAAACAGAATCCCATACATTAGCAACTGAAACCTAAATTCGCTGAATGCTTTTTGCGTTGCTAATGTATGAAATTCTGTTTCTGTTCCTGTTTCTGTTCATTGTGACACCGCGGCTTAATCGGTGTCATCGATATGAAAAGTAATGGCAATGGTTTTCAGGGACTCCCGACGACATAATTCTTATTGGCTTATAGTAAAAGTGGAGAACGGTCATCGGAGAGTACTCTGTTCATTAATAATATAGATTAATAAATTAATAATTTATCAATAATTAAATTAGAAAAATGTGATTTTTCAGTAGCAGAAGCAAAATTCGCTGAATTGTCACATGAACTGCTGCTTTATTCACCCTGTTCTCCAAACCTAGAAAAAAAATCGCTAAGTGGAAAAATTGCATTAATTGAAGAAACTATCCATAAAAGAAGTGCATGTCTTGCAGAGCTTGAAAATGGATTTAATTTAATCGCGCTAATAAAAACTTCCCTCTAAAAAATAAGTTAAGTTTTTAGCACAAAAAGCAAGCATGTTATTTCAAAATAAGTGACTTATCGAACAGCTTATATTTTACCAAATAGTCAGTCAGTTCTTCTCGCACTGTCTTTCTTCTCTGGATTGCTTGAGTGTCAAAAAAAAAACTATGATGCCAACCGATAAAATTCGTGACGTGCGTAGGTTCAAAGTGATTTATTTTCCTATTCTGTTCAAAACCAACGGATTCCACAACTAGCAGAACACACCTTTTTCTATGCGCCGATGCTTGTCACTTAAATACGAACCTTGTCGTCAATGTACAATGTCGTCAATTCAGACTTAAGTCCAAAACGCAATGTTGCGTTGCTGCGTGCGTTCGATGACAGGCTGAGTAGAAACAACGGGGCAAAACAAAATGTTAATTTCACCCCGCGTTTGACCGTAAATATATTAGACGTATCTACAACGCAAAAATAGATCTATTTTCTACTTTTGCGTGCGTTGAGCACCCTCATGCTCATTCTTTCTGTGGTGACTGGTGACTGAGTATAGTTCTCTTGTCGTCAGTACTTTGTGGGGAAAAAAAGGGTTGTTTCTGTTTATAATCAGAATATAAACAGGTTTGCGTAGAGTAGAGAGGTTCGAGTAGAGAATATGATGTTTTCCGATATTATTTCTGTTCTCAGTTCTTCACGACAACTCGAAATGTGTTGGTTTTTAGATTGCACAAAGACCTCCTTGTATACATGCGAGCGCGTCGCCCCCCTGGTAGGCCAAGAAACAGGTGGTGGGATCAGGCAAAGAACCTCCCGTCTGGGGATTGCGCGGGAGTCTCTTGAGTTGGTGGCGGAGGATTGAGAACGATGGAAAGACCATTCAGCCACCCTCGCTCCGCGACCCTTTTAAAGGATAAGCGGCATTCGAAAATGATGATGATGATAAGCTCTGTTTAACTACGAAATTTGGATGTTAAGATATAATTGTTATTTACTGGGTCTTTAATCTTGGTTTTACTTGGCCTCAGCTCTGTACTGAAATACTGGCCTTTTAAGCCTATGTAATCCAGCTATACTATGATTTAGGTTTGGATATTCGACGTTGCCTAGTTTCTACAGTGTTTTTTGACTGTTGGTTTGGGCACCTATTAAAAACCCTGCTGTCTATATACGGAAATGTCATTTTTCAGTTTGTAAATGAAGTCACCCTAATTTGTCTGCTACTGCTTCATTTCTTCGTTCTTTCTTCTGTGGTCAACATGTTACAAGGAATGCAAGGTATACTCGACCTTTTTGAGATTTCAAAATTCGTGCCGGATTTTACCATAAATCAGAAGGGCCATTTGCAATGCAGAGTTTTTCTATCGTTTTAAAAACTACCGATTATATACGGAAGTTTTGTAAATTAAAAATAAAATGATTTATAATACCGATATTTTCTTACAATATTCTGCACTAATAAAAATCTAAAAACAATCATCCCGCATTCATACATCGACATTCGACAGAAATTGTTGCAACTTTGAATGTAAAAAAGATATTTTTGAAAGCTAGGTGGTTGAAACAAAGTGGTTTCACCAGACAAATAGAGTATTAATTTGACATGCTCAGTTCTGACAAAGCTGTCATACGTCGACAGTTTGAGTGTCCTTTTTCGATTCTCAAACTGTAAGAAAGGCGTTCGAAAAGGGTTGAAAGTGGTCTGTGAAAACGGCGAATGAGATTTATACTATGTTTCCACCGGCAGTAATATGAGGATTAGCCGGAGACGATTAATAATTAATCCCAAAGTGGTTCCATAAGACATATATAGGATAAATTTGACATAAGTGCCCGGTGGAAACATGGTATTATGAAGCGATTTATTTTAGTCGCTTGCCGAGAGGACTTAAATTTGTATGGTTAATCATGTAATTTGTGGAGGTTTTAATGAAGACTTATATATTATTCGCGGATTAATTCTCTGTGGAAACATGGTATAACTTGCATTCCTTGTGGCATGGTACATCTAGAATCTGAATAGCTAGTTTTGGTAATTTTGGTAATTTATGATTCATAAATTAAATAACTAGATATTCAACTTCGGACATGTAAAAGCTTTGCCCACAAGCTGAAATTGATGAATTTACCCATGCTCTGACATTTGTTTACAAATGTGAGTAAATTCATGAATTCGTCATTTTCATGCAATTTTGTTTTGGAGCTTTTACATCAGCTGATCGCTTAGGTAAATTGTTGTTGTATCTTCTTACACGTATTCACCGACACGGAAATTTAGAGCTTTATAAAGCTTGAAAGGTTTTATAAAAAACGTAAACAAATGGGTGTTGGAGGGTAAGAGGGACGCAGTTGAAGCTTGAAAGGTTTTATAAAAAGCGTAAACAAATGGGTGTTGGAGGGTAAGAGGGATGCAAGTTGAATATCTAGTTATTCAGTAATTTATATTTATGACCATGCTCAGCAGTTTACATTTCAATTAAAAAAGCCTATTTGAACCAATGCAAACACAACATATTGAAAGTACTAGTCGAGCTGCAACGACAACACTGGTGGCTGTTCGTAAATTTCTTTGAATTCAGCGAAATTTTCTGTGTCGCCATTTTATTTGTATCTCGCTCTCGTTCTCGTCAAATTTTAAAGGCGTTGTTCATCCCGTCGAATTAAAAACTAATTTTTAATAGAAAATAACTAATTTTAATTAACCACCTTTGCTGCAGTATATAAAGTAATTAATTCTAGTGATTTCAAGTGTTTTAAATAGATTTCTCCTGGCCGAAGAGATATCCATTTTCCGCTGCACATCTGTACATACATATTTTTTTTTCTTTATCGTCCACGACGAACACAAGATAGACGTGCAAACGAAAAAAATCTCATCGTCCAATTTGATATTAAAAAAAAAAAAAAAACGATTACAATCTTTTTTAATTGAATAATCACAAGTGCTTTTGTTTTTTCTCCCTCAACTCTTTTTCGGAACTCTCCAACAGAACCAATGGCGACAATTCGCAAGAAGTTAGTTATCGTTGGCGACGGTGCTTGTGGTAAAACATGTCTTCTGATAGTCTTCAGTAAGGATCAATTTCCAGAGGTCTACGTCCCAACAGTCTTCGAGAACTATGTCGCAGATATCGAAGTCGACGGGAAACAGGTATGTACAGATAATAGAAACCACTTGTCCATAGAGTGCATGTATGTGGCCAATAAATGCTGACTTTGAATTGTCTCGCTGGGAAGCAACAGTTTGCCTCTGATTAGAGGCACAGACGCGTGGATGTTTTTCTTTTTTTTATGCCCTGTGGAGGTGCTCCTACGATTCTAGCAATCGTTTGCATACGACGAGCGGAACAGCAAAAAAAAAAAAAAAATCAGCTTTACAAGGAAATGAGTCATGATTACTTAAGGAATTTTCAACGGAACAAAATCGTCGGCCGCCAGCACCTTCTTGGCTGTGTTCGATTCTAGAGTCTCTTGTGGAACGTAGCAGTGTGTGTGTTTACATGTGTGTGTGTGTGTATGTGCGAACGAGATTTGACTTCGTCATCCGACAAGCCTGTTGTACTTGAAGATTGTGGGTTTTATTTATACCCCCCGATAGTCTTGATTTTTTGGATAATCTTGTGAAAATTCTTCGAAATAAAAAATGCACCAGAACTGCTGTCGATGCAAATGAGCGACCCCCTCCTCTTCGGATCAGATGAAGGGGCTGCTTCGGTGCTAGTGATATCTCCGACCTGACAACCAGAGCATTAAATTCTTCGTGTGTGCTCGAGCTTGAGATTATACCTGTGATAAGAGGTTCTGTCTTGTCTCTTCTTTAATTGCTTTCTAAATTGTGGTGTGAAAAAATATGCTGGCTACAGTTTCTCTCCCCCAGTAGCACGCATATCCAATCAGTGATGAATAGTAGCGTTTGCAATCGATGATGTAATTGTTTTATTTTCCTTCGGTTCACTGTCAAACAATAAAACACAAAAAATGGTTCCAGTTTTCACGTGAGTGAATCTGTCGATTGTGGCATGACAGTTTTGTATGGGTGATTTGTTGCGCTCTTTAGTGGCGGTTTGCCATTGTTAGCAGATTTTTTGTTTACTTTGGTGAGCAAAAAAAGCTATACTGGCTTACTCACGTCTGCGTTGTTATCACACTTGAAGCTATTTTCGAACAATATACAACAACAGTGCAAACAAAAGCGAGTTTACAAGCAAGTTCTCTGGGGAGATAAGACAAGCTCCACTCCAGTGAAGAGGCGATGCGTACCAATAAAATGCTCTCAATTGTTTGCAAGGATTAGGCTATTTCTGTACTCGGATATTAAAGCAACGTTTAAAAGCTTGGCCCTGCTGCACTGTATAATTATTTCGAAAATATTTGCCACTTTGTTTTTAAAGCTGAGGTGGGGAAAAGACTCCATAAGAAACTTGTCGACAAAACTACCATCTAAACAAAGTTACTTACAATGTGAGCTAAATAGAAAAGGTATAACCATGCCCCAATACTTATTGAGTGAGCGTGTATAAAAAAAACGGCCTGAACTAAATATTAAAAAAAAAAAAAATGCGCATTATCGGTACATATCCTTAAAGATTTTGAGGGATTATGTTCCTCTTTTAAGGATTACTTATCATTCATGGCTTTATTCAGAAGAGTTCGACACTATTCGCCACGGAAGCCCTCTTTAAGAAGAAGAAAGGAATGAGCCATAGTTTTGAGATGGCCAAACTTGAATTTCTTGAGCTTAGATCAGCTAGTAGTTCAAGTAGGACCATAAGAAAGTCTTTGAAGGCGGGAAATGGAAGACGGCGTACAATAGGTGCTTTTTGACATTCCTATTTTTCCGCCGACTTTTTGGTTACGGCGAATAAGATTGTTTCTGTTTGTGACTACGTTTTTACGCCGACCACGGGCTTGTCTCCGTCATGAAAGTACGGTAGCCTCTGTGCCTGCTGCCTTGATATTATCCCCAGATAGCTATTAGTCCTGGTAACAACGCCAACCCGAAAGGTGATTCTACGAATAAACCTCAAGCAACATTGATAACAAGAAGGCTATTCCCGTAACTTGACGTCATAGCGGAGGTTTTACTCGTACTGGAAAAAATCTATCTGGAAGAAAAATAATGAAAACCAATACCCTAGCCAACTAAGACACTTCATATTTAAAAACAAAACTGAACTAAGGGCGGAATTCACCAACTAATCTTAAACTATGAGTTTCATAAGCCTATGCATCAATGCTTTTCAGCGTCAGTTTTTGAGCGCTCATAGAACTTATGCGTAGCTATACCCACCATTAAGTTCAGAGCGGTATTTTGTTCGAAAATTCGAAATTATATTATGGCCTGGCAGAATGGTTAATGTGGATGTGGATGGACCTGTCAAAACGGCTAAATACACTGAGGTGTACACAATGGACGGAATAGCCAGTTAATGCTTTTTTGGTTTGGGTCTAATTCTTTCACTTGCTTTCGACAAGAAGACTGAAACACGATCAACATTTTAATTTTTGTTTTTCCATTCGAAAAAGTGGGTGGCTCGGTTTTGCAACCAAATTTCATTGTGCCAAATTATTTCTATGATTCCGCATCCGTATCAACAAATATGTCAGCGAGAGAAATGTCCGGACACATCAACCATTCAACGCAGTCCTTTAATCGACTCATCATTTGTTTTCCCTTCACGCAGGAAATAGTTGTAAATAATTTCAAATACGAAGAAAATAAAACAAAACCTTTCAAACAAGAAAAAAGGGCGAATTGTAAACATTGTGTTGAAGCACTGAACTTTTATGAGATATTGTATAATAATAACATAAGCAAATTTACAACTAATTTCTCGAAAAATTAACCAACTGAACTCGAGCAGTCAAAGCTGTTCACATTTTTTTTACATTAGATATATTCGAAAAAGTTTTCGAAAACTAGTTTTTCCCATGTACGTACGAATTTATCATAGACAGCAACCTATAAGCGTTTGGTGAATACGAAGCAAAAATTTAAAAATAAGAGCTACTCAAACCTAAAATCGATTTAAGATTACTTCGTGAATACCGCCCTAAAAGATTTTTTTTTATTATTTTTTCCAGTATGGATAAAACATCCCCTATCACCCGGTTTCGTTTTTATGTTCAGTTCCGGGACACCCTGTGTATAATATTTCGTCCGGATGTTGGAAAATGATTTCTTAGCCTAAAATCATTTATGTTTCTTAGATTGTACGGCTGTGCATCTCACACTTGTCTGACCTCGTTGGTTAAATAGAGTGCGGCACCATGTTTGACTTTAAACACTGCTATCAATGTGTTGTACTCCAGCCCTTGCTTCACGTTCAACCACCTTAGCGCCTCCAGCATAAAGTTTATTGGAGTAAAACGATTGCACCTTCATATAATCCTCATGCCTTTGTTTTGAAGTTTTTGAAGTGTGGTTTGACAATTTTGTTGTAAACTATTATGTCAGTTTCCTTACGTTAACTATTAGGACAGTCATGTCATCCATTTGTTTTCTTATCGTCTTGAAGAAACCAATTTTTTCGCCGATCTTTTTGCAAATGTAGCCAACATATTCATGCATATTCAGCTCCTTGTCAATAGTCATTCCTAAGTATTTGATACTGCTTATAAAGGGTCGGCCAATTAACTTTTTTTTTTAAAATGATAAAAAAACTACTGAATATTTTCTCAAATTTCTTTCTTTATTTGAAAGTACAATCCGGTTAATAATGAAAAATTATCTTATTCAAATGGCTGCCTCGGCTGGCCATTCAGTAGCCTACACGATCCGTCCAATTTTTAAGCACATTAGCGATTGTGTGCAGATGATTTTCACCAATGCTTTCACGAATATTGTCCTTTAAAGCGTCAATTGTCTCTGGCTTGTCGGCGTAACACTTATCTTTTACGGCACCCCACAAATAAATAATCTACGGTGTCAAACCGCAGCTCCGAGGTGGCCAAACGACATCAGCTCTGCGGCTAATAATGCGATCTTCAAAAACAGGGGCAAAACATCGAGTGTAGCTTCGGCTGTGTGGCTCGTAGCGTCGTCCTGTTGAAATAAAATGTTGCCAATATCCTCCACTTCAATTTTTGTGAACAAAAATTTGTTCAACATGGCCCGATAACGATCGCCACTGACTGTAACGGCCACTCCTTGCTCATTTTCGAAGAAAAATTGTCCAATTATGCCTCTGGAACAAAATCCGCACCAAACAGTGACTCGTTTTGGGTGTATCGGCTTTTCAATATATGCGTGCGGGTTTTCTGTGCCCCAAATGCGACAATTTTGCTTGTTTACATACCCGCCAAGATCAAAATGAGCTTCATCTGAAAAGATTATTTTTTGGCAAAACGGCACCTTCTCTAAGTCGATCGCGGCCCACTTAGCGAAGCGAAACCGCTTTGGATGGTCAGTTGTTCAAGCGTACACACAACCATATTCGTTCAGCGTAAGGATAAAACTAATTATCTGTCGAATCAGACATGAGCTAAGTGTTATCATTCACGAAATAAGCACTAGTTGAAAAAAAAAACTTTAAATGGCGGACACTTTATTTTTAATGTGTTTCCCATCTATACTGATGTTGGTTTCGCTCAGTAAATTTATTTCAATTATGTAATTTAGTTTTTTGCTCATTTAGTTTCAATTTTATTTATTTATTATTTTATTTATTATTAATTTATTCATTTTTAGCCAAAGAATAAGTTGTTAGTTTTGTTTCTACATGCTTCAACGTTATTTCCCTCAAAATAACTTTACAGGACTTTATAACTGAAGGCCGGTCGTTTAAGCCGATTATAAAGAGTACTGCGCCTAAATTAGAACCTTATGGCACTCCTTGCACAACCTCGGTAAACCCGGACAAGGTATTCACTTCACTTAGTGCGTTGATTACTTCTAGTCAAAAAAGATTTAAACCATTCCAGTTCAATGCCCTGTATCCCCCACTTATCAAGCCTTTTCAAAAGTATTTCCCGATCAAAAGTTTCATAAGCACGTTTGAACTCCAGGAATGGAGCCATTATTTTTTTTTTCTTTCCGCCGTTCTTTCACTCGTTAACTAAGTGGTTAACTACTGCTTTACAAGAATAGTTCTTTCAATATCCAGATTGATAAATTGAAAAGAGACTGTTACCTTCTAGATTTTCCACGATTTGTTGTTAAACCACGTTTTAAATACTTTCTCAACCGTTTTAAGGAATTTCGACCCACCAACACGATGGGTCGAAATTCCTTACATTTGTTTGCATATCAGGTGTATTTAAATGGTTCAGGCCCGAAAAATTCTAGAATTTTCTAAACTTTAAAAGCAGAATTGATGGTCACTTGTCCTAAATCTCTTCCATGGGCAGCTTACCGACTCTTGCAGTTATACTTGCAATTTTTTGTATCCTTTTGGCTTTGAGCTTTTTGCTTCCTATAGTCCTATCTTCAGTAAAATGCAAGTTTCAGAAAAGGATGACTTGGGTGGTTTTAATTCAGGCTCTGAGGAATCTGTCTATTCTATATACAGTCAAAATCGGTTATAACGACCTTGCAGGGACTGACGAATTTGGTCGTTATAAGCGATTTTGACTGTATATAAAAATGAGTTATAAATGAATCACCGAATTTTATGATTTTTCTTTTTTTATTGAAAGGTATGGCTTGAAGAAGTTTTGAAAGTTAAAAAAAACGTTACTTTTCCAACGTGAATCCAATCCATTTCCAAAATTGATACTTAACTTGAGAATGGCTTTACCGATTTCATTCACTTTTTCTCTTACAGTTTTCTAATACTTTGTACAACGTTATTACGGAGAGAAAAATTAAAAAATTGTTCAGAAAACAGGATAATTTCAGAAAACTTAACTCTTTTAACTAAGATTAAAAAAAATATAAGAGAAAGAAAAAATAAATCTTTTTTTGTAGCAAACTAATTTTGTATTTTTTTTTTAAATTTTTAAATTTATCGTCAAAATAGCAAAATTGCTGTTGACACTCATCATGCCCCAAATATCAGTAAACAGGAGTCATAGAAAAGAAATGTAGCAGAAATTTCACCAAAGATGACATATCAGTTAAGAAGATCACGGTTTTCGTAATTTCTCAGTAGGCAACATAGGCAACACGATCTTATCCAGTTAGCAACACATATTTAACAGTATTGAAGCAAAGACTTTAAGTGACTTACGATTTCTATTGATTTAAAACTCTCCTCGATGTCAGTTCACCCACTACAACAGAACTTTATTTAGTCATTTATGTAAGAGCCCAAGAAGCATAGACAGGACAACGTTTGTCGGGTCAGCTAGTTTTCTTATAAAATACACTTAAATAAATAAGTACTAAAAAGCTTTTCCTCAATGAGTTTTAGAAGCCTTTCCGCGTAATAACAATAGTTTTTCGTGTGGTTCAAAACAATGCATCCACTCAATCATGATTAAAACTGAGCCTTGTGTATTTCTTCGAAGCTAGGGACGTCTTCTGGGATTGTACTTTGCTTACTTACTTACTTAAGGTGGCGCTACAGTCCGGGTTGGACCTGGGCCTCAGCCAACAAGCTTCGTCAGCCAGCTCTGTCTCTAGCTAGCCGTCTCCAGTTTCGCACGCGAAGTTGGCTGAGGTCCCCTTCCACTTGCGCGCGCCACCTGAGTCTCGGTGCTTCTCTACCGCGCCGTCCCTGCGGTGTGGATTCGAAGATTTTCCGGGCCGGAGCGTTGGTGTCCATCCGCTTTAGATGACCCAGCCATCGTAGACGTTGTGTTTTGACTCTTTTGGCTACGTCGGTATCGCTGTACAGCCCGTACAGTTCGATGATACATCTCCTCCTCCACTCTCCGTCTATGCAGACGGGACCGTAAATCGTCCGAAGAATTTTCCTCTCGAAGCAGCCTAAAGTGATTTCATCCGCCTTTGACAGGGCCCATGCTAATGCACCGTAAAGCAGGACTGGGATGATGAGGGTCTTATACATGGACACTTTAGTTGCTCGAGAGAGGGCTTTGCTACTCAATTTCTTCCTTAGCCCAAAGAAACAGCGATTGGCAAGGGTTATCCTTCGTTTGATTTCAGCGCTGGTGTCATTGTCTGAATTGATAGCGGAACCCAGGTAGACAAAGTCCCTAACTACCTCAAAATTATAACTGTCGTTTTGTCCAAGACGTCGGTGTTGGGTGTCTTTTCTTAATGACAGCATATACTTGGTTTTGCCCTCATTGACTGCTTAGCCCATATTCGCCGCTTCCGTCCCAATACTTACGAAGGCTTCATTCACTGACATCACGCTTTGTTCTACCGATTATG
This sequence comes from Neoascia interrupta, assembly GCA_947623515.1. NCBI lineage: Eukaryota > Metazoa > Arthropoda > Insecta > Diptera > Syrphidae > Neoascia > Neoascia interrupta. Next base: position 48,842,766 of record OX392462.1, read on the forward strand.
TCAATGTCGTCTACGTATGCGAGTAGTTGAACGGACTTTTGAAAGATTGTACCTCTGGTGTTGGCGCGAGAGTTCTGCACAATTCTCTCAAGTATGATGTTGAAGAAGTCGCATGACAGTGCGTCGCCTTGTCTAAATCCTTTTTTGACATCATAGGGGTCGGTGAGGTCTTTGCCGACCTTGACGGAACAGCGTAAGTTTTCCATCGTCATCCTGCACATACTGACGAGTTTGGTGTGCAGGATGACAATGTTTCAAGCATTGTACTTTGCTTGAAACATTGTTAATCGAAATGTAACCACTTGTGTAGAGTCTTATATTAATCCGCAAGAAGTTGGGCCTCGATTATGAAATGATACGGTAAGCGGCAACCATTTTCTTGCAGGTTACGAATTGATTCTATAAAAAAAAACTTGTTGTCAAGCTCAATTGAAAATAGTTTATAGACATCTTTTATTACGAGAAATGCTTAGATAAACATTGCAGTAGTGTTCATGTCATATGATGTATTTGAAAACTGTCAAACTGAATGAATGTTTTATATGTTGCTTACGATTTCCTGACTGCAAACTTAATTTTATTTTATAATTTCCAGGTCGAGCTGGCTCTATGGGATACAGCTGGACAAGAAGATTACGACAGACTCAGACCGTTGAGCTATCCAGATACAGATGTTATTTTAATGTGTTTTTCTGTGGACTCACCAGATTCTCTAGAAAATATTCCAGAAAAGTGGACACCTGAGGTAACCTTTCACTGAAATACTTTATGACTTTGATAATAGAATTAACAATTTTCTGTATTTCAGGTGAAACATTTCTGTCCAAATGTCCCAATCATCTTGGTGGGAAACAAGAAAGATCTTCGAAATGATCCTAACACAATTAGAGTGAGTAAATTTATTACACTTTGAAAATTCCACATCTTAATTCTTATTTATTTGTTTCCCTGCAGGAATTAGCTAAAATGAAACAGGAACCTGTTAAGCCACAAGAAGGCCGTGCCATGGCCGAAAAAATTAATGCTTTTGCATATTTGGAATGTTCCGCCAAGTCAAAGGAAGGTGTACGAGATGTTTTCGAAACGGCTACCAGAGCTGCCCTACAAGTCAAAAAGAAGAAGAAGACCAAATGTCTTTTGCTCTAAGAGAGCAACTGTGACATCAAATGCGGATTTGATCGATGTTTCATCTTTTTATTATTATTTTATTTTATTTTACAATTTTTGAAAAAATTATATATACCTACTATATTTAAAAAACCAACAAAAAATCAAATCAAAAACAAACAAAAAACTATAAAAAAAAACAGCAGCAACAGCAACAACATCATAATAACATTAAATGAAACAAGCGACAAACAACTCGTGCAGAAACGCAAACTCAGAAAACCGAATAGTGTTTAACATCTTCTTCAAAATACGCAAAACGGAAAGCAAAAAAAGAAAATAATACAAAAACAGCAACAAAAAAGGGGCGGTTTAAAAGTATATTTATGATTACGTTACTTTTAAACTAAGAGAACGACAGCAGAGATACGCGCTGAGCATGTGCAACCGATGGAATTTTAGGATTAAAAGGTTGGAAATATTTTTTTATTATTAAATGAAATATACTATTTTATTCAATTGTAATGCTACACAAAAATAAATATCTATTTATTATTGATAAACAAAAAACAACAAATAGCATCTATCCCGATAGTGTATGTAATTTTTGTTTGCTTCCATTTTGTGCATAAGTTTGTGTTTGTGGCTTTCATTTTTTTGATTTATTAAATCTGTTGTTTTTGAATTGAAGCAATATTTTTTTGTTTTGTAGTTTTTGTGTTTAATCATAAAGTTTTTGCGAACGGGCCTGGCGCATACATAAAATATTTCAAGGTTTTACTCTATTTAATGTGGTTGGGTAAAACCACGGTTGGATATGACACCCAATTCGTTTTAGTCGTTAATATTCTTTTGAAAAGTTCAAATCCACTATTATCAAATTGATCAATTAATACGCATTTTTGTTTTGTAAATAAATTGAGCATGCTCCTACGTTCCCAGACTTTCGCCAAACAACTAAATATGCAGCTAAAAATTGTGTATATGCGCTAAGCCTTACTATTTTTTTATTTGTATTTATTTGCGAGCTAGATTTGAATAAAATCTTAGTTCTTTAAAGTGTTTTTAAAACCACCTAACAAGAAAGAAAGGTATTTATACTTAGAAGTGCAGTACTTGGAATGATTTTGCCTTACGTAGTCTAGTTTAGTACCCCTATCTAGTTTGCCTAGTAGTCAAATAGTCAAACTCTTCCAGCATAGTCCTCTGGATCAAAGCTAGAACGAAAGATCATAACGTGAAGTTGAATTTACGCAGCAATTTTTTGTAGTACATGTCTATGACAAATACTAGCAGACGTAATGTCGAAAGCAAAAACCGTGTTGAATGACCGGCAGGGTATGATCACTGAACCTTTACCTGCCTCTTCTTTGTCAATTTTCTACTACCTCACCAGTTTTTGCCTTGTATTATGTTATATTCGTTGATATTCCTTGTACCTGATTAGGAATGGCGCATAGGAGACTTTTGTTGGTGAATTTCGTGCATTGCTGCCTGACTACATGTAATCACGTTCTTGGCTTATGCAATTAGATATTACACAGCTTATAAATTCTATCTGCATAAAAATAATGCACATAAACCAACTACATGTCGCACCTATAACATGCAAAGAACCGTGATCGAGTTAAATTTATTTTTGACAGCATTTTAAGTGAAGTCGCGGTTTAAGCTTGTTATAGCCTTTGTATTTATCTGCAGTTGTTTTCATATTTCCTTTATATAAAGTGAACCAGTGTCCCGCGATATTAATATATTTACTAATTCGAATTTTAAATAATTAAAGTTTTAAAGTGTCTGAAAAAATTCAGTTGGGAAGGGAATTTTAAAGAATGCTTGTTCTGTAGAAGTGAGAGTTTATTTAAAAAAAATAGTGTAGTGCGTCGTGTTTCAAGGTTAACAAGGAACTGCTGAGCGTTTGTTGCCTGTATTGTTGAACGTGCAAAAGTACAATTTACTGTAGCAAAATTTGTAAATGAAAGACTTGGAGCTATAACTTTTCCATAGATACTTGTATTTCCTTAAAACTTGGAGTTCTAATTCTCTCACGTCCGTTTTCCATCCCTTGATTTGAGCCTGTTTACCGTCTGCATGGTTATGGGGGATTCCAAGCATTTTTGTTAAGATTCATCCATAAATATGTAGCTAAAAGAGAAGGGATTTCTTGTAAATGCTGCCGAAGGCTGCCTTAAAGTTCGGGAAGAACGCGTAGAGCGCTATTTTATGTATCTTTCCAGATATTCCATTTGAATATTGCCCAGCGGTTATATAGTTTGTAATACAATGAAATAATCACCGTAAACCCCTAAAACCTTTGAGAGATACATATGGTTGAGACCGGAAGGTGAATTGATTAAGCCATATCCGTCCGTCCCTCTGTCCGTATGTTTGAAGTTTTTAGGTCTTTAAAATTGAGCTAGAATAAATTATTGTTCTGTTTATTTTCAGTAGAAAAAAGTTACAAAACTAGTAAACATGACAAATATCGTCTGTTGTAAAGAGTTTGGCAGATTTATAAATTCAAGGATTATATTCGTCAGCTAAACTTTTTCGGTAGCAGAACGCATGCAAAATCTATGTGTATAGCACATCCCAATTACCATCAGCATCTCCATTGAGAAGGTTGATGACTGATCTTGTTCCTCTAAAAAGAACTTTCCAAGAAACTCGGCGCGTATTGCTCTCAAAATCGGACACCTCCCAACAAAGTGGCAGATGGTTTCCTCTTCATGTAAATTGCAAAGTGTGCACTCCTTTTTCATCCCTTGAAAGCGATTCGAATTTAGGCCTATCAATCCTGCTCGCGTTTAAAATGTCCATATTATTAGCCTTCGGTCAAATCTGTCATTTAAAGTAAGACTGTCCAATAGGGTGTCTTAGCAATCTATAAACACTATGTGAGCTATTCTGCGGCTCCTGAAGGTTCCTTTGTATTTGACTATGACTCCTTTCAAGAGTCAAAAATATGTTTGCCTTCCAGGCATCTTCATGCAAAGGCACGTCTGCCCATCCGATATCGTTGTTGCCTCCATAGCTACACCAGGCTTCGAACCAATAAATTGTTTTCTGTAGGATTAATTTGGATAAAATATAAGGCAAGCGGCTAACTTCATATCTAAACAGGGTCTTATGTATGTACTCCATGTGAAGTTTAAGTGTGTACAAATGCATGTCCGGAAGACCTTATTCTAGACTTATAATATAATATGGAGTGAACTCGGGAAAACCAAAAACGCTTTTTATAAAGTGCCTTTGAACTTTATCTACAGAGTTGAAGTTCGAAAATCCCCATACGTGAGCTGCGTACCTGAATATCGCTCTAGTCGCAGCACTAAAGAGTTTAAATTTAGCTGAAAATTTGACGTCTTTTTACAAATGAAATTATTCCAAGTACTGTTCACAAACTATTTTTGGCTTTTACTTCTCTTTCTTTAAGGTGCTCCGTCATAGAGAGTGTCGGCGTCATGATAACTCCCAAATATTTATACCTTTTGACTGTTTCTATTTCGGTACCCTCGTAAAACCATTTTTCATTTTTAGCTCTTCTGCCCCCTTTTTTGAATATCATTACTTTAGACTTATCGAGGTTGATAACGAGATTCCAGATTTTGCAGTACTCTTCTAATTTGTTAATCATCTTTTGTAACACCTTCACATCTTCAGCCAATAAAACAATATCATCTGCATACAAAAGAATCCTGACTAGAACATCACCCAAGCACAGACCACCCCCCAAATAGTCATGTAGGTCATTAAGCAGTAGCGCAAACAGCAGCGGGCTTAGAAGACATCCCTGCTTGACTTCCATATTCGTTTCGAAACGCTCCGACACATGCTTCCGTCCCACACTGCAGCAGTTGTATTTGTGTAAAGACTTTTGATCAAATTTAAAAACCTTGTCGAAATTCCCATACAGCTTAACTTGAAGAATAGAGCCCTCCGGTTGATTCCGTCAAAAGCCAGCCTTAAAGTCCACGAAAAAGCCATACACCTTCTTTTTATCGTTGTTTTTAATTTTGATGATACTTGTTAGACTATAAATGTTGTCTACAGTAGAGTAATGTTCTCGGAACACAGCTTGAAATTCATTTAGGACTTTGTGCTTGTTTTCCCATTTCGCGAGTCTCTTTTGCATAATTCCAACTAAAATTTTGCATACACAATCCATAAATGATATTCCCCTGTAGTTACCTGCCTCATTTGGATTACCTTTTTTATAAATAGGAAATATAATAGATTTTAAAAAAACTCTCCTCAACTTTTCCATTTTCCAGCATACTAGAGTACACTTTGGCAAGCAATTCAATAAAGTTTTCTGGAGCATTCTTAAAGACTTCATAGGGCAATTTATCCTCTCCAGGAGCTTTATTAGCTTTTGCCTTGCTAAGCATATCATCTCTATCACAAGCTTCAATCTTTCTTTCCAGATCCTCATCCGCTTTGTATGGCTCTGCCCACTGCATTGGTTCCGCGAAGATTGGAGTATTGAGAAGCCTTTCAAAGTAGGTCTTGAAATCATCAGCACATATATCGGATCCCATTCCTAAATTTCCTTGCGAAATTGTTTGGCGAATTTTCACCAGTCCCCGGACTTCTTTATTGAATTAACATTTAATTCTTGTCTTTTGTAGTACTCCCTTCGTTTGAATTCACATAATCTTTTGTACTTAAGGTTCATGCTTTTTTATGAAGGTTTATCTGTGCTATCGTTTTTAAGGCGCCATTTTTGCAGAAGATTAAATGATTTTTTCCTCACGTTGAAGCAACCGTAATCGTACCATTTATGCCGAAAATCCATTGTTTTTGGGGTTGAAGTTTGATTTCCCAGCGCTTCTCTTATCATTGTGGTAAGATTACCCGCACACAAAGTTTCAAAAGACTCCTCATACTTTCTGGAACTGATTCGAAGCCTTCTTTTGGACTCCTCTATTTTAGTTCGCTTAAACGTTATTTTTGGCAACATGCTCAGCTTGAGCTAGAATTGGAGTGTAGCTTGGTTCTCGTTTCGTACAGATAAAGTATGAAAATTGATAAGATTCGCCCACAGCCACGCCCACAAATGACTTGGATGTCGGACAACCTCAAATTTACATGTTGTTTCCAAATGTTTTTTGGTCAAGTTTGACTAGGCGTAGGAAATGAAATTTCGGTGCAGAGCAATAGTGACCTGAAGGCTTTAATTAGACACAGTAGATTAGATTAGTAGAAAAAACTGCTTTAAATCTTCAATGGATACTAATACTATGTCTCCACCCGGTAACAAGAAAAAGGATTAGCAGGCAACGATTAAAAAATAAATCCCAAAGTGGCTCCACCGGCCAAATATAAGATTAATTTGACACGAGCACTCTTTTGATGCCATTTTGGCTCTCAAAAGAGAGTGGCGATGTCATTTTCCAGAAGCAAAAAAAGTTTCCATTGTGAAAATCCCAATAGAAAACGTATTTGTGACAGTTCTGTCGAATAGGGACAGTTTTAGTTTCAAAATTTTCATTGTCAAACTTTTACAAAGAAGCATAAAATAGGTTTGTGAATAGGGCGATTAGAATTTATGTGAGGATTTATTTTTAATCGCTTGCCGAAAGAATTTAAAATCTCGTGATTTCTAGAGGATTTAATAAAGATTTGTACAAATCGCAGATTAGTGCCCGGTGGAGACTCTGTATAAGATTTTATTTGAACATACTAAAATCGAAAACTTTTTATATGGAAAGCCCCCAGCATCTTTGGGCTTTCCCCAACGTACAATTTTACTCATTATTTCGTTATTCCTTCCCTGCTGCGTTCCTCACAACTAATCAAAATATACACATTGCCGGGTTTTGCCCAAGAGGTGTGCATTTGTTATGAATAATAGTTATAAAAAAGTTGGTTTTTACACGAAGTATCCACTCAAAAGGGTTGTCCGTCTGATGTACAATAAACAAGACAGAAAAACTTGTCTTACACCAACTTTGGATTTTGACTTCGTCCGACAACTTTCCATTGTAAAAAACACGACGTGTAGGTGGAAAACCTTCAAAACTTTCACTTCAATTTTAACATTGCGGGTAAAAATAAAAATAAAAGATCCCCATTACCAACTTATGTACTTTTTAATGATAACCCGGTAGTTCTCTCATTTGAACAAAATATTCGCCTGCTATGTGCAGAATAGTCCTTAGGAATCCACGATCTGACTCTTGGTTGCGCTTTTTTTAATGAAGCTGACTGTCACTCAAATTTCTTTTCATTTTCGTGTTAATTGTTGTTGATTTTTTTGTAATTTTTATCGGAAAATTTAAAAAATTAGTTGAAAGAATTACTTTAAAAAAAGAAAAAAACTGGAAATAGGGAAAATATTTTTTTTATAAACAAAAACAGACATTATTTTGTCTGTTTTTGTTCATTGTTTTTTTTTTTAATTTTTAAACAATTTTAAAAAAAACCGAAATCCTAGTTTCGCTGTTGTTCATCAATTTTCTTTGGTTTGCTCATTACTAATACCCCTCCGTAATATTCTTCTTTTTTCCAGTTAAAAACCTGAAATGGACAAAAACTATTTTCTCTTTGGATATTTATAACTACGCTATTTTGCATAAGGAACAAAATACGTGTATTATAATAGATACTTCATATATAAATATTGAATACATGCCTACACAAACGATTTTTCGATTTCATTTACATGCATATATTTGTGAAAAATAAAACAAACAAAAAATCATAATAAAATGCCTATTTAAATTGAATAGCAAACCGAAACTTAGTCCTTTTCATACGCTCTACAACAAAAAACATAGCAAACATGTTCTCAAAGAGATTTAATTCTTTCAAATAATGCATCTCATCTTCACATTGTTTGAATTTTTTTTTCTCTCGAAAACTTACAAATTTAAGAAAAATAAATAAATTCATGTTTGTAATGTTTTATTTATTTTTTTTCTCTTTTGCGGTACAGTTTTGCTTTTAAATGTATTACGTATTCGATTTATGAATGTATTTATGTATTTTTGTACGAAATAAAAATATCATGTTTTTGAGTTAACTACTATAAAATTTCTTTGTAAAAGAAAAAAAAAAATTAACATCTATTATACAATTATAGCTAAGAGAATTATATATATAATATGACAAAAAAAAAAACAAAGAACGTAAACACTTGAGTAGACTTTTGGCATACGTTTTCTTGAATGTTTAAAAGTGCCTAATTTTACACACATCTAACTCGTGCACACTTATTTTGCAATTACATTAAAAATATTACCTTTAATCTCCTTCCAATTTAATCGAGGTCAAACGGAAAGTGCATTTATTATAAAAAAAAACATTTCGTTTTGTTATCAAAAGCAGGTTGTTTGTTAATTTTTTTCCTAAACTAATACAATACAAACCTGTTAAAGAACTTTTTTATATTTTCTTCCTTCACTGTTTTAAGGTTGTCTCTTCTATTCTACTTTTTTTTTTTAATAAAATTGGATAAGTTCATTGCGTTTGAACACAAAAAACACGTCCAAGTATATAAAACTACGCATTTTCAAAAACATATTTAATTTTTTGTACTTTTCAGTAATCGATTTGAATAAACAGTTCAACTTTTTTAACATAGTTGACTTATTTTTATCATGTGTGCTAATGTTGCATTTTCTACGTTTGATTTGCGTGAACTTGAAAATTTCTATATGCCTTATAAAACAAAATTTTGCTCTATAAAAAATGTATTTTTATATAGTTTTGAAAAAAAAAACTTATTACTACAGCTCGCTCAGCCCTCCGGCTGCAATTTGTTTTTGGAATCTACCAAAATACTAAATTGTTGCACGTTTGCACTTACATATTTCGATTTCTTAAGAGAAACAAATAATCAACTAAAACTGTAAAATTGCGTTAAACATGTTTTAATTTACTTGCGATCATGTTCGCTTTTAATCCGCCACCAAAATACCTATCGCAAATCGCAATTGACTTGCGCCACGACACTTCGAATTCGCCTTCGCATTGCATAATTGTGCGAATCCAGACCGGAAAGCGAAAATATCGCAACCAAATTCGACTTCCTTTTGCATAATACCAAAACCGAGATGCGAAGACAATTGTGATTCCCCTCGCACATCACAATCGGCCCCCTGGTATACGCACACCTTTATACTATGTCTCCTACGGCAATAAAACTGCGATTAGTGGGAGACGATTAAAAATAAATCCTGAAGTGTTTCCACCGGACAAACAGGATGAATTCGATACGAGTGTTTTGTTTTTGCCATTTTGGCTCTCAAAAAAGTGGAGACGACATTTCCCAGGAGGAGAACACAATATAGAAAACGTATTTATAACAGTAGAAAACTTTCTCTAGTTTTATTTAGTGTATAAAAGTTTATACCGTGGATTGAACCGAAGAGAATTAATTGCTAAAAAATTGCTGTGGGGTGCCTTTTTTCCATTTTTTTGGGCGCGAACGGCAAAGATGCGAGGTGGCAAAGTTGAAATTCTAATTGAGCACCTTGAAATATATTAAACTACGTATATTCATTGGTCCCGGAAAACTTTCAGGTAACCCCTTCTTTTACAACCAAACGAATGTATTAAATAGGTATAAAAATAGTATTAAAATGAAATTGAAGCTTCGCGTATCTATAGGGGTGTACCTTCAGGAGCGCATCAAAAGCCCGCTTATTTAAATCCTATTTTTTTAACTTCAGAAAAAAAAAGAAGTCAAATGCTGTCGCACAAAATAGTTCTAAAATCCTACCTTTTATAAAATCCCGTTTTTCAAATCCTGAATTGCAGTTCCTAATCTTTTATAAATCAAACTTTTTAAAAGAACTTTGAAAAAGAGTACTAGAGCGGGATTGCGACAAAAAAAGATGTTGATGGATGCCCTTGTGACAATGGTCACGGCTCACTTAGACCAGCAGTTGGATCCATTGTGTCCATTTGGGAGCATTCTTAGCTTATTACCCATTAGGGTGAGAAGAAAACCTAATGGGTCTTCCTTCGTACCCATTAGGTTCTTGTAATATTTGTAAGCTGATCGAAAAAACAAAATAAATGCTGACACGGTTCACGGTGTGCTCCCCGAAAATGCACTCGCATCTTTCCGTGCGATCAGCTTATTGTCAAAAACTCTGGGCAACCCCGGAATTTTTTTTATCGAACACAAAATGGCGAATCGGGCTGGCAATCTGTAAAATTTCTGGGAACTTTTTGGTCCCACAAAAACATAGCGGCAATTTAGTGCGCCACAGTGCTGTCATCGAATGCAGTGCTAAGTAGGCCGATACTGACTGATATCTATAGCATACGCAGTAGATTAATTAACAAACGTTTTTTTTTAGTTGTTACGCATTTTATTACTTGTTGCCTTCAGCTGACGTAATAAAATGCCGACATCACGCACATGAAACAAACATGTAAGCAATTACGTGCTCATAGGAGAGCAATGCGACATCAGGTTGGTATGCGCAGGTATGCCGGCGATTTGTGGGTAAGCATGGATTATTACTTATTGTTTCCAGATAACAAAAACAGCTGATCTAAATGCAAATAATAGATTTAATCCTGCCCTAAAGTGCGGAAAATGCCCTAATATCATCAAAAAATGGCTGAATCTCCTAAGAATTAAGTTTTAGCTTCACTGAAAAGCGCGGTAGCAGTAAATTGCAATATTATATGAAAGGCAATTGCTTGGGTAATGTTTGTTCATTACCGTGAGCTGCACAATTTTGTCACCTTTTATATGACGCCTCAATCATCAAAATCCATCAACAAATAAAAAAGTTAGAGGCACATTTATGTGCAGCCATTTTAGTGATTGACCAATTGAAATGTCTTCGAAAGTGTGCTCAGAAAGGTGGAGTTAACCTGCTGCTTTCTGAAGATTTCTGGGCGTCTGGTGTTTTGCTCGTTTATAACATTTTTTTGTCTGCATCACAGAGTGAGTGAGTGTGCATAATTGTGTTGGTTGAGGTTCTTCATATCGGTTCCTCATTAAAAAAAATTGTAAAATTTCAACGAAAATAGGTGCTAAACGATGGGCACCAATTTTTCAGGAGATTAATTTAATTTATTCCAATTAAAATAAAACAAAAATTTTACAAAACGATTAATTTATTTTTTATCGATCGTGATCTTAATTACTTGTGGCCTTTCCCTCAAAACACAACCATTCATGCAAATAAAATGCGGACGTAACTTTAGAACTGCACATTACGCACATGAACACGTGCGTATGTACCTACAACCATACCTCAATAATCACAAATACGTGCTCATAGGAGAGCAATGTGACATCAATGTATATATTTACATACCGCATGCAGATGTGTGGGCGGCTATTGGTAAGCGTGGCTGTTTATTTACTGTTTCCAGATAACAACAGAGGAAAAGGTAATCTAAACGCAAAAATCACATGCAGGATCTCCTAAATGTGCAGAAAATGCCCTTATATCATCTGCACAATGTTTAAAAGTCTATTAAACCAAGTATTAGTTTCACTAAAAGGCGCCGTGAGTGATCATTGTCATTTGCTTATGCCGCTCCGTTAATTTAACTTTGTGCAAGAAAAGGGTTTAAGTAATGTTTGTTTTGTTTGCACAATACGCTGCATAATTTTTTCACCTTTAATATGACACCTGAATCATAAAAATCCATCAACAAATAAGAAAGTTAGAGCTATAATTATTTGTCGCCATTTTAGTGAATGAGAGACCAATTGACACGTCATCGAAAGTGCGCTCAGAGAGGTGGAGTTTGCTTGCTGCTTTCTGAAGATATCTGGGCGCCTGGTGTTTTGCCTGGTTTGTGACGATTTTTCGTCCGCATCGCACAGCGTGGGTGTGTGGTGTTGATGAATGGGGTGGTCGTCAATTAAAATCGTGATATCTTCGGTTCTAGGTATCGGATCATTATGAAATAAACGGCAAAATGTTAGTGACAAGAAGTTCTGTCTGTTTAACCGCATTTTATTTTCAGAGGATTAATATAATTTATTCCAATTAAATGAGAACAACATTATCACAAAAGGATTAATTTATTTTTTATTGCGACATGATCTGTAACATCTACTTGAATTTAGCTTACGTTTCATCTTTTAATGATGTTGGTAGAGTGTTTCATTTCAAAAAGTGTGCAATAGAATGCCGAAATGCTACATACAAAGCTCACATGCACACGAAACAAAACATTTTAATAAATGGTCAGTTTGTGGGTGTGTATGAGAGATTGACCACATTTTCATTGCAATCAGAATGTTACGCGGCCGATCCCCTTTAATATGACACTTGAATCATTAAAATCCATCAACAAATAAGAAAGTTAGAGGCATATTTATTTGTCGCCATTTTAGTGAATGAGAGACCAATTGAAACGTCATCGAAAGTGCGCTCAGAGAGGTGGAGTTTGCCTGCTGCTTTCTGAAGATTTATGGGCGCCTGGTGTTTTGCCTGGTTTGTGACGATTTTTCGTTCGCATCGCACAGCGTGGGTGTGTGGTGTTGATGAGTGGGGTGGTCGTCAATTAAAATCGTGATATCTTCGGTTCTAGGCATCGGATCATTATGAAATAAACGGTAAAATTTTAGTGACAAGAAGTTCTGTCTGTTAAGCCTCATTTTATTTTCAAAGGATTAATATAATTTATTCCAATTAAATGAGAACAACATTATCACAAAACGATGAATTTATTTTTTATTGAGACATGTTACAGATCATTCACTTGAATCGAGCTTACGTTTCATGTTTTAAGGATGTTAGTAGAGTGTTTCATTTCAAAAAGTGTGCAATAGAATGCCGAAATGCTACATACAAAGCTCACATGCACACGAAACAAAACATTTTAATAAATGGTCAGTTTGTGGGTGTGTATGAGAGATTGACCACATTTTCATTGCAATCAGAATGTTACGCGGCCAATCCCCTTTAATATGACACTTGAATCATCAAAATCCAGCAAGAAATAAGAAAGTTAGAGCCATATTTATTTGTCGCCATTTTAGTGATTGAGAGATCAATTGAAACGTCATCGCAAGTGCGCTCAGAGAGGTGGAGTTTGCCTGCTGTTTTCTGAAGATTTCTGGGCGCCTGGTGTTTTGCTCGGTTTTTGATGAATTTCTGCCAGACACAGTGGGCGAAAATTAGGTGGGTGGGTGTAGGTGGTCGTCAACTAAAATTGTGATATCTTTGGTTCTATGTATCGGATCAGTATGAAATAAACGCCAAAATGCCAGTGACAACATGTACTTTTTTAGGGGCGTAAATATAAATCATGACGATTAAATTAAAACAAAAAAGTTGCTTAATGATAGATTTAATTTTTATTTACACAAAGACCCATCACTATTTAGCACTTATACATTACATGCAGAAATACCAACCTCTTAACCTTGCATTTCTTAATCTTATCAGGCAAAAATAAAAAGCAAGTACCTTAAACTAAGGTTTTGTTTGTTTATTGAAATGTTTTTCATTTATTTATGTGTTATGTTATTTATGTTTGAATTGCAACCTTTGTTCCGGTTCGTGATCAAGATTTTTAATTTTTCCTTAAAGTAATAAAAAATTATACAAAATAAAAAAACATCAATGCATTTTATATGGTTTCATTTAATGTGAGTTTGATTTCTGGTTTGATCCGGTAAGTATGTATAGTAAGATGGTTTTCTCTTTGATACCGTTCTAAAGTTTTGCTGAAAAGAGAAAAACAAAAACAAAGAAAAGTTAAAGTAAATAATATACTGATTTGGTGCGGTCAACTAATGTATTTATTACGTATTGTAATAATGCATAGGAAATTAAATAATAGAGGTATTATAAGGTATATAAAAGAATGTATTCCTCGTTTAAGTGTGTGTTGTGTGAAATAACACAATGTAGTGTTTATTGAAAAATAATGTTGTAGACAGCAAGATTGGGCTATTTCTGTTGTGTTGCAAAGAGAGCGATCGGCATTACTTCAGCAAGACTCAAAAGGTTCTGTTGCGGAGCGTAAACAATATGTCGTTGGTGTGAGCATCTACAGCAAAGAGAATCAACAAAATCTTTATATTAAGGGAGAATTATTTTCTATAACATATTTCCTTATTGGAGAAACGATCGTCTTTCAAAGTACACGCCTACAACCCTGAATGTGATGCGGCTCTGGATGGAATGGCAGCCATGGACTTTTTTATCCTTACATTTCTCCAAGACTTGAAAGAGTTTTGCAGGAAGGGTGACCCACATCAAAACTGTAACGGAGTGAAGGTTAAATGGCCTTTTATTAAGCTTATGGCAATCATGAAAACCTTCTTTCCACAAACAAACATTTTAAAATACACGTTTTTAAAAAAGATCACTGATTGATTTCTTCGTCGTGCGTCGTTGTGTTTTCGAAGAATTATTTGTGATGTTAGGATTGAACTGATCAACTGATCATTCACCTTGTGTTTTGTTAGTGGTATTTCAGTGACAGTATTTCTTTGCCAAGTTGACAAAACCCGAAGAGGTGGCATTAAACTAGCAGCTTTTTACATAATGAGGACTTGACATCCCAAACGCGGTGCACTGTAGCGCGAAAAAATTTCCAACTTTCCTTTTCTACCAAGAAACAAAAGTTCGGCGAGAGGCACGGTTACAAATCCTGCCACAAGATCTGGCAGACTATTCTCAGAGGAAGTTGAACATCGTGCAAGAGGTCAAATCCATGAAAGGTGCACTTCTTTTAAATGAGAATGATTTGTTTCTCCGGCCAGTCATCAGGAAAGCTGAGATTGAAAGCAAAGATCTCAGTTTTTAATTCAGTGTTCGTTCCGACCCTCATCTATGGTCATGAAATTTGGCTGATGACCGAAAGAATTAGATCGCGGGTACAAGCTGCCGAAATGGGATTCCTGAGGTGCGTTGCTGGTGTTACTCTACTAAGGGATAGAGTGAGAAACGTCAGTATTCGTGGGAATCTTAATGTTGAGCAGCTACTTCTCCGTGTGGAGCGATGGATTCTTCGATGGTTTGGACACATTGTTCGCATGCCCCCTGACAGACTTCCTAGACAGCTCATGCTAGCCGAGATGCGAGCGCGTCGCCCCACTGGTAGGCCAAGAAACAGGTGGTGGGATTAGGTAAAGAACCTCTCTGAGCCCCGCCTGGGGATTGCGCCGGAGTCTCTTGAGTTGGTGGCGGAGGATCGAGAAAGATGGAAAGACCTTTAAGCCACCCTCGCTCCGCGACCCTTTAAAAGGATAAGCGGTATTCGAAAATGATGATGATTTGTTTCGCAAATAGAATGCGCACTTTTCGGAGTTAACTAGTCTACAAAAGAGCACAGTTGAGGCTGGAAATAGGAAGGAAAAAACATCGAAGGAAATAGAGCCAGAAATTAAAAATGAAATATGACTGCAATAATGTATAATAAAAGGGAAGGTAAAAGAAAATCCAGACATTGTGTTACAGGTCAAATAGAGAAGGGTATTGAGAAGTTCGTTCCAGACGAACTCTTGCACTACTCTAATTGTTCGTCGATATTTTTTAAAGACCTTTTCGGTGGTTGGGTGCTGTAGGGATTGGGACAGGGTTGGCACTCATCGGCGTTAGCCTGGTGACATTCAGTGTTATAACTATCACTAGACTTCAAGTGCTTATGATACCTCCGCGTGGTAACCGCCGGGTAGTGGCCCTGTTTTTCCTTCGACTTGGCTTGCTGAGAAGAAAATAGCGACACTGAAACTGTCTTAAATGGCTGGCTGATCGAGTCTCAGAAGTCAATTTTGAAGGACTCAGAACGAGGGCATGCAGCTGCAAAATCTCAAGTAAGGATCAGCAGTTAAGCCCCAACCATAAAAGACTTAAGTGAGATTGACCTAATGTCAAAATACATCGAAAATCCCACTCAAGTTCTGTCAAATGCTTACGGTGCCCATAATAGACTTCATCAAACGTTTCGGAAATCGTATGAAATTTGTGTGTATCTAACCAGCTGTCATATTTCCGTGCTGAACCTCTCACTTGAGTGGGACTTAACTTAAGAGAGCAAAAGTCAACGAAGACCTAACGAAACCAAGCAAACGGATATTATGGTTGTGGCATACGTCCCATGCGTGTAATGGGACATTTCGGAAAGCCGACTTAAGCCCATCTAAGTCTATTATGGTTAGGCTTTTAGCCCGACAAATACCTAATTTGAGCAACTTCAACTAATTTGCGCCTTAGGCCAATAAGGATTTCCAGTACTAATAAAGGTACTGGAACAGAGATGTTGACGGATGGGTAGGTCAACGGCAGTTCTCACATGCCAAAAGTGGGTTACTAACACTGGTGCACCATGCCCTCCATGCTAAAGTTGAAACATGATCCTGGCCTTCCAGGTAAGGGGGTTGTGCAGTCGGGACAACATAATGCGTAAAAAGAGACTTGTTTAAAGAGGAAAACAAATAATGGAACAAAACCCGGAACGTTTAAGGACCCTTATTGGAGAGTTTGAACAGGCAACGTAAGAACACTTTTTAAAGACCCCGCAAACGTTTCTGTCCATGTCTTACCCTAACAATAATTAGTTAGGCTGGTTTAATTGTTAACATTTGGAACTAACATCAGTTTTAATATGGGAGCTGCAGAATCTGTGTCCGCATAAACTGAGTTAAGTTAAGACCCATACCTCTTGGTCTAATAGTCCGAGCTTTCATGCCACCGGAAAACACGACACAGAACACTTTATTTGAAAAAGGTAGGTACAGCAAACCCCCAACATAAGCTTAGGATACGTTCCAAAGAAACACCGCGTGTTCCGCAACTTCACCAGCAGTATCATTTTAGTCAATCAACTTAAATATTTTAAAGTGTATTTCGGAAACCATTTTTTATTTTGATCCGGCTAAAGTTTTCTTTGAAATTGCAAAAGCTGGAGTGTGTCCGTGAATTTTTCTCGAAATGATTTGAATTACCAATTCGAAGTTAGAGGGGGAAACGCGTTTTTTTATGGTTTTTCACCGTTTTTAGCGGTCCGTCCAAAAATAAAAAAGGACCTCTTATGGTGTCGCTACGTTGTTGTCCGCCCAATAGTGTTGTTACTTTTTAACGGTAAGTCGTAGGAAGGCACAATTTTGTGTGTCTGCGAAAATAGTCAGTGAGGAAATTTTGAAGTTTCTTGGGAAAAAGGATTGAACGTTTTTCAGTACGTATTTTGATGGCGAAACCAGAAAAGCGAAACTTTGGTCTTACTAGACCTGATACTGAACTTTAACGAAAAATTTAGGTTTTTGAAAAAATTGAAAAGTTTTTGAGAAATAAAGAGTCGAAAATTGATGACGTTTTTCATACGGTTTTAGGCCATAACTTTTGAACCACTTAAGCCTAGTTTTTCAGTGCGAGATCATCCGAGTTTCTGAGTTAAACTGAGATTAACCCCGCAGAAAATAGTTTTTCAGTGAATATTAATCTCGCCTTAACTCGCCCCATTCGGTGAGTTAATCCCCGATCAACTCTAGTGGACAGTATTAACTTCTTTAAATGTTTTTTTCTGTGTGAAATGGCAGTTGCTTTGCGTGTTTCTGAAAAATGAGAACAACTCGAATTTCTTTTCCTGTGTATTTCTAGATGAAGTGAGAGTTGGGAGATTCAATAATATCGAGAGTTGAGAATTTTGACAACTGCACCGACGGAGTTAACTCTGTACTGCAAAACTAGTTCGCTTTGTTTACTATAGATTCATTTTGTTCCGTGTTCAAAAGATCTTGATTTAAACTGGGCTTTACTCAGCACTGAAAACGGTGGTATTTGGAGAAATCATAGGAAAAAAATCACACAACTAAAATTATAAGGAAAATTAGTGAATTTTTAATTCAACTTGAAAACATAGATCCAAGAAGGTATAAGCGACCTTTTTCAAGATTTGGTAAAGCGTACAGAAAGAAAGTTGCGTGAAAAAAAATTAAGTGTCGGTTTCAACCTTATGCGAGAAACAGATTAACCACTTCGACATCGACAGCGATATTGACAACCACCACCGAAAGTTTTGTAAAACAGATCCACAGCAACTTTTTGCGTGTATATTTCTTACGAGAGCTGCACTGTGAATTTGGTAGCACTTGCACAGCAACATCGAATTTTAGGATTAGGTCTAACGTCGATGTCGACGTAGAAGTTGCTGTGGTTATCTATTTATGCGGCAGTAAATGAAGGGTTTCCGAGATGTGCTTCAAAGGCTAAAATGACTAAAATGATACTGCTAGCAAATATATCGTATCGTCTAGGCCACTTATTTTACATACATTAAGACAACAAATAAGTTTCTTAAACAAAAAACAATATAAAAACATATAAGGGAAACGTTTTTTGTAACCCTTTTTTTTAAGTAACGAAATTTAAAAATCACTTAATGTAAAATCACTGTAAATTGCGAAAAAAGTTAGCAAAAGAATGTAAAATATATCAAGATATAATTTTAATAAATAAATATAATTTTACACAAACTGCATAACGAAGATTAGCTTAACCTTTAACAAAAGCTGACGAATATACTTGCACAGAGTTTCGAGATAATCGTAAAAAAGTCGTGTTCTTTCCTTAATTTTTTAGATGAGCTTCGAAAAAATTAGCTTAGAAACAACATTGTTGAAAAGTTTACAATAAGTTACCATTTTTGGCTTGCGCTTTTATTCAAAGCCAAATTTGAACAGGATCGTTACTGCCGTTAAGATGTTAAAAACTTTTAAAAACTATTTTTTGAAAGAAAGGAATGTTGGAATGATGCAACGGCTTTTGAAAATGAACTGGAAATATGTAATTGTTTTATAAAACCACAGTTGAAAAAAATGGGGAAAGTGTCAAAAAACGTCTGCTATTTTATGTTGAAAAAACTAATCGTTACTTTGCACAGGAAACACTTCTTAAGTTTTATATATCAAGTAGGTACCTATGAAGTTAAACATATTAAGTTTCTCGAATTAATATTTTTCTGTATTCAGTTTTGTATTGTCAAAGGAAACACATTGTTCCTTATTCTTTTTACAAATTACAATAGGTTATGGGCCCAGAGCACAATATGGCCGAACCCAAAGAATTTTCACATGGTATCCCAAAATTCGATGGACAGGGCTATGATGATTGGGAGGGCAGAATTTTTGAAAAAGGACAAGAAGGCCAAGGAGCGCCTAGTAAACTTTATACATTCAAGCTGCTTGAGCTATATTCGAGAAAAGGACACAGCGAGGGAAATGTGGGATAGCTTGAAGTCCGCATTTGAGAAGAAGTCTATTGTAAGCCAATTGTTGTTGCGTAAGCAATTAGCTAAAATGCGTATGACTAACGATGAGTCTGTAATTTCGCATTTGGCAAATTTTGAAAATTTAATACGAAAACTTAAACCCGCAGGAGGCAAGCTAGAAGAGAGCGATTTGCTAGCACAACTGTTTCTGACTTTGCCAC
Source organism: Neoascia interrupta (assembly GCA_947623515.1). Lineage (NCBI taxonomy): Eukaryota > Metazoa > Arthropoda > Insecta > Diptera > Syrphidae > Neoascia > Neoascia interrupta. The sequence goes on from OX392462.1 coordinate 48,862,244, forward strand.
AAAGGTTCGACCCTTTAATAACCGCTTTACAAAACATAGACGCCGGAAAGCTTACGTTTAATATGGTAAAGGATAGGCTAATATAAGAGCAGATAAACTTTGCAGATCGTCAAGAAGGAGACGTTCAAGAAAGAACAGCATTTTTTGGCAAGAAACATTTTCAAAAGAAGAATCCTACGAAGAAATTTCAAGGAAAATGCTTCAAGTGTGGGAAATTTGAACACCAAGCGAGAGAGTGTAAAAAAAGGAGAAGCTAGAAGTGTAGAAACCAAAAGCGTGTGCTTTGTTGCGGAGAAAACAAACGTCAGCCAAAAGTTCCAAGAGCTGAATGCTGGTAAGCTTGTTGTTTTCAAGTTAGATTCTGGAGCAAGCGACCATATAGCGAATGAGAGCTGGTATTTTGAAGACCTTATACAATTAAATACACAGGTTGAAATCAATGTCGCAAAGAGTGAACAATTTATTTATTGCCAAACATTCTGGAACAATTCGTGGGTTAAGTAACAAGGGCGTGGAATTGCTCGTAAAAGATGTCTTGTATGTTCCAGAACTAAGAGATAACTTGTTGTCGGTACGAAAGTTGACCAATTCCGGAATCATAGTCAATTTTGTGCATAACAAGGCAGTCATCCTAAAAGGTGACGAACTGATTGCAACAGCTTATTTGCATGGAAATCTTAATGAAATAGATGTGCATCTGTGCGAAACAAATGAAGCTATCTTGTGGCATAAGCGCTTGGGCCATATAGGTGAGCAAGGATTTGAAAAGCTTATCAAAAACAACTTGATACGGAATATAATGCGTAGAGGGTAAGCAATGCCGTGATCCTTTTGATGGAACTCGTGTAAGAGCGACGAAACTTCTCGAGCGAATTCACTCAGATATATGTGGACCGATTGATCCTATTGCCTGGGATGGCTCAAAATATTTCGTTTCCTTCATTGATGACTACAGCCATTTCGCAATGATATATCCCCTCAAAAGGAAGTCCCAAGTTTTTGATTGTTTCAAGGAATATGAAGCGATGGTTTCTGCAATGTTTCAATTATCCATTTCAAGACCATTGACCAAGGCGGAGAATATTTTTCCAGAGAGCAAGAAAATTGGTACAAATGTAAGGGCATTCAAGTAGAACCAACTGTAGCTTACTCACCTCAACAGAATGGAGTTTCAGAAAGGCATAATAGAACTCTAGTTGAAAAGATAAGAACCATGTTGATAGAGTCAAGCGTACCGAAGAAGTTGTGGGTTGAGGCAGCCTTATGTGGTGTCTATATTTTGAACCGCAGTCCGACAAGCACCCTAAAGAATTTCGCGACTCCGGTATAGAATATTGATATAAGAAGAGACCCCAATTGGACAAACTTAAAGTTTTTGGTTGTAAATCTTACGCCTGGATTCCAAAACAGTGCAGACGAAAATTGGACTCGAAAAGTAAGAAAGCAGTGATGGTTGGTTATGCGCCAAATGGTTACCGCTTGTGATATGGAAAAGCAAAAGATATTTACTTCAAGGGATGTCAAGTTCGATGAATTGTATTACCCCTTCAAAAACGAAAATATGCAAAAAGAAATCGCGGCTCAAATAAAGATTGATACGATCCACGAGCAAGAGAGGGAGAGCGATGAAGATAAAACGAGCACGATGCAGTTTGCTGTGGACGAAGATAAAACCGTGGATTGTTTAACAAACGTGGAAGCAGAATGTGATGGGTTAAGATGTGTCAACGAGGAAGATGATGGATCTTGTGGATTCGAAGATGCAGAGTCTGGTGACAGAAGTATCAATGAACTAGCGCTTCCGTCGCAAGATAATAGCAGTGACCTTAGAGAGGTTACTGTAAGGCGAAGCGAAAGGGAGCGCCGAATGCCAAGTAAGTTTCTTGACTATTTGATTTATTCAAAAGCAAACTCTGACGCGTTCTGTATTTCCACTAGCGTTCCTGAAACATATGCTGAAATCTTTGGAAGAAATGATACGCAGTTTTGGATGAAGGCAATCGAAGAAGAAATAACGTCTGGAGCATTGAAAAACCGCCGCCTGGTGTAAAGCTTATGAAATCGAAATGGGTGTTTCGAATTAAGGAGGACGAACACGGTACACCAGTTAAGTACAAGGCAAGGCTTATCGCAAAGGGGTATCTTCAAAAGTATGGAGTTGATTACCATGAGACATACGCACCAATGGCAAAGCTTGCCACAATACGTATCCTATTAGCTGTGGGTGTAAAAAGGAAATACTTGTTTCATCAGATGGATGTCAAAACAGCGTTTTTGTGTGGAGACCTTAAGGAGGCGATATATATAGATACACCTGAAGGAATGAATAGTAAAAGTGGGTTGGCATATAAGCTTGTGAAGTCACTTTACGGTCTTAAGCAGTCTCCGCGTTGCTGGAATGAAAAATTTACCGAATACCTCTTATATCTTGGATTTGAGCGGTTGAAACACGACTATTGCTTATATACTAAATTCAGCAAACAACAAAATGATGTCTTAATCATAATTCTTTATGTAGATGACCTGCTGATTGTGGGCAACAAGTTAGATACAATCGAGAAATTGAAGAACGACTTGTCTAAAAAATTTCAAATGTACGATTGTGGCAAACTAAATTACTTTCTTGGCATTAAAGTGTCTAGCAGTGATGGATGTCTCGAATTGTCGCAGATAGCAAGTATTGAGTAGCTGCTTCAAAAATTTGATATGTCGGAATGTAACACCGTAAAAAGTCCAATGGAAAAGGGACTGCAACTTCAACTCAACGACAGTGGAATAACAACAGAGAAACCTTACCGTGAGCTGCTTGGGAGCCTGATGTATATTATGTTGTGTTCTAGACCTGATTTGTGTTATCCTGTTGAATACATGGGAAGATATCAGAATGCTCCATCTGAAACTCATTGGCAGCACCTGAAGAGGATAGTTCGATACCTTAGACACACTAAGAATACGAGACTGGAATTTAAAGCAAGTGAAGACGAGCCATTAGTTGGTTATGCAGATTCTGACTGGGCCTCCGACTCAGTAAATAGAAAATCTGTAACCGGGTACATCTTTAAAGTTTATGGATGTACCGTTTCCTGGTCTAGCAAAAAGCAAACTTCTGTTGCCACTTCTTCCAGTGAGGCCGATTATGTTGCATTAAGCGCAGCCGTTGCGGAAGCATTGTGGCTAAGAGGCATACTACAAGATCTAAATGAGCTAACCAATGGATCCACAACAATTTATGAAGACAACCGCGGCTGTATCGGAATGGCAAGCAACTTAGAAAGTAAAAGAGCAAAACACAAAGACGTAAAATATCACTTTGTAAGAGACAATGTTGCAAGTGGTATCGTAAAAATTGAGGCTATAGGAACCGCTGAGCAGTTGGCAGATATATGTACCAAGAGTCTAGATGCATCCAGATTTAAAAGACTGAGTCTCAGCCTTGGATTGAACGATTAGGAGGGGGTGTTCAAAAAACTAATCGCTACTTTGCACAGAAAACACTTCTTAAGTTTTATATATATCAAGTAGGTACCTATGAAGTGAAACATATTAAGTTTCTCGAATTAATATTTTTCTTTATTCAGTTTTGTATTATCAAAGGAAACACATTGTTTCTTATTCTTTTTCATAATAAACAAATTACAATATTTTACCAAAGAATTGTAGCTTTATTTGACTTACCATACGTTTTTTGAAGTCCCGTAACGTCATTGGTCCTCCTCGGTTTATTGAAAGCGATGACATGATGTGGCTTCTAGGCTAGGCCTCAGACAAGTCAGCCACTGACGATCCTTGTCGTTGGGGTTTTAACACTTTTTAACAATGGGCCTTCGAATGTTAGTGTTATTAAACCTCTGTATTCGAGTTCCTGGACTACTTATGTTTTATCAGCGCGTGTGGCAAAGCAAATGTTATGATGGATTGAAAAATCAATGCTTAAACTTAACGCCACATGCAATATGTATGTCATATTTTAATTTAATAAAATGTTTATTCAAAATTAAATCTTAAACTAGTTATCTCAAATTAATGACTCTATTAACAAGATGTCTCTTTCACTTTTAGTTGACTTAACAAGAATCAAAGTAACGAAACTTTTTTTTACCTTTTAACATAAATTGACCTCATACTTTACCTACTGCGCCGCATTTAAAGCGCTTCTTTCAATTAAAATCACAAATTTTCTCACACACCGAAATGCTCATCAAAGGCATCTACATTGTTAAGTACGCATTAAACCTTCATTTTACTCAAGATATATGACCGAATTCTATATTTAAATTCCAATGGCGTCGGCTGGCACATTGTACCAGTCTTAGATCTGATTGCATATAGCATGCGTTCGAACTCTCCGTGGTTAAGTCTTTCAGTGAAAATGTGTGTTATACCGTACTCGGCTTTTAGGTGTTCCAGCAACTGCACGAGACTTGCGTTACTCAAAACTATTCCATCACGGAAACGTAATGCACTTTTCTTTTTAGTAGACGATAGCTCCTGCATATTTTCGCTCACCAATGAAAGTATCGTGTTCTGCCCTTCCAAATCCAGTCCATATGGTAATCGTTTTTCGGTGGCGTTTTCTTTTGAATTGAATAGTTCAAACCAACAGTGAATGGCCTTCAGGAACAATGCACAGTCGAAAGCTTCGGCTTGAAGTTTCCCTTCAATCACACATCTCTCTACAACTGCTGATACGGATTCCGAAATAAGCTCAGTAGCAAGTTTTGTATACCGGCGTTCAAGGCTGCTAACATTTAGATGGGAAGATGTTATTTTCAGCCCGGGTTCATCCATGTCCAGGAGATCCCTCAAGGGTTGAGTACCAATTGGACTTCCGTTTAATATGAGGGCATCGTCAATAAAAATATTTCTTATCAGCTTGATAATATGTAATGCATCGACGAGGAAAAATACTTTTCGCCCGAACGAAGTAAAGAAGTAAGGCGAGCTCTCAGAAACACCAAGCTCATTCCAGAAACGTTCGATTCCAATCCTCATGTCGGACACTACGGCTACCACTGTAAAATTAATCTCTTCGAGTTTCAGGATTATGCTGTTCAAGATTTCTGCAGTCAATAAATTGTCCAAATCGAAGTAGACGACTTGAGACCAGTCTTTGATCAGTCCACGTACTGTGACAACACAAGCAAATCTTGCTTTTAGTGCTGCAGCGTTAAGCGACTTATAAGTGGATGCCTTGAGCTTGAGTTTGCGGAAGCTTAAAACACACAAGCGATCGTTGTCCAGCATTTGCATTTGACTTAAGTTTTCAAGGACACCGTTCAGTATGCCCGGCTTGATCTCGATTTTTCCAGCCCAACAACGCAACGTCGACGGCGATGGAAGCGGAAAATTTCGCGTGCGCAGCAGCTCGTAAGCCATCGGGCCAGCTAAATGCAGGGGCATCGCCGAAGCGATATCTTCAGCTACCCAATTGAGTTTTTTCCCCGGATGCATAAGTCGATTTAGTTGGCCCGCTGTCATAAGCGTCGATAGGGAGGACTTTAGTGCATCGAACTCCTGCAATCGCTTTACTTGTCGATTTATAACGACCCTCATTTTGCGAAGTTCTGCCTCTAGCCGCATGATGTGCATTTCTTTGGCGCATCCAAAATCAATCCTGCGTAATAGATTAAAATCATCATTTGGGTTGAAATAAAGACTGGAAATAAAGTTTGACCTACTCTGTTTGACTACTACGGCTGGGGTTTCTTCCACCCGAAGATGAGTGTTCGTCGACGAGCTCCTTTTTTATCAAGGGAACCCTGTCATTCAAATGCATTTCCTTTTGAGCTTTTATCTTTTTGTTTCTTGCAAAAAATAAGAAGAATGAAAGTTTTGTTTGATCATTGCATGCCACAGATAGTTGTTATTAATTGTACTTAAATTTTAAGCGCTTTTAATATTTCTTTTGAAGCGATTGCAGTTTTTCCTAAATCCTTCTCAGCTTTGTAATATTTATTTGCTTTGAAAAATCGTCTTCGCTGCTTACCTTTGCTCTGTGCAGAGTGCATGCTCCATGATCGAAAGTGTGCTAACTTGCCGGCTATTTTTTTTAGGCTTAACTACGTAATTTCAAAGTCTCAAAACGCTCTTGAAAACAGCTTGATCCTCGATCACAAAATCTTTATGGTACATTTGGTAGAATTGGAGGAAAAAACAATCAATACCGTCAGTTAGATGAATAACAGTCGGGCTAAGAATCAAACGACTCTGAGTACGAGACTCGCTAAGAGAAATGTTTTCCACGAAAAGTTGGCACGCAGTTCCCTCGATGAAGCTATGGGATATTCTTCGAGTCGTAGGTACACCTACGAATGGGCTACCTTTTTACAGATTCTATATAATGGAATAGACTGGACTAGAATAAACTGGATTTCCAAAGGTATTGAAAATTAAAACACCCTGTATTATAAGTTCTTAGAACAAATTTGCGATCGAGCAGGTAGTCAAATCAAGTCAATAAAATTGGCAAACGAGATAAGAGAGTTTGATCTAACACAAACAACATCGCACCGGGCTGTAAAACCCCCTAAAAACTGTTTAGAAACATTAAAGCTTCCTTCTCATGACATCAGCCAGCGAGCAAAGTATTCCGTGTACAGTAGAGTCTTTAAACTGTTCAAGAATTCACAGTATCCTCTTTCTTTCCATGTTTGTAGCATAAGATATAAAAACAGATTTTACATACAATGAAGCTGTTTTAGCACCTGCTGACAAGTTTTGCAAATTGGTATTCTAACCCTGGATAGCTGACGCCGACAAGGAAAACACTTATTTTGCGACAGACCCCCCTAAATTTGTTGAGGAGCATATAAAAGGCAAGGAATTAGAGGAAAGTTAATTCAGTAGGTACATACCGGACTGAGGACAGTCCATAATGAGTTCGAGAGTTGAAAGCATGCATTTCTGATAGTGTAATTGCATAAAGACTATCAGAGCAAGACTATCAGAGTCAGAGTTGTTTAAATAAATCGAAGATCAAAACTATTTTTGATATTAACAACGAACATTATTGAATTTTTGTCTTACCTTTCATAGGAAGCAATGCATTCATCAACAAGAATTTTATTCTGTCTCATTTGACGCATTTTCTCTTTTTTCGTTACTGTTGTTTGGAAGGGTAAATTTTGTGTAGGAATCGCTCCGTTCTCCAGTAGCATTTTATGCTCTGGAGCCTTAAGAAGTCTATCTCGCAGTCTATAGTCCCGGGGCAGAAAGTGCTTGGAGCAAATACGCGCACATTCTGGCTTGAAAGGTTTGGTTTTTCCACACGCAGCAATCCACTGTTTGCAGAGGTTTTCATCTTTTGGAAAAGAGAAATACCTTATTTTGCGCGAAGGTTCAATAAAAACATTTTTACAGCCCGCAACCGAGCATGCAACCATTTTTAAGAACAAAATTAATGATTTTTTAAAAACAAAACAAATCTTGAAATCATCTTTCTACAGCGCGATATGTCCGTCAGTTTTTGTTGACATGTGACAGTTGGTTTTGCATAGGGTATGCTTGCATAATACGATAATAAACCCTTGGCATGTTTTCACATGGGGTTCAAACCTGGTCCAACTCAATAAAGAAAAAATAAAAGTCTACGAAGTACGATAAAAATCTCGAACCAAAATTCAAAAAAAAATCTCGAATGCCTATTCCTGATTATGTGAAAAAGCTTTTATTTGCCTAGTTCAATTTGTATGGGGGGCATGCTGCCCCGTACAGCTTCTCTTCAAGAATAAACGATAGAATTTGGGGTGCATGCAAGTTTGGGTACCTAAAACTATCAACTGTCCTAATCTAGAATTTATCTTTCGAAATGTTGGTGTTTCTAGTTTTTGTCCCATTCGGGGTTTTGTGTATTGGATATTTTAAAAACGGATTTTCGAAATTTTGCCAATTCTAGATTTTTTTTTTCGTTGTAGCAAAAAATATTCGTTTCTGTTTAATCCAACCTGGCTTCCTTCAAATGTCTAGAAACGTTGTTTCAGTCGAAACTGGTTTTAGTCCTCGATTTGAATTAGTCAGGAGTGGATTCGACTAAGTTGATCTGTGATAACTGATCAGTGACTGTGAACATCACAATTTTCCTGTGACAACTCTCAATCAACCACCGTCAAAATCAGCTGGACCCCATTTTCAAACTTTCTTGTTAGTTGGTATTTTTTTCTACACTTAGGTTGAATGTCTGCCACAGCCGAAATAAAACTGATACATTCTAGTTATAGTACAGTTTCAATACCGTCATTTTAGTGGAATATATTACGGAAATCTAAATTTTGATCAAATTGTTTTTTTTTTTTGTCAGAAAATGGTTACCAAAGCGTAAAGCATTGTCCGAAATTTGTAGCGGTAAGTTATCGTAACAAAACAATACAAAAGTGACGGCGTAGTGAGACTAGACTTTTTAATTTTACGTTTACAGTCACAATTTTTTAGATGGGTTCATTTATTGTAAATTGAAAATTTCAAACCTAATTCTGTATGTTTCTACCGGTATACAATAGTAATTTTTAGGTTTAATAAATCGTCAGATTTATTAAAAAAGTTATGATAAATTTACTGATGAAATGGAGTCCACATTTAATAACGTAGCCATTGGTTTATGATTTCTAAACAGTATAGCTCAGAGCTGTCCCTTAAACAGTAAGGCTTATTGCACATTAGCAATTTTCAAAAGCATCAATAGTTTACTCACAAAGTCACAATCCACGAAAGCAGCGCTAACATGAGCAACTTTTTTAATTCGCAGAGATACCTACAAACAAATTCTGATGAAATATTTAACTGTTTGCACTCTAAAATGCCGGCAAAGTAAAAGAGATCAAAGAGCTTCATGGCAGCATTCAAAAACAAAGCTGCTTAGGTTGAAAAAGTCATTTATAACCTAAGCAGCTTTGTTTAGTCAAGTAAAAAATCTAAATTTGCATAGTCAAATAAAAAACCTGTGGCAAACACAGATGTAAAAGTTACCTCAAACTAGTATCATGTCAGTTGCGCAAGTGTGCGCATTCGCTTACAAGCTCATAGGACACAAAAAGGCAATCAAATAGTTGCGTGACTAAGCCTAAGACCCATCGACGGGAAACTAAATTAATTTTTACATTTATACCATAAAATCCCGAATAACTAGATATTCAACCTGCGGCCCTCTTGCCCTCTAAAGCCGCGTTGTCACAAGCAACGTAAAACAGGAACAGAAACAGAATCTCATACTTTAGCAACTGAAACCTAAATTCGCTGAATGCTTTTTGCGTTGCTAATGTATGAAATTCGGTTTCTGTTCCTGTTTCTGTTCCTTGTGACAACGCGGCTTAATACCCGCGAATATCTAGTTATTCTGTAATATATGATTTATACCCACCATGAAAATGTTTGAGCTTGTTTGGCTTAATACCCGCGAATATCTAGTTATTCTGTAATATATGATTTATACCCACCATGAAAATGTTTGAGAGTGTAATAGGGCCCATACACTACACATGCCTGCATGCACTACACATACACTACACATGCCTGCATGCGCAATTGCAAGTATGCACAATTACCGTAGGACCACAATGCCCGTAGCGATAGTATGTAGCAGTAGTACGTAGTACAGCCGCGGAGCCATGTGGCGTAGTACGGAAAAAAATTGAACACAATGGTGTAGCGCGGCTATGTCGAACAAAAACCTCGTTTATAAACAATGGCCGATACTCTGAGTTAATTTGAGCTAGATTTAATATTTTTGTACAACGGATGAAACAAATTCCATAAAATTTCTTTAGATTTAACCATCTCCATAGACTTTTCGACGTCCTTTTCCTCCATTGTTTACTTTACTCGTATTGAACTGTCCACCGCGTAGCGCTGTCACCGTGTAGCGCTACGAAAGTTACAAGTTGGCCAACTCTTACTACCACCACAGCTACGCGCTACCGCCACAGACACACATTGTGTGCGCAATACACTGAATACATGTGTTTTAACTTTTGACAGCTCTTACTACCGCTACAGCTACCACTACAGCTAAATCACCGTGGTTCTACGGTTATGTTTTCCCCATGCACTAGACATGCTAACTGTAGAATATTCCAACTATATGTGCCAACTGTACAATTTCTTCTGAACGCGTGTGCTTGCATCAAAATCAACCCTTGACTGAGCAAATGTAACACTCACACCGTACATGCCTGCATGCACAAACAAGAAAATTTCAATTTTTTTTATGTTGCTCATGCCACATGCGCAAACACACAGTTAACGCCATACACTGGCAGCTTACATGCGTCATCACTGTATTGCGCATGCAAGCATGTGTAGCGTATGGGCCCCATAAGTGAAGCGTGTCTCTCGTGATGGGTATTGATCTCGTATTTTCAGTTCAATAAAACATTTAAAATTGATAACGAATAAGATAAAATCTTTTTACAGAAATATCTTTTCTAAATTTTACATCGTTAATAGCTATTCCACTTGGTCCAGCTGGACTACATGTAAACTGCCCTTAATTTTGTTGCGACATTCACAGCTGTTGTTTAGTTGTCATGAGTGTCCACAATTTTATACAAAAAGTCAGATCAGATCGTGTAAAAAGTTCGATCGTGCATACCAGATAGTTATAAAAAGATCACAGTTCCGTGTGATGGATAATTTTATAAAGCAAATGCCAAAGGTGGTAAGTAACTATGAATTAAAGTAAAACAATATTTTTTTCAAACAGCACACTTCCACGCTCAGTCTCGGTAAATGATCGGGGCTTATGCAGCCGATGCGCCTGCATTAATTTTAAGCAGCACATACAGTAAAAAATATCTTGCGCACCATACTGTGCAAAGCTCGTTTCAATACAATTTTATTCAATAAGAGGAAATTGTTTTTGCAAGCTTTTTGCCGACTCAACAAGTTTAAATATGCCTAATGTGGCCGATTGGCCATATCTTTCTAAAGCCCTTAAGAAATCATAGATGCTGTGAGAAAGTAAAAGTAGCCTGAAGATCTAGTGGTAACAAAGGTTGGATTCTTGGGTGAAAGGGAACGAAATGTAAAAGCTGCAATGTAGGGTCCTTCTCCATGAGCTACAGAACATTGTCTACGGGGTATTTTTTCTGCCATAAAAAGAACTTATCTGTTTATTTTTGTTTGCGTTGTTTAAGGAAATTCGTTGAAGAACAAGTTATAGGCAATAGTTAGAAAAAAAGCATTAGAACTTGTAGCCTTAAAAAATATTCTAGGGCAGTTACAATTTTTTTGATATAAAATTTTTATGAAACTTGAAGGAAAACTATGAAGGAAATAGTCGAAACCATCCATAAAAAATTTAAATTGTGAATTAACTTTTACGTTTTTATAACCCAAACTCTTAATAACTTTTTTCTTATTTAAGGAACTTCACGCCCACCTTAATGGCTCCTTAAGCACCGAAACCTTATTAGAGCTGTGTGCATTAGTTCACGGGGAAACCAACCAAGAGGTTCTTAAGCTTTGTGAGAGCTTCAAGCAAAAAGACGACCTATCTCTGCAAGGGTGAGTTCCGAATCATAATAATTCACTTCTAAATCCCTTTGTTTTCTTGCAGATGCTTCAAAAAATTCCAAATAGCACATGACCTGACTGTAACCAAAGACGGTTTGAGAATGGCTACCCTATCCGTAATAAGAGATTTTGCACTGGACAACGTAGTCTATTTGGAACTGCGAACAACACCGAAAGAAACTGCTAATATGTGCAAGACCGAATACTTGGAAACGGTTTTAGAAGCTATAAGGTAGATTTGATAAAACCTTCCAATAAATGAGGTACACTTAATGGACAAATACATTTTCAGGTCTGCTAGCCCCAAGTACCCAGATATCTGTGTCAAGCTAATACTATCGATCGATCGATCAAAAGGACCTGAAACTGCAAGGAATACATTGGAGTTGGTTTTAAAGTCTTTGGAAATAAATTCTGATGTTATAAAGGGCATAGACTTGAGTGGCAACCCAGCGTGTGGTTCTTTTGAGGAGTACATTGAAATTCTCGGCGAAGCTCGCAAAAGCAAATTGAAGCTTACACTTCATTGCGCTGAAACTGACAATAAAAAAGAAACTGACGAGATGCTTGAATTCGGTATGGACAGATGCGGGCATGGAACTTTTTTGTCACCTGAACACTTGAAAATTGTAAAGGATAAGAAGATATCCATCGAATGCTGCTTGTCGAGCAACATTAAATGCAGCACAGTTAAAAGCTACGCGGACCATCATTTTAAGACTTTGTTCAGGTCCCACTACCCAGTTGTTCTTTGTGTAAGTCAATAGATACCAACGAGCCAAGTTAAGTATTATGATTTCTTTTTATTTCTAGACCGACGATTCAGGTGTATTCGATACAACACTATCAAATGAGTTCATCTTGGCACAGAAAACATTCCATTTATCACGAGAGGATATTAAAAAATTATCTATGACCGCTGCTGAAGCTTCGTTTGCAAATGAGGTTGAGAAAAAAGTTATAAAAGAAAAACTTGAAAAATATTTTGCTGAAAATTGATTAAAGTTAAAGATACTTATGGCGAAAATGTTAAACGCTTACCCGTTATAAAAAAATTACAGCCTTCTTCGTTGGACATTAGACATCTTTTGCAGTTTGGAAGGGGCGGAAAGGCTTCCCCCATACTAAGCATCTCATAAGTTATATGATTTAAAACAAAAGTAGGTATTACTTGGACACCGAGAAGAACATGGCCCAAAATTCTAGTTTGATTACATTATATTAGAAAACGTTGCAAGATGCCTTAAGAACTTGTTAAAAATTTCTTCCTGAATCGCACTAAGAAGTGGTTCTATGCCGAATGATATTAACGGGGATATTAATTCGGAAAAGATCGCCTCGGAATACTTGATAGTAACTCGCGAATGACAAATAACCCGTAAGATCGTCCTCTATTTCCATAAGGAACTCTCAATCAACAATTATTATTGGGTGTTTTTTGTCCCAACATAATTACTATAGAAGAACGAAACATGCGACAAATGACCAAAAATGGCTGCCACTTAACCACTTAACCACTGTATCTGCGGCTGGATCATCAAGGAACGACCGCATATGTTAATAGTTTTTTTTATTTTTAGTTCACTCCTTTTTGTTAAGGCTTATGGCTACCGTTGCGAGTAATTACTACGCAAATGCGAACGATCGGGAAGGAGACAGGAGAAATTCTGATGGGGTTTAGTTTTAGACTGTTCGGGACTATAGTGACAACGAATACTGCGTATGAAAGCCTACTTCACATATGCGACATTCTACAAATGCGGGAATTTTAATACAATGCGATATGCCCTTAAATTGTTAAACCCTCGCGGAATTGAGACATTGTGAAAAAAAAATATTGCCATAGCCAGGGCTCGAATCCAAGGCCTTGTGTACAGTAGTCCGACATACCACTGTACCCACGACAATCAATGACTCCTTTGGAGAATGCTGGGACCTGCCCGACAATCGCACCTAAGGAGCTGAACTTGTCAGCGAATGATCGAGAAATAAGCTCCGCCTCTTAATGGAAATGCTTTAAGAAAATGGCTAACGAAAATCATAAGCTCGGCCGTTATGTTCGATGCCAGTTTACAAATAAGTCTAAGTTGTACCAAAATTTAAGTACCAATAAGTTTTCGACTACAAAGGAAATTGTGTTACTGGTGCGAGAAGACTCCACAAGTGTTACAAGAGTTCTCTCTGCGTGGTGCAGTTGATGGCATATTCGGGGTTTTTCAAACTCAGAGGGATAATTCTGCATATGTTAGGGTTAAATCAGTGGAGTATTCAGGTATGGACGGACGATAGTCTACTGATACCTTTAGTTGGTTAGAGCAGTGCCTGTGAAAGATGCTACTAATTATGGAAACAGTGTGTTTTTCATTCGAAATTTTGTCAGCCAGTATTCGAGGTATAGGTGTCGTGATAAGTGTCGGGCTACTGTGCAACAGATCCATTCTTTGAATCCCGACCGGGACATTTAGTTTCTGCAGGTACAATTTCTGCGGAAGCTTTGGACATAAAAGACTTTTTAATTCCTTATTTGATCCAATCAATGTGAATAAGAAAGTTTACGACGCTTAAAGCTTACATAGTTGTGAGAAAGTCCCTACCTTCTCTGAGTTGTGAGCGCTAGCCCGTAAGTTTTTAGTATTTCAACTCTACTCAACGACTTAAGTGAATTGCTTTGATCAGGAATTCAATTCCTTCCGACTGTTTGTCAGAAGACCGACTACGAACTTAATGTACAAAATACAAAACGTTAACTCAGAGGGTAGTAATTTGAATGATGTTTACTACAGCCTTAAATTAAAAATCAAAAATTTGCTTCAAAAATTTGTTGGAAGTGAAAAAAAAAACTGATAACTGATATTAAAAATAGTTAGAGATGGCATTTTTAATTAATAAATAAAGAATTTCCCTGAGAAAGTCGACAAATTATCGGCGAAGTTTTTTCGTATTGAAAAAGCGACCGGAAAGATCTTTAAAAATGTACGCATTTGTCCTTCATTCGGTTTGCATAGAGCAACAAAAGAAAGTGTTACAGTTGACAACAGAGCAAAAACTGCCAGACTTCTACACTCGGGACAACTAAGTTCAAAGTTTCAATACAAAATCAGTTTACAATTGAGTTGATTGACACCAGAGGCATCCATATGTTCTACAAATCCAAAGCTAATTCTGTCTATCAAAGCCTACTGCACATGGTGAAAACCGAGTGCCTAGTTCCCCAAATGCAGACTGGATCTTAATCCCTTTGCAATATTATTAGGGGGTAGTTAACGAGCAAGAGACGAGGAGTGAGAACTTACACTGAGGCAGTTCTTTTTGCATTCGGATAACAGCAGAGGAATTTCCCAGGTGGAATCACAAACGGCGCGCGTCTACAATTCGACAGTTCTGTCCAGGTACTTAATAAACAACTTATTTAAGCTATTACACATTATTCCTAGTTTCGACCTGAAAGGTGCAGCTTATCAGCTTCACCGTCCTTGGAGTCATTAAAATGTCACTGGTCCACGGCTGTTTCGGGTTGGAAATCCTTGGGGTGAGTTTTTGGTTTCGTCTGCATAAACAAAGAGAGGAGATCACATCGAACCGTACTTGAACTGTCTCGATCTGTCGGAGAGGTCAGAATACAATTGCTGCAGTGGCGGTGTAATCTAGAGCGGGTGGATATCAACGCTCCAGCCTGGGAAACGTTTGAATGTACCTAGGACGCCGGTTCGGTAGAACAGCGCCGTGACTCAGGTGGCCTACACAAGTGGAACAGGACCTCAACCAACCTCGCGTGCAAAACTGGAGACGGTCAGCTGGAACCAAGACTGACTAGCGAAGACTGTTAATTAAAGCTTACTTAATAACTATTTAGAAGTAACTATTGAAAGTAACTGTTTAGAGAAATGCGGAATTCAAACCAGATTCAGGGCTTAATGAACGAAATGCTACGATTTTGCCATGATTTGGCGCGGTTTTGACTTTTGAAATTTATATCTTAAGACTGGTAAACGTTTACAACAATCAATTTTTAACTTACCGGTTTCGATCACTTGAGAAAATCCTTAGAGTTGCGAAATAAAACTGCTTTGAACATCCCTCACTAGACTACAACTTATCCAATCACATTCTGCTACAAGGTCCAATTAAGCTAGCAAAGAATTAATTTATTCTCTACAATTTCATATACTCTCCTTCAGTCGTTTTACCTGATAATGCTTGGTCCACAATCTGTCTTGGGTAGAGGATGGAGCACATTTTCTTCTTCTTTAACTTCTTACGCTTATTTTACTGCAACCACAGCTCACGCAACTCATTGAAATATGAATTTTACTTTCAAAAACAGAATTTGATTTTATTTTCATAAATATGAAGTTTATAGTAGTTTTTTTTTCTTCTTTCTGTTTTGTTTTTCTTCTTTCTCTTTGCTATAAAACAATTCTTGATTAAAAGCTACAAAATTTTTCTTTGGACTTGTATTTCACTTGTTTTTCTTTTCTTTTTGAATGAGTTATTTAAATAAAAATAAGAAATCCATTAGTTTTAAACGTAACATTTGATAAATATTTTCAGATTGAAACATAATTTATGTGTGTTCTCTAATCGTTGGCCTTCAAGGGCAACTAGAAAAATAGTAGAAGGCAGTAATTATCGAGGACTATTGCGAATGTTATAGTCATCTTATTGTACTGTGCTTTTTATTTCGGTACACAGTATAGTGTGCTGATTTATGGTTATTGTTTAAACTTTTTTTTATAACATTAATATACATTTATAGTTATGCTTTGTATTTATAGTTTACACAGTTGAAACAAATAACTTAGTAGGTAGGTACTTAACAAGTTTGTCATTATAGCATAATTAATTTTACATTTTGGTATTTTATAAAGACAATTTGAACATGGAAAACAACATTTCTATAGAACTGACTACAATATTACTAAAGAAACAGTATATATGTATTTATGTATTTTCTAGTATATAGTGAGAAACCAAAGCTATCATTTGCAAGGTTTGCTATGGATATATCGAGAGAAAATCATTAGAACAAGTTAACCAGAATTTGCATGATGTTTTAACATAAACTTATTGATTTCTTTATTAAATATCTACTCTCTATAGTATAGGTATATATTTTTGAGCTTTTCAACAATTGGGCTTTAATTTCTTTAAATTGTTGTTCCCTTCATATTTCATTTTTATAGGACGAAGGAGTAGAAGACATTCAAGCATAGTAACATTCAATAAGAGCAGGGTTTACACCTCTTGTTGTATCGCAGATCTAAAAAAAGATTTGTGGTAATTTAAAAATGCTCAGTGGTTTAACACTGCAACAATTTAATCTCTTGCGGTTTCGTTCACGTAATAGTTTCATTTTTTTTTAACATAAAAAAGAACAATAAATAAAAATATAAAACAAATATTTTGTAACACAACAAAGTCAATAAAAAAATATAATCAGAACAAAAGAAATTAACCTAATATTTTCATTTCAAATATAATATTTATGCAGTATTTATATGTATATACTTTGTATTGCGCTATTTTTTTTTGTTTTTGTTCTCTTAAATTGTATCTACCTAAAAAGGTACTTAATTAAAATCACAGATGGTTTGGTAGGTTTATAAAAAAGAAATCATTTCTTTTGTTTTTTTTTTCCATATAGTAGCTTTCACGGCACATGAAGCTTTTTTGTTTACTGTGTGAATGTGAATGTGTTTTGAAAGAGTTTTTTTTTTTTTTCTAGTTATAGCCGATACTTCACCGCACCGGAGCGATATGGTTAAGGCTTGAAATGCCTTTTACTTAGATTGGATATGTCTGATCTAAAAGTAGTACGTAAAATCTTGTTTGCTGAAAACAGTATAATCACGATTGCAAAGCAAATGCAAAACTCAACAAAATTTTAACAATAAAACAATGTAAATTGAAAGTAACAAGGAAAGCATAATAACGGTTATACTTAAACTTAAAAGTAAAACTAACATTCTTTTCCTTACGAATCAAAAGCTTATTTTAAATTTTTTTTTTTGATTTTTGGTATAGTTTCCTTTGCTTGATGTGGGATATGGTAGCACACTCGTTGTTTGTGTCAAGAGTACTTCTTCGGAGGCAAATGGAGCCTAGTCAATCAGCTAAAAAGCACATCAGCTGTTGGTAGATTTGGAGTTGGACGAGGAAGGATCCTAGGTGTTTTATTTTATAAAATTGTCTTTTCCTTTCTGTTGTATGATTTGTTGATTAAAGCAATTAAACTGTATTGCCTCGTTTGGAGGTGTTTCGTTTTCTTTACAGAAAGTACATTTTTTTGTCGTGAAAATTAAATAAAATACTTGAATATTTATCAAGTTGCAGGAGAGCAAAACATAACAAATAGGTCTTTAGTTAAGATTTCTTCGTCTACGAAAAACCAACGCAAAAATAGATCGTATCCTCCACCAGCGACTTCTTCGACGCGGATTTATTTTCTCTGAACTTGATCCATTGCCGAGAGCCTGTAGAAAATGCATTTTAAGAAAAAAACAAAATAAAAACGTTTTAAAAAAAAATTAAATTGTCTCTTAGGTCTGTAAATTGGTTTTTCTTTAGCGGATAAAAAAAAATTTGTGAAGATGGTTTAACCACCAACTACCAATGCTTAAGACAACAAACGAGAATTTAATAAGAGAATTCTTCAACGAGAATTTAATGAAAGTTTAATCCTTTTCACTGCACTTATTTAATAGATGAGTGTAGTGAGAAGGATTAAACTTTCATTAACACGCCCAACAAACATCTAATCAAAAACGGTTACAAACGGAATATAAAAACCTGGGTACGCTTCGTGAATCATACGGCAAGCTTCAAAACTATGCAGAGAAAGGGTCTCCTGTGCAAGCTTCTTAAAATCGTCCCACACACAAATATTTTCAACTTCGTTTTAGTGATGCTTAGTAACGGAATCGAACCGTACAGCGACACCGACCAGAAGAGTCAAAATACAACGGCTGGGTCATCTAGAGCGGATGGACACCGACACCCCGGCCCGGAAAATCTTGCAATCCACCCCGCAGGAGCGGCACAGTAGAAGAGCACCGAAACTCAGGTGGCACGCGCAAGTGGAAGGGGACATTGGGTAACTTTGTGTGTAAAACTGGAGACGGCTAGCTGGTGACCGAGCTGGTTGGCTGGGGTCCAGGTCCACCCCGGACTGTCGCGCAACTTTAAGTAAGTTGTAACGGGATATTCAATGTGGCCTCCCTCAACAACAACCACAGCAAAAACCGGAAAAATTAGCAATGGCCTCTATACTTTTTAAGCTCAAAGACATGCGACATTACAATCATGACTCCCCGCACAGGCATTCGAATAAAAGTACTCTGAAAGGCTGGAACAGGTAGCGCCATTACCTTACCTTACTGCAAATACTGCCGTCCTCAATCGGGCGGAGCAAAACCTAAGATTTGTTTCCGCCTCCTTAATCACAGAGAGGCCAGAGAACTGGGAGGGCGATTCCAATTATAAAGCAAGTCGATATTTGTTACATAGAGTCGTCTTAATTCGCCGTTGGGGGTCGGCAAAAAAATTAAGGTCCCCTCCATGTGTGTAAAAAGATCTGAAACACACACGGCATGTATGGTTGAGGGAAGTCAGGCGATAGCTCTTCTTTCAGTAAGTTTAGGAGCAGAAAATAGGTGTGTCAGGCCACTTAAGCAGCAGTATACAAACGTCAAATATGTCTACTGTGCGAATCATTGCTTAAACCTAGCTCTGTCTAATGACATGTCAACTCCCAGGAATCGCAATTGTCTTGGATGTAGTAAGCGAAACGTAAGTAAGCGTGACTTGTTAAGGTTTAAGTTAAGTTCCCGTTTTCCGCTTTCATAATAGACAGTAAAAGTACAACGTTGGGCGCCATTTGTGTAAGTAAAAATATAAGAATTGGCAGGAAAAAAACACCTAAATGTCACAAAAGGGAGCTTGCTTTCACGTCTCTGGTGTTGCTAATCCGATTACATATACTGGTATCACAATGGACAGTAAAAGCCAAACGTTGGGCGCCATTTTTATGAGAATGTAAATGTTAGAATTTTCGTAAACTGACAGAAACAAAATCTTAGTATCCCAAAAAATTACCTGCTTTTGGGTTCCAAATAGCGGTAACATAGACATTCAAGGTCCAACGTTGGCCATCATTTATGTGAAAAGGTATAAGAATATTCTTTAATTGGCAGCAGCAAATGCTAAATGCCCTAAAAACTAACTTGATTCTTGGTTTCTGGTTCTGCTTCTCTTATTTTTAACACTGCTATCACACGGGACATAAAGAATTTAACGTTGGGCGCCATTTTAGCAAGAAAATAGAACAATTTTCCTAAACTGGCAGAAGCAAACGGCTAATGCCCCAAAAACTAACTTGATTTTTGGTCTCTGATTATAAACAGTGTTATCACACTGGGCATGAAAAGGCCAACTTTGGGCGCCACTTTTGTGAGAGAGCACATGAATCTTCCTAAACTGGCAGAAACAGACGCTAAATGTGACAGAAACTAACTTGGTTTTTGGTCTCTGACACTGTCGCTCTGATTATAAACAGTGTTATCACAATGGACGTAAAAAGCCCAACGTTGGGCGCCATTTCTGTTAAAAAGTACATGAATTTTCCTTAACTGGCAGAAAAAAAACGTCAGCAACAAAAAGCTTACTTGCTTTTACGTCTTTGGCACTGGTTCTCTGATTATGAACAGTGGCATCACAAAGGACACAAAAAATCCAACGTCGGGCGCCATTTCTGTAACAAAAAAAGTTTCAAAATGTTCCCTATCTAACCGAAAAAAATTTTGATGTCCGGAAAACTAGCTTGAATTTGGGTCTTAGGTATTGGAATTTCAATTTCGAATAGTGCTTCGCACTAAAATGTAAACGTTGGGCGCCATTTAAGTGAAAATGTATAAGAATTTTTCTCAATTGGCAAAACAGACGGTTAATGTCGCAACCACTTTTACTGTCGCAAATTTACTTTTCTTTAGTTTTTAATGCTGGTATTTCGTTTTCCGAATAATGATCGTGCAAGTGACATAGTTTGGTCAAAATATATTGTCCCTTCTCAGCAGGTGGAGCTAACTCAAAAAACGTTAACTATTTCCCTCTTTTATGACACTAATAGTGCACGTAGAACCTCAATCAAGGGTGGGGAGTTGTACCTGTCTTTAAAACAAGGTAAAGTTGAAAGACCACCCTGTTTGGGGGTTTTTTTATTGGCTCACAAAACCAAATCAAGTCAAAACTTGGCTTATGGTTCTAAAGATTGGAACAGTTATAGAATAAAGTTTGTGTAAAGGGAAAAATTAGTGCCTAGCAGTCATAATCGAGGCATAATAATAAAGTTTTTAAGGTTTTAATTTTCAGCGTTGGGCGCCATTTCTCATAAAAACTAAAAAGTGCAATAAAAAGTGCCTCATCTCATCATCCCTTTTGTTGTTTCTCTAGTACAAGAACAGTAAAAAAAAATACATTTGCGCCTTTGTGATGCAAAGTTTATTGAAAGGCATGGCAATATTTTCTTATTTGTAATCGCTCTCAGCATAATCTTCAAATTTAATGCGGTTAGTCTTGGAGACATATTCACCACGACGTGCGCATCGTCTCCAGTGATCCAAGTGATTTCCTGCTAAGCCTCATTGTATGAGAAAACTTTTTAGTTTAACTTCTTATCAATTCTTATCAACTCTTATCAATTTTCCTACAAAATAAATCTTTCAATCAAGATCCGCTAAATAATCCAGATATTGATGCCCGTTGCTTAACAGTTCAACTTTTTGCACGTTGTAATATTTACTAAAGTTCTTCTTTAAAGTAATGTTCTTTGACTACCAACACTCCGCCTTCGATCCCCTGACGAATGACCAAAATATTCCACTTTTCGTATTTTAATTGAGCTTATTTTAATTTTAATTTCCCTTTCCCACTTTTTATTTCTGTTCTGTGATTCACTTTATTGTAACTTTGTGTACCAAAATACGTTGTGGGCTTCCCTATCTGGCGCGCTTAAGTTCTGTCGCGTTGACCATTGTCTTGGTCTTAGATTTATTTATTGCCAGCTCATGTTTTAAGCTTATGTCGTAAACTTTGTTCGTTACTAAATTAAGATCCTTTTCGTTTGTCGCAAATTGATAAGCTTCAACCGGCACCATCAGCATTCGCAACTCTGTTGCAGTTTGCACAGTGAATTTAACTTTTTTGAAAGTTTCAGCAACATTCATATCATTACAGGTAGCACTAGAGCTAAACAGCAGTCCTGTTCATGTACATAGGGTCATGTATTGATTAAATCTTGTCAGATCCCTTACACGAGTAACAACATTGTCGTTGCGACATAAGCTAATTTGATCTGTTTCTTCATTGGCCAGATTAACATTTTGTTGGTTTCACAAGGGAAATTCATATTCCTATACCTAAGCTTATATTGTTAACATACCTTTTGCTGTTCCTTTCGGCGAATTTCTCGCACAAGGCTATAAAATGCATCATCTATGTAGTGTCTTAGAGCAGCAGATGTCTCATAGAATGGACAACCAAATTGTGAAGCAAGATTCCTTCCCTCTTCCGTTGATACCTAAAAAAACAATCAACATAAAATTGTAAGATTTTATACGTAACCAAAAATAAAATTTAAAAATTCTTTAATACCTTTCTGTGCATTTCCAAGTCCAACTTGTTTGCAATTAGAACCAGAGGAATATCTTCGGATAGTCGAACACGTGTTATTAACTTTCTGTATTCGGACGCTTCTTGAAAACTATGTCGATCGGTTACTGAATAGCAAATGATGAAGCCCTCACCACATCGCATGTATTGATCACGCATTGCGGTAAATTCTACCTGTCCGGCAGTGTCGAGAATGTCTAACAAAGCCGCTTCACCATCGATGACAGCCTGCTGTTGATATGAATCCTCTGTAACAAGAAATAAATAGAAACACATTGCATTTTATGCGTACAGAAAAGACATTGAATGAAATAAGAGTTAGCGATGCGAATGGACTTATGGAAGAACATTGCGAAAAATACAAAATAGAGTTCGACCCAGTTTATATCCTTAGGGTATATCCTGTTTTGATGAGTTGAATGCGGGTTATTTATTTCTCATAAATAACAATTTAAACACTGTTCTAATACTAAAATTTTTATTCCAGCAGCACATTTTGAACGCTTTTTATAAAAAGCCTTTTTTTAGTGCCTTGCCAGATCTTGATATTGGTGGATATTGATGTGCAGCTTTCTATTAAAAGAAGTATTCTGTCACTTTATATTTCACCTGTCCAGACTTTTACTAGACGGGATTTCTGGGTAATTTCTAGATTTCTGGATTATTCTGGGTTCGATTCTTTTCTGTGTGTTCTTAATGACCTACCAACTGCCTGCGAACATGTCTTTTTCCACCTTTATGCAGGCGACATAAGAATTTATTGGTCCACGCCAATCTGTCTCATTGAAGTTCTTATATGCTGGATGAACGAAGATCTTAGTGCAATCCATAGCTGGTCTGAACTAAATGGCCTTTCTCTAAATCCAGGTAAAGTCGGTAGCTCGCAGTATTGGTAGCCACACTTGTGTGTTTTGATACTGTTTGTTGCTTTTATTTGTTTTTCAAGTAATTTTTTTTTTTTTTTTTTATAATGCACTCGCGAATATAAGGGATTGGATACCCTTTTTAATGTTATACATCTCACGAGCGGAAAGGATTAGAAGAAGAGGAAAAGGAGGAGAGGTACCGATGCACTCTTGTTTTGAACAGTTGCAAGTTGTATTGCGCAGGAAAGATTGACCGTGGGAGAACATTCCACATTCGCGTTGTACGGCTTATGAAAGAACCTCTAAACTTTACTGTGCGTCCGAAGGTGGGCTCGAGGGTAAACTGATGTGCATTCGATCTTTGGCGAGTATTACGGTGGAACGTCTTTAGGGGCGGAATGCAATTGGCTATTTCGATGGAACATTGTTTGTGAAAAAAGCGATAAAACAGTGAAAGACAAGATACATTACGTCGATGTTCTAATGAGTCAAAAGACTTCGCAATGTTTTTGTCTCCAACAAGTTTTAACGCGCGTTTTTGTATCCTATCTAGCAAGAGCAGTGCTGTTTTTGGAGCACCAGCCCAGACATGGGAATTATATTCCAACTTGGGGCGAATATATGCCTTATATAAAATAGCCAAATCAGAGGGGGTGAAATACTTCTTGCATCTTTTAAGGAAGCCTAGGCATTTCGCAGCGTTCTTGGCGACGTCGAATATGTGGTCATTCCAACTAAGGTTGTTATTGACACACATACCGAGAATGGAAAGCGTTTCGGTTTCGTCGATGCAAGTGCCATTCATGGACAATGGCTGGGTGTTTCGGTTTTGCTTCAATGACAGAAGACAGCATTGAGTTTTAGAAGCATTAAACTCTACTCTATTTTGAGATCCCCATGATACAATGCTGTTAAGGTCAGAGTTTAATGAGTTTGACATACGCTGCCGTTCCAATTCATCGTCCGAAGAGCAGGGGCGCGGAACCGAGAACGAATATGAGAAACTGAGGTTACTGTCATCAGCAAAGGAGTGGATTGGATTAGTTGTAGCAGACAGGAGATCATTAATGAAAATGAGAAAGAGTGTCGGAGACAAAACAGAGTCCTGGGGAACCCCAGCGTTAATTTTATGAACTGCGGACTTGAAGCCATCCAAAACAACTTGAATTGAACGGTTCGAAAGGTAATTACTAATCCACTGAATAAGAGATTCGTCGATTCCAAATGCACGCATTTTCGACAAGAGAGCTTGGTGCCAAACTCTGTCAAATGCTTTTGAAATATCAAGCGCAACAATCTTGCTTTCACCTAGAAGATGCAAGGAATGATTCCACTTTTCAGTGAGATATGCCATCAAATCACCAGTGGACCGTTTGCTACGAAAACCGTATTGCCGATCATTAAGAAGTTTTCGTGTTTCAAGATATTTCATAAGCTGATAATTAATCAGCGTTTCCATGACCTTAGAAAGAAGGGAGGTAAGTGCAATTGGACGATAGCTAGAGGGAGAAGAAGAATCGCCTTTTTTAGGGACGGGCTGGACAAATGCTGTTTTCCATCTACTCGGAAAGACCCCTGAGGAGTAGGACCGATGAAAAAGCTTACACAATGGTTTTGCCAGCGCGGAAGAACACCTCTTCAGAACAATGGGGGATATTCCATCTGGACCAGCGGATTTGTGAATGTTTAGATCTCGAAGTACTCTTTTGACTGCACGAGCGCGAAAGTGAATTTGTCCCATGGTATATTCGACGCGCTCAAGTGTAGGCGGGGACATTGCAGAATCAGGGAGCATGGAGCTAGCAGCGAAATGCGCTGCAAGTAGATTCGCTTTGTCTAGAGAGGTGACAGCTGGAATGTCATTGTAAACGAGTGTTGGGATGGAAGATGAGGCACAGTTTTTGACATTTTTGACGAAAGACCAAAAGTTTTTACTACCCTTGGGACAATGTAGTATTTTCTGCCTCAGCTTTTGGTCGTATTGGAATTTGACACGGCGAATATGAGCATTACAATCATTTCTGGCTTGTTTAAACTTTTTTCGGTTTACCTGTGATGGGTTGGTCTTGTAGGACCGAAAACATAACTCCTTTAACCTAATCGCCTCTTTACAGCTCGAGTCAAACCACGAGTTCTCCTTTGGTTTGATACTCTTAATCCTGTAAGGGATAAAGGATCTCATACCAAGGAGAATGGTGTTAGTTATCATATCAGCAGCAGCATCTACGTTGTCATCGAGAAAGCACAAAGACCAGTTAAAACGACTGAAGAAGTTATTAAGGCCGTCCCAGTTGGCTTTCTCGTACCGCCACACTGTTCTTCTTGGAGTAATTTCCTTATTAGGTTGACTACCCAATAGGAACGTGGCTGATATGACGCAGTGGTCTGACGAGCCTAGAGGAGACAGTACATTCACTGTGTACTTATCGGGATGGGAGGTAAGAAACAAATCCAGAGTGTTGGCGGGATGATTGTTAATGTCGGGTATCCGTGTAGGCTCGTTTACAAGTTGCGTTAGGTTATTTAACGCGGCAAAGATCTCAACATACCTTCCTTCGGGTGTTGTCTGACCAGAATGTCGAAGCCACTTAGAATTGTGAATATTGAAATCGCCCGTAATCACGATTTCATTATTAGGATTCAAGGAAACAATTCTTAAGATGGAGTCGGACAGAGCATCAAACTCATTACAAGTTAATGCACTGCCCAAGTTAGGGCTTCTGTACACGAAACAGTAATGAATTGTTTGTCTACGGACGGTGAAATTTATCCACATGAAATTGAATTCCGGGTTGGAACAGGTGTTGAGTTGTGGAGGAATATGGTAGACAATATCATCACGAATATAAATGGCGAGGCCACGATGTGGAAAGAATAATGGCTCTAAGCGATAACCAGGGAGTTTAAAACCCGGATCGGGTTGACCTGTTACAGGATCTATGCCTAATACCTGAGTTTCACTTAGCGCCAAAACAGCTGGGCTGTAAGTAGGCTGCAATTAGGTTTTTCCGCAGCCACGAATGTTGCAAATGTCGACACGGAAGTCACTCATCTGCGCAAGACAATACAACTGCTCGGAAACAATAAATAAACGACAAACACTAAGCTGGATTGTTGCGTGAAAATCCTCGCAAAGAAACACCACAACAATACTTTGCAAGTACTATGCCTGTACATAGCATTGTGTGGTAAATTCAAGCAAAAAAAAATCATCAACAATCCGCTATACGCTCATTGCCACTGCTGGCAGCGGCACTCCAACCGTGCATTGGAGTGTTGATACCAGCAGCGACAGGCAAAGGGAAACAGTAGAAGGCAAGAAAATTGATAATGTGGACTGGGCTATGTGTTGTATATAGAGGATGGGGGGAGGGGTGATGCACGCGAGATGAAGATTGTAGCTCAGCGGCGCGAGTGTGACGCGTAAGAGAATAATTTCCCATAAGAGAATAATTCAAGTAATTATTCTCTTATGGGGAACTCTTAATATTTTCAATATTAAATTTAATTTTGTATGGCTTTGCATAGAAGCCGCTCCCCAATATAAGCAACGATACGTTCGGTTAGCTTTTTAATTAAAGCCATAATATTTTCCAAAAAACCCTATAATAGTTAAGACTTCTCGCCTTTATTACTTGTGACAAGTTGAGGGTTGCTTTCAATGATAAAGCAAGGTACGTTTTTGGCCCCTTCGTCGGTTTGGTCACATATCCGTATATTAATACAAAGTTATACAAACAAAGACGCCTGATTGCATATACTGTAAGCTCTATTTTTGATAATCAGCCAGAACACTTAGCATTGTGTCAACGTCAAACTATTTCAACTATTTTAAACTCTGTCCGCCTTTTCTATCCTTATAGCATTCGAATATGGAATATGCTTCCTGTCAGCATAAAGAAAATTAAGGAATTAAGATGCTCTATCTTTTTCTTCTTTCTAAATTTAGGTTCATTGTTTTTAATATTTGTAGTATTATTATTAGTAGCTATTTAATTTATTATTGTATAATGTAAAGTTTTTCTTTCCCCTTGCATCCATCACTTATTTACTGTAAAAGACGCTGTCTTACTTGAAAAACCACAATAAATTGAAATAGAATTGAATTGATTTAAATTCTTTAAATCAATTTTAAGATTTAGTTTAGAACAGCTGAGAATGTTAACTCATTGAGCATTTTGTGGGGTTCGAAAAACTCCAACAAAGTACCAACTCCAATCTCTCTATTTTAAATTACCTCTCTATTGGGTTTCTCCAACCCAATTTTCTACTCACAACACATAATCATTCGTAGACTTAAGTTGTTACTCTCCTATCCTTTTTCCTATAACTGCTTGGCGTTATTGGACAACCTTCACAGCCCCAAAGCAATATATTTCCTCCCAAATTTTTAAATGTCTTCAGTGTACAGCGTGGATGGTACTCTTTTCCTTTATCGTTACGCTCACAATCCGAGGAAAAGAAGTACTTTTTTGTTTCGTCACTAAGAAGAATACAGCGCCATGTTTTGTTCCTTCTGGTGCGTTCCAACTTCTATGACTTAAGGCAAACGCTTTTCGGGACCTTCGGTTTCTGGCTCTTTAGAGTGGAACTTCTTTGGCGACTCTTCCTAGGTGATTAAAGTTCGGTAGTCTTCTGCGGATCGTGCGTGCATTGATTCCATCCCCAATTTCTGCGTCTATAGTGCGTGACGTAGCAAACAGATCTAATTTTGCTAAAAGTAAAATGCGGCGGTCGGTAGTAGTCGTAGTTTTTTCGGCCTCTATTTTCTATCTCTTATGTTGGCTTAAGAGCATGGCTAACGAAGTTCTATGAACTTCCTTGGATATTTGCTATAAATTTAAAGGTTTCACTCTCGTCACTTAACCACTGAACTAGTTGGTTTTCTGCAGTAGAGCAGTCGACTTTAAGGCCATCTTAAAGTAAAAATCTTGCACAAGAATTGTGATAACGTGATGAGAAAAAAACACACCTTTAAAGTTAACTTAAGGTGGCGCTACAGTCCGGGGTGGACCTGGGCCTCAGCCAACAAGCTTCGCCAGCCAGCTCTGCTTCTAGCTTGCCGTCTCCAGTTTCGCACGCAAAGTAACCTGAGGTCCCCTTCCATTTGCGTGCGCCACCTGAGTCTCGGTGCTCCTCTACCGCCCCGTCCCTGCGGTGTTAATTCGAAGATTTTCTGGACCGGGGCATTGGTGTCCATCCGCTCTATGGGTCTTGTACATAGACAATTTAGTTGCTCGAGAGAGGGCTTTGCTACTCAATCGCCTTAATTAGCGAAAGAAACAGCGATTGGCAAGAGTTATCCTTCGTTGGATTTTAGCGCTGGTGTCATTGTCTGAATTGATAGCGAAACCCAGGTAGACAAATTTCCTAACTACCTCAAAGTTATAGCTGTCGATGGTTATGTTTTGTCCAAGACGTCGGTGTTGGGTGTCTTTTCTTGATGACAGCATATACTTGGTTTTGCCCTCATAGACTGCTAAACCCATATTCGCCGCTTCCGTCCCAATACTCACAAAGGCTTCACTGACATCACGCTTTGTTCAAACGATTATGTCAATCAATGTTGTCCGCGTTTGCGAGTAGTTGAACGGACTTTTGAAAGATTGTACCTCTGGTGTTGGCGCGAGAGTTCTGCACAATTCTCTCAAGTATGATGTTAAAGAAGTCGCATGACAGCGCGTCGCCTTGTCTAAATCATTTTTTGACATCAAAGGGATCGGTGAGGTCTTTGCCGACCTTGACGGAACAGCGTGAATTCTCCATCGTCATCCCGCACAGACTGACGAGTTTGGCAGGGATGCCAAAACTAGACATTGCGCTATATAGCTCGTCTCTATAGGTGCTGTCATACGCGGCCTTGAAATCGATGAAAAGGTGGTGTGTATCGATTTGGGTTCCTGGGTTTTCTCCAAGATCTGCCGCAGTGTGAATATTTGATCGATGGTGGACTTTCCTTTCCTAAGGCCACACTGATATGTGCGAACTAAATACGCCAACATAAGCCTCATATGCGCGCATGCCCCGAGAGAGGAGAAAGATGACGACACCAAAGATATGTCTTACGAGGTCCTGGACAAAACTTATGAGCAGTGCCCTAGCTACGACGTTAAAATTGTCCAATGTGATTTTAAATTCAAGCTAGGAAGGGAGGGCATCTTTGGTCGTACAGTCGGAAAGCATAGCCTGCACGACACGACCTCCGATAAGGTATTCAGGCTGATCGACTTTGCTGCGGGGCGACACGTTGTGGTAGCTAGTACACAGTTTCCGCATCTCAATATCCACAAAGGGACATGGAGATCTCCCGATCAATCAACCGTCAACCAGATTGACCACATTGCGATCGACGCAAGGCACTCCTCCAGTATCATGGATGTCCAAACTTTCCGAGGGGCCAACATTGACTCGGATCACTGCCTTGTTGTAGCCGACCAGCGCCAAGTAATGGAAATAATGTGAGAAAGTTTGACGTCGACCGCCTACAATCGCAAGAGATCGCCTTCTCCAATCGAGTCTCTCAAAACCTTCTACGAAGTCCTATGCACCCAGCATCAAGTATTGATAGCCAGTGACAACATTGCCAAAATGCCATCAGAGACGCCGCCTCTGAAGTGCTGGGTTTCACACGGCTACCACAACGAAACCCCTGTTTTGACGATGAATGCCGGCAAGAACATGCAGCTAAACAGGAAGCATACAAAGCGGCTCTGCACAGAAGGACTAGAGTTGCTCGCGAGCTCTAGGAGCAGAGGAGGAGAAAGGAATACCGGCTTATCCGAAGGAAAAGGAGAGCGCACGAGAAGCGGTTGAAGAGATAGCGAGATGTTATAACAGGAATGAGGTTAGAAAGTTTTACCAAAAGATTGAAAGGTCCTGCCAAGGGTATAAACTATAAACCTTTAAAGTTAATCACTCTTAAAAAACGCTTTTGCAACCAATCGCTAAATTATAAGAGTTAAATAAAGTACAACTATTTTTGTGACCAACTTTTAAAACTTAAAAAATGGCATTGCAACGTAAAGAAATAAAATACTTAACGGTATGTATAGAAAATACAAACATTTTAGCCTGGTACTGCTGTAACTAAGTATTTCGTAATAAAAAGTTATTGTGTGCAAGATTTGCTGGCAAAATAACTGTAATTCAGCAGCAAGAAGAAATATACTAGCAGCAAAGAAATAAAATAGCAACACCTCTTTTTTTGACCAGCTGTGTAAATCTTATTGTTGTCTGTTCTATTTGCATCTTGCAAGATGATGACAGAGAAAAAGGTGTCTTTAATTCGTCCTACATTAACCAGACGCCAACCAGAAAGCCGTTCAATATGACAAAAGAAACCTTAATCTGATCGTCTTCCTAAACGCCCCATTCTGAAATAGGGCTTCGGCATGCAGACAAGTCATAGTTTCCTCAGCGGCAAGTAGTTAAAGTAGATTCGTAGATACATTGTGAAGTCCTAGCTCTAAAAGGGATCGCAAATAGTATTTATACCCCAGACTAAATAGTAAAGAAATTCTGTAAAGCAACTGAAACGACACCTACCTACAGTTTTTTTTTACTCTAAAGTAAACAAAGTGATTAAAACATTATCACCGAATAAATTATTCGAAGAAAGAAACCTCTTCACTTACCAATTGTCGGATCATGATAGTCCAGGAAACTGTGGCTGACAAACTGCAAAGTTACAGCTGAAACAGAAACAAGACAAGAATTTATCGATTTTTTGCGACACCACCACCACAAGGCATCTACTAACCGGATTTTCCCACACCTCCATCGCCCAGAATGACTATCTTGTAGACCCGGAGGCCACCACGAGTTGTCTGCATCACGGTGTTGGGCTTGCTAGACGCATCGCCGTTTTCCCGTTTATTGCCACCATCCTTGTCGCTGCCTTTGGATTTGGATTTCTTAAGAGCCGCACATCCTGTCAGGTCACCAGCCATTCCTTTTGCCTTTGCAGCCGACCTTGAATCAATATTTTCTTCTCGATTTGGGAATTCGGTGTATATAGTGCCTGCTCGTATGCGCACTTTGGAATCTTTTTGCTTTTCACTTCACAAATCTGTTCACTTGACGATTCGCATTTTTATTGGAAAAAATTCCTTAACCGCTTTTCCCGTGCGTGGGGAAATTCAGGAAGAAAACGGTTTTAAATAAATTAGTCGTCACACCCCGAAAAGTTTTGCGATTTTTTTTTTTGCACTGTGACCTGTGACGGAATTCGAGTTCTTTTTCGTTTGAATGCCAATTTTTGACGTTTGCTTATCAATAAATTGCTCTTGAAAGAGGGAATACATATTTTTTGGCGAAACAAAAATAGCCTTTGCACAACTGACGAAGGAGAGAGACAAAACAATAACAAATTGTACTCACTGCGAGTTCTCTGTTTACATTTTTTCGCGCAGAGAATGTTTTTTGAGCAACTTTTTGGCAAAAACTGAAGTTGCGAGGCGGATGTCAAACGAAACGAAGTAATAGAGGAATACTGGAAAAGGTAGTAGAAGAGTATTTCATGAAAATGAATTGAAAACAAATAATTCTGGGATAGATTTCTGGGACAGGGCTCGTTTATAGAAAACACGGGAAAACTAAAAGTAAAAAACGAAACTTACGTATAACGTAAAACTTTGTAAAATGAGAATATTTTGCTCTTAAGCGTTTACAGCAATAAGAAAAAATCATTTAAGCAAACTAATAGTCGATTTCAGTTCTTTAAGGTTAGGATTGAACGAAGGTGTTTTATTTTGATTCAGCTGTTCAGGAAAAGCGGATTCTGATACGGCAAATAATAAAAAAAAATTTCCTAAGGAAGTTTAGCTTCAATAAATAGGGCAAAGCTTTAAGTTGGTTTTCTTCTTAGAACTTCTTAGGGCTTAAGGCTAAACTTCTTAGAATTTTTTAGGTCTGGTTTTTCAGTGCTGAGTTAAGCCCATCTCAAACCAATGTCTGTTAATCCCGCTACAAAACGATTCTGAAGCTAACCCACCAAGCAGTTTTTCAGTGCAGAGTTAACTCCGTCAGCAAAGTTGTCAAAATCTTCGACTCTGGAAATTATTAACTCTCTCTCCCAACTCTCACTTTACATAGAAAAACACCAGAAAAGAAGTTCGAGTTGTTCTCAGATGTCCTTTTCATAGAAATACGCAAATCAACTGCCATTCTACACATGGAAAAACATTCAAAGGAGTTCATACTGTCCTCCAGAGTGGATCCGGGATTAACTTAACAAATTTGGCGAGTTAAGCCGAGGTTAACCCGGATCTGGAGTCACTGAAAAACTCATTTATGGGGTTAACCTCAGTTTAACTCCGAAACTCGGACGATATTGCAGTGGAAAACTGGCCCTTAAAACTTGTTACTAAATTTTTTTGTCAACCGTTAAAGCAAAGTAGAAGCAACTCCTTTGAATCCAAGTTTACATAAAAGTCTGAGCGAACACACAATTAATTCTAAAAAGAAAATTTTTTTTGTCGTTTGTATCGAATTTTATTTGTGCCTTTTTCTTTTTGCAAGGAAAGTCGGCATGGGGACAGTATTCTGTGTGGTTTTTGAATAAGCACGAAAGAAGGGTAACAAAAAATCAGCTGACCAAAATCGTCATATGAGTGGTGATTTTACAAATGTTACCTTGACAGACCAAGAAACAGGTGGTGGGATCAGGCAAAGAACATCCGAGACCCGTCTGGGGATCGCGCTTGTGTCTCTTGAGTTGGGTGGCAGAGGATCGGGAACGATGTAAGGACCATTTAGCCGCCCTCGCTCTGCGACCCTTTTAAGGATAAGCGGTCACTGAAAATGATGATGATGATGACCATGACAGAGCGAATGGTTTAATACTATATCTCCACCAGTCATAAAACTACAATTAATTGGAGGCGATCAAAGATAAATCGATAATCTACCGGACTGTAGACTCATTTGAACCATGTAAGTTAGCTGGACCTGACGGACCTGATCCAATCAATATGTCCTCACGCTCAGCTGAAAGGCAGTTCGGTAGAGACAGCGCTACACGACATGGTTCTTAGCCAAAGAATACACCCTTGCAGGTTGCAGCGTTCCTTGACATCGAAGGTGCATTTAACAATGTAACCACCGAAGCCATTGAGAATGTGTTCAAAGGCACTGGAGCCATCAAAGTGGTATGTGACTTCAAAGTGCCGAATAATACCATCTTAACTAGGTGACTGCATAAAAAGAATGTCTAGTCTACCACCAGACGAAACCCGCAAGGTGGAGTGCTATCACCTCTCCTGTGGCTTCGAGTAATGAATACATATTTCACTCACCGGTAAAGCTCATCACTAATGTCGACGAACTTGTGCTTATAGTGCCTGGCAAATTCTTGCCAACACTTGTTGGTCTGATGTAAGATGCGCTTAATAGACTAAGCCAGAGCTTAGACTAAAAACAGAGCTCCTCTTTACAAACAGGAGGTCGATACCGGTTGCAGGAAGGCTCAACTCTTCAGACTAAATAGTGCCGAATAATACCATCTTAACTTGGTGACTGCATAAAAAGAATATCTAGTCCTCCACCAGACGAACCCCGCAAGGTGGAGTGCTATCACCTCTCCTGTGGCTTCTAGTAATGAAAACATATTTAATGAAGCTCAGCAACTCAACGGTAAAGCCCATCGCTTAAGCCGACGACCTTGTGCTTATAGTGCCTGGCAATTTTTTTCCAACACTTGTTGATCTGATGCCAGATGAGCTTAATAGACTAAACCGATGGACCGGGTTCTCTGGCCTTAGCGTTAACCCGGAAAAAACAGAGCTCCTCTTTACAAACAGGTGGTCGATACCGGTTGCAGCGCTGCCAACACTCGAAGGCTCAACTCTTCAGACTAAGCTGGAATCCAAACACCGAAGAAAGAGTTAGAAAAGTGTTCACAGCGTTATATACGTGCAACCGAATATGCGGGAGAAAATGGGACCCTTCCCCTAAAATATCAAACTGGCTCTAGACAGCTACAGTAGAAATGTATGGATGTTGCGTCTGGTGCTCCAGCTATAACCAAGCAGAAAAATATCAAACCTTTAACCAAGGTACAAAAAATGGCTTGTTGCGTGACTACAGGTGCTCTGAGATCTATGCCTGCCATGGGGCTCGAGGCAATCCCAAGCATTACGCCTTTAGATTGGAGAAATTGGAGTATGCGATCCATAGGGCATAGCTCAATCCTACACACACTAGGCTGATGCGTAGAATAATAGACCCCTTATTATGAATAGACCCCACCTAATGAATAACACTTTAATAAAACCTTATTTCGACTTCAATCAAGACTACTCCATTCATATTCCTAACAGAGAAGACTAGAGGCTAATAATGTTTTAACAAACTTCGAGGTAGCGATCTATACAGGCAGATGGTTCTAAAATCAATTGAGGTACTGGAGGAGGTGTATGTTCTGACAAACTGGGTATCATAACAAGCAGAACTAACAAGCTGAACTCCTGCAGTATCTTCCAAGCAGAAATTCTAGCTATACTTATAGCCGCCGAAAAGGCCAGATTAGTGGAACTATCACAGGAGGATATTTCCATTTACTTAGATAGCCAAGCAGCCATTACGGCCCTGGCAACACCAACAGGAAGATCTCATGTAGTAGGTCAGAACTGAGGGCTCTAAGCAGACAGAATAATGTCGGCACTCTTTGGGCACCAGGCCACTCTGACTTTATCGGGAATAAAAAGGCTGACGGGCTAGCGAAATATGGCTCATATCTATCTGTCAGTAAAGCGGGCAAAAAGACCCATCCTCCGCTCTCCTTTTGAGAGAGACTTAATGTCTGCGACTGCGACTATTCGTATTATAGCCCAAAACAGATGGGAAAATTTCCAGAGCTCCACAAATGGCAGGAAATCAAAAAAGCTTATCGCACTAAAAACGCCATCACTGGCCATAGCCATAAGAGTGATAGCATGCCACAACTTGTTGGGTAACAACACTAAGCAAAATTGAGAATCACTAACACAAACTACAATTGGAGGGGCTTCTAAGTGGAAGAAGATTTGAAACGCCTCCTCTGTCAGTATCCAAGTGACAGCAGACAACATTTTGGACTTCTGGGCCAATACTTCTTTGAAGAGCTGATAACAAGCTTGCAAGTACCTTCACCGGTGGCGGATATTGTGAAGTTCCAGCAGGGTCTCTGGCTGGGCCAAGTTTCTCTTCGAAGCTTAGGATACTTTAACCCTATATCATAGTTCCATTAAAATCTTATTTCCTTAAAAGTTGTCTCCATAGGATGACGCTATGAGCCCTCTACTCCTATGCGAGTTTGTGGCTTTTGCTGCCAGCAACCCTATTTAACCTAACCTAGATGGAACAGGACGTCTAGTGCTGCTGAGGAAGTGTTACGAAGTGCTCCGCTTATACCTATACAAGCAATCTGATCTTTGGACCTTTCTCAGCTTGCAAGGATTTAACTCTT
Organism: Neoascia interrupta; assembly: GCA_947623515.1. Taxonomy (NCBI): domain Eukaryota; kingdom Metazoa; phylum Arthropoda; class Insecta; order Diptera; family Syrphidae; genus Neoascia; species Neoascia interrupta. The sequence continues at coordinate 48,897,725 of OX392462.1, forward strand.
TATCTTAGGTGGTCCTCCAGACAACCGTTCCATACGTCAGTATCGGTCTTACGACCGAGATATATAGCCAGTTGGTGAATCGGGGTTGAAGTCCCCACTTGTTTCTAATAAATTTTTTTGCAGAAAAAGAGTGCTACCGTAGCTTTCCGAATCCTTTCCTGTATATAAGATTTTAAGATAAGCTTTCTGTCTAAGATAAGACCCAGATATTTAGCTTAATCAGAGAAGATTAGCTAGTACCTTTGATTGAGAGGGGCTTGATATGAGGGATTTTGTATTTCCTGGTGAAGAGGATGAGTTCAGTTTTCTGGGGAGTTGGCGGCTAGACCACAAATGTCAGCCTATCTTGTTTCTTTTGTCTAAGATCCGTCTTACCCTTTTGTCTTAATTTCGCCTTTTTTCTGCGTTATTTCACAGCACCGGATTTTTTCCATGATTTATTTGTGGCCTGGGACTGAGTTTCCCCGAAGGTAAAGACAAGTTAAATTAAAATTAAGAGAGCTAGGCCGTGCCGGCCGGCCGACCATCAGAGCTTGGAGAGCAAGCAGTAGAATCTTCGTAAATTTAAGTTCTAAATTCACTTTTTGGGCAATTCGAGGGTATTTTGGCTTAAACAAGGCGGTAGGTGGCTGAACCACGTCAAGAATCCCTCTGGATGCGGGGGATTAAATCTGAAGAGCTGAGGAGTTGACCATTTAAAAAAATTATGAAGACCCCTCTTTTTTCGGTCTTGTTTTACCTTAAAAGTTGGATCGATCGGGCTTGGATGCGTACATATGCAAACATATGTCTGTGTAACAATTCTTCTACTTACTTATTTGTTAATAGGCAAAATTAACAATTTAGTAAGAAGATCAAGAAATCTCATTAGAATGATTTATTAATAAATGTTTGCCCTAAGTATGTGTAAAACTTAAGCTTCAAGTTCCATGTCTACTTTTTGAAATTTTCATTCACAAACTTAACATATATCACGAAAATTCATTGAGTTATGATCTTTGCCAGAGCTAAACTGAAACTCTTCCATTGCACTGAGTCAATTTGAATGGAATTCCTTCAACACAGACTCAACGGAAACTACCTCCCCACAGACCAATAAATTAAACTATCATTGATTAATGATTTCATAAACCATTTGTTTAAGCTTTGATAATTACATTTCAATATACTGTTCATAGATACTCGTACCTAGTCTAAAAAAAATAAAACCTTGACGAGAAGTTCTCATTTTGAATTCGAATGATGTATTCCAAGTTGCGCTCATCAAAAGGGCAAAATTCTCTGTTCGTCTCAGGCATTAGTTAAGGATACAAGGCATCATTGATGATGCCGCAAAGCCAGCCACCTTACCCAGGCGCGTTCTTCTAAGGGTTGAGCAATAAATTAAACACCACTTATAGCTTCATTAATTATTCTGATGTTTTTTTTTTACTCTTTGGAATTGTTTTTGCTTAGCAATGAGGAAGGAGGTTTGCTACAGATCCAATTCTTATCTAGGAAACATCATTAATTAAGAAAAAAAAAATGGCAAACTTGTCTCGTTGGGATCATTTAAAATTTTAATAGATAGGTAGGAAGTTCCTTGCTTTATCATGTTTTCATTCATAAGTATTTGGCAAGTCATGTGTTGGCCATTGACTGGAAACTTTATATAAATTCCATAACTTAGGTACTTGGCGGATCCTCTGTTATATAAGCTCCTTGGCTCTTTTGGTAATTTAATAAAACCCAGCATCGAGCAAAGCCATATTGTGGCTGTGGTGATTTATTGCTTAAATTCGTTATTAATGATGATGAGTTCTTTTGAATTTTTCCTTAATTATATCAAAATCAAGAGAGAAATTGAATTATTTTTTGCGGCAAAGCGCAATACAAAATCTTTCTGTAGAAATCCTAATGGAATTGAAAAAGTTCGCCAAGGACGGAAGTTGAGGTTAAGTAATTCTATATTCTCTTTTTGTGTCTCTTTTTCTCTATTTGTGTTTAAATTTCTCTATCCCTTTATGAATCCTGGGGCCGCAATCATGCCTTCCTAAGCCCAGGAATTCCAAATCGATACACACCACCTTTTCATCGATTTCAAGGCCGCGTATGACAGCATCTATAGAGACGAGCTATATAGCGCAATGTCTAGTTTTGGCATCCCTGCCAAACTCGTCAGATTGTGCAGGATGACAATGGAAAATTCACGCTGTTCCGTCAAGGTCGGCAAAGACCTCACCGACCCCTTTGATGTCAAAAAAGGATTTACACAAGGCGACGCGCTGTCATGCGACTTCTTAAACATCATACTTGAGAGAATTGTGCAGAACTCTCGCGCCAACACTAGAGGTACAATCTTTAAAAGTCCGTTCAACTACTCGCATACGCAGACGACATTGACATAATCGGTAGAACAAAGCGTGATGTCAGTTAAGCCTTCGTGTGTATTGGGATGGAAGCGGCGAATATGGGTATAGCAGTCAACGAGGGTAAAACCAAGTATATGTTGCCAAGAAAAGACACCCAACACCGACGTCTTGGACAAAACATCACCATCGACAACTTAACTACGTGGGTTCCGCTTTCAATTCAGACAATGACATCAGCGCTAAAATCAAACGAAGGATAACTCTTTCCAATCGCCGTTTCTTTGGGCTAAGAAGGCAATTAAGTAGCAAAGCCCTCTCTCGAGCAACTAAGTCCATGTCCCTCATCATCCCAATCCAGCTTTACGGTGCAGAAGCATGGACCCTGTCAAAAAACACTTTAGGCTGCTTCGAGAGGAAAATTCTTCAGACGATTTACGGTCTAGTCTGCATAGACGGAGAGCGGAGGAGGAGATATCAGAACATCGCACTGTACGGGCTGTACAGCGATACCGACCTAGCATAAAGAGTCAAAACACAAAGTCTACGATGGCTGGGTCATCTAGGGCGGATGGACACCAACGCCCCGGCCCGGAAAATCTTCGATTCTTCACACCGCAGGGACGGCGCAGTAGAGGAGCACCGAGACTCAGGTGGCGCACGCAAGTGGAAGGGGACCTCAGCCATACCTCGCGTGTGAAACTGGAGACGGCTAGCTAAAGACAGAGCTGGCTTGTTGGCTGAGGCCCAGGTCCACCCCGGACTGTAGCGCCACTTTAAGTAAGTAAGTAAGTAATCATGCCTTCCCATCATATCTCCCCAACTAACAAACTCCTGAGAGTTACACTCTAAAAATGTCAAAATAGCTCTTACTAGACTCTTGTAACACTCTTCAAGAGTGAAATTCTAAGAGCTTTATTCTTGGACATAAATCTTATAAGGCTCTTGTAGAGTCTTATAAGAGCTTAATTGTTATTTGGGCTGGCAAGGTTTCAGTTTCGCAGTTCTCTCGATAACTTTTAAAAGTCTTTAAGCTCATATCTCAAAGGTAACATCTTAAAACTATTAAAGTTGGAAAAAACAGTTCCATGTATGATGGGTAGGTGCTCGCTATGCATCCGGTCATTTCCCCTTTCTTGAATGGTTCCATCCTAATTTAAGAAATGTGTATGTTCTTCTTTTTCTTCTTCTTCTTCTTAATATGGCGCTAGCGCTCAGAGTAAACCCCGACCACAACCAAAATTCATCCTTAGTTGACTCTCTCCGATTGCGCACTTCCTACCTTAGACGAAGTTAGCCTCTGTTGTACTGTCCGTAAGGGAAAGATTTTAAGAGTCTGGTCTGGAGAGTCGAGCATTCACTCTAAATATTGCATCTCATACGGCCAATGCACAGTTTTTTATACGGCTGAAGTCGCTGTATAGCTCGAACAGCTTGTTGTTATATTGTCTTCAAGTCCCAACATTTCATATGCGACCAAAATTCTGACGAAGAACTATTCAATCGAGCTACCAAAAGATATACCTACTTATCAACATTAGATAAATAGGTATCATCGACGCTTCGACTATATTTAACAGCACTGTGATGAATAGGACCTTGAATAAGGTAACCTTGGTCGCTTAAGACACATTTTACCAGCAGATTCTGGTCGCCGATCACCACAAAGTCTACTTTTTCGATAGCTTTGGCCTTGTCAAACCAGTTAGCGTCGCAAGTAAGCGTCGGACTTAAGTAAGCGTCGGACCTAAACTTTCCTAAACTTACGGTGATTGACGTGTTGATCGGCTGTCTCAGAACTGCGTGGAGGCTTGCTACCCGGCGATTCACGACTAGGCATGTAGTTGTGCCGAATCCGGATATGGATGAGGATGAGGATCAGGATGAAAATGAGGATGAAAATGAGGGTGAGGATGAGGATGAGAATGAGGATGAGCATGAGGATGAGCATGAGGATCAGGATGAGGAAGAGGATGAGGATAAGGATGAGGATGAGGATGAGGATGAGGATAAGGATGAGGATGAGGATGAGGATGAGGATGAGGACGAGGATGATGATGAGGATGAGGATGAGGATGAGGATGAGGATGAGGATGAGGATGAGGATGAGGATGAGGATGAGGATGAGGATGAGGATGAGGATGAGGATGAGGATGAGGATGAGGATGAGGATGAGGATGAGGATGAGGATGAGGATGAGGATGAGGATGAGGATGAGGATGAGGATGAGGATGAGGATGAGGATGAGGATGAGGATGAGGATGAGGATGAGGATGAGGATGAGGATGAGGATGAGGATGAGGATGAGGATGAGGATGAGGATGAGGATGAGGATGAGGATGAGGATGAGGATGAGGATGAGGATGAGGATGAGGATGAGGATGAGGATGAGGATGAGGATGAGGATGAGGATGAGGATGAGGATGAGGATGAGGATGAGGATGAGGATGAGGATGAGGATGAGGATGAGGATGAGGATGAGGATGAGGATGAGGATGAGGATGAGGATGAGGATGAGGATGAGGATGAGGATGAGGATGAGGATGAGGATGAGGATGAGGATGAGGATGAGGATGAGGATGAGGATGAGGATGAGGATGAGGATGAGGATGAGGATGAGGATGAGGATGAGGATGAGGATGAGGATGAGGATGAGGATGAGGATGAGGATGAGGATGAGGATGAGGATGAGGATGAGGATGAGGATGAGGATGAGGATGAGGATGAGGATGAGGATGAGGATGAGGATGAGGATGAGGATGAGGATGAGGATGAGGATGAGGATGAGGATGAGGATGAGGATGAGGATGAGGATGAGGATGAGGATGAGGATGAGGATGAGGATGAGGATGAGGATGAGGATGAGGATGAGGATGAGGATGAGGATGAGGATGAGGATGAGGATGAGGATGAGGATGAGGATGAGGATGAGGATGAGGATGAGGATGAGGATGAGGATGAGGATGAGGATGAGGATGAGGATGAGGATGAGGATGAGGATGAGGATGAGGATGAGGATGAGGATGAGGATGAGGATGAGGATGAGGATGAGGATGAGGATGAGGATGAGGATGAGGATGAGGATGAGAGTGTAAGTGAGAAGAAGAATGAGAATGAGAAAGGGACTGAGAATGAGGATGAGAACTCAAGTAACACAAAAGTTCTTGTTATGGCCACCTTTACCTTTACAGCACCTCATCATGACTCCTTAGGTTCTTGAAGTTTAACCGGGCCCCTTTCTAAACCCCCCTGTAAGGGTGGTTTGACACTTTATAGAAGGTAATTTTGGGTGCGAAAAGGGTACTACTTCGAGCTCTTATAAAACTTATTTGACTGTAAATACATTTCTAAAAGAATTCTGCGTCACCTTTTAGAAACTTTGGTTGTAGGACTGTCTAGCTTCATGTAGAACTATTATAAGGTTATGCGCTTTTCGGTCAAACATGGCGCTAATTAATTAAGGACTTAACATCGGTCACTTTTCTTATATGCTATACGTTCATTTCTGTTTCTTATGAGGTGGTTTGGCTACTTGTAATTACTGACACGGCGTTGATTGAAACGTATTTTAGAGTTCAAAACTCCAAGTGGGGAGAGTAGGGCAATTTTAATTTTCTGCCTAAAATTTCGGCAGAATGTCAGATTGAATACTTGAGGCAAAATATAACTTAATTGACTAACTACATCATAGAAAGAATAACAAAAAAGCATGAATATTATGATAAATTTTAATAAACACAGATATCAAATTTTTGCGTGGTATTCTTTTTTTAGCCGTTAAATGCATTCTAGTTGAAATGCACATCATTCTATTAGAAATTTAAAAATTGGTTTTCTTAAAATACAACAATATCATCTGTCAGTTACATTATTTTCTATTGTGCGACATCTGGACGCGCAAGTGCCTATATAAGAGTGAAAACACGGAAAGTAGTACTTCGGATGTGTCAACCTTATTGGGTTAGAAAACAGGTGCTAGAAAGGTCTACAGAACCTGAATAACAAAACTACTATAGAGTCTAACTCCCCAGCACTTATAGCCCTATAACTTTAGTGTTAAGCACGTTTATAGCACCACTTTTACGAAACTTAGGTTGCTAGCACTTTTAAGTTATTAATTATGGTGCTGTAAACGTTTTCATGACAAATTTTGTAAGTAAAAAAGCTGCGCACCAATGGGACGATAACGAAAGCTTGCAAAATGATTAGTGCTATCGAAGAGCATTTTAAGCGCTATCGAAGAGTGCTTTCTAATTCCAATAATCAAAAACCAATGCTTATGGTTCCAGTGCTACTTGGGAAAAGCACTTTTTTAACAGCGGGTTAAAAGACAGTGCTGCCAATTTGGGAAGCTTATACTTACATAACGCACTACTTCTCACTGCGCACTACAAAGCAGCTCTGTTTGTCTGTAATCTCTCTCGGAACAAGAACACTAGGTGTCAGTCCTATTGTGTCAGTCCTTATTTAATGATCGGGTATAGAAGGGCTATTATACTTCCTCCAAATACCCACTAATTCTCATATGTTCTATACTTAATTCGAGTAAGTCAGAAGGTACTATGCAATCTTGTAGGTACCATTGATATAGTCGCACTTTTATGTGTCGTGCATTCCCAAAACTTCTTGTGGGCGATCGAGGAAGAACTGTTAATTAATGAGGACTAAAAAAACCACCCCCCAGCTTTGAGCGCGGATCTCATCAAATGGCATTTCGTTTTCACATCCAACTCTTTGAATTATGTTACACATGTATAGTAATAAAATTTATAAATAAACGATATATCTGTCCGTAGCGCTATGCAAAACGTTTTGATTTATTCGCGGAATAATCGCGGACCGCACTTGATGGATGCTGCCAAAGATGAAGACGAAGAAGACCGACACCGACCAACCGCCAGACGCGCTGCAAACACACACATCATCGCACATCACCTTCGATGGCACCGCGCTGCGCATCTCGCCATATCCTATAATCCCAAAAGTAGCGATGCTTCTTTCTGCAACAAAATAATGCAGATTATTTTATGTATATTCGCCGAAAAAGACGTAAAGAGAGTCCAAGTAGAACATTAAAAATTCGGCTCCTTTCATCTAGTTTATTGCAGATTTTCAGTGCGTTTGTAATCCGGCAGAATGATATTTGAGGAATGGTGTGGGGGAATATGTATACCTAATAGTCAGTCGTACCAACAGTCAGCGTAGCCTTATAAGTTATTAGTCTTTGAGCTCGTTCACCGGTCGTTAAGTGGATTAATTAATACGCTAATGTAGAACACCGTGTTTCCGTTCACTTGACGTATATCATCTACTCAAATTTTGTAATTTAGTCCTTTGAGCAGCGAGGAATAACATTGGCAGATTGACAAAAAAAATTTAATGGTTTGCTAACGTTCCGATTAATAGAAATATTTACATCAAATAATAAGTTCAGGTTTAGGCAAATTAAGTCTTGAATGACCAAATAGTCTTTGAATGTTCAAATAGTTCAACAGATTCCCTGATCATAAGCTTAATGAAGTGACAAGTATGACGACCGCTTGTCAAATTAAGGAAGCTTTTGTCTAATAAGTGCTCATTACAAGACAGAAATAGGTTTCGAACCTTAGCCTAGGCCTAAAATCTATTTGAATCCCAGGCTTCTTAGTTATTTAGTGTAATTTTCTTCAAGTAGGGGAAAATGACACACTTGATCACAGTTGCAAGACATAATTATGTGGTTTAATATTCAAGCTCTGATCTTTCCCTAACAAATAAGTGATCGCCAAGAAGAAATCGTAAAACCCAAATTGAATGCCACGATTGTCATTATTTAAATAATAACAAATTGTTGTCCGCCAAGAGTTGTACAAATAAGAGCATAGCGATGGTTAAAAGTGTCTTCGTCGGCGTGAGATACTTTTTCTGTGGCGACGATTCGCTTAACAATTGTCGCTATTCAAAGACGAAAAAAGCCTTTATTGAATTATGATGAATGCATACGCGACGGCGATCACAGAAATTAGTATTCCGAGCTCCATAACGACACCACATCAACTCATTTCATCTGACATGTGTATATAATCTGACGTATGGTCATGGGGAAATCGAAATTTATCGTTATAAATGGTGTTAAATTTTAAATAAAGATCTTACACAGGTCCCAGGTAATAAATTCTCGTCGCAGTGTATGTATCTTCAACCTTACAATAGCCGTTGTACCGGAGTTATATATGAGAAATGTACACAATCGCTTGGCTTTGGTTTTGTACTTAAGGAAGTTTATTGTTCGATTAAATGCCGACTGACAAGTTGATATTAATGGCTCGCTATTTGTCAAAAAAAAAAACAACAACACATTTCGTCAACGGGTTAATTCTTTGTCGAGCGATGTGAATTGCTGCAAGGTTAAAGTGGGTAGACATGTGGTTTTGAAACTGATTGAAATTTGAAAAATATCCACCAAGTTTCACGTTTGTGTATTCACAAAAATATCACAAATTGGACACATTATATTACTTTTACTTTTTAGCAACAACTTCAGAACAAAGCTTACCTATGAAGAATACCTATTTTTTCATTGCCCCGCGCATTGCGGGTAAAATTTTCCACAAAAAGCTTTAAACCAAAAGCAGGATGTAAAATGACTTCTTCATGATTGTGAGAAGCTTGGCCAAGACCCAAATCGAGCGGTTGTGCTTGATGTTTGTCAATGCATTGATGCACATGTGGTTATACGACACGTCGACACACCGAAAAATTCATAGTCTCTTACTACATGTGAGTTAAGGCTTCAATCTGCATAACGAACTGTTAAATATTTGCTCCAAGTTTCACTGACACTGCAAATAAAAATCAATTTCTCCTTGCGATCAAATGCTGATCTGAACTTGATCGAAGTTTAAGTCAATGAATTGAACATTCACGTAGCAATTGTCTTGTTGTCGTAGTTTTTTTTTACCAAAGTTTCATGCATAAATCGACACAGCGATTTAACGGCCATTGTCAGTGCGATATCATAAATATCTGCTTCGATTTCACTCTCATTTCATTGCCCAGTCCAACGTTGACAATGTAATGACACTTTTGTAATGACTTAAATTTGTCACTAAGCTTTCGATGCAAAGACGTGTTAGGATATTTGTTTGATCGTTTAGAAAATGTCTGTACATGTTTTTCGTGGGTATACATAAAAACTTTCATGGCGTCATGAAGACCTGTACAAAGAAGGCAAGGTCGGCATTGTGCGTATGTATATAAGGAGTCGTCAAAAGCAGTGGAGTTTGGGCTGGTATAGTAGGGCCGAGGTGCCATAAACACATACCTACCCCTCTGCAAAGAGTCCACAATTTTTCAAGCCGAACTTTTTGCGATTAACGAGGCAGTCCACTGTATTTATAATAGAAATCTTACGAGGGTCAAGATCTCACTACTCTCAGACAGCCATGCTGTTCTAAAAGCTCAGTTATAACTCCAAGGCTGTTTGGGAATGTCACCAAATTGTAGGACACACTGGCAAGGAAAAACAGTGTAAAACTGATTTGGGTGCCAGGATATGAAAACTATGTGGGTAATGAAAAGACCGGGGAGCTGAGATTCCCTTCATAGGACCTTTTCCTCTCTTTGTTTTTCACTATGACAGATATTTATTATCAAATTAAAAGTTGGACTACTAGTATCTCTTTACAAAAATGGAATAACCTGGAAGGTCACAAACACTCAAAAAAATTCCTCAGGTACAACCGCAAAAGAAATAAGGAAGCCCGAGAACTTAACAGATCCGATCTAAGAGTAAGCTGTGTGGAACTTTCAATGGACATGCAGCATGGAAATACCACCAGGTTCCAGTGCTGCAAACTAGGTCACAGCAGCACTGAAACCTGTAGACACAGAGACTATGAAACATCTTTTGGTAGATCGTTCTGGTCTTGCCTTTGAACAGATTTAAAATTACTGGGAAATCCAATTTAACAGGGAACGACTATATAAGAAAATCCCATCTAGGGAGGTTATTAATTTCGTAAGGAAAGCCCTAAAACCCTATATCAAAGAAAAGAAGTACAATATATCTTTTACGTGGCAGTACAAGTAAGGTTAATACCGCACCTTTTGTACGCTATTCACATTGGATCATAAACTGAGTTTTTGGCAAAAAGTTTATACAAAATCGTTTAGCCATTTACACTTCTGAACGGGGACTAGGTTATTTTTTTCTTTGTATATATGTTCATCAATTGTCATAATTTCAGCCCATATTTATTTTTAAAAGTGCTTTTAATGATCCTTGAAACAAGGTAATATATCAAGAATTCTATGTTGACTTAAAATATTCAAGCAGTTTTCAAATTGGACGGACATTCCTTTTCGTAGATATTTGTATCGAAAGATGAGCTTTGCAATTTTGATTTGTAATTCTCACCGGCAACGTGATAACCGTGACGTTCATAGTGGTTCTGCGCAAAAACTAACAAAAACCAGGGGTTTAGAAAAACAGAAAATTTATAAAAAATAAAATTGCAAAACCCATGTACCCATGTTTTTCTTGAAGGTTATACCATTTCCAACCTGCCATTAATGTTAATCTTTAATAAATCCTCTACAAATCACGCGATTTAGCATACAAATTTAAGTCCTCTTGGCAAGCGATTAAAAATAGATCCCATCATAAAACCCATTCACCCTATTCACAAACCTATTTTCTGCACCTTAGAAACAGTTTGGGAATCAAAAAAGGAAACTGAAACTGTCCCTGTACGACAGATCTGTCACAAGTACGTTTTCTATTGTGATTTTTACAGCGAAAATCGTTTTTCGCTCCTGGGAAATGACATCGCCACTCTCTTTTGAGAGCTGAAAAGACAGGAACAGGGTGTTCGTGTCAAATTAATCGTCGAGTGCAGCCACTTTGGGATTTATTTTTAATAGTTTCCCGCTAATCCTCGTTTAATTGGCGGTGGAGACATATTATAAAAACCAGTGAGTGAGTGCAACAGTGCGTATGTAATAGCTGCGTTCCGTCTGTAACGGACCGCGGTATACACTATTCCTATTCTCTTTCTATTCTTATTCTCTTTCCATTTGTATTCTCCTTTCCATTCCTGTTCTCCTTTCCATTCGAATATTTTCTTGTTTTCCATCGCCGTCCCGTTACTATTCATGCATCATTTTAAATAGAAACAAGTAAGTAAGAGCAAGAGTTCGTCTGTAACGAACTTTTAAATACCCGACCCTCTTTAGCCATCAACACCAAATTTAAAATTTTTTGGTCTCTTTCATATTCTGAATGTCAATTACTTGAATTTGCCACGCCCCTAAAAAAGGGCGTAGGCTGAAAATTAAAATCAATTAACTCTAATTTCGTTGATGTCACGAAAGAAATGCGTCAAAAGCGATTATTAATACTTAAAAAAACAGTTTTTCCCAAAAACGCCCCCTAAAAGTGGGCGGAGCTCAATGCTTTGTATGAAACAAACTTAGCAAATGGTAATATCTTTAATATTTGTCATAGAATTTTTTTTTTCAATTTAGAATGAACTTCCCGAGAAATCAGGTTTTCAAAGATTTCAGATCTTAAAAGTGGGCATGGTCAATAGAGGCTTCTGGTCGATATTTGCTCTCCACCAAAATTTGAGTTCATATGTTTTGTCTATCTTGACCAAAAGGCATTTTGAAATAAAATGTAAATTTGAGGTTGTCTGACATCCAATTGTGGGCGCGGCTGTGGGCGGATCTTGTCAATTTTCATACTTTGTCTGTACAAAATGAGAACCAAGCAACGCTGCGTTTCAGTTTCCTAGCTCGATTTTAAAGACCTCAAAACTGCATACATACGGACAGACGGCCAGACGGACAGACGGACGGACGGACATGGCTTAATCCACTTAACTGTCGGTCTCGATCATATCTCTTAAAGGTCTCAGGGGTCTACGGTGATTATTTCACTGTATTACAAACTATGCATTAAAATTACTATACTCTCGCTCGGGTATAAAAAAAAATATTCCTTAATTTATTTTTTTAAAGGGACGTGGCATGTCCAACTCCTTTAACCAAAAATTAGTATTAGCATAGAAATATCCATCCCTGCCAAACTCGTCAATCTGTGCAAGATGACGATGGAAAACTCACGCTGTTCCGTCAAGGTCGGCAAAGACCTCACCGACCCCTTTGATGTCAAAAAAGGATTTAGACAAGGCGACGCGCTGTCATGCGACTTCTTTAACATCATACTTAAGAGAATTGTGCAGAACTCTCGCGCCAACACCAGAGGTACAATCTTTCAAAAATCCGTTCAACTACTCGCATACGACATTGACATAATCGGTAGAACAAAAGCGTGATGTCAGTGAAGCCTTCGTGAGTATTGGGACGGAAGCGGCGAATATGGGTTTAGCAGTCAATGAGGGCAAAACCAAGTATATGCTGTCATCAAGAAAAGACACCCAACATCGACGTCTTGGACAAAACATTACCATCGACAGCTATAACTTTGAGGTAGTTAGGGACTTTGTCTACCTGGGTTCCGCTATCAATTCAGACAATGACACCAGCGCTGAAATCAAACGAAGGATAACTCTTGCCAATCGCTGTTTCTTTGGGCTAAGGAGGCAATTGAGTAGCAAAGCCCTCTCTCGAGCAACTAAAGTGTCCATGTATAAGACCCTCATCATCCCAGTCCTGCTTTACGGTGCAGAAGCATGGACCCTGTCAAAGGCGGATGAAAACACTTTAGGCTGCTTCGAGAGAAAAATTCTTCGGACGATTTACGGTCCCGTCTGCATAGACGGAGAGTGGAGGAGAAGATATAACATCGAACTGTACGGGCTGTACAGCCATACCGACCTAGCCAAAAGAGTCAAAACACAACATCTACGATGGCTGGGTTATCTAGAGCGGATGGACACCAACGCCCCGGCCCGGAAAATCTTCGAATCCACACCGCAGGGACGGCGCGGTAGAGGAGCACCGAGACTCAGGTGGCGCACGCAAGTGGAAGGGGACCTCAGCCAACTTCGCGTGCGAAACTGGAGACGGCTAGCTCGAGACAGAGCTGGCTGGCGAAGCTTGTTGGCTAAGGCCCAGGTCCACCCCGGACTGTAGCGCCACCTTAAGTAAGTAAGTAAAGGGATGCGCAGGTTGTGTATAGGGATGTGGTGGGACCCGTCAAAAAATTAAATGCACTGAGCTGTGTGCATGTTGATGCTGCTGGTCGACGTTTTGTTTTTCTATTTTTTTTTTTTGCAATAAGGTTGTGTACTTAAACGCGTAAACGCCTACTAAACTACGTAAGCTGCGGAAATTTCCCACTACGTAATTGAACTTTCAGATTTTGTATGATGATTTTTTTACGCAGAGCTCGTAATTTTCCGCGATGATTTCGGGTCGGAATTCACCCACGTAAGGTTAAACGTCAAACTTTCATACTATTTTGATTTTCACAATATTTTCAGCTGACTTTTTTTTGTTCGCTGGATTTAGGCATTTTGATCATTTTATTTTAGACATTTCATAAAAGCTTTTTTGACAATCTTCTTGAGAGTCAATTTACGCGATTTACATAAGTTTTTTCCGAGGGGTGCTCATTTAAAGCAACGTAAAAATGTATACATATCCAAACTGTACTTAAACATTTATAAGATTAAGTAAATATGAATGCCCTTATTATTTTGTTTTCATTCTTTAAGTTAATATTCTTTCTACAGTTAAAAAAAAAACTTTGGGATTAACTTTTAATCTTCCTATACGTTAATCTTTCTACGTTAACCTCTATTACATGTGCGGTGGAAACATGTAATAGAGGTTAACGTTAAGCTTCACCGCAGTGATCTTTGCTTAGTTTTTAGATAAATACATTTGAAAATAATAAACTGCAACATTATGTATTTCCTCTCCCCGACGTTTCGCTGACTTCGCTCGTTTCACTTTCACTGAATTTCGCTCACACTTATTTATAATAATAAAATAACAATAAAACAGGACTGTATACTGAGAGGATTTTAGAGGCTTCACAGTAAAATTAAGCTATGTTCTCATAAGGGATGTTCCGACAATGTATGTTGAACAGCGTGTAGGTAACTTCAATAAATGATCAGCGTTTCGGTCTTCATCCCAGTTTTGTTGATCGATGTGTGTTTCGCTCAACAGCCTTGGCCTCTGATATACTCACCAGTGGATGATACCAAGGCTGTCCACCTAGACAAATATCTTTCCCAAATATTTTCGACCACTTTTTAATGTTGCATGAATCGCAAAAATATATAATATTTAAAAAAAAAAAAAAACACTTTTTTATGTTCTGCTGTACCACCCTACTTCTTGGGGGTCTAAGTTTAAGGACCCCTATTTGTAAAACAATAAAGCTTGCTTAAGTTCCAAGCTTCCTATAGTTCCAATAGAAAATTTACTTATAGCGAAACTATTTTACCATAAGGAAGATATACTTTTTATATATACCAGTTCATTAATTAAATCATTAGTAATTATTTTTTAATATTATTAATATAAGTAATCTACTTATTATAAAATTTTGTTTTATTTATTATGTCTATCTGCATTAATATTACATTCATACATTGTTATTAGTCCTTTTAATACTTTTTTTACTAATGATCACTCATTTTTAGCCTTTATATAACTATTAATGAAAATATTAATGTTGTATAGAAATTCTTATACAGTCTACAAAAAAATTGTTTTCATTAAGTAAATTGAATTTCCAAACGATTTCTTAAGGAACTTAAAAGAAGTTTTACATACTTTCATCTAACAAGTGTTTTAGAAAAGTATTTATCAAATTTTTTTTTGCAGTCTCCATTGGTGGATGTATTGCAAACCTGCAAATAAACAATAAAAAACAAATTTCTTAATATTGAAATTAGAAATCAACCTATGAGAATACAGATACTCAGATTGTTATTATACCTTACTGATAAATACACAAGAGAAAACCAACAAAACCATATCACCTTGCGTGCGCAGTGTTCCAATTCATGTCAGTTTCGTTTCGAATTCAAAACAAAAATATCAAATGCAAAATGCGCATACACCAAACTTGATTACACGAATCGATATTAAAATAATTCACCCTCCATATAATTTCCATACGCCAATCGTATTTGCCAAGTACGCATGCTAGGGGCGTGAACTTCCCTAATCACTTAGAGAATTTAGATGAGTCAATGATAAATTTGAACATAATGAAGTTATTCAGCGCAGCCAATCAACGTTAGAATTCAAGATAACGCCTTATATGAAGTGTAAAAGAATTCGTGACGCTACGTCTTGAATTTGTAATTTAGCTTTACTGTCTTTTTCATTAAAAAAATAAATAATAAACGCGATTGTACTATGGGCACTTTTTGGGAAATGATTGTTTTTTAAGGAAAAAAGAGATAAATTCTTCGATGTTAAGATCCTCAGTCTTTTAACATTTAATTTAACATTAAATTTCCCAAAAAAAAAAATGTAAAGCTTCGAAACACAGGCATGTTCTCCTTGAACCCAGTTTTGGTATATGTCGATTTCTCTGAGTGTAGATTTATTTTATTTAATTCTTAAATACTTGCTACTCTAAATACTATACTCTCAAGCAAAGAACTTTTCAGAATTTTTAAATTAATGTCGCCATACCGGCATCACTATACGAATATTATCAGCAAAGCCTGACACTCTGCACCACCCTTGGGCGCCGAAAATTGTGGTTCAAGAGTCATTTTGTCCGATTAAAAGAACCCCTTCGAATTGGACTTGACCACTTCTAAAGGTTTTTTATTTCGAACCAAATGTTTTTTTAGTGATAAATTCGTTGCAACTACAGCTGCGCTTATTGATCTTTTTACCTCAACTACAAGAAAGGGAGTATTAAACATCGAAAAATAATCACCGAAGACATTATTATATGCTTAGACCTCAAGGACATATAACCGAGACCGAGATCGATTTTTAGAGTCGAATGGCAAGCTGTTTTAAGCCTTGAGCCCAATGAATCCGTTGCGTCCGTTGCGTCGAAGTACACAACTGACAACTGAGTTAAATAAACACGTTCTTATGAGAAGCGGCCAAAAGAAAAGTGTGTGACGTTGATACGTAGCTTGCTCGGCTGTCATTACTTGTCACCCAACCCAACTGACTTTGGGGCAGGTCTTCGACTCAAACATGGTGTCACCTACAACAATGACAAGGCGATTGGCATTGCAGAAATACACAAACCATTCACCATTCCGGTTACTTCTTCCATGCCTTCCCACAATATGTTTCAACACCTCTCTGTTACATACTTCCTTAGCGCTGAAGTCCCACTAATACAGGTTTGAATGGTTTGCAGCCAAGGGGTATACCGTATCTATTGTGATGTGGCGACAAGACTTCAAAACGCACGCGTAAGTCGTTGAATGCACCCATCGATTCACTTTACGAACACACCTAACTGGAATAACAAGTCAGCTGACAGCAAACTGGCATTTTAAGTTCGTATTTCCCCTCCAAAGAAAAAGTACCACACCACTGGAAAAATACCAATGGCAAATTACCAAGTAGGAAATTTCTAGAAAGTGAGGAGTTTGTACAAATGCACGGATGACGGATGCAAATGCTCGGACGAGCCTCGATTAGTGAAAATTGAGAGTTTAAGTAAAAAGCGAATGAAAGCGGGATTGTACCTCAACGAGCTACTCGATCAAATAAAGCAGGCAGGATCCGTGGTTTTGGATCTGAGGCTCAAAAACGCTTCGACCAGTTAGGGGTATTTTTTTTTAGTTAAGTGAAACCAGACCCCTGTCAAAAGATCACAATTACCCTTAAATAAAGTCAGACAGCCTCATAAAGAAAAAAACCGAATGCGGTAGTTGAGAGCCAAACTCTAGCCGACCCTGCGGGAAGGTGACTTAAGAGCAGAGGTTAGAGAAGCCAGGCGTATTCCGAACTTCTCAATCTTTCACTATGAAATGACCTTCCTAAAATGACGCAACCTGGACTGCCGCGTTGGAACCATTACCCTCTAAGGCGAGGGAACTTAGTGGCACTGGCATCGAATGGTATGTCCGCTATACCTTGAATAGGGCTTCACCCCTGAGGTATAGAAAGAAAAAGCAGGAGAGCATAAAGTTCAGCCGGGAACTTCACCGGCCCCGGCTGAAAAGAGGAGCTAAGGCTCCACGACATCTCCTTCCAACCAAGGCATCCACTGTCCTTCAAATGTATCAAACTCTGCGAAACGATTCAGATAAAGCGAATCGGTTTCAAGCCAACTATGTGTCTGCTGGCAAATGTTATGCTGCGGCTGCGAGAATGGCAAGAGCTGGGCAGAAGCCAAGCTGAAATGGTTATACTCGAAGCCAAGGATCTCGAAGCACCCGAGAATGTCATTGTGGCAGAAATAGCCCTAGGATGGCAGCACAAGCTCAAATTCCAGGGCATTCATTTCAAGAATGGGATGCTACCAAAAGACTGTGAGACCGCTGAAACACTGGAATGGTTGAAGTTGGTAGCGTTCAAGCTGCTGAAATGGATTGGGGAGGAGCTAGTCGCAGTAAAGGGGGGGGGAGCAGAGATACCACGCTCTGATTCTATCACGATATTTCTGCCAAAGAGCGCCAACGAGGAGCATGAAACTCTTTTGTTATTCCTGGAAGCACAGTTCAAAGGCCTAATAACTAAAGCATGGAAGGTATTGTATACTCGGAAAGAGGTGACCGCGCAAGTACTGGCCCTCAAAATCGACGACAAGTCCCTTGAAATCATTCGGGCTCAGAGCTGCAGTCTGAGCTATCGTTTCAGCAGGGTGAAGGTGAGCGGACTGATGAGGTCGATGGAGAGTGGTGAGCCAATGATCACCTCGAAACGAACCTCCTAGGTGGCCGAATTTGCAACTGAGCAGACAGAAACGCCGAAGGTCGAAACACACTATCCTTCTGTTGTACCGACGCTTCAGAAACAGGGAGCGCACAAGGAGGAGCACTGTCACCCCAAATGTGGACCCTATATAGTTGTGGACGAACTACTTGATCCAATCAAGGCATCAACTGTTAGGCATGAAGGGCTGAAATTTTACGCTTATATGGTCAGCATGTCTTGTGGTCGCATGGTCCGGTTACAAGGAAGAAAAAAACCTTGCTTGATGCGTTGTCTTTATAACAACATGGGACGTTTGTCGCTAGGTTGATCGTTGATGTCGATCAAATTCTTCCCTGTTCATGTAACACCCAACCACACCCCAACCAAAACATGATAAGAGATCCTCATAAGTAATTCAGGAATGAAAGAGTGAAAAACCTCTCTAAGGCTAAGTTAGGAGCACAGTGGCTTAGGGCTTATGCAACCGTATACGTGTCTACCTACGAAGTTTTAGCTTCCTAGACTACAGCCGCATGAAACCGCTGACGCTGACTTCGGATGGAAGGATATATAGGTGCTCTGAGGTGGGGCAAGACGGGGCACATGCCCCCCTAGCTCGATGCGATTCGTCATCAAACATATTTTTTACCAGGAAGTTTAAAGAAAACGAGTGTTGAATTGCATTTTTTGTCTGAGTGACCGACCCCCTTGGAAAAAATCCTGCGGGCGCCTATGGATGTATAAGGCTTAATCGACTCCTAATTCGATCTCTTGAGATCCTGTGTGTTTTGTCTGTTGTTATTATTTGCGTTCTTACAAATTTCCCTCCATTCAATACGAATCTGCTAGCGAAACACCATCACACTTTCATCTGATTTGATTACTTTTCGTCAAAACGATCTTCATTGTGCCATGGCTGAACTCCGTATGATACGCTTTACATTCTCGCGAAATGATGCCCGATATTCTAAAGCACCATGCCAACATCACCGCCGGACACCTCGTCTGATATCTGATCCGCTAATGGCTTTAATCGTTAATCTCTGCCACTTATTAATTTTCGTTTTATGATTCTTTGCTCTCTGGGTATAAGGATGATGATTTATGGCCACCGCACGCATATACGAACGTATATTTCTCGCATATGTCAGTCTCAGCCACAAAAATCACAGATCCCGAAACTCAGTCGCATCTTCAATGCTGAAAAATTAATTACATTTGTAGCTCCCCGCGTATGTTATAGAGCCCGCAAAGTATGCCTGCGGACCCATAAACGCAGCTTCGATCAAGAGAACTATTAAAAATTAAATTTGATATTGAAGCGCAGTGTAGGAGTTTCAGGGGAGATAAATCGAATCTCGAAGAAATTATTAATCACTACTCTACCTCTACCTCTATCTGCATACACATATCCAAAGGCCTAATTTGTTAAGTGTTTGCTATTAAAATTAGATTAATTATTAGTGGTAGGTAATCAATTTGTCTATCCACAATCCATAAGGTTCCCACAATGGACACGGGCGAAGACAGCTTGCCGCTGGCCTAATCCGATCATCTATCTATTTATTGGTTAACAATACTGGATGATGTGAGTTTGGAGGGCAAAGTAAAAAAAAAACTTAATTGTTCCACGATGCCTTGTGCTTGTGCATACTTCATGCGTTCCTAACTTTATGGAGCGGTAGCCATGGTTCTTCTGGTACCATTTATTCTGGCCCCATCATATACACGAGGAATCATTAAGCCCCGATCTTGGATAATTGAATGTGTGATGTGTTAAAAATAGAAATGCAATTAGAGCGCGGATGCTGCTGTCATCAGCTGACAGATATTGAGTCGACCTCGCCATCTGATATTTACTTCGCTTCCGCGGGGCTTGACATGCACTTCTTATGCCTACAAGTTGAGTCATTTAAATTAGATACAGAGGGCACTAATCAGGCCAAATGCAAACAAGAAGATGTTTTCTTCATGCATTCTGTATAGATTGGGTACCTTGATAGGTTTTAGGATTTACACCTGCAAATGCTCTCAGAAAACGATTCAGCCGAGTTTTGGCATAGAGTTTGGGGGTCGTTTGCCTCCGCAATGTGCATGCAAGAAGACGCATGCAATATAAAACCAGAGACCTAAATCTAGAATGTTTTTATATATACAAAATGTTTGCTCTTCTCTTCTTCTTCTTAAGGTGGCGCTACAGTCCGAGGTGGACCTGGGCCTCAGCCAACAAGCTTCGCCAGCCAGCTCTGTCTCTAGCTAGCCATCTCCAGTTTCGCACGCGAAGTTGGCTGAGGTCCCCTTCCACTTGCGTGCGCCACCTGAGTCTCGGTGCTCCTCTACCGCGCCGTCCCTGCGGTGTGGATCCGAAGATTTTTCGGGCCGGGGCGTTGGTGTCCATCCGCTCTAGATGACCCAGCCATCGTAGACGTTGTGTTTTGACTCTTTTGACTAGGTCGGTAAACGGTAGCGCTGTACAGCCCGTACAGTTCTCGATGTTATATCTTCTCCTCCACTCTCCGTCTATGCAGACGGGACCGTAAATCGTCCGAAGAATTTTCCACTCGAGGCAGCCTAAAGTGTTTTCATCCGCCTTTGACAGGGTCCATGCTTCTGCACCGTAAAGCAGGACTGGGATGATGAGGGTCTTATACATGGACACTTTAGTTGCTCGAGAGAGGGCTTTGCTACTCAATTGCTTTCTTAGCCCAAAGAAACAGCGATTGGCAAGAGTTATCCTTCGTTTGAATTCAAAGTCCCTACATGACAGCGCGTCGCCTTGTCTAAATCCTTTTTTGACATCAAAGGGGTCGGTGAGGTCTTTGCCGACCTTGACGGAACAGGGTGAATTTTCCATCGTCATCCTGCACAGGCTGACGAGTTTGGCAGGGATGCCAAAACTAGACTTTGCGCTATATAGCTCGTCTCTATAGGTGCTGTCATACGCGGCCTTGAAATCGACGAAGAGGTGGTGTGTATCGATTTGGAATTCCTGGGTTTTTTTGGAAGATCTGCCGCAGTGTGAATATCGATGGTGGACTTTCCTGGCCTAAAGCCACACTAATACGTGCCTACCAGATTGTTGATGAACGGCTTCAGGCGTTCACACAGTACAGCAGAAAAGATCTTGTATGCTCTCCTTTCGAGATCAGAGGCTCTCCTTTCTTTAGGATCGGGCAAACAATGCTGAGGGTCCATTCGTCGGGCATGCTTTCTTCCGACCATATCTGCAGATGAGCTGGTGCATGCTCCTAACCAGCTCATCGCCAGCGGATTTAAAAAATTCGGCAGCTAGGACGTCTGCTCCGGCTGCTTTGTTAAGCTTGAGCTTAGACACAGCTATTTTCACCTCCTCCAGGTCGGGTGGGCGGTATCGTTCGTATGCTTCGTCGGTAACGTCTTCGCCCGGGTTGAATGGTTCGTTCTGCCTGACAGCGGTATTTGGTTCATCCTCGCCGTTATACAGTCTGCAGAAGTGATCTTTCCAAATCCTCAGCAGCGACTGCGATTCTACAACGATGTACCCTTGATGGTCCTTACAGGCTTCAGTTCGAAGTTTATACCCTTGGCAGGACCTTTTGATCCTTTGGTAAAACTTTCTCACCTCATTTCTGTGGTAACATCTCTCTATCTCTTCAACCGCGCGCTTCTCGTGCTCTCTCTTTTTCCTTCGGAGAAGCCGGTGTTCCTCTCTCCTCCTCTCTCCTCATAGAGCTCGCGAGCAGCTCTAGTCCTTCTGTGCAGCGCCGCTTTGTATGCTTCCTGTTTAGCTGCATGTGCTTGCCGGCATTCATCGTCAAACCAGGGGTTTCGTTGTGGTTCAGAGGTGGCGTTGCACTTCAGAGGCGGCGTTTCTGATGGCATTTTGGCAATGTTGCTGGCTGCATAGGACTTCGTAGAAGGTTTTGAGAGACTCGGTTGGAGAAGGACCTGGCGATCTCTTGCGATTGTAGTCAGCAGACGTCAAACTTCCTCACAGTATTTCCATTACTTGGCGCTGGTCGGGATATCCGCAGCCGTACCTTGGCTACAACAAGGTTGTGATCCGAGTTAATGTTGGCCCCTCGGAAAGTTCGGACATCCATGATACTGGAGGAGTGCCTTGCGTCGATCGCAATGTGGTCAATCTGGTTGACGGTTGATTGATCGGGAGATCTCCATGTCCCTTTGTGGATATTGAGATGCGGTAACTGTGTACTAGCTACCACAACGTGTCGCAGCAAAGTCGATCAGCCTGAATCCGTTATCGGAGGTCGTGTCGTGCAGACTATGCTTTCCGACTGTACGACCAAAGATGCCCTCCCTTCCTAGCTTGGCATTAAAATCGCCTAGGACAACCTTAGTGTCGTAGCTAGGGCACTGCTCATAAGTTTTGTCCAGGAGCTCGTAGAAAATATCTTTGGTTTCGTCATCTTTCTCCTCTGTGGGGGCATGCACGCATATGAGGCTAATGTTGGCGAATTTAGCCTTGATGCGGATCGTCGCGAGGCGCTCGCTTACCGGGTTGAAGCTCAAAACTTTTTGCCTAAGTCTGCCTGCAACAACGAAACCACATCCAAATAGGCGCTGGCTTTGATGCCGATAGCAGTCGCCGTAGTAGAAGTCGCAGTTATTCATCCTTCTTTTGCCCGGCCCGTCCCACCGCATTTCTTGGATGGCAGTAATGTCTGCCTTGCAGTCGTTTAGGGCCTCCGCTAGTTGCTCGGCTGCACGTCGTCTGTTCAGGGACCTAACATTCCAGATCCGGAGCTCGTTTTCCTTTTGTCGTTTGCATAGGTCGTCAACAAAGAAAACGTTTGCTCAACTAACATTTTTTTAACATTTTTTGGGATAAGACCCCCGTCGTAGTAGAAAAAAATTACCATGGGGGTCTTATTCCAGGCACATACGTCGCACGGCGAAAAATCGTGGGGCGAATTGTCTTTAGATTAGAAACGATTACATTTCAAACGACGCACGATTACATTTGCAATGATTTTCCAGACTGCGACTCTTTCAAGCCGCACGACATAACATTTTCAACAAAGAAATTGGTGTCGAATCGAAAACTATTTTTCGTGTGCGGATACGAAAAGTACGGTTTTCACCTAAATTGACGGAAATTGTTGGGGAAATGATAGTTTTTTTGCCTCAGTATGCTTGCAGCAGAAGCGTTCTGTCGTCGTGCGTTTTATTTTTAGCGGTCCGTCCAAAATGAAAAAAGACCTCTTCTCGCTACGTTGTCCGTCCGCCCGTCCAATCGCGTTATAGGTAACTTCTAAACGATAAGTCAAAGATATGTAGAAAGACAAATTTTGGTGTGCTTTTAAACTGCGGAGCTAGTCAGAGAACCCAACGAGGGCAGTTTTTTTTTAAGCACAAATAACGGTTTACTTAACTTGAAGTTTCATGGGAAAAGAGAAGTTTAGCAGACAGGAACTAGAAAAATGAAACGTAAGTTAAGTAAATACTGAACTTTGACAAAAAAACCATTTTTTTTTTTAAAATATTGGAAACTTTTTGAGAATTGAAGAGTTGAAAATGGATGACTTATTTCAAAGTGTTTGAGGCCATAAATATTGAGCCGCTTAGTGCATAAGGCCAATATAGAACACACGTATAAGGCAACTCAAAGTTAAGCAAGTGATTAAGTCAAATTTTTTAGAAAAACTTTTAATACAGCCGTTTTGACCCATTTTCGCAAAAATCGCAAAAATTTATGAAAAAACTTGTTTGTGCGTCCGCTTCACTTACACACACTTTTCATTCACTGGCCAACTCATATGAAAAAATCACACGTATCAGAAATTATTCAAAATTTTAAAGAAAATTATAGCAAATTTTCTAGTTACAAAACCTTCTAAGATTTAACTCGAAAACAGAAAGGCATTTTTTAAAACCATTTTTTTAAATCTTCTAGTATCTTATCGGTAAAAGCGATCGTGTTCAGATTATGTTCAAATACAAAGCGTACAAAACGGAAAGCATGCTGCGTTAAAAAAAATTAAACTGCCGTTTTTAACCTCCGTTTTTCGAAGCCTATTTAAAAAACGAAATAAAAAAGGACATTGTTTTACCTTTTTCGCATGAACCGTTGGCCACAGAATTAAGAAAAGCATCCAATGCTATTGGATAAAAGTCTAACGGGAACTGTAAAAAGATTTAAAATAGTTGTTTTATAGATTTGAAACTTAAAAAATTTTAAGAAAAAAGTCAAAAGGAGGTCTGTCTCCCCAGCTAGCTGCCAAACGGTATAAAGTAAAACTTTGAAATAAATAACGGCCATAGTCCGTCTTTTGAGATTTCATGTAATTTCATTTCAAAGCAAACTTCGAATATTCAAAAACTTTGAAGGCTTGACTCAAAAACATAAAAATATTTATGAAAACGATTTTTTAAAGGTTGCTAGTCTGTTAACGGTAACGACGATTTAATTTAAATTTAGCTAAAGTATGAAGCGTTTACAAGGCAAGTTTACTGCATTTAAGAAGTTTCAATATTGCCGTTTTTAACCTTAAACGAATCCTGTTTAAACAAACGAAGTAGAAAACGACATAGTTTACTGTTTTGAATTTTAGAAAAGTGGCTAATGGAACGCAGCTGACTTATTTTACATCAACCAAATTGACGCATGGAACAACCACATGAACATTAACTAACAAAAAAGCTAATTTTTGTTGTCAAAAAAAAATTTAAAAATTTAAAGGAAAAGTTCTATGTCACCCTTTTTTGTGGCAAATTTAAAAAATCACCCAATATAAGAACAGTAGACTCCACTACGACTCCACTACAAGTTAGAAACGCCGTTTTTGAAAAATCTTCAATTTTTAAGAACGTCTTCACATGTTTTGTATATAAACCAAATTTCATTATAATCGGTACTACCGTTAAAGAATAAAAACAAATAGAGTGGCGCAACAGCTCGAAGTGAACCAGGGCCAACTTCTCAACCATGTATGCTGTGTGTGCTATATTTTTTTTCACATACAAGGGGTCCTACAATTTTTGCCGAATCCGAACGGCACTTTGAGAAGTTTTTCAAGACAAATGTTACTCTCGGAGGGTTTGTCAGACCCTCGCGGAGGTGGGAGCCGTGGAAAAGAACAAGTCTTTTTTTTTTCAGGTGGCAGAGGCAGGATTTGAACCCAGACCTCCGGCGTCAGAGGCACACACACTAACCACTGCGCCACGGCACCCACCGGTACTACCGTTAAGATACTAAAATATTTGGAAAAAAAAAAATTAAATGTTTTTATGCTTTCGAGCTAAATATAAGAATCTGCTAAATATTAAAAAAATTCTATAGTTTTCCCGAAAATTACAAATAATTCTTGATTTGTGTGATTTTTTCAAACCATTTGGCTTTATAGCATCGGAGATATTGGATAATTGAGATATAGTTTCAAAACGGTTAAAACAAAATGATTGATTTTAGCCCGTGCTCAAATCAGCCTGTGCTGCGGTTGTTTTATAAGCTTGCCTAATGTTGGCTTTGTGAATATATAGTAATTAAAAAGCGCTCACTTTACACGCGTTAAAAACGGAAGCATATTTCCAATTCCTTATTTCTCAAAAACTTTTCAATACTTTCTAAAAAATTGATTTTAAATGAAAACTCTATTATTGTTTAGTGTACGTTCTAATGTTCTAATATTTTTGCCTCTTCTACCTGTAAAATTCAAACTGTATTTAAACCGTTATTTTTGTATGTAAACAAGTGAGTAAGTGCAAGAGTTTGTCTGTGACAAACTTCTATATACCCGACCCTATATACCAGGAAACACCAAAACACCAAATCTTAAAGTTTCCTGGCCCGAATTTTTATATTATTTGTATAGGCCACGCCCCAAAAGTAGGCATCGGCTTAAAATAAAAATCAATGAATTGTAATTTTGTAAGAATCAGGAGAAACGGTAAAAGCCAAAATTATTTCAGGAAAAAAACCGTTTTTTACTAAAAACACCCCTTAAAAGTGGGCGGAGCTCAAAACTTTGTATCGAGTAAACTTAGAAAATAGTAATGTCTTTAATATTAATATAATTTTTTTTTCGATTCGGTGTCAACTTTCCAAGAAATCGGGTTTTTAAAGATGTAACATGTTAAAAGTGGGCATATTGTCGACGGTCCAATTATTGCCTTTTAAAGGTCTTGCGCCAATATTAGGCCAGTTGTGCTCAGTACTAAAATTTAAGCTCCTACGCCATGTCTTACTTGACCAAAAGGCATTTTGAGAAAAAATGTGAAATAGAGGCTGTCTCACATTGAAGCCAGTAGTGGGCGTGGCCGTTGACGGATTGAGCCAATTTTCACACTTTGTCTGTGCAACAAAAAAAAAAACAATCCGTGTACCAAGCTCTCTAGCTTTATTTTAAGGACCTAAAACCTTCACACATACTGACAGGCGGATGGACGGGCATGGATTTGGGTTAGTCGATTCACCTGTCGGTCTCGATCATATCTCTAAACGGTATTAGTGGTCTACGGTGATTATTCCACTGTGTTACAAACTATGCATTAAAATTAATAAACCGTCGGTCGTGTATAAAAATTGCCTTGTACGCGTTCTCATTTTTTTCACGGACTTTATAAATGTACTGAATTTCATCTTTCTACAACTCGCCGTTCAGAAGTTAAAGGAGCGGAAGGACGGACAACGGAGATATACCATAAGAAGTCCTTTTTCCATTTGTTGACGGAACTAAAATCTGTTAATTCAGGATGCCAGGAAACAGCATTCACTGAAAAACACCTGGCACATGACCATGAGGAGGACGTTAAAGCTTGTCGAGACTTCTACACAAGATGTCAGTCTGTCAGGTAGACTAAATAAGGAGAACCATAAGAAATGAATACAATGCAGTAATCCGTCGAGTTAAGTTTTTACGTAACCAGAAATTAAGGCAAACAATTCTTCAACGTCTTTAAGGTAAGAATGGCAAAACTTGTTTGATTGCGGCTTACTTTTTTTCCAGCTCTACGCACCCAGACTGTACAAACTTTCTTTAGTTCCGAAAAATTAAACATTTTATAAGTCAACTAGCAAGATGCTAGTTTAAGACATATAAAATGCTTGTGGGGACATTTGCCATGTGGTGTTAATTATGGGATCCAAAGTTCAAAAGTTGCTTGTGGGGACTTTTGAAAATGTAAAGTTGGGCGCCAGTTAAGTTTAAGTTTTCGGGAATACACTACACCAGGTCACGGGTTTTTTACATCTTTTTGCTTCAATATAAATCTTCAACGTGATGGCTTCAACCGAAGTCTAGTTGAAATATACGCTTCACACATGGTTTTCGCGGACTTTTCTTTGAGTCGAGTGTGAAATCCTTTGAAGTTTCTGTTTCGGACAGGGCGCGACAGGCATCCAACTGACGATCAAACTTCACGCCTGCTGTGAAACACCAAATGGGGTGAAAGACTACCTTCATAGTTGCTTTGAAAACTTTCTTTATACAAAGCGGAACACTTTACGTTCGTACTCGTACAAGAGCAGTGTAGCAGAGGTTTTAAAAATGTCAACGTATACCCAATTCTTGGCTTTACAGCTGCATGTAAGACCACCTTTGTGCCTACTAGATAGGATCTACAAATTTTGTCTATAATCGGCGACAGAAACGTTATGAAGTCATGCGACACCTCCCAATATCTTCACAGTATCTGCTATGTCTTTAATAGTTTTATTATTTGTTTCGTAGAGAATATTTCATTGTGAAAAATAAGCTACTATCTACCTCCTAAAGAATTAAGTAAAGCGCCCTTCATGTGAAGTTTTCCCTCAACATTACAGTCCTCACCACTGTTGTCTAAAAGTAAAGTGCCCTCCCATCTCTTTTGTCGGTTCTCGTATCCTTTCTCCCAGCGTTATAAAGGTAACCATAGACCCTATATTTAGCGGATGTAAATTTTGATTTAAAAAACATGCCCCACGTTGGGCACCATTTTACACGTCTAAATATTACGCCGCCTAGGTAGGTGCACTTAGGCTGGAATCTTAATTATGATTATAAATGGGACCTAGGTGTACATATTCAATGCAATGTCGAATTAAGTCCTGTTTCCTCCGTTTAGCACCTTGATTTCTTCTGACCCAGTCAGGCGCTGGCATACATAAGGCTCAGTTACAATGTAAGTCGAAACGTAATACAATTTCTTCACCACAACAAAACAGTGAGTCAAACAAATTCTCATTACATGGCATTTAATCACAAAGTTGTTCAAACTCATAATGCTCGCATCCGCCTGTCGTCGCAGGCAGTTCCACTGAGCGATTTATAAACTTCACACATGAAATCATTCTCTTTCTCAAATCTGGCCATCCAGTGCGGAGCTGACATCGCAATAGCACCACACTATATACCATCATGCTAATCGTGAAATTTACGTAGAAGTCGTAAAAATGCTTCTTTATTAATGGAAAAAATTGAAGTTAGGTTAACAGCGATTCGCGCGGGCCCATTTAATTTAAGATTTGGAAAACGGCACGCACAATCCTCCAGCATAAATAATTCAAATGGATTCCTGACCTGACGTTCGACGCCGCATTTTATGCGCCAGTGTCAGTATATACGTATGCGATAGTGTTATGCCTCCTTTGTTGGTGAAGCTGTTGAATTATATACTCTGCAGCAGCACTGCAACTTTGTCTTTAGCTATGGCATCACTCGGGCAGCACACTGTGTGTTGAGCTCAGCTCCATGCAGTACATTGCATCGACTGTCAACAAATATTGGCCGAGCTTGATGGAATACTTTATTACCGTGAAGGAATCACAATTTAATTGTACATCTCGACGTCTCGGCCTGGCGTACAACGTACAACGGCTATACGCACGCCCGACGATAAAATCCGCGCAAAGTGAAGGAAAGTCGCAGGCGATTCCAGAACTCCACTTGGCCGTAAGGTATACAATCGTGCAGCTATGATATGACCACGATCTAGTCACACAATGCTAGATCGTGGTCGAACGTGCCGAGCGGCTTATTCGCTAATTCCAGTCTATACATTATGACGCAAAGGCAATATGCCCGATGGTGCATTTAAAGTCCATCTTGGTTAATTGAATTAAACAAAACCAAATTGTAATCGATTTCGATTCAATCAAGTTGGTCTCTATAGCCTGAAGGCATTGAATGTTCGATTTGAAATTGAGTTCATAACTTGGCGCCTCGTTAAGCCACGATATGGGGGAATATGACTGTAAGGACCGTGGCGTGAACATGACATTATTAAGCGCTACACCCGTAAAACATAAAGTTTATTGCTGATTGGAACCAAAAATGAATGTATGAGAAATGCTATTTGTAGCACCCTTGCAGGCATTGACGATTTGAGAAAATTCTGCATGATGACTGATGAGGCAGCCGATCCAATGAAGAAAGCTGATGGGAGAGGACCTAATATACAAGACACATTCTTCGCCTACTTTTTTTCAGAGGTGAGTCTTATATGGAAAAACAAAGTAAGTCTCTTTCTGGATCTCTCTAATTAAATAATAGAGTGGCGCAACAGCTCGAGGTGAACCAGGGCCAACTTCTCAACAATGTATGCTGGTGTGTTAATTTCTTTACATACAAGGGGACCTACAATTTTTTGCCGAATCCGAACGGCACTTTGAGAAGTTTTTCAAGACAATTAATACTCTCGGAGGGCTTGTCAAACCCTCGCGGAGGTGGGGACCGTGAAAAAGAACAAGTCTTTTTTTTTCAGGTGACGATGGCAGGACTCGAACCCAGACCTCCGGCGTAGTAAGCACACACACTAACCACTACGCCACGGCACTCCACGGGATCTCTCTAATTGGACCCAGAATTAGTTTCCGTAAGGATGCACTCAAAGCACTACGACGGAATGGGGCACCCGTAACGTAGAGCAGCCAAACGGGGCTGACGTGTCCTTTTTCGATTTTAATAAAGCTTTTTTAAGCTTACTTACTTACTTAAGGTGGCGCTACAGTCCGAGGTGGACCTGGGCGTCAGCCAACAAGCTTCGCCAGCCAGCTCTGTCTCTAGCTAGCCGTCTCCAGTTTCGCACGCGAAGTTGGCTGAGGTCCCCTTCCACTTGCGTGCGCCACCTAAGTCTCGGTGCTCCTCTACCGCGCCGTCTCTGCGGTGTGGATTCGAAGATTTTCCGGGCCGGGGCGTTGGTGTCCATCCGCTCTAGATGACCCAGCCATCGTAGACGTTCTGTTTTGACTCTTTTGGCTAGGTCGGTATCGCTGTACAGCCCGTACAGTTCGATGTTATATCTCCTCCTCCACTCTCCGTCTATGCAGACGGTACCGTAAATCGTCCGAAGAATTTTCCTCTCGAAGCAGCCTAAAGTGTTTTCACCCGCCTCTGACAGGGTCCATGCTTCTGCACCGTAAAGCAGGACTGGGATGATGAGGGTCTTATACATGGACACTTTAGTTGCTCGAGAGAGGGCTTTGCTACTCAATTGCCTTCTTAGACCAAAGAAACAGCGATTGGCAAGAGTTATCCTTCGTTGGATTTCAGCGCAGGCGTCATTGTCTGAATTGACAGCGGAACCGAGGTAGACAAAGTCCCTAACTCAAAGTTATAGCTGTCGATGGTGAAGTTTTGTCCAAGACGTCGGTGTTGGGTGTCTTTTCTTGATGACAGCATATACTTGGTTTTGCCCTCGTTAACTAAAATAAATAAAAATAAATAGAGTGGCGCAACAGCTCGAGGTGAACCAGGGCCAACTTCTCAACAATGTATGCTGGTGTGTTAATTTCTTTACATACAAGGGGACCTACAATTTTTTGCCGAATCCGAACGGCACTTTGAGAAGTTTTTCAAGACAATTAATACTCTCGGAGGGCTTGTCAAACCCTCGCGGAGGTGGGGACCGTGAAAAAGAACAAGTCTTTTTTTTTTCAGGTGACGATGGCAGGATTCGAACCCAGACCTCCGGCCCAGTCCTCGTTAACTGCTAAACCTATATTTGCCGCTTCCGTCCCAATACTCACGAAGGCTTCAGTGACATTACGATTTGTTCTACCGATTATGTCAATGTCGTCTGCGTATGCGAGTAGTTGAACGGACTTTTGAAAGATTTTACCTCTGGTGTTGGCGCGAGAGTTCTGCACAATTCTCTCAAGTATGATGGTAAAGAAGTCGCATGACATCGCGTCGCCTTGTCTAAATCCTTTTTTGACATCAAAGGGGTCGGTGAGGTCTTTGCCGACCTTGACGGAACAGCGTGAGTTTTCCATCGTCATCCTGCACAGACTGACGACTTTGGCAGGGATACCAAAACTAGACATTGCGCTATATAGCTCGTCTCTATAGATGCTGTCATACGCGGCCTTGAAATCGATGAAGAGGTGGTGTGTATCGATTTGGAATTCCTGGGTTTTCTCCAAGATCTGCCGCAGTGTGAATATTTGATCGATGGTAGACTTTCCTGGCCTAAAGCCACACTGATATGTGCCTATCAGATTGTTGACAAACGGCTGCAGGCGTTCACACAGTACAGCAGAAAAGATCTTGTATGCGATGTTAAGAAGACTTATGCCTCTGTAGTTGGCACAACTCAGCACCGACTCAGCACCGACTGCGATTCTACAACGATGTTCTCTTGATGGTCCTTACAGGCTTTAGTTCGAAGTTTATACCCTTGGCAGGACTATTTGATCCTTTGGTAAAACTTTCTAACCTCATTCCTGTTGTAACATCTCTGGTGGTCAAAGGATAGACATGTGCACTCAAGAGGATACAAGCATCCACAGGTTTTCTAAACCCACCTCTGTCTATCAACTCCTACTCTCACCTCCCCGTGGTGAACACCGGGTGCCTACTACCTCAACTGGAGATTGGGTTCCAACCCCTTTGGAAGGTTGTTGGGGGTAGCAGACGAGAGAGGGGGGAGGAGTGTTCCCACTAAGGCACTTCTCCTTGCATCCGGACGGCAGCGGAGGAATTCCCCAGATGGAATCAACGGTGGCGTCCATAGTTCCAGTCAGGCCGAACTACTTAGTGAACACCTTATATGGGCTACAACGACGTATTCGGAGCTCAGGCCTATAAGGAGCGGTCTAACCGGATCTCCGTCCTTAGAGCTAAGCAAAGGACCTGGTCCGCCAGGTTGGGGGTCGTGCCTTCGGGGTGACTTCCCGGCCACGTAAAGAAACACCAGTCACGAAAGCTTTTTTAAGCATTTGTACATTATCTTTTTTTTCAAGTTGTTTTTCCCCGTAGCCTACCAAAGCAAAAGAATGATGTTCAATTGGCAAACAATAGTCTATATCACCTCCCAGGTCCTGCTTTATGATCCAAAGCATGTATGAACCTTGTCAAAGGCGGATGAGATTCTAGGCTACCTACTTTAGGTGAAAAATCCTTTGGGGTGATTTTGAGCCCCGTCTGCATAAACGCCAAGAGAGTAGAAAAGTATAACATGGAACTGCACGCATAGTATGTCAGATCGCAATGAATGGAAGCCTGCAGGTCCGTCTACCTTCGTAAAGTTGTGCCATTAAGCTCTCCAAGAAACCATTTAGAGTAGCCTTTCTTCTTAATTGATCTTTGATAGCTTCAGAAGTTTCCCCTGATTATTTTACTCAACATCTTGTTTGCCTTAATGACAATGAGGATCGGTTATAACAAAACTAGCGTCAACAGACAGCCTACGAAAGCCATGAATCGTCATCAGCGAGGTTTTAATAATAAAAATGCTGAAATTGTATTTATAATTTAATTGAATTATTAAAAACAAAATTGTATTGAAACTAAAGAAGGATCCAGCCTCCTACATGGGGAGGGGGAGCCCTTCTGCATTCAACCCATTTGCATATTTTTATTCCAATAAAAATAATATTCGTATTGCCCATTCCATTCACACGCATCTTTTTGTTATCCAGTAGCAATTTATCGATCATTGGCCTAAGATTCCGAGCTCGATTATTCCATCACTCTTATATACGCTCTCAACTCCAAAACAACTATAAGACTGCATAACAAAGACTATTCGTTTAATTGATTCAGTCATCATTATAAAATCATAATAAGCCCTCGTATGAAGATATGATAATGAATAACCGATGATGAGAGGACACTCAACAGCTGGGTCTTCTCCGCGCTGTGTGTTTACCCATACACTTTCAAGAATAAATTTCAGTCTCAAGAGATCTCAAGGCTTTGATTGTATGAATCTTCAACTCGCAGCTCACTACTGTACACGGCCGGCGCGGCGCTCAATCAATTCCATTTTACAATATATTACGAAATCATTAATTCAAAAATTGTAATTTTATTCATCTTGTATTCCAGCTCTTCTATAAGCTGCTCGTCATCGTGATGATAGCGCCAAACAAACTTCATCTGATGGCGATGATGAGTTGATTCGTCTTCATGTCCTTAACATTCAATTGAGTCACTTCAATAGAACCAATCCACCATGGCTATATACCATCAGCCATCTAAGAATCGTGCATTGGATTTCGTATATGTGTTTGTGTTGTGTATTACCAACTAGAAGTGAAAGTCACTGCGGAACGGAAAGGGCTACTCTGAGTCTCAGTGAGGTGCGTATATTTCCGCCGAGTCATTCTTGATATTGCTGAACGTATCAATTTTATTAGACAGCCTGTTTCGGCGTAAAGGACTTGTTAATGGAAACAATTGGCATTGGAAACGTGCTGGCATTTAAACAAAAGTTTTTCAAAGGAGGAGGTATCGTTTACGTATTTAGGGTTCTCTGGTCGAATGAAGAATTTAATGGTCTGTCCATGGTTGAATTTTGTAGGCATGGCTATCGCCGAGGAAAGAGCTATATGGAATCCACTATAAAGTAGCAACTCATATAAAGAAGCAAAATATGTAAATTTAGTTTGAACTAATAACATCTCGCTGTGTGTCGAAAAACCATATGCCCTTTCGTGCAGAGGATGCACGGCGAGGCGATGGGAATAATTGTTGCGAGGACACATATTCAGTGCAGCTAAAAGAAATTTCAGAAACTCTTTTAAGATATAAACACCTTTAAAATCACTGCAAGCTTCTCTCTAAGATTATAATGTTATAAGGTCATCAAGGTACTTAAGGGCCTACACACAAGGAAAGACGAGAATATGACTCATCCAAAGAAAAGAGCGGGGAATTTTCTGCCTGCCAGCTTTTTCTCTTTACAGAGCCAGAGCCTATGCGGTGTACTTCATTCAATGAAAAAACTGGTAGGGAAGCTCTGGAAAGCCGGGAGAAAAGACCGCCCAGATTCACTATAACGATAATGCCCCCCTAAGAATATGCAAGACCGGACTTTGCGTAATTTGTGGATTTGGAAAAGGTTTGTGACGAGTCCCTCGGGATAAACTCTGAAGAGTTTTGCAGGACTACGCACTGAGTGGGCCTCTAATGAAAACAGTTCCTTCTCTCGATAAATGGCATCAAATCCCGTCCGCTTAATGTTTGTGTTGGACTTCGTCGAGGTTGTGCTCTGTTGCCTCTCGTTTTCATAGTGCGATGTGGCGACAAAATGCAACAATATTCAGAAAATGTATTGTTTTTAAAATTCCAGGCTTAGTTCGTAGAAAAAGGTAAAGTTTGTCTAAGTCAGTTAGAAGAATGAAGTGATAAATGCCAAAATTCAATAACAGCAATTAATTTCAACAGAACATACCCACCATTGACCTGTCATTCGCAATTCGAATTTCTAAAAGTACCAACCAGTGGATAATAACCAATGACGAAACTTCGTGTAATTAATATAAATTTTTTTTTATAAATAGGTGGCCCTCGCAACCCTGACAGCGAGAGTTGTTTTTCACCTTAGTTTTGAACCTTTGAATCGTGCTCATCGTGAGATAAAGTAAGAAGTGAATGAATTGGAACAAGGCGTTAAATATCACGTTGAGAAGTTGAACTTATTGTGATGTGATTTGATAGATGAGTTACAGCCGTTGACAGCTAATAAGAAACGATTTTATTTTTGCACACTTGGCGATACGATAATAAATGTTACGTGTATAGCCAAATCAGAGGCATAAGTATAAAAAAATGTTAAAAACCGTAATGTGTCTATTAAAATTATGTAAAAAGCTCTGATTTTTTCAAAAGAAAACTCAAATTTTTTGAGCGTAACAAATAAAAGTTAACATTTTGATAGTTGACTACGAAAATCCATGTTTCTTTTTAAACTCGGATTTGTTTCTAATTACCTGTCAACAGGTGTATGTATGACGTATAAAGTATTTCGTTGTGCAATTGTAGAAGCGATATTTTGTTTTGTTCGACGAACCCCAAAGTTTTGCCATAAATTAACAATTTATGCATTATGTATTTATTATTTACTAAATAACATTTATTACTTATTATTATTTATCACATTTATTATTTATAAACAAATAGAGTGGCGCAACAGCTCGAGGTGAATCAGGGCCAACTTCTCAACAATCTATGCTGGTGTGTTAATTTCTTTACATACAAGGGGACCTACAATTTTTTGCCAAATCCGAACGCCACTTTGAGAAGACAAATGATACTCTCGGAGGGTTTGTCAGACCCTCGCGGAGGTGGGGGCCGTGAAAAAGAGCAAGTCTTTTTTTCAGGTGACGATGGCAGGATTCGAACCCAGACCCCCGGCGTAGTAAGCACACACACTAACCACTACGCCACGGCACCTCACGGCACCCCATTTTATATATTATTTATTATTTTTTATTTTTTATTTTTTATTTATTATTTATTATCTATTATTTATTATTTATTATTTATTATTTATTATTTATTATTTATTATTTATTATTTATTATTTATTATTTATTATTTATTATTTATTATTTATTATTTATTATTTATTATTTATTATTTATTATTTATTATTTATTATTTATTATTTATTATTTATTATTTATTATTTATTATTTATTATTTATTATTTATTATTTATTATTTATTATTTATTATTTATTATTTATTATTTATTATTTATTATTTATTATTTATTATTTATTATTTATTATTTATTATTTATTATTTATTATTTATTATTTATTATTTATTATTTATTATTTATTATTTATTATTTATTATTTATTATTTATTATTTATTATTTATTATTTATTATTTATTATTTATTATTTATTATTTATTATTTATTATTTATTATTTATTATTTATTATTTATTATTTATTATTTATTATTTATTATTTATTATTTATTATTTATTATTTATTATTTATTATTTATTATTTATTATTTATTATTTATTATTTATTATTTATTATTTATTATTTATTATTTATTATTTATTATTTATTATTTATTATTTATTATTTATTATTTATTATTTATTATTTATTATTTATTATTTATTATTTATTATTTATTATTTATTATTTATTATTTATTATTTATTATTTATTATTTATTATTTATTATTTATTATTTATTATTTATTATTTATTATTTATTA
Source organism: Neoascia interrupta (assembly GCA_947623515.1). Taxonomy (NCBI): domain Eukaryota; kingdom Metazoa; phylum Arthropoda; class Insecta; order Diptera; family Syrphidae; genus Neoascia; species Neoascia interrupta. The sequence goes on from OX392462.1 coordinate 48,934,275, forward strand.
TTTATTATTTATTATTTATTATTTATTATTTATTATTTATTATTTATTATTTATTATTTATTATTTATTATTTATTATT